>JARCFY010000021.1:26841040-28041040 GCA_029233225.1 Lepidodactylus listeri | reverse complement strand
TTTTAATCAATCTCAGTGTAAAAAGAAGAAGAAGAAGAAGAAGAAGAGATTGGATTTATATCCCGCCCTTCACTCACTTAAGAGTCTCAGAGCGGCTTACAAACTCCTTTCCCCTCCCCTCCCCACAACAGACACCCTGTGAGGTCAGCGGGGCTGAGAGAGCTCTTTCCCAAGCTGTCCTTGAGGGAACAGCTGGTACAGAGCTATGGCTTGCCCAAGGTCATCCAGCCAGGTGCAAGTGGAGGAGTGGGGAATCAAACCCGGTTCTTCCAGATTAGAGTCCACGCACTTAACCACTACACCAGACTGGTATTTCCTTTTTGTCTGTCCTGAATCTACTGCTCATTGGTTTCACTGGATGCCCTTGACTTATAGTATTTGGGCAGAGGAAGAAAAAGTTCTCTTTGTCAACTCCCTCCATATCGTGCATAATTTTATAAACCTCTGTCTTGTTCCCCCTTAGTCGTTGCTTTTCTAAACTCAGAAATCCCAGACTCTTCAGCCATTCCTCATAAGGAAAGGGCTTCAACACTGTGATCACCTTGGCTGCCCTCTTCTGTACTTTCCCCAGCTCTGGAAAAACTTTTCCAAAAGCATCACACTCTTACCTTACACGCATCATAGTCTTTGCGGATGTAGTGCAGGTGTATCAGCCAGTTCCTTTTCTCCAGAATGGGCAGTTCCGGCACTATGCAAAAGATTGACAGAAGCAGCATTTAGGCATGGAGAAGACTGTTCCTGTTTAGGCCTTGACGAACACCCAGACTTCACCCAGAGAGTGAAAAACCAATACAGAAGGTCACCCCTGGTCCCAAGTATGCCACATTAGGAAAGTTCTGTTCTCCTTGGCCCCCTGCAGCAGGAAAGGCAAGAGCTTCCATTCAGGGAAGCAAAGGCCCTGCATCCCTGCGATATGGCACTATGGAGGACTTTGTGGCCCTGGGGAAGGACTGTTCTGACTGCTGGGATAAGTTACGATTCTAAGTATTTTGAACTGTTGTTGAAGAAAGGAACTTGTAAATATAATTGATAAAGCTGGGCATCACACACTGTCTCTTAAAACACCAAAACTTCACTCTGACAGCCTTAGCCACTCAGGCTAACCTCTGCCTCTCTTAGCCACACAGGCTAAATTGTTTGTCTTAGCCACACAGGATAGACTCCAACTACTTCTTCTGCCATATAGGCTAAAAACTCCTCTTCCCTCCTCTCTCAAACACACACAGAATCTCCACCAAGACACCCCTCCTCCCACATTCTCTCATCAGCCAATCACATCATAACTCATCTCCCTCTATCACTCTCCTTACATTACTGTAGTCAAATTAAACATTTAAAGGAACACACACACCAAAACATGAAATCATTACACTCTGCTTTGAACATAAGAAGAGCGCTGCTGGATCGGACCACTGGTCCATCTAGTCCATCCTCCTGTCTCACACAGTGGCCAACGAGTTCCTCTGAAGAGCCAACAACAGGGCAGAGAGGCCAAGGCCTTCATAAGAACATAAGAAGAGCGCTGCTGGATCAGACCACTGGTCCATCTAGTCCATCCTCCTGTCTCACACAGTGGCCAGCCAGCTCCTCTGGAGGGCCAACAACAGCGCAGAGAGGCCAAGGTCTTCATAAGAACATAAGCGGAGCCCTGCCAGATCAGAACAGTGGTCCATCTAGTCCAGCATCCTATCTCACACAGTGGCCAACCAGTTCCTCTAGAGGGCCAACGACAGGGCAGAGAGGCCGAGGCCTTCATAAGAACATCAGAAGAGCCCTGCTGGATCAGACCAGTGGTCCATCTAGTCCATCCTCCTGCCTCACACAGTGGCCAACGAGTTCCTCTGAAGAGCCAACAACAGGGCAGAGAGGCATTGCCTCCTGGCTCTGGGGTTCAGAGGTTTAGTACTTCTGAATGTGGAGGTCCCCCTCAGTCACCATGGCTAGCAGTGACATCCTCTATGAATCTACCCAATCAGACCCTTGGTCCAACAAGGTTGGTATTGTGTACTAACTAGGCCTGGCAGCAGCTTTGTTCATTTAAATTTTGTGGTGCTATGGCAACCACAGGATATATCGTTGCTACTAGGTTTTGGTCCGAGACATGGGAGGACGCTTGGAGGATGTTCTAGATAGACAAAACGCAGTGAACAGACAGTTTTTCTGAAAAGTTAAATGCGGGTTTGGGGCCGATATACCAACTATATAAGAGGTTTTGACATTGGGGGTTGGTACTTGGTGACTTTTGGCACCCTGAAGCTTTTCGTACACTGGGTTTTGTGATACTGTATATATTTTGTCGTATATTCTTTATAATTTTAGAATTATGGAATCTGCCTAGAAGAACGTGGAAACTATCTAGAAAACGCATCAGCATTTCAAAAGGGAAGGTTCCTATTTGTTACCTATGGACTTCTGTACACAATGAGAATGCATACATAAAGAGTATTAGAAGGAAGGACCACGTTTCTTTGTTTCTGAGAATATTATACGTTGGATAAGACTTCTGTTCAAACTCTACTGTAATATTTTGATTACATAATCTATCATCAGAATACATTGTGATTGTTCATTTAAATTTTGTGGTGCTATGGCAACCACAGGATATATCGTTGGTACTAGGTTTTGGTCCGAGACATGGGAGGATGCTTGGAGGATGAACAGAATAGGAAAGCCAAACTTTCATCCCCTTGCATGTGAAGCAATAGAAAAAAACACTATACGAGGCACCAGAGACCTGAAAGACGATGAGACCCAAGGCAAGGGACGGCTGCCCCCATCTTGCTCTGCTTGCATGCGGCCTTGGGGCTCCAGCTGGCTACTGCTAGCTGGACTGTTGGACTCGGACTATTGGCAGATTTTATCCTCCTTGATGACTGCCCAGAAGTCCATTTGGAGCTTTATAGAAGCACTGGATGACAACGCCATCAGCAGTAAGAAGTACAGTAAATCCAGGAATGGGTGTCTCTTTCTGTTGGATCTAAACTTCTGAAAAGCTTAGGCTCCTTTCAGCACTAGAAGGACATCAACTGTAGTGCTAGATCCGATTCTGCCGCTGAAAAAGACAGTCACCCAAAGGGTAGCCATAGCAACTGATAAGGAAGTGTAATGTTTGTGAGCCAATATGATGACAGAGACGTGTGGCAGAAAACAAAGGCCAAGGGCTACTGGAGCAATGGCACGGGCATGAAGCCCCACATCCACCCTTTCCAGCGGGGCTCTCCAGATGCCAACTGGGAACAGATATGTGAGCACTGAGGGAGAGGCTTGAGAGCAGCTGTGCAGGAAGCTGGCCGCTGGTGGAAGCCTCTTGCAATTAGATCAGCACACGTGACACCAAAAGGGGGGAACTGAGCAGATGAAAAGAAAGATCACCTGACAGGGTATTCTGAGATTGAATGAACAGTTGAAAAACGCCCGTCTTTAGCGACGGCAGGTCCAAGGGCAGTGCCTGAACATTCGCCTCCCCATTTCCGCCACTGTGGGGAAATCAATCGCTGAACGCATTCATTTTGTGGCAGCTTTAAACTCGTATGGACCAGCAGGGGCTGGGATTCATCTTAAAAAGAAGCAGGGGAAAGGACGGTAACAAAGGGCCTAAAGACATCAGAGCGGCAGCAGAGCAGAGGGTAAAGATTTGGGCACAAAGATAAAAGATCGACAGCCGTTTCCTACCAGCACGGAGCACAGGAAGAGCAGTGCCGTATGGGAGAGCCCCGAGAGAACTTCCCCACTCCATTTGCTGGCCGGTGTTTGAAAAATCTTATACCCACAAGCAAAGGCATAAGCTCTGGCAGCCCCTATTTACAAAGACCAGCATCAAGGTTCAGCATTACTGGGCAGCTGTGAAGGCCCACACCCCAGCAGGTTTGGTGATGTGGGTACAGGGTTGCCAACCTCCATGGCACCTGGAGATCCCCCCCATTACAGTTCATCTCCAGATGACCAAGATCAGTTCCCCTGGAGAAAATGGCTGCTTTGGGGAGTGGATTCTATGGTATTGTACCCTGCTGAGGTCCCTCCTCTCCCCAAATCCCACCCTCTCCAGGTTCCACCCCCCACACCCCCCCCCCCCGCAAAAAAATCTCCAGGTATTTCCCAACCCAGAGCCGGCAACCCTCTGTGGATACAGAGGCTTTTATGAAGGATTTGGCTTTTTGCTAAGGATCAGGCCAGAGCTGCATTAGGATAACTGGCTCCCATCAAGATGTTATGCTGAATATCTACAAAAATACCAGCGGCAAACTGAATGGCATCCGTTATCATGGCTACCGTAATAAATTATGCAGCCAAAGATCTTTTGTTAACGCTGCATGTGAACTCGGCACCAACACACACAGCCGACATCTGCATCGCCTCGCCCGCCTGCCCAGCGGAAAACCTTTGAAGCCTCACGCCCCCTCCAGCCACAGCCGGGTTTTGGGGGGTTTTTTTGCTCCACTGCTAAGCTCCTTTCTGCTCGCTTTTGCAAACGGCCGCTGGAGCCAGCCTTAAATCAAACGATAAACCTGTATGGCTCGCAGTTATTTACAGTCAGCTGGGTTTAATAAAACCCATCATATACAATTCGGATGCTGGCAGCAGAGCTATAATTCATCTCGCTAGCCCTGTATTAATAGGCCCTCCTGATACACAAGGAGGGAAAAATGGATGGGGGGGGGAAGATGGTTTCAAATAGCATGCTCATTCCTGACTCTATAGCCCCTCCTAGTGGAGAACAAGCTTTATGTCAAGTTTCCCAATTTCCCCCATGACATACTTCTCAAAGGACATGGAAGTTAGGTTTCCGTATTATGTCGTTTTCACAAGCTGCCAAGAACATATTAGGAGCACCCTGACTTGGATAGCCCAGGCAAGCCCCATCTCGTCAGATCTCGGAAGCTAAGCAAGTACTGGGACTCCGGCAAGTACTGGGATGGGAGATGTCCTTGGAATACCAGAGGAGGGAGGTGGGGGCAGGCTTTATTCAGCCACCTCTTTGAATATCCTCCAGCCCCCCATAGGGGCTAGTCACCAGAGGTCACCATGATTTTCACGTGCACACACACTCACACACACATTTTTTAAAATACCAAAAAAAAAAAAATTAGAAATAAGAACGTATTAGGAGCATGGCCAGCAACCCCAGGTGCTTTCTTTTCAGCTAGACACTGTGAAAACCAGCAGCATGCTGCAGCTGACTAGTTTTACAGAGATCACCTGCGCCCTTCCAGGACCCTTCCTAGTGCCTTAAAAAGAATCAACCCAAGCATTGTGGCACGAGCTTTTGTGGTCTAGACGGCCTGATAGACTGCTGGAGTTCAACCAACGTTCAAACATATGTAGTTGAATTCACTTTCCGCTGCAGGAGACATCTGGCGCTCTAACCGGCATGTGAATTTGTGCGGAGCTGGCTGTGGGAGGCGTTGTTAAGTGTGACATGAGAAATGCATCTCTGCGGAAGACAACTGAAGAACTCCCCATGAATAACATCCACCTCTTTTTGTGTTCACCCGGCAAAAATTCAGTCTGTTTGACACACTAGTCCACAGGATAAGGCTCAGGCAAGACAGGTGCCCCCTTTGCTACCTGGCCCTAGTGCTGGGCGGATACCATCGGCCCCCCAGGAAAAGATCCGGTAGCCTTAACGACCCATCTGCCCTGGATGGATGAGCCAGAAAGTACTTCTTCTATAAGCAGATCAACCCCAGCTTGACCAATAACAGAGACATAACATTTTTCTGACACAGGAAAAAAAAAGAAAGAAAGAATATAAACTGAAGTCATGTTTCATAAGATCAGTGGTACATTCCATGCACAAAATTGTTGTCTTTGGTATAGCGCTATAAAATGAATGGATTGCATTGAAATGCTTGGGGGGAGAGGAAAGGGGAAAGACCAGAGTCGTTTTTAATTCAAAACCAGGGGAAAACACACATGCATTTCAGAAAACATCCGATTTGTTTAAAACAGAGGAGCAAGATGAAAATCTCTTGACAGCAAGCCGGTATTAACCTCATGCCGCTTTGAGGAGGAAGGCTCCTCTATTCCTTGATTGGAGGAGAGAAAAACCACCTACTCAATGCTCACAACTTGGGGTGCACTATAGATTTTTGATGCAGCGGTAAAGGAAAATGGGTTTTCGGAGAAACTGTTCCCTGGAACAGGCATGGGAGACTTCGGGGGGGGCAGGGGGGAGATTTTTTAAAAATTGTCAGTCGCTGAATAACGGATGATTTTCAGTTGTGCTCTAGAGGGTTTACTTTCCGCCAGTGCCCTTAATTCAGAAGGGATTTCAAGGCTTCCCAACCCAGCATCTCCGCTCCTGCCCCTGGAATGCTCTGGATCATTTGAACGACAGAATTAGCTCATTGTTTTTTTCTTGAAACCAAATGGTCTTCAGAGGGAAACATCCCTTGTGAGATACCTAGCAGACCTCTTAAGATCTCTCATACCCAGCCCTTTGTTCAATCTGCCTCCTTTTCTGTGTCAGTGGAGACTCCGCCTTTTTTTCTTAATATAAATCAGTTTTGCACCGATACACTCGGTGGTGGAAAGTGCCATCAAGCCACAGCTGCCTTAGGGTGATCCCACTGGGTTTTCAAGGCAAGAGACAAACAGAGGTGGTTTTGCCATTGTCTGCCTCTGTGTAGCGACCCTGGACTTCCTTGGTGGTCTTCCATACGAGTACAAACCGGGGCTGATCCTGCTTAGCTTCTTGGGGTGACCCCTTAGGGTTTTCAAGGCAAGAGACAAACAGGTGGTTGGCCATTGCCTGCCTCTGCATAACAGCCCTGGACTTCCTTGGTGGTCTCCCATCCAAGTACTAACCAGGGAAGATCCTGCTTAGCTTTTGAGATCTAATGACATCAGTGTAGCCTGGGTCTCCTATCACTGATATACTTACTTGCAAAAAAACAGAGCTGACAACTGCTACCTGGAGTCTGCAGACAGATTCCCTCGGAACCTTTCCTTCTACTTCCTAGAGCCAACTGCATTACTTGCCTGGCTCAAGGGGTCCCCAGAGCTCCTTGAAAACACTCCACCTACGCCTCCCTCACCTCTCGGCAGACTGGCCATAAATGCCTTGCAGATTTTACTGGTGGGAATTTGGGATGATGCAGAAGTCCTGCTAGTTTACAACAGCACAGCAGGCATTTGGATTAATGCAGTCACAAAAATACTGACCGCCCTTTGTTAAGCTTTTTATGCGGCATTCTGGGAGCTCCAAAATGTATTGCTGGGATAGTTTTTTGCAGGACTAAGAGAAATGTCTTTGGAGGCCAGAGCATGGCAGAGAGCGCTTAATTTAAAAATCAAAGTTTTAAAATGTGATAATGAAACAGGCCTTTTGAGCCTAGTTAGAAGTGATCCAGCTAAATCCAATTAGGATAGGATGGTGGACAGTACCTTGTTACACCTAAATATAACAAATACACTTTACAACAGTGCAGAAATAGCTTAAGATTTCCTATCCGCCGTCCTCCTTTTGAAAAAAGTCATTGGTGGTTATATTGACAAAATTACACAATTCATCTATACCTTAAAAGCATGATTCAGAAAAAGAGAACATTATGCAAATGTGGAATATTTGAAGGACATTACTGGACACAGGGCCAAATGAAAGTGCAATTTAAAAAAATCTGCCAAGTGACACCTGATGAAATATATGAAACATGAATTGCAAGTCAAAGTTAATGGCAATGGATTCTCAAGTCTGCAAATCAACTGCATGTATTCTTTATTTTTTTTCCAAAAAGGCATATTCCTCCTTTTAATTTTAGTAAAACAGTATAAGCGATGTATAAAATATACAACTAATTAAAAATCAAACAAAGGATCAATATTTTAACAAACCCAAAGTCAGAATGCAGAGTTTTACAGGAGATACAGCCAAAAAGACCGATCCTAAACTACACCTTGCCAAAGGTCTCTTGGTAAAATGAAAAACATCAGAGGGGACACCCAGGGAAAGCATTAAGAGAGTTGGAGCCACCACAGAAAAGGCCCTGTTTGTTGCAGCAACTCATATTACCCTCCAAAAATATAGCTGGAACAAGTTTCCTGAAAATTACCTTAACAAACATGCAGTTTCATGCAAGAGAATATGGTCAAGAAATATCCTGGTCTCACACCATTCAGGGTTACATAGTTCAAAAACACTCCCACAAAAGAATGAGCCCAAGCTCTCTTGTACTGAGTCATAGCATTAGTCCTATTTTAAAAAGGCCTGGGCTTTGGTTGATGTCAAGTAGGCTACCTTAAGCAGGGGAAGAGGCAGTAGCTGCCAACCTAAGGACTAAAGCTGGCACACAGGGACATGACAGGAGAGACGGTTCTTTAGATATGAAGGTCCTAGGCTGCGAAGGTCTTAGAGGACCTATCAAGACTATGTGCCACTTGGGCACAGGTTGGCTGACCCAAAGCAGCATCATTTTGATGCAACAAGAAGCTACAGCAGCAGGATCTAATCTAGGTCAAGAAACATCCCAGTTAGAGAGCACAGAAGAGGAAAGAGTCCAGTAGCACCTTAAAGACTATAACAAGGTATGAGCTTTCATGAGTCACTGCTCACTTCTTCACATTCAGTGACTCACAAAAGCTCCAACCCTGCCACAAATTTTGTTAGCCTTTAAGGTGCCACCGGACTCTTTCTCTTTTCTGCTGCTACAGACAGACTAATACAGGTAATCAACCAGGGAGGGCGCTTCTCCCCACCTGCCTTCATCCCAGTGAGGGTTACTTCTGGCTATGGAAACATGGTGGGAGAAAAATGTTTAGTGAGCACTGTCCACGCCCTCCTGACACTGCTTGCGATACACCTCATATCTTCCCCAGCCAAACTCTGCTTTATTAGGAACAATCTGTAATCAGACAAGTGGATCTGCTGCTGTCGCATATAACGTAACTCAGAATGATCTGCTGGGCGCAAATAATTTCTCACAGCTACCACATGCCTTCTGTAAAATGACTTCTGAGATCACACAGATTTGTAAAGAGAAATCACTCATCCCATCAAAGGTGGCACAGGGAAGGGACACATCAGGTTAGAGTGTTTCAAAAGCTGTTTGGCAGTTGTATACCGGAAGAGCCCTATCCTTTCCCCCTCTTATAAACTGCTTTCTCCATTAAATATCTGAGTACGTACACAGCAGCACAAACCTTTTCCTGAGCGAGCTTTTGGAAGGTCTGAGGCCACTGGGAAGGATGAGATCTGAAACAGTAACAAAAAAGTCGATCCATTATTCAGAGATGAAACACAAAAAGAGGCTGGACTCTAACAAGCACAAATGATTTTGACCTGAGACACAGCTCCAATAACACGTTTCTGGTTTAAAGATGATCCCAGACCTCAATGAGGCAGTAAACTTGTGTGTCAAGGATACAATGCAAGCCAGATGTCCCACTGGAATGCAGGTGCGGTTCACATGATGGAACGTTCTGCAGTAGACCCCCCACACAGAGAAATCCCTTCACACAGAAATCTAGCAAATCAGGAAACCACTAAGCAAAAACCTTGCTTTCTGAGATCTAGTTTTTTAGGTGGAGGAGCCATTCATCTATCCTCGGGGTCCCCAGCCCTTTTTAGCCTGTGGACACATGTGGAGTTTTGACAAAGGTGGTGTGCGCCACCCCAAAAACCGCTCTCACAGAGCCAAACCCAAAATGGCTTCCACAGGAGGCACGGCCAAATGGAATACCTCTCCTCTCACACCTCCCGGGAAGATGGAAAGCCGATGGCGGAATGGAACCACACACTGACTAAGGAAAGCCCAGGTACTTACCTGTCCTCCTGCTCCTGCAGTGGGAACCCCTTTGATCTGAAGGGGGCCAACCAGTAACAAATCCTCCCTTACGATGGCCCTGCCCACTTTCCTGATTTACATGGACCCCCTATTTACAGTTTGAAACTGTACAATCCCATCAAAGGTTTACCACTTCAGTGAGAACTAGTCCTAAAGTCTCTAGATTTCGCCGTTTAATTTTTATTACGGATGGGGAGTAGAAAACGATCTTTGGACAAAGGTCTGGATGCTGGGCTTCCCAGCATGTCCGACCACCTGATCAATAAGACCATCCAGGGAACAGCCCCTGAGCCCACAAAAGCAGTTCTCCAAACTGTACGAGAGAGGAAACAAAAGGGCATTTTGATCAATGCCGCTCTTCAAAGAGCTCATGCTCCAAAGGTTTCCGTCAGGACCCTGTTCATGGGGCTGCTTTTTACGGCAGGACGTGTAATGAATGCTATCACGATGGGTTTTAGCCACAAGGAGGGCCTGAAAGGGCCTCTCTCTTTGTCATGGGAAATGAAACCTGCCCACTGAGAGCTTCTGGCACTGCTACTCCTTCTCGCTTCCTTTGACACTGCCATCACTTTCCCATCCTGTGCTTTGTGACGGGAAACGCATTTGTTAAAAAGCCTGGAGAGACAGTTCATTAGGGGGAAATCGCAGGGACTTGGCTTAGTTCTAATACCTTATGGCAAGGCCCCCACTCCTCCCCCACTCCCCAACCATGCTGTACATCCAGACCTTGGAACATACATAGTTAGCTCAATGAATACCAAAAGGAAAACAAGGGTGAGCCATTCTGGATCAGAACCAGGAAAGCAACAGCACCTCTGGGAATGGGCTCGGATGAAACCTGGCTTCGGAACACAGAACCCCATTGAGCGTTCGGCCCAACAGCTGGGGAAAGATCTCTCCTTCATGAATTTGTCTGATCTGCTTTTAAAGTCCTCTAATGGCCAAACTAAGGGGCCACGGTGGCTAAGAGGTTAAGACGCTGAGCTGCAGACCAGAAGGTCAGTAGCTTGGCAGTTTGAGACCTGAGTGCCGCGTGACGTAGTGAGCTTCCGTCTCTGGCCCCAGCTCCTGCCAGCCTAGCAGTTCAAAAGCAAGTAATTGCAAGTAGATAAATAAGTACTGCTTTGGTGGGAAGGCAACAGCATTCCGTGAGCCTTGACGTTTAGTCATGCCAACTACATGACCACAAAGAAGTCTTCGGACAGCACTGGCTCCTCGGCTTGGAAACAGAGATGAGCACTGCCCCCTAGAGTCAGATTTGACTGGCTTTCAAGCAAGGGAAACCTTTACCTTTACCTAATAGCTAAACTTGACAAGAAGTTGGATTACGATCATATCTCATTGAATTTCTTCTAACAGAAACTCAGATTAGGATTGCGGTACTGGGTAAGAGGAAACTTTTCCTATTACGAAGAAGAGTTGGTTTTTATATCCTGCTTTTCTCTACCATAAGAGATCTCAAAGCGGCCTGCAATTGACTTCCTGTCCCCTCCCCACAACAGGCACTGCATCAGGTAATTGGGGCTGAGAGAGTTCTGAGAGAACTGTGACTGGCCCAAGGTCACCCAGCAGGTTTCATATGGCAGAGTGGTGAATCAAACCGGGTTCTCCAGGTTAGAGTCTGCCACTCTTAACCACCACATCAAACTGGTTCACACACAGATTTGTGCATCACACACATATCACTACTTTCAGCATCAGTGAGCCCCTGCTTTAAAAGGTTAGTTGGGTGGCGAGCAGAAGCAGAGCTTTTCCATAGTGGCATCTCAGATACAGAATGCCCTCCCCACAATGGTTTACTCGGCATCTATTATGAAGCTACAAGCCCCATGATAATTTTCCCCCTTAAGGCCCTGGGTTGAGTTACGTGATTTTATATACCTTGCGGCAAATCGACATATTTTGTTGGTTTTATGAGCCACTTCAAAGATTTAGGAACCAGGCTTGTTTTTCAGCCTTCAGGGTTTTATATTTTAACGGCCATATGTGACCACAAAGCCCAATCCTAAACTCTTCACAGTTGCTTGCCTTTTTTTTTTAAAGCTACAGCAACAATTTTGTAGTATATAAATAAAAACAAAGTAACCCAGGTTTTCATCAGAACAAAAGGCTAACCTCTGTCCTTCACCTAACTAAGCTTTATGCTTCTACTAAGAATCACCAAGAGGCAATTAACAGAAATGAATAGTAAAAAGATTTAGGTGCCATGGTACCCTGGCGCCTGGGATTTGTCAAGCCTGGCCCTAAGGCAATGACACACACTCAGTGGCTCAAGAGCCACATGTAGGAACATAAGAACATCAGAAGAGCTCTGCTGGATCAGACCAGTGGTCCATCTAGTCCAGCATCCTGTCTCATACAGTGGCCAGCCAGTTTCTCTGGAGGGCCAATAACAGGGCAGAGAGGCTGAGGCCTTCCCCTGATGCTGCCTCCTGGCTCTGGGATTCAGAGGCTGACTCCTTCTGAACATGGAGGCTAACCTCAATCACCATCAGTGGCTAGCAGCCACTGATAGACTCATTTTCCATGAATCTATCTAAACCCCCTTTCAAGCTGTTTATTCCTGTGGCCATCACTACCTCCTCTGGCAGCGAATTCCACATTTTCATCACTCTCCATGTAAAGCAGTAGCTTCTTTTGTCCATCCTTTCCTTTTGTAGCTTTTTGACATGCCACTTGTGGCTCTTCTGTGAAACTGTTTCCCAATGTGGCATCTGTCATGTATTTCAGGAAAGTGAACAAGGCCACTGCCGAGTCAGACTCGTGGCTGGCAGGTGGTTTCATCTCAAAACAGCTACCAGCAGAATGGGTAAGCTGCAAACATCCTTGAGGTTCAGGCCTGATGTCTGGGCTGGAAGTAAATGCAGCTCTTTGGGTAAAGAGTAGCAGGAGGTGTGGCTCTCTGTGAGCTGCAGAGTGTGAACCCCTGCCCTGGTTTTTATGGCTTATTTTCAAACGGTGTGAAATGCTGCTTCCCTTCTGTCGCTTTTACTGTTGATTGCAGGCTGTGGCTGGAGGAAGCCAATAAATCAATATTTTTACAATAAGCTTCCCACAAAGCTGTGTTGAAGCCAGCTTTGCAAACTGCAATCACTCTGCTGGCTGGATATGGGCGGGGATGCTCCCATCCATCTGCTCACGATCCCCCTTCCTGCAGGTCGAAAAATGGAACTGTGTGCCTACATCGCAAGAACTCCACGGTACAGCCACCAGGTAGGCTTAATAGGTAAGAAAGGGGATGGGCCACCTGGGGCTAAATAACACAGATGTCTCACCCCCACCCACCACCAGTTCTGGGGGCTTCCCAGAATACCTCCGCTACAAATCTGACCAAGGGGCCTTAGTTCACTGCAAGGAGGGGAGAACATGTGTAATATTTTCTCAAGAAACAGTATACTGAAATCATGGGGAGAGAGAGACAGCCCCGAAATAGAAAGGTGCATTGATCCTGGGGACCAACAAACCAAGCACCTGCGTATCTGATGTGCCACAAAAGGTCGTACCTCTGAAACATGAGAAAAACCCAAGCAGGAAACTGACATCAGCCCAGTCCAGCAGTGCGAACTCTTAACCTTTCCCAGCAACAAATGCACCACAGTTTCCTAGCAGGAGACGGTTGCCAGGTGGTTTTAGCAAGCCTTATTGAAAGTATCTGAGGAACAGATTGCCAGGCTGATGGAGATCTTGGGTTCAGCGACAAGGCCAATTACAGCAGCAGTTCTATTTTTGTTCTAATCTGATAAAGACTTTTCCTCTCTCTCGCTCACACACACGTGCACACTTTTAGAGTAAGGACCTTGATGACCAACACACAGTCTGATTAATCTGACATCACAGGGCAATGAGGCTGGGCTGCAAAACTCAGATACTATGTTAGCACAGGCAAGGACATGCCTGTTCCATATCCAAGTAACAGCATTGTTTTATTACAGGGTATGTCAATGGACCAACGGCTTTGCCTGCAAAAGTGGGCAGAGTCAGAGAAGAGTTCTGAAAGACGTGGGTCTGATGGATCCAGTTCCACATGCCTCTGCCCGAAGAGAATGCTCCCCGCTCAAATTAAACACAGCAACTCTAAATGACTTTCAAATACTAGTGCCTGTGCTGGGTAGCAGATGATAACTAGAAACTGCCTAGTGACCCAAGATCACTTATGTTTTGAATATTCTCCAGCCCTAAATTCAAATGAACTTTATCCTAGAACTCAGACCTAGCAATGCTGAATCAGTAAAGAGGCACCCGTAAAAAAAATCCAGGACATCCCCACTCCGCCATCAAAATATCCCTTACGATGTGATGCCAAATTTAGTCAAATGGAAGGAGATCACCTATTGGCTACACTCTTAAGCTAACCTCAGCAGCTGTGCTCACCAAAAATGTTTCACGGCAGTGAGTCACATCCTTTGAAGAAATGTACTGGAAGCCATTTCAAGGAATCCGGCAGGAAACAGCCTGCCCTGAGCAGCGGCACCATTTCCTCAC
Source organism: Lepidodactylus listeri (assembly GCA_029233225.1). Lineage (NCBI taxonomy): Eukaryota > Metazoa > Chordata > Lepidosauria > Squamata > Gekkonidae > Lepidodactylus > Lepidodactylus listeri. Next base: position 28,026,776 of record JARCFY010000021.1, on the reverse strand, counting down.
ATTCAGGTCAAGAAGGAGAAAACTGAGCACAAACCAAAACAACTTCTTGTCCATCTAGGCTCGCTCCCCAGCCCTCGCTCCAGAATGGTTTAGTAGTTACTGCTAGCAGCAGATCAAACACATCAAAAGGCTGCTTAAACTGAAGCTTTAAAAAGTAGAGCTTTATTCCAGCTCAAAGTTAAGACTCATCTAAGCTGGCTCTGGTCACGTAGACTGATCCCAGACCCAGAGAAATCACTTCAGTAGAGATGCGCCGAAGTCACAATTTAGGGCAAAGTCTCCAATGGCCAGCCCAGCTTCAAGCCTACCTCATGTAACCAGCGGATTTCCTGTTCTTCTGCTATTTACCCGTACCTCCATCGTCCACCCCTCCCAACTGTTGCTACCTGCATTGAATTTTTAGATTGCAAGCCCTTTCAGGAGAACTCCTCTTCTTCCTGTTGTTCTATGAAGTCCAGAGGAAATGAATTCTGTTGTCTGGAAATCCACAGTAATTCCAGGAAATCTCCAGGCACCACCTGGAGATTATATTCAAATACTAAAGCAGGATGTGCAATGTATATCAAGTCTGAAATAAGCATATATAAACTTATATAAGCACTATTTGTATTGTGTCCGTTTATATAAGTTACATGTCTATTTCAGTCTTAATATACATTGCACACCTGCTTTAGTATTTGAATGTTGCCTTGTCCACACCGTGGTCCTTCTGTTGTCATAATACCGCCTGAAGCTCGGCAACCCTACCGGCACTTCGTAGACCACCGACTCCATGAATTCGCCTTCAGCCTCTTTCCAAGCCACCTCAGGCGCCTGCCACCTTTTTGCCACATCCTGTGACAGTGCGTTCCACAGGTCAATGACCCCTTTGGTCGGGAACCGAGAGGGGGGAGAAAATTGTCTTTAGCTGCAGCTCCCAGCTAGGCTGACTGCTCCCCCGAAGCAAGCCAAAAATATCTCACAAAAAATAAATACCTAATACTAAAAAGAAGTAATGAAAACAGTGTGTGTGGGGGGGGAGACGGTGAGAAGGGCCGGCGTCTCCCCCGTTTTGGGACCTATGGGGGGGGGGGGGGTGACAGCAACGAGACGGGAGGTCGGAAATCCCCTTACCGATCGGGCCTTCACCTCCGCCATGCCGGTTCGAGCGCCCGAAACGGCCTCCGAGAGCTGCCTCGTTGCCAAGGTTACCAAGCGACTCGGAAGCTACCGGCCCTGGCTGCGGTTTATCTGGAGGCCCCGTTTCCAAGGTTACCGGGCACTCGGAAGGTATCGCGAGCGTGCGAGATACCCAGATGCCCCATTGTCTAGGCTCCCGCGCATCACCCCGAAGCTCCTCCCACGTGACGATAAAATTGAGGTTACGGTTGTCGCGAGGCTCGTCGGGATTGTGAACGGGTGACGTAATTGAGGGCGGGGGAAGCGCCGCTGTTCCGAGCCTAATCTTTATCTCACCCCCCCGCTTTGGTGTCGTCCAAGGAGCCGGAAGAATCCCGTACGATTCCAGTAGAATGGACCGTACCATTTTTTGGGGAGGAGGGACTGGGAAAACAGTGTAAATGAGACAATTCGGCTCCTCGCCTTCGCTGCACTTTGTATTATTCCCGGATTAGAATCAATCTTCCCTATTGACAGGGTCCACTGATTGTGGCTTGCAGTTCTATCCGATTTTACTTGTGCCGGATAAACCCAGCCGAGACACAGGGCTTGCCAACCTGCAGGTAAGGGCTGGAGTTCTCCTGAATTGTAATTGATCTCCATATACATCAGTTCCCCTAGATTAAAATGGCAGCTTTGGGAAGTTGAAGTTTATACCTACACCCCCAAATCTCCCAAGCCACCCAATGTTTCCTCTAAGATGTGGAGTCTTGTGAGCAAAAATTCTACTTTGTGAGCTACTGGCATTAAAGCTGTGAGCGAGCGATCTGGCTACTGCATAAATTAGTTTGTCTGGAGCCTTCCTTCCTGAGTGGAGACAAAAATGTGTGAGCCGGAGGCTAAAAACCTGTGAGCTAGCTCACACTAACTCAGTTTAGAGGGAACACTGGCCACCACTGTTAACCCTAAGCAGCTGCAAGAAAAACTAGGAAAACATAAGGCAGGCAAGAACACTTAACTATCAACCAAAGCAAGACTTTCCCCTGAATCAACATGCACAATTATGAATTTACATTACAATAAAGTGTCTCTACATGAAAAGCAATGTGCTCTGGTTGATTGGTTTCTCCCCCAGAAATTCATCACCTTTGCACAACAGAAATGCACTTCGATCTCAAGTGTTGCAATATGCGACCTCAGGGGCTCGGTAAAAACAGATGGTGGCAGTTTTCAGCTAAGCTGCCTTTGTGATCCAGACAGATAACAAGGGGGGGGGGGGAGGAGGCATGGTTTCTATGGAAACCGTCCCCAACTGTGTTGAAAGCATTTGCCGAAGCTATTTGCTAAAGGCGAATATTAAGGTGCGCCTATTGATGAACGTTTGGCCAAGTTTGATTCAGTGATGGCTCTGGATCTGTTGCTAAGCCCAGGAGCAGTTGGAAACCAATTCAGAATGTCAGCTGTAAGGGGAAAAGGTGCTTTAGAACAAGACCCCGAAGTCAGTGGAAGAGCAAAGCTGGGGGGAGGATTGGGCCAAAATGGAAGACTGGTACATCCCATATCGAAGATGGGAGAAACGGAGACTGGAGTTTTACACATAGTTTTCTCAGCCTCAGCTTAAAGAGTTACGAAGTCCAGCTTTTATTTGTCTAAAGGCCCGCTGCACCCTGGCTCATTCTACCTGCCGCACGCCCAGGACCGCACTCTGAACTGCCACAAGGGGAAAAAACCCACAGTCTGATGTGTGACTCTGGGGCCTGTGGCTGTCTAACCAGATGGAGCCAGAACACTACTGGGCATTTTAAAACTAGAATGCCAACAGCTCATCCCGACTTCCGAGAGAGGCATCTGACGCAGGAAGCAAGACGGGCAAGCGTGGAATGCTGGCTCCAGAGTTGGAAATTACTTCAAGCAAACACAAGCAACTAATGAAATAACAAAATAAAAGTTTATTAGAATTAGGAACGCTTTCTCTCCCTCTGTTTAGCCTTAACACGGAACAGTCCAGCAGTTACAATGAAGTCTAAGAACAGTTATTTCCAAAGCACGAGGTGCTCTCTAGATGGAAATATATATATAAGACGATCATGAGTCTTCCGGTCAGTCCGCCCAGTCTCGATTGTCTTACCACCCCCAAGTGCTGGATGATAGGATTCTGTACACGGAAAAAGTTTTTTCCCCCACGAAGGACATTGCTCTCGTCTCACGCAAAAACTTGATTTCCTAATACAGCAGTTGCACTAAAACATTTCAGGGTTAAATGGTTCTGGAACAAAAAGAAAATTAAGACTGTCTTATACATACACTACAGAAAACCAAAAACAGCTGCAAATGAGTTAAGTGTAGGGGGAAAGGGAGTTGCTAAACAGACCGGTGATTAAGCTCCACTCTCCTGTTGTGTGGCTAGAGACTATTTCTTTCCCAAGAAGCCCATGATAAAGGTCAACACAAACCATCATTTCGCATATTGCACCAGCCAAAAATAAATGCTCAAGTTGCATCTTCGTCGCCAAGTTATTTTGCTTTGAGAAGGGGGGGCCCCGCCTGTAAAGGACAGAGAAGAGGCCGATGGGTGAGCCACTGCAAGATCTCCCAATTGAGCAACTCGCTCCGAAAGCCCCACAGAGTTTTAGAAAAAGCTTTCCCAAAATTTAGATGGTACAATCTTCAGGAGCAGAAGATAAAATAGCATATTGATATACAGTTCTGGGTCTTCTTTAGTCAAGGGAAGGGGGCAGGGTAGGTGGGAGAAGAACGGCAAGAGCAAGGTGTTTGGAAACAAGAAAAAAATCCAGGGAGGGGAAAGAAATGCTGAAAAGCATGAAAACATTCGTCCGATTCACACACCCACACAACATGGCCACCTGTTCCATCAAACCAGTCCTAGAAGACGATGCGGGAGTCTTATAAATAGTATGCTGAAAATTATCAGACTGGAAGCTTTCCGTCTCGGATGGCAGCGTGCAGAAGGCATCGTGAAGCACATGGCAGAATGCTCGCAGGATAATTGTCCAAGTGGCGGGGGGGGGGGGGCATGCTCAGCAGAGCAGAATCCTTTGAAGATTCACAGCTCCTGATGAAGGCTGCCCCGATTTCTTCTAGTTCAGCCTAAGGGAGTACTGAACGTTCTTGCGGCACAATTGGGGGTGGGAGATGTGCTCATTCGGCATCTTGGAAACCAGAGGCGAGTCAAAAGCAAATAAGCCCTATCACAACCAAAAGGTGGGGGGGAGTGAGGCAGGCAATGCAAAACTCTTGTTTGTGATGTTGATCAGACTTTGAGCAGCCCTATTCTTGGCGGAATTTTCTGACTTTCCAACAGCGCTCAAAACACACTTCAGACTTCCTGCAACTCGGTTTGAGATTTAAACCCCTGCCAGATTGGATTTGGGGGGTGGGGGAGAAGGGGACTGCTGTTCAAGAAACACCAAGTCTGGTACATCTCTCCCTAGGTACATGAAATTTATCAAAACACATCTTCGAATACTTGGCCACAGTCTCTAGTTGCAAGACCAGCTTGAGTAGCCCTCACTTTTACTCTTTACAAGTTAACACTGCCCCAGTGGAAAATATATCACAAGGAGGAGGGTCCTATGATGAAAGCTGAATTATCTGCCTCCACTTGGTGCTTTAACACAACTTTTTTGTTTAAAAAAAAAAGGCCATGAGTTACTCTGGGTAGCTGAAATGCACGCTCTACTAATTCATTCCCAGCAACCTTCAGGGACTGTAAGCCCGTCGTTCACTGCTATCAGACACTTTCGCCCCACCCCAGCATCCAAGCCCCAAAAATATTACCCATGACAACTCCATCTTCGTTTCTGGTGTTGTGCGACTGCCAAAAAAAAAAAAAAAACACGAGCAAGGAGGAATGTCTCGAGCGCTCGAGACCTCAGAGAAAAATTCCTAAAAGTGTCCTATGAATGACAGAGCTGGGTGGCAGGGCAAATGCCTCGCGTGCGTGGGAACAGCAAGGATCATCTGGAGGGGGCGGGGGGAGATACTCTGAGCAAAGAGACAAAAGCAGCCAGGACCACAATACTTTCATTTCCAAACAGAAACACACACCGGGGAGGGGGGAGAGGAGGGGGGAAATCAGTGTGCACGAGAAGCTGGTAGGGTGAGTGGGACGGTGTCCGTTGCCAGCAAAGGAACACACCCAGGCCACGGGACAGTCGCTGAGGAGCCGCGGAAGGGGGAGGGGAAACAAGAGGAGAAACAGGGAGTCTCTCGAAAACTTTTTTCGTTTTTTGAGAAATAGGAAGGAAGAGTCGTCATAGCAGCACACCCTGCCCCTCATCCCGATCCCCAGGTAAAAAGCAAACTGGAAAAAGAAAAATGCACAGCAAATAGACATAATCTTGAAGATTTTTAAAGAATAAATATTTTTTTTTGTAATTAAACATTATGCAAACACGTGCCACGCCTGCTCTTTTGCCCATGCATATGCGCTATTTACAATTTTGAAAAATACTGTGTTGTCCTCTTTGTTTTTTTTTTAAAAGTCATATACAAAGTTCCCCGTCCCCCTTTTGCTTTTTGTGCCCCTTGCCCCCTCCCCAACCCCCCAAATCCTCTTTACAATAAGCCAAACGACATTCACCCATGAACTGGTACGTGTGTCGGGGGGGGGGGGGGGGGAGCGACAGGGGAGGGAGGGAGGGAGGGGTGGTGGAAATCCCATACCAAAGTACATCAAAATGGCTGGTCGGACATGAAAAGCAGTGTTGTCGAGAAACAGTTTTGTTTGTTTTCAATTTCATCTGCCATACGCGTAAGGAGAAAGGCGGGAGGGGGAGAGAAAGAACTCAGCTCGGAGAACGAAGCTACGTTACAAGTTAAAGTTGGAGGGTTTCGCTTTGCTTTTTTAAGTGCGTCTGTCACACTTAACTGGCCGCCTAGAATACTGTTGTACAATGGTTTAGCTACCTTTTTTATTACAATATAATTTACTTAATTTTTTTTCTCTCTCTCCATGAAGAAAAACAGAATTCCGGTACTAGAGACCAGCGGATGTAATAGGCGTACTTGCCCTTTTCTGTGTGCATGTGTGTGTGTGTGTTTTTGCTTTTTTTTTTTTTAATGGCATGAGCACTCTAGATGGTCAAAGGTTTTTCAGAGTTCGGGTATTTTTTTTGTTTTGTTTTTGTTTTATGCAGGCCGGCCTCAGTCCTCAATATACTCCCACAGGTCCTTCTCGTAGCCTTCATGCACGTGCTGCAACAAAACCCTTCGTCGGCTCTCGCAGTATCTGCAAAGAAAGGAGGACGTTACGACGTTAGCACAGATAAAAGGAAGTACCTCTTCACCCCAAGGAGTAATTAGCTTGTGGAGTTCACTGCTGCAGGAAGTGGTGGCAGCTACAAGCACAGACAGCGTCAAGAGGGGTTTGGAGAAACTTGGAGCAGAGGTCCATCAGTGGCTATTAGCCACAAGATGTAGATGGAATGCTATGTCTGGGACAGTGATGCTCTGTCTTCTTGGGGCTTAGGGGCAATAGTGGGAGGGCTTCCGGAGTTCTGGCCCTGCTGGTGGACCACCTGATGGCACCCTGGTTGTGGCCACTGTGTGACACAGAGTGTTGGCCTGGATGGGCCATTGGCCTGCTCCAACGTGGCTTCTCTTATGTCAGCCACTGGGGGGGGGGGGACCCAAAAGGTTGTTTCTGCCCATTAGATTATTTCAGGGTTCCCTTTACGCAGAGAGTTTTCAAGGATGTCTGGGCCTCGCTTCTTTCTTAAATAGAGGCAAACTGCTTGTGAGGGCTAGCTGTTTGGCAGATTGTGCAGATGTGTCCACTATTACCAGACAGTAGGCAGGGTTTCTTCTGCACACTTGCTATGTCCATTCCTTCTAAACCAGCTTTGCTCAGCTTTCTTGGCTTGATGTTAAGCCTTTCGCATGTCCCCTGACGTAATGTCCATAACCAAAGCCCATGATTTTACAGTAAAGGTAAAGGTTTCCCTTGCTCGAAAGCCAGTCGAATCCGACTCTAGGGGGCGGTGCTCATCTCCGTTTCCAAGCCGAAGAACCAGCACTGTCTGAAAACGTCTCTGTGGTCATGTGGCTGGCATGATGAAACACCGAGGCGCATGGAATGCTATTACCTTCCCACCGCAGCGGTACCTATTTATCTACTTGCCATTTCTTGCTTTCGAACGGCTAGGGTGGCAGGAGCTGGGCCCAGAGACGGGAACTCACTCAGTCATGTGGCACTTGGGTCTCGAACTGCCAAGCTGCCGACCTTCCGGTCAGCAGCACAGCGTCTTAACTTTCTTTGAGCCACCGCAGCCCCATGATACTTACCAACCTGCAGTTTCTGTGGCTGCAACCATGTCTCCCCACCATGGGTAAAACAGCAGTGCATCCCCACCTGCGATGATGCTTGTTTCTCCCACACCACCCCCTGCCCACCCTTTAAATGCCAAGGAAAGCCACTCAAGAAAATCATGCCCACAGCTGGAAGAATATGTCACTTGGGACATGCCAGTTCCTCTGCCGTGCGTCTTTGCTCTTCGAAAGCTACAAGCCGGAAGGCCACAAGCTTTCTGCAAGCAACAAAGGGTCAATCTGCCCCTTTGACTTGGCAAAGCAGGCACTTGGGGATGGGGGAGAGGACGCACGCACTGGATCGGGCTCTCCCTTAAGCTAAAAAAAGAAATGGAATAAAATAGTTAAAAGCAAAGACTCCCCAGACTAGAGTTTCTAGTGCTTGCCAGCACTAGCTTGATTTCCCCATGAGCTGCAGCTTGCCGCCAAGCTCAGCTGCTTGCTCCCACCGTACCAGATGATCAGGAAAGGTAGCTGGGGGCCAAGAGCAAACTGCCCAGCCGGCTTCTCCCCCTTCCCCAACACATTATATCGGCAGCAAGAAGCAGTTCCGAGGCCCTAACGGGGACGAGTTCATTTTGCGCTCTGAGTTTCGGCCACAGGCAAGCCCCACTGTTTCGAAAGAGAAGTGTACCTGTACTTATCTTGTACTTTCTGCTTTATGTCTTGCAGTGAATCTTGGGATATATCTCGTTCCAGATACCCAGAAAGGACCTCGGTAGCGTTTTCCAAATCTGCTTGATTATTCTAGGGAAGCAAACGGAAATGACCCCTTTGAAAGAATCCAGGCAGGAGGGGAGTAGTGCTGAAACACACCTTGTTGGAGAATTTGCAGGAGTTGAACACCATCTGCTAGCAGGCGCTCATTCACTCCCCACCCACAATGTGCACACTGAGATATTATGAATGGCTGAGAGGCAGTCTCTTCCAGAACCCCTGAACTCAAAATGAATACTAGCGTGGCCTTGTGCAACACTAGGGGTGCAAAACTTGCCCTCTCTGTTCTTGAGGACTGCAAAACAGAAGTCACCCTGGACCACTGTGAACAGATGGCTAACGGCACGTTCCCTCGGACACACCCGACACTCCTTCTCCTTGAAAAACCAGTCCTTTCACATGAACACATACATGAGCACGTGAAGCTGCCCGATACTGAATCAGACCCTCAGTCCATCAAGGTCAGTATTGTCTACTCAGACTGGCAGGGGCTCTCCAAGGTCTCAGGCAGAGGTCTCAAAAGATTTATATCCATGCAAACCGCCTTATCGCTTCTGCCCTGAAGATACGTGGCAATATTATAACTGACACTGGGTCTCAGCAATTAAAAATGCACTCTAAAGTTTAGTTGAGGCTATGAAAAAAACATAACTTTACCAACTGACACCATGACTTAATTGGTAGGGAAGCAATTTTTGTGCGCTGTTCTTAGCAGGGGGACACCACCACCCCCGGCCTTTCTGAGTCTGCGGGCACTTTTGGAATTCCAACACAGCCTGGTGGCTGCAGCCACAAAATGGCTGCCACAGCTTACGTCCAGCCACAAGAAAAATACTTGTGCTGTGGTGGGACCTGCTGCCGCAGCAACGTTGTAAAAAAATCTGCACCAGCCAAGCAAATCTCTGACAGCCAATCAGAAGCCCTGCTGGGCAAAAGCTCCGCATGGCCCCACCCACTCCCTAAAAACACTTGGTGGACACCAGGAAAGGTGTCAGTGGGTGCCGCAGGCACCACATCAGGGATCCCTGGTTTATAGAGTGCCTGGCTTGTAGTTGTTGTTTTTAATTGGCATTGTTTTCTGATTTTATGATCCAGCCTTGCTGCATCTTTCATTCTGTTTTGACGGCAATGTTCTTATATTCTGTAATCTGCCCAAAGATTCGGGGGGAATCGGTGAGTAAGTTATGGGCACATTTGTTGAGGAGGCTACTCTACTCTGTACTAGAATGGTGAAGAAAGTGTTGAAAATGTGTGAAAATGACGGAGGTGTGAGCTGTAATTAACCCGGATGTTCTCGGCCTTTGGCCTTTCAAAATAAAAAGCATGTATGCTATATACTGAGATTTAAGTAACGGGCATGGGAAAACTGAAATTGAGTCGCTGGTTAAAGGCAGAGAATCATACAGAAATTCTTTGACCAGTTAACTGTCTAAATCATAATGCAACCAAGGATGTCACGGTGTACAGGCATTTCCTTCGGTTCACCCAGCCAGCCCTGGATGAGTCACCATACCAAATACATTTGGACTTGTGGGTTAGTGTGCCAAAAAGGTCGGGAACCACTGTTCTCAAGCATCTCCTGCTGCAAGAAGGTAGCAGAAAAGCAACAATGGTTCTCTGCTTTGGGGGGGGGGGGGGAATGCTAATGGCCACCAGGAAACCCACTGTGTATTTACCAATATTTTTCTCTTTTAAAAAAAAAAAAAAAAGTTAATTTGTATTTTGCTTTCAGCTCTCATTGCCAGCTGCCCTGAGCCCTGCACAGGAGGAACTCCTAGCTTCACAAAAACATCTTAAATAACCGGCATGTTGAGCAAACTCCACAGGCACCAGCCAATGAAGCTCAAGGAACCGATTTCCAGAAGAGACCCCGACACTCGATTACGTGCAAAGGGCTACTTGTTCTCCTTTTCGCACAGTGGGATTCTCCCCCCCACCCCCCAAAAAAGGCAGCTTCCCTCACCTCGAAGATAATGGACTGATTATTCTTTTTGAGGTAGAAGGCAAAGACGTATGTGTACATGAGTGTGGCACGGCACTGGCAGAGGACGTCGACTGCTTTCTTCAGGAACTGGACCTCGATCCACGACATGTTGTGCTGCTGCATCTCCTCCATCTTCTGCTTCACTTGGGCGTAGAGCTTGTGCTCAAAGCGCAGGCTCTGCATGTGGTTCATGTAACGGTTGCAGTAGAAGAGGTACCTCTGCAGGGCCGCTCTGGATCGCTGCGTGAATTCCCATTAGGGGGAAAGAAGGGGGAAATCGAGCGTCACAACACAGTGGTGGAAACCGAAGCCCGCTGACACTTGGGAGCTCCGTCGCTAGGAGGGAAAAGACTGAAGGGTTTGGGTTTAGTGGGAGGGGTGGGGTTGAGGTGGAGATTGGGACTGAAAGATGCAGTCTGAAATTCAAGCCTACTGAAGTCCCAGTATAAGGCTCAAACCTGACAAGCAGGCATCCAATTCAACTTAAAAAAAAACAAACCCCACCCAGGAACTTTCTGCCCCTCCGATACTATTGACTTTGGAAGCGCGGCAGTATAGCGTGATCTCGGAAGCCGCAAAGCTGTGCAGCGATTTGAATGGTACTATTGCATACTGAGATGACTGATCGCAGAGCATCTAAGTAGGCACTATCCAACAACATACTAAACACAAGCAGACCTTCCCAGTGGCGAACAGTCAGAGGAACACAACCAATGCTCCCTCTCGGCTGTGGAGTCTTGTGAGCAAAAATTCTACTTTGTGGGCTACTGGCATTAAAGCTGTGAGCCCGTGATTTGGCTACTGCATAAATCAGTTTGCTCTGGAGCCAGCCTTCCTGAGCTCAGACAAAAACATGTGAGCCGGAGGCTAAAAAACTGTGAGCTAGCTCATACAAACTCAGCTTTGAGGGAACACTGAACACAACATAAGGAAGGAAAAGAGCAAAAGGAAAGAAGAGACCGCAGTTAGAGGTCAGACCATACCTAGAAAGGAAAGGTGTATTTTAAATACTGCTATAAGGACAGAAAAGTGTGCATACCTGAGGAGGGGAAGAGCTGGGGGAGGGAGAGCAAGAGAGGGCAGGGGCATGAAAGAGGAGCCGTGATCCAAGGCTCAGGCAAGAGGGACGTTATTACGCCAGGGATGGCAAGGCGGGGAGGCAGAGAAAGAAGAGAGGCAAGGCAGGGAAGCAGGGGGAGATTCAAAAACAAGAAGCAGCCGCTTGAATTTAATCCAATAAGGAACCAGAAGCCAGAGAGGTGGAGGAGGTCACATGTTTTCAAGCATTTTGTCCAGCTCTCTGCTCCACTCCATGACTAGCAAAGGCCAAATGCTTCCCCCCCATTTGCACTGTTTACACAGATCAGATTTCCTCGTGCCACAGTCTGAGCAAACAAGTCACAATGCGCACACTCTTTTTTGTTAGGAAATCTGCAGGCACAATGAACACCAACAATTTAACCCTACTGCCTTTCTCCCAGGTTCTCAGGGTGGCATACATCAATTCCCCCCCACCTTCCTCCATTTTATCCTCACAACAGCCCTATGAGGTAGATTTGATTTGGAGAGGAACTGACTTATGACCACCCAGTTAGCTCCCAAGCAGAGTGGGAATTCGAACATACTAGCTACTCTTCCACTCTTGCTCAGCATGCGCAGGTGAAGGTGAGACACAGCAAACGCGAAAATGTCCTGCTTGCGCCAGAAGATGCTTGCAAGGTTTTGCATGACCTGCTGTAAGGAATTTACCATTACAAGAAGCATGCCAAATCCTGAAATTAGTTTTAGTGAACTTAGATCAGTGCACAACCCAACACATTTTAAGGCCACTTCACACATCTATAATACGGCAATGAAAAATCTCAAGCTACTTATTCCCCAACCAAGCACACTTCCGAGTTTTGTTCTGTCCTAAAAACATGGATGATGAAGAAGGGTTTTTTTTTATACCCTGCTTTTCTCTACCTTAAGAAGTCTCAAAGTGGCTTGCAATCACCTTCCCTTCCTCTTCCCATAACAGTCACCGTGTGAGGCAAGTGGGGCTGAGAGAGCTCTGAGAGAGAACTGTGACCGGCCCAACGTCACCCAGCAGGCCTCATGTGGAGGAGTGGGGAACCAAACCCAGTTATACAGATTAGAGCCCACCGCTCTTAACCATGACACCACACTGGACTTGGTGGTGTGATGGGCTCTAGCCAGGATCTCCAAGGGTCTCAAATTCCAAGGAAACGATATGCGAGCTCTGTCACATAACTGGACCTTTAAGGCCTAAGTTTTGTGTTCTTCAGTGAAGTTCTAACTTTTGACTGAATTAGGTAAGATCTATAGTGTTACTAGATAACAAGCAGCTAACTGGTCTCCTTAGCTGTTGAAATAACACTGTTAGTGCTCTGGCTGTGACACGATCCAGGTTTGCTCATAAGGAGATTTTTAACAAAACATAAAAACTTACAGGAAGCGCAGTCTAAGCTTCCACGAGCAGGCTAAGATTCCATTGCCAGAATCCGAGAGCGCATGCATAGCTGAAACTAGACACCTTATACCCTAAATGCTGGCTACCAGTCAAATAATCATTAATTAAGCTTTCCCAAATGCTAGGATGAGCCAGGGCATCTGGCGTCCAGTGGGGGGGAAGACACAACCCCCCAGGCCTTTGAAGATAGGGGCTGCTAACAAGCATGGGGGGGGGGAGTTTCCTTGGGAGCAGCCGTTCTTCCACAAGACTCAGGGCAACTAAGCTCCAGCTCTGTAACAAAGATGGAGTCACCTAGAAGAAGAAAGTTGGTTTTTGTACCCCGCCCTTCACTACCCGAAGGAGTCTCAGGAGTGGCTTACAATCACCTTCCCTTCCTCTCCCCACAACAGACATCCTATGAGGTAGATGGGGCTGACAGAGCTGTGACTGACCCAAGGGTCACCCAGCTGGCTTCAAGCGGAGGAGTGGGGAATCAAACCCGGTTTCTCCTGATTAGAGTCCTGCCACTCTTAACCACGACACCAATTTGGCCGTACAGGTGGGTCTTCCCATCCGAATACACCTCAAATTGAGGCTATCAGCAAAGCAGAATGGGAGAAAACCCTAAGAAACAAAAGCTGGGGGGGGGGGGGGGAAGCCTAGCAAAGACCTTTTCCTAGATCACCCAGGGGATGCACCGTGTAGAGAAACTCCAGCTTGTGTTTTCTTGTTTACAAGCCAAAATGGCTGGCACAAAAGAACTGCCACAGGGGGCAGCGCCAGCCATGAGAGCCAGTTTGGTGTAGTGGTTAAGTGGTCTAATCTGGGAGAACCAGGTTTGATTCCCCACGCCTCCACTTGCAGCTGCTGAATGACCTTGGGCAAGCCATAGTTCTGTCAGAGCTGTCCTCTCAAGGACAGCTCTGGAAAGAGCTCTCTCAGCCCCACCTACCTCACAGGGTGTCTGTTGTGGGGAGGGGGAGGGAGAAGAGTTTGTAAGCTGCTCTGAGACTTCTGAGTGAAGGGCAGGGTATAAAGCCAATCTCTTCTTCTTCTCTTCATGGCTTATCATCAGTCAGCGAAGATTCTTGTGCTGTGGGGTAGCAGCTGCTGCCAAAGCAACCTTTACAAAAGCCTTCAAAAGCAATCCAAGGGCTAATCAGAAGCCTTGCTGGGCAAAAGCCCCCCAAAACCCCGCCCACTTTCGAAAACCGCTTGGCGGACCCCAGGAAAAATACCAGCGGCACCGTGGCACCCACGAGACCCACACTGGGGACCTAGCCAGTCCGAAGTGTCCAAAACCAAAAGGGGTTTGTCTTGGTCTTCACCAAGAGTTATGGACTCACCTCTTGTGCATCCCTGGCCGCCTTTGCGTCATCCTCATTGTAGCGATTGCAGTTGTACCTGGAAGAGATGTTACAAAGGAAGCTCCTCTGAAATAGCAATTCTTTTACTGGGAAATGTAAGAATAAGCCCCTCCAATACCCTTCCCAGCCCCCGATGCCTAAACAGGCGCAGCAGTTCACTACAGAGAAGCCTGGATTGGTATGCCCTGAAAGAGTGGTGTGCATGTGTCTGCAATCCAGACATACCTGCTACCGTTTTGAGCCTCTGTGCTTCCAAGGAACCAAACCAGGATGGTACAATTAAACCCACAAGAAAGCAGCTGGGCTACATCCCCTCAACCTACCAGGCAGACCCATGAGGCTCCCAAGGGCCAAGACACACCCAGCAGAACTCTGCTTTACAATTCTGGTTCCGACACACCATGTGGTTACAGCCGCCATCCTTCTCTATGGTCACATGGCATTTGGGGCATTCCTGCAAGAAGGAAAGCAATGAGGGAGGGAAACAAGGATGCTGTTTCCTTGTTTTAGCCAGCTTACTTATTCCCATATATGGGAAAGTGCAGACAAAAGTAACATCATGGTACAAGAGGAGCGATTCCTCTGATTATGCATCCACTTATCAGCCGGCTTTCTGTTGATGCCTTAGCAGACTAATGCAAATATACAGAAACTCACGGATGAAATGGCACAATTAATCCATGCCAGTAGTTCTTCACCTCATGGGGTAGATTTTGTGGGGGAAGCAGCTGCACACATGAAGCTGCCTTACATTGAGCCAGACCTTTGGTCCATCAGGATCAGTACTGCCTACTTAGACTTGCAGCAGCTCTCCAGGGTCTCAAGTAGAGATCTTTCCCATTACCTACTTTCTGAAGATAGATCAAGACAGGTAGCCGTGTTAGTCTGTCTGTAGCAGTAGGAAAGAGCAAGAATCCAGGAGCACCTTCAAGACTAACAAAATATGTGGCAGGGATGAGCTTTCTGAAGAGGAGAGCACTCTGACGAAAGCTCATGCCCTGCTACAAATTTTGTTAGTCTTGAAGGTGCTACTGGACTCTTTAACTGGAGACGAACTTGGGACCTCCCGAACACCAAGCAAACAGTTCTACCACTGAGCCACGGCCCCTCTTTACGTGCCTTAAAGTAGGATACATACAGTGGGAGATTTAAATGCTTGTTCTTCATACTGGTATTCTGAAACCATTAAATCTAGACTGCACTCTACTCTTTTGGGGAATGGGTGCAGAAATATTTTGCTTCTGCTGCCACTGCACGAACCTACCCGGGACACAGTGCATGTGCAAGTTCTTTCAACCGGTACCCGTACTAATGCTCCAGAATCCGCTAGCTCCTTTCAGTTCAGGTTACCAAACCGCTTTTCACAACTGTGCTAAGCGGAAACACTAAGTATCACATGCCAGACGCGGTCTCCTCACTAGAAACACCGGCAGTTTCAACATTTGACAATGCCTCTGAATGAGAAAAGCAGGACTACTAGTAAACAACAGAGCACCTGACCAGGGACTGAGAGAAAAAGAAGCCCAACCTTTGTGTTCGCTGCAATCCAGTTAGAAGTTTCACTGTCGTCATCACACTTCTTAATCCACTTCTTTAACCACTGTTTGGAACCGGGAAGGGGGGGGGGGGAGAGGGAGAGAGAGATTTCCAAAATGTCAGTGACTAATAGCACCAAATTTTAAAGGCTATCCTATCACAGAGCATGTGGATAAAAAAGAGCCACACCCCAAGATGGCACAGAAGAATGCCAAAAAGAAAAGAAAACCGAATACGCTAGGTGAAACCCCATCTGAATACTGGCCCCAGGTGAGAAGGGTCCAGGTGGTGAATTCCAGGTCAAAGGAAGACACCTCTTGGCATGCAAGACCATTTTGTTCGATGCACTGGGGGCAGTCTAAGGAGAGTCCCGAGGCACTGGAGCTCAGCTTGATCCCCCTTGTGGGCTGGGCAAAGTACAATCCTTGCCTCTCCCCCCTCTCTTTTGTTCACTGCCACATCAGTATCTTCAAGCAGATACTGCAGGGTTGTTTTTTGATACTCAGGGCAGGGCCAAAAGGCCTAACTATTGCTGTTCTACACCTTCAACAAAGAAAACTGTATTTAGTGCCTTTCTTTTGGAAGGAAAATACTTGGTATTACTTATTTTGTATTTCTTGGTCAACATTTCAATTATTAATTTGGACTTCTACCCCAATGGGTGACATGCAACTTAAAAGTCCCTGGGGCCCTGATCTGGATGGCCCAGGCAAGCCCAGTTTCATCAGATCTCAGAAGCTAAGCAGGGTCGACCCTGGCTAGTACTTGTATGGGAGACCTCCTTGGAATACCAGCAGTCAGGAGGCAGGGGCAGGCTTTATTTAGCCACCTCTCTGAATATCCTCCAGCCCCCCGGTAGGGGTCAGTCACCAGAGATCACCATGAATTCTAGATGCACACACAATTACACTCTTTCTCTCTCACACACACATGATTTTTTTTTAAAGGTTCCTGGGAAATGTCTCTTAAGGACGCCATCAGCATAAGCTGTCCATACGGAACCTTCCCAATGGTAACCCTGAACACTGACATTTCCCAAACAAGCACACTACCACCAAGACATCTGAGCAGTATTACATCACTTCCCCTCTGCTCTGAACAACTGGGAAAAGTTTACATGCTCACCTTACACTTAACAGGATCGTGCCAGTTTTCACCACAGTTAAAGCTGTAAGAATGAAAATAAAAAGTTATCTATACAGTTGAGGCACGCCAGAATGAGGCAGGTTATTCAAATGCAGGCCCGCATAATGACAAAGCCCACACAGGTCTGCCCACAACCTACTGTGGCCCTTGCAAGTATACAAAGCAAAGAACAAAACAAAACAATGGTGCAGTGGGGAAGAGAGATCCTACAGGTCTTGCATTGCTGCTTTGTCAGGGGATCTATCAAACCACTGCTCAGAACCACCATAACAAGGCAGGAACACGCCAAGAGATCGTTGTTCTCAGGGTCAGCATCAGTGTACGCTGTGGTGGGGCAGCCTCCAGGGCTTTGGGTGGGTTCCACTGCCACACCCCCCCATCCCCAGCCTTGCCTACTGTCTATCCTTCCCCCGCCTGCTCACAAGCCCTCCAGTATCCATTACTTATTTATGTAGACATCAAGTCTCAGCCAGCTTATGGCGACCTTGTAGGGTTTCCAAGGCAAGAGGCATTCAGAGGTGATTTGCCACGGCTGGCTTCTTCCGAGATCTAATGAGATCGGCTTAGCCTGGACCACTGAGGTCCAGGGGCCACTACCCATGCTGCCAGCTAAGCATGCTGCTCAGAACAGCATGCCGGTGGTACATGGCAGCGATGCTCGTAGCAGCCATAATGGCAGCACCTCAGCTACGTGCACTGCCTAGTGCCATCAGGCAAAGGACATGCAGGAAGTCCGGGCAGCTGTGAGGGCAGGGGGGAGGAAGGCTTGCAAGAAGGGGAAGCACCCACAGGAGGGTGGGGGGACATGGGTGAGTGTTGAAAAGGAGGCGCCACCAGTGGGGTCTAGTGGTGGGCAGAGAAGGGGGCCCATGAGCACTCTTCTGTGGGCTCACTCCCCCACCTGGAATTGGCCCTGGTCGTTTTAAAGATCCCCCTGATGAAGCAGCAAGTGAGATGCAGAGGATCTGAGCAAACCTGAATAAAAATATTTTTCTCCAATGCCCCATAATTTTTTCCCTCTGCTTTGATTCTGATATCAGCCCCCCCCCCCCATTTTGCACCTCTCAAGTACCTGACAAACCCACCTCCATGATCTCGGCTAGTCTGACTGAATTTACCAGACCCCAAAGGGACCAATGGTCATCCTGCTCTACTGCACGGGAACGGCTACCAGGGTCCAAGAGGACCAGGGGACGCGTCACTTTTCAGTTCGAGCTGTCCGAAACAGTCACACCACACGCACGAGAAACGCCTGCTTACCAAAACTGACGCCCGCATTTACAGCGAACGGGCTTAGCGTCAGGATACTGCACTTTTACAACATGGTGGCAGTCGGGGGCAGGACACCATTTTAACAGTCGATTGCACTGGAAGGAGAAAACATGAAAGTATTGACATGGTGGAAGTCCAGAAGGAAACAACCACCACCATACCCAGTTCAGCTCTCTCCTCGGGATTCTTCTAACTGAACTTCACTGCTACAGAGAAAAGCCCCCACTCCTATTATACTACAGAGAAACAGCCACAATGCAGTTTCCCAGGATCAGTTCCTTTTGCACTTAGCCAAAGCAGTCCTAAACTGTGACTTTAAATTTTGGTTTATATTTTTCAATGTTTTTTTGGTTTATATTTTTCAATGTTTGCCATGTATTTTATCAATACTGTTAGCCGCATTGAGCTCCATAGGAAGAAAGGTGGCTAATAAATATTTTAAATGAAATAGTTATAAGAGAGCTTCAAATTATCCAGGCTAACGCCCTCAACAGAACGAAGCCCAGTAAATCCTGAGCGCCATGTTGATTTTCCCTACGGCCATCTTTACTTAAGACTATCAACAATAACAAACTAGAACGAGCCAGGGATAAGAACAGAAGGGATACTTCCCGATGCTACATTCTTGCTCCTCCGAGGACCTGAAAAGACACTGGTGGCTGCATCAGAAGACGCTATTCCAAAATCTGCTGGCAACAGCTTTCGCAACCCAAGACTAAATCCTGAATTTTCAGCTCAGACTAAGCAAAACAGTTTAGTGGCAAGGAGCTTTGAGGAAACTGCTTGGCCGCAACTGCATCCGAAGGAGATCTAGGGAGGGACCAGCGCTGCGGTATCTGCACGCGGCCCGACGCTGAGGTTATGCAAGTCCTCCACCAATGGGCCTCCTGGCAAATTTTTGCATGGCTCAGCATTATGATCATTAACCCATGGCCGCGGGCCAAGCCTCATTCATAAAGGCTGCGTTGAAGCCCACATGTGCTGTGATTTTGCAACCCTTCTCCAGATGAAGCACCGCTGGCATTCTGCAAATGGGACTCATATGGTCTTCATTAGGCAAGGAAGCAACCGGCCATGTCAGGGTGTTCATCCCCTGAAGCTTTACAGTCAGGGACGCCCCCCCCCCCCCGATCCATTGGGGTATTACGCCAACCGTTAACACTGGATTCGGTTTGCAAGTAGCCGGGATTCTGCAGAGGCACCAAAAACAAATGCCTGCTTATTCTCCGTGGGCTGGCCGTGAATCAGAAGTTCAAAATGCCCGCTGCCAGAGTGATGACTGGCATTCAGAAATTATTAGAGATGGAAATCCATGGCGCAACCTTGGGCCGAGACCTGGGATTTCAGGTCTGAGCTTTGGGATGCTGCCACAAAAGCAAGACTCCAGCCATTCCAATTTCAGGAAGTGGTGTATACTTAAACAATTTCATCTGTTAGTAGTACAATTTTGGCATCAAAAGCTTAGCTCAAATAGGTTTCACAGAATAAGGGCTTTAAGCGTGTTAATAGAAAACGTCTCCTACACGCGTTATCTCCTACACACATCTGTATCAAAGTCTGATTCTGCCCCTCCCCCCCAAACCAGGACACACAAATGGTTGGAGACCACTCCAGGTACAGAGGCATTCAATCTCTGAATCCCAGTGCCAGGAGGCAACAACAGGGGAAAGGTCTTGGTCTCTGGGCCCTGTTGTTGACCCTCCAGAGGAACTGGCTGGCCACGGTGTGAGTCAGGATACTGGACTAGGTGGACCACTGGTCTGATCCAGCAGGGCTCTTATATGTTCTTATGAAGGCCTCAGCCTCTCTGCCATGCTGTTGGCCCTCCAGAGAACTGGTTGGCCACTGTGCAAGACAGGAGGCTGGACTAGGTGGACCACTGGTCTGATCCAGCAGGGCTCCCATTATGTTCTTATGAAGGCCTTGGCCTCTCTGCCCTGTTGCTGGCCCTCCAGAGGAACTGGTTGGCCACTGTGTGAGATGGGATGCTGGACTAGGTGGACCACCGGTCTGATCCAGCAGGGTTCTTCTGATGTTTTTAAGCATCACAAAGAATCAAAGTCAACATTTATTTGTAAGGCAATTAACACTCACCTCTACAAAACTATTAGTTATTAAATGCTGGTACTTTAATTTAACTTTTGAGTCTGTAATCAGGCGCCTAGGAAGAGAAGAGAAGAACATTTCATTAAAAAAAAGACATTTCTTTACAATCAAACAGATCAGTGGCTCCTTCATTTTGAACCCCGAGTCCAAGACTTTCAGATCAAAGGGCATCGCTTCAAATGAAAAGCACAATACAATAAATGGGGGGGGGGGAGGGGGGATGGATACAAAACAGGAAAGAGACCAGCCAAAATTATTCTGCAGCCAACAGCTCCAGCAAGGGCACACTGGACACAGAAGGCCAAGGGGGTTTTAAGACCTCCTTGAAAAAGGCAAAATCCTGAATCCAGCGCAACATCCTGGTTCCAGCGTTTCTTCCTCTGCCTGATTCTTTGGGGCTGAGGAGGAGTGCGAAGCCGCCGAAGACATAGCTGGGCGAAGGGCAGCTTCTAAAAGCAAAGTACAAATATGGGCCGCCCGATTTTTATGCGCCTGCCTGGTAAATTTTGCAGAGTGTGGGCACGATTAAACAGTGAAATTCCCCTAAACAAACTAAACACAGGCTGTGACCGTCGTTCGAGGGGAGTTTAGCTGGGCAACAGCGATACACCTTAAAAAACAGGGTGCAGCCCATAAAAATACCTTCCCAAACGGGGAAAAGGGAGGGAAGAAATAAAAAATACTTTTTTAAAAAATAGACAGAACAGAACATAGTAAAACAAAGAGAAAGACTCAGCTGAGGCAATTTTGAAGAGCAAGCGGTCAGAGGTGTGAGTGCAAGGGTGGTCGAAAAGGAACTGAGTGGGAGGCAGCTCTCTCCTCTGGTCCAGGCATGCGCAGTGTGTGTCTGATCCCCAGGGTGGGAAGAGAGCCCACCAAAAAGATTTTCTGCGGCTTGCTCTGGAATATTCTCCGATCGAGGTCATGCGCAGGCCCCCAACCCACGTGGGGGACTGCACAGAGACCACAACGAAGATCATTTGGCTCAGCAGTGTTTAGGGACCCAGTAGACAGATCACTAAAAGATCCTCTGTGACTGAGACCTTAGAGCGGGGACAGACACGATATTGTTTGTCAGGAACAACAGAAGCCAGGACACCCGCCCATCTTGCAGATTTCTACATGACTGTACTCCCAGCACTACAGAGACACACGAAATCTTTTCCCTTGAATTCCTCACCTGGAAATGGAAGTTAACAGGGAGCTTTTTAAACCAAGCCTGTTTGAGGAGCAGATTAAATCCCCACACACACACACACACACACACTCCGTCTCTGGAAAGCATCCAAAATGCACACTCTGTTTTACTCATTACCACTCGCTATTGTCTGCCGTTTTGTTCAGAGTCCAGAACCTGTTTCAGATAATAGCAATTACGGGTAATCTCCATTTTTGAAACCAGTGAGACGGCACTTAATTTAACAAGGGGCTTCCTAACTGCTGGGAAGACAAAAACGGAAACTGGTCGAGAGCACAAATGCCGTGACAAAGCACAGGGTCGTGGTTAGAGCAGAGGTCCCCAATCTTTTAAAGCCTGAGGAGCCCCCCCCCCCCCCTGAAATTCTGACTCAGCATGGTGGGCACAGTCACAAAATGACTGCCACAAAAAGGCAGCCAGCCACCAAATACTGCAGCAGTTTACCTTAGAAGCAGATCAAGATGGGTAGCCGTCTTAGTCTGTCTGTAGCAGTGGAAAAGAGCAGGAGTCCAGGAGCACCTTAAAAGACTAACAAAGTATCTGGCAGGGTCGGCGCTTTTGTGAGCCACTGCTCACCTCTTCAAACTGAAGCAATGACCCACAAAAGCTCCTACCCTGACCCAAATTTTGGTAGTCTTTTAAGGTGCTACTGGACTCTTGCTCTTTTCTGCAGTTCACCTTTGTTCCCTCAGTGGGGATCCTTGTGCTGCGGTGGCACCTGCTGCCAAAGGCATGTTTTTAAAATCTGCACAACCAATAAAATCTCCTGTAGCCAATCAGAAGCCTGGCTGGGCAAAAGGCCCACCTGGCCCCGACCCCTTTCTAAAAACACTTGGTGGGCACCAGGAAAGGTGCTGGCGGGCACCGTGCTGGGGACCCATGACCTAGATCCACCAATGAGAGGCAATGAGGAATATTAAGAGTCCCCCTTGAACAAAATACTGCCCAGGAGGTCATATCCAATAGAAGGACTGCACACAGAGCTGCTAGTGTTTGAAGCTCCGCCCAGTAACAAGTGTCCCCGTGCCCAAACAATTGAAATGAGGCACAGAAGGTGTTGGGGGTGGGGGGGGAGGCAGCTAGCTATTTCTCTGCTGATCTCCCACCTCACACTTACTGAAACAGCAGAGGTTCAAGTCACCCACAACCCTGTCAAGCGGGTTAAAGCCAAGCAACTGTGATGGGCTCAAGGTCACCAAGGGGGCTTCATGACTGAGTGAGGACCTGAGCCCAGACTTCCCCAGTCCTTCTCCGGGACTTTCACCAGCATCTTGCACGACCGCTTCACCCCACCTCCCCCTCCTCCCTCATTCTTATTCTGAAAGGCAAAAGAACACAAAGCTGCTAGGACACCATGAACCGGTGCGCTGGGAATAAAACCCACAAAACTAATTCCCTGCTTCTGTAGACTGGGCATTCTTCTAAGCGCTGCGCTGATAGATCAGATTACGTACAAAGGGGCTCTAAAGAAACTAAGCAGCATGCGGTGTTTCCCGTTTCTAAGCTAGCAATCACCAGTTAAGTATGCGCTGTTCTGAGGTTAAAGCGGTTCATTAAGAAGTGCACACTGGAGGCAAAAAAAAAAAAAAAAGGTTACAAAGCCACTTACAACTTTTAGCATCAAGAGACACTGCAGCAAAAAAAATATCTACCAGATGCTTGTGGCACTGGATGCACGGCTGCACGAAAAGGGGGCTACACAGCACTTAGGAAAAGCTTCCAGAGGATCAATGAAATGTGAGAGTGCCAGATGAACTATGCACCAGTAAAGAAATAAGCAATGAGGGCTTACTAAGGAAACACCCCCTCTATATGAAGGTAGTTAGATGTTTACAAAATTAAGCATGGGATACAGAAGGCAGAGAACGAAGTACATGTCTCCCTTTCTCACAACACAAGAACTCCCGGGCACTCCATGAAATTAATGAGCAGGAGACCTAGAACAGATAAAAGGAAGTACTTCTTCACCCAAAGAGTAATGAACATGTGGAATTCACTGTTGTGGGAATTGGTTGCTACAAGCATAGACAGCTTCAAGAGGGGATCGGAGAAACATCTGGAGCAGAGGTCCATCAGTGGTTATTAGCCATAAGGTACAGATGGAACACTCTGTCTGGGGCAGTGATGCTCTGGCTTCTTGGTGCTTAGGGAGCCACAGTGGGAGGGCTTCTGGAGATCTGGCCCTGCTAATGGACCTCCTGATGGGCCCTGGGTTTTGGCCATTGCGTGACACAGAGTGTTGGACTGGATGGGCCACTGGCCTGATCCAGGATTGGCTTCTCTTATATTCTTATGTAGTTACTGACAGCATTAAATGGTATGGCTCACCAAAATTAAGTTACCACGTGAGCCATGCAATTGTGCAGACCAATTTTTTGAAAAGAGCTTATGCCTCAATAACACATGTTGATATGGCTCTTAAGATATTTTATGCCAATAAAGGTTAACTGAACTGAACTGGATATGGCCCATAAGAGGAATTCCTTCTACCAACTACTACAGGAGGGGGTAGAGGCACTTCTGAAAGAACAGGTATTGTTCTCAGGCAGGATATGGCCACAAAAGCTCTGGGTGTGTTGCATGGAAAACATAAGATGCAAACAAAGCTGAAGGAGATGGTAAAGCAGAAGTATTTTTAGGGTTTATGAAGGTTACGGGGCAGTGTTCACAATTCTCACGGTCACCATGGAAACAAACAACACTGAACCCAGGTTCAAGACTGATGGCACCATCTTTAGACAGTGCCACTTTGAACCCGTCAGCTCCCACAAGTTTGCTGTCTTAACACAGAAAGGATTATTATTCAATCACCCTTCAAGCAGCAACACTTACATAACTGTATTGTCATCCACCAAGATATCACAGCCATGAGCAGGGCATGAAATTGTCTGAAAGGGAAAGAGAAAAAGCAGTAAGGCAGGGCATTCTTCTTTGTTGTGGTGTCAGTGAAGGCACTCTAAAACCCATAATAGGGCTGCCAACCTCCAGGTGGGGCCTGGAGATCTCCTGGAATTGCTACTGTTCTCCAGAGTACAGAAGTCAGTTTTTCTGGGGAAAACAACTGCTTGGGAAGGTGGACTGCATAGCATTATGCCCCTAGTGAGGTCCCTTCCTAGTGCTCTGCCGTCTCCAGGCTCTACCCCCAAATCTCCAGGAATTTCACAGCTCGTTGTTGGCAGCCCTACAGGCTGTGTACCCTGCACAGTACACACATAGCAGTTAAGTCTCTGACCGGCCAAGATCTTCTGAGCTGGAAAATGTTAACTCTAACTCGTTAACTTACATAGGCTGTAACAAAAGGTCATTTGCTCCGACCATTACCCACCCACCCCAGTCCCCAAGCCAAAATCCACAGCATATTCCTCCCCCAATAAAAGCAATAACGGAAGCAGAATTTTACCTGTCCCATGCCTTCCTCCATTATTTTGGTAGTTAAATACTCACTCCAGCACTGCATACAAAACTTGTGTCCACACTCTAAGCCAGTGAAATACTGGAGAGGGAGAGAGAGAGAGAAACAGAGATGACATTATATTCACCCACTCCTGGTTTTGCTCTGTTTACTATTGGACTTCCTTCACTGCAGAATGAATGCCCTTTCAAAAACAGCAAAGTCTTCAATCTTGGTCATGGCTAGTGACATTTCCCAGTATTCATTCACCCAACTGCCCTCCCTTCCTCAGCCAACAACTTATCACCAGCAGGACTTTTTTTGGGTAGAAAAAGCGCAGCAGGAACTCATTAGCATAATAGGCCACACCCAGCAGCAGAAACAGCTGTGGGTCACCTGTGGAACCCGAGAAGGGGAGGCAGAAGGGGAGGCAGTTTAAACGGCCTTCCCTCCCTGGATTGGCTTGGCTGCCCCAGGCACCCTGCGGCTTGCGAGGCGCCTGGGGAACCTGAGGGGGGGGGGAGGCTGTAGGTGTGGCCAACTCAGAAGCCAGCTGGAACTCCGTTCCTGTGCGTTCCTGCCCAAAAATAGCCCTGATCATCAGTATATATGTTCAATTTGAAGGTCAAGCAGCAAGTGAAGAGTAGGTCCCATCTCTGACATCTCAGCTTGGAAGCATGTGAGAACAGGAGAACCAGGGTCCAGACTCTTAAAACGTGTTAAGGTAATGTGAAGACCCATCAAAGAGATTTGCTCCACCAGAAAATTGTTTGGTGTAGGACTTGTTCAAAGATATACCCCATACTAGTGAAGGAAGATAAGGAGGGACAATTTGCTATGGGGACTGAAGGGGTAGTGGTTGCAATGTGTTGGGATACCTTTTTGTGTTTCCCTCCCCAGGCAATCATTTTGTACATCATCTTAGCTGGTGCACCTCTTCCATTTCCCATTTCCCTTTAATTGAATTGTTCCTTGTCCTGCTCTCTCTCTCCCCTGCCACCATGTCCTGACCTCTTGCGTACACACATACAAGAGCATATACAGACTTCCCTTCCTCTCCAACAAGTTTAAGAAGCAAGAGTTGCAGGAACTCTTCCAGTGCAACAGCTTGACTCATCATTTGGTCAACTTGCTGTCTGTTGATAACATGACATTCCCTAGTCATATAATACTGTGCTAAATGGTGCCGGGGGGCTTTACTACATAACTATAAGAAGGGAAGAAAGATACGGAATAGGGTAAAGTATAATGCACCAGTGAAGTATTACTGTGTATTACTGTTGGGACACAGGTGGGTCCCTCTGAATTTTCCAGAAGATAGAGGGGAAGATTATTATTAGTAAAGGAAATCTACAAACTTATTGATAACCTAACCAGCAATGTTCCAATACAGAGTGGGGATTCCAAGCCTGGTCCCCCAGTACTCTCACCACTACACAACGCTGGCTTGTTTTTATGTCCAGTGGGCCATTTATATGACTGAATCGAGGTAGACTGCCTTACTGAAGAGCTCATCTGCACAGGCAACTTTAAAGACTTCATATTCCATGATGTAAACAATGTCAAAAGTCCTTTGCCAACAAAGTGTTTTGTTCTACTTTGTGAGCTAGTAGCATTAACAGTGTGAGGAAGCAATTTGGCAACTACATAAATTAGTTTGCTCTGGAGACATCCTTCCTGAGTGAAGACAAAAATGTGTGAGCCGGAGGCTAAAAATTGTGAGCTAGCTCGCACTAACTCAGCTTAGAGGGAACACTGGTAATAACTACTCCGGTACTAATCATAGCTGAAACAGAAATGTTTGGTAGAATTGTCATGAAACTGCCTGGAGCGTGGCTGTGTTTAAAATGTTTTTCTCCTATAAACCCCTGTAACAGAGCTTTTTCAATGTGTTTTATGTGCTGAACTCCAATATATTCTATTCTATGAGGAATCTTCCAATAACCTGAACTTCAGGATTCTGGGGTTATAAGAACATAAGAGAAGCCAATGTTGGATCAGGCCAATGGCCCATCCAATCCAACACTCTGTGTCACGCAGGGGCCAAAAATACCAGGTGCCATCAGGAGGTCCACCAGTGGGGTTAGAACACTAGAAGCCCTCCCACTGTTGCCCCCTCCCCAAGCACCAAGAATACAGAGCATCACTGCCCCAGACTCAGAGTTCCTATCTATACCTTGTGGCTAATAGCCACTGATGGACCTCTGCTCCAAATGTTTATTTAACTCCCTCTTGAAGCTCTCCAAGCTTGTAGCTGCTGCCACCTCCTATGGCAGTGAATTCCATGTGTTAATCACTCGGGGGGGGGGGGGGGAAGAGGGGAGGAGGAGATTGGATTTATACCCCGCCCTTCACTACCCAAGGGAGTCTCAGAGCGACTTACAAATTCCTTTCCCTTCCCCTCCCCACAACAGGCACCCTGTGAGGTAGGCGGGGCTGAGAGAGCTCTGACTGAAACTGCTCTTTTTCAAGAACAGCTGTGCCAGAACTACGGCTTGCCCAAGGTCATCCAGCAGGTGCTAGTGGAGGAGTGGGGAATCAAACCCGATTCTCCCAGATCAGAGTCCACACACTTAACCACTACACCAAACTGACTTCCTTTCATCCATTCTAACCCAACTGCTCAGCAATTTCATTGAGTGTCCACGAGTTCTTGTATTGTGAGAAAGGGAGAAAAGTATTTTTATGTATTTAGTATTTGAAGAGTTCTGGTTGCTTCCCATGCAAATAGCATGTTCACATTGCTGAAAGAAAATAAAAGTTTCCAAATCCAAGAACGCAAGCCGAACTCTGGCATTTGGTTTGAGTCAACTGATAGATCTATGTGAACGCTTTTAAACAGGGCCAAGTTTAATTGATTTTATTTTATTTACATCCCACCTTTCTCCCCAGTGGGGACCCTAAAGTGGCTTACATTGTTCTCCTTTCCTCCGTTTTATCCTCACAAGAGCCCTGGGAGGTAGGATAGGCTGGGAGTATGTAATTCGTCCATGGTCACCCAGTGAGCTTCTATGGCAGAGTGGGGATCTGAACTTGGGTTTCTAGCCTGACACTTTAACCACTACACCACTATGATCACTGCTGTGCCGCAAAGGTTCAATCAGTCTAATCAAGTATACACACGTAGGGGTTTTTTAACATCTTTTTAAAGAAAGGAAGCTCACTGAAGGAGAATTAATACTAAGTTATATGCTGATGGCTGAAATTACCACTGACGGACCAGAACAAGCCCTTTCATGTGCTAAATATTTTCTGAGTTTGGAAGCAATGGGTTGATACCTAATGTGATCTGCACCAGTTCTAAGAGTAAATTACCAGTGGACAAGAATCAAACTTTTTAACTCTCAACCATGGAATCACACCAATCTTCACCACAGGGGGCACTTATTAAGTCAGGGGTCCGAAACCTTTCTGAGCCTGCAGGCACATTTGGAATTCTGACCTGGCACAGTGGGAACAGCAACAAAATGGCTGCCCCAGGAGGCGGAGCCAGCCACAAAACAGTTGCCACAGCTTAACTTCAGTGACATGGTGTAGATCCCTGTGCTGTACTGGCAGCTACTGCCAAAGCATCATTTTAAAATAATCTGCACAGCCAGCCAAGTTCTAATAGTCAATCAGAAACTTTGCTGGGCAGAAGCCCTACCTGGCTCCACCCACTTATTAAGAACACTTGGTGGGTACCAGAAAATAGGTTGGCAGGTGCCATTGTGCCTACAGGCACCACGTTGGGAACCCTGCACTAAGTAATAACCACAGTATATACCCCCAAAATACTACAGGACAGCATTTTAAGTTGTTATGGTAACCCCCCCCTTTCCTGGAAGTCGCTCATAAAAATGACAAACTTTTATACTCTACTGGGAAGCTGATCAGAACAATTAAGAATGCTTAAAAGTATTATTAAAGAGGAGTTGCCGCAATATAAAATTCTACAAGAACAGTAGAGCGAAGGCTGTCAAAGATGTGGATAAGCTTTCAGCCACCCTGAACTTTTACAAGCCACTCTTTCCCAAAGGAAGCAGCCGGCAAGAGAAATTAGGGCACATTTGAGGATCCAAGTTGAAAAGGGGGAACAGCAAGACCCTAAAGATCTGGCTGGTTCCCAGAGGGATTTGAGTACAGGCCCTATAACACACCCCTAAATCCACTGCTATGGGGAGAAGAGTCAGAGATTCGGAGCATTACAGTAAGACAGAAAACATGCTCCTGTCCGCACATGGCCCACTGTTAACTTAGAGAGGCAAGCCACTTTTTATGTTTCAGAGGAGCAAAAACGCTTTTTAGTCTTATGGTGCAAGTTCTCGATCACACAATACTCACCGAGTTAGGATAATTCAGATAGCATATTTGACAAGGCATGTCCTGCGCAGATGACCTGGTGTTCATCTGACGTGTCCGAGACTTTTTACTAGGATTAATTACGTGACATTCCGCAAAGAGCTTCTCCAGGTTGCCGTCAAAGTACCTGTTTACGAACACGGGAAGAAGGCAGGTCGAGTCACCAAAAAAAGAGAAGAAGCTGGACAAAGAAGATTCGCTTGATCTTCGCTGCAAAATAATTAGATTGGGGGCCGTCAAAAGCAGTGACAAGTTAGAGCTTTGAAGCCCTATAAATAGGAATGGCCTCAATTCCCTCTCATCGCACAGCCGGCTCGCTGTCTGGCCTGGCCATGCAGAGCCGTAACACTGAAGCAACCCACACGGCTCTGCAAAGATGTCTGCAGCCGATGACCGGCATCATTTGTGGAAGCTGACAATCAAAGTGCACACATCCAAGCTACCTTAGTTTCGAGATTTCGTGCTTTAAAGGGTCAGCTCAGGGAAAACACCTTCCTCCCCCCCGTATTAGGTCTTCAAAATCAGTCAACACAGAGACACAAAAAAAACCCATAATCAAGTATACAATAGCAGATCGGTTGACCAGCCAAGAAGATACTTAAAGTGCTGGAATGCAGTCATGTACTCGACTAATTTGGTAGCTTGAGAGGTAAAATTAGAGACTGTACAGATGGTGAATCTTCAGACATAGCGGAACACTCTCGTCCTCCTTTGCACGCATGGGATTCTTACCTCATCCTTTCCTGTCTCACAACTATCTCTCCAGCTTTATATAGCAGAAAGCACGGGCTAAGTGAGACAGAAGCTCTTCAGAGGTGGATCCAAAGGGAAAACACACTGCTTATTTGATCAGCAACCAAGCTGTTGAGAATAGCTCAACCTTGTTCTCCCCTTCCCAACCACCACCCCTGCAAGGTACAGTTAGGCTAAGAGAGTGACGTCCCCAAGACCACCCAGGGAGCTTCAGGGCATTCAAAGCTGGCTGCCTCCTTCCCTGGTCTGCCACACCACACCAGGATCCCATCTCCCTAATTCCAGATTATTTTTTTTTAAAGCTATTGATTTTAACTTTTTAAGTCAAGGCGGGAGTGCACCAACTTGAGCGGATGAGCACCTTGTAACTATTCAGTTTAAAAAGCAAAACTTCCCACTCCCACAGGAACCTCTCGTACACCTTCCATCACTGCTTGCACAGCTGCCACACCAATGCAAAAGGAACAGGCACCACAGTGGCCAAACCCTTTATGAAGAACAGGGTCACAAATGTGGCGCCCATGGACACTACGGCTGTACAGATTTTTAATAATGTTGCTTTGGCGGCAGCTGCCACCATAGCACAAGGACTGCATGGCTGAAGGTAAGCTGTGGCAGCTGTTTTACGTCTGGCTCCACCTCCTGAGGCAGCCATGCTGTGGCAGCAGTTTTCTGGCTGCGCCCATCACACTGTGTCAGAATTGCAAAGGTGCCCACAGGCTCAAAAAGGTTGGGGACCCCTGACCTAGAAGAATCAGTTGCCCAAGACCAAGATACACCTGTGACCACGATACAATCCAGAACAGTGGTGATACTGGAAGCCAACACAAACCAAGAATCCCAGGATGCCTTCAGTTTTCACATCTGGTTGTGGCCTATGCCGCAATAAAATCATGCCATCTTGTGTCATGGGACTGTGACAATTTATTCCCTTGAACCCTGCAAAAGCCATCCTGGATGAATGTAAGAGCCACCTCTTGTCCCTCCATATGGAATTTTGCAGAGGTTGCATGAAAGCAGATTTCTAAGAATTGGTTGCACTTTGTTTTTCCGGGTATGCTCAACAACTTCCTTTCACCCTTCCTTATGTAACCCTACGTCTCAGACCGTCATGGTCTTAGCACATCAAGGTGGCCTGTTAAACTTAGACATTTTCCTCTCCATGGGACTGATTCTGACCTGAACTGGCACCCTACCAGCTCCCAAGCCATCTCTGGTGACCCTAATCAAGGGGAGACACAGCCCAACCCCTAAGGTCAGGCAGGAAGCCAAGTGCCTTGGTTAAGCTGGGTACTTGTACCACTGCAGAAGAGCTTGAGTACAACTCATTTTTCAGTCTAGGATTCCCATTCACTAGAGCAGAACGGAGCTACCATGTATGTGTGGGACCGTGGCTTCTTGGAGAGTTCCCACAGCACAGGATGGAGAGGGTATTGCTGCAGCAGCCATGCTAATGACTAAAAAAACCCAGAGGAGTTTTAAAAAGTTCGTTTCCTGCCTAGCCTTTTTGTGCTCTGCCTCTTTATTAAATTGCCTTTCTAAATGTCAAAGGTTCGGACCGATTGCTCTGGAGTAGCTGGCCGGCCCACCTTGGTCTGCGGCTTTCGCAAGAACCCACTGGTTTCCGCTCTCCCGGAGAAACAAAGCAAACAGCAGGCGAATCCCAGTTTTAGGGACCCCTATCGCAACACGGTCCCCTAAACGGGCCACACACAGAGGGAGCAGAAAGCTCTGCGAGAGACACCTGACTACGACACCAGCTGTCTGAAAGCACGAGGGATTCCAAAGCCACTGAATAAAACAGAACAAGTGTCTGTGGTAGAGCAAAAAGGTATGGAAGGTTACTCTTTATAAATGAGGGCCTGAACAGAACAAAAGTAATGCTTTACCAAGCAAGCTGACTACACCCAGGACCTTCCTCACGTTTGGCTCTCTGAAAACATTCCTATGGGAAACATTTTCACTGGAGTAATGCCAGATCTGCTCCATCACAAAATTACACTGAAACTGGGCTTACTGGAAGCCTGGCGCTGCCTTCATCTATTAGCAATTGGGGGGGGGGGGGGGCGGAATCAATACATCTTTGTTAGCAACTCCTCTTGGGCAAGCATTCCCCTCCTACAAAGTAGCTTGGCAGCCATTCCAGACAGTGCTCCATCCCGATGCATGCTGTCTAAAAAGGATCCCGGAGCTGGGAGTCAGTGGGAAAACAGGACTATATGAGAGAAGGGCACAGAACTCCTTTTTTGTTTCTACACATCAGGAGTTTGGCATCAGGAGAAGGGTTTGACTTGGCCTGGCTACCTTCACACCTTGACTCATCATAAACCTGCATTTTAGTTGTTAAGCTTGTTAGAACATAAAAAGGGTAAGTATTCCTCACTGTTAACTTTGCACGGCTCAAGTGCACAAGCATTTCCCAGTAATTCCCTAGTCACGCAATCCAGATGCAGACTAAAGCAAACCACTTCCTAGAAAGTATTACTGGAACAAAGCATCCTGACAGATTGGAAGTGAGTCAACAGCAGTTAAGAAGAAGGGCGTTGGGGAGGAGGAGCCAAGACTTGGATGGAAATTCTGGAAGTTGGAATTGCTTCGCGTTTAAAACCAGGGGATTTTCCAAACAAGTTTGCTCAAGAGGCTTTCAACACAAACAAACCAAGCAGTTGTACAAAGGCGCCTTCAAAGGTGTTAGAAAAATAAAAGAGTTATACAAATCAATGCAGAAGTTTAACCCAGAATATATTCCAATTGTATTCTCAGGAGCACCAGAATTAAACACTCAACTTGTATGGGTTTGTTCCCATACCAACCAGAAGTCTGTGATGCCACTTTAGATCTCACTCTCTCTCTCTCTCACACACACACACAAAGAGACCAATGCTAATGCTTTACTCTCAGGAAAAACTGGGATCCCCACTGGATGCACACACTTTTAGGCTGACATAAATTCTGAAGATTTTTTTTTTAAATGTAGAATTTGCACTCTTCCCTTTTACAAGCAATTTGTTCCCCAAAGGAAATTTTAAAACCCCCAAATAACTCAACCCCTCACAGTTCCCTGAGTCAATTCCCGCTTGAGGTTGAGATGTCCAGCACATCAGACAATGGGAAGAAGAGGAGCTGGTGGAAAGATAATCCTAACCTTCATCTGGATTTGAAGCTGGTTCACAAACGTTTGCATTTATGTAGCACTCTCCTCATTCACAGTATTTTGGAGGGGACACCGATTCAGCCGTAGCCAAGCCACAAAAGCCTGCAGAACTGAAGTGTTAAGAAAATGTCCCCATGCTATTCAACCACCATGTCAGATAGTATATTACAGCTCTACCCAGCAAAAGTCATCATGCCCACCGGCCCTCTCTACATGACTGGCTGCTTCGGAGGTTACAGCAGCAGCATGGGGTAAAGCCGTGTTCTAGTTGCTTTCCTGCTGCTGAAGATGCATTCTGCTTAAATGAATAACTTCTCTGAAATATTTATATCCTACCTTTCCCATAGAGTCCAAGACTATATAAATAATGGACAAACTGGGCCTAAATGATAAGTATTCTGAGCCATTCAATTCAGATGTGTTTACCTAATATACTTAAGTCCATCTTATATGACCAGGGGAATACTTGCTGGGCGAAGGGGCAAGGTTCTGTGATAGAGCAGATGGTCCAATCCCTACCCTCCTCAGTTAAAAGATTATCAGATAACTGATATTACAAAAAGACCATTTGCTGCCCGAGACCTTGGAGAGCTGCTACCAAAGTGGACTATGCTGACCCAGAGGGACCAATAGCATGCCTTGCAAATGCCAAGGGAACTAGAAAGTATATTGTTCACACAGTGCACGTTCATTATACTGTATGGCTTGAGCACACTGCCTGGTTCTGATCTCATCATAGATCATAAAGTTGGAAGGGACCTCCAGGGTCATCTAGTGCAACCCCCTGCACAATGCAGGAAATTCACAAGTACGTCCCCCACACACATACCCCCAGTGACCCCTGTTCCACGCCCAGAATATGACATAAAACCTCCAGTATCCCTGGACAAACTGGCCTGGAGAAAAATTGCTTCCTGATCACAAAGTGGCAATCAGCATTTCCTTGGGCGTGTAAGAAAGGGCCACAACAACTAAGCACTGATGCAACCCTACCTGTCCTCCCTCTCATGATCTGCCTGAGTTCATAGAATCAGCACTGCTGTCAGATGGCCATCTAGCCTCTGTTTAAAAACCACCAAAGGAGGAGAGCCCACCACCTCCCAAGGAAGCCTGTTCCACTGAGGAACCATTCTGACAGGAAGTTCTTCCTAACGTTTAGCCAAAACCACCTTTGATTTAATTTCAACCCATTGGTTCTGGTCTGACCTGTAACACCCTGTTTAGAAATTTCTGTTTTTTCTTCCTTATAGCTGCCTAGCTCATCCATGCTGGCACAAATCCAATATTCAAAGATACACAGGCACACACACTGTCAATACTTCATATAAACAAACATTTTCTGAAGTACTGAAGTGCTTAAACATAACAAGATGCAAAGAAAGTAACTTCTGTCCATGTGACCGGGGGGGGGGGGGGGGGGAGCCTTTTCAGTCACTGTTAAATAAGCCCAATTGCCCCAGGGTAACTAGAACACTGATGACACCAAAACCTAGACTATCTTTGGTAACTCAGAGGTAGTCACACTACATAGGAGTATGATGCTGCTTTTGGAACAAGCACATGTAGTGAAACAGCTACTTGTTTTTAAAGGCAGAATGTCTTTTATATACCTTGTAAACACAATCTCCTGGAAGCAGCCATCTACTTATTGACCCCACCCTAGGGCCACCTCCCCCCAACACAACCATCCCATTTCACTTATCATGAAGCAACTAATGCAGTTATGCGCCTCTTGAGCTAAAAGGAAGCACTCTCAAATCCACAGTGCCCGATCACATTTCCCCTACTTCACGACACTGGCTGCAACGCAAAATGCGAGACCTTTTCATGAACTGATTTGTAGCCAAGCCCAGAGAACGGGAGTGCTAAACCTAGCAGATAACCAGACCATCTTAGACAGCCCCCCCCCCAAAAAAAAAAAAAGAGAGAGAGAGAGAGAGACTGACTGACTGACTGTTCTGGCTTACCTTTCCATCAGTTTTTCTTTATCCCAGTTGAAATGACTAAGGAGTATCCTGGTGATAGTTGCTGGATTCTAGGGGAAAAAATGGGTGGAAAGTCATTGTAGACAACGTCTGAGCACTTAATTTTAAAAATGTCTTTTAGGAAGAGGAGGTTTAATAAGGTTATAGGCAGGAACAATACTTTAAGCACAGACTAAGGAACTTTGAACTCCCTTTATACTGTGCGAACAAGAGGCTCAAGATCAACAAGCATTTCTAACATTAGGATATGCGCTTTACACATTTTAGGTATGATCAAGGTGAGTTTACTACAGATCCATCATGGCCAATTCAACAAGGATGGGCAGAACCAGAGTTTTGGGGAAAATACCTGTGTCAGCAAAGGGCCACCATAAAGAACACATCTAAAACTAGACTAAAGGACAATCACCAGAATAATTCTCATGGTGCTCCCAACAGCTTCTGAGCAACACATTCATTCACTAGCATTTAGGTTTAAAAAGTCTTGGTACCTTTCCACCAATCGCGTCAAATGAACATACAAAGCTTCCTGATAGCGAATCAGATCATTCGTAGCTCAGTGCCAACTCTGGACTCTCTGGGGCTGCGATCACACACACTAAATAATCCACTTTCCATGCACTTACCAACTGGATTTTACTGTGTGAACTGGCAAAATCCAGTTGGAAAGTGCACTGAAGGTGGACTGAAAGTGAATTGTTTAGTGTCTGTGACCACAGCCTGGGTCTCCGGGCAGTCTTTTTCCAGCATCTACTACCCAAAGACCCTTTAACTGCAGGTGCCAGGGATTGAACCAACGGCCTTCTGGACACAAAGCATCTTCTTTACTACCACATTACAACCCCCGCCTCAATCCTAGCCTGCACCACTTCTCAATCATACGCATACCCCCTTCTTTCTGCTCCCCTGTTCCTCCCAACCAGAGGAATTTCTTGCTGAATGGACCATCTTAACTTGCAACTGATAAATTCCTAACCAACCAACACCTCTGAGTAGTCTTCGGGAACCTTCAAAGTAGCAAAGGGACAGCAAAACAGATCAACCCCTGAAAGAAAAGACATGCTGCCTATAAACCTCTTTTAGGTTAACCATTTCTCCCCCAAATCCAACAGTACATTTTAATATATAGTCATTGTTACATATAAAAAGCAAATCTAATCAAACAGCACAGACCGCTAAAAACCCAGTGGGCTACAACTGTCTAAACCACAGGCTTAAACAGGACTCACATACTGTGTGTCCTGCCAATGCATTTTAAGTACTTTTGGCTTTCATAGTCACTGTGGGATGACATTATCAGAAGAACTGATGAAACTATTCCTCAACTTCCAACTAAAAGCAAAAGAACTACATATTGTTCCCCTATAGATTTTATAGCAAATCGCTTGCAATGTGTTAGAATTTAATGGTTCCAGTTGTTTCCGTATTTTGCCAGATGCACAAAAGAAAAGTCAGCTAAAATGGCTAGTTTTTAACCTCCGTGAAATTTCTCGAGTTAATCATTAACATAAACAGGGTTGTTTCAGCAAGTCTTGGTATCAAGAAGTATGAGTGACTGTCTGGAGAAACAACTCTGGCTTCCTGAACAGGAATGTAGGGGCACCAGAAGGTTATTTAGACAAACCAGTGGAGGAGTAGGGCCTGTGCCCCTAAGCCCAAAGGAGTAGTAGTGTCTCTACAGCAGGAGTCCCCAACATGGTGCCCTGGCGCCTGCAAAGAAACTTCCTCTGACAAAGGAGGTTCTTTCCACCAGCAGAAAATCCTCCGACATGAGATAAGAGAGGAAAGCACCACAGTGGAATAACCTGCAGGATCCAATTTATGGGTTAAAAAAGCACAGAGTAGCACACAGTGCCTGCCTTAATGTCCCTGTACAAGACTTCGACACTTGTATTTTAACAGGATGGTGTGAGGTCTGCATAGCAAGCCATGCCTTTTCTTGTCCCTTTACCAGTGTGTAACAGCAATTCATCTACCCCAGGAAACTCATAAGCTGATTCCATCCAGCCCTGACCTGGATACCCCTGGCAAGCCTGGAGACCTCCAGAGAATACCAGGGCCAGGAGGCAAGAGGTAGGCTATCAAGCCACTTCTCTGAATGTCCTCCGTGCCCCAGTAGGAGTCGCCAGAGGTCGCCATGATTTCCAGGCACGGAAGCACGCACACACAAATGCAAAAAAGAAGAAGAGATGATTCTA
The DNA here is from genome assembly GCA_029233225.1 of Lepidodactylus listeri. Classification (NCBI taxonomy): domain Eukaryota; kingdom Metazoa; phylum Chordata; class Lepidosauria; order Squamata; family Gekkonidae; genus Lepidodactylus; species Lepidodactylus listeri. Next base: position 27,989,745 of record JARCFY010000021.1, on the reverse strand, counting down.
TCCAGTCTCTTGGCCTCATAACCGCAGTTTTTCAAATCAGACATTTCTCAGAATTCAGGCAAACACACATGCTTGACTCTCCCATATGACCGAATACGGCATCAGCTCCCTTGCAGCTCTTTGTTACTTCAGTCATTTAAGGCTTCAAACCTGGAGAAAGGCTGGGCACAGACACAACCACAATTCTATGACCATCAAGACATATGAAAACTGGGGGGGATTCAGAAAATAGGGTATTTTGCCCTGTGAACTTCTTTTCAACTTTCCTGATGGGAAACCTGGAAATTTTGGCAAGTATTGAAAAAAATCTCCTATGAAATATTTTCTCTTTTCAAATGAATGAAATGCCTTCAAAGAGGCAATGCTGTACACACATACAGCTCTTGAATCCAAGATGCATTTCTGCACCTAGAAGGACACCTGATCTCCATGAGGGGTGTATGGAGGGCTTTCATTCTCAACAGTTGCATGCCTTCTGCTGTCCTTTTGACCTGCTGCGGTTGACCTCTTCAACTCTCCCTCAAACTACAACAACACACTTTTACACCACAGGCTAGGTTAAAAAGAGCTTATTGCCCTTCCTGGGGGGGTGGGGGGGCTCAGAAGAAGGGCAGAAAATGCACCAAAGCCTCAGAGGAAAACTGAAACTTGCACTGATAACTTAGTTCTCTTTAAACAGACAGCTACGTGTGCTAAAATAGCATAGGGTGCATCAGCTTGCAGTTTTGTCTCAAGTACCTGGGCGTATTTGTAATTTTGTTTGGACAAAACTAAGGCATTTGTAACTGTTAGGTTTCGCAAATACGTCAAATATAGCAATTTTACACGTTAAGTTATAAATGATACATTTTATGTTGTTAAAGCAGTAAAATTAGTTCAGGTTTGATAGGGCAGTTAAGTATTGCGTATATTTCAATTTTATTTATTTATTTATTGCATTTATATCCTGTCCATCCCATAAACAAGCTCAGGGTGGATTACAACATTTCCAATAGATACAATAAAAATTTTAAAACACATTATAAACATAAAAAATCAGTAGTCGTAGCTTGCCATGGGGAAAGTCCAGCCCATTGATGTTGGCGGGTATGGCCGGTTATCAGTAGGTGGAGGACAGTAACCTCGGGGGCCATATGCGGACGCCCACTGCTTCAGCCAAAAGCCTGGCAGAACAGCTCCATCTTGCAGGCCCTGCAGAACTGAGTAAGATCCCGCAGGGCCCTGATCTCAACAGGACACATGTCCCAACAAATGGGGGCCAGGGCAGAAAAATTTCCCAAAATTTCAGCTGGGTGGGGGCTGTTTTCTGGAAAAAACCAACATGTTTTTCTCATGACTTCAAAAGTCCCAGAAAATTGACATCTCTAGAACCATCCAGTAAACGAACAAAGCAGTAGCCAGAACAGCCACTTCACCTGACTCCATCATGTCACAAGTTTCCCCCAATAAAAAGCTCATAAACCACTCAACTGATCAGCAGAAAGCCAAGTCAGGTTACAACAACTGAAGTTGCTCACCCAGTCTTCCCCTGCCCCGTGCTCCTCAACAGCTGACGGTTACTGACCCGGGCCTGTTCTGGCTTCACGGAAACATCCTGGCTGATGGCAAGCACCAGAGCAACATCATCTCAGGTTGCCACATCCCACGGTGCCAGAACAGATCAGCTTAACAGGACTGGGATGGGAGCAAAGAGAATGAGAAGGCATGGTGGTAGGATGACAGAGGCACAAGACCAGAGATCAAGAAGGTACAGGCGATCGCGCTCTCTGGAACTTTGCTAGCTTCACACTGGGCAAAGACCGGAACACTGACAGTTTTTTACTTCAGCGAAAGTTTGTGCATGTACAGATCTGATGGCACACAGAAGGAGGCTGTTATTTTTACTTCAGTACCATCACAACCAAACATAAGCAGCAGTCCCCAGAAAAAGACACGGTAAAAAGGAAAAAAGCAGAAAGGCAGCTCAGGCAAGAAAATACATGGGAGTGGAGAAGAGGTTTCATTTCAGTGATGGCTTCTGTTAAAAGTTGTGACAGGGCTCTACTATTATAAATAGCTTCGACCTGACCTGGATAGCCCAGTATTGGTGTAGTGCCAGATTGGTGTGGTTAGGAGCGGCTGACTCTAATCTGGGACAACCAGGTTTGATTCCCCACTCCTCCACGTGCAGCTGCTGGTGTGACCCTAGGTCAGTTACAAGATCTTTCAGAGCTGTTCTCTCACAAGCAGTTCTTGAGAGAGCTCTCTCAGCCCCATCTACCTCACAGGGTGTCTGTTGTGGGGAGGGGGAGGGAGATTGTAAGGCTCTGAGACTCCTTTAGGTAGTGAAGGGCAGGGTATAAATCCAGTCTCCTCTTCTTCTATTGTCAGTTTTCATAAACTAAGCAGGGTCATCCCTGATCAGTGTTTGGATGGGAGACCACCAAGGAAGCCGAGGGTATAACACAGAGGCAGGCAATGGCAGACCACCTCTGAACATCTCTTGCCTTGAAAATCCTATGGGTCACCATAAATTGGCTGTGACTTCAAAGCAAAATAAAATTAAACAGCTTTACCTGTACAGTAAGGAACTTCAGACAGACAAAGCATACAGACACTGCTTCACTTTAGACACCACATAAAACCATCATTTTAACTATGGTTAGTCTGTGAAACCAGAAGTCAGCTCACCTAAGATCACCTCAATCCAGGCTTACCTTGGCAAATTCTGCCTCACTGCCTTCGCTCTGTAGGCCAGGAATGTGTCACCAGGGTTAAACCAGGATGCACAAGTTTGTAGATTAAGCCAAACCATAATTATTAGCAACTGTGGTTAATAAACCTGATTTGACAAACCTCAATCACCTCAATATGTTATCTGGGTAGATTTTGATCAGCTTAAATCTTCAAGATAAATGGGCAGGGGAAGACAACCAGTATAATATCAAGCTTCCATTGTGGTAATTCCATTGACACATTACAAACTGGTGAAGACTCTTTATACTTCCTAGGAGCATAATCCTAAAGTCTTTGGTTACACCACCCATCCTCTTTACATGATATTGCCATACTGAGTGATTTCTAATAAACCGCAATGTCTAAACTAGGCTACTAAGTAATATATACACGAACTACATGATGTCTAAATATCTGTCAGCTTTAAGTTCATCAGTGAGTTGGAGTCCATTATGTAATCGATTACCATTTGAATGGGCAGCCAGAAGTCAAGTAATTGTTTGAAATGCCTTTGAGAGAATAGGAGGTCTTCTAATACCTTCAACCAGAACTAAGGTTGCTCCTTAAGCGGGAAAACTTTATTTTTAAAAAACTGTAACAGTATCTCACAGGTTTACACCCTGGTCGCACCTTAAAGACTAGCAGCACTTACGTCCATGAGCTTTTGTGAGTTGCGCCTCATTTCTTCATATCTGAAAAAGTAAGTTGTGATCCACAACTGCTCAGAAGGAAAGAAACACTGTTAGTCTTTATTGTGCCAAAGGCCTTTTAATTTACACCTTGGTAACAGCTGCCCCCTAAGTCATCATACCAAACCAACTGGCCCTGGTGTTGTGTTTTGTTTCTAAAACATCAAGTTTGCAAATTTTGCGTCTTAGTGTTCCGTTCCAAGCCTGTTAAGTGACACTGTAGTACAAGCCTATTCAGAGCTAAACACACTAAGATCTATGAGCTTCGGCTGAAGTAATTCTGCATAAAATTTCAGTGTGCACAAAGGATGATAAATGTTATTTTATTCATGAAAAATAACAATTGAAGCAAAACAGTACTGATAATTTGCCTGCCAGCTCAGAGCGATACATTAAAACAAAACTTCCATCAAGATTTGACAGTCAATATTAGTACACAAAGTTTGCTTCTTCTTTTTTTACGGAAAAGAGAATTGCCTTAGAAAAGGTTGAGAGCCAGTTTGGTATAGTGGTTAAGTGCGTGGACTCTAACCTGGGAGAACCGGGTTTGATTCCCCACTCCTCCACTTGCACCTGGCTGGATGACCTTGGGCAAGCCATAGCTCTGTACCAGCTGTTCCCACAGCTTGGGAAAGAGCTCTCTCAGCCCCACCCACCTCACAGGGTGCCTTTTGTGGAGAGGGGAAGGGAAAGGAGTTTGTAAACCGCTCTGAGACTCCCTTGGGGAGTGAAGGGCGGGGTATAAATCCAATCTCCTCTTCTTCTTCATCTCAAATAGGTCTGCGTTGCAGTGTTCATTTATGTCAGTCCCTTAAATTATTCTGCCAAAGTCCTGAGGGAAATCAGAATAAATATTCCAAGTATTCTGCAACATGCACGGTGAATAGGTTCTCTGCTTACCAAGCATTTTTAAAAGCTATGAACAAATCTTGTTCACATCTTGAAAGTATTTGCAGTCTACAGCCCAGCTTATACTAAAGCTTCAGAGAGCAAACACGTTACGTAACAACCTCTTTCTACTTAGGTCTGTGCTACTGTGATAGCATGCCTGCTCTACCACCCTAAGGACAAACAGAGCCATCCTAAAATGAGGACTGGCTTAGGAAGATGCAACTCTGTTTTGGATGACACTGTAAGACTGCCAGCAGCAAAAGACAGCTCCTCTATTCTTCTAGGTGATCCCTCCAGGCGGCTTCAAAACTTTCAGTTCAGTTACGTCAAATAAACCTATTTTTTACTACTGCACATTTTCCAAAAGCATTTCAAAATAGTTAGATAAGCTATACTATCTAGAATACTAGAAGTCTCACATCTTTCAGCAACTAAACCACAAATTTAGTAAGAATTATGCATTGTTAGTACAAAGTACAGATTGTTTTGGTGCCAATATTGAATACTGAGGGGGGAGTGTTATCTATTTATTGTATGCCAAACAATAGAGACCCCAAGTGTGTGTGCTATACAAAAACAAAAAACGCAAAGGTAGACCATCAAAAATTCACAAATTTCACCAGTTTCCTGTAGACATCAGTATATTGCAACATAATTACAGTGAATCAGTTAATAAAAGAATTGGTGGTCACAACTGAAAAACACTAATAACAGTTGACTAGAATAGGTATAACAAGAAAAAATCCAACAGTAGACTCCTCTAAATCCTTTCAGTATAATAGTGTCCAAAAGACCTCAAAGTCCACGAAGAAGGCAGAGGATGTCTCAGAGTATGGAAACTTCTGTAGCCAAAAACATCCCTCCACAGATTCCATTTGAGACATGAGCTGTGCCTGAATTATTGCGGAAATCAGGTTCCATTTTTCAGCCATGTAACTGAGGAAGAATGCTTTGAAACGTCTCGCAGCTGGGGAGAGTTCAGCCACCTCTGAATATCCTCCAAGCCCCCAGTAGGGGGAAGAATCAGGGCATTGTGAGTGGTGTCGATCACTGCCCCCAGATGCTCGATGCGCTTCGTCGGTGACAAGGAGCTTTTCTCGAAGTTGATCAGGAACCCGTGCTCCTGAAGGCAGTGAATTGCGGCCATGGTGTTCTTGGCGGCTTCCGTCCGACTGCTGGCCTGAACAAGCAGGTTGTCAAGGTACAGATGAACATGTATCCCGTGGCTTCTGAGTTGCACCACAGGGTTGATGACCAATTTGGAGAACAATCTTGGTGCCGTGGGCAACCCAAAGGGGAGCGCCCTGCACTGAAAATATTAGTTGTACACGCAAAAACAAAGGAAACGCTCGTGCGATGGATGTATCTGCACGTGCAGATATGCCTCTGTGAGATCTATGGATGTCAGGAACTCGTTTGGGGACAGAGCGTCTGTGATGGCTCTCAGGGTTTCCATACGAAAATGGCATAGTCGAATGAACTTGTTTAGGAATTTCAGATCCAGAATCGCCCTCCAATCCCCGTTCTTTTTGGGGACCATGAACAATATAGAGTACACGCCCCTGCCCCTTTCTGCGATAGGCAGTGGCTCTATTGCCTTGATGTCCAACAGGTGTTGGACTGCAGACGAGATGATGGTTACCTTGTGTCTGGATCTGCCGGCGGGCAACTTCAGGAATCTTTCAGGTGGGTGGCAGTGGAATTCTATGGTATAGCCTTGAGACACTGTTTCCACCGCCCAAGCATCCGCCTGAGCTTGGACCCACACCTCTGCAAAGTGCCGAAGGCGCACTCTTACCGGAACTGATGCCTGTTTGGGCTTGGGGTCCCTGTCACCCCTGTTGTTCCGGTTAAATCCGGTCCTGTGGAATCTCAAGGTGAAGGAACCTCGCTTGTTGGGAGCCTTTGATGGTTCCCACCGTGGCTTCCTGGCATCATGACGAAACCGTGACAACGTTTGATGGGTCCGAACGGACTGGTTGCTACGTCCGTCCAATCTGCGGAGTGTTCTAGGCATGGCCTTCTTGTCACGTGTCTCCACCAAGATGTCATCTAGCGCATCCCCAAAGAGCCGGTCCCCTTGGAACGGGTAGGCTGTCATGATGGCCTTGGACAGAGAATCTGCCTGCCAAGCGTGCAGCCATAGGAGTCTCCGCGCCACCGCTGTAGATGCCATGGCCTTTGAGGCAAAAGATAAAATGTCGAGGGTGGCATCAGCTGTGAAAGAGCTTGTCTTAAGAATGCGTGAAGCACCCTCCAGTAAGCTGCGATTGTCCTCTGGTATCAGCTGGGTTAGCTTGCGCACCCACACAATGGCCGCCCTGGAGAAGATTGACGCTGTTGAAGCCGCTCTTACCATCATCGCAATGGCCTCGTGAACCTCCGGAGAGTTGCCTCCACCTTCTTGTCTGTGAGGTCACGGATGGTGCCGTGACCATCCTTGGACAGCAGACCCGTGAACTACAGGGCGGCTATAGGGCCGTCCATTGGAGATACCTGTAGCAGCTCATTAGCATAATTAGGCAATGCATACAAGTTTTTGGTAAAAGCAGGAAATTGTTTGTTAACCACGGGCCTATCCCATTCTGCCCTGAGTTGACACTTGAAGAATTCAGGGAAAGTAAACACCTTTTCCATAGAGATCTCTGGGGGAAAGAACTCAGCATTTCCCCCCGACCTGAATTTGAATTTAGCTCTTGCTGCCTTCTGGTATTCAGATGGTGGCAGATCCCGCAGCTCCAGTGCCTTAATGGCCTTGTTTAAAAATTGCTGGTAGTCCTCCAGCTTAAAATAGCGGCTAGACTGTTCTGGGAGGACCATCTCTTACTCCTCCTCCTCTGAGAGAAACTCCCCCTCCTCTCTCTCCTCCTCTAAGAAGGAAGCATTTGACTCTACTTCCTCCCTCCAGGACTGTGTGCTGGGACCCTCCTGGGTAGATGGGGAAGCTTTTCATTCTGCCTTTGTTGGCCAGTTCACAGGGGGAAGCAAGAGGGGGCCCTGGGGGGGGAACTCTATGCAAGGGGTGACCAGGGTTCTGGGCTGTAACATGCAAAGTTGCTGCTGGATGGCTTGGTTGATTACTGCCATCAGCTCCGCTGAAGCAATCAGTGCCCCCCTGTCCGGTGTCTTACCCCCTTTCCGACCAGTCGTTCCCTCATGGCTCCAGGGAGCAGGTCGCATCTTCCCCTGTAGGATCAGAAGGGGCTCCCGGGAGGGTCTGGGAGGCGAACCCCCGACCCTCAAAATGGCCGCCACCAGTTCTCAGCCGCGCCGCCACAGCAACCTAGTCCATTGGGGGGTCACGATCATGCCTCAAAGGCTGGTCGGCCCCCATCTTGCCGTGTGCGCACGCCGGCTCCGCAGCGCGTGCTCCTTCCTTGTCACCCGAGGAAAATCCCTTAGGAGTAGTCCTGGTCGCCATGGGGCATCCCACACCCGAGTCTTTCTCCGGGCGACCTTTCCCTGTCTTCACTCCGGCTGCCAGAGCCTTTAGTGAGGGGAGAACTCCCCCTCCTCTCTGCTGAGCCTTCGCTCCACGTGGGAAGTCACCAACGGGCAGAAACAGAAACCAAAACAAATGAAGAGAGAGAAGGGGGAAGGGGGGGGAAGGAAGAAACAAGATCAGAGAATCAGAAAAAAGGAAAGATCCTGGGAAAAAATGGCTAACAGCTAAGCCTAAGCAAGGTTTTTTCTGCTTTTCCCTATGAGTCAGGAACAGAACTGAAGGACCGGCTATCCCAAGAGCATCTAAAGGAAGTGGGGAAAAACTATTTCCTGCCTCCCTAAAGGCATGGTGGGAATAACCCATGGAGATGTCCTCCACCTCATAGAGAGAACAGACTAACACAGCTACTCATCTTGATCTACCTCCATTCAGTCAGGCCTGTCTGGACACTTCCTGCCTACTGTAGCAGGCAGCTAGCAGAAGAGGTGATGCTTAGCTGCCCAGCCTGCCAGTTTAACTAACCTATGGCCAATGGGCAAGCATCCCACACACCTCCCTTTGCTAACCAGCACCTCCACAAAGAAACAAAAACATTAAACTGCCACCTAGACAAGTGGAACTCTTTGCCTCCACAGAATGTCGAACAATATTTAATCACAGTCAGACAATATCTGACCAGCCAACAGGCAGGCATGCCAAGTGTACTCCAAGCCCCGTGTCAAAGGTCTGCCTTCCCAGCCCCTGTAAAACCACAGTTTTGGACAGCTCATCTTCCATGCTTAGTGCAAGCAGAAGGTTATCTGCCTGCTTCCCACGAGAAAGTTAGAGAACTTGAAAGGATCTGCCAACCTAACAGGGTTGCCAGAGCCAGTTGGGTGCAGTGGTTCGGAGTGTGGACTCTAATCTGGGAGAACCGGGTTCAATTCCCCACTCCTCCACATGCAGCTTCTGGTGTGACCTTGGGTCAGTTACAAGTTATTTCAGAGCTGTTCTCTCACAAGCAGTTCTCAAGAGTTCTCTCAGCCCCAACTACCTCTCAGCAGCTTAGAATCTTCTTTCCCTTCCCCACCTCACAACAGACACTCTGTGACTGGAGAAACGTATGGAGCAGAGGTAGTGAAGGAAGAGGTATAAATCAAATCTCTTCTTCAACCTGGCCAGCCAAGCATACCATCACCTGCAAGTGCAAGATACCCCAGCGAGCAGAAACAGGGTCTTCTCAACAGATGCTCTGATTCTGTGGAATGCCCTCCTTAACAAGGATGGCTCTGTCCAAATGAACCATGATGAGACTCCCCACTGTGAAGTTTTTTGAGAAATGAGCGGAAAAGATTCATGTTATTCCAAGCCTTTTAGCATAAGACTGATGATTTTGAGTTTTATTCTGTTGCTGCTTGGTCTGCTCCATTATATGGCTGGGCTGCAAAATCTGCTTCGCCTCTATGACATTTAGCCATTACATTCTGAACAGCTCTGGGAACTTTTAAAAATATACAAACTTAGCAAACAAATAAAATAGTAATTGGCTGTGGTGACCCAAGGTCTTTGATCAGAGACTGCAAAAAAGTTGGGACTTTTCTGAAGAAGATCGAATCCTAAACAGATTCCAGGTAACCATACTTCATCATTGCATTTTCCTCTGAATGTGATGTTTATTGTGTGGTTTGCCTTTTTTTAATGTAGATTTTTTTATTTCATAATTGGCTGTAGACATTGTCATATTTTTGGCTGTATACTGAACTTTGTCCTTTTCCACGTTTATATTTATGTGAATGTTGATATTTCTGAACTGTTGAGTTGCATGGCAAAACTATTATCCTATGTTTCAATGTGGGTTCCAAATTACACCACCAGAATGTGAGTGCCTTTTTTTTTGCTGCCACTGTGGAGGTTAGTCTCCTTTGCTTTTCTTGCTATAGCTGAACGAGCTCCTTAGTACCCCACTTGTGTCTTGGAGATATAAAGCTGTGAAATAGCAGAGGATTTGTGTGCATTGTGCTGCGAACTTATGGTCTTACATACTCAGTGTCCCAACATGCCCCTTTTCAATCACTGCAATTGTCTTGGCTCAGGATGCACAGGCCTCGCTCACAAACAGCAAAGAAGCCAAATCTGGATTGTACCACTTCATAGTGAAGGATGGAACTGAGGGAAAGCTCATTCACAATGGAAGAAAAATCCCTGCTCGATGTCAGGAGTAGGATTCTAGCGGGGTCTTCTCCCCAGCCTGAGAGATGTTCCCACATGCAGGCACCTGTACAGAAACATCAGTGGCATGGGAAGACTCCTTCGCACAAGCTCCTACCTGCAGTCTGAAATGGTAGAATCCAGACACAGGCCTACTGTCTCATCTCCCAACCAGAGTCTTGCAGAAATAATTTTGATTTTACACTCAGCACAACTTCATTGATAGCTACTTTATTTTTGTTTCAACATTGCATCAGATGGCAGATAAGCCTAAAACATTCTAAAGAACTGTACTTTAGAGCAGCCCATGGGATCATAAAAATGTCTCTCTTTTTTTTTTAAATAAAAGAAACTGGGCAGAGACAGAAAAACATGGTACCTTCCTTATACCAAGATATTCTTGCATTATTGCAAAGAACATATACAGTGAATATTTCTTTGGCATGAGGGTAAAATAATTTTGTGGTAAACCCCCATCCCCGATTTTGGGAAGACTGAAAAAGCTCTGTAAGAAGAAAGAGACTTAATTGCCTTATAGGAAAGCCTATAACCTACAAGCCCCCTGCCTCATATTAAAACAAATCACTGCAAGTAATTAGACTGATTTTTTTTTTTAACAAAAAACTCAAACCTTGCAATTTTCATGAATTTCTGTGGCTCATCAGCTTTAGGCAACTTTTATCCATTACCAGGAAGAGATTATTCATCAGCTTGTTGCGGGGTTAGTCGCTTCTGAGCTTCTTCTCTAGAAACACCAATTTAATCCTGGAGGGGCCTTAGCTTAGTAGCAGAGCATCTGCTTTGCATTCCGAAGGTCCCATGGTTCAGTTGCTGGAACCCCCAGCTAAAAGTCTGTTTGCAACCATGTCTGAATACATATTCTGCAAAGTAATTAACAGCGACATAGCAACCACCACGTTCATGAAAATAGTATGTAAACTAGCTGAAACCTTCTGCTCACAACATGCTTCCAACTCAGTTCTTGGTGTCTGAACAAGTAACCTCCTTTCTTCTCTTTAAACATAATAGGGATACTTTTATCTGGGCTACTGACAACAGAAGCTCAGAGTGGTATTCTATTCTATTCTATATTTTTCCTTCCCCTGCACAAATCTCCCAAGACGAATCCCTGGCCTGTGAAGCAACAAGGGACACTGGTTCAACTTCCAAAACATGAGAGACTGAGGGGCAAAGGGGGATGGGAGGGACAAGACTAGCTGAGAGGCTGAGAACTGGATCAGGTAACCCAGTGAGAACAGCCAAGGACTAGGGATCCAGCTGACCAAGCACATTTGCTGTCTGAATAATAATCCAGTCTTAAGTCTGACCTTGGAAGTGTCCTGCACAGAGATGACTGGAGATGCTCCTGATATGCCTCTATATTACCAATCAGGGAGCGGGGGAGAGGATAAGTTCACAGTTAGGATCTACTTGACTGGGGAGGGGACAGAAAGACCACCTGTCATTCTGGCCACTACTGCTCACCACACACTATTAACACAACCCTCATTATTTTGAATCGATACACTTCTGTTGTTCTTCCTCACCCCTAACAGAATCTCACAGGAAATTAACAGGCCTCGTACGCGCCCGAAAAGCAGAGTCTGCTTACGTTATTAAGGGTCCCACATGACTAATACTGGCAAGAAGTGCACAGACAGAGCTGTGAGTAACTCTGAAAGTCCCTTTACTATTCGCTAAAATCAGACTCCCTAGCAGCCTTCCTTATAAGCACTTGGCAAATATTATAAACTGCGGAGAGAGAGAATGCCGTCGCAGTTTAGGAATATAGGTTAAAGTTAATCATCTCTCCCCTTCTGGTTTCAATTCCATCCAAGTCCCTTCAAATCTGGGTTTTGTTTGCTTCTGGATCAAGACATCTGTTGGACCAGATCTGAGGGCAGGATCGTTTCAGGCCCGGTATTCTCTTTCATGGAGGACCTCTGGGGTGCCATCCCCAACCACAGAACCCCTCTGAGCTCTTGATCCCTCACAACAGGCCTGCCCATACCCTTGTGCGCAGTTCAGAATGCAGAGAAACGAGGGCTCTATATGGAAAAGAAAGAAGCGCAAAGCACCACATAAATCGGCTGGATGCGTTTTCAGCAAGAGGTAAGAGACCAACACAGTTCCTCCCAGTTTGGTCAGCTCTCAAGAGAGTATGCAAAGCTTTCCTTATTGTTCCAGAGAGTCTATGAACTGAATCAAAATATGGGGACTGTCAATCTTTTAGTGACTCAAGAGCTGGATAAATTTTATATATTTGATGGTTTTTAATACATTTCTAAACATAAGTACATGTACACACAGATATACTTACTTAAATTACACTACTCCTTTAACCTACAGGTTTTGAGTAGTGCCACATTCAAATCTGAGTAAACCAGGCCTAAAAACCATCTTGAAGTAATCTTCTACTCCCTATAATATATTAATTTTTTTCACAACAGCCTAAGCAACCTCTGAATCCACCCCAGCCAAGAGTCCCCCTAATTCTCCCATTGATGCACCTATCATCCCACCTTGGAATGAAGCAGTCCACAAATCTCTCACATCTGAGAAAAGGAGCATTCCAATAAGGTATGTGCCACAGTATCAATCTTCCCAGAAGCACCTAAGCATAGCCTCTCTGAGTAGGGCGCCTTCCTATAACAATCATTCATTACTGGAGATAGTACAGAATTCAGCCTAGCAAGCATAAAAGCTCTCCTACATTAGGGCACAAAAACATATCAGTTTTGTTACCCACTTCATGCGCTTATAATACAGCCTCCTGTTTCCCAAACAAAAAGCCGTATTGGAGCAGAGCACAGAAAAGTGTCTTTCCTGCTACCCATCCAACTATAGCCAATACACCACAGTGAGAACACCTGGACCCTCCGCCCAAGAACAGCATCCTCTTCAATTAGTTCTGATTCAAGGTTTCGTTAAATGAGAAGAGAGACAATCATTTTTGCATAAGCCACCAGTTGCCTGCCACAGCTCTGGAACCCTCCAGTGAATCACAGTGGGGCATTTATTCCTGAAAGCCAAAAGAAATGTAGCTCGAAACAAACAAACAAAAAACCCTTTAGCCTACCTGTCCAGTAGTCTGAACAACTCTGCACCAGTCCAAGCAGAACTAATGTGGATCCAAAACTTGGGTGTAGTTTAAGACCTTTCTTAGGTAACAAAAAGAAATACAACTGGCTCCTAGACTATATTATTTCAAATATTCCCACAGAGGTAAGTTACGATTTGGAAGCAAAAATAAGTCCGGAGACTTGTGGGACCCTAAACAGTAACAAGAGTTCCTTCCACGTTCCCATGGACTAGAACCCACTTCGTCTACAACAGCTTATACAGGAACAAAACCTTTTTAATCCTTAAGGCACCAACTGGACCACTACATCTTTGCTAAATACTGGAGACTGTCTAGTTCCTTCGAAATCAGGTCACGATTATATACATTAAAGAAGAGATATTTCAACAAGGCCTTTGTAAACATTTCTGGAACACTTGTATTCCCTGCACCATGAAAACATGAAACGTTACAAAGTTATTTCCCTAACAACAGTTATTTATACTGGGGGGACAAGAAAGAATTTCCAGATCCTAGGTACCTGGGACCTTCCTAGTTCTGTGAAACAGGAAGTCTTGTAGAGTGGAAGACAGCCCAACAGATAAGCTATGTGAATACACCAAGCAATGCTCAGAAGGACAACACCCACTTGCATCTAACATAAGGTTTTTCCCAACTTGCAAAATAATGCACTTTGGCTTTTCGTGGCAAAATCGATACTTAAAGCAGCCTTAAACTACAGTGGTGTTTCTCTTCCTCTCAACTTATTTCCAACACAAACTGCAGCTCAGGCACTACCTCCAACAGAGAAAACCCTGGTAGGACATTCAAACATACCCAAAATAGTAGGCCCCTGAAAACTTGTCTGGTATAGTAATTTATTTTGACTTTAAACTGTATTATTTTATGCTGATCATCGCTTTGGGCATATTCTAGAGACTGCAGGACATAGAACTTTTAAAATAAATAGTTTGGGCCTGTATCTCCAATCTCCCAAGAACGAGTCCACCCCCACCCCACTAATAAAGAGATTATTAGCTTGCTGAAACTGTGAGGATCTTGAGGTTGCAAAGGCAATATGGGTGACAAGTCCCACATCAATACTGCTCAAGATATTTTGCCACACCCAGAGCAGCTGGACAGTACAGGACAAATGGACCCTGTCCTAGACAAACAATACAAACTGAAAGTTGTCCAAATATTCAGGCACTGAGATGCCTGCCCCACTACGAGTTCAGAAACACATCCAGCAGCTCTGCAGCACAATCCAGAAACTGCATCCCTACCATGGCAGGGATGTGCTGGGGGCCCACGTCTTCCACTCCACCCAGCCATGTGCCATCCAACACTTCCACAACATTCCAATGTAACACTGCAAGGGCTTGGGCCAGCCCTGATCTGTACATTCCTAAACTGGTGTGTTGCAGCCACCACAAGCAAGCTTTTGGGGTTCCACAACCCTTTTCAGTAGACTAAGTGCTCAGGACAAACACATATAAAGGACACTGGACACACGTGTGCTTCCACCACCACCTCTCCTTAGCCTCAGTTTTCCTCCTTCCTCTGCCACAGAAACAAGAGCCAGAGAAAGAGGGAAGAAAGAAAAGAGAGCCAAAAAGGAAGAAACATAGAGGGAGGAAAGAAAATAATTGAAATAAAATAAGGGGAGGAACATATATAGAAAACGGAGAAGAGAGAATAAAGGAAAGGCAAATAGACGCCTTTTCATACATGGTGGGGATGCAGTGCTATTGAATACTGAGAAAATAAAGAAATTGAAATAAGTAGAACAGGATGTATAAAATGCATCCTCTAATGGTATATTTCTAATAGTACAATACAGAACAATTACCTAAAAGTGAGTAGTACACTGTATCACTATTAACAATACAGCCAGAATCACATAAGCCCAAAAGTGGAATAGAACACGCTTCCAAAGTTAAGTAATTTGGTCTCAAACTGTGACAAATTATGTTAATGGTTAATATTTCTGTAATGAAACAAGCTTTTCTGAAGAAGACTCAAGCACAAAATCTTTTTTTTTTTAGCAGTAGACTCCTTTAGCTGAATACTGGAACCAAACTTTTCAGTCAGAGACTGTTTAAAAAAAGTTAAATTGTATATAAGTGGCAGGGGGAGTTTCTTTTAAGCCTCTCAATCTGGGATCTTCTAAGTGGGTGTCTTCTGTAATTTGTGTTTGTATTTTTTCTAATAAAAATAGAAGGAAAAAGGAAAATCAAGATAGAGAAGAGACAGAAAAAATATAGAAAGGAAATGATTAAAGTAAGGAACAATTCAGAGGAAAAGGGGAAAAATAATAGCAAAATGGCGAGTGAAAGACAAAAACATAGAGGACCGAAAAAGAAAAAAGAAGCACATGAAAAGATTAATAGAGAAATGATGAATGAATGAAGAAAACATACAAAGAACATGGAAAGAAAAATAAAAGAGGAAAAGATTAATACAGAAATAAAGAAGAAAGACAGAGATAAAAACATATAGAGGACAGAAAAGGGTAAAGAAGCAAAGTGAAATACCAATAAAGAAAGGAGAATGAGACATGAAAACACATAAAGAACAGGGAAAC
This sequence comes from Lepidodactylus listeri, assembly GCA_029233225.1. NCBI lineage: Eukaryota > Metazoa > Chordata > Lepidosauria > Squamata > Gekkonidae > Lepidodactylus > Lepidodactylus listeri. Next base: position 27,974,170 of record JARCFY010000021.1, on the reverse strand, counting down.
AAAAACAAAGAGGGAAAGATTAATAAACGATAAGGAAAACTGAGAGATAAAAACCTAAAGGACAGAAAAAGATAAAGAGGAAAACTGAAGGAAAAAGAATGAAACTTGAAAAGAACAGGGAAAGAAAAACAAAGAGGGAAAGATTAACAGATTAATAGAGAAGGAAGACTGAGATATAAATACATATACAGGACAGAAAAAGATAAAGAGGAAAAATGAAAAACTAATAAAGAAGGAAGAATGAGACATGAACACACATCGAGAAAAGGAAAAGAAATAAAGAGGGAAAGATTAATAGAGAAATAAAAACAGAAGAGCCAGGGAAGAAAACATTAAAAAAATAAACAGAAAACTGAGGAAAGAAGGGCAAACATATACAGAATAAAAACCAAACAGCAAAGGAAGATTACTAAAGGAGATACGAATAAAAACGAAAGAATATAGATGAAGAGAAAAACAAAGAGAAGAGAAGAGGGATGAGTATAGAGAAAGCAAGATAAAGGAAAGAAACTGAACAGAGAAACAGACAAGAGCAAGAGTCCGGTAGCTCCTTGAAAACTAACAAACTAATAACGACTTAACAAAAGACTAAACGACTAACTGATCAAGACTAACAAAAGGAGCTCCTCCTGCCCTGCCACTCGTTCTGTTTAGTCTTTAAGGTGCTGCTGAACTCTTGCTACAGATCACAGGCAGACTAACCCGGCCGCCCCTCTCGATCTTTCTGCACGGACCAAGAAAGGGGAGTGATATAAACAAGAGGCTCCTTTTTCAGGTCGGGGAAAAGCAGCAGAGCGGCTCGGCGGGGAGGCGTGGCCGGGCCTGGCCCACATTCCCGACCCCGGCCTGGCCCCGCATTCCTCCCGCTCCCTCCCCCTTCCCCCCCAACCCCGCGGGGGCGCGCACCTGGATGACCTCGTTGACCTCGCGGATGCACTCCACCATGTGCTGCAGGATCTGCTCGGCGGTGAGGACCTCGTAGCGGTAGTCCTCCTCCTGGTCGTGGCCCAGGCCGCCGCCTCCCCCGCCGGGGCCGGGCCCGCCCAGGCCGCTGCCGCCCAGGCCTCCCCCGCCGGGCCCCAGGCCTCCGCCGCCGCCGCCGGTCTCCCCGCACAGCAGGCCGTCGCGCTCGCCTCCCACGCCCAGGCCGGGCTCGACCAGCTCCACCTCGCCCAGGTCCAGGTCGGGCTCGTCCTCGTCGTCGGGCTCGTCCTCGTCCTCCTCAGCGCCGCTGTCCTCGCTGCACTCCTCGTCCTCGTCGAACTCGTAGTTGTAGCCTTCGTCCGAGTCCATGGCGGCGGCGGCGTTGGCGGAGGGGTCGGGGGTGAGGGGGCCGGCGGCGGCGGCGGCGGGAGCAGCAGCGGCGGAGACGCGGGGCGGGCGGCCCCCTCCCTCAGCGGGCCGGGGACTCGACGGCTCCTCCGGCCGGCCGGCCGCCTGCCTTGGCCTCCCCTCAGGGGAACCGACCGCCAACACACGCCCGGGGCCCGCCGCTTCTCCCCTCACAGGCGCCGCTGAGCCAACAAAGGGACGCGTCCGGCCCGCTCCGTCACCTCGACGCACGCGACGCAGGCGCAGCGCCGGCGGCGGGGTGGGGCGCAACCCCTCGCGCCGCGTGACGTCATTGCGCCGCCGCCAGCCTCTTTTTTTTAAAACCAAGCCACGCCTCCTCCTCTCTAGAGGAAGGCTTAGCACTCCGAAACCACGCCTACCTCGTTTGGAACGAGGCTGGGGCATTCGTCTTGAGCGTGGCTCTCCACTCTCCCCCCTCCCCACTAGCTACGCCGCCTGCTTCCCTTCGAAGGAACAGAAGCAACGGCGGTCATCTTGTGTGCGGCCCGAAACCAAGGGCAACCGCCATGGCGGCCATCTTGAGTGTGGCGCAGAAATGACGTCTCGGGGGAGAACAAGCGGCGGCGGCCATTTTGAGTGTGGCCCCAAATAAAAAGCTGCGCCCGCCGCTTCTCTTTAAGAGAAACAGACGCTACGGCGGCCATCTTGAGTGTGGCCAGAAACGCTCGCATTCCCCACACGCACAAAAAAAGGGACAAGCTCGCTGCGGCCATCTTCTGGAAGGTGTCCCAGTGCGCATGCTCCTGTTTTCTCTCCCTCGGAATTGCCGTCGTGAGTGTGGCCCACTGTTTTTGAAATTGGTATCCCGCCTTGCTAGTTTAGGGTTGGCGCCTCTGTATTTTGAAAATACCTGGGAACTTGGGTGGAGCTTGGGAAGGGCGGGATCTCAGCAGGGTATGGCTCTTGGCTGTCTGGAGTGGAGAGCAGCTGTAATAGCAGATCTTCAGCCACCACCTGGAGACTGGCAACTCCACCAGGAAAGATTCACTACATGTCTTTTTTTTAAAAATAGTTTTTTATTATTTTAAGATAAACAGCATATATCCAACTGTAACATAACATTTTAACATAATAAACATAAAAGGAATCTGAACAACCTTATTATCACAGTATTGGCCATGTTACAATTTCCACATTGTATGTCGTCCATTCAGACTTCATGACATGTCTTGACTGTTCTCCCGACTATCTTTTTTCCCCTCCTTTCCAGTTCATGTTTTTATTATTTTTATTGTATTATTATGTAGGACAGTCTGACAGACCAAGTTCCTGGTAAACTATCCAAAAAGGTATGAAGGTTGGAAATTTTCAGGTGTCATTTCAATGCATCCTTTTCTCCAGACCATCAGTGTGCTGCAAAGAGCAAAGGTCTATATACTTTATTTTTTAAGAGCTGATTGTGAATAAAGACTGAGCTTAAAATAAACTGCCTTTATCAATCCAAATTGTTTTGTTTGTTTAAAAAAAGAAGCAGCTGGAATTAGGATTTATTACAACAGAAGCATTGCTTTTTCGACATTTGAGCGTGTAACTGTTGTTCTCCTCAAAGGGGAGACTCACAAGGAATTATTCAAGGGGGGGGGGATTAACTACTGGGAAACTCCCTCCCCCAAGCCAAATCTCCTCCCAGATAGGGTTGCCTACCTCCAGCTAGTGGCTGGAGACCTGGTATTACAAGCGGTCTGCAGGCCACAGAGAGATCAGTACACCTGGAGAAAATAGCCACTTTGGAAGATGGACTCTTTGGAATTATACCCCACTGAAGTCCTGCCCCTTTCCAACCCCTTCCCTTCTTAGGCTCCACCCCCCAAATCGCCAGTTATTTCCCAACCCAGAGCTGGCTCTACCCTCAGATACTCAAAGGTCTCAAGAGTTTCAGAAGAAATGTATCCACCTCCTCTTTCCTTTTTTAATCTCCTTTTTAACTGGTTCTCAAACCTGAACATCCTATACCTCCTGAAGCTTATTCAATCCGAATCAGGCTATTTGGGCATATTTTCTTTCAGATAATTAACCAATATTCATTGGTTTCAAGTGGGTAGCTGTGTTGGTCTGAAGCAACAGAACAAAGTCTGAGTCCAGTGGCACCATTAAAACCAACAAAGTTTCATTCCGGGTATAAGCTTTCGTGTGCAGGCACACTTCCTCAGATACCTGCATGGACATGAAAGCTGACACCCAGAATTAAACTGTACGTTGGTTTTAAATTGTGTTGGTCTTGGATTGTTGTTTGTATCTCCCAGCCTATCTACATGCCTCGGTTGCCAGCTCTAGCTTGGAAAATACCTGGAGATTTGTGGGGGTGGAGCCTGAGGAGGGCGGGGTTTGGAGTTACTTCAGCAAGGCAGAATACCATAGAACCCACCTTCCAAATCAGCCGTTTTCTCCAGGTAAACTGATCTCTTTCGCCTGGAGATCAGCTGTACTCTCGAGATCTCCAGCCACCACCTGGAGGCTGGCGACCCGACTCCACACATGTGAATCGTATGAAGCGTATATAATACAGGCATCTGTCAATCAAACAAGACCACATTACATGTATCTAATCTGATTTTGCAGGCCCTTATCCATGAAAGAGAACGCCACCCTTAATAAAAACCTCTTAGGGCGTGCAAACGAAAGAAAATACTTTCCTGGGAGCAGGGTTGCCAAGCACCCGGCAGGGCCTGGACACCCCCCAGAATCACAACCCTCCGCTAGACTACAGAGACCAATCCCCGTGGAGGAAATGGCTGTTTTCGGAGGGTTTGGGCGATGCACACCCTCCCCTCCTCGAACCCCGCCCCACGCTCCATCCCCACCCCCAAATTCGAAAGAGCCTGGGAGCAAGCCCCACTGAATGAAACGGGACTTACTTCTGGGTAGACCTACGGAGGATTTACCCCTCCAAAAGGACCACAAATCTCCCCCTTCCCCTCCCGCTTTTTGTTTCCTGTTTGCACTCGGAGCCTCTCGGGTCCCCTTTCCCCCGTTCCGAGAAAAAGCGATCCCGCCTCCTACAGCAAAGGCTGTTCATGTGTTTTAAAAATTATTTGTGTGCCAAGAAGAACCACCCTTTGGGGGTTTGTCGTGCAAGCTGCAAGGGCCGAAGCCCATTTGGATCCCCAGCAGGGGCGGCGCTCTTCCGCGCCTTGGGGGCATCCCACATACCCCGGGTCAGCAGTGCGCATTGTCACGCCGCCGCCCGTCACATGATCCGTGCGGCGGCCAGGAAGAGAAGCGGCCGGCCGCCCTGCGGAGAGCATGGATCGTCTGCCCGCCGCCGTCCTCGTCCTCCTGATCGCCGGCTCCGCGGCCGCCGTGTGGCCGCAGCCCCAGTATGTGAGCCGGAGCGCGGGGGGCGGCTGCCGCCTGAACGCCGCCCGGTTCCGCTTCGCCTACGCCGACCGCTCGGCGGTGGCGCCCGGCTGCGAGGTGCTGGATCAGGCGTTTCGCCGCTATTGGGAGCTCCTTTTCTTCACTAGAGGTCAGAGAAGTCGGGAATAGCTTGCGCGTGTGCATGCGTGGGTGTGTTTAGTGGAGGGTGCAAATGCGCTCTGTGCATGCCCAGAGGCTCTGCCGCCTTTTACCTGCATTCTAGGGCAGAACGAAATCCTGGGCGTTGCTGATCTGGGTGGCTGAAGAAGGGAGCAGTGACTCAGGAAAGCTCCTACCCTGCCATGAATTTTGTTAGTCTTTGAGGTGCTCCTGGACTCTGGCTCTCTTCCACTGGGGAGAAAGAAAACACGGATACCTTTGGCACCCTGCTCTAGAAAGCCACCTTTGCCCTCTTGGCATGCTTACTTAGGCATAAGCCCTCCTCCCATTGAATGACCGCTCCAAAAATAAACCTGCACAGGTCGTTTATTTTTTTTAAAAAAGGTCACAGCATCTCCATGGGGGTGCAAACCGCTTCCTGTAATGCAGCTGCAGAAGACACCCGTTTGGATTCTGCTTTTTGGTTTTGTTGTTTTGCTCTGTAGGATGGGAAGCAGGTCACTTCCTCATTCAGCCTCCAGCTCGTGCAGGTGCAGGGGTCCCCAATGGAGTGTTCTGGGAAAGAGGGTGGGGTCCTCCCCAGTAAGGCATTTTATTGCCCATTTGAGCTCTGATTGGCTGTGACTTGCTCTGGGTGACCTTAGGGCAGCTGATCTGTCAGCCTAACCTGCCTCACAAGGTTGTCGGGAATAAAACAGGGAGTGGAGAGCCTTGCACTGTACCCTGAGCTTCTTGGAGGAAGTTCCCAATAAAAATGTACAAGACAGCTAGATACACGATCCTCTTGCTTCGTTCAGACAGACAACTTGGCTTATCTGTTGGCTTACCTGTTGCTGAACCTCGACATGCTCCTGTGTAAATGCCCTCCAGCTATGACTTTGTATTTTTCTCCATTGCATTTCTATTTGGTTTTATTATTTGGCTCCCTATTGTGTCGGATTGCTAAACCCCACAGGCTTTGCAACCGGCAGCCAAAATCAGACTTGTACATACTATACTAAAGAGCTGGAGCCATGCCCACCGCTCTGACTTCCTAGAAAGGTGCATGAAATAAAATATATACAGGTATAGCGGAGTTATAATTTTACTAGGGGATTAATACTGCCTTATGTCGTGCCTTTCATATCTTCTGAATTATCCTGCTTAAAACCTAGCCGTGAGCGTATGGCAACTGAAGACCTGAAATATTTGTAACACTCACATTTTACATGACACCAGGTTGGTGTAGTAGTTAAGAGCGCGGACTCTGATCTGGGAGAACTGGGTTTGATTCCCCGCTCCTACACTTGAAGCTGGCTGGGTGACCTTGGGTCAGTCACAAGTTCTCTCAGAGCTGTTCTCTCAAGGGCAGTTCTCGGGAGAGCTCTCGCAGCCCCACCTACCTCGCAGGGTGTCTGTTGTGGAGAGGGGAAAGGAAAGGGGTTGTAAGGCACTCTGAAACTCCTTTGGGTAGTGAAGGGTGGGATATAAATCCAATCCCTTCTTCTCTTCTTCCTCTTCTTATACCCACATTTCTCCCCAAGGTGACTTACAATGTCATTTCCCCCGTCTTCCTTTTTATCCTCACAAAAACAGCCTTGTGAGGTAGGTTGAGACTGAGAGAGAAGGTGACTGACCCAGGTGACGTAGTACGATTCGAACCTGGGTCTCCCAGAACCTAGTCTGACTTTCTGACCTTGTTAGAAATGATGGACTTGCAAGTTCTGGGTGGAGTTTGAGGGAGTTAATGATCTGTTATTCTTGCTGCCTGAAATGAGATTGCGCCTCTAACAAAATGCAGGTAATCCAAGCAAGGCATGCCAAGAACATGAGAGATAGATCTGTATGGGCATTGTACAACAAATTTGAAACTTGGTGTGGTGGCACCGAGCTGAGAGACAGGTTGGCAGTCAGAAATCCTAACAGGAAGCTGCTTTAAGAGGTTTGCAGACAGATTAGAAACAGGGAAGTGATCAGAGGGCGAGGTCTACAGAGAATGTGCTGGGGAAGTTTCAGAACCAGTTAAAGAAACAAGACGGCGGAATGAGTGGGGTAGATCTTGGCATTGTTAGATGAATACACGGCCGTCTGGAAATCCAGCACAAAGACTTGTCGGAAGCCATTCCGCATCTGCCTGCAGAGATGGTACAAGCAGTTGCGACCTTGATCCAGAACATGGGAAAGGAAGTGTTCTTGTCAAAACTGGCAGATCGGTCTCTCAATTACAGGCTTATCCTGCCCTTTCCCCAAAGAACTTAGGCCCTTCTTCCAGTTTACCCTCACAACACCCCTGTGGGGTGGGTTAGCTTGAGAGAAAGTGACTGACCCAAGGTCGGCCAGTGAAGTTCTAAGAGTTTGCAGGAGGATTTGAACCCAGAACTCACACACTAGCTTCTACACCAACTTGGGTGACAAGTTGTGATGTGGGAGGGATTGCATTGGAAGTACTGTTCAGAGCACTTCATTCAGTATCTTAATAGATTGGGGAGAGAAAGGGCAGACATGAGATCAAATCTGAAATAGTAAGCAGAGTCTGAATTTTCCTGTTGCCAAAGTTGGAAGGCTCCTGGGAGGTGTGCTGTTATCAGTGCATAAGAGCATTACACACATATGCACCCTTTCCTGCTTGGGAAAGCATGCTCATTTTTATCATCTACGGTCATGTGAGCAGCCAATACAAGAGGAAAGGTGGAAGTTGGCATGGTACAGCCTAATTGCATTGGATCTTGGAAGATAAGCAGGGTCGGCCCTGCAGAGGAAAGTGATGGACAACCACCTCCGTTTCTTACTTGCCTTGAAAGCCCCTTGCTGGGAGAAGCTAAGCACGATTAGCACTTGGACGGGGGACCACCGAGGAAGGCTCTGCAGAGGAAGGCAATGGCCAGCCACTTCTGCTTCTCTTTTGCCTTTCAAAGCCCCTTGCTGGGAGAAGCTAAGCAGGGCTCATCCTTGGATGGGAGACCACCAAGAAAGGCTCTGCAGGGGAAGGCAATAGCCAACCACCTCTGCTTCTCACTTGCCTTGAAAGCCCCTTGCTGGGAGAAGCTGAGCAGGGTTAGTACTTGGATGGGAGACCACCAAGGAAGGCTCTGCAGAGGAAGGCAATGGCCAATCTCCTCTGCTTCTCACTTGCCTTCAAAGCCCCTTGCTGGGATCACCATAGGTCAGCTGTGACTTGACGGCATTGGACACACACACAAGATGAGATGGCCGATGGATCAGTACATAGAAGCCGTCCCACATGGTGCTGTGCCCTGGGTCTCCAGCAGAATAATTGAGTGTTGCGTGATGGAGGAAAAAGGAACCCTGCTGTGTTCTTTTCCTTCATACTGTAGACCTAAACAGATACAAAAATGCTCTTTGCTCTGGCATTAACCTCTGATGAATTGGGGGATTATTATTAGCAACATATTGGATGTCGGGAGCATTCCTACCCTTCTATCAGCTATGAGGAAGCAGAGCTTCAAAAGCCATGGGGGACTGACCGTCTATGCTGGAGAATATGTGGCCATAGAAACAGACAGCTCGCTCAGAGACCTTGGCTTAGTAGGTGGCTGTCTTGTGGGTTTGTCTTCCTGGGGAAGACAGTCTCATATGCAGTTTGTAGCCATCTGTCCTGTTTTGTTGGCTTGGACTCTGGGGGTGCTTAGAAAGCAATTCGTACGGTGCCTAAAATGAGTGTAGACGCAGACATTAGCTCTAGGAAGCGAGCAATCCCAACCCTTCATATTCTCCTTTGGAAAGGGATCGACAGCTCTGCCCTCCCCAAAAACTAAAAACGGGATGCAGAAATGCAAGGATTTTGCAGGGCCAGGTAGGGCTGCCAACTCCAGGTTGGGAAATTCCTGGAGATTTGGGGATGGATCCAGAGTGGTTGGGGGGGAGGTACCTCAGGGGGGTTATAATGCCATGCAGAGCCCCCCCCCCGGCAGCCATTTTCTCCAGGGGAACTGATCCCTGTCCTCTGCAATTCTAGGAGATCTCCAGGGTCCACCTGGAGGTTGGCAACCCTAGAGATTAAGGCGGGGCAGCCGTCATTGCTGAAGCTTTGCCTTTTGCTATTAGGGGTCTGGCCTGGCCACTCTCCCATCTGGGCAGGCCACGCTCCTTCCCTCCTTACTCCAGAGGTGTCTCTAAATGCAGCGCAGCAAGGATAGCACGCCCGAAAGAGTTTCCTGAAACTCTTGCAAGGATGCAAGTTTTCAGAATTCAATTCTGAGTGGTTAGGCAGGGGTGGATAATCTCAGTTTTTATCTCTTGGTGGTAAACAGGGCACCGCTGCGGCTGAGCTGTTAGAGCTTCACTAGGTGGTTTGGGGCAAGCCAGCCTCTTTCGGCCTCAGTCCTGCAATTGCAATGTACAGATAACCATACCGGTTGGGTAATCCCATACTACCTTATGGCGTAGTTGCGAGGATTGCCATGGTAATGTTATGCGAAGTGTAGGAAACTTGCTATATAAATAATTATTATTCGTCCAAACAGCTCGCGCACAAGCTGTCTAATCCTTTTTCTCCACTGTTCACGGAAAGGGGCATCCGCCTTCCTTTCCACAAACTTGCCAGCTTGGCATTTGTTTCATGTAACTGTCTGGCTGCCCAGCGCACATGTTTGGCCCACTCCTAGCTCATCATAAGGCATCAGGCGCATGCTTGTATGGTGGGTGGGAAATTCTCTGGCCCCACCTCTGGAAACAAGGTGGATTCCCATACCTCGGGGCTCAATCTTTCCACAGCTCAATCTTTCCACAGCATAATAGCTATTGTTTTGCTCTTGGGGAGATCTATTTATATCCTCAAGGGAGGCCAGGCCTGTCTCTCAGTGGTACACAGAGCTTCTCTTTAGACTGGAGGCCATCTAGAGCCCATCCGCTTCATCTTTTGGACACCACTATCCTTCTAGTCACGTGGTCATAAGAACATCAGAAGAGCCTTGCTAGATCAGACAGTAGTCTATCTAGTCCAGCATCCTGTCTCACAGAGCGGCCAACCAGTTCCTCTGGAGGGCCAATGACAGGGCACAGATCACCTAACCCTAACACTACCAAAAAGGTTGGGAACTTCTGGCCTGGGAAATGTTTAGCAGTGTAGGGATGTCTCGGCACAGGCAAGCTGCACCCCCAGCCTCGCTGACAGGGAGATTCCTGTGCTTGCCAAGAGGCGATCGGTTATCCTCCGTCATATCTCTTCCTCACTTCCAATTATGCTTTGCAGGGAATGGCGGGTTTGCGGATTCCCCTTGCGATGTTCTGAGCGTCAACGTCACCAGGCCGGGGTGTGACGGCTTCCCTTCGCTGGACTCCTCTGAGCATTGTAAGAGAAGGCCCTTTGTCTTCCCTGCTGGTGCTGTATGGTAACATATTCCTAGAGCAATCATGCGTGGCCGTCGATCGGGAGGAGGGATGTCACAAGCAAGTTGTGAACTTGCATCAATCGCCCAGTGCGACGAGGTTCTCTTGTCTTTTCAGGGCATGCCCCGTGTCGTCGAGGAAGCAGGTTGGGGGGGCCCTTTGTTGACTGTAGGCAAATCTTTCTCTCAGGGAGTTGGCCCTGATTTGTAGTGGAAACTCACCCTTTGTTGAGCTCCCCGCAAATAGATGGGGAATATTATTTATTATTTGTTTACTTCATTGCTACCCCACCTTCCTCATCGATGGGGACACAAAGGGGCTGATCTCCTCCTCCTCCTCTCCTCCATTTTGCCATCACAGGAACCCTGTGAGGTAGGTTTGGCTGAGAGTGTTATGAGTGGCTTAAGGTCACTCCACACGCTTCTGTGACTGAGTGGGGATCTGAACCTGGCTCTCCCAGACCTTAGTCCAGTACTCCAGCCTGTATACCATACTGGCCATCTCCACATCGTCAGTACGGATCTTGGGGGGTGGGGGATGGATCTTTTGGTTTTGGACAGAATGAGAAAGATGCCGGGTGAAGTCTGAACTCTCTGACTCTTTGGCATGATGCTCTTTCAGACCAGCTGACAGTTTCAGATCAGCTGATGCTTCTGACTGCGGACACCATCTGGGGTGCTCTTCGAGGTGAGGTTTCCCCCGTGATCCCTACCGTTTCCCCCATCTCTGCTCTTGGACATGTTTCAGCAAGCCTGGAGGGGGGCGCATTACATGCTACATAAACTGTGTTTGGTCTTTTTCCTTACAGGGTTGGAGACCTTCAGCCAGCTTGCCTGGAAGGACGACGATGGGACGGTGAGTTTATATGTAAAGTGGGTGTGTACAAAAAAACCCCCAACCACCTGGTAGTTTTCGGGTATACTGAACCCCCAAAATATTGGTATTTCCCAATATTCCCAAATCTCAATACTGGTATGGTATTTGGATTCAGTATTGCCTATTTTTTTCAGCTCTATTATACCCTATGGGGACCATTATAGTCAACAGTCCCTGTAGACTATAATGGAAAATCGATTTAGGGGTATCTGGGGCTCAGGAGGGGCTGTTTTTTGTGGAAGAAGCACCAAATTTGCCGCATAGCTGTGGGTACCTCTCCTAACCCTCCCCCCCAAGTTTCAAAAAGATTGGACCAAGGCATCCAATTCTATGAGCCCCAGAAGAAGGTGCCCCCATCCTCCATTGTTTCCAATGGAAGGGGGAAAGGCATTTAAAGGGAATGCAGTCCCTTTAAATGCCTTTTGCAAGCCACGCCATGAGTGCATTCCGAAACGGCAAGTTCACCCAGAAGGTGTTTACAGGGAAGGCAGTTCTTTAAACACCAGCTATCCAGCAGCCCCAAAAAATCCTGAATATTTTCAGGACTTTTTGGGCTTGGCCATTTTAGATAGTTTTAGACAATACCGAGCTTTATGTTTAATTTTCAAAAATCCAGAAAATACTGTTAAGGGTATTTTTTCAGTTTGGTATTGCCTGAATGCACACCCCTAATTCAAAGTGTGACTTGTGTGTGGGGTGTGTGTGCTGTATTCTCTTGTGACAGAGCTCCTCTCTCTCCTCTGCACAGTTCTACATCAACAAAACCGATGTGGTCGACTTCCCCCGCTTCCCTCACCGGGGTGTGCTGCTTGACACATCTCGTCACTACTTGCCTCTGAAAGCCATTCTGGAAACACTGGTGGGTGAACTTCATTCATTTTCTCCAGGGGAACTGATCTCTGTAGTCTGGAAATGAGCTGTAATTCCAGGGGGTCCCCAGGTCCCGCCTGCAGGCTGGCATCCCAAGATATTGCCTCCTGGCACTGGGATTGAGAGATTTACTGCCTCTGAATGTGGAGGTTCCCTTTAGTCACCATAGACCTATCCTTCATGTGGCTCAGCGGTAGAGCATCTGCCTGGCACGCAGAAGGTCCCAGGTTCAATCCCCAGCACCTGCAGTTGAAAGATGTAGCAGTAGGTGATGTGAAAGACCTCAGCCTGAGACCCCAGAGAGCCGCGACCAGTCCGAGTAGACAATACTGACTTTAATGGGCCAAGGGTCTGATTCAGTATAAGGCAGTTTCATGTGTTCATGTGACCTATCCTCTACGAATCTGTCAAATCCCTTTTTAAAGCTGTCTGTGGCCATCACTATATCCTCTGACAATGACAGTGGGGTACCGCAGGGATCAGTACTCGGTCCGATGCTTTTTAACTTGTTTATTAATGATTTGGAGTTGAGAGTAAGCAATGAAGTGGCTAAATTTGCAGATGACACGAAGTTGTTCAGGGTGGTGAGAACCAGGGTGGATTGTGAGATACTCCAAAGGGATCTGTCAAGGATGGGTGAGTGGGCATCAACATAGCAAATGGGGTTTAATGTGGCCAAGTGCAAAGTGATGCACATTGGAGCCAAAAATCCTAACTATAAATACACGTTGATGGGGTCCGAACTGGCGGAGACTGACCAAGAGAGAGATCTTGGAGTCGTACTAGATAACTCAATGAAAATGTCGAGACAGTGTGCGACTGCAATGAAAAAGGCCAACGCTATGCTGGGGGCATTTGGAAGGGAATAGATAACAAATCAGTCAGTATCATAATGCCCCTGTTTAAATCGATGGTGTGACCTCATTTGGAGTACTGTGTACAGTTCTGGTCGCCACACCTCAAGAAAGATATTATAGCATTGGAAAAAGTGCAGAAAAGGGCAACTAAAATGATAAAAGGGTTGGAACACTTTTCCTATGAAGAAAGGTTGAAGTGCTTGGGGCTCTTTAGCTTGGAGAAACGACGGCTGAGGGGTGACATGATCGAGGTTTATAAGATTATGCATAGGATAGAGCAGGTAGAGAAAGAAGTCCTTTTCTCCCTTTCTCACAATACAAGAACTCGTGGGCACTCCATGAAATTGCTGAACAGTCAGGTTAGAACAGATAAAAGGAAGTCCTTCTTCACCCAAAGAGTGATTAACATGTGGAATTCACTGCCACAGGAGGTGGTGGCGGCTACAAGCATGGACGGCTTCAAGAGGGAATTAGATAAACATATGGAGCAGAAGTCCATCAGTGGCTATTAGCCACAAAGTATAGATAGGAACTCTCAGTCTGGGGCAAGTGATGCTCTGTAATTTTGGTGTTTGGGGGGGGGCAACAGTGGGAGGGATTCCTGCCCCCACTGCTGGACCTTCTGAGGGCACCTGGTGTTTTTGGCCACTGTGTGACAGAGTGTTGGACTGGATGGGCCATTGGCCTGATCCAACTTTGGCTTTTCTTATGTTCTTATGAATTCCACCCTTGAGTCACTCTCCGTAAAGAACAACACGGCTGCCCACCTGGATCTGTGTAAAGAAGTATTTCCTTTTGTCCGTCCTGAACCTACTGCCCACTAGCTTCGTTTGATTCTCAGAAGCTCATACTCCCCAAAGACTTGTTAGTCTCTAAGGTGCTGGACTCAAATCTAATTATTCAAGCACAGGTGAACATAGCTGCCCTCTGGGACTTTCGGCGAGCAGCTATTATTGTTGGCAAGGGCTTTTCTTGTAACTCCAGTGCAGGGTCGCGAGTGACCTATTTCTCCTCCTCTCCACTTCCCCAGGATGCCATGGCTTACACGAAACTCAACGTGTTTCACTGGCATATTGTGGACGATCCTTCCTTCCCATATCAGAGCGTCAAGTTCCCGGATCTCAGCCAGAAGGTGAGCCGCGCATGCCTCTGAACTGCTAAGGGGATGGTTTTGTATGTTGTGTTCTGTGGGCCTCCCCTGACGTGGTACAGCCCGAACATGAGCTGTTCACTTTGGTGGAATTACTACTCTCTTTTTTTTGGTATTTTGTGTGTGTGTGTGTGCTTGCATGCCTGGAAGTCATGGTGACTTCTGGGAACTCTTAGTGGGGCTAGGATGTTTCAGAGAGGGGGCTTGATATTGGCCTATCCCTGCGTCCTGGCCCTGGTATTCCTTGGAGGTCACCCTTCCAAGTACTTGCCAGGGTTGCCCCTGCTTAGTTTCCGAGATCTGATGATATTGGGCTTTCCTGGGCTGTCCAGGTCAGGGCTTGGATTACTAATGTTATGTTATTACTAATGTCATGTCATAGCAAGAGCCAGTTTGGTATACTGGGTAAAGGGTTGGACTCAGAGCCTGAGTGACCTGGGTTTGAATCCTCACTTCTTCTACAATGGAATCTCACTGGGTGGACTTGGGCCCACCACAAGCTCGCAGCCTAGCCTACAGCACAGGGCTGTTGTGAGAAAACCAGAGGGGGAAATGACATTGTTATTTTTAATTTACTTAATTTATACCCCACCTTTCTCCCCTAACGGTGATCCAAAGTGGCTTACATCACTATTATAGTGGGAATCAGTGTGGTGTAGCAGATAGAGGGTTGGACTGGGACTGCAGGCAACCTAGGTTTGAATTCCCGCTTCTACTATGGAAGCTTGCTGGGTGGACCTGGGCCCATCACAAACTTCCAACCTGGCCTAATTTCGCAGTGTTATTGCTGTGAGAGAGTGGAGGAGGTAGGGTTGCTAGCTCTGGGTATGGAAACACCTGGAGATTTGGGGGTGGAGCCTGAGGAGGGTGGGGTTTGGGGAGGGGAGGGGCCCCAGTGGGGTACAATGCCATAGAGTCCACTTTCCAAAGTGGCTGTTTTCTCCAGATGAACTGATCTCTGTCGTCTGGAGACCAGTTGTAATCCCAGGAGATCTCCAGCCACCACCTGGAGGCTGGCAACCACAGGAGGAGGGGAGAACAGTATTCCTGGTGTAGTGGTTTGGTGTAGTGGTTAGGAGCGCAGATTCTAATCTGGGAGAACCGGGTTCGATTCCCCACGCCTCCACATGCAGCTTCTGGTGTGACCTTGGCTCAGTTACAAGTTCTCTCAGAGCTGTTCTCTCACCAGCAGTTCTCGAAAGAGCTCTCTCGGCCCCACCTACCTCACAGGCAATGCTCCCTCTAAGCTGTGGGGATTTGTGAGCAAAAATTCTACTCAGTGAGCTACTGGCGTTAAAGTTGTGAACGTGCAATCCGGCTACTGCCTAAATTAGTTTGCTCTGGAGCCCTCCTTCCTGAGCTAAGACAAAAATGTGTGAGCCGGAGGTTAAAAAACTGTGAGGTAGCTCACGATAATTCAGCGTAGAGGGAACACTGCTCACAGGGTGTCTGTTGGGAGGGGAAGGGACAGGAGATTATAAGCTGCTCTGAGACTCCTTCGGGTAGTGAAGGGCAGGGTATAAATCCAATCTCTTCTCCTCCTCCTCTTCCTCCACTTTGAGTCCCAAGAGGGAAGAAAAATGGGAGACAAATAAATGCAAAACTATTGCCGAGTAGGAACTTGTGACTTCCTTCCTTCCTTCCACTCCAGGGGGCCTACAACCCTTTCACCCATGTGTACACTGCCAGCGATGTGAAGACGGTAATCGAATATGCCCGGCTGCGCGGGATCAGAGTGATTCCAGAGTTTGACTCTCCTGGCCACACCCACTCCTGGGGCCCAGGTAAGGCCTGATTCTGAATCCCAGAGGAATGTATTCTCTGCTGTTTCTTGTGCCAGATTCAGTCCTGAGTCCTGGACTCTGAATGTGTGGAGCCTGGCTGAAAACCGGTGGGTAGACCTCTTCCGATATATGACTGTTCAGATAGCTTCTTGTCCTTATGGCTAAGATCAAGTGCAGTATCAATAAATGAGTATTCAGCAGCTAGAGGCGGGTGTTGGAGTGGATCTGGCTTGCATCCATCCACAAGTCCATCCTGACTAACCACTCCAATGGGGTAGATGGTTTTTGTTTCGTGAGTTGGGTCTTCTGTATTGATGGGATCAGGAATGAGTTTCCTCCCACGTGGGCTGCTTATTTCAAAGGATGCACACTGGCAAAGAGCTCTCCCCCTGCATGGGTGTATGAGCAGAGACTGTGCTTCCAGCAGCTTCTTGGCTGCTGGATACATTAGAGTTGTGGTTCAGTTGGATACTTAGGGGAGGGGCTGTGGCTCAGCGGTAAAGCATTTGCTTGGCATGCAGAAGGTCCCAGGTTCAATCTCTGGCATCTCCAGCTAAAAGGCCAGGGTCATAGGTGATGGGAAAAACTTTGGCCTGAGGCCCCGGAGAGCCACTGTCTGTCCGAGTAGGCAATACTGATGGAGGAGGAGGAGGAGAGGAGATTGGATTTATACCCTGCCCTTCACTCACTTAAGAGTCTCAGAGTGGCTTACAAACTCCTTTCCCTTCCCCTCCCCACAACAGACACCCTGTGAGGTAGGTGGGGCTGAGAGAGCTCTTTCCCAAGCTGTCCTTGAGGGAACAGCTGGTACAGAGCTATGGCTTGCCCAAGGTCATCCAGCCAGGTGCAAGTGGAGGAGTGGGGAATCAAACCCGGTTCTCCCAGATTAGAGTCCGCGCACTTAACCACTACACCAAACTGGCTCTCGGGTGTGTTGATCTGAGCCCATAGCTCAGCGGTAGAGCCTCTGCTTAGCATGCAGAACGTCCCAGGTTCAGTCCCCGGCATCTCCAGCTAAAAGGTCCAGGTATCAGGTGATTTGAAAGTCCTCTGCCTGAGACCCTGGAGAGCCGCTGCCAGTCAGAGTAGACAATGGTGACCTTGATAGACCAACGGTCCGATTCAATATAAGGCAGCATCTTGTGTGCTCAAGATACCAAGCCTTCTGCACACTGTTCTTTCCAGCGTTTTGGACAGCAGAAGCCTAGCTCCTTTGGCTGGCTTGGCTTGCAGTTTTGCTCACTGTTTCATGCCTGGAACCCGTGCCTCTCATCTCTGTGCTGCCTTTATGCTTTCTTCAGGTGTCCCAGGGTTGTTGACTCCCTGCTATGCGGGCTCCATGCCCTCTGGATCCTACGGACCGGTCAATCCCATCCTAAACACCACCTACCAGTTCATGTTGGAGTTCTTTGCCGAAGTCAGCACTGTGTTCCCAGACTTCTATGTTCACCTGGGTGGAGACGAGGTTGACTTCACTTGCTGGTTGGTTTCAGTCCCTTAGGACTGATTGGGAGGCGGGGGATGGAGGGGTGGAGGATAGCTCGTGGCGTGGGAAGATAAGGAATGGAGATGGGGCTGTGGCTTGGTGGTGGAGCTTCTGCTTGGCATGTAGAAGGTCCCAGGCTCAATTCCTGGCATGTCCAGTTAAAAAAGATTAGGTAGGAAGTGATGGGAAAGACCTCTGCTTGAGACCCTGGAGAGGTGCTGCCAGTCGGAGCAGGCAATACTGACCTTGATAGACCAGCAGTCTGACTCAGTGGTTAACACATTGTTTATAAGTGAATCTTCAGTGTTTTTGCCATATTTATTTATTTATTTATTTATTGCATTTATATCCCGCCTTGCCAGCGGACCGGCTTAAGGCGGCTAACAGTCATAAAACACCATAAGGTTTACAATATAAAATCAACGTTTAAAACTAACATCCCATTCTACAACATTCTACAACATTTAAAACTAACATCCCATATACTACAACACCAGATGGCGACTTCAATCATACAGAGTTCTCATGGTGGATAGTGGCAGCAAGGGGTGCGGCCGGCAGGACCAGGGTGATGTCCAATTCTTCCCCCAGTGGCGGCTCCTAGTTGAACGCCTGGCAGAAGAGCTCCGTCTTGCAGGCCCTGCGGAATTGCAATAAGTCCCGCAGGGCCCTGATGTCATCCGGGAGCTCATTCCACCAGTAAGGAGCCGCC
The DNA here is from genome assembly GCA_029233225.1 of Lepidodactylus listeri. Classification (NCBI taxonomy): domain Eukaryota; kingdom Metazoa; phylum Chordata; class Lepidosauria; order Squamata; family Gekkonidae; genus Lepidodactylus; species Lepidodactylus listeri. The sequence goes on along the minus strand of JARCFY010000021.1, from coordinate 27,956,277 downwards.
ACTGAGAAAGCCCTGGCCCTGGTACAGGCCAACCGAGCGTCTTTCGGACCAGGGAGTCAGGCGATGTTGAGTGCCTGACCTCAGTGCCCTCTGGGGCCTATATGGGGAAAGGCGGTCCCTCAAGTAGGCAGGCCCCTGACCATATAGAGCTTTAAAGGTTAACACCAGCACCTTGAACCGGATCCAGTATGCTATAGGCAGCCAGTGCAATGACTGCAGCACAGGCCGGATGTGGACCTGCAAAGAGAGACGCATCAACAGCCTGGCCGCAGCATTATAGCAGTGGATTCCCGTACATATTTTTTCTGACTCAGTATAAAGCAGCTTCATATGTGCTCGTTAAGGGGAGGTTCCCATGGCTGAGTGTTAGAGTATTTGTTTTGCATGCAGAAGGGTCCCAGTTTCAATCCCCGGCATCTCCACTTAAAAGGATCAGGTAGTCGGTGATGGGAAAGAGCTCTGCCTTAGACCCTGGAGAGTGGCTGCCAGTCAGAGAACAAGGGTCTGGCTCAGCAGAAAGGAACTTCATGCAAGGTGGGTTGAGGGACCAGCTGCTTTGGGGCTTCCAAGATGCCTGCATGTGGCTTGGTTGCCAAGTCTGTTTCTGGCCACCTTTGGAAGCCAGACTGTCTGAAATACAAACCAGCCTGGCCAGATGGAACTTGGACCTCTTAGCTCTTGCCATTTCTGTATCAGAGGGTCCAGCCATCCGTGGGGTCTGCTTCCTTGTCCTGAGAAAGTGTAAGCAGCAGCAGACCTTTGAAAAGGAAAATTTCTAAGAAAACTGACAACCTTGCCTTTAAGTCAAGACTACCCCGCTCAGTGGTGTCTGTTCTGGCTGGCAGCTGCATTCTGGGTTCTCAGGTAGAGAAAGGTCTTTCCCAGCACCTGCATCCCAACAGCCTTGGATTGGAAATGCCAAGGACAGCATTTGGGACTTCCTGCATGGCAAATCTGTGCTCTGCTAACTAGGGGTGTGCAAAAAATATCCAATTTTTTTCCAATTCGGGTTTCTTGGGCACAAAAAATATCAGTATTCCGAAATATTCCTGAATCCCAATATGGTATTGTATTGGTATTCGGGTAAATATTCGGGAGACCTGACTTTATTCGGCTCCATACCCCATAGGGTATAACGGAGCCGTATAAAGTCAGGAAGCATGAATGGATGCCGCCGCCGCAAAATGCCTAAAGCAGAATTCCTCCTGTCATTTTTTTAAAAAAGGAGTGCAACAGGAGGAATTCTGCTTTGGGTCTTTTGCGGCGGCGGCAGCATCCATTCACACTTCCTGAGTTGAAGGGCTTGAATGTTTTCTTCTCCATTAGCCTTGGAGAGAGAGGCCACCCGTTCTGAAAAGACATGGTCATTGCGTGGGTCTGATCCGAGCTCTTTCCTTTGCACATAGGAAGTCCAATCCAGAGGTCCAGACGTTCATGGAAAAGATGGGGTTTGGCCAAGACTACTGTAAGCTGGAATCCTTTTACATCCAGAGGTAAGGGCTCAGGCGGGCCAGTACTGCAGACTGGGACAGAACCTTCAGACATGGGGACAGCATCACATTCCTACAGACCACATCTCCCTTTGCTGGACCTTCAGAGATGCACAATGGTGTGACTTCTACCAAGAGGCTTGACTCTCTTAGCCTGCCCTCTCTTTTTAGCTTTTTCGGGGCTTTCCCAAAGAAATGTGGTCTTTGTTCACCTAGGGCAGAAGTCCCCAATGTGGTGCCCATGGGCACCATGGCCCCTGCCCACACCTTTCTTGGCAACCGTCAAGTGTTTTTTGAAAGTGGGTGGGGCCAGGCAGGGCTCCTGCCCAGCAGGGCTTCTGATTGGCCACTGGAGATCTGATTGGATTATAATAGTGTTTCAGTGGCAGTTGCCGCTACAGCATTCGTTTTAGCCTCTCTCTCTCTCTCTCTCTCTCTCTCTCTCTCTCTCTCTCACACACACACACACACACACACACACACACACACACACTCCTCTTTCCCAGAGTATTTTTACAAAATTACTACTTGGGCTTGTGTGTATGTGTCTCCGCCTCCAATGGTGGCCATCTTGTGGCTGGCTCCACCTCCCACAACAGCCATTTTGTGGAAGCCATTTCATGGATGCGCCAGAACCCGGTTGTCAGAATTCCAAAGGTCCCCAACAGGCTGAAAAGGGGGAAGGTTCTTGTATCTCATCTTTTGACCGGCCTCTTCAGAAAACAGACCCAGTAGAGACTCGGGATGGCTAACCTTGCAGCTGTCATGGGGCTGGAGCCCCGTACGCTTGCTGTTTGGATCTCCACATCCAGAAATGCTTGTTAGCTTCAAAGCACTGAGTGCAGAAACAACTGAGATGTCCCTGGAGCAGGATAACGGACGGTGTGGGAGATGCCTCTCTTTTCTCAGTAGCTCTTCTCTTTATTTCAGGCTTTTGGATATTGTCTCATCTCATGGGAAAGGTTATGTGGTGTGGCAGGAGGTGTTTGACAATGCAGTGCAGGTGAGGACCTCTCTAGGGTGATTAAAGGGGCTGCGCTCTCTCTCCTCTTGCCTTGCCAAAACTTGTCGAGATGTAAATTTTTTCTCTGCCTTCGCTGCACCCTGCCATCCCCAGTCTTTGAAGTGAGGACAACTAGGGCAAGCTTCTGAGAAAAAGCCTAGAGACCCTTTCCACATAGGCAGGGCAGTGTATTTTCCCCGTGGCCCCAGATTTGCGAAGTGTCCTGGCCCCTCTCCGAAGCTGGATTTGCACTCTTGAGAATCTCGGTGGGGGTGGAACACGCTTGTCAAGTCTCAGCCCGTTGGTGACCCTGTGCAGTTCTTGAGGCAAGAGGTATTCAGAGGTGGTTTGCAGTTGCCTGCCTCTGCATCACAACCCTGGTATTCCTTCGAGGTCTCCCATCCAAATACTAGCCAAGGCCGACCCTGCTTAGCTTCCGAGATCTGACGAGATCAGGCTAGCCTGGGCTGTCCAGGGCAGGGCATTGCTGTTCAATCACAATCCTTTTCTTTTCGCAGCTTCTTGATACGCCGGCTCTGTTGTTATTTTGTGATTGTTCTGTGTGCTTAGGCTTTGCTTTTTAAAAACAATCTGTTGTCCTAAGGCGTGTGTGTTTAAAACCTGTTGTGTTTTGTTACTGGTTTTATAGTATGTCATCTTAGGCTGAGATCCCTAGAAAGGCCAATACTAGATGCCCTCTAAAATGGATTACGAAGAAAGCCAACTTTCTATCCCTCATGATTGCAGAAGAGAGGATGCAAGCAGTATCCAGTGAAGGTTTAGGAATAAGGAGGGGAATGTGGGGCACTGATTCTGAAGGGTCGTCGCAGGGCATACCAGGTGTACACCGTCTACAAATGAGACTCCTGGCACCGTTGTGGTTGGGAGGCAGATGCTCAGATGAACATACAGGAAGCTGCCTTCTCCTGAATCAGAGCCTTGGTCCATCAAAGTCAGCATTGTCTACTCAGACTGGCAGTGCCTTTCCAGGGTCTCACGCAGAGATCTTTCACATCATGTCCTATCTGATCCTTTTTTAACTGGAGATGCCGGGGATTGAACCTGGGACCTTCTGCGTGCCAAGCAGATGCTCTGCCAGTGAGCCACAGCCCCTCCCCTATAGCCCTGGGAACTGGGTCATGCATGATACAGCACGAAAATAAAGGGACTTGCATGTTATCTAGATCTTCTCTGAATGCTTTGCTGCAACCCTCGTGACTCTTCCCATGCAAAGAAGGGGGTCTTGCTAAAGCCTTCTCTAGTTTCTGGGCCCAGAAACTGCAGTCCAAAAAGGGAAGATCGCAATCCATGTAATACCTTTATTAGGACTGCCCTAATGATAGATAACAGTGCACAAGCTTTCCAGTCCCCCAGAAGTTTTCATCCGGCCAAATGGTTTGTTTATTTATTTATTTAAAGAGGGGAGAAAGTAGAGCTTAACATCATGATGTGAAATATCTGCTTAAAAACACCGCCTCATGTCAGCATGGGGGTGGATTTGCTCACAGGTCATGAAGGATTGGGGTTTCAGGCCGGAAAGGTGCAAATAAATACTCCAGGGGTGCTTTCACACATGCTAAATAATGCAGTTTCAATCCACTTCAGCGACTGTTCGCAAGTGAGTTTTGCCATTTCACAGCCAGACTCTAATCTGGGAGTACCGGTTTTGGTTCCCCACTCCTCTTCCACATGCAGCTGCTGGTGTGACCTTGGGTCAGTCACAAGTTCTCTCAGAGCTGTTGTCTCAGAGCCCTTTCGGCCCCACCTACCTCACAAGGGTGTCTGTTGTGGGGAGAGGAAGGGAAAGGAGAGTGTAAGCCGCTCTGAGACTCTTTCAGGTAGTGAAGGGCGGGGTATAAAACCAACTCTTCTTCTTCCTCCTCCTCTTCTTCCTCTTCTTTCTCCTCCTCTTCCTCCTGTCTGTGCTCGTAGCTGCCACCGCTTCCTGCAGCAGCAAATTCCACATGTCTCTCCACCCTGTCTCTTTTGGAGAACTTTTCTGCGGCCTCCTCATCTTGACCTTCGTCCCCAGCTGCTTCTCTCTCTGTCCTTTTCATCCATCCCCTCCCTGCCGATTTGCTGTAAGGCTTCTGAGAAGGGTTAGCACCACTTTTAAGGGAGAGCCACAAAAAACTTGAGAATGCATGACCATCCCTCTTGGAGGTAGGCGTCTCTTTGTAGCTTGTGTATGCCGCTGCACCAGGTGCTGAGAAGCATCCCATCGGGAAGGAATTGTTTGGTGTAGTGGTTAGGAGCGCGGACTCTAATCTGGGAGAACCGGGTTTGATTCCCCACTCCTTCTCCACATGCAGCTGCTGGTATGATCTTGGGTCAGTCATAAGTTCTCTCAGAGCTGTTCTCTCACGAGCAGTCCTCAGGAGAGCTCTCTCAGCCCCACCTACCTCACAGGGTGTCTGTTGTGAGGAGGGGAAAGGAAAGGAGATTGTAAGCCGTTCTGAGACTCCTTCGGGTAGTGAAGGGTGAGGTATAAATCCACTCTCCTCCTCCTCCTCCTCCTCCTCCTCCACTTCTTAAAAAACTGCAGAAATGGGCATTTGTAATCCTGCAGGCTTTTGCATCTTGAACTCTCTGGTAAAAGTACGCCTGGCTCTCCTCTCTGACACCTTCTTCCACTGTCACCCAGGTGAAGCCCGACACCATCATCCACGTATGGAAGCAGGACAACGGGCAGTATCCGAATGAGACGGCACGTGTCACCAAAGCCGGCTACCGGGCCCTGTTGTCTGCCCCTTGGTATCTTAACTATATCTCCTACGGGCAGGACTGGCAAGAGATTTACCTGGTGGAACCCCTGGCGTTCAAAGGTGTGTGCTCTCTTGTGCCCATTTGCCCTGTCCCTCCTGGAGTTTTGAGTGCGGAAAGGGTGGGAGAATCAGAAATGCACTGTGAGTTCCCAGAAGCAGTCCACTCGGAGGCAGTCTCAAAAGTTGGGAAGGAAAATCAGTGCCTGGGTTCCAGGCCGAACTGGCTCCGTCGTGCCGTCTTCAGCACAGACTCTTAACTGCTCTGCTATTTCTGCCAGCTTGCGGTCTGAATTAATTTGTTTTTTTCCCCAATAGGCAGTTCGAAGCAGAAAGATCTGGTGATTGGTGGTGAGGCTTGTATGTGGGGCGAATACGTGGATGTCACGAACTTGAGCCCAAGACTCTGGTGAGCCTGATCGAACATGGCTTCCCTTATGTTCTTATGTCTGGGGCAGTGATGTTCTATATTCTTGGTGCTTGGGGGGAGGACAAGAGTGGGAGGGCTTCTGGCCCCGCTGGTGGACCTCCTGATGGCACCTAGGTTTGGGCCACTGTGTGACCCGAAGCGTTATACCAGATGGGCCATTGGCCTGCTCCAATATGGCTTCTCTTATGTTCTTCCTTCCTCAAGGCCTAGAGCTGGCGCTGTAGCAGAGCGGTTGTGGAGCAACGAAACCATCCGAAACACTCAAGATGCTTATAGGAGGCTGGCGGACTTCCGGTGTACGCTGCTGAGGTAAGGGCATATTCAGTGACACCTTCCCAGTGGCTCTTTTTACCCTTCTGAATCAGGCACTCCACCGCGTGGGTGGCATCTAGCCAGAGAGCACGGTCAGGTGCAACAAAACCGACGCTTGTGGGAATGTCTGTGCCAGGGGTCCCCAGACTTTCGGAGCCTGCAGGCACCTCTGGAATTCCGACACCATGTGTTGGGCACAGCCACAAAATGGCTGCCACAGCTTCCTTTCAGTCATACAGTGAAGATCCTTGTGCTGTGGTAGCAGCTGCTGCCATAGCTTTATAGAAATCTACACAGCCAGTCAAATCTCCAGTGGCCAATCAGGAGCTCTGCAGGGCAAAAGCCCCCCCCCCCTTTCTAAAAACACTGGGCAGGCACCAGGAAATGTGTTGGGTACCACGTTGGAGATCCCTGGCCTGTGCTAACATCGATGCATTACCACCTGTCTCGAGCTATGCACTCTAACCTCTGGCTAGGGCCAGGTAAGACGCTGAGCGGTGGCTAAAGAACCTTCAGCTCTGATGTCTGAACAGACACACATTCAGGTGTGGGGCGAAGATCACAGACCATGGCTCGGGATGGTCCTCTTGTGATTAGCGGTAGTTTGGCACAAACCTTGGTCTGCGTTTGCTGAAGGAGGTGTCCACTACACCAAGGAATGGCCACTGTTGCTGTGTGAGAGAGTAGAGGGCGGTTACCTGCCCCCCTGCCCTAGAAAAGCCTCTTTTCAGAACTCATGAAGCTGCCTTATATGGAACCAGACCTTTGGTCTATCAGGGGCCATGTTGTCTACTCAGACTGGCAGCAGCTCTCCAGGGTCTCAGGCAGCCTTTTACATCATCTGCTACTTGGCCCCTTTCACTGGAGATGCTGAGGATTGAGGGAGGGGCTGTGGCTCAGTGGCAGAGCATCTGCTTGGCATGCAGAAGGTCCCAGGCTCAATCCACAGCATCTCCAGTTAAAAGATCTGGAAGGCAGGTGATGTGAAAGACCTCTGCCTGAGACCCCAGAGAGCTGCAGCCAGGCTTAAGTAGATGATACTTACCTTGATGGACCAAGGGTCTTGTTCCGGATAAGGCAGCTTCATGCATGAACCTGGGACCTTCTACATGCCAAGCAGATACTCTACCACTGAGCCAGGGTCTCATGTCAAGGTCTTCCCCATCACCTGGTCTTTTTAACTGGAGATGCCGGGGATTGAATCCGGGACCTTCTGCATGCCAAGCAGATGCTCTACCAGTGAGCCAGGGACTCAGGTCAAGGTCTCTCCCATCACTTACTACCTGGTCTTTTTAACTGGAGATGCCGGGGATTGAACCTGGGACTTTCTGCATGCCAAGCAGATGCTCTACCACTGAGCCACAACCCACCACACCTGTGTTCTTTCTCTCTCGCAGGCGAGGGATCCGGGCAGAGCCCCTCTTCGTAGGATACTGTGAACATGAATACGGCAGCGTTTGATGGGTGCCCTCTGCTCAGGGACTACCACGCACTGACTGTTTCTCTGGGCAAGCAAGAGTGACTTCTTTTTCAATCAACGCGATGCATCAAAGGGAAATCCATCCATCATGGCTCATGGATAACTGAAATCTCCCCCCCCCAAATAGCACTACACTCCCCTATTTTTTAAATAAATGATTTGGTCCAGTGGACCCTGATGAAGACAATGCCTTCCTGTTTATCACGGTTCTGTGTCCTGGCAGCTGTACAGAGAAGCTGTATTAAAGGGCTCAAGATAAAAGAACAGGGTTGCCAACCTCTGGCTGAGGTCTGGAGGTCTTCTAGAATGACAACCGATCTCCAGATGAAATAAATCCATACCCCTGGAGAAAATGGCTACCTTGGAAGGTGGACTTGATGACATTGTACCCTGCTGAGGTCCCATCCCTCTCCAGGCTCCACCCGCAGAATCTCCAGCTGTTTCCCAGCCCAGAGTTGGCAACCCTAATAAAGACAGAAATCTGACAATACTTTTGGTGGAGGACTGCAAATTTCCTAATGCCTTCTGTGGTGTAGAACTTTTGCTCGCCTCTCTGGCCACAGTCCGCCTCCCCAAAGCCTCCCACTACCTCCTTTGTATGGGTGCCTTTCTTCTTCCCTTGGGCATCTGGTGATGATGTCACTTCCGGGACTGGTGGATCCACTTCCAGTTTCTAGAGTACCTCCTTTATACAGGTGCCTTTCTTCTTTTCTTGGGTGCCTGGTGATGGTGTCACTTCCTGGGCCACTGGATCCAGTTCTGGTTTCTAGAGTGTCTAATTTCTGTAGGGAACCTTTCTTCTTGTCTTGGGCGCCTGGTGATGAAGTCAGTTCTGGGGCTGCTGGATCCACTTTCGGTTTCTGGAGTACCTCCTTTGTATAGGTGCCTTTCATCTTGCCTTGGACACTTGGTGATGACGCCGCTTCTAGGACCGGTAGATCCACTTCTGGTTTCTAGAGCATGCATTTACCTCGACTACTTTTACCAACATCCATTCTCGTTTTGATGGGTATTACAAATCTGTTTGGATTTTGATTGCACTCTGCCTCTGAGACTCTGAACCAGTTAGAAATAAATATATCATGAAAACAAAACCAGAAGTAAGTGCTGTGAACCCCCTTGTAGAATGTTTCATGGGGGGTGCACCAGAATGTGAACTTAGGCTAGAGCCAGTGTGGTGTAACAGTCTGTGTCTCAAACTAGAAATGGGGGGATCCGAGTTCAAGTAACCACAACCATGTTACCTTAGGGAAGTTGTGGTCCCGTCCCCTGACCCTGTTCTGATGCCCCCTGCGGCCTCAGATCTAGAGAAGAAGGGACCTTGAAGACATCCTGTTTATTTAATATATTTATTATTTCTTCACAACATTTCTATGCTGCCTTTCCACCAAACTTAGGATTCCCAAGGTGGTGAACAATCAAAAACATTAAAACAAGCTTTTTGAAACACATAGTAGTATAAAACCCAATTAAAACCAACAATTACATGTATTATTAAAACACGTACACAGGATGGAAGGGCAGTGACAGAAATTAGAGATGCCAGCCTCCAGGTGGGACCTGGGGATCCCCTGGAATTACACCTCATCTCTGGACTACAGAGATCAGTTCCCCCTGGAGAAAAGGGATGCTTTGAAGAAGAGGTCAGATTTATGCCCCCACCCTTCACTTGGAGCAGCTTACAATCGCCTTTCCCTTCCTCTCCACACAACAGACACCTTGTGAGGTAGGTGGGGCTGAGAGAGCTCTGACAGAAACTGCTCTTGAGAGAACAGCTCTGAGAGAACTGTGGCTGACCCAAGGTCACCCCGCTGGCTTCATGTGGAGAAGTGGGGTTTGGGGAGGGGAGGGACTAAAGTGGGGTATAATGCCATAGAGTCCACTATCCAAAGTGGCCATTTTCTCCAGGTGAACTGATCTCTGTCACCTGGAGAACAGCTGTAATCCCAGGAGATCTCCAGCCACCCCCTGGAGGTTGTCAACCCCTACTGGCCACCCTAATATCCCTTCTCTCCTCAAACCCCACCCTCCCCAGGCTCCACCCCCAAAATCTCCGGGTATTCCCCAAGCCACAGCCGGCAACTTTTCAGTGCAGCGATACAGGCTAAACAAAGCATTGTTGTGGACGTGGACCGGCCTTGTCGTGTATGAGCTTTTGCAGCGGCAATCACCAACATGTGTGATTTATGCCCCTCGGGGTCTGTGGGATAAGCAATACCCAGGTAAAGCAATCACACCATTAAGAGGAATAAGGGAGCCCATACATAACTGAGTGAATAAAGCTCTTGACGGCACCACTAATCAAAGGCCGGACGGGGTGCTTCCTCAGCAAAGGCCTATATTTCCTGAGTTGTTGAGGCACCCCAGGGGAACACAGACAGCTTTATTCCGGCCATGGAGCCTCTACAGATTGGCAGGCCGCTAACTCCGGCGCTAAAAAGGTGGTGCGAATGGAGAGATTTCTCCGAGACAAATGAGAGGCAGCGACGGCAGCCGACGGGGCTGTCCTGGGCCTATATATAGGCTCACTGAGAGAGGCTTTCTCCGTGAGTCAGAGAGAGAGGGGGATTTCTGAATGGTAAAAGAGCTGTGACAATATGAAAGGCCGGTTTTCAGCAACTAGATTTGAGGCTGTGTGACTTAAGGCTGGAATTAATCTTCAGAGGTGCTTTAAAAAAAGATTTAAAGATGATAACTTCTAGAGCAATGAGAAAATAGACAGAGACAAGCAGCGGGGGGGGGCACAAGGGCATGGGGGGCGGATTGTGTGGTGAGTTGGATCCAGGAGACTAGGGTTTATCTCCGCATTGCCATGAAAACTCACTGGATGAGCTCAAGCCAGTGATGTCCTCTCAGCCTAGTCTACCTCATAGGGTGGTCGTGAGAACAAACTGACAGGAACCATAACGATAGATCCAGGTGGGTAGCCATGTTGGTCTGAGGCAGCAGAACAAAATGCGAGTCCAGTGGCACCTTTGAGAAGAAGAGGAGATTGGATTTATACCCCGCCTTTCACCACCCAAAGGGGTCTCAGAGTGGCTTACAATCTCCTTTCCCTTCCCCTCCCCACAACAGACACCCTGTGGGGTAGGTGGGGCTGAGGGAGCTCTCTCCAGAACTACCCTTGAGAGAATAGCTCTGAGAGAACTTGCAGCTGACCCCAGGTCACACCAGCAGCTCCATGTGGAGGAGTGGGGAATCAAACCCAGTTTTTCCAGATTAGAGTCTGCACTCCTGGCCACCATGCCAAACTGGTTCTCAACCATAATACTTAGAATAAAACTTTGCTGGTCTTAATGGTGCCACTAGACTCAAACTTTGTTCTGGCAGGGACCATGTGTGCTGTCCTGAATTCCCCGGAGAAAAGGTGAATAGATGTATTCCCCACCCCAAAATTTCCTGTTCTAGGGAGCCTGAGCAACACACTTAGTGTTCATGGTGTCGGAGTCAGACCATTAAGATTCAGATTCCTATGAACATACAAGAAGCTGCCTAAAGCTGAATCAAACTATTAGTCCATTAAGGTCGGTATTGTCTACTCAGACTGGTAGTGGTTCTCCAGGTTCTCAGGGAGAGGTATTTCACGCCCACACACACACACTGACAGGAAGCTTGCTGGGTGACCTTTGGCTGGTCACATTCATTCTAACCTACTGTACAGGATTGTTGTGGGGATAAAATGGGGGAAGGGGGCGGTGTTCCCCCTAAGCTGAGTTAGTGTGAGCTAGCTCACAGTTTTTCAGCCTCCGACTCATACATTTTTGTCTTAGCTCAGGAAGTATGGCTCCAAATCAAACTGAATTATGCAGTAGCCAAATCACTTGCTCACAACTTTAATGCTAGCGGTCTACGAAGTAGAATTTTTGCTCACAAGACTCCACAGCTTAGAGGGAGCATTGGAAGGGGGCCAGGTATCCTACCTTGATCTCCTTGCTGGAAGGATAGAATAAAAATGATATCAATCTTTGGGGGAGGGGTGAGCTGGCTAATTTCCCCTGCCTCCCTTAACCGACTCTCAAATGCATCCTTATTCTGTCCATATACCCCACATGATCTGATGCATCTTGTGACTTCCTTTATTAACTCTGGTATTCCAGCAACCCTGAATTGCCAGATAGCTCAGGTAGCTGGATAGCTTCAGCTAGTCTGATCTCATCAGATTTTGGTAGCTAAGCAGGGTTAGCCCTGGCTAGTATTTGGAGGGGAGATCTCCAAAGAATACCACAGTTATGGTATGGAGGCAGGAAGTAGAAAACTACTTCTGAATATCTCTTGCCTTGAAAATCTCTTGCCTTGAAAGTCTCAGGCCCATAGCTACGGTGGGGCTTTTGGGGGCTCTGCCCCCTTTCTTAAAGGCACAGCCCCACAAGAATTTCTCCTGTAAATGCTTTTTTCAATCATTTAAAAACATTTTTAAAAGGCATGCACTCCTTTAAACAAAGTGGGGTGCATTAGTTGACTAATTCCCACACTCAGCAAGGTGGGCGGAGTAGGTGACCTCTAGGATCCCTTCTAACTCTGAGTCAAGAAACTGGTCTCCTTTAAGAGAGTTTTTCTGCCTAAGTGTTAGCTTTCTTGACTACAGAAGTCATCACCCCCACCTGCCGGTTTGTTATCAGAGTTGTTGCTTAGGTTGGCAGAAGTGATTAAATTGCAGCAGCTGAGAACTGTCATCTACAGTGGTTGACAGCTTGCAATTTAGAGATCTATCCTGGTAACAGCTTCCTGTTGGCTAAATGGTTAATAGGCTAAGGGTGATTGCTAGCATAAGAAGAGTAGCTGAATCATAATCCTCAGAATTATGGCTTTTCTTTCTGCACTGAGAACTTCAGACTCAACAGGGAAAAATTTGCCCCACAAGCCACAAAATCCTGGCTACTGGCCTGCCCGGTCGCCAGAAGTCAGCTGTGACTTGACAGCACTTTTCACCACCGTTCTGGCATTGCACCAAGCGGCTGGTAGTTTGCCTCAACTGCCAGCAGGTGGCAGTGCTGCTCTGGGGAATGTGTCTAAGGGGGGGGGGAAGAATGAATGAAAGAGGTGGAAAGAAAAAGAGAGAGAAACAAAAGCAAATAAATGGGGGAGAGATGAAGGAAGAGAGACAGAAAGAAAAGAGAGAGCTAATAGATGGGTAGCCTCCCAGGAGCTACACAATATGTCTAAAAAAGCCGCATGTGGCTCCCAAGCCATAGTTTGGCCACCCCTGCTCTGGGGCAATAATAGGTAGTGGGCTGATTCCAAACTAAGTTGGTCGTTTCCACTGATTCGTCCTTCCTATTGCAGACCTCCCCGTTCACTTCATGCCTCCTGATACCCTTTCCCCCAGAAGCAACATTTCATGGAGCTACGTGGGAGGAGGGTGGGAGGAGAGTTTCATTCTGAGACAGGATCCAGCACATTGTTTCCCATGGCTAAGTCCAGACATCGATGGATACTGCACTTTAGCAGTCATTGGCAATTGGGGCTTATCCCTACAAGAAGATCCAGGTGCAAATCACTGCAGTTGCAAAACAACAGAGCCATAGCCACCAGTGTGTGGATACAGCCCACGTTCTGCTGTGTGCATGCAAGTGCCGTCCAGTTGCAGCCCACAAGTGGCAATCCCAACAAGCAGCTTTCAAAGGAGGTGAGAAGCAGAGGCAGTTTGCCCTTGCCTTCCTCTTTCACATCCTCCCGGGTTGGTCTCCCATCCAAGTCCAGACCCGGCTTAGCTTCTAAGACCTAAGGAGACTGGGCTACATCTCGCCATCTCGCCACCTATTTTCATAACATAAGAACAGGAGAGAAGCCACAGTGGATCGGGCCAACAGCCCATCCAGTACAACACTCTGTGTCACAACAGTGGCCAAAAATACCAGGTGCCCTCAGGAGGTCCAGCAGCGGGGCCAGAACTCCGGAAGCCCTCCCACTGTTGCCCCCCAAGCACCAAGAATGCAGAGCCTCACTGCCCCAGACAAAGGGTTCCATTTAGACCTTGTGGCTAATAATAGCCACTGACAGACCTCTGCTGGATGGGGACAGAGACAGACAGACAGACAGAAAAAAGAAAGAAGGAGAGAGAGAGAAGGAAAAGAGCTGGCACAGGCACTTACTTCCATTTAGACCTTGTGGCTAATAATAGCCACTGATAGACCTCTGCTGGATGGGGACAGAGAGAGAGAGAGAGACAGAAAAAAGAAAGAAAGGGGGAGGGGGAGAGAGAGAGAAGGAAAAGAGCTGGCACAGGCACTTACCCCAGGCCCAGCAGCAGCAACCTTTCAATCTTACACCAGCCGCATGCAAAAGCAGGCCCTTCAGTAAGAGCTTAGTCCCTCGTTAATCTCTGGGCGGGGCTCTCTTGCTAACTCTTAAAGGGGAAATGTCTGGTGAGGCTCTTCAGACATTTCCCTTTAAGAGGCCTGGAAGGGAGAGGGCCCGGCAGGCTCCGACATTCCCCTCCTGTTGGCAGCCATTGCCTCCCCCCGGTGGCCAGTTTTGAAAAAGCGGGGGCGGAAGCATGAAAAATCGGTGTTTCCCCCGCCCTACTGGGGGACTTGGCAGCCCTAGTAATAATAGTCATGAAAAGACACAATTTAAAAGTGGTAACCACAGTAAAATCTCACCCAGATTAAATTTCCATATCAGTATCAAAAACAAAATATGGCACGAATAACATGAAAATTAAAAGAAACTCTACAAAAGGGGGTGGTCTTTGTGCGTGTTTGTGTGTGTGTGTGTGTGTGCGTGTGCGTGTGTGTGTGTGTGGTATCTGATAAAGTACTCCACCAATCTGGAATAGTGCGCACACACACTCAGATGTCACAATCTCTAGTAGAGGCCAAGTGTTCAAGATATATCTGCTTTTACCCCTTTTGTTATTATTTTTGGCAGTCTCATTTAATGTTAATAAAAAGCAAATTTGCTTATTTTCCAAAAAAAGGAGGTAATATTTGTTCATGTCTTGTGGCTCTCAAACATATGATGTTTATTCTATGCGGCTCTTACGCTGAACAAGATTGACCACCCCTGTTCTAGGTGGCTCTTATGCTGAGCAAGTTTGCCCACCCCTGATCTAGGGTTTCCAAGGCTGGCTTTGGAAATTCCTGGAGCTATGGGGTCGGTACCTGGGGGGCAGAGTTTAGGAAGCTCAGGGGGAATATGATGTCACTCTGGGACTCCAGTTCCTTTTAGACTCTATGGGGTGCCAAAGTTGCCATTTCCTCCAGGGGAGCTGATCTCTGTAGTCTGGAGATTAGCTGTAATTATGGAAGAGCCCAGGCCGCACCTGGAAGTTGGCAACTCTAAACCCATCGTAACTTCAGAAGAAGAAGAAGAGGAGATTGGATGTACACCCCACCCTTCACTACCCAAAGGAGTCAGAGCAGTTTACAATCCCTTTCCCTTCCCCTTCTCTTCCCCACAACAGACACCCTGTGAGATAGGTGGGGCTGAGAGAGCTCTCTCGAAAACTGCCCTTGAGAGAACAGCTCTGAAAGAATTAATTACTGACCCAAGGTCACACCAGCAGCTGCGTGTGAAGGAGTGGGGAATCAAATCCAGTTCTCCCAGATTAGAGCCCATGCTCTTAACCACTACACCAAACTGGCTCTCTTACCAGATCTCCCTGCCTGAAAAAGGTGAAGAAGTACTTTACAATGCAGCTGTGGATTTTTTTGTGGTATCCTCTTTATTGGTACATACAAAAATATTTTTCAGTAGACACAAACACATTTAACAGTAGAACCCTTACCAAAGCCAACCTACGCATTCAGAAATAGCACATGGTAGAGTCCCCCCGTGATGCATCTAGAATGCTCCATTGTGTGACTGAACCCCCCCCCCCCCCCCCCGAAAACTATCTCATCAAGGAGCAGGCCCAGGTGGTTCTTTTTCATCTGCTAAGTGTCCCTAGGCAGGGAATTTTCAACACCAAGGAGAAAAAGCCCAGCAGGAACTCATTAGCATAATAGGCGACACCCAACAGCAGAAACTCATTAGCATATTAGGCCATACCCCTGACCGCACAGCGCCCTCCCAGGATCGGCTTCCCCATTTGTCCCACAGCTTGCAGGGCGCATGGGGAACCCAAGGGAAGGAAGGGAGTTTCTGGATCAGCTTTCCCAGGTGCCCCACAGCTGTGGGAAACCTGAGGAGGGGGAAGGCAGTTAAAACTTCCCTCCCTGGATCAGCTTGGCTTCCCCAGGCACCCTACAGCTTGCAAGGCACCTGGGGAACCCAAGGAGAGGGAGGCTGTAGGCGTGGCCAACTCAGAAGCCAGCCGGAACTCCGTTCCTGTGCGTTCCTGCCCAAAAATAGCCCTGTATCTTATAGTATTATTATTGTTATTATTATACAGATTTGTATTACTTATAGTGTTTAATATTTTGAAATAATATTTTTGCGCGGTGTGTTTTGGTTTCTGCTTGTCCACTGTGGTCCCTTTATATTGTGTTAATCACCACATCACACTGTGGTGAGTTCCAGTAGTTAATCACATGTGATTTTTTTTTTATAAGTGAAGGATTTCTTTCTGGTCTCTCCTGAGTCTGCTTTCATCCTGGCTGGTTGGGAACCAGCTCTGACACCAGGCAACATCCACTGGGCACCACTCTCTCCTCTGTGCATACAAATGTTCTTGATGAAATCTGTGACAGGACAAAGGAACTCCTATTGTGTCCAGTTCAATGAACACATCAGAGTTTGTAGATTGTTTAGTTTAAAGTGAATGGCTCCTCTCTGCGCTCAGGAACAAATGCAGCCACTCTGGCAACAGCTGACCTCTCACAGGTGCACTTCTTTGCCTGACTGGTGGCAACTTTAGGGGGGGAGGGGAGCGACAGAAAGTTCTCCTCTTCAGGAATGAGTGGAGTTGTTGCTTAAGGTTACGTGCACTGAATTTCACGTTAGGGTTGCTGGTCCCCCAGTGGAAGTGGGGCATCCTCCACATCCAGTTCCCCTTCCCCATCACTGCTCTTGGGAGAATTTTTTTTTTACAAATGGCCATTGGGCCTATGGTATCATGTCACTTCTGAGAGAAACCCAGATGTGACATCACACCTCTTTAGAAATAGCTGGAAACTGTATGGTGAAAACCACAGGGCTTTCCTTGATTCCTAGAGAGGCATGACATTGCTTCCAGGTTCTTCCCCCAGAAGTGATGTCACACTGTCACCACTGTCTGCCCATTCGACCCCCCTCCCCCCAGTCTCCAACTGCTTACCAGGGCAACCCTATTCCACACTGATAGAGCTGCCTTCTACTGGGGCAAGAGTAAGCCCTTCTCTCTATAACATTTTGGACCAGGACAGAAAAAACAGAAGTCTGCAGATGTGCTTGTGGAGATTGCTAGGAGAGTATGAGAAACTGCCCTAACCTGGGATGGATTCGTCCAGCTGGCAAGCGGTTTGGGCAGAGAAAGGTTATTCTGGCCCTCTGCTAACCAAGATCATTTTTAGCTGGATGTTAGATAGCTAGCTGATTGTTGGGAAATGATTTTGGAGTCTTATAAATATGGGAAGCTGAACTGATGTGAAATGTCGTCTTCGAAGATGCTCCTTGCCTGTACCCCTGCTTACTTTTGGTAAGGCATTTGAACGGGTTCAGATTATCGTTCTCCTTTATCTAAGTAAAATCAATGGATGGCATTAGTATATTGTTTTGTCAGTGTTAAAAGTGTAAATGGTTATGTTTTAATAGAAAGGCAATATGGAGGCAAGACTCTCTACTCTTAATATCTTTGCTTCTGCACTATACTCCAAATGAACCAAAACATTACTGAAGTTTACCTCTTGCAAGGAGATTATCTGGTATAGGAAAGCTAATGAGATGCCTAAGACTTCTTAGGTACATGCCTATGTCTGAATCAGGCCTGACCAGAGTCATCCAGAACTCTCTGTGTGCAAAGCATGCGCTCCAACTGTGAGTTATGGCCCTTTTGAGTAAAAGCAGAGGTATTGTGTGGTGGATTTTTCCTCGTGATTTTTCCTCCTTCCGCCTTCTACAACAACAGACCACTGGTCCAACTGGAACACAGTACTGTCTTCTCTCACTGTGCATTTCAGCTAAATGACTTTTTCAGATCTCCCGATATGTCCGTCAAAGAGCATTCCTCTCAGCCAGTGACAACCGGCTGGTGATCCCTGGCCAGAAAATCATCTGGCTATCCTTGACCAGGGACAGGGCCTCTCCGGCCCTGGCCCCAACCTGGTGGAACTCTCTGTCCAGTGAGACCCGGGACCTGCAAGACTTGAAACAATTTCACAGGGCCTGCAAGACTGAGATGTTCCACCAGGCATAGCAACGGCTCGAAGATCACCGACTTCCATTCCTGTGTTTTTTTCTTCCCTCCCATGTGTTCCTTCAGATGGTTACCATCGGCAATGCATATTTTTAAATGCACCCAATACTGATTCATTGTTTTTAATATTGTAAACTTAAATTTTAACCATTTATTATGATGCAACCCGCCCTGAGCCCTGCTGTGCAGAGAAGGGTGGGATAGAACTCAAAAGTAATAAATAAATAATTAATAAATAAGAGATCCCTTTTGGAGGGGGGCTGACTCTGGGATCTTCTCCATGAAAAGCATGCATTCTTGTGTGCTCTAATCTGCTGCCCCTGTTGGCATGCCACATTAAGCAGGCAGAGAAGAAGGGAGGTGGGCTTCCATTCCCTTGAACACCTCAAACTATTCACAAACAAGAAATATGCAAACCATCTATCTAGGGCAGGGGTGGGCAAACTGTGGCTCGGGAGCCGCATGCTGCTCTTTCACATATATTATGTGGCTCCCGGCAGGGCGCCTGGGAAATTAAATATCATTAGCAAACAAATATCATTGGACAAATTAATATCATTATCAATATCTGCTTTTACCCCCTTTGTTATTATTTTTGGCAGTCTCATTTAATATTAATAAAAAGCAAATTTGCTTATTTTCCAAAAACAGGAGGTAATATTTCTTCCTGTCTTGTGGCTTTCAAACATCTGATGTTTATTTTATGCGGCTCTTACGTTAAGCAAGTTTGGCCACACAGCAGGGGGTTGAAGAGAATGGTTTGATGGTCGCTGGCCCACCTCGTTAGCCAGCCAACCATGGCGGAGCTAAGCAAGAGCGGTTTTGAGTTTATTCTGATATGGAAGTCAGTGGGCGGTGGAGGGGTCCGCATCCCTTGAGCGCCTGAGCCCCGCCCCCAAGCCCCCCTCAGATGAATGAAACTCTCCTGCCACCCTCCTCCCACTTAGCTCCATGAAACGTTGCTTCTGGGGGAAAGGGTATCACAAGGAATGAAGTGAAGGGGGAGGTCTGCAATAGGAAGGAGGAATCAGTGGAAACTACCAACTTAGTTTGGAATCAGCCCACTACCTATTATTGCCCCAGAGTATTTAAAGTCTTGGGTGACTTGGTACTGAATTTGAGTATGTGGTTTTTATTATTATTCCTTGTATGCCTGTCTAAGATCTTATAGTAAACATCATTTATAGAAACCACTTTGCTTCACGCCTATTTACTGAGAACTACCGGGGAGGTGGGACCTTGGTATAGTTGGCAAGAACCCGTTATTGTGCCGATTGCTAAACGTAAACCAGAGCAGTCAGGCCAACAGCATGTGATCTACAAAGCGGCAAAGCCACAAGGGGAGAGGCATCTCACTGGGAGTTAAAGGGACCCTTCCGGGGCCCAGGAGAGGCGGGGGAACCCCGCAGGAGGGCATCTAGAGGGCACCTAGAGGTTGGCAACCCTAGGAAGAAGGAGGAATTACTTCATAGGAACATAGGAAATAATGAGGTAACAGCTAAGGCAGGGGTGGGCAAACTATCGCTCGGGAGCCGCATGCTGCTCTTTCCCGTAAATAATGTGGCTCCCGGCAGGGCAGCTGGGGAAGCTAAATATCATTAGCAAACGAATATCATTGGACAAATTAAGATCATTATCAATATCTGCTTTTACCCCTTTGGTTATTATTTTTGGCAGTCTCATTTAATGTTAATAAAAAAGCAAATTTACTTATTTTCCAATAAAAGCAGGTAATATTTCTTCCTGTCTTGTGGCTCTCAAACATCTGATGTTTATTTTATGCGGCTCTTACGCTGAGCAAGTTTGCCCACCCCTGAGCTAAGGCACCCCTCCAGGAAGGGGCAGATAGTTTATTCTTTGGTTCTAGAGTTAGAGAGTATACCTGTTAGAGAGTTAGAGTATATCTGTGAATGAACTGCAGGAAGGTCCTCTGTAATTCAGAAAATGATTTATCAAGCACCTTAATTTCATAATTTCCATAGGTTCTGCACTGTTTCTGTATTCACACATTTACACATTCACACACAGCCCCTTTATGACACGTGAATTGTGTGAAAATGCTTGCTTAAGAAAGTTTGCGCCATGATTTCACTTCCTCTGATACACCTTTAGCTGGCAGCATAGCACAAGGATTCCAATCTCCAAAAAGGAACACATGAGGATGTTCTGCCCAAGGACATACATTTCTGACTCTCTGCTGGCACTTTCTTGTGGGGCAGACAAATTGCAACCTAAGCTGTGCTGACTGTGCCATCGTCAGCACATCTACTCAGAATCCTACCTGGGGAAATTCAACAGGGCCTACTCCCATGAAAATAGGGCTTCTTTCCATGTACTTGCATGGGAGTTAAGTGCCATCAAGTTGCTCCTGTCTTATGGAGCCCCTCTGAATGAATGTCTTCCAAAATGTGCCATCCTCAACAGCCTTGCTCAGGTCCTCAAAAAACCACATACATACAGAAGTCTAGGGGAAATCAGTTTGAGTAAATTATGGTGTCACAGATGCCTTTGTTTGGTAAATGCGTGGCTGAGCCAGAATACCAAACAGTTGCTGTGCACTCAATTTCGGAGCAAGACGCCTGTAAATGAATGACCAGGAAATTTTTTAAAATGTTCCCCTACAGACTTTTTAGTGTTGCCTCCCTTACTTTCAAATTTGTGACCATTTGTTTGTCTTATGCGCACGGTATGTATATTTGCAGATCGTAAAGTGACTATTTGAAAAGTGAATTTAAATAAAGGACACTGCAGGAGACCACTGAGATACCACTATAACCTCTGGCCAATTCCCACCTCTTCCTGGGTTTAGCCCAGCCCAGAAGAATGGCTGGGGGGGGGTGTCCCCTTAAATTTCTGGAGAGCCCCTTCCTAGATCCCACGTCTCCGCCTCCATAGATAGGGACAATGGCATGTGATGTCACTGGGCCTCGGTTCTTTGAAGGACCTGAGCAAGGCTATTGAGGATGGCACATTTTGGAAGACATTCATTCAGAGGATCTCCATAAGACAGGAGCAACTTGATGGCACTTAACTCCCATGCAAGTACATGGAAAGAAGTCTATTTTCATGGGAACCGAGGCACCCCTTAGGAGGCCGGCGACGGCGGGAGGTGCAGCCCCACCATGCCTTTGGCGCCTTCCTGCCATCTTCCCCTCAGCTCTGGCTCCATTTCCGCTCTGCGTCTCAGGCCACTCCCCCGCCCTGCACGGACTCCCGACGGGGAGCGAGGCAGGCCAGAAGCACCTTGAAGACTAACAGAATTTGTGGCCGAGGAGATAAGGTTTTGTGAGTCACTGCTCACTTCTTCTTCTGCTCACAGTGACTTACGAAAGCTCATCCCCTGGTAGAGGGTGAGCGGTAAATCAGCATCCAGCATAATGAAGATGTTTAACAGATTCAAGGGCCAAAGACATTTTGTTAGTCTTTCAGGTGCCACTGGATGCTTTCTCTTTTGCACTGCTACAGACAGGCCAACACGGCTACCCACCTCGAACTATCATGGAATAAATGTCAGATGTTCGAGAGACGCAAGACATGGACAAATACGGCATGCTTTTTTACTGTTCTTTAAATGGACCGGTGTAGATGACTGGCTTTCTCTATTGCCCCGTGGAGATCAAATGCAGGACCTCAGATGCGAGCAGAAGGTGCCCAAAGGGGAGTTTTAACCAATATTTCTTGCAGGAGTGAAGGGACAGAGCCCGGATTCGGAGAAAGGAGGCTGGATTTGGACCCCGCCCCCCCCCCCCTCTTCAAGTTTTTGCTCTGTCCCGCAGGGAGGAAACTCTCCACCTGCAGCCCCAGAGACAGAAGGAGAAAGAGGGAGATCCCTGCCTAGGAAGGAGAAAAGCCTCTGGCAGGAATAACACAAAAGAGGAACGTGAGAGAGAGAGAGAAAGGCCTCTCCTCCAAACAGGCATCTAGGCACTGACCTCGATGGACTGAAGGTCTGATTCACTATCAGGCAGCTTCGTGGGTGTGCGGGGGTTGGGTATGCATCCCCCCCCCCCGTTTAAACCATTTTATTGACTGTTTATATTGAAAAATACAAAATTCACAAGTAACGTAAAGCTTATATAACCAGTAACAATCAAAATAAAGTCAACATAATGTGCATAATAGCACCATACAGTTTCAAAATATCTGTTGTTTATAGCAACAACTTTTTACCATAAGTTAACTTACAAAAGTTTTAAGGGTTACTGTATCACTGAACGAATAGTTTAACCCACATTTCAAAGTTCTGGAGAACAAACTATCAAAGTACACCTTGTGGTATTGAGACCATTCCGCTGAAATGAACTGTTGCTGAGACAGGTATTCAAGGACCGGGAACCATTTACCGGTAAAGGCTGAGTGTAGGGACGATCCAGCCGTGGAATTTAATTGAACTGTGACAGAATCCATAAGATAATGTGCCCAAAGTTTCCTAAACCAGACCTCGATATTTGGTGGCTTGTCGTCTTTCCAGTAAGGTGCTATAGCAGTCTTGGCTGCATCTAACATAACCTCTGTGGTAGAACCAAGCATTCTAGGTCTTACTTTCTCTGGCCAATAGTTCAAAACTAAGGTTTCAGGCAGGAAAGGGACCGAAATTGAGGTGACTTTTTCTAGAACAGATAGAGCTTCCTTCCAGAACTTCTTAACTTTCTCACACCCCCACCGACAGTGCGCAAAGTTGCCAAGTTGCCGGCACCCTTTCCAGCAATATGGGGAGTAATTTGAGGCAATAAGGGATAGTCTGGCTGGTGTGGCATACCATCTTGTCATAATTTTCAGATTTTGTAAGCGTACTGACATTACCTCAGAGTTGTGTCTTTTGGATGCCCAAATTTGAGACCAGGTTTCCTCTGTAAGAGAGGCGTCACAATCTTTCTGCCAAGAAGACTGATATTTGGGGGGAGTAAGACATAGAGTTTTGATCAGTAAAGAGTATAAAGCCGATCTTAAGCCAGTGTTCCGGGAAGTAAAGGAACCTATTATCATTTCCAATTCTGTACGGGGTATAGCTATTATACCATCAAGGATAAGGGCAGAGTTCTCCATCTGGCTCTCAAAAATGAGAAGCGGGCATACTGGGACTGTGGAGAGGGGCAGTGGCTCAGTGGCAAAGTGTCCGCTCGGCATGCAGACAGTTCCAGGTTCAGAGCTGCTGCCCCTCAGAGTAGACCAGACTGACCTTGACAGAGATCATGAAGGTTGCCATCTGGCCTGGAGAAAAATGTCCTGTCCCTTCCATAGAGGCTCCGCATGTGGAAATGAGCAGGGGAAGGCTTTCATGGCATGGAGACAACAGCCCATTAAGTAAGCCTCTCCTAAAGGGATGGAGCCAGACTGGTGTGGGTCAAATGGCTGAACGTGAACAAAAGGGAAATTACCCCAGGCAAGGTGCTGGTTGGGAAGGCCTGAGATCTGAAACGATATCGTGTTTCCCACTTCCACAAGCTCTGCAACAGGGAACTATTCAAGAGGGCTTGTCTTCTTCGCAGGCAAAAGAGTTACAGAGGGCTAAATAATTCAGAAAGTTAACTTGGATAAATCATTAGGGGATGTGATCTATACTGCTGTGATGTGCCTGGGCTGAGATCAAGCTGAAGACCTGATCTCCTCTGTGACACCTATCAGCTTAAGACCCGGGGTGATTAAATAAATCACAGGTCCCAGTGGTACCAAATAGGTGGTGGCAGGACCTGCTTTCAAACTGTTGGGGAGATTAGGAGTGCAGGAACGTTTCCTAGGATTCCCATTCCCGCCCGGTTGGGTAAGGGCAGGGGGATGAAAACTGGAAGGACCCTACAGCAGGCCCAAGCGCTGGATCAAGCCCTCAGAGGGCTTCCATCGGGCCCACACTGGAACTGGCCATCTCCTGCTTCCAGTTCGGTTGCTGCTGCTGCTGCTGCTGCTGCTGCTGCTGCTGCTGCTGCTGCTGCTGCTGCTGCATAGCTGGCTTCGCCAGACTCTCTCAATCGCTGGGCGGCAAAACTTGAGGGGCTGTGGCTTAGTGGTAGAGCCTCCGATATTCATGCAGGTTCAATCCCTGGCATCTCCAGTTGAAAGGACCAGATAGTAAGTGCTGAGAAAGACCTCAGCCTGTGACCCTGGAGAGCTGCTGCCAGTTTGAGTAGACAATACTGACCTTGATGGACCAGGGGTCTGATTCAGTAGAAGGCAGCTTCCTGCGAAACATCCGTATGAAATACTGTAGGCTACTGAACAGCTCCCCGTTAAGAGAGAGTCACAGCCCAAGCAACAGAAAGACACTGCACCTGCCGTAAGAGTACCTTAATTAAACCGGGTAAACATGGGTAAGCTGGGGGGTGGGGGGGAGAGAATGAACCTCTAGAATGCATCCAAAGCAACCCAGCTGGTTCATCTGCACAACTGAGCAGAAGGTGGTTTGGAGACTATACGGAGGGGAGGGGCCGTGGCTCAGTGGAAGAGCCTCTGCTTTGCATGTGGGCTGTAAGAGCACCTTCATCGCTGCCTGAACTGTGCCATCGTAGTCCAGAAGCCTTATTTTTTCCAGGGTTATCTAGTGGCAAAGATAAACGGCATACTCAGGCAGAGGGAAAACTGGAATCTTAGCATGGGATCTACAAACCTGGGGATTTCAACTGCCAACAGACCTAGCAACATGTTTTTTTAAGCCTGGGCGGTTTGGCTGCTCCATTTCCCATATGCCTGTTTGTTGCAAAAGTCTCATCTAGAGAGACTGCAGATAACAGCTGATTAAAGTCAAGCCGGTCCACAAGAGATATGCTGTGGAAGATGGAGAACTGTTGAGAGAACAGAGATTCCAGGTGTTAGTCTGAAGCAGCAGAACAAAGTTTGAGTCCAGTGGCACCTTTACGATCAACAATGATCAATGTTGCAAGGTGCACGGGGAACCCAAGGGGAGGGAGGCTGTAGGCATGGCCAACTTGAAAGCCAGCCGGAACTCCGTTCCTGTGCGTTCCTGCCTAAAAATACCCCTGGGGGCAGATGAAATAAGGTACTTGAAATCTGGGACTAGCAAACAAGACGTTGTGATTTGATTCCACTGTCACAGGGCACGCCTCCCGGCCCCCCCCCCCCAAAAAAAAAAAAAGATTTAGGAGATGAAGTCTATAAAGTCTGAGACTCAGCCATACATTTCAGTGACTCAGGAAAGCTCATCCCCTGGTAGAGGGTGAGCAGTAAATCAGCATCCAGCATAATGAAGATGTTTAACAGATTCAAGGGCCAAACACATTTTCTTAGTCTTTCAGGTGCCACTGGATGCTTTCTCTTTTCCACTGCTACAGACAGGCCAACACGGCTACCCACCTCGAACTATCATGGAATAAATGTCAGATGTTCGAGAGCCGCAAGACATGAACAAATAGGACACTTTTTTTTACTGGGAAATATGCAGATTTGCTTTTTATTAACATTAAACCAGAGTGCCAAAAATAATAACAAAAGGGGTAAAAGCAGATATCGATAATGATATTTATTTGTCCAGTGGTATTTGTTTGCTAATGAAATTTAGCTTCCCCAGCTGCCCTGCCGGGAGCCACACACCCGAGGAAGGCGCTGCAGGGACCCCCCTGGTTTCGCAGAGAGGTGCGAAGGAGACAACCCCCTCCACACACCCAGAGGGAGGGGCTTTCCCCGGCCTCCCCCCAACTACGGTTGCCAGGTCTGGGTTGGGAAAAAGCTGGAGACTTTGGGGGTGGAGCCAAGAGCCCCACCCGGAGGCTAATGCAAAAACTGAGGGTCACAGTGATAGGAAGACATACAAAATACTGATACACTGATAAGTCGCTGTTTGAATGTAAACCTGCCCTTGATGCATTGTTTGAGTGAAACATATTTTTCTCTATGTACTGTTTGGGTGAAAGATATCTTTTTATAATATCTGATACCAATATTTAGAGATTGGAAAATACAAAAAGGATAAAGCCTAAAATTGCTCTACCGTAAACATATATTTCCTGTGCACGCTGATATCTTACTGGTCTCCTGCAGTGTCCTTTATTTAAATTCGCTTTTAGAATAGTCACTTTACGATCTGCAAATATACATACCATGTGCATAAGACAAACAAATGGTCACATAAGACAAACAAATGCTCAGAAATTGAGTGCACAGCAACGGTTTGGTATTCTGGCTCAGCCACGCATTTCCCCAACAAAGGCAACTGTGATGCCATAGTTTACTGAAATTCAGTACAAAGTCGCCCAAGACTTTAAATACTCTGGGGCAATAATAGGTAGTGGGCTGATTCCAAACTCAGTGGCTAGTTTCCACTGATTCCTCCTTCCTACTGCAGACCTCCCGGTTCACTTCATTCCTCATGATACCCTTTCCCCCAGAAGCAACATTTCATGGAGCTAAGTGGGAGGAGGGTGGCAGGAGAGTTTCATTCTGACACAGGATCCAGCACAGTGTTTCCCATGGCTGAGTCCAGACATCGATGGATACTGCACTTTAGCAGTCATTGGCAATTGGGGCTTATCCATACAAGAAGATCCAGGTGCAAATCAGGGCAGCTGCAAAACAACAGAGCCATAGCCACCAATGTGTGGATACAGCCCACATTCTACTGTGTGTATGCAAGTGCCGTCCAGTTGCAGCACACAAGTGGCAATCCCAACAAGCGGCTTTCAAAGGAGGTGAGAAGCAGAGGCAGTTTGCCCTTGCCTTCCTCTTTCACATCCTCCGGGGATGGTCTCCCATCCAAGTCCAGACCCGGCTTAGCTTCTAAGACCTAAGGAGGCTGGGCTACATCTTGCCACCTTCTCTCCCCTCCACATTTTAAAGGTTTCCCCCCCTCCCCCAGGCCCGGGAAGGCGCCCTTTAACCACGAACGGCGAGTTGCGCCCCTCGCCGGGGCTGGGCAAACAGGTGCAAAACCTTTCCCGGCCTCCCCCAGCCCCGGGACGGCGCCCCTGAACCCCTAAAGGAAAAATGCGCCCCTCGCGTCTGCTCTCCGAACGGCTTTTGCCGTTCGGAGAGCAGACGCGAGGGGTTCCTCCCGCTCCCCCAGGCCTGGGAAGGCGCCCGTTCACCGGGAACCGCGAAATGCGCCCCTCGCGGCCGCTGGCTGCCGTCAGGGACGCCTTATGCTGCTTAATGAGGCTGCTCTGGAGCAACACCGCGCGGGATCCCACTGCTATTTATTCCTCCATCTATAGGTAAAGAACGGTCAAGGTTTCCCTTGCTCGGAAGCCGGTCGAATAGGGCTCTAGGGATGCGGTGCTCATCTCCATTTCCATGCCGAAGAGCCAGCGCTGTCCGAAGACGTTTCCGTAAGACTCAGTTGGGGGAGGGGTTCAGACGTTGCTAGATGATGCTGTTCTTTAAATGGACTGGTGTAGATGACTGGCTTTCTCTATTGCCCCGTGGAGATCAAATGCAGGACCTCAGATGCGAGCAGAAGGTGCCCAAAGGGGAGTTTTAACCAATATTTCTTGCAGGAGTGAAGGGACAGAGCCCGGATTCGGAGAAAGGAGGCTGGATTTGGACCCCGCCCCCCCCCCTCTTCAAGTTTTTGCTCTGTCCCGCAGGGAGGAAACTCTCCACCTGCAGCCCCAGAGACAGAAGGAGAAAGAGGGAGATCCCTGCCTAGGAAGGAGAAAAGCCTCTGGCAGGAATAACACAAAAGAGGAACGTGAGAGAGAGAGAGAAAGGCCTCTCCTCCAAACAGGCATCTAGGCACTGACCTCGATGGACTGAAGGTCTGATTCACTATCAGGCAGCTTCGTGGGTGTGCGGGGGTTGGGTATGCATCCCCCCCCCCCCCGTTTAAACCATTTTATTGACTGTTTATATTGAAAAATACAAAATTCACAAGTAACGTAAAGCTTATATAACCAGTAACAATCAAAATAAAGTCAACATAATGTGCATAATAGCACCATACAGTTTCAAAATATCTGTTGTTTATAGCAACAACTTTTTACCATAAGTTAACTTACAAAAGTTTTAAGGGTTACTGTATCACTGAACGAATAGTTTAACCCACATTTCAAAGTTCTGGAGAACAAACTATCAAAGTACACCTTGTGGTATTGAGACCATTCCGCTGAAATGAACTGTTGCTGAGACAGGTATTCAAGGACCGGGAACCATTTACCGGTAAAGGCTGAGTGTAGGGACGATCCAGCCGTGGAATTTAATTGAACTGTGACAGAATCCATAAGATAATGTGCCCAAAGTTTCCTAAACCAGACCTCGATATTTGGTGGCTTGTCGTCTTTCCAGTAAGGTGCTATAGCAGTCTTGGCTGCATCTAACATAACCTCTGTGGTAGAACCAAGCATTCTAGGTCTTACTTTCTCTGGCCAATAGTTCAAAACTAAGGTTTCAGGCAGGAAAGGGACCGAAATTGAGGTGACTTTTTCTAGAACAGATAGAGCTTCCTTCCAGAACTTCTTAACTTTCTCACACCCCCACCGACAGTGCGCAAAGTTGCCAAGTTGCCGGCACCCTTTCCAGCAATATGGGGAGTAATTTGAGGCAATAAGGGATAGTCTGGCTGGTGTGGCATACCATCTTGTCATAATTTTCAGATTTTGTAAGCGTACTGACATTACCTCAGAGTTGTGTCTTTTGGATGCCCAAATTTGAGACCAGGTTTCCTCTGTAAGAGAGGCGTCACAATCTTTCTGCCAAGAAGACTGATATTTGGGGGGAGTAAGACATAGAGTTTTGATCAGTAAAGAGTATAAAGCCGATCTTAAGCCAGTGTTCCGGGAAGTAAAGGAACCTATTATCATTTCCAATTCTGTACGGGGTATAGCTATTATACCATCAAGGATAAGGGCAGAGTTCTCCATCTGGCTCTCAAAAATGAGAAGCGGGCATACTGGGACTGTGGAGAGGGGCAGTGGCTCAGTGGCAAAGTGTCCGCTCGGCATGCAGACAGTTCCAGGTTCAGAGCTGCTGCCCCTCAGAGTAGACCAGACTGACCTTGACAGAGATCATGAAGGTTGCCATCTGGCCTGGAGAAAAATGTCCTGTCCCTTCCATAGAGGCTCCGCATGTGGAAATGAGCAGGGGAAGGCTTTCATGGCATGGAGACAACAGCCCATTAAGTAAGCCTCTCCTAAAGGGATGGAGCCAGACTGGTGTGGGTCAAATGGCTGAACGTGAACAAAAGGGAAATTACCCCAGGCAAGGTGCTGGTTGGGAAGGCCTGAGATCTGAAACGATATCGTGTTTCCCACTTCCACAAGCTCTGCAACAGGGAACTATTCAAGAGGGCTTGTCTTCTTCGCAGGCAAAAGAGTTACAGAGGGCTAAATAATTCAGAAAGTTAACTTGGATAAATCATTAGGGGATGTGATCTATACTGCTGTGATGTGCCTGGGCTGAGATCAAGCTGAAGACCTGATCTCCTCTGTGACACCTATCAGCTTAAGACCCGGGGTGATTAAATAAATCACAGGTCCCAGTGGTACCAAATAGGTGGTGGCAGGACCTGCTTTCAAACTGTTGGGGAGATTAGGAGTGCAGGAACGTTTCCTAGGATTCCCATTCCCTCCCGGTTGGGTAAGGGCAGGGGGATGAAAACTGGAAGGACCCTACAGCAGGCCCAAGCGCTGGATCAAGCCCTCAGAGGGCTTCCATCGGGCCCACACTGGAACTGGCCATCTCCTGCTTCCAGTTCGGTTGCTGCTGCTGCTGCTGCTGCTGCTGCTGCATAGCTGGCTTCGCCAGACTCTCTCAATCGCTGGGCGGCAAAACTTGAGGGGCTGTGGCTTAGTGGTAGAGCCTCCGATATTCATGCAGGTTCAATCCCTGGCATCTCCAGTTGAAAGGACCAGATAGTAAGTGCTGAGAAAGACCTCAGCCTGTGACCCTGGAGAGCTGCTGCCAGTTTGAGTAGACAATACTGACCTTGATGGACCAGGGGTCTGATTCAGTAGAAGGCAGCTTCCTGCGAAACATCCGTATGAAATACTGTAGGCTACTGAACAGCTCCCCATTAAGAGAGAGTCACAGCCCAAGCAACAGAAAGACACTGCACCTGCCGTAAGAGTACCTTAATTAAACCGGGTAAACATGGGTAAGCTGGGGGGTGGGGGGGAGAGAATGAACCTCTAGAATGCATCCAAAGCAACCCAGCTGGTTCATCTGCACAACTGAGCAGAAGGTGGTTTGGAGACTATACGGAGGGGAGGGGCCGTGGCTCAGTGGAAGAGCCTCTGCTTTGCATGTGGGCTGTAAGAGCACCTTCATCGCTGCCTGAACTGTGCCATCGTAGTCCAGAAGCCTTATTTTTTCCAGGGTTATCTAGTGGCAAAGATAAACGGCATACTCAGGCAGAGGGAAAACTGGAATCTTAGCATGGGATCTACAAACCTGGGGATTTCAACTGCCAACAGACCTAGCAACATGTTTTTTTAAGCCTGGGCGGTTTGGCTGCTCCATTTCCCATATGCCTGTTTGTTGCAAAAGTCTCATCTAGAGAGACTGCAGATAACAGCTGATTAAAGTCAAGCCGGTCCACAAGAGATATGCTGTGGAAGATGGAGAACTGTTGAGAGAACAGAGATTCCAGGTGTTAGTCTGAAGCAGCAGAACAAAGTTTGAGTCCAGTGGCACCTTTACGATCAACAATGATCAATGTTGCAAGGTGCACGGGGAACCCAAGGGGAGGGAGGCTGTAGGCATGGCCAACTTGAAAGCCAGCCGGAACTCCGTTCCTGTGCGTTCCTGCCTAAAAATACCCCTGGGGGCAGATGAAATAAGGTACTTGAAATCTGGGACTAGCAAACAAGACGTTGTGATTTGATTCCACTGTCACAGGGCACGCCTCCCGGCCCCCCCCCCCCCCCCCAAAAAAAAAAAAAGATTTAGGAGATGAAGTCTATAAAGTCTGAGACTCAGCCATACATTTCAGTGACTCAGGAAAGCTCATCCCCTGGTAGAGGGTGAGCAGTAAATCAGCATCCAGCATAATGAAGATGTTTAACAGATTCAAGGGCCAAACACATTTTCTTAGTCTTTCAGGTGCCACTGGATGCTTTCTCTTTTCCACTGCTACAGACAGGCCAACACGGCTACCCACCTCGAACTATCATGGAATAAATGTCAGATGTTCGAGAGCCGCAAGACATGAACAAATAGGACACTTTTTTTTACTGGGAAATATGCAGATTTGCTTTTTATTAACATTAAACCAGAGTGCCAAAAATAATAACAAAAGGGGTAAAAGCAGATATCGATAATGATATTTATTTGTCCAGTGGTATTTGTTTGCTAATGAAATTTAGCTTCCCCAGCTGCCCTGCCGGGAGCCACACACCCGAGGAAGGCGCTGCAGGGACCCCCCTGGTTTCGCAGAGAGGTGCGAAGGAGACAACCCCCTCCACACACCCAGAGGGAGGGGCTTTCCCCGGCCTCCCCCCAACTACGGTTGCCAGGTCTGGGTTGGGAAAAAGCTGGAGACTTTGGGGGTGGAGCCAAGAGCCCCACCCGGAGGCTAATGCAAAAACTGAGGGTCACAGTGATAGGAAGACATACAAAATACTGATACACTGATAAGTCGCTGTTTGAATGTAAACCTGCCCTTGATGCATTGTTTGAGTGAAACATATTTTTCTCTATGTACTGTTTGGGTGAAAGATATCTTTTTATAATATCTGATACCAATATTTAGAGATTGGAAAATACAAAAAGGATAAAGCCTAAAATTGCTCTACCGTAAACATATATTTCCTGTGCACGCTGATATCTTACTGGTCTCCTGCAGTGTCCTTTATTTAAATTCGCTTTTAGAATAGTCACTTTACGATCTGCAAATATACATACCATGTGCATAAGACAAACAAATGGTCACATAAGACAAACAAATGCTCAGAAATTGAGTGCACAGCAACGGTTTGGTATTCTGGCTCAGCCACGCATTTCCCCAACAAAGGCAACTGTGATGCCATAGTTTACTGAAATTCAGTACAAAGTCGCCCAAGACTTTAAATACTCTGGGGCAATAATAGGTAGTGGGCTGATTCCAAACTCAGTGGCTAGTTTCCACTGATTCCTCCTTCCTACTGCAGACCTCCCGGTTCACTTCATTCCTCATGATACCCTTTCCCCCAGAAGCAACATTTCATGGAGCTAAGTGGGAGGAGGGTGGCAGGAGAGTTTCATTCTGACACAGGATCCAGCACAGTGTTTCCCATGGCTGAGTCCAGACATCGATGGATACTGCACTTTAGCAGTCATTGGCAATTGGGGCTTATCCATACAAGAAGATCCAGGTGCAAATCAGGGCAGCTGCAAAACAACAGAGCCATAGCCACCAATGTGTGGATACAGCCCACATTCTACTGTGTGTATGCAAGTGCCGTCCAGTTGCAGCACACAAGTGGCAATCCCAACAAGCGGCTTTCAAAGGAGGTGAGAAGCAGAGGCAGTTTGCCCTTGCCTTCCTCTTTCACATCCTCCGGGGATGGTCTCCCATCCAAGTCCAGACCCGGCTTAGCTTCTAAGACCTAAGGAGGCTGGGCTACATCTTGCCACCTTCTCTCCCCTCCACATTTTAAAGGTTTCCCCCCCTCCCCCAGGCCCGGGAAGGCGCCCTTTAACCACGAACGGCGAGTTGCGCCCCTCGCCGGGGCTGGGCAAACAGGTGCAAAACCTTTCCCGGCCTCCCCCAGCCCCGGGACGGCGCCCCTGAACCCCTAAAGGAAAAATGCGCCCCTCGCGTCTGCTCTCCGAACGGCTTTTGCCGTTCGGAGAGCAGACGCGAGGGGTTCCTCCCGCTCCCCCAGGCCTGGGAAGGCGCCCGTTCACCGGGAACCGCGAAATGCGCCCCTCGCGGCCGCTGGGAGCTCAGGCCCGAAAGGTTGCCCGCCCTCCCCCAGCCCCGGGACCGCGCCCTTCAACTCCCCGTCCGCCGGGGCAGCGAGAGGGGGAAGAGGGGCCCCTTAGGAGGCCGGCGACGGCGGGAGGGGCAGCCCCACCACCCCTTGGGCACCTTCCTGCCCTCTTCCCCTCCGCTCCGGCTCCATTTCGGCGCTGCCTCTCAGGCCGCTCCCCCGACCGGCCGGCCTGCTGCAGGGAGGGACTTCCGGCGGGGAGCGAGGCAGGCCGGAGGCGAAGCCAGCGAGGGACGGACACCAAAGGCCCGCCCCCCCCTTCCAAGAGCTCGAACCTGATCCCCTGCCTTTGACTTCCAAGTGGACCTTCCCGGGATCCAGCACGATTCCTTCTCCCCCCCCCCCCCCCGTTCTCTCTCCCCATTCAGAAGCGAACCCTCCGCGCGCGCCCCCCCAGCCTTCTTTCCCCCCTCCGTTCGGCCCCTCTAGGAAACGGCTCTGTATGTTGAACCCTTTCAGTGCTGTAGACCGAAGGAAAGCGCGTCCCGCCCCCTCCATTAGGCCCCTCGGTCAGGCTGCCGTCAGGGACGCCTTATGCTGCTTAATGAGGCTGCTCTGGAGCAACACCGCGCGGGATCCCACTGCTATTTATTCCTCCATCTATAGGTAAAGAACGGTCAAGGTTTCCCTTGCTCGGAAGCCGGTCGAATAGGGCTCTAGGGATGCGGTGCTCATCTCCATTTCCATGCCGAAGAGCCAGCGCTGTCCGAAGACGTTTCCGTAAGACTCAGTTGGGGGAGGGGTTCAGACGTTGCTAGATGATGCTGTTCTTTAAATGGACCGGTGTAGATGACTGGCTTTCTCTATTGCCCCGTGGAGATCAAATGCAGGACCTCAGATGCGAGCAGAAGGTGCCCAAAGGGGAGTTTTAACCAATATTTCTTGCAGGAGTGAAGGGACAGAGCCCGGATTCGGAGAAAGGAGGCTGGATTTGGACCCCGCCCCCCCCCCCCTCTTCAAGTTTTTGCTCTGTCCCGCAGGGAGGAAACTCTCCACCTGCAGCCCCAGAGACAGAAGGAGAAAGAGGGAGATCCCTGCCTAGGAAGGAGAAAAGCCTCTGGCAGGAATAACACAAAAGAGGAACGTGAGAGAGAGAGAGAAAGGCCTCTCCTCCAAACAGGCATCTAGGCACTGACCTCGATGGACTGAAGGTCTGATTCACTATCAGGCAGCTTCGTGGGTGTGCGGGGGTTGGGTATGCATCCCCCCCCCCCCCCGTTTAAACCATTTTATTGACTGTTTATATTGAAAAATACAAAATTCACAAGTAACGTAAAGCTTATATAACCAGTAACAATCAAAATAAAGTCAACATAATGTGCATAATAGCACCATACAGTTTCAAAATATCTGTTGTTTATAGCAACAACTTTTTACCATAAGTTAACTTACAAAAGTTTTAAGGGTTACTGTATCACTGAACGAATAGTTTAACCCACATTTCAAAGTTCTGGAGAACAAACTATCAAAGTACACCTTGTGGTATTGAGACCATTCCGCTGAAATGAACTGTTGCTGAGACAGGTATTCAAGGACCGGGAACCATTTACCGGTAAAGGCTGAGTGTAGGGACGATCCAGCCGTGGAATTTAATTGAACTGTGACAGAATCCATAAGATAATGTGCCCAAAGTTTCCTAAACCAGACCTCGATATTTGGTGGCTTGTCGTCTTTCCAGTAAGGTGCTATAGCAGTCTTGGCTGCATCTAACATAACCTCTGTGGTAGAACCAAGCATTCTAGGTCTTACTTTCTCTGGCCAATAGTTCAAAACTAAGGTTTCAGGCAGGAAAGGGACCGAAATTGAGGTGACTTTTTCTAGAACAGATAGAGCTTCCTTCCAGAACTTCTTAACTTTCTCACACCCCCACCGACAGTGCGCAAAGTTGCCAAGTTGCCGGCACCCTTTCCAGCAATATGGGGAGTAATTTGAGGCAATAAGGGATAGTCTGGCTGGTGTGGCATACCATCTTGTCATAATTTTCAGATTTTGTAAGCGTACTGACATTACCTCAGAGTTGTGTCTTTTGGATGCCCAAATTTGAGACCAGGTTTCCTCTGTAAGAGAGGCGTCACAATCTTTCTGCCAAGAAGACTGATATTTGGGGGGAGTAAGACATAGAGTTTTGATCAGTAAAGAGTATAAAGCCGATCTTAAGCCAGTGTTCCGGGAAGTAAAGGAACCTATTATCATTTCCAATTCTGTACGGGGTATAGCTATTATACCATCAAGGATAAGGGCAGAGTTCTCCATCTGGCTCTCAAAAATGAGAAGCGGGCATACTGGGACTGTGGAGAGGGGCAGTGGCTCAGTGGCAAAGTGTCCGCTCGGCATGCAGACAGTTCCAGGTTCAGAGCTGCTGCCCCTCAGAGTAGACCAGACTGACCTTGACAGAGATCATGAAGGTTGCCATCTGGCCTGGAGAAAAATGTCCTGTCCCTTCCATAGAGGCTCCGCATGTGGAAATGAGCAGGGGAAGGCTTTCATGGCATGGAGACAACAGCCCATTAAGTAAGCCTCTCCTAAAGGGATGGAGCCAGACTGGTGTGGGTCAAATGGCTGAACGTGAACAAAAGGGAAATTACCCCAGGCAAGGTGCTGGTTGGGAAGGCCTGAGATCTGAAACGATATCGTGTTTCCCACTTCCACAAGCTCTGCAACAGGGAACTATTCAAGAGGGCTTGTCTTCTTCGCAGGCAAAAGAGTTACAGAGGGCTAAATAATTCAGAAAGTTAACTTGGATAAATCATTAGGGGATGTGATCTATACTGCTGTGATGTGCCTGGGCTGAGATCAAGCTGAAGACCTGATCTCCTCTGTGACACCTATCAGCTTAAGACCCGGGGTGATTAAATAAATCACAGGTCCCAGTGGTACCAAATAGGTGGTGGCAGGACCTGCTTTCAAACTGTTGGGGAGATTAGGAGTGCAGGAACGTTTCCTAGGATTCCCATTCCCGCCCGGTTGGGTAAGGGCAGGGGGATGAAAACTGGAAGGACCCTACAGCAGGCCCAAGCGCTGGATCAAGCCCTCAGAGGGCTTCCATCGGGCCCACACTGGAACTGGCCATCTCCTGCTTCCAGTTCGGTTGCTGCTGCTGCTGCTGCTGCTGCTGCTGCTGCTGCTGCTGCTGCTGCTGCTGCTGCTGCTGCTGCTGCTGCTGCTGCTGCTGCTGCTGCTGCTGCTGCTGCTGCTGCTGCATAGCTGGCTTCGCCAGACTCTCTCAATCGCTGGGCGGCAAAACTTGAGGGGCTGTGGCTTAGTGGTAGAGCCTCCGATATTCATGCAGGTTCAATCCCTGGCATCTCCAGTTGAAAGGACCAGATAGTAAGTGCTGAGAAAGACCTCAGCCTGTGACCCTGGAGAGCTGCTGCCAGTTTGAGTAGACAATACTGACCTTGATGGACCAGGGGTCTGATTCAGTAGAAGGCAGCTTCCTGCGAAACATCCGTATGAAATACTGTAGGCTACTGAACAGCTCCCCGTTAAGAGAGAGTCACAGCCCAAGCAACAGAAAGACACTGCACCTGCCGTAAGAGTACCTTAATTAAACCGGGTAAACATGGGTAAGCTGGGGGGTGGGGGGGAGAGAATGAACCTCTAGAATGCATCCAAAGCAACCCAGCTGGTTCATCTGCACAACTGAGCAGAAGGTGGTTTGGAGACTATACGGAGGGGAGGGGCCGTGGCTCAGTGGAAGAGCCTCTGCTTTGCATGTGGGCTGTAAGAGCACCTTCATCGCTGCCTGAACTGTGCCATCGTAGTCCAGAAGCCTTATTTTTTCCAGGGTTATCTAGTGGCAAAGATAAACGGCATACTCAGGCAGAGGGAAAACTGGAATCTTAGCATGGGATCTACAAACCTGGGGATTTCAACTGCCAACAGACCTAGCAACATGTTTTTTTAAGCCTGGGCGGTTTGGCTGCTCCATTTCCCATATGCCTGTTTGTTGCAAAAGTCTCATCTAGAGAGACTGCAGATAACAGCTGATTAAAGTCAAGCCGGTCCACAAGAGATATGCTGTGGAAGATGGAGAACTGTTGAGAGAACAGAGATTCCAGGTGTTAGTCTGAAG
Source organism: Lepidodactylus listeri (assembly GCA_029233225.1). Taxonomy (NCBI): domain Eukaryota; kingdom Metazoa; phylum Chordata; class Lepidosauria; order Squamata; family Gekkonidae; genus Lepidodactylus; species Lepidodactylus listeri. The sequence goes on along the minus strand of JARCFY010000021.1, from coordinate 27,919,597 downwards.
CAGCAGAACAAAGTTTGAGTCCAGTGGCACCTTTACGATCAACAATGATCAATGTTGCAAGGTGCACGGGGAACCCAAGGGGAGGGAGGCTGTAGGCATGGCCAACTTGAAAGCCAGCCGGAACTCCGTTCCTGTGCGTTCCTGCCTAAAAATACCCCTGGGGGCAGATGAAATAAGGTACTTGAAATCTGGGACTAGCAAACAAGACGTTGTGATTTGATTCCACTGTCACAGGGCACGCCTCCCGGCCCCCCCCCCCCCCCCAAAAAAAAAAAGATTTAGGAGATGAAGTCTATAAAGTCTGAGACTCAGCCATACATTTCAGTGACTCAGGAAAGCTCATCCCCTGGTAGAGGGTGAGCAGTAAATCAGCATCCAGCATAATGAAGATGTTTAACAGATTCAAGGGCCAAACACATTTTCTTAGTCTTTCAGGTGCCACTGGATGCTTTCTCTTTTCCACTGCTACAGACAGGCCAACACGGCTACCCACCTCGAACTATCATGGAATAAATGTCAGATGTTCGAGAGCCGCAAGACATGAACAAATAGGACACTTTTTTTTACTGGGAAATATGCAGATTTGCTTTTTATTAACATTAAACCAGAGTGCCAAAAATAATAACAAAAGGGGTAAAAGCAGATATCGATAATGATATTTATTTGTCCAGTGGTATTTGTTTGCTAATGAAATTTAGCTTCCCCAGCTGCCCTGCCGGGAGCCACACACCCGAGGAAGGCGCTGCAGGGACCCCCCTGGTTTCGCAGAGAGGTGCGAAGGAGACAACCCCCTCCACACACCCAGAGGGAGGGGCTTTCCCCGGCCTCCCCCCAACTACGGTTGCCAGGTCTGGGTTGGGAAAAAGCTGGAGACTTTGGGGGTGGAGCCAAGAGCCCCACCCGGAGGCTAATGCAAAAACTGAGGGTCACAGTGATAGGAAGACATACAAAATACTGATACACTGATAAGTCGCTGTTTGAATGTAAACCTGCCCTTGATGCATTGTTTGAGTGAAACATATTTTTCTCTATGTACTGTTTGGGTGAAAGATATCTTTTTATAATATCTGATACCAATATTTAGAGATTGGAAAATACAAAAAGGATAAAGCCTAAAATTGCTCTACCGTAAACATATATTTCCTGTGCACGCTGATATCTTACTGGTCTCCTGCAGTGTCCTTTATTTAAATTCGCTTTTAGAATAGTCACTTTACGATCTGCAAATATACATACCATGTGCATAAGACAAACAAATGGTCACATAAGACAAACAAATGCTCAGAAATTGAGTGCACAGCAACGGTTTGGTATTCTGGCTCAGCCACGCATTTCCCCAACAAAGGCAACTGTGATGCCATAGTTTACTGAAATTCAGTACAAAGTCGCCCAAGACTTTAAATACTCTGGGGCAATAATAGGTAGTGGGCTGATTCCAAACTCAGTGGCTAGTTTCCACTGATTCCTCCTTCCTACTGCAGACCTCCGGGTTCACTTCATTCCTCATGATACCCTTTCCCCCAGAAGCAACATTTCATGGAGCTAAGTGGGAGGAGGGTGGCAGGAGAGTTTCATTCTGACACAGGATCCAGCACAGTGTTTCCCATGGCTGAGTCCAGACATCGATGGATACTGCACTTTAGCAGTCATTGGCAATTGGGGCTTATCCATACAAGAAGATCCAGGTGCAAATCAGGGCAGCTGCAAAACAACAGAGCCATAGCCACCAATGTGTGGATACAGCCCACATTCTACTGTGTGTATGCAAGTGCCGTCCAGTTGCAGCACACAAGTGGCAATCCCAACAAGCGGCTTTCAAAGGAGGTGAGAAGCAGAGGCAGTTTGCCCTTGCCTTCCTCTTTCACATCCTCCGGGGATGGTCTCCCATCCAAGTCCAGACCCGGCTTAGCTTCTAAGACCTAAGGAGGCTGGGCTCCATCTTGCCACCTTCTCTCCCCTCCACATTTTAAAGGTTTCCCCCCCTCCCCCAGGCCCGGGAAGGCGCCCTTTAACCACGAACGGCGAGTTGCGCCCCTCGCCGGGGCTGGGCAAACAGGTGCAAAACCTTTCCCGGCCTCCCCCAGCCCCGGGACGGCGCCCCTGAACCCCTAAAGGAAAAATGCGCCCCTCGCGTCTGCTCTCCGAACGGCTTTTGCCGTTCGGAGAGCAGACGCGAGGGGTTCCTCCCGCTCCCCCAGGCCTGGGAAGGCGCCCGTTCACCGGGAACCGCGAAATGCGCCCCTCGCGGCCGCTGGGAGCTCAGGCCCGAAAGGTTGCCCGCCCTCCCCCAGCCCCGGGACCGCGCCCTTCAACTCCTCGTCCGCCGGGGCAGCGAGAGGGGGAAGAGGGGCCCCTTAGGAGGCCGGCGACGGCGGGAGGGGCAGCCCCACCACCCCTTGGGCACCTTCCTGCCCTCTTCCCCTCCGCTCCGGCTCCATTTCGGCGCTGCCTCTCAGGCCGCTCCCCCGACCGGCCGGCCTGCTGCAGGGAGGGACTTCCGGCGGGGAGCGAGGCAGGCCGGAGGCGAAGCCAGCGAGGGACGGACACCAAAGGCCCGCCCCCCCCTTCCAAGAGCTCGAACCTGATCCCCTGCCTTTGACTTCCAAGTGGACCTTCCCGGGATCCAGCACGATTCCTTCTCCCCCCCCCCCCCCCCCGTTCTCTCTCCCCATTCAGAAGCGAACCCTCCGCGCGCGCCCCCCCAGCCTTCTTTCCCCCCTCCGTTCGGCCCCTCTAGGAAACGGCTCTGTATGTTGAACCCTTTCAGTGCTGTAGACCGAAGGAAAGCGCGTCCCGCCCCCTCCATTAGGCCCCTCGGTCAGGCTGCCGTCAGGGACGCCTTATGCTGCTTAATGAGGCTGCTCTGGAGCAACACCGCGCGGGATCCCACTGCTATTTATTCCTTCATCTATAGGTAAAGAACGGTCAAGGTTTCCCTTGCTCGGAAGCCGGTCGAATAGGGCTCTAGGGATGCGGTGCTCATCTCCATTTCCATGCCGAAGAGCCAGCGCTGTCCGAAGACGTTTCCGTAAGACTCAGTTGGGGGAGGGGTTCAGACGTTGCTAGATGATGCTGTTCTTTAAATGGACCGGTGTAGATGACTGGCTTTCTCTATTGCCCCGTGGAGATCAAATGCAGGACCTCAGATGCGAGCAGAAGGTGCCCAAAGGGGAGTTTTAACCAATATTTCTTGCAGGAGTGAAGGGACAGAGCCCGGATTCGGAGAAAGGAGGCTGGATTTGGACCCCGCCCCCCCCCCTTCAAGTTTTTGCTCTGTCCCGCAGGGAGGAAACTCTCCACCTGCAGCCCCAGAGACAGAAGGAGAAAGAGGGAGATCCCTGCCTAGGAAGGAGAAAAGCCTCTGGCAGGAATAACACAAAAGAGGAACGTGAGAGAGAGAGAGAAAGGCCTCTCCTCCAAACAGGCATCTAGGCACTGACCTCGATGGACTGAAGGTCTGATTCACTATCAGGCAGCTTCGTGGGTGTGCGGGGGTTGGGTATGCATCCCCCCCCCCCCCCCCGTTTAAACCATTTTATTGACTGTTTATATTGAAAAATACAAAATTCACAAGTAACGTAAAGCTTATATAACCAGTAACAATCAAAATAAAGTCAACATAATGTGCATAATAGCACCATACAGTTTCAAAATATCTGTTGTTTATAGCAACAACTTTTTACCATAAGTTAACTTACAAAAGTTTTAAGGGTTACTGTATCACTGAACGAATAGTTTAACCCACATTTCAAAGTTCTGGAGAACAAACTATCAAAGTACACCTTGTGGTATTGAGACCATTCCGCTGAAATGAACTGTTGCTGAGACAGGTATTCAAGGACCGGGAACCATTTACCGGTAAAGGCTGAGTGTAGGGACGATCCAGCCGTGGAATTTAATTGAACTGTGACAGAATCCATAAGATAATGTGCCCAAAGTTTCCTAAACCAGACCTCGATATTTGGTGGCTTGTCGTCTTTCCAGTAAGGTGCTATAGCAGTCTTGGCTGCATCTAACATAACCTCTGTGGTAGAACCAAGCATTCTAGGTCTTACTTTCTCTGGCCAATAGTTCAAAACTAAGGTTTCAGGCAGGAAAGGGACCGAAATTGAGGTGACTTTTTCTAGAACAGATAGAGCTTCCTTCCAGAACTTCTTAACTTTCTCACACCCCCACCGACAGTGCGCAAAGTTGCCAAGTTGCCGGCACCCTTTCCAGCAATATGGGGAGTAATTTGAGGCAATAAGGGATAGTCTGGCTGGTGTGGCATACCATCTTGTCATAATTTTCAGATTTTGTAAGCGTACTGACATTACCTCAGAGTTGTGTCTTTTGGATGCCCAAATTTGAGACCAGGTTTCCTCTGTAAGAGAGGCGTCACAATCTTTCTGCCAAGAAGACTGATATTTGGGGGGAGTAAGACATAGAGTTTTGATCAGTAAAGAGTATAAAGCCGATCTTAAGCCAGTGTTCCGGGAAGTAAAGGAACCTATTATCATTTCCAATTCTGTACGGGGTATAGCTATTATACCATCAAGGATAAGGGCAGAGTTCTCCATCTGGCTCTCAAAAATGAGAAGCGGGCATACTGGGACTGTGGAGAGGGGCAGTGGCTCAGTGGCAAAGTGTCCGCTCGGCATGCAGACAGTTCCAGGTTCAGAGCTGCTGCCCCTCAGAGTAGACCAGACTGACCTTGACAGAGATCATGAAGGTTGCCATCTGGCCTGGAGAAAAATGTCCTGTCCCTTCCATAGAGGCTCCGCATGTGGAAATGAGCAGGGGAAGGCTTTCATGGCATGGAGACAACAGCCCATTAAGTAAGCCTCTCCTAAAGGGATGGAGCCAGACTGGTGTGGGTCAAATGGCTGAACGTGAACAAAAGGGAAATTACCCCAGGCAAGGTGCTGGTTGGGAAGGCCTGAGATCTGAAACGATATCGTGTTTCCCACTTCCACAAGCTCTGCAACAGGGAACTATTCAAGAGGGCTTGTCTTCTTCGCAGGCAAAAGAGTTACAGAGGGCTAAATAATTCAGAAAGTTAACTTGGATAAATCATTAGGGGATGTGATCTATACTGCTGTGATGTGCCTGGGCTGAGATCAAGCTGAAGACCTGATCTCCTCTGTGACACCTATCAGCTTAAGACCCGGGGTGATTAAATAAATCACAGGTCCCAGTGGTACCAAATAGGTGGTGGCAGGACCTGCTTTCAAACTGTTGGGGAGATTAGGAGTGCAGGAACGTTTCCTAGGATTCCCATTCCCGCCCGGTTGGGTAAGGGCAGGGGGATGAAAACTGGAAGGACCCTACAGCAGGCCCAAGCGCTGGATCAAGCCCTCAGAGGGCTTCCATCGGGCCCACACTGGAACTGGCCATCTCCTGCTTCCAGTTCGGTTGCTGCTGCTGCTGCTGCTGCTGCTGCTGCTGCTGCTGCTGCTGCTGCTGCTGCTGCTGCATAGCTGGCTTCGCCAGACTCTCTCAATCGCTGGGCGGCAAAACTTGAGGGGCTGTGGCTTAGTGGTAGAGCCTCCGATATTCATGCAGGTTCAATCCCTGGCATCTCCAGTTGAAAGGACCAGATAGTAAGTGCTGAGAAAGACCTCAGCCTGTGACCCTGGAGAGCTGCTGCCAGTTTGAGTAGACAATACTGACCTTGATGGACCAGGGGTCTGATTCAGTAGAAGGCAGCTTCCTGCGAAACATCCGTATGAAATACTGTAGGCTACTGAACAGCTCCCCGTTAAGAGAGAGTCACAGCCCAAGCAACAGAAAGACACTGCACCTGCCGTAAGAGTACCTTAATTAAACCGGGTAAACATGGGTAAGCTGGGGGGTGGGGGGGAGAGAATGAACCTCTAGAATGCATCCAAAGCAACCCAGCTGGTTCATCTGCACAACTGAGCAGAAGGTGGTTTGGAGACTATACGGAGGGGAGGGGCCGTGGCTCAGTGGAAGAGCCTCTGCTTTGCATGTGGGCTGTAAGAGCACCTTCATCGCTGCCTGAACTGTGCCATCGTAGTCCAGAAGCCTTATTTTTTCCAGGGTTATCTAGTGGCAAAGATAAACGGCATACTCAGGCAGAGGGAAAACTGGAATCTTAGCATGGGATCTACAAACCTGGGGATTTCAACTGCCAACAGACCTAGCAACATGTTTTTTTAAGCCTGGGCGGTTTGGCTGCTCCATTTCCCATATGCCTGTTTGTTGCAAAAGTCTCATCTAGAGAGACTGCAGATAACAGCTGATTAAAGTCAAGCCGGTCCACAAGAGATATGCTGTGGAAGATGGAGAACTGTTGAGAGAACAGAGATTCCAGGTGTTAGTCTGAAGCAGCAGAACAAAGTTTGAGTCCAGTGGCACCTTTACGATCAACAATGATCAATGTTGCAAGGTGCACGGGGAACCCAAGGGGAGGGAGGCTGTAGGCATGGCCAACTTGAAAGCCAGCCGGAACTCCGTTCCTGTGCGTTCCTGCCTAAAAATACCCCTGGGGGCAGATGAAATAAGGTACTTGAAATCTGGGACTAGCAAACAAGACGTTGTGATTTGATTCCACTGTCACAGGGCACGCCTCCCGCCCCCCCCCCCCCCCAAAAAAAAAAGATTTAGGAGATGAAGTCTATAAAGTCTGAGACTCAGCCATACATTTCAGTGACTCAGGAAAGCTCATCCCCTGGTAGAGGGTGAGCAGTAAATCAGCATCCAGCATAATGAAGATGTTTAACAGATTCAAGGGCCAAACACATTTTCTTAGTCTTTCAGGTGCCACTGGATGCTTTCTCTTTTCCACTGCTACAGACAGGCCAACACGGCTACCCACCTCGAACTATCATGGAATAAATGTCAGATGTTCGAGAGCCGCAAGACATGAACAAATAGGACACTTTTTTTTACTGGGAAATATGCAGATTTGCTTTTTATTAACATTAAACCAGAGTGCCAAAAATAATAACAAAAGGGGTAAAAGCAGATATCGATAATGATATTTATTTGTCCAGTGGTATTTGTTTGCTAATGAAATTTAGCTTCCCCAGCTGCCCTGCCGGGAGCCACACACCCGAGGAAGGCGCTGCAGGGACCCCCCTGGTTTCGCAGAGAGGTGCGAAGGAGACAACCCCCTCCACACACCCAGAGGGAGGGGCTTTCCCCGGCCTCCCCCCAACTACGGTTGCCAGGTCTGGGTTGGGAAAAAGCTGGAGACTTTGGGGGTGGAGCCAAGAGCCCCACCCGGAGGCTAATGCAAAAACTGAGGGTCACAGTGATAGGAAGACATACAAAATACTGATACACTGATAAGTCGCTGTTTGAATGTAAACCTGCCCTTGATGCATTGTTTGAGTGAAACATATTTTTCTCTATGTACTGTTTGGGTGAAAGATATCTTTTTATAATATCTGATACCAATATTTAGAGATTGGAAAATACAAAAAGGATAAAGCCTAAAATTGCTCTACCGTAAACATATATTTCCTGTGCACGCTGATATCTTACTGGTCTCCTGCAGTGTCCTTTATTTAAATTCGCTTTTAGAATAGTCACTTTACGATCTGCAAATATACATACCATGTGCATAAGACAAACAAATGGTCACATAAGACAAACAAATGCTCAGAAATTGAGTGCACAGCAACGGTTTGGTATTCTGGCTCAGCCACGCATTTCCCCAACAAAGGCAACTGTGATGCCATAGTTTACTGAAATTCAGTACAAAGTCGCCCAAGACTTTAAATACTCTGGGGCAATAATAGGTAGTGGGCTGATTCCAAACTCAGTGGCTAGTTTCCACTGATTCCTCCTTCCTACTGCAGACCTCCGGGTTCACTTCATTCCTCATGATACCCTTTCCCCTAGAAGCAACATTTCATGGAGCTAAGTGGGAGGAGGGTGGCAGGAGAGTTTCATTCTGACACAGGATCCAGCACAGTGTTTCCCATGGCTGAGTCCAGACATCGATGGATACTGCACTTTAGCAGTCATTGGCAATTGGGGCTTATCCATACAAGAAGATCCAGGTGCAAATCAGGGCAGCTGCAAAACAACAGAGCCATAGCCACCAATGTGTGGATACAGCCCACATTCTACTGTGTGTATGCAAGTGCCGTCCAGTTGCAGCACACAAGTGGCAATCCCAACAAGCGGCTTTCAAAGGAGGTGAGAAGCAGAGGCAGTTTGCCCTTGCCTTCCTCTTTCACATCCTCCGGGGATGGTCTCCCATCCAAGTCCAGACCCGGCTTAGCTTCTAAGACCTAAGGAGGCTGGGCTCCATCTTGCCACCTTCTCTCCCCTCCACATTTTAAAGGTTTCCCCCCCTCCCCCAGGCCCGGGAAGGCGCCCTTTAACCACGAACGGCGAGTTGCGCCCCTCGCCGGGGCTGGGCAAACAGGTGCAAAACCTTTCCCGGCCTCCCCCAGCCCCGGGACGGCGCCCCTGAACCCCTAAAGGAAAAATGCGCCCCTCGCGTCTGCTCTCCGAACGGCTTTTGCCGTTCGGAGAGCAGACGCGAGGGGTTCCTCCCGCTCCCCCAGGCCTGGGAAGGCGCCCGTTCACCGGGAACCGCGAAATGCGCCCCTCGCGGCCGCTGGGAGCTCAGGCCCGAAAGGTTGCCCGCCCTCCCCCAGCCCCGGGACCGCGCCCTTCAACTCCCCGTCCGCCGGGGCAGCGAGAGGGGGAAGAGGGGCCCCTTAGGAGGCCGGCGACGGCGGGAGGGGCAGCCCCACCACCCCTTGGGCACCTTCCTGCCCTCTTCCCCTCCGCTCCGGCTCCATTTCGGCGCTGCCTCTCAGGCCGCTCCCCCGACCGGCCGGCCTGCTGCAGGGAGGGACTTCCGGCGGGGAGCGAGGCAAGCCGGAGGCGAAGCCAGCGAGGGACGGACACCAAAGGCCCGCCCCCCCCTTCCAAGAGCTCGAACCTGATCCCCTGCCTTTGACTTCCAAGTGGACCTTCCCGGGATCCAGCACGATTCCTTCTCCCCCCCCCCCCCCGTTCTCTCTCCCCATTCAGAAGCGAACCCTCCGCGCGCGCCCCCCCAGCCTTCTTTCCCCCCTCCGTTCGGCCCCTCTAGGAAACGGCTCTGTATGTTGAACCCTTTCAGTGCTGTAGACCGAAGGAAAGCGCGTCCCGCCCCCTCCATTAGGCCCCTCGGTCAGGCTGCCGTCAGGGACGCCTTATGCTGCTTAATGAGGCTGCTCTGGAGCAACACCGCGCGGGATCCCACTGCTATTTATTCCTCCATCTATAGGTAAAGAACGGTCAAGGTTTCCCTTGCTCGGAAGCCGGTCGAATAGGGCTCTAGGGATGCGGTGCTCATCTCCATTTCCATGCCGAAGAGCCAGCGCTGTCCGAAGACGTTTCCGTAAGACTCAGTTGGGGGAGGGGTTCAGACGTTGCTAGATGATGCTGTTCTTTAAATGGACCGGTGTAGATGACTGGCTTTCTCTATTGCCCCGTGGAGATCAAATGCAGGACCTCAGATGCGAGCAGAAGGTGCCCAAAGGGGAGTTTTAACCAATATTTCTTGCAGGAGTGAAGGGACAGAGCCCGGATTCGGAGAAAGGAGGCTGGATTTGGACCCCGCCCCCCCCCCCCTCTTCAAGTTTTTGCTCTGTCCCGCAGGGAGGAAACTCTCCACCTGCAGCCCCAGAGACAGAAGGAGAAAGAGGGAGATCCCTGCCTAGGAAGGAGAAAAGCCTCTGGCAGGAATAACACAAAAGAGGAACGTGAGAGAGAGAGAGAAAGGCCTCTCCTCCAAACAGGCATCTAGGCACTGACCTCGATGGACTGAAGGTCTGATTCACTATCAGGCAGCTTCGTGGGTGTGCGGGGGTTGGGTATGCATCCCCCCCCCCCCCGTTTAAACCATTTTATTGACTGTTTATATTGAAAAATACAAAATTCACAAGTAACGTAAAGCTTATATAACCAGTAACAATCAAAATAAAGTCAACATAATGTGCATAATAGCACCATACAGTTTCAAAATATCTGTTGTTTATAGCAACAACTTTTTACCATAAGTTAACTTACAAAAGTTTTAAGGGTTACTGTATCACTGAACGAATAGTTTAACCCACATTTCAAAGTTCTGGAGAACAAACTATCAAAGTACACCTTGTGGTATTGAGACCATTCCGCTGAAATGAACTGTTGCTGAGACAGGTATTCAAGGACCGGGAACCATTTACCGGTAAAGGCTGAGTGTAGGGACGATCCAGCCGTGGAATTTAATTGAACTGTGACAGAATCCATAAGATAATGTGCCCAAAGTTTCCTAAACCAGACCTCGATATTTGGTGGCTTGTCGTCTTTCCAGTAAGGTGCTATAGCAGTCTTGGCTGCATCTAACATAACCTCTGTGGTAGAACCAAGCATTCTAGGTCTTACTTTCTCTGGCCAATAGTTCAAAACTAAGGTTTCAGGCAGGAAAGGGACCGAAATTGAGGTGACTTTTTCTAGAACAGATAGAGCTTCCTTCCAGAACTTCTTAACTTTCTCACACCCCCACCGACAGTGCGCAAAGTTGCCAAGTTGCCGGCACCCTTTCCAGCAATATGGGGAGTAATTTGAGGCAATAAGGGATAGTCTGGCTGGTGTGGCATACCATCTTGTCATAATTTTCAGATTTTGTAAGCGTACTGACATTACCTCAGAGTTGTGTCTTTTGGATGCCCAAATTTGAGACCAGGTTTCCTCTGTAAGAGAGGCGTCACAATCTTTCTGCCAAGAAGACTGATATTTGGGGGGAGTAAGACATAGAGTTTTGATCAGTAAAGAGTATAAAGCCGATCTTAAGCCAGTGTTCCGGGAAGTAAAGGAACCTATTATCATTTCCAATTCTGTACGGGGTATAGCTATTATACCATCAAGGATAAGGGCAGAGTTCTCCATCTGGCTCTCAAAAATGAGAAGCGGGCATACTGGGACTGTGGAGAGGGGCAGTGGCTCAGTGGCAAAGTGTCCGCTCGGCATGCAGACAGTTCCAGGTTCAGAGCTGCTGCCCCTCAGAGTAGACCAGACTGACCTTGACAGAGATCATGAAGGTTGCCATCTGGCCTGGAGAAAAATGTCCTGTCCCTTCCATAGAGGCTCCGCATGTGGAAATGAGCAGGGGAAGGCTTTCATGGCATGGAGACAACAGCCCATTAAGTAAGCCTCTCCTAAAGGGATGGAGCCAGACTGGTGTGGGTCAAATGGCTGAACGTGAACAAAAGGGAAATTACCCCAGGCAAGGTGCTGGTTGGGAAGGCCTGAGATCTGAAACGATATCGTGTTTCCCACTTCCACAAGCTCTGCAACAGGGAACTATTCAAGAGGGCTTGTCTTCTTCGCAGGCAAAAGAGTTACAGAGGGCTAAATAATTCAGAAAGTTAACTTGGATAAATCATTAGGGGATGTGATCTATACTGCTGTGATGTGCCTGGGCTGAGATCAAGCTGAAGACCTGATCTCCTCTGTGACACCTATCAGCTTAAGACCCGGGGTGATTAAATAAATCACAGGTCCCAGTGGTACCAAATAGGTGGTGGCAGGACCTGCTTTCAAACTGTTGGGGAGATTAGGAGTGCAGGAACGTTTCCTAGGATTCCCATTCCCGCCCGGTTGGGTGAGGGCAGGGGGATGAAAACTGGAAGGACCCTACAGCAGGCCCAAGCGCTGGATCAAGCCCTCAGAGGGCTTCCATCGGGCCCACACTGGAACTGGCCATCTCCTGCTTCCAGTTCGGTTGCTGCTGCTGCTGCTGCTGCTGCTGCTGCTGCTGCTGCTGCTGCTGCTGCTGCTGCTGCTGCTGCTGCTGCTGCTGCTGCTGCTGCTGCTGCTGCTGCATAGCTGGCTTCGCCAGACTCTCTCAATCGCTGGGCGGCAAAACTTGAGGGGCTGTGGCTTAGTGGTAGAGCCTCCGATATTCATGCAGGTTCAATCCCTGGCATCTCCAGTTGAAAGGACCAGATAGTAAGTGCTGAGAAAGACCTCAGCCTGTGACCCTGGAGAGCTGCTGCCAGTTTGAGTAGACAATACTGACCTTGATGGACCAGGGGTCTGATTCAGTAGAAGGCAGCTTCCTGCGAAACATCCGTATGAAATACTGTAGGCTACTGAACAGCTCCCCGTTAAGAGAGAGTCACAGCCCAAGCAACAGAAAGACACTGCACCTGCCGTAAGAGTACCTTAATTAAACCGGGTAAACATGGGTAAGCTGGGGGGTGGGGGGGAGAGAATGAACCTCTAGAATGCATCCAAAGCAACCCAGCTGGTTCATCTGCACAACTGAGCAGAAGGTGGTTTGGAGACTATACGGAGGGGAGGGGCCGTGGCTCAGTGGAAGAGCCTCTGCTTTGCATGTGGGCTGTAAGAGCACCTTCATCGCTGCCTGAACTGTGCCATCGTAGTCCAGAAGCCTTATTTTTTCCAGGGTTATCTAGTGGCAAAGATAAACGGCATACTCAGGCAGAGGGAAAACTGGAATCTTAGCATGGGATCTACAAACCTGGGGATTTCAACTGCCAACAGACCTAGCAACATGTTTTTTTAAGCCTGGGCGGTTTGGCTGCTCCATTTCCCATATGCCTGTTTGTTGCAAAAGTCTCATCTAGAGAGACTGCAGATAACAGCTGATTAAAGTCAAGCCGGTCCACAAGAGATATGCTGTGGAAGATGGAGAACTGTTGAGAGAACAGAGATTCCAGGTGTTAGTCTGAAGCAGCAGAACAAAGTTTGAGTCCAGTGGCACCTTTACGATCAACAATGATCAATGTTGCAAGGTGCACGGGGAACCCAAGGGGAGGGAGGCTGTAGGCATGGCCAACTTGAAAGCCAGCCGGAACTCCGTTCCTGTGCGTTCCTGCCTAAAAATACCCCTGGGGGCAGATGAAATAAGGTACTTGAAATCTGGGACTAGCAAACAAGACGTTGTGATTTGATTCCACTGTCACAGGGCACGCCTCCCGCCCCCCCCCCCCCCCCAAAAAAAAAAAGATTTAGGAGATGAAGTCTATAAAGTCTGAGACTCAGCCATACATTTCAGTGACTCAGGAAAGCTCATCCCCTGGTAGAGGGTGAGCAGTAAATCAGCATCCAGCATAATGAAGATGTTTAACAGATTCAAGGGCCAAACACATTTTCTTAGTCTTTCAGGTGCCACTGGATGCTTTCTCTTTTCCACTGCTACAGACAGGCCAACACGGCTACCCACCTCGAACTATCATGGAATAAATGTCAGATGTTCGAGAGCCGCAAGACATGAACAAATAGGACACTTTTTTTTACTGGGAAATATGCAGATTTGCTTTTTATTAACATTAAACCAGAGTGCCAAAAATAATAACAAAAGGGGTAAAAGCAGATATCGATAATGATATTTATTTGTCCAGTGGTATTTGTTTGCTAATGAAATTTAGCTTCCCCAGCTGCCCTGCCGGGAGCCACACACCCGAGGAAGGCGCTGCAGGGACCCCCCTGGTTTCGCAGAGAGGTGCGAAGGAGACAACCCCCTCCACACACCCAGAGGGAGGGGCTTTCCCCGGCCTCCCCCCAACTACGGTTGCCAGGTCTGGGTTGGGAAAAAGCTGGAGACTTTGGGGGTGGAGCCAAGAGCCCCACCCGGAGGCTAATGCAAAAACTGAGGGTCACAGTGATAGGAAGACATACAAAATACTGATACACTGATAAGTCGCTGTTTGAATGTAAACCTGCCCTTGATGCATTGTTTGAGTGAAACATATTTTTCTCTATGTACTGTTTGGGTGAAAGATATCTTTTTATAATATCTGATACCAATATTTAGAGATTGGAAAATACAAAAAGGATAAAGCCTAAAATTGCTCTACCGTAAACATATATTTCCTGTGCACGCTGATATCTTACTGGTCTCCTGCAGTGTCCTTTATTTAAATTCGCTTTTAGAATAGTCACTTTACGATCTGCAAATATACATACCATGTGCATAAGACAAACAAATGGTCACATAAGACAAACAAATGCTCAGAAATTGAGTGCACAGCAACGGTTTGGTATTCTGGCTCAGCCACGCATTTCCCCAACAAAGGCAACTGTGATGCCATAGTTTACTGAAATTCAGTACAAAGTCGCCCAAGACTTTAAATACTCTGGGGCAATAATAGGTAGTGGGCTGATTCCAAACTCAGTGGCTAGTTTCCACTGATTCCTCCTTCCTACTGCAGACCTCCGGGTTCACTTCATTCCTCATGATACCCTTTCCCCCAGAAGCAACATTTCATGGAGCTAAGTGGGAGGAGGGTGGCAGGAGAGTTTCATTCTGACACAGGATCCAGCACAGTGTTTCCCATGGCTGAGTCCAGACATCGATGGATACTGCACTTTAGCAGTCATTGGCAATTGGGGCTTATCCATACAAGAAGATCCAGGTGCAAATCAGGGCAGCTGCAAAACAACAGAGCCATAGCCACCAATGTGTGGATACAGCCCACATTCTACTGTGTGTATGCAAGTGCCGTCCAGTTGCAGCACACAAGTGGCAATCCCAACAAGCGGCTTTCAAAGGAGGTGAGAAGCAGAGGCAGTTTGCCCTTGCCTTCCTCTTTCACATCCTCCGGGGATGGTCTCCCATCCAAGTCCAGACCCGGCTTAGCTTCTAAGACCTAAGGAGGCTGGGCTCCATCTTGCCACCTTCTCTCCCCTCCACATTTTAAAGGTTTCCCCCCCTCCCCCAGGCCCGGGAAGGCGCCCTTTAACCACGAACGGCGAGTTGCGCCCCTCGCCGGGGCTGGGCAAACAGGTGCAAAACCTTTCCCGGCCTCCCCCAGCCCCGGGACGGCGCCCCTGAACCCCTAAAGGAAAAATGCGCCCCTCGCGTCTGCTCTCCGAACGGCTTTTGCCGTTCGGAGAGCAGACGCGAGGGGTTCCTCCCGCTCCCCCAGGCCTGGGAAGGCGCCCGTTCACCGGGAACCGCGAAATGCGCCCCTCGCGGCCGCTGGGAGCTCAGGCCCGAAAGGTTGCCCGCCCTCCCCCAGCCCCGGGACCGCCCGCCGGGGCAGCGAGAGGGGGAAGAGGGGCCCCTTAGGAGGCCGGCGACGGCGGGAGGGGCAGCCCCACCACCCCTTGGGCACCTTCCTGCCCTCTTCCCCTCCGCTCCGGCTCCATTTCGGCGCTGCCTCTCAGGCCGCTCCCCCGACCGGCCGGCCTGCTGCAGGGAGGGACTTCCGGCGGGGAGCGAGGCAGGCCGGAGGCGAAGCCAGCGAGGGACGGACACCAAAGGCCCGCCCCCCCCTTCCAAGAGCTCGAACCTGATCCCCTGCCTTTGACTTCCAAGTGGACCTTCCCGGGATCCAGCACGATTCCTTCTCCCCCCCCCCCCCCCGTTCTCTCTCCCCATTCAGAAGCGAACCCTCCGCGCGCGCCCCCCCAGCCTTCTTTCCCCCCTCTGTTCGGCCCCTCTAGGAAACGGCTCTGTATTTTGAACCCTTTCAGTGCTGTAGACCGAAGGAAAGCGCGTCCCGCCCCCTCCATTAGGCCCCTCGGTCAGGCTGCCGTCAGGGACGCCTTATGCTGCTTAATGAGGCTGCTCTGGAGCAACACCGCGCGGGATCCCACTGCTATTTATTCCTCCATCTATAGGTAAAGAACGGTCAAGGTTTCCCTTGCTCGGAAGCCGGTCGAATAGGGCTCTAGGGATGCGGTGCTCATCTCCATTTCCATGCCGAAGAGCCAGCGCTGTCCGAAGACGTTTCCGTAAGACTCAGTTGGGGGAGGGGTTCAGACGTTGCTAGATGATGCTGTTCTTTAAATGGACCGGTGTAGATGACTGGCTTTCTCTATTGCCCCGTGGAGATCAAATGCAGGACCTCAGATGCGAGCAGAAGGTGCCCAAAGGGGAGTTTTAACCAATATTTCTTGCAGGAGTGAAGGGACAGAGCCCGGATTCGGAGAAAGGAGGCTGGATTTGGACCCCGCCCCCCCCCCTTCAAGTTTTTGCTCTGTCCCGCAGGGAGGAAACTCTCCACCTGCAGCCCCAGAGACAGAAGGAGAAAGAGGGAGATCCCTGCCTAGGAAGGAGAAAAGCCTCTGGCAGGAATAACACAAAAGAGGAACGTGAGAGAGAGAGAGAAAGGCCTCTCCTCCAAACAGGCATCTAGGCACTGACCTCGATGGACTGAAGGTCTGATTCACTATCAGGCAGCTTCGTGGGTGTGCGGGGGTTGGGTATGCATCCCCCCCCCCCACCCCGTTTAAACCATTTTATTGACTGTTTATATTGAAAAATACAAAATTCACAAGTAACGTAAAGCTTATATAACCAGTAACAATCAAAATAAAGTCAACATAATGTGCATAATAGCACCATACAGTTTCAAAATATCTGTTGTTTATAGCAACAACTTTTTACCATAAGTTAACTTACAAAAGTTTTAAGGGTTACTGTATCACTGAACGAATAGTTTAACCCACATTTCAAAGTTCTGGAGAACAAACTATCAAAGTACACCTTGTGGTATTGAGACCATTCCGCTGAAATGAACTGTTGCTGAGACAGGTATTCAAGGACCGGGAACCATTTACCGGTAAAGGCTGAGTGTAGGGACGATCCAGCCGTGGAATTTAATTGAACTGTGACAGAATCCATAAGATAATGTGCCCAAAGTTTCCTAAACCAGACCTCGATATTTGGTGGCTTGTCGTCTTTCCAGTAAGGTGCTATAGCAGTCTTGGCTGCATCTAACATAACCTCTGTGGTAGAACCAAGCATTCTAGGTCTTACTTTCTCTGGCCAATAGTTCAAAACTAAGGTTTCAGGCAGGAAAGGGACCGAAATTGAGGTGACTTTTTCTAGAACAGATAGAGCTTCCTTCCAGAACTTCTTAACTTTCTCACACCCCCACCGACAGTGCGCAAAGTTGCCAAGTTGCCGGCACCCTTTCCAGCAATATGGGGAGTAATTTGAGGCAATAAGGGATAGTCTGGCTGGTGTGGCATACCATCTTGTCATAATTTTCAGATTTTGTAAGCGTACTGACATTACCTCAGAGTTGTGTCTTTTGGATGCCCAAATTTGAGACCAGGTTTCCTCTGTAAGAGAGGCGTCACAATCTTTCTGCCAAGAAGACTGATATTTGGGGGGAGTAAGACATAGAGTTTTGATCAGTAAAGAGTATAAAGCCGATCTTAAGCCAGTGTTCCGGGAAGTAAAGGAACCTATTATCATTTCCAATTCTGTACGGGGTATAGCTATTATACCATCAAGGATAAGGGCAGAGTTCTCCATCTGGCTCTCAAAAATGAGAAGCGGGCATACTGGGACTGTGGAGAGGGGCAGTGGCTCAGTGGCAAAGTGTCCGCTCGGCATGCAGACAGTTCCAGGTTCAGAGCTGCTGCCCCTCAGAGTAGACCAGACTGACCTTGACAGAGATCATGAAGGTTGCCATCTGGCCTGGAGAAAAATGTCCTGTCCCTTCCATAGAGGCTCCGCATGTGGAAATGAGCAGGGGAAGGCTTTCATGGCATGGAGACAACAGCCCATTAAGTAAGCCTCTCCTAAAGGGATGGAGCCAGACTGGTGTGGGTCAAATGGCTGAACGTGAACAAAAGGGAAATTACCCCAGGCAAGGTGCTGGTTGGGAAGGCCTGAGATCTGAAACGATATCGTGTTTCCCACTTCCACAAGCTCTGCAACAGGGAACTATTCAAGAGGGCTTGTCTTCTTCGCAGGCAAAAGAGTTACAGAGGGCTAAATAATTCAGAAAGTTAACTTGGATAAATCATTAGGGGATGTGATCTATACTGCTGTGATGTGCCTGGGCTGAGATCAAGCTGAAGACCTGATCTCCTCTGTGACACCTATCAGCTTAAGACCCGGGGTGATTAAATAAATCACAGGTCCCAGTGGTACCAAATAGGTGGTGGCAGGACCTGCTTTCAAACTGTTGGGGAGATTAGGAGTGCAGGAACGTTTCCTAGGATTCCCATTCCCGCCCGGTTGGGTAAGGGCAGGGGGATGAAAACTGGAAGGACCCTACAGCAGGCCCAAGCGCTGGATCAAGCCCTCAGAGGGCTTCCATCGGGCCCACACTGGAACTGGCCATCTCCTGCTTCCAGTTCGGTTGCTGCTGCTGCTGCTGCTGCTGCTGCTGCTGCTGCTGCTGCTGCTGCTGCTGCTGCTGCTGCTGCTGCTGCTGCTGCTGCTGCTGCTGCTGCTGCTGCTGCTGCTGCTGCTGCTGCTGCATAGCTGGCTTCGCCAGACTCTCTCAATCGCTGGGCGGCAAAACTTGAGGGGCTGTGGCTTAGTGGTAGAGCCTCCGATATTCATGCAGGTTCAATCCCTGGCATCTCCAGTTGAAAGGACCAGATAGTAAGTGCTGAGAAAGACCTCAGCCTGTGACCCTGGAGAGCTGCTGCCAGTTTGAGTAGACAATACTGACCTTGATGGACCAGGGGTCTGATTCAGTAGAAGGCAGCTTCCTGCGAAACATCCGTATGAAATACTGTAGGCTACTGAACAGCTCCCCGTTAAGAGAGAGTCACAGCCCAAGCAACAGAAAGACACTGCACCTGCCGTAAGAGTACCTTAATTAAACCGGGTAAACATGGGTAAGCTGGGGGGTGGGGGGGAGAGAATGAACCTCTAGAATGCATCCAAAGCAACCCAGCTGGTTCATCTGCACAACTGAGCAGAAGGTGGTTTGGAGACTATACGGAGGGGAGGGGCCGTGGCTCAGTGGAAGAGCCTCTGCTTTGCATGTGGGCTGTAAGAGCACCTTCATCGCTGCCTGAACTGTGCCATCGTAGTCCAGAAGCCTTATTTTTTCCAGGGTTATCTAGTGGCAAAGATAAACGGCATACTCAGGCAGAGGGAAAACTGGAATCTTAGCATGGGATCTACAAACCTGGGGATTTCAACTGCCAACAGACCTAGCAACATGTTTTTTTAAGCCTGGGCGGTTTGGCTGCTCCATTTCCCATATGCCTGTTTGTTGCAAAAGTCTCATCTAGAGAGACTGCAGATAACAGCTGATTAAAGTCAAGCCGGTCCACAAGAGATATGCTGTGGAAGATGGAGAACTGTTGAGAGAACAGAGATTCCAGGTGTTAGTCTGAAGCAGCAGAACAAAGTTTGAGTCCAGTGGCACCTTTACGATCAACAATGATCAATGTTGCAAGGTGCACGGGGAACCCAAGGGGAGGGAGGCTGTAGGCATGGCCAACTTGAAAGCCAGCCGGAACTCCGTTCCTGTGCGTTCCTGCCTAAAAATACCCCTGGGGGCAGATGAAATAAGGTACTTGAAATCTGGGACTAGCAAACAAGACGTTGTGATTTGATTCCACTGTCACAGGGCACGCCTCCCGCCCCCCCCCCCCCCCAAAAAAAAAAGATTTAGGAGATGAAGTCTATAAAGTCTGAGACTCAGCCATACATTTCAGTGACTCAGGAAAGCTCATCCCCTGGTAGAGGGTGAGCAGTAAATCAGCATCCAGCATAATGAAGATGTTTAACAGATTCAAGGGCCAAACACATTTTCTTAGTCTTTCAGGTGCCACTGGATGCTTTCTCTTTTCCACTGCTACAGACAGGCCAACACGGCTACCCACCTCGAACTATCATGGAATAAATGTCAGATGTTCGAGAGCCGCAAGACATGAACAAATAGGACACTTTTTTTTACTGGGAAATATGCAGATTTGCTTTTTATTAACATTAAACCAGAGTGCCAAAAATAATAACAAAAGGGGTAAAAGCAGATATCGATAATGATATTTATTTGTCCAGTGGTATTTGTTTGCTAATGAAATTTAGCTTCCCCAGCTGCCCTGCCGGGAGCCACACACCCGAGGAAGGCGCTGCAGGGACCCCCCTGGTTTCGCAGAGAGGTGCGAAGGAGACAACCCCCTCCACACACCCAGAGGGAGGGGCTTTCCCCGGCCTCCCCCCAACTACGGTTGCCAGGTCTGGGTTGGGAAAAAGCTGGAGACTTTGGGGGTGGAGCCAAGAGCCCCACCCGGAGGCTAATGCAAAAACTGAGGGTCACAGTGATAGGAAGACATACAAAATACTGATACACTGATAAGTCGCTGTTTGAATGTAAACCTGCCCTTGATGCATTGTTTGAGTGAAACATATTTTTCTCTATGTACTGTTTGGGTGAAAGATATCTTTTTATAATATCTGATACCAATATTTAGAGATTGGAAAATACAAAAAGGATAAAGCCTAAAATTGCTCTACCGTAAACATATATTTCCTGTGCACGCTGATATCTTACTGGTCTCCTGCAGTGTCCTTTATTTAAATTCGCTTTTAGAATAGTCACTTTACGATCTGCAAATATACATACCATGTGCATAAGACAAACAAATGGTCACATAAGACAAACAAATGCTCAGAAATTGAGTGCACAGCAACGGTTTGGTATTCTGGCTCAGCCACGCATTTCCCCAACAAAGGCAACTGTGATGCCATAGTTTACTGAAATTCAGTACAAAGTCGCCCAAGACTTTAAATACTCTGGGGCAATAATAGGTAGTGGGCTGATTCCAAACTCAGTGGCTAGTTTCCACTGATTCCTCCTTCCTACTGCAGACCTCCCGGTTCACTTCATTCCTCATGATACCCTTTCCCCCAGAAGCAACATTTCATGGAGCTAAGTGGGAGGAGGGTGGCAGGAGAGTTTCATTCTGACACAGGATCCAGCACAGTGTTTCCCATGGCTG
This sequence comes from Lepidodactylus listeri, assembly GCA_029233225.1. Lineage (NCBI taxonomy): Eukaryota > Metazoa > Chordata > Lepidosauria > Squamata > Gekkonidae > Lepidodactylus > Lepidodactylus listeri. The sequence goes on along the minus strand of JARCFY010000021.1, from coordinate 27,898,924 downwards.
AGTCCAGACATCGATGGATACTGCACTTTAGCAGTCATTGGCAATTGGGGCTTATCCATACAAGAAGATCCAGGTGCAAATCAGGGCAGCTGCAAAACAACAGAGCCATAGCCACCAATGTGTGGATACAGCCCACATTCTACTGTGTGTATGCAAGTGCCGTCCAGTTGCAGCACACAAGTGGCAATCCCAACAAGCGGCTTTCAAAGGAGGTGAGAAGCAGAGGCAGTTTGCCCTTGCCTTCCTCTTTCACATCCTCCGGGGATGGTCTCCCATCCAAGTCCAGACCCGGCTTAGCTTCTAAGACCTAAGGAGGCTGGGCTACATCTTGCCACCTTCTCTCCCCTCCACATTTTAAAGGTTTCCCCCCCTCCCCCAGGCCCGGGAAGGCGCCCTTTAACCACGAACGGCGAGTTGCGCCCCTCGCCGGGGCTGGGCAAACAGGTGCAAAACCTTTCCCGGCCTCCCCCAGCCCCGGGACGGCGCCCCTGAACCCCTAAAGGAAAAATGCGCCCCTCGCGTCTGCTCTCCGAACGGCTTTTGCCGTTCGGAGAGCAGACGCGAGGGGTTCCTCCCGCTCCCCCAGGCCTGGGAAGGCGCCCGTTCACCGGGAACCGCGAAATGCGCCCCTCGCGGCCGCTGGGAGCTCAGGCCCGAAAGGTTGCCCGCCCTCCCCCAGCCCCGGGACCGCGCCCTTCAACTCCCCGTCCGCCGGGGCAGCGAGAGGGGGAAGAGGGGCCCCTTAGGAGGCCGGCGACGGCGGGAGGGGCAGCCCCACCACCCCTTGGGCACCTTCCTGCCCTCTTCCCCTCCGCTCCGGCTCCATTTCGGCGCTGCCTCTCAGGCCGCTCCCCCGACCGGCCGGCCTGCTGCAGGGAGGGACTTCCGGCGGGGAGCGAGGCAGGCCGGAGGCGAAGCCAGCGAGGGACGGACACCAAAGGCCCGCCCCCCCCTTCCAAGAGCTCGAACCTGATCCCCTGCCTTTGACTTCCAAGTGGACCTTCCCGGGATCCAGCACGATTCCTTCTCCCCCCCCCCCCCGTTCTCTCTCCCCATTCAGAAGCGAACCCTCCGCGCGCGCCCCCCCAGCCTTCTTTCCCCCCTCCGTTCGGCCCCTCTAGGAAACGGCTCTGTATGTTGAACCCTTTCAGTGCTGTAGACCGAAGGAAAGCGCGTCCCGCCCCCTCCATTAGGCCCCTCGGTCAGGCTGCCGTCAGGGACGCCTTATGCTGCTTAATGAGGCTGCTCTGGAGCAACACCGCGCGGGATCCCACTGCTATTTATTCCTCCATCTATAGGTAAAGAACGGTCAAGGTTTCCCTTGCTCGGAAGCCGGTCGAATAGGGCTCTAGGGATGCGGTGCTCATCTCCATTTCCATGCCGAAGAGCCAGCGCTGTCCGAAGACGTTTCCGTAAGACTCAGTTGGGGGAGGGGTTCAGACGTTGCTAGATGATGCTGTTCTTTAAATGGACCGGTGTAGATGACTGGCTTTCTCTATTGCCCCGTGGAGATCAAATGCAGGACCTCAGATGCGAGCAGAAGGTGCCCAAAGGGGAGTTTTAACCAATATTTCTTGCAGGAGTGAAGGGACAGAGCCCGGATTCGGAGAAAGGAGGCTGGATTTGGACCCCGCCCCCCCCCCCCTCTTCAAGTTTTTGCTCTGTCCCGCAGGGAGGAAACTCTCCACCTGCAGCCCCAGAGACAGAAGGAGAAAGAGGGAGATCCCTGCCTAGGAAGGAGAAAAGCCTCTGGCAGGAATAACACAAAAGAGGAACGTGAGAGAGAGAGAGAAAGGCCTCTCCTCCAAACAGGCATCTAGGCACTGACCTCGATGGACTGAAGGTCTGATTCACTATCAGGCAGCTTCGTGGGTGTGCGGGGGTTGGGTATGCATCCCCCCCCCCCCCCCGTTTAAACCATTTTATTGACTGTTTATATTGAAAAATACAAAATTCACAAGTAACGTAAAGCTTATATAACCAGTAACAATCAAAATAAAGTCAACATAATGTGCATAATAGCACCATACAGTTTCAAAATATCTGTTGTTTATAGCAACAACTTTTTACCATAAGTTAACTTACAAAAGTTTTAAGGGTTACTGTATCACTGAACGAATAGTTTAACCCACATTTCAAAGTTCTGGAGAACAAACTATCAAAGTACACCTTGTGGTATTGAGACCATTCCGCTGAAATGAACTGTTGCTGAGACAGGTATTCAAGGACCGGGAACCATTTACCGGTAAAGGCTGAGTGTAGGGACGATCCAGCCGTGGAATTTAATTGAACTGTGACAGAATCCATAAGATAATGTGCCCAAAGTTTCCTAAACCAGACCTCGATATTTGGTGGCTTGTCGTCTTTCCAGTAAGGTGCTATAGCAGTCTTGGCTGCATCTAACATAACCTCTGTGGTAGAACCAAGCATTCTAGGTCTTACTTTCTCTGGCCAATAGTTCAAAACTAAGGTTTCAGGCAGGAAAGGGACCGAAATTGAGGTGACTTTTTCTAGAACAGATAGAGCTTCCTTCCAGAACTTCTTAACTTTCTCACACCCCCACCGACAGTGCGCAAAGTTGCCAAGTTGCCGGCACCCTTTCCAGCAATATGGGGAGTAATTTGAGGCAATAAGGGATAGTCTGGCTGGTGTGGCATACCATCTTGTCATAATTTTCAGATTTTGTAAGCGTACTGACATTACCTCAGAGTTGTGTCTTTTGGATGCCCAAATTTGAGACCAGGTTTCCTCTGTAAGAGAGGCGTCACAATCTTTCTGCCAAGAAGACTGATATTTGGGGGGAGTAAGACATAGAGTTTTGATCAGTAAAGAGTATAAAGCCGATCTTAAGCCAGTGTTCCGGGAAGTAAAGGAACCTATTATCATTTCCAATTCTGTACGGGGTATAGCTATTATACCATCAAGGATAAGGGCAGAGTTCTCCATCTGGCTCTCAAAAATGAGAAGCGGGCATACTGGGACTGTGGAGAGGGGCAGTGGCTCAGTGGCAAAGTGTCCGCTCGGCATGCAGACAGTTCCAGGTTCAGAGCTGCTGCCCCTCAGAGTAGACCAGACTGACCTTGACAGAGATCATGAAGGTTGCCATCTGGCCTGGAGAAAAATGTCCTGTCCCTTCCATAGAGGCTCCGCATGTGGAAATGAGCAGGGGAAGGCTTTCATGGCATGGAGACAACAGCCCATTAAGTAAGCCTCTCCTAAAGGGATGGAGCCAGACTGGTGTGGGTCAAATGGCTGAACGTGAACAAAAGGGAAATTACCCCAGGCAAGGTGCTGGTTGGGAAGGCCTGAGATCTGAAACGATATCGTGTTTCCCACTTCCACAAGCTCTGCAACAGGGAACTATTCAAGAGGGCTTGTCTTCTTCGCAGGCAAAAGAGTTACAGAGGGCTAAATAATTCAGAAAGTTAACTTGGATAAATCATTAGGGGATGTGATCTATACTGCTGTGATGTGCCTGGGCTGAGATCAAGCTGAAGACCTGATCTCCTCTGTGACACCTATCAGCTTAAGACCCGGGGTGATTAAATAAATCACAGGTCCCAGTGGTACCAAATAGGTGGTGGCAGGACCTGCTTTCAAACTGTTGGGGAGATTAGGAGTGCAGGAACGTTTCCTAGGATTCCCATTCCCGCCCGGTTGGGTAAGGGCAGGGGGATGAAAACTGGAAGGACCCTACAGCAGGCCCAAGCGCTGGATCAAGCCCTCAGAGGGCTTCCATCGGGCCCACACTGGAACTGGCCATCTCCTGCTTCCAGTTCGGTTGCTGCTGCTGCTGCTGCTGCTGCTGCTGCTGCTGCTGCTGCTGCTGCTGCTGCTGCTGCTGCTGCTGCTGCTGCTGCTGCTGCTGCTGCTGCTGCTGCTGCTGCTGCTGCTGCTGCATAGCTGGCTTCGCCAGACTCTCTCAATCGCTGGGCGGCAAAACTTGAGGGGCTGTGGCTTAGTGGTAGAGCCTCCGATATTCATGCAGGTTCAATCCCTGGCATCTCCAGTTGAAAGGACCAGATAGTAAGTGCTGAGAAAGACCTCAGCCTGTGACCCTGGAGAGCTGCTGCCAGTTTGAGTAGACAATACTGACCTTGATGGACCAGGGGTCTGATTCAGTAGAAGGCAGCTTCCTGCGAAACATCCGTATGAAATACTGTAGGCTACTGAACAGCTCCCCGTTAAGAGAGAGTCACAGCCCAAGCAACAGAAAGACACTGCACCTGCCGTAAGAGTACCTTAATTAAACCGGGTAAACATGGGTAAGCTGGGGGGTGGGGGGGAGAGAATGAACCTCTAGAATGCATCCAAAGCAACCCAGCTGGTTCATCTGCACAACTGAGCAGAAGGTGGTTTGGAGACTATACGGAGGGGAGGGGCCGTGGCTCAGTGGAAGAGCCTCTGCTTTGCATGTGGGCTGTAAGAGCACCTTCATCGCTGCCTGAACTGTGCCATCGTAGTCCAGAAGCCTTATTTTTTCCAGGGTTATCTAGTGGCAAAGATAAACGGCATACTCAGGCAGAGGGAAAACTGGAATCTTAGCATGGGATCTACAAACCTGGGGATTTCAACTGCCAACAGACCTAGCAACATGTTTTTTTAAGCCTGGGCGGTTTGGCTGCTCCATTTCCCATATGCCTGTTTGTTGCAAAAGTCTCATCTAGAGAGACTGCAGATAACAGCTGATTAAAGTCAAGCCGGTCCACAAGAGATATGCTGTGGAAGATGGAGAACTGTTGAGAGAACAGAGATTCCAGGTGTTAGTCTGAAGCAGCAGAACAAAGTTTGAGTCCAGTGGCACCTTTACGATCAACAATGATCAATGTTGCAAGGTGCACGGGGAACCCAAGGGGAGGGAGGCTGTAGGCATGGCCAACTTGAAAGCCAGCCGGAACTCCGTTCCTGTGCGTTCCTGCCTAAAAATACCCCTGGGGGCAGATGAAATAAGGTACTTGAAATCTGGGACTAGCAAACAAGACGTTGTGATTTGATTCCACTGTCACAGGGCACGCCTCCCGCCCCCCCCCCCCCCCCCCAAAAAAAAAAGATTTAGGAGATGAAGTCTATAAAGTCTGAGACTCAGCCATACATTTCAGTGACTCAGGAAAGCTCATCCCCTGGTAGAGGGTGAGCAGTAAATCAGCATCCAGCATAATGAAGATGTTTAACAGATTCAAGGGCCAAACACATTTTCTTAGTCTTTCAGGTGCCACTGGATGCTTTCTCTTTTCCACTGCTACAGACAGGCCAACACGGCTACCCACCTCGAACTATCATGGAATAAATGTCAGATGTTCGAGAGCCGCAAGACATGAACAAATAGGACACTTTTTTTTACTGGGAAATATGCAGATTTGCTTTTTATTAACATTAAACCAGAGTGCCAAAAATAATAACAAAAGGGGTAAAAGCAGATATCGATAATGATATTTATTTGTCCAGTGGTATTTGTTTGCTAATGAAATTTAGCTTCCCCAGCTGCCCTGCCGGGAGCCACACACCCGAGGAAGGCGCTGCAGGGACCCCCCTGGTTTCGCAGAGAGGTGCGAAGGAGACAACCCCCTCCACACACCCAGAGGGAGGGGCTTTCCCCGGCCTCCCCCCAACTACGGTTGCCAGGTCTGGGTTGGGAAAAAGCTGGAGACTTTGGGGGTGGAGCCAAGAGCCCCACCCGGAGGCTAATGCAAAAACTGAGGGTCACAGTGATAGGAAGACATACAAAATACTGATACACTGATAAGTCGCTGTTTGAATGTAAACCTGCCCTTGATGCATTGTTTGAGTGAAACATATTTTTCTCTATGTACTGTTTGGGTGAAAGATATCTTTTTATAATATCTGATACCAATATTTAGAGATTGGAAAATACAAAAAGGATAAAGCCTAAAATTGCTCTACCGTAAACATATATTTCCTGTGCACGCTGATATCTTACTGGTCTCCTGCAGTGTCCTTTATTTAAATTCGCTTTTAGAATAGTCACTTTACGATCTGCAAATATACATACCATGTGCATAAGACAAACAAATGGTCACATAAGACAAACAAATGCTCAGAAATTGAGTGCACAGCAACGGTTTGGTATTCTGGCTCAGCCACGCATTTCCCCAACAAAGGCAACTGTGATGCCATAGTTTACTGAAATTCAGTACAAAGTCGCCCAAGACTTTAAATACTCTGGGGCAATAATAGGTAGTGGGCTGATTCCAAACTCAGTGGCTAGTTTCCACTGATTCCTCCTTCCTACTGCAGACCTCCCGGTTCACTTCATTCCTCATGATACCCTTTCCCCCAGAAGCAACATTTCATGGAGCTAAGTGGGAGGAGGGTGGCAGGAGAGTTTCATTCTGACACAGGATCCAGCACAGTGTTTCCCATGGCTGAGTCCAGACATCGATGGATACTGCACTTTAGCAGTCATTGGCAATTGGGGCTTATCCATACAAGAAGATCCAGGTGCAAATCAGGGCAGCTGCAAAACAACAGAGCCATAGCCACCAATGTGTGGATACAGCCCACATTCTACTGTGTGTATGCAAGTGCCGTCCAGTTGCAGCACACAAGTGGCAATCCCAACAAGCGGCTTTCAAAGGAGGTGAGAAGCAGAGGCAGTTTGCCCTTGCCTTCCTCTTTCACATCCTCCGGGGATGGTCTCCCATCCAAGTCCAGACCCGGCTTAGCTTCTAAGACCTAAGGAGGCTGGGCTACATCTTGCCACCTTCTCTCCCCTCCACATTTTAAAGGTTTCCCCCCCTCCCCCAGGCCCGGGAAGGCGCCCTTTAACCACGAACGGCGAGTTGCGCCCCTCGCCGGGGCTGGGCAAACAGGTGCAAAACCTTTCCCGGCCTCCCCCAGCCCCGGGACGGCGCCCCTGAACCCCTAAAGGAAAAATGCGCCCCTCGCGTCTGCTCTCCGAACGGCTTTTGCCGTTCGGAGAGCAGACGCGAGGGGTTCCTCCCGCTCCCCCAGGCCTGGGAAGGCGCCCGTTCACCGGGAACCGCGAAATGCGCCCCTCGCGGCCGCTGGGAGCTCAGGCCCGAAAGGTTGCCCGCCCTCCCCCAGCCCCGGGACCGCGCCCTTCAACTCCCCGTCCGCCGGGGCAGCGAGAGGGGGAAGAGGGGCCCCTTAGGAGGCCGGCGACGGCGGGAGGGGCAGCCCCACCACCCCTTGGGCACCTTCCTGCCCTCTTCCCCTCCGCTCCGGCTCCATTTCGGCGCTGCCTCTCAGGCCGCTCCCCCGACCGGCCGGCCTGCTGCAGGGAGGGACTTCCGGCGGGGAGCGAGGCAGGCCGGAGGCGAAGCCAGCGAGGGACGGACACCAAAGGCCCGCCCCCCCCTTCCAAGAGCTCGAACCTGATCCCCTGCCTTTGACTTCCAAGTGGACCTTCCCGGGATCCAGCACGATTCCTTCTCCCCCCCCCCCCCCGTTCTCTCTCCCCATTCAGAAGCGAACCCTCCGCGCGCGCCCCCCCAGCCTTCTTTCCCCCCTCCGTTCGGCCCCTCTAGGAAACGGCTCTGTATGTTGAACCCTTTCAGTGCTGTAGACCGAAGGAAAGCGCGTCCCGCCCCCTCCATTAGGCCCCTCGGTCAGGCTGCCGTCAGGGACGCCTTATGCTGCTTAATGAGGCTGCTCTGGAGCAACACCGCGCGGGATCCCACTGCTATTTATTCCTCCATCTATAGGTAAAGAACGGTCAAGGTTTCCCTTGCTCGGAAGCCGGTCGAATAGGGCTCTAGGGATGCGGTGCTCATCTCCATTTCCATGCCGAAGAGCCAGCGCTGTCCGAAGACGTTTCCGTAAGACTCAGTTGGGGGAGGGGTTCAGACGTTGCTAGATGATGCTGTTCTTTAAATGGACCGGTGTAGATGACTGGCTTTCTCTATTGCCCCGTGGAGATCAAATGCAGGACCTCAGATGCGAGCAGAAGGTGCCCAAAGGGGAGTTTTAACCAATATTTCTTGCAGGAGTGAAGGGACAGAGCCCGGATTCGGAGAAAGGAGGCTGGATTTGGACCCCGCCCCCCCCCCCTCTTCAAGTTTTTGCTCTGTCCCGCAGGGAGGAAACTCTCCACCTGCAGCCCCAGAGACAGAAGGAGAAAGAGGGAGATCCCTGCCTAGGAAGGAGAAAAGCCTCTGGCAGGAATAACACAAAAGAGGAACGTGAGAGAGAGAGAGAAAGGCCTCTCCTCCAAACAGGCATCTAGGCACTGACCTCGATGGACTGAAGGTCTGATTCACTATCAGGCAGCTTCGTGGGTGTGCGGGGGTTGGGTATGCATCCCCCCCCCCCCCGTTTAAACCATTTTATTGACTGTTTATATTGAAAAATACAAAATTCACAAGTAACGTAAAGCTTATATAACCAGTAACAATCAAAATAAAGTCAACATAATGTGCATAATAGCACCATACAGTTTCAAAATATCTGTTGTTTATAGCAACAACTTTTTACCATAAGTTAACTTACAAAAGTTTTAAGGGTTACTGTATCACTGAACGAATAGTTTAACCCACATTTCAAAGTTCTGGAGAACAAACTATCAAAGTACACCTTGTGGTATTGAGACCATTCCGCTGAAATGAACTGTTGCTGAGACAGGTATTCAAGGACCGGGAACCATTTACCGGTAAAGGCTGAGTGTAGGGACGATCCAGCCGTGGAATTTAATTGAACTGTGACAGAATCCATAAGATAATGTGCCCAAAGTTTCCTAAACCAGACCTCGATATTTGGTGGCTTGTCGTCTTTCCAGTAAGGTGCTATAGCAGTCTTGGCTGCATCTAACATAACCTCTGTGGTAGAACCAAGCATTCTAGGTCTTACTTTCTCTGGCCAATAGTTCAAAACTAAGGTTTCAGGCAGGAAAGGGACCGAAATTGAGGTGACTTTTTCTAGAACAGATAGAGCTTCCTTCCAGAACTTCTTAACTTTCTCACACCCCCACCGACAGTGCGCAAAGTTGCCAAGTTGCCGGCACCCTTTCCAGCAATATGGGGAGTAATTTGAGGCAATAAGGGATAGTCTGGCTGGTGTGGCATACCATCTTGTCATAATTTTCAGATTTTGTAAGCGTACTGACATTACCTCAGAGTTGTGTCTTTTGGATGCCCAAATTTGAGACCAGGTTTCCTCTGTAAGAGAGGCGTCACAATCTTTCTGCCAAGAAGACTGATATTTGGGGGGAGTAAGACATAGAGTTTTGATCAGTAAAGAGTATAAAGCCGATCTTAAGCCAGTGTTCCGGGAAGTAAAGGAACCTATTATCATTTCCAATTCTGTACGGGGTATAGCTATTATACCATCAAGGATAAGGGCAGAGTTCTCCATCTGGCTCTCAAAAATGAGAAGCGGGCATACTGGGACTGTGGAGAGGGGCAGTGGCTCAGTGGCAAAGTGTCCGCTCGGCATGCAGACAGTTCCAGGTTCAGAGCTGCTGCCCCTCAGAGTAGACCAGACTGACCTTGACAGAGATCATGAAGGTTGCCATCTGGCCTGGAGGAAAATGTCCTGTCCCTTCCATAGAGGCTCTGCATGTGGAAATGAGCAGGGGAAGGCTTTCATGGCATGGAGACAACAGCCCATTAAGTAAGCCTCTCCTAAAGGGATGGAGCCAGACTGGTGTGGGTCAAATGGCTGAACGTGAACAAAAGGGAAATTACCCCAGGCAAGGTGCTGGTTGGGAAGGCCTGAGATCTGAAACGATATCGTGTTTCCCACTTCCACAAGCTCTGCAACAGGGAACTATTCAAGAGGGCTTGTCTTCTTCGCAGGCAAAAGAGTTACAGAGGGCTAAATAATTCAGAAAGTTAACTTGGATAAATCATTAGGGGATGTGATCTATACTGCTGTGATGTGCCTGGGCTGAGATCAAGCTGAAGACCTGATCTCCTCTGTGACACCTATCAGCTTAAGACCCGGGGTGATTAAATAAATCACAGGTCCCAGTGGTACCAAATAGGTGGTGGCAGGACCTGCTTTCAAACTGTTGGGGAGATTAGGAGTGCAGGAACGTTTCCTAGGATTCCCATTCCCGCCCGGTTGGGTAAGGGCAGGGGGATGAAAACTGGAAGGACCCTACAGCAGGCCCAAGCGCTGGATCAAGCCCTCAGAGGGCTTCCATCGGGCCCACACTGGAACTGGCCATCTCCTGCTTCCAGTTCGGTTGCTGCTGCTGCTGCTGCTGCTGCTGCTGCTGCTGCTGCTGCATAGCTGGCTTCGCCAGACTCTCTCAATCGCTGGGCGGCAAAACTTGAGGGGCTGTGGCTTAGTGGTAGAGCCTCCGATATTCATGCAGGTTCAATCCCTGGCATCTCCAGTTGAAAGGACCAGATAGTAAGTGCTGAGAAAGACCTCAGCCTGTGACCCTGGAGAGCTGCTGCCAGTTTGAGTAGACAATACTGACCTTGATGGACCAGGGGTCTGATTCAGTAGAAGGCAGCTTCCTGCGAAACATCCGTATGAAATACTGTAGGCTACTGAACAGCTCCCCGTTAAGAGAGAGTCACAGCCCAAGCAACAGAAAGACACTGCACCTGCCGTAAGAGTACCTTAATTAAACCGGGTAAACATGGGTAAGCTGGGGGGTGGGGGGGAGAGAATGAACCTCTAGAATGCATCCAAAGCAACCCAGCTGGTTCATCTGCACAACTGAGCAGAAGGTGGTTTGGAGACTATACGGAGGGGAGGGGCCGTGGCTCAGTGGAAGAGCCTCTGCTTTGCATGTGGGCTGTAAGAGCACCTTCATCGCTGCCTGAACTGTGCCATCGTAGTCCAGAAGCCTTATTTTTCCCAGGGTTATCTAGTGGCAAAGATAAACGGCATACTCAGGCAGAGGGAAAACTGGAATCTTAGCATGGGATCTACAAACCTGGGGATTTCAACTGCCAACAGACCTAGCAACATGTTTTTTTAAGCCTGGGCGGTTTGGCTGCTCCATTTCCCATATGCCTGTTTGTTGCAAAAGTCTCATCTAGAGAGACTGCAGATAACAGCTGATTAAAGTCAAGCCGGTCCACAAGAGATATGCTGTGGAAGATGGAGAACTGTTGAGAGAACAGAGATTCCAGGTGTTAGTCTGAAGCAGCAGAACAAAGTTTGAGTCCAGTGGCACCTTTACGATCAACAATGATCAATGTTGCAAGGTGCACGGGGAACCCAAGGGGAGGGAGGCTGTAGGCATGGCCAACTTGAAAGCCAGCCGGAACTCCGTTCCTGTGCGTTCCTGCCTAAAAATACCCCTGGGGGCAGATGAAATAAGGTACTTGAAATCTGGGACTAGCAAACAAGACGTTGTGATTTGATTCCACTGTCACAGGGCACGCCTCCCCCCCCAAAAAAAAAGATTTAGGAGATGAAGTCTATAAAGTCTGAGACTCAGCCATACATTTCAGTGACTCAGGAAAGCTCATCCCCTGGTAGAGGGTGAGCAGTAAATCAGCATCCAGCATAATGAAGATGTTTAACAGATTCAAGGGCCAAACACATTTTCTTAGTCTTTCAGGTGCCACTGGATGCTCTCTCTTTTCCACTGCTACAGACAGGCCAACACGGCTACCCACCTCGAACTGTCATGGAATAAATGTCAGATGTTCGAGAGCCGCAAGACATGAACAAATAGGACACTTTTTTTTACTGGGAAATATGCAGATTTGCTTTTTATTAACATTAAACCAGAGTGCCAAAAATAATAACAAAAGGGGTAAAAGCAGATATCGATAATGATATTTATTTGTCCAGTGGTATTTGTTTGCTAATGAAATTTAGCTTCCCCAGCTGCCCTGCCGGGAGCCACACACCCGAGGAAGGCGCTGCAGGGACCCCCCTGGTTTCGCAGAGAGGTGCGAAGGAGACAACCCCCTCCACACACCCAGAGGGAGGGGCTTTCCCCGGCCTCCCCCCAACTACGGTTGCCAGGTCTGGGTTGGGAAAAAGCTGGAGACTTTGGGGGTGGAGCCAAGAGCCCCACCCGGAGGCTAATGCAAAAACTGAGGGTCACAGTGATAGGAAGACATACAAAATACTGATACACTGATAAGTCGCTGTTTGAATGTAAACCTGCCCTTGATGCATTGTTTGAGTGAAACATATTTTTCTCTATGTACTGTTTGGGTGAAAGATATCTTTTTATAATATCTGATACCAATATTTAGAGATTGGAAAATACAAAAAGGATAAAGCCTAAAATTGCTCTACCGTAAACATATATTTCCTGTGCACGCTGATATCTTACTGGTCTCCTGCAGTGTCCTTTATTTAAATTCGCTTTTAGAATAGTCACTTTACGATCTGCAAATATACATACCATGTGCATAAGACAAACAAATGGTCACATAAGACAAACAAATGCTCAGAAATTGAGTGCACAGCAACGGTTTGGTATTCTGGCTCAGCCACGCATTTCCCCAGCAAAGGCAACTGTGATGCCATAGTTTACTGAAATTCAGTACAAAGTCGCCCAAGACTTTAAATACTCTGGGGCAATAATAGGTAGTGGGCTGATTCCAAACTCAGTGGCTAGTTTCCACTGATTCCTCCTTCCTACTGCAGACCTCCGGGTTCACTTCATTCCTCATGATACCCTTTCCCCCAGAAGCAACATTTCATGGAGCTAAGTGGGAGGAGGGTGGCAGGAGAGTTTCATTCTGACACAGGATCCAGCACAGTGTTTCCCATGGCTGAGTCCAGACATCGATGGATACTGCACTTTAGCAGTCATTGGCAATTGGGGCTTATCCATACAAGAAGATCCAGGTGCAAATCAGGGCAGCTGCAAAACAACAGAGCCATAGCCACCAATGTGTGGATACAGCCCACATTCTACTGTGTGTATGCAAGTGCCGTCCAGTTGCAGCACACAAGTGGCAATCCCAACAAGCGGCTTTCAAAGGAGGTGAGAAGCAGAGGCAGTTTGCCCTTGCCTTCCTCTTTCACATCCTCCGGGGATGGTCTCCCATCCAAGTCCAGACCCGGCTTAGCTTCTAAGACCTAAGGAGGCTGGGCTACATCTTGCCACCTTCTCTCCCCTCCACATTTTAAAGGTTTCCCCCCCTCCCCCAGGCCCGGGAAGGCGCCCTTTAACCACGAACGGCGAGTTGCGCCCCTCGCCGGGGCTGGGCAAACAGGTGCAAAACCTTTCCCGGCCTCCCCCAGCCCCGGGACGGCGCCCCTGAACCCCTAAAGGAAAAATGCGCCCCTCGCGTCTGCTCTCCGAACGGCTTTTGCCGTTCGGAGAGCAGACGCGAGGGGTTCCTCCCGCTCCCCCAGGCCTGGGAAGGCGCCCGTTCACCGGGAACCGCGAAATGCGCCCCTCGCGGCCGCTGGGAGCTCAGGCCCGAAAGGTTGCCCGCCCTCCCCCAGCCCCGGGACCGCGCCCTTCAACTCCCCGTCCGCCGGGGCAGCGAGAGGGGGAAGAGGGGCCCCTTAGGAGGCCGGCGACGGCGGGAGGGGCAGCCCCACCACCCCTTGGGCACCTTCCTGCCCTCTTCCCCTCCGCTCCGGCTCCATTTCGGCGCTGCCTCTCAGGCCGCTCCCCCGACCGGCCGGCCTGCTGCAGGGAGGGACTTCCGGCGGGGAGCGAGGCAGGCCGGAGGCGAAGCCAGCGAGGGACGGACACCAAAGGCCCGCCCCCCCCTTCCAAGAGCTCGAACCTGATCCCCTGCCTTTGACTTCCAAGTGGACCTTCCCGGGATCCAGCACGATTCCTTCTCCCCCCCCCCCCCCCCGTTCTCTCTCCCCATTCAGAAGCGAACCCTCCGCGCGCGCCCCCCCAGCCTTCTTTCCCCCCTCCGTTCGGCCCCTCTAGGAAACGGCTCTGTATGTTGAACCCTTTCAGTGCTGTAGACCGAAGGAAAGCGCGTCCCGCCCCCTCCATTAGGCCCCTCGGTCAGGCTGCCGTCAGGGACGCCTTATGCTGCTTAATGAGGCTGCTCTGGAGCAACACCGCGCGGGATCCCACTGCTATTTATTCCTTCATCTATAGGTAAAGAACGGTCATGGTTTCCCTTGCTCGGAAGCCGGTCGAATAGGGCTCTAGGGATGCGGTGCTCATCTCCATTTCCATGCCGAAGAGCCAGCGCTGTCCGAAGACGTTTCCGTAAGACTCAGTTGGGGGAGGGGTTCAGACGTTGCTAGATGATGCTGTTCTTTAAATGGACCGGTGTAGATGACTGGCTTTCTCTATTGCCCCGTGGAGATCAAATGCAGGACCTCAGATGCGAGCAGAAGGTGCCCAAAGGGGAGTTTTAACCAATATTTCTTGCAGGAGTGAAGGGACAGAGCCCGGATTCGGAGAAAGGAGGCTGGATTTGGACCCCGCCCCCCCCCCTCTTCAAGTTTTTGCTCTGTCCCGCAGGGAGGAAACTCTCCACCTGCAGCCCCAGAGACAGAAGGAGAAAGAGGGAGATCCCTGCCTAGGAAGGAGAAAAGCCTCTGGCAGGAATAACACAAAAGAGGAACGTGAGAGAGAGAGAGAAAGGCCTCTCCTCCAAACAGGCATCTAGGCACTGACCTCGATGGACTGAAGGTCTGATTCACTATCAGGCAGCTTCGTGGGTGTGCGGGGGTTGGGTATGCATCCCCCCCCCCCACCCCGTTTAAACCATTTTATTGACTGTTTATATTGAAAAATACAAAATTCACAAGTAACGTAAAGCTTATATAACCAGTAACAATCAAAATAAAGTCAACATAATGTGCATAATAGCACCATACAGTTTCAAAATATCTGTTGTTTATAGCAACAACTTTTTACCATAAGTTAACTTACAAAAGTTTTAAGGGTTACTGTATCACTGAACGAATAGTTTAACCCACATTTCAAAGTTCTGGAGAACAAACTATCAAAGTACACCTTGTGGTATTGAGACCATTCCGCTGAAATGAACTGTTGCTGAGACAGGTATTCAAGGACCGGGAACCATTTACCGGTAAAGGCTGAGTGTAGGGACGATCCAGCCGTGGAATTTAATTGAACTGTGACAGAATCCATAAGATAATGTGCCCAAAGTTTCCTAAACCAGACCTCGATATTTGGTGGCTTGTCGTCTTTCCAGTAAGGTGCTATAGCAGTCTTGGCTGCATCTAACATAACCTCTGTGGTAGAACCAAGCATTCTAGGTCTTACTTTCTCTGGCCAATAGTTCAAAACTAAGGTTTCAGGCAGGAAAGGGACCGAAATTGAGGTGACTTTTTCTAGAACAGATAGAGCTTCCTTCCAGAACTTCTTAACTTTCTCACACCCCCACCGACAGTGCGCAAAGTTGCCAAGTTGCCGGCACCCTTTCCAGCAATATGGGGAGTAATTTGAGGCAATAAGGGATAGTCTGGCTGGTGTGGCATACCATCTTGTCATAATTTTCAGATTTTGTAAGCGTACTGACATTACCTCAGAGTTGTGTCTTTTGGATGCCCAAATTTGAGACCAGGTTTCCTCTGTAAGAGAGGCGTCACAATCTTTCTGCCAAGAAGACTGATATTTGGGGGGAGTAAGACATAGAGTTTTGATCAGTAAAGAGTATAAAGCCGATCTTAAGCCAGTGTTCCGGGAAGTAAAGGAACCTATTATCATTTCCAATTCTGTACGGGGTATAGCTATTATACCATCAAGGATAAGGGCAGAGTTCTCCATCTGGCTCTCAAAAATGAGAAGCGGGCATACTGGGACTGTGGAGAGGGGCAGTGGCTCAGTGGCAAAGTGTCCGCTCGGCATGCAGACAGTTCCAGGTTCAGAGCTGCTGCCCCTCAGAGTAGACCAGACTGACCTTGACAGAGATCATGAAGGTTGCCATCTGGCCTGGAGGAAAATGTCCTGTCCCTTCCATAGAGGCTCTGCATGTGGAAATGAGCAGGGGAAGGCTTTCATGGCATGGAGACAACAGCCCATTAAGTAAGCCTCTCCTAAAGGGATGGAGCCAGACTGGTGTGGGTCAAATGGCTGAACGTGAACAAAAGGGAAATTACCCCAGGCAAGGTGCTGGTTGGGAAGGCCTGAGATCTGAAACGATATCGTGTTTCCCACTTCCACAAGCTCTGCAACAGGGAACTATTCAAGAGGGCTTGTCTTCTTCGCAGGCAAAAGAGTTACAGAGGGCTAAATAATTCAGAAAGTTAACTTGGATAAATCATTAGGGGATGTGATCTATACTGCTGTGATGTGCCTGGGCTGAGATCAAGCTGAAGACCTGATCTCCTCTGTGACACCTATCAGCTTAAGACCCGGGGTGATTAAATAAATCACAGGTCCCAGTGGTACCAAATAGGTGGTGGCAGGACCTGCTTTCAAACTGTTGGGGAGATTAGGAGTGCAGGAACGTTTCCTAGGATTCCCATTCCCGCCCGGTTGGGTAAGGGCAGGGGGATGAAAACTGGAAGGACCCTACAGCAGGCCCAAGCGCTGGATCAAGCCCTCAGAGGGCTTCCATCGGGCCCACACTGGAACTGGCCATCTCCTGCTTCCAGTTCGGCTGCTGCTGCTGCTGCTGCTGCTGCTGCTGCTGCATAGGTGGCTTCGCCAGACTCTCTCAATCGCTGGGCGGCAAAACTTGAGGGGCTGTGGCTTAGTGGTAGAGCCTCCGATATTCATGCAGGTTCAATCCCTGGCATCTCCAGTTGAAAGGACCAGATAGTAAGTGCTGAGAAAGACCTCAGCCTGTGACCCTGGAGAGCTGCTGCCAGTTTGAGTAGACAATACTGACCTTGATGGACCAGGGGTCTGATTCAGTAGAAGGCAGCTTCCTGCGAAACATCCGTATGAAATACTGTAGGCTACTGAACAGCTCCCCGTTAAGAGAGAGTCACAGCCCAAGCAACAGAAAGACACTGCACCTGCCGTAAGAGTACCTTAATTAAACCGGGTAAACATGGGTAAGCTGGGGGGTGGGGGGGAGAGAATGAACCTCTAGAATGCATCCAAAGCAACCCAGCTGGTTCATCTGCACAACTGAGCAGAAGGTGGTTTGGAGACTATACGGAGGGGAGGGGCCGTGGCTCAGTGGAAGAGCCTCTGCTTTGCATGTGGGCTGTAAGAGCACCTTCATCGCTGCCTGAACTGTGCCATCGTAGTCCAGAAGCCTTATTTTTCCCAGGGTTATCTAGTGGCAAAGATAAACGGCATACTCAGGCAGAGGGAAAACTGGAATCTTAGCATGGGATCTACAAACCTGGGGATTTCAACTGCCAACAGACCTAGCAACATGTTTTTTTAAGCCTGGGCGGTTTGGCTGCTCCATTTCCCATATGCCTGTTTGTTGCAAAAGTCTCATCTAGAGAGACTGCAGATAACAGCTGATTAAAGTCAAGCCGGTCCACAAGAGATATGCTGTGGAAGATGGAGAACTGTTGAGAGAACAGAGATTCCAGGTGTTAGTCTGAAGCAGCAGAACAAAGTTTGAGTCCAGTGGCACCTTTACGATCAACAATGATCAATGTTGCAAGGTGCACGGGGAACCCAAGGGGAGGGAGGCTGTAGGCATGGCCAACTTGAAAGCCAGCCGGAACTCCGTTCCTGTGCGTTCCTGCCTAAAAATACCCCTGGGGGCAGATGAAATAAGGTACTTGAAATCTGGGACTAGCAAACAAGACGTTGTGATTTGATTCCACTGTCACAGGGCACGCCTCCCGCCCCCCCCCCCCCCAAAAAAAGATTTAGGAGATGAAGTCTATAAAGTCTGAGACTCAGCCATACATTTCAGTGACTCAGGAAAGCTCATCCCCTGGTAGAGGGTGAGCAGTAAATCAGCATCCAGCATAATGAAGATGTTTAACAGATTCAAGGGCCAAACACATTTTCTTAGTCTTTCAGGTGCCACTGGATGCTTTCTCTTTTCCACTGCTACAGACAGGCCAACACGGCTACCCACCTCGAACTATCATGGAATAAATGTCAGATGTTCGAGAGCCGCAAGACATGAACAAATAGGACACTTTTTTTTACTGGGAAATATGCAGATTTGCTTTTTATTAACATTAAACCAGAGTGCCAAAAATAATAACAAAAGGGGTAAAAGCAGATATCGATAATGATATTTATTTGTCCAGTGGTATTTGTTTGCTAATGAAATTTAGCTTCCCCAGCTGCCCTGCCGGGAGCCACACACCCGAGGAAGGCGCTGCAGGGACCCCCCTGGTTTCGCAGAGAGGTGCGAAGGAGACAACCCCCTCCACACACCCAGAGGGAGGGGCTTTCCCCGGCCTCCCCCCAACTACGGTTGCCAGGTCTGGGTTGGGAAAAAG
This sequence comes from Lepidodactylus listeri, assembly GCA_029233225.1. Taxonomy (NCBI): domain Eukaryota; kingdom Metazoa; phylum Chordata; class Lepidosauria; order Squamata; family Gekkonidae; genus Lepidodactylus; species Lepidodactylus listeri. The sequence goes on along the minus strand of JARCFY010000021.1, from coordinate 27,880,693 downwards.
CTGGAGACTTTGGGGGTGGAGCCAAGAGCCCCACCCGGAGGCTAATGCAAAAACTGAGGGTCACAGTGATAGGAAGACATACAAAATACTGATACACTGATAAGTCGCTGTTTGAATGTAAACCTGCCCTTGATGCATTGTTTGAGTGAAACATATTTTTCTCTATGTACTGTTTGGGTGAAAGATATCTTTTTATAATATCTGATACCAATATTTAGAGATTGGAAAATACAAAAAGGATAAAGCCTAAAATTGCTCTACCGTAAACATATATTTCCTGTGCACGCTGATATCTTACTGGTCTCCTGCAGTGTCCTTTATTTAAATTCGCTTTTAGAATAGTCACTTTACGATCTGCAAATATACATACCATGTGCATAAGACAAACAAATGGTCACATAAGACAAACAAATGCTCAGAAATTGAGTGCACAGCAACGGTTTGGTATTCTGGCTCAGCCACGCATTTCCCCAACAAAGGCAACTGTGATGCCATAGTTTACTGAAATTCAGTACAAAGTCGCCCAAGACTTTAAATACTCTGGGGCAATAATAGGTAGTGGGCTGATTCCAAACTCAGTGGCTAGTTTCCACTGATTCCTCCTTCCTACTGCAGACCTCCGGGTTCACTTCATTCCTCATGATACCCTTTCCCCCAGAAGCAACATTTCATGGAGCTAAGTGGGAGGAGGGTGGCAGGAGAGTTTCATTCTGACACAGGATCCAGCACAGTGTTTCCCATGGCTGAGTCCAGACATCGATGGATACTGCACTTTAGCAGTCATTGGCAATTGGGGCTTATCCATACAAGAAGATCCAGGTGCAAATCAGGGCAGCTGCAAAACAACAGAGCCATAGCCACCAATGTGTGGATACAGCCCACATTCTACTGTGTGTATGCAAGTGCCGTCCAGTTGCAGCACACAAGTGGCAATCCCAACAAGCGGCTTTCAAAGGAGGTGAGAAGCAGAGGCAGTTTGCCCTTGCCTTCCTCTTTCACATCCTCCGGGGATGGTCTCCCATCCAAGTCCAGACCCGGCTTAGCTTCTAAGACCTAAGGAGGCTGGGCTACATCTTGCCACCTTCTCTCCCCTCCACATTTTAAAGGTTTCCCCCCCTCCCCCAGGCCCGGGAAGGCGCCCTTTAACCACGAACGGCGAGTTGCGCCCCTCGCCGGGGCTGGGCAAACAGGTGCAAAACCTTTCCCGGCCTCCCCCAGCCCCGGGACGGCGCCCCTGAACCCCTAAAGGAAAAATGCGCCCCTCGCGTCTGCTCTCCGAACGGCTTTTGCCGTTCGGAGAGCAGACGCGAGGGGTTCCTCCCGCTCCCCCAGGCCTGGGAAGGCGCCCGTTCACCGGGAACCGCGAAATGCGCCCCTCGCGGCCGCTGGGAGCTCAGGCCCGAAAGGTTGCCCGCCCTCCCCCAGCCCCGGGACCGCGCCCTTCAACTCCCCGTCCGCCGGGGCAGCGAGAGGGGGAAGAGGGGCCCCTTAGGAGGCCGGCGACGGCGGGAGGGGCAGCCCCACCACCCCTTGGGCACCTTCCTGCCCTCTTCCCCTCCGCTCCGGCTCCATTTCGGCGCTGCCTCTCAGGCCGCTCCCCCGACCGGCCGGCCTGCTGCAGGGAGGGACTTCCGGCGGGGAGCGAGGCAGGCCGGAGGCGAAGCCAGCGAGGGACGGACACCAAAGGCCCGCCCCCCCCTTCCAAGAGCTCGAACCTGATCCCCTGCCTTTGACTTCCAAGTGGACCTTCCCGGGATCCAGCACGATTCCTTCTCCCCCCCCCCCCCCCCGTTCTCTCTCCCCATTCAGAAGCGAACCCTCCGCGCGCGCCCCCCCAGCCTTCTTTCCCCCCTCCGTTCGGCCCCTCTAGGAAACGGCTCTGTATGTTGAACCCTTTCAGTGCTGTAGACCGAAGGAAAGCGCGTCCCGCCCCCTCCATTAGGCCCCTCGGTCAGGCTGCCGTCAGGGACGCCTTATGCTGCTTAATGAGGCTGCTCTGGAGCAACACCGCGCGGGATCCCACTGCTATTTATTCCTTCATCTATAGGTAAAGAACGGTCATGGTTTCCCTTGCTCGGAAGCCGGTCGAATAGGGCTCTAGGGATGCGGTGCTCATCTCCATTTCCATGCCGAAGAGCCAGCGCTGTCCGAAGACGTTTCCGTAAGACTCAGTTGGGGGAGGGGTTCAGACGTTGCTAGATGATGCTGTTCTTTAAATGGACCGGTGTAGATGACTGGCTTTCTCTATTGCCCCGTGGAGATCAAATGCAGGACCTCAGATGCGAGCAGAAGGTGCCCAAAGGGGAGTTTTAACCAATATTTCTTGCAGGAGTGAAGGGACAGAGCCCGGATTCGGAGAAAGGAGGCTGGATTTGGACCCCGCCCCCCCCCCTCTTCAAGTTTTTGCTCTGTCCCGCAGGGAGGAAACTCTCCACCTGCAGCCCCAGAGACAGAAGGAGAAAGAGGGAGATCCCTGCCTAGGAAGGAGAAAAGCCTCTGGCAGGAATAACACAAAAGAGGAACGTGAGAGAGAGAGAGAAAGGCCTCTCCTCCAAACAGGCATCTAGGCACTGACCTCGATGGACTGAAGGTCTGATTCACTATCAGGCAGCTTCGTGGGTGTGCGGGGGTTGGGTATGCATCCCCCCCCCCCACCCCGTTTAAACCATTTTATTGACTGTTTATATTGAAAAATACAAAATTCACAAGTAACGTAAAGCTTATATAACCAGTAACAATCAAAATAAAGTCAACATAATGTGCATAATAGCACCATACAGTTTCAAAATATCTGTTGTTTATAGCAACAACTTTTTACCATAAGTTAACTTACAAAAGTTTTAAGGGTTACTGTATCACTGAACGAATAGTTTAACCCACATTTCAAAGTTCTGGAGAACAAACTATCAAAGTACACCTTGTGGTATTGAGACCATTCCGCTGAAATGAACTGTTGCTGAGACAGGTATTCAAGGACCGGGAACCATTTACCGGTAAAGGCTGAGTGTAGGGACGATCCAGCCGTGGAATTTAATTGAACTGTGACAGAATCCATAAGATAATGTGCCCAAAGTTTCCTAAACCAGACCTCGATATTTGGTGGCTTGTCGTCTTTCCAGTAAGGTGCTATAGCAGTCTTGGCTGCATCTAACATAACCTCTGTGGTAGAACCAAGCATTCTAGGTCTTACTTTCTCTGGCCAATAGTTCAAAACTAAGGTTTCAGGCAGGAAAGGGACCGAAATTGAGGTGACTTTTTCTAGAACAGATAGAGCTTCCTTCCAGAACTTCTTAACTTTCTCACACCCCCACCGACAGTGCGCAAAGTTGCCAAGTTGCCGGCACCCTTTCCAGCAATATGGGGAGTAATTTGAGGCAATAAGGGATAGTCTGGCTGGTGTGGCATACCATCTTGTCATAATTTTCAGATTTTGTAAGCGTACTGACATTACCTCAGAGTTGTGTCTTTTGGATGCCCAAATTTGAGACCAGGTTTCCTCTGTAAGAGAGGCGTCACAATCTTTCTGCCAAGAAGACTGATATTTGGGGGGAGTAAGACATAGAGTTTTGATCAGTAAAGAGTATAAAGCCGATCTTAAGCCAGTGTTCCGGGAAGTAAAGGAACCTATTATCATTTCCAATTCTGTACGGGGTATAGCTATTATACCATCAAGGATAAGGGCAGAGTTCTCCATCTGGCTCTCAAAAATGAGAAGCGGGCATACTGGGACTGTGGAGAGGGGCAGTGGCTCAGTGGCAAAGTGTCCGCTCGGCATGCAGACAGTTCCAGGTTCAGAGCTGCTGCCCCTCAGAGTAGACCAGACTGACCTTGACAGAGATCATGAAGGTTGCCATCTGGCCTGGAGGAAAATGTCCTGTCCCTTCCATAGAGGCTCTGCATGTGGAAATGAGCAGGGGAAGGCTTTCATGGCATGGAGACAACAGCCCATTAAGTAAGCCTCTCCTAAAGGGATGGAGCCAGACTGGTGTGGGTCAAATGGCTGAACGTGAACAAAAGGGAAATTACCCCAGGCAAGGTGCTGGTTGGGAAGGCCTGAGATCTGAAACGATATCGTGTTTCCCACTTCCACAAGCTCTGCAACAGGGAACTATTCAAGAGGGCTTGTCTTCTTCGCAGGCAAAAGAGTTACAGAGGGCTAAATAATTCAGAAAGTTAACTTGGATAAATCATTAGGGGATGTGATCTATACTGCTGTGATGTGCCTGGGCTGAGATCAAGCTGAAGACCTGATCTCCTCTGTGACACCTATCAGCTTAAGACCCGGGGTGATTAAATAAATCACAGGTCCCAGTGGTACCAAATAGGTGGTGGCAGGACCTGCTTTCAAACTGTTGGGGAGATTAGGAGTGCAGGAACGTTTCCTAGGATTCCCATTCCCGCCCGGTTGGGTAAGGGCAGGGGGATGAAAACTGGAAGGACCCTACAGCAGGCCCAAGCGCTGGATCAAGCCCTCAGAGGGCTTCCATCGGGCCCACACTGGAACTGGCCATCTCCTGCTTCCAGTTCGGCTGCTGCTGCTGCTGCTGCTGCTGCTGCTGCTGCATAGGTGGCTTCGCCAGACTCTCTCAATCGCTGGGCGGCAAAACTTGAGGGGCTGTGGCTTAGTGGTAGAGCCTCCGATATTCATGCAGGTTCAATCCCTGGCATCTCCAGTTGAAAGGACCAGATAGTAAGTGCTGAGAAAGACCTCAGCCTGTGACCCTGGAGAGCTGCTGCCAGTTTGAGTAGACAATACTGACCTTGATGGACCAGGGGTCTGATTCAGTAGAAGGCAGCTTCCTGCGAAACATCCGTATGAAATACTGTAGGCTACTGAACAGCTCCCCGTTAAGAGAGAGTCACAGCCCAAGCAACAGAAAGACACTGCACCTGCCGTAAGAGTACCTTAATTAAACCGGGTAAACATGGGTAAGCTGGGGGGTGGGGGGGAGAGAATGAACCTCTAGAATGCATCCAAAGCAACCCAGCTGGTTCATCTGCACAACTGAGCAGAAGGTGGTTTGGAGACTATACGGAGGGGAGGGGCCGTGGCTCAGTGGAAGAGCCTCTGCTTTGCATGTGGGCTGTAAGAGCACCTTCATCGCTGCCTGAACTGTGCCATCGTAGTCCAGAAGCCTTATTTTTCCCAGGGTTATCTAGTGGCAAAGATAAACGGCATACTCAGGCAGAGGGAAAACTGGAATCTTAGCATGGGATCTACAAACCTGGGGATTTCAACTGCCAACAGACCTAGCAACATGTTTTTTTAAGCCTGGGCGGTTTGGCTGCTCCATTTCCCATATGCCTGTTTGTTGCAAAAGTCTCATCTAGAGAGACTGCAGATAACAGCTGATTAAAGTCAAGCCGGTCCACAAGAGATATGCTGTGGAAGATGGAGAACTGTTGAGAGAACAGAGATTCCAGGTGTTAGTCTGAAGCAGCAGAACAAAGTTTGAGTCCAGTGGCACCTTTACGATCAACAATGATCAATGTTGCAAGGTGCACGGGGAACCCAAGGGGAGGGAGGCTGTAGGCATGGCCAACTTGAAAGCCAGCCGGAACTCCGTTCCTGTGCGTTCCTGCCTAAAAATACCCCTGGGGGCAGATGAAATAAGGTACTTGAAATCTGGGACTAGCAAACAAGACGTTGTGATTTGATTCCACTGTCACAGGGCACGCCTCCCGGCCCCCCCCCCCCAAAAAAAAAGATTTAGGAGATGAAGTCTATAAAGTCTGAGACTCAGCCATACATTTCAGTGACTCAGGAAAGCTCATCCCCTGGTAGAGGGTGAGCAGTAAATCAGCATCCAGCATAATGAAGATGTTTAACAGATTCAAGGGCCAAACACATTTTCTTAGTCTTTCAGGTGCCACTGGATGCTTTCTCTTTTCCACTGCTACAGACAGGCCAACACGGCTACCCACCTCGAACTATCATGGAATAAATGTCAGATGTTCGAGAGCCGCAAGACATGAACAAATAGGACACTTTTTTTTACTGGGAAATATGCAGATTTGCTTTTTATTAACATTAAACCAGAGTGCCAAAAATAATAACAAAAGGGGTAAAAGCAGATATCGATAATGATATTTATTTGTCCAGTGGTATTTGTTTGCTAATGAAATTTAGCTTCCCCAGCTGCCCTGCCGGGAGCCACACACCCGAGGAAGGCGCTGCAGGGACCCCCCTGGTTTCGCAGAGAGGTGCGAAGGAGACAACCCCCTCCACACACCCAGAGGGAGGGGCTTTCCCCGGCCTCCCCCCAACTACGGTTGCCAGGTCTGGGTTGGGAAAAAGCTGGAGACTTTGGGGGTGGAGCCAAGAGCCCCACCCGGAGGCTAATGCAAAAACTGAGGGTCACAGTGATAGGAAGACATACAAAATACTGATACACTGATAAGTCGCTGTTTGAATGTAAACCTGCCCTTGATGCATTGTTTGAGTGAAACATATTTTTCTCTATGTACTGTTTGGGTGAAAGATATCTTTTTATAATATCTGATACCAATATTTAGAGATTGGAAAATACAAAAAGGATAAAGCCTAAAATTGCTCTACCGTAAACATATATTTCCTGTGCACGCTGATATCTTACTGGTCTCCTGCAGTGTCCTTTATTTAAATTCGCTTTTAGAATAGTCACTTTACGATCTGCAAATATACATACCATGTGCATAAGACAAACAAATGGTCACATAAGACAAACAAATGCTCAGAAATTGAGTGCACAGCAACGGTTTGGTATTCTGGCTCAGCCACGCATTTCCCCAACAAAGGCAACTGTGATGCCATAGTTTACTGAAATTCAGTACAAAGTCGCCCAAGACTTTAAATACTCTGGGGCAATAATAGGTAGTGGGCTGATTCCAAACTCAGTGGCTAGTTTCCACTGATTCCTCCTTCCTACTGCAGACCTCCGGGTTCACTTCATTCCTCATGATACCCTTTCCCCCAGAAGCAACATTTCATGGAGCTAAGTGGGAGGAGGGTGGCAGGAGAGTTTCATTCTGACACAGGATCCAGCACAGTGTTTCCCATGGCTGAGTCCAGACATCGATGGATACTGCACTTTAGCAGTCATTGGCAATTGGGGCTTATCCATACAAGAAGATCCAGGTGCAAATCAGGGCAGCTGCAAAACAACAGAGCCATAGCCACCAATGTGTGGATACAGCCCACATTCTACTGTGTGTATGCAAGTGCCGTCCAGTTGCAGCACACAAGTGGCAATCCCAACAAGCGGCTTTCAAAGGAGGTGAGAAGCAGAGGCAGTTTGCCCTTGCCTTCCTCTTTCACATCCTCCGGGGATGGTCTCCCATCCAAGTCCAGACCCGGCTTAGCTTCTAAGACCTAAGGAGGCTGGGCTCCATCTTGCCACCTTCTCTCCCCTCCACATTTTAAAGGTTTCCCCCCCTCCCCCAGGCCCGGGAAGGCGCCCTTTAACCACGAACGGCGAGTTGCGCCCCTCGCCGGGGCTGGGCAAACAGGTGCAAAACCTTTCCCGGCCTCCCCCAGCCCCGGGACGGCGCCCCTGAACCCCTAAAGGAAAAATGCGCCCCTCGCGTCTGCTCTCCGAACGGCTTTTGCCGTTCGGAGAGCAGACGCGAGGGGTTCCTCCCGCTCCCCCAGGCCTGGGAAGGCGCCCGTTCACCGGGAACCGCGAAATGCGCCCCTCGCGGCCGCTGGGAGCTCAGGCCCGAAAGGTTGCCCGCCCTCCCCCAGCCCCGGGACCGCGCCCTTCAACTCCCCGTCCGCCGGGGCAGCGAGAGGGGGAAGAGGGGCCCCTTAGGAGGCCGGCGACGGCGGGAGGGGCAGCCCCACCACCCCTTGGGCACCTTCCTGCCCTCTTCCCCTCCGCTCCGGCTCCATTTCGGCGCTGCCTCTCAGGCCGCTCCCCCCGACCGGCCGGCCTGCTGCAGGGAGGGACTTCCGGCGGGGAGCGAGGCAGGCCGGAGGCGAAGCCAGCGAGGGACGGACACCAAAGGCCCGCCCCCCCCTTCCAAGAGCTCGAACCTGATCCCCTGCCTTTGACTTCCAAGTGGACCTTCCGGGATCCAGCACGATTCCTTCTCCCCCCCCCCCCCCGTTCTCTCTCCCCATTCAGAAGCGAACCCTCCGCGCGCGCCCCCCCAGCCTTCTTTCCCCCCTCTGTTCGGCCCCTCTAGGAAACGGCTCTGTATGTTGAACCCTTTCAGTGCTGTAGACCGAAGGAAAGCGCGTCCCGCCCCCTCCATTAGGCCCCTCGGTCAGGCTGCCGTCAGGGACGCCTTATGCTGCTTAATGAGGCTGCTCTGGAGCAACACCGCGCGGGATCCCACTGCTATTTATTCCTCCATCTATAGGTAAAGAACGGTCAAGGTTTCCCTTGCTCGGAAGCCGGTCGAATAGGGCTCTAGGGATGCGGTGCTCATCTCCATTTCCATGCCGAAGAGCCAGCGCTGTCCGAAGACGTTTCCGTAAGACTCAGTTGGGGGAGGGGTTCAGACGTTGCTAGATGATGCTGTTCTTTAAATGGACCGGTGTAGATGACTGGCTTTCTCTATTGCCCCGTGGAGATCAAATGCAGGACCTCAGATGCGAGCAGAAGGTGCCCAAAGGGGAGTTTTAACCAATATTTCTTGCAGGAGTGAAGGGACAGAGCCCGGATTCGGAGAAAGGAGGCTGGATTTGGACCCCGCCCCCCCCCCCCTCTTCAAGTTTTTGCTCTGTCCCGCAGGGAGGAAACTCTCCACCTGCAGCCCCAGAGACAGAAGGAGAAAGAGGGAGATCCCTGCCTAGGAAGGAGAAAAGCCTCTGGCAGGAATAACACAAAAGAGGAACGTGAGAGAGAGAGAGAAAGGCCTCTCCTCCAAACAGGCATCTAGGCACTGACCTCGATGGACTGAAGGTCTGATTCACTATCAGGCAGCTTCGTGGGTGTGCGGGGGTTGGGTATGCATCCCCCCCCCCCCCCCGTTTAAAACCATTTTATTGACTGTTTATATTGAAAAATACAAAATTCACAAGTAACGTAAAGCTTATATAACCAGTAACAATCAAAATAAAGTCAACATAATGTGCATAATAGCACCATACAGTTTCAAAATATCTGTTGTTTATAGCAACAACTTTTTACCATAAGTTAACTTACAAAAGTTTTAAGGGTTACTGTATCACTGAACGAATAGTTTAACCCACATTTCAAAGTTCTGGAGAACAAACTATCAAAGTACACCTTGTGGTATTGAGACCATTCCGCTGAAATGAACTGTTGCTGAGACAGGTATTCAAGGACCGGGAACCATTTACCGGTAAAGGCTGAGTGTAGGGACGATCCAGCCGTGGAATTTAATTGAACTGTGACAGAATCCATAAGATAATGTGCCCAAAGTTTCCTAAACCAGACCTCGATATTTGGTGGCTTGTCGTCTTTCCAGTAAGGTGCTATAGCAGTCTTGGCTGCATCTAACATAACCTCTGTGGTAGAACCAAGCATTCTAGGTCTTACTTTCTCTGGCCAATAGTTCAAAACTAAGGTTTCAGGCAGGAAAGGGACCGAAATTGAGGTGACTTTTTCTAGAACAGATAGAGCTTCCTTCCAGAACTTCTTAACTTTCTCACACCCCCACCGACAGTGCGCAAAGTTGCCAAGTTGCCGGCACCCTTTCCAGCAATATGGGGAGTAATTTGAGGCAATAAGGGATAGTCTGGCTGGTGTGGCATACCATCTTGTCATAATTTTCAGATTTTGTAAGCGTACTGACATTACCTCAGAGTTGTGTCTTTTGGATGCCCAAATTTGAGACCAGGTTTCCTCTGTAAGAGAGGCGTCACAATCTTTCTGCCAAGAAGACTGATATTTGGGGGGAGTAAGACATAGAGTTTTGATCAGTAAAGAGTATAAAGCCGATCTTAAGCCAGTGTTCCGGGAAGTAAAGGAACCTATTATCATTTCCAATTCTGTACGGGGTATAGCTATTATACCATCAAGGATAAGGGCAGAGTTCTCCATCTGGCTCTCAAAAATGAGAAGCGGGCATACTGGGACTGTGGAGAGGGGCAGTGGCTCAGTGGCAAAGTGTCCGCTCGGCATGCAGACAGTTCCAGGTTCAGAGCTGCTGCCCCTCAGAGTAGACCAGACTGACCTTGACAGAGATCATGAAGGTTGCCATCTGGCCTGGAGAAAAATGTCCTGTCCCTTCCATAGAGGCTCCGCATGTGGAAATGAGCAGGGGAAGGCTTTCATGGCATGGAGACAACAGCCCATTAAGTAAGCCTCTCCTAAAGGGATGGAGCCAGACTGGTGTGGGTCAAATGGCTGAACGTGAACAAAAGGGAAATTACCCCAGGCAAGGTGCTGGTTGGGAAGGCCTGAGATCTGAAACGATATCGTGTTTCCCACTTCCACAAGCTCTGCAACAGGGAACTATTCAAGAGGGCTTGTCTTCTTCGCAGGCAAAAGAGTTACAGAGGGCTAAATAATTCAGAAAGTTAACTTGGATAAATCATTAGGGGATGTGATCTATACTGCTGTGATGTGCCTGGGCTGAGATCAAGCTGAAGACCTGATCTCCTCTGTGACACCTATCAGCTTAAGACCCGGGGTGATTAAATAAATCACAGGTCCCAGTGGTACCAAATAGGTGGTGGCAGGACCTGCTTTCAAACTGTTGGGGAGATTAGGAGTGCAGGAACGTTTCCTAGGATTCCCATTCCCGCCCGGTTGGGTAAGGGCAGGGGGATGAAAACTGGAAGGACCCTACAGCAGGCCCAAGCGCTGGATCAAGCCCTCAGAGGGCTTCCATCGGGCCCACACTGGAACTGGCCATCTCCTGCTTCCAGTTCGGTTGCTGCTGCTGCTGCTGCTGCTGCATAGGTGGCTTCGCCAGACTCTCTCAATCGCTGGGCGGCAAAACTTGAGGGGCTGTGGCTTAGTGGTAGAGCCTCCGATATTCATGCAGGTTCAATCCCTGGCATCTCCAGTTGAAAGGATCAGATAGTAAGTGCTGAGAAAGACCTCAGCCTGTGACCCGGGAGAGCTGCTGCCAGTTTGAGTAGACAATACTGACCTTGATGGACCAGGGGTCTGATTCAGTAGAAGGCAGCTTCCTGCGAAACATCCGTATGAAATACTGTAGGCTACTGAACAGCTCCCCGTTAAGAGAGAGTCACAGCCCAAGCAACAGAAAGACACTGCACCTGCCGTAAGAGTACCTTAATTAAACCGGGTAAACATGGGTAAGCTGGGGGGTGGGGGGGAGAGAATGAACCTCTAGAATGCATCCAAAGCAACCCAGCTGGTTCATCTGCACAACTGAGCAGAAGGTGGTTTGGAGACTATACGGAGGGGAGGGGCCGTGGCTCAGTGGAAGAGCCTCTGCTTTGCATGTGGGCTGTAAGAGCACCTTCATCGCTGCCTGAACTGTGCCATCGTAGTCCAGAAGCCTTATCTTTTCCAGGGTTATCTAGTGGCAAAGATAAACGGCATACTCAGGCAGAGGGAAAACTGGAATCTTAGCATGGGATCTACAAACCTGGGGATTTCAACTGCCAACAGACCTAGCAACATGTTTTTTTAAGCCTGGGCGGTTTGGCTGCTCCATTTCCCATATGCCTGTTTGTTGCAAAAGTCTCATCTAGAGAGACTGCAGATAACAGCTGATTAAAGTCAAGCCGGTCCACAAGAGATATGCTGTGGAAGATGGAGAACTGTTGAGAGAACAGAGATTCCAGGTGTTAGTCTGAAGCAGCAGAACAAAGTTTGAGTCCAGTGGCACCTTTACGATCAACAATGATCAATGTTGCAAGGTGCACGGGGAACCCAAGGGGAGGGAGGCTGTAGGCATGGCCAACTTGAAAGCCAGCCGGAACTCCGTTCCTGTGCGTTCCTGCCTAAAAATACCCCTGGGGGCAGATGAAATAAGGTACTTGAAATCTGGGACTAGCAAACAAGACGTTGTGATTTGATTCCACTGTCACAGGGCACGCCTCCCGCCCCCCCCCCCCCCCCAAAAAAAGATTTAGGAGATGAAGTCTATAAAGTCTGAGACTCAGCCATACATTTCAGTGACTCAGGAAAGCTCATCCCCTGGTAGAGGGTGAGCAGTAAATCAGCATCCAGCATAATGAAGATGTTTAACAGATTCAAGGGCCAAACACATTTTCTTAGTCTTTCAGGTGCCACTGGATGCTTTCTCTTTTCCACTGCTACAGACAGGCCAACACGGCTACCCACCTCGAACTATCATGGAATAAATGTCAGATGTTCGAGAGCCGCAAGACATGAACAAATAGGACACTTTTTTTTACTGGGAAATATGCAGATTTGCTTTTTATTAACATTAAACCAGAGTGCCAAAAATAATAACAAAAGGGGTAAAAGCAGATATCGATAATGATATTTATTTGTCCAGTGGTATTTGTTTGCTAATGAAATTTAGCTTCCCCAGCTGCCCTGCCGGGAGCCACACACCCGAGGAAGGCGCTGCAGGGACCCCCCTGGTTTCGCAGAGAGGTGCGAAGGAGACAACCCCCTCCACACACCCAGAGGGAGGGGCTTTCCCCGGCCTCCCCCCAACTACGGTTGCCAGGTCTGGGTTGGGAAAAAGCTGGAGACTTTGGGGGTGGAGCCAAGAGCCCCACCCGGAGGCTAATGCAAAAACTGAGGGTCACAGTGATAGGAAGACATACAAAATACTGATACACTGATAAGTCGCTGTTTGAATGTAAACCTGCCCTTGATGCATTGTTTGAGTGAAACATATTTTTCTCTATGTACTGTTTGGGTGAAAGATATCTTTTTATAATATCTGATACCAATATTTAGAGATTGGAAAATACAAAAAGGATAAAGCCTAAAATTGCTCTACCGTAAACATATATTTCCTGTGCACGCTGATATCTTACTGGTCTCCTGCAGTGTCCTTTATTTAAATTCGCTTTTAGAATAGTCACTTTACGATCTGCAAATATACATACCATGTGCATAAGACAAACAAATGGTCACATAAGACAAACAAATGCTCAGAAATTGAGTGCACAGCAACGGTTTGGTATTCTGGCTCAGCCACGCATTTCCCCAACAAAGGCAACTGTGATGCCATAGTTTACTGAAATTCAGTACAAAGTCGCCCAAGACTTTAAATACTCTGGGGCAATAATAGGTAGTGGGCTGATTCCAAACTCAGTGGCTAGTTTCCACTGATTCCTCCTTCCTACTGCAGACCTCCGGGTTCACTTCATTCCTCATGATACCCTTTCCCCCAGAAGCAACATTTCATGGAGCTAAGTGGGAGGAGGGTGGCAGGAGAGTTTCATTCTGACACAGGATCCAGCACAGTGTTTCCCATGGCTGAGTCCAGACATCGATGGATACTGCACTTTAGCAGTCATTGGCAATTGGGGCTTATCCATACAAGAAGATCCAGGTGCAAATCAGGGCAGCTGCAAAACAACAGAGCCATAGCCACCAATGTGTGGATACAGCCCACATTCTACTGTGTGTATGCAAGTGCCGTCCAGTTGCAGCACACAAGTGGCAATCCCAACAAGCGGCTTTCAAAGGAGGTGAGAAGCAGAGGCAGTTTGCCCTTGCCTTCCTCTTTCACATCCTCCGGGGATGGTCTCCCATCCAAGTCCAGACCCGGCTTAGCTTCTAAGACCTAAGGAGGCTGGGCTACATCTTGCCACCTTCTCTCCCCTCCACATTTTAAAGGTTTCCCCCCCTCCCCCAGGCCCGGGAAGGCGCCCTTTAACCACGAACGGCGAGTTGCGCCCCTCGCCGGGGCTGGGCAAACAGGTGCAAAACCTTTCCCGGCCTCCCCCAGCCCCGGGACGGCGCCCCTGAACCCCTAAAGGAAAAATGCGCCCCTCGCGTCTGCTCTCCGAACGGCTTTTGCCGTTCGGAGAGCAGACGCGAGGGGTTCCTCCCGCTCCCCCAGGCCTGGGAAGGCGCCCGTTCACCGGGAACCGCGAAATGCGCCCCTCGCGGCCGCTGGGAGCTCAGGCCCGAAAGGTTGCCCGCCCTCCCCCAGCCCCGGGACCGCGCCCTTCAACTCCCCGTCCGCCGGGGCAGCGAGAGGGGGAAGAGGGGCCCCTTAGGAGGCCGGCGACGGCGGGAGGGGCAGCCCCACCACCCCTTGGGCACCTTCCTGCCCTCTTCCCCTCCGCTCCGGCTCCATTTCGGCGCTGCCTCTCAGGCCGCTCCCCCGACCGGCCGGCCTGCTGCAGGGAGGGACTTCCGGCGGGGAGCGAGGCAGGCCGGAGGCGAAGCCAGCGAGGGACGGACACCAAAGGCCCGCCCCCCCCTTCCAAGAGCTCGAACCTGATCCCCTGCCTTTGACTTCCAAGTGGACCTTCCCGGGATCCAGCACGATTCCTTCTCCCCCCCCCCCCCGTTCTCTCTCCCCATTCAGAAGCGAACCCTCCGCGCGCGCCCCCCCAGCCTTCTTTCCCCCCTCCGTTCGGCCCCTCTAGGAAACGGCTCTGTATGTTGAACCCTTTCAGTGCTGTAGACCGAAGGAAAGCGCGTCCCGCCCCCTCCATTAGGCCCCTCGGTCAGGCTGCCGTCAGGGACGCCTTATGCTGCTTAATGAGGCTGCTCTGGAGCAACACCGCGCGGGATCCCACTGCTATTTATTCCTCCATCTATAGGTAAAGAACGGTCAAGGTTTCCCTTGCTCGGAAGCCGGTCGAATAGGGCTCTAGGGATGCGGTGCTCATCTCCATTTCCATGCCGAAGAGCCAGCGCTGTCCGAAGACGTTTCCGTAAGACTCAGTTGGGGGAGGGGTTCAGACGTTGCTAGATGATGCTGTTCTTTAAATGGACCGGTGTAGATGACTGGCTTTCTCTATTGCCCCGTGGAGATCAAATGCAGGACCTCAGATGCGAGCAGAAGGTGCCCAAAGGGGAGTTTTAACCAATATTTCTTGCAGGAGTGAAGGGACAGAGCCCGGATTCGGAGAAAGGAGGCTGGATTTGGACCCCGCCCCCCCCCCCCCTCTTCAAGTTTTTGCTCTGTCCCGCAGGGAGGAAACTCTCCACCTGCAGCCCCAGAGACAGAAGGAGAAAGAGGGAGATCCCTGCCTAGGAAGGAGAAAAGCCTCTGGCAGGAATAACACAAAAGAGGAACGTGAGAGAGAGAGAGAAAGGCCTCTCCTCCAAACAGGCATCTAGGCACTGACCTCGATGGACTGAAGGTCTGATTCACTATCAGGCAGCTTCGTGGGTGTGCGGGGGTTGGGTATGCATCCCCCCCCCCCCCCCGTTTAAACCATTTTATTGACTGTTTATATTGAAAAATACAAAATTCACAAGTAACGTAAAGCTTATATAACCAGTAACAATCAAAATAAAGTCAACATAATGTGCATAATAGCACCATACAGTTTCAAAATATCTGTTGTTTATAGCAACAACTTTTTACCATAAGTTAACTTACAAAAGTTTTAAGGGTTACTGTATCACTGAACGAATAGTTTAACCCACATTTCAAAGTTCTGGAGAACAAACTATCAAAGTACACCTTGTGGTATTGAGACCATTCCGCTGAAATGAACTGTTGCTGAGACAGGTATTCAAGGACCGGGAACCATTTACCGGTAAAGGCTGAGTGTAGGGACGATCCAGCCGTGGAATTTAATTGAACTGTGACAGAATCCATAAGATAATGTGCCCAAAGTTTCCTAAACCAGACCTCGATATTTGGTGGCTTGTCGTCTTTCCAGTAAGGTGCTATAGCAGTCTTGGCTGCATCTAACATAACCTCTGTGGTAGAACCAAGCATTCTAGGTCTTACTTTCTCTGGCCAATAGTTCAAAACTAAGGTTTCAGGCAGGAAAGGGACCGAAATTGAGGTGACTTTTTCTAGAACA
Source organism: Lepidodactylus listeri (assembly GCA_029233225.1). NCBI lineage: Eukaryota > Metazoa > Chordata > Lepidosauria > Squamata > Gekkonidae > Lepidodactylus > Lepidodactylus listeri. The sequence goes on along the minus strand of JARCFY010000021.1, from coordinate 27,864,840 downwards.
GATAGAGCTTCCTTCCAGAACTTCTTAACTTTCTCACACCCCCACCGACAGTGCGCAAAGTTGCCAAGTTGCCGGCACCCTTTCCAGCAATATGGGGAGTAATTTGAGGCAATAAGGGATAGTCTGGCTGGTGTGGCATACCATCTTGTCATAATTTTCAGATTTTGTAAGCGTACTGACATTACCTCAGAGTTGTGTCTTTTGGATGCCCAAATTTGAGACCAGGTTTCCTCTGTAAGAGAGGCGTCACAATCTTTCTGCCAAGAAGACTGATATTTGGGGGGAGTAAGACATAGAGTTTTGATCAGTAAAGAGTATAAAGCCGATCTTAAGCCAGTGTTCCGGGAAGTAAAGGAACCTATTATCATTTCCAATTCTGTACGGGGTATAGCTATTATACCATCAAGGATAAGGGCAGAGTTCTCCATCTGGCTCTCAAAAATGAGAAGCGGGCATACTGGGACTGTGGAGAGGGGCAGTGGCTCAGTGGCAAAGTGTCCGCTCGGCATGCAGACAGTTCCAGGTTCAGAGCTGCTGCCCCTCAGAGTAGACCAGACTGACCTTGACAGAGATCATGAAGGTTGCCATCTGGCCTGGAGAAAAATGTCCTGTCCCTTCCATAGAGGCTCCGCATGTGGAAATGAGCAGGGGAAGGCTTTCATGGCATGGAGACAACAGCCCATTAAGTAAGCCTCTCCTAAAGGGATGGAGCCAGACTGGTGTGGGTCAAATGGCTGAACGTGAACAAAAGGGAAATTACCCCAGGCAAGGTGCTGGTTGGGAAGGCCTGAGATCTGAAACGATATCGTGTTTCCCACTTCCACAAGCTCTGCAACAGGGAACTATTCAAGAGGGCTTGTCTTCTTCGCAGGCAAAAGAGTTACAGAGGGCTAAATAATTCAGAAAGTTAACTTGGATAAATCATTAGGGGATGTGATCTATACTGCTGTGATGTGCCTGGGCTGAGATCAAGCTGAAGACCTGATCTCCTCTGTGACACCTATCAGCTTAAGACCCGGGGTGATTAAATAAATCACAGGTCCCAGTGGTACCAAATAGGTGGTGGCAGGACCTGCTTTCAAACTGTTGGGGAGATTAGGAGTGCAGGAACGTTTCCTAGGATTCCCATTCCCGCCCGGTTGGGTAAGGGCAGGGGGATGAAAACTGGAAGGACCCTACAGCAGCCCCAAGCGCTGGATCAAGCCCTCAGAGGGCTTCCATCGGGCCCACACTGGAACTGGCCATCTCCTGCTTCCAGTTCGGTTGCTGCTGCTGCTGCTGCTGCTGCTGCTGCTGCTGCTGCTGCTGCTGCTGCTGCTGCTGCTGCTGCTGCTGCTGCATAGCTGGCTTCGCCAGACTCTCTCAATCGCTGGGCGGCAAAACTTGAGGGGCTGTGGCTTAGTGGTAGAGCCTCCGATATTCATGCAGGTTCAATCCCTGGCATCTCCAGTTGAAAGGACCAGATAGTAAGTGCTGAGAAAGACCTCAGCCTGTGACCCTGGAGAGCTGCTGCCAGTTTGAGTAGACAATACTGACCTTGATGGACCAGGGGTCTGATTCAGTAGAAGGCAGCTTCCTGCGAAACATCCGTATGAAATACTGTAGGCTACTGAACAGCTCCCCGTTAAGAGAGAGTCACAGCCCAAGCAACAGAAAGACACTGCACCTGCCGTAAGAGTACCTTAATTAAACTGGGTAAACATGGGTAAGCTGGGGGGTGGGGGGGAGAGAATGAACCTCTAGAATGCATCCAAAGCAACCCAGCTGGTTCATCTGCACAACTGAGCAGAAGGTGGTTTGGAGACTATACGGAGGGGAGGGGCCGTGGCTCAGTGGAAGAGCCTCTGCTTTGCATGTGGGCTGTAAGAGCACCTTCATCGCTGCCTGAACTGTGCCATCGTAGTCCAGAAGCCTTATTTTTTCCAGGGTTATCTAGTGGCAAAGATAAATGGCATACTCAGGCAGAGGGAAAACTGGAATCTTAGCATGGGATCTACAAACCTGGGGATTTCAACTGCCAACAGACCTAGCAACATGTTTTTTTAAGCCTGGGCGGTTTGGCTGCTCCATTTCCCATATGCCTGTTTGTTGCAAAAGTCTCATCTAGAGAGACTGCAGATAACAGCTGATTAAAGTCAAGCCGGTCCACAAGAGATATGCTGTGGAAGATGGAGAACTGTTGAGAGAACAGAGATTCCAGGTGTTAGTCTGAAGCAGCAGAACAAAGTTTGAGTCCAGTGGCACCTTTACGATCAACAATGATCAATGTTGCAAGGTGCACGGGGAACCCAAGGGGAGGGAGGCTGTAGGCATGGCCAACTTGAAAGCCAGCCGGAACTCCGTTCCTGTGCGTTCCTGCCTAAAAATACCCCTGGGGGCAGATGAAATAAGGTACTTGAAATCTGGGACTAGCAAACAAGACGTTGTGATTTGATTCCACTGTCACAGGGCACGCCTCCCGGCCCCCCCCCCCCCCAAAAAAAAAAAGATTTAGGAGATGAAGTCTATAAAGTCTGAGACTCAGCCATACATTTCAGTGACTCAGGAAAGCTCATCCCCTGGTAGAGGGTGAGCAGTAAATCAGCATCCAGCATAATGAAGATGTTTAACAGATTCAAGGGCCAAACACATTTTCTTAGTCTTTCAGGTGCCACTGGATGCTTTCTCTTTTCCACTGCTACAGACAGGCCAACACGGCTACCCACCTCGAACTATCATGGAATAAATGTCAGATGTTCGAGAGCCGCAAGACATGAACAAATAGGACACTTTTTTTTACTGGGAAATATGCAGATTTGCTTTTTATTAACATTAAACCAGAGTGCCAAAAATAATAACAAAAGGGGTAAAAGCAGATATCGATAATGATATTTATTTGTCCAGTGGTATTTGTTTGCTAATGAAATTTAGCTTCCCCAGCTGCCCTGCCGGGAGCCACACACCCGAGGAAGGCGCTGCAGGGACCCCCCTGGTTTCGCAGAGAGGTGCGAAGGAGACAACCCCCTCCACACACCCAGAGGGAGGGGCTTTCCCCGGCCTCCCCCCAACTACGGTTGCCAGGTCTGGGTTGGGAAAAAGCTGGAGACTTTGGGGGTGGAGCCAAGAGCCCCACCCGGAGGCTAATGCAAAAACTGAGGGTCACAGTGATAGGAAGACATACAAAATACTGATACACTGATAAGTCGCTGTTTGAATGTAAACCTGCCCTTGATGCATTGTTTGAGTGAAACATATTTTTCTCTATGTACTGTTTGGGTGAAAGATATCTTTTTATAATATCTGATACCAATATTTAGAGATTGGAAAATACAAAAAGGATAAAGCCTAAAATTGCTCTACCGTAAACATATATTTCCTGTGCACGCTGATATCTTACTGGTCTCCTGCAGTGTCCTTTATTTAAATTCGCTTTTAGAATAGTCACTTTACGATCTGCAAATATACATACCATGTGCATAAGACAAACAAATGGTCACATAAGACAAACAAATGCTCAGAAATTGAGTGCACAGCAACGGTTTGGTATTCTGGCTCAGCCACGCATTTCCCCAACAAAGGCAACTGTGATGCCATAGTTTACTGAAATTCAGTACAAAGTCGCCCAAGACTTTAAATACTCTGGGGCAATAATAGGTAGTGGGCTGATTCCAAACTCAGTGGCTAGTTTCCACTGATTCCTCCTTCCTACTGCAGACCTCCGGGTTCACTTCATTCCTCATGATACCCTTTCCCCCAGAAGCAACATTTCATGGAGCTAAGTGGGAGGAGGGTGGCAGGAGAGTTTCATTCTGACACAGGATCCAGCACAGTGTTTCCCATGGCTGAGTCCAGACATCGATGGATACTGCACTTTAGCAGTCATTGGCAATTGGGGCTTATCCATACAAGAAGATCCAGGTGCAAATCAGGGCAGCTGCAAAACAACAGAGCCATAGCCACCAATGTGTGGATACAGCCCACATTCTACTGTGTGTATGCAAGTGCCGTCCAGTTGCAGCACACAAGTGGCAATCCCAACAAGCGGCTTTCAAAGGAGGTGAGAAGCAGAGGCAGTTTGCCCTTGCCTTCCTCTTTCACATCCTCCGGGGATGGTCTCCCATCCAAGTCCAGACCCGGCTTAGCTTCTAAGACCTAAGGAGGCTGGGCTACATCTTGCCACCTTCTCTCCCCTCCACATTTTAAAGGTTTCCCCCCCTCCCCCAGGCCCGGGAAGGCGCCCTTTAACCACGAACGGCGAGTTGCGCCCCTCGCCGGGGCTGGGCAAACAGGTGCAAAACCTTTCCCGGCCTCCCCCAGCCCCGGGACGGCGCCCCTGAACCCCTAAAGGAAAAATGCGCCCCTCGCGTCTGCTCTCCGAACGGCTTTTGCCGTTCGGAGAGCAGACGCGAGGGGTTCCTCCCGCTCCCCCAGGCCTGGGAAGGCGCCCGTTCACCGGGAACCGCGAAATGCGCCCCTCGCGGCCGCTGGGAGCTCAGGCCCGAAAGGTTGCCCGCCCTCCCCCAGCCCCGGGACCGCGCCCTTCAACTCCCCGTCCGCCGGGGCAGCGAGAGGGGGAAGAGGGGCCCCTTAGGAGGCCGGCGACGGCGGGAGGGGCAGCCCCACCACCCCTTGGGCACCTTCCTGCCCTCTTCCCCTCCGCTCCGGCTCCATTTCGGCGCTGCCTCTCAGGCCGCTCCCCCGACCGGCCGGCCTGCTGCAGGGAGGGACTTCCGGCGGGGAGCGAGGCAGGCCGGAGGCGAAGCCAGCGAGGGACGGACACCAAAGGCCCGCCCCCCCCTTCCAAGAGCTCGAACCTGATCCCCTGCCTTTGACTTCCAAGTGGACCTTCCCGGGATCCAGCACGATTCCTTCTCCCCCCCCCCCCCGTTCTCTCTCCCCATTCAGAAGCGAACCCTCCGCGCGCGCCCCCCCAGCCTTCTTTCCCCCCTCCGTTCGGCCCCTCTAGGAAACGGCTCTGTATGTTGAACCCTTTCAGTGCTGTAGACCGAAGGAAAGCGCGTCCCGCCCCCTCCATTAGGCCCCTCGGTCAGGCTGCCGTCAGGGACGCCTTATGCTGCTTAATGAGGCTGCTCTGGAGCAACACCGCGCGGGATCCCACTGCTATTTATTCCTCCATCTATAGGTAAAGAACGGTCAAGGTTTCCCTTGCTCGGAAGCCGGTCGAATAGGGCTCTAGGGATGCGGTGCTCATCTCCATTTCCATGCCGAAGAGCCAGCGCTGTCCGAAGACGTTTCCGTAAGACTCAGTTGGGGGAGGGGTTCAGACGTTGCTAGATGATGCTGTTCTTTAAATGGACCGGTGTAGATGACTGGCTTTCTCTATTGCCCCGTGGAGATCAAATGCAGGACCTCAGATGCGAGCAGAAGGTGCCCAAAGGGGAGTTTTAACCAATATTTCTTGCAGGAGTGAAGGGACAGAGCCCGGATTCGGAGAAAGGAGGCTGGATTTGGACCCCGCCCCCCCCCCCCTCTTCAAGTTTTTGCTCTGTCCCGCAGGGAGGAAACTCTCCACCTGCAGCCCCAGAGACAGAAGGAGAAAGAGGGAGATCCCTGCCTAGGAAGGAGAAAAGCCTCTGGCAGGAATAACACAAAAGAGGAACGTGAGAGAGAGAGAGAAAGGCCTCTCCTCCAAACAGGCATCTAGGCACTGACCTCGATGGACTGAAGGTCTGATTCACTATCAGGCAGCTTCGTGGGTGTGCGGGGGTTGGGTATGCATCCCCCCCCCCCCCCCCGTTTAAACCATTTTATTGACTGTTTATATTGAAAAATACAAAATTCACAAGTAACGTAAAGCTTATATAACCAGTAACAATCAAAATAAAGTCAACATAATGTGCATAATAGCACCATACAGTTTCAAAATATCTGTTGTTTATAGCAACAACTTTTTACCATAAGTTAACTTACAAAAGTTTTAAGGGTTACTGTATCACTGAACGAATAGTTTAACCCACATTTCAAAGTTCTGGAGAACAAACTATCAAAGTACACCTTGTGGTATTGAGACCATTCCGCTGAAATGAACTGTTGCTGAGACAGGTATTCAAGGACCGGGAACCATTTACCGGTAAAGGCTGAGTGTAGGGACGATCCAGCCGTGGAATTTAATTGAACTGTGACAGAATCCATAAGATAATGTGCCCAAAGTTTCCTAAACCAGACCTCGATATTTGGTGGCTTGTCGTCTTTCCAGTAAGGTGCTATAGCAGTCTTGGCTGCATCTAACATAACCTCTGTGGTAGAACCAAGCATTCTAGGTCTTACTTTCTCTGGCCAATAGTTCAAAACTAAGGTTTCAGGCAGGAAAGGGACCGAAATTGAGGTGACTTTTTCTAGAACAGATAGAGCTTCCTTCCAGAACTTCTTAACTTTCTCACACCCCCACCGACAGTGCGCAAAGTTGCCAAGTTGCCGGCACCCTTTCCAGCAATATGGGGAGTAATTTGAGGCAATAAGGGATAGTCTGGCTGGTGTGGCATACCATCTTGTCATAATTTTCAGATTTTGTAAGCGTACTGACATTACCTCAGAGTTGTGTCTTTTGGATGCCCAAATTTGAGACCAGGTTTCCTCTGTAAGAGAGGCGTCACAATCTTTCTGCCAAGAAGACTGATATTTGGGGGGAGTAAGACATAGAGTTTTGATCAGTAAAGAGTATAAAGCCGATCTTAAGCCAGTGTTCCGGGAAGTAAAGGAACCTATTATCATTTCCAATTCTGTACGGGGTATAGCTATTATACCATCAAGGATAAGGGCAGAGTTCTCCATCTGGCTCTCAAAAATGAGAAGCGGGCATACTGGGACTGTGGAGAGGGGCAGTGGCTCAGTGGCAAAGTGTCCGCTCGGCATGCAGACAGTTCCAGGTTCAGAGCTGCTGCCCCTCAGAGTAGACCAGACTGACCTTGACAGAGATCATGAAGGTTGCCATCTGGCCTGGAGAAAAATGTCCTGTCCCTTCCATAGAGGCTCCGCATGTGGAAATGAGCAGGGGAAGGCTTTCATGGCATGGAGACAACAGCCCATTAAGTAAGCCTCTCCTAAAGGGATGGAGCCAGACTGGTGTGGGTCAAATGGCTGAACGTGAACAAAAGGGAAATTACCCCAGGCAAGGTGCTGGTTGGGAAGGCCTGAGATCTGAAACGATATCGTGTTTCCCACTTCCACAAGCTCTGCAACAGGGAACTATTCAAGAGGGCTTGTCTTCTTCGCAGGCAAAAGAGTTACAGAGGGCTAAATAATTCAGAAAGTTAACTTGGATAAATCATTAGGGGATGTGATCTATACTGCTGTGATGTGCCTGGGCTGAGATCAAGCTGAAGACCTGATCTCCTCTGTGACACCTATCAGCTTAAGACCCGGGGTGATTAAATAAATCACAGGTCCCAGTGGTACCAAATAGGTGGTGGCAGGACCTGCTTTCAAACTGTTGGGGAGATTAGGAGTGCAGGAACGTTTCCTAGGATTCCCATTCCCTCCCGGTTGGGTAAGGGCAGGGGGATGAAAACTGGAAGGACCCTACAGCAGGCCCAAGCGCTGGATCAAGCCCTCAGAGGGCTTCCATCGGGCCCACACTGGAACTGGCCATCTCCTGCTTCCAGTTCGGTTGCTGCTGCTGCTGCTGCTGCTGCTGCTGCATAGCTGGCTTCGCCAGACTCTCTCAATCGCTGGGCGGCAAAACTTGAGGGGCTGTGGCTTAGTGGTAGAGCCTCCGATATTCATGCAGGTTCAATCCCTGGCATCTCCAGTTGAAAGGACCAGATAGTAAGTGCTGAGAAAGACCTCAGCCTGTGACCCTGGAGAGCTGCTGCCAGTTTGAGTAGACAATACTGACCTTGATGGACCAGGGGTCTGATTCAGTAGAAGGCAGCTTCCTGCGAAACATCCGTATGAAATACTGTAGGCTACTGAACAGCTCCCCGTTAAGAGAGAGTCACAGCCCAAGCAACAGAAAGACACTGCACCTGCCGTAAGAGTACCTTAATTAAACCGGGTAAACATGGGTAAGCTGGGGGGTGGGGGGGAGAGAATGAACCTCTAGAATGCATCCAAAGCAACCCAGCTGGTTCATCTGCACAACTGAGCAGAAGGTGGTTTGGAGACTATACGGAGGGGAGGGGCCGTGGCTCAGTGGAAGAGCCTCTGCTTTGCATGTGGGCTGTAAGAGCACCTTCATCGCTGCCTGAACTGTGCCATCGTAGTCCAGAAGCCTTATTTTTTCCAGGGTTATCTAGTGGCAAAGATAAACGGCATACTCAGGCAGAGGGAAAACTGGAATCTTAGCATGGGATCTACAAACCTGGGGATTTCAACTGCCAACAGACCTAGCAACATGTTTTTTTAAGCCTGGGCGGTTTGGCTGCTCCATTTCCCATATGCCTGTTTGTTGCAAAAGTCTCATCTAGAGAGACTGCAGATAACAGCTGATTAAAGTCAAGCCGGTCCACAAGAGATATGCTGTGGAAGATGGAGAACTGTTGAGAGAACAGAGATTCCAGGTGTTAGTCTGAAGCAGCAGAACAAAGTTTGAGTCCAGTGGCACCTTTACGATCAACAATGATCAATGTTGCAAGGTGCACGGGGAACCCAAGGGGAGGGAGGCTGTAGGCATGGCCAACTTGAAAGCCAGCCGGAACTCCGTTCCTGTGCGTTCCTGCCTAAAAATACCCCTGGGGGCAGATGAAATAAGGTACTTGAAATCTGGGACTAGCAAACAAGACGTTGTGATTTGATTCCACTGTCACAGGGCACGCCTCCCGCCCCCCCCCCCCCAAAAAAAAGATTTAGGAGATGAAGTCTATAAAGTCTGAGACTCAGCCATACATTTCAGTGACTCAGGAAAGCTCATCCCCTGGTAGAGGGTGAGCAGTAAATCAGCATCCAGCATAATGAAGATGTTTAACAGATTCAAGGGCCAAACACATTTTCTTAGTCTTTCAGGTGCCACTGGATGCTTTCTCTTTTCCACTGCTACAGACAGGCCAACACGGCTACCCACCTCGAACTATCATGGAATAAATGTCAGATGTTCGAGAGCCGCAAGACATGAACAAATAGGACACTTTTTTTTACTGGGAAATATGCAGATTTGCTTTTTATTAACATTAAACCAGAGTGCCAAAAATAATAACAAAAGGGGTAAAAGCAGATATCGATAATGATATTTATTTGTCCAGTGGTATTTGTTTGCTAATGAAATTTAGCTTCCCCAGCTGCCCTGCCGGGAGCCACACACCCGAGGAAGGCGCTGCAGGGACCCCCCTGGTTTCGCAGAGAGGTGCGAAGGAGACAACCCCCTCCACACACCCAGAGGGAGGGGCTTTCCCCGGCCTCCCCCCAACTACGGTTGCCAGGTCTGGGTTGGGAAAAAGCTGGAGACTTTGGGGGTGGAGCCAAGAGCCCCACCCGGAGGCTAATGCAAAAACTGAGGGTCACAGTGATAGGAAGACATACAAAATACTGATACACTGATAAGTCGCTGTTTGAATGTAAACCTGCCCTTGATGCATTGTTTGAGTGAAACATATTTTTCTCTATGTACTGTTTGGGTGAAAGATATCTTTTTATAATATCTGATACCAATATTTAGAGATTGGAAAATACAAAAAGGATAAAGCCTAAAATTGCTCTACCGTAAACATATATTTCCTGTGCACGCTGATATCTTACTGGTCTCCTGCAGTGTCCTTTATTTAAATTCGCTTTTAGAATAGTCACTTTACGATCTGCAAATATACATACCATGTGCATAAGACAAACAAATGGTCACATAAGACAAACAAATGCTCAGAAATTGAGTGCACAGCAACGGTTTGGTATTCTGGCTCAGCCACGCATTTCCCCAACAAAGGCAACTGTGATGCCATAGTTTACTGAAATTCAGTACAAAGTCGCCCAAGACTTTAAATACTCTGGGGCAATAATAGGTAGTGGGCTGATTCCAAACTCAGTGGCTAGTTTCCACTGATTCCTCCTTCCTACTGCAGACCTCCGGGTTCACTTCATTCCTCATGATACCCTTTCCCCCAGAAGCAACATTTCATGGAGCTAAGTGGGAGGAGGGTGGCAGGAGAGTTTCATTCTGACACAGGATCCAGCACAGTGTTTCCCATGGCTGAGTCCAGACATCGATGGATACTGCACTTTAGCAGTCATTGGCAATTGGGGCTTATCCATACAAGAAGATCCAGGTGCAAATCAGGGCAGCTGCAAAACAACAGAGCCATAGCCACCAATGTGTGGATACAGCCCACATTCTACTGTGTGTATGCAAGTGCCGTCCAGTTGCAGCACACAAGTGGCAATCCCAACAAGCGGCTTTCAAAGGAGGTGAGAAGCAGAGGCAGTTTGCCCTTGCCTTCCTCTTTCACATCCTCCGGGGATGGTCTCCCATCCAAGTCCAGACCCGGCTTAGCTTCTAAGACCTAAGGAGGCTGGGCTACATCTTGCCACCTTCTCTCCCCTCCACATTTTAAAGGTTTCCCCCCCTCCCCCAGGCCCGGGAAGGCGCCCTTTAACCACGAACGGCGAGTTGCGCCCCTCGCCGGGGCTGGGCAAACAGGTGCAAAACCTTTCCCGGCCTCCCCCAGCCCCGGGACGGCGCCCCTGAACCCCTAAAGGAAAAATGCGCCCCTCGCGTCTGCTCTCCGAACGGCTTTTGCCGTTCGGAGAGCAGACGCGAGGGGTTCCTCCCGCTCCCCCAGGCCTGGGAAGGCGCCCGTTCACCGGGAACCGCGAAATGCGCCCCTCGCGGCCGCTGGCTGCCGTCAGGGACGCCTTATGCTGCTTAATGAGGCTGCTCTGGAGCAACACCGCGCGGGATCCCACTGCTATTTATTCCTCCATCTATAGGTAAAGAACGGTCAAGGTTTCCCTTGCTCGGAAGCCGGTCGAATAGGGCTCTAGGGATGCGGTGCTCATCTCCATTTCCATGCCGAAGAGCCAGCGCTGTCCGAAGACGTTTCCGTAAGACTCAGTTGGGGGAGGGGTTCAGACGTTGCTAGATGATGCTGTTCTTTAAATGGACCGGTGTAGATGACTGGCTTTCTCTATTGCCCCGTGGAGATCAAATGCAGGACCTCAGATGCGAGCAGAAGGTGCCCAAAGGGGAGTTTTAACCAATATTTCTTGCAGGAGTGAAGGGACAGAGCCCGGATTCGGAGAAAGGAGGCTGGATTTGGACCCCGCCCCCCCCCCCTTCAAGTTTTTGCTCTGTCCCGCAGGGAGGAAACTCTCCACCTGCAGCCCCAGAGACAGAAGGAGAAAGAGGGAGATCCCTGCCTAGGAAGGAGAAAAGCCTCTGGCAGGAATAACACAAAAGAGGAACGTGAGAGAGAGAGAGAAAGGCCTCTCCTCCAAACAGGCATCTAGGCACTGACCTCGATGGACTGAAGGTCTGATTCACTATCAGGCAGCTTCGTGGGTGTGCGGGGGTTGGGTATGCATCCCCCCCCCCCCGTTTAAACCATTTTATTGACTGTTTATATTGAAAAATACAAAATTCACAAGTAACGTAAAGCTTATATAACCAGTAACAATCAAAATAAAGTCAACATAATGTGCATAATAGCACCATACAGTTTCAAAATATCTGTTGTTTATAGCAACAACTTTTTACCATAAGTTAACTTACAAAAGTTTTAAGGGTTACTGTATCACTGAACGAATAGTTTAACCCACATTTCAAAGTTCTGGAGAACAAACTATCAAAGTACACCTTGTGGTATTGAGACCATTCCGCTGAAATGAACTGTTGCTGAGACAGGTATTCAAGGACCGGGAACCATTTACCGGTAAAGGCTGAGTGTAGGGACGATCCAGCCGTGGAATTTAATTGAACTGTGACAGAATCCATAAGATAATGTGCCCAAAGTTTCCTAAACCAGACCTCGATATTTGGTGGCTTGTCGTCTTTCCAGTAAGGTGCTATAGCAGTCTTGGCTGCATCTAACATAACCTCTGTGGTAGAACCAAGCATTCTAGGTCTTACTTTCTCTGGCCAATAGTTCAAAACTAAGGTTTCAGGCAGGAAAGGGACCGAAATTGAGGTGACTTTTTCTAGAACAGATAGAGCTTCCTTCCAGAACTTCTTAACTTTCTCACACCCCCACCGACAGTGCGCAAAGTTGCCAAGTTGCCGGCACCCTTTCCAGCAATATGGGGAGTAATTTGAGGCAATAAGGGATAGTCTGGCTGGTGTGGCATACCATCTTGTCATAATTTTCAGATTTTGTAAGCGTACTGACATTACCTCAGAGTTGTGTCTTTTGGATGCCCAAATTTGAGACCAGGTTTCCTCTGTAAGAGAGGCGTCACAATCTTTCTGCCAAGAAGACTGATATTTGGGGGGAGTAAGACATAGAGTTTTGATCAGTAAAGAGTATAAAGCCGATCTTAAGCCAGTGTTCCGGGAAGTAAAGGAACCTATTATCATTTCCAATTCTGTACGGGGTATAGCTATTATACCATCAAGGATAAGGGCAGAGTTCTCCATCTGGCTCTCAAAAATGAGAAGCGGGCATACTGGGACTGTGGAGAGGGGCAGTGGCTCAGTGGCAAAGTGTCCGCTCGGCATGCAGACAGTTCCAGGTTCAGAGCTGCTGCCCCTCAGAGTAGACCAGACTGACCTTGACAGAGATCATGAAGGTTGCCATCTGGCCTGGAGAAAAATGTCCTGTCCCTTCCATAGAGGCTCCGCATGTGGAAATGAGCAGGGGAAGGCTTTCATGGCATGGAGACAACAGCCCATTAAGTAAGCCTCTCCTAAAGGGATGGAGCCAGACTGGTGTGGGTCAAATGGCTGAACGTGAACAAAAGGGAAATTACCCCAGGCAAGGTGCTGGTTGGGAAGGCCTGAGATCTGAAACGATATCGTGTTTCCCACTTCCACAAGCTCTGCAACAGGGAACTATTCAAGAGGGCTTGTCTTCTTCGCAGGCAAAAGAGTTACAGAGGGCTAAATAATTCAGAAAGTTAACTTGGATAAATCATTAGGGGATGTGATCTATACTGCTGTGATGTGCCTGGGCTGAGATCAAGCTGAAGACCTGATCTCCTCTGTGACACCTATCAGCTTAAGACCCGGGGTGATTAAATAAATCACAGGTCCCAGTGGTACCAAATAGGTGGTGGCAGGACCTGCTTTCAAACTGTTGGGGAGATTAGGAGTGCAGGAACGTTTCCTAGGATTCCCATTCCCTCCCGGTTGGGTAAGGGCAGGGGGATGAAAACTGGAAGGACCCTACAGCAGGCCCAAGCGCTGGATCAAGCCCTCAGAGGGCTTCCATCGGGCCCACACTGGAACTGGCCATCTCCTGCTTCCAGTTCGGTTGCTGCTGCTGCTGCTGCTGCTGCTGCTGCATAGCTGGCTTCGCCAGACTCTCTCAATCGCTGGGCGGCAAAACTTGAGGGGCTGTGGCTTAGTGGTAGAGCCTCCGATATTCATGCAGGTTCAATCCCTGGCCTCTCCAGTTGAAAGGACCAGATAGTAAGTGCTGAGAAAGACCTCAGCCTGTGACCCTGGAGAGCTGCTGCCAGTTTGAGTAGACAATACTGACCTTGATGGACCAGGGGTCTGATTCAGTAGAAGGCAGCTTCCTGCGAAACATCCGTATGAAATACTGTAGGCTACTGAACAGCTCCCCGTTAAGAGAGAGTCACAGCCCAAGCAACAGAAAGACACTGCACCTGCCGTAAGAGTACCTTAATTAAACCGGGTAAACATGGGTAAGCTGGGGGGTGGGGGGGAGAGAATGAACCTCTAGAATGCATCCAAAGCAACCCAGCTGGTTCATCTGCACAACTGAGCAGAAGGTGGTTTGGAGACTATACGGAGGGGAGGGGCCGTGGCTCAGTGGAAGAGCCTCTGCTTTGCATGTGGGCTGTAAGAGCACCTTCATCGCTGCCTGAACTGTGCCATCGTAGTCCAGAAGCCTTATTTTTTCCAGGGTTATCTAGTGGCAAAGATAAACGGCATACTCAGGCAGAGGGAAAACTGGAATCTTAGCATGGGATCTACAAACCTGGGGATTTCAACTGCCAACAGACCTAGCAACATGTTTTTTTAAGCCTGGGCGGTTTGGCTGCTCCATTTCCCATATGCCTGTTTGTTGCAAAAGTCTCATCTAGAGAGACTGCAGATAACAGCTGATTAAAGTCAAGCCGGTCCACAAGAGATATGCTGTGGAAGATGGAGAACTGTTGAGAGAACAGAGATTCCAGGTGTTAGTCTGAAGCAGCAGAACAAAGTTTGAGTCCAGTGGCACCTTTACGATCAACAATGATCAATGTTGCAAGGTGCACGGGGAACCCAAGGGGAGGGAGGCTGTAGGCATGGCCAACTTGAAAGCCAGCCGGAACTCCGTTCCTGTGCGTTCCTGCCTAAAAATACCCCTGGGGGCAGATGAAATAAGGTACTTGAAATCTGGGACTAGCAAACAAGACGTTGTGATTTGATTCCACTGTCACAGGGCACGCCTCCCCCCCCCAAAAAAAAGATTTAGGAGATGAAGTCTATAAAGTCTGAGACTCAGCCATACATTTCAGTGACTCAGGAAAGCTCATCCCCTGGTAGAGGGTGAGCAGTAAATCAGCATCCAGCATAATGAAGATGTTTAACAGATTCAAGGGCCAAACACATTTTCTTAGTCTTTCAGGTGCCACTGGATGCTTTCTCTTTTCCACTGCTACAGACAGGCCAACACGGCTACCCACCTCGAACTATCATGGAATAAATGTCAGATGTTCGAGAGCCGCAAGACATGAACAAATAGGACACTTTTTTTTACTGGGAAATATGCAGATTTGCTTTTTATTAACATTAAACCAGAGTGCCAAAAATAATAACAAAAGGGGTAAAAGCAGATATCGATAATGATATTTATTTGTCCAGTGGTATTTGTTTGCTAATGAAATTTAGCTTCCCCAGCTGCCCTGCCGGGAGCCACACACCCGAGGAAGGCGCTGCAGGGACCCCCCTGGTTTCGCAGAGAGGTGCGAAGGAGACAACCCCCTCCACACACCCAGAGGGAGGGGCTTTCCCCGGCCTCCCCCCAACTACGGTTGCCAGGTCTGGGTTGGGAAAAAGCTGGAGACTTTGGGGGTGGAGCCAAGAGCCCCACCCGGAGGCTAATGCAAAAACTGAGGGTCACAGTGATAGGAAGACATACAAAATACTGATACACTGATAAGTCGCTGTTTGAATGTAAACCTGCCCTTGATGCATTGTTTGAGTGAAACATATTTTTCTCTATGTACTGTTTGGGTGAAAGATATCTTTTTATAATATCTGATACCAATATTTAGAGATTGGAAAATACAAAAAGGATAAAGCCTAAAATTGCTCTACCGTAAACATATATTTCCTGTGCACGCTGATATCTTACTGGTCTCCTGCAGTGTCCTTTATTTAAATTCGCTTTTAGAATAGTCACTTTACGATCTGCAAATATACATACCATGTGCATAAGACAAACAAATGGTCACATAAGACAAACAAATGCTCAGAAATTGAGTGCACAGCAACGGTTTGGTATTCTGGCTCAGCCACGCATTTCCCCAACAAAGGCAACTGTGATGCCATAGTTTACTGAAATTCAGTACAAAGTCGCCCAAGACTTTAAATACTCTGGGGCAATAATAGGTAGTGGGCTGATTCCAAACTCAGTGGCTAGTTTCCACTGATTCCTCCTTCCTACTGCAGACCTCCGGGTTCACTTCATTCCTCATGATACCCTTTCCCCCAGAAGCAACATTTCATGGAGCTAAGTGGGAGGAGGGTGGCAGGAGAGTTTCATTCTGACACAGGATCCAGCACAGTGTTTCCCATGGCTGAGTCCAGACATCGATGGATACTGCACTTTAGCAGTCATTGGCAATTGGGGCTTATCCATACAAGAAGATCCAGGTGCAAATCAGGGCAGCTGCAAAACAACAGAGCCATAGCCACCAATGTGTGGATACAGCCCACATTCTACTGTGTGTATGCAAGTGCCGTCCAGTTGCAGCACACAAGTGGCAATCCCAACAAGCGGCTTTCAAAGGAGGTGAGAAGCAGAGGCAGTTTGCCCTTGCCTTCCTCTTTCACATCCTCCGGGGATGGTCTCCCATCCAAGTCCAGACCCGGCTTAGCTTCTAAGACCTAAGGAGGCTGGGCTCCATCTTGCCACCTTCTCTCCCCTCCACATTTTAAAGGTTTCCCCCCCTCCCCCAGGCCCGGGAAGGCGCCCTTTAACCACGAACGGCGAGTTGCGCCCCTCGCCGGGGCTGGGCAAACAGGTGCAAAACCTTTCCCGGCCTCCCCCAGCCCCGGGACGGCGCCCCTGAACCCCTAAAGGAAAAATGCGCCCCTCGCGTCTGCTCTCCGAACGGCTTTTGCCGTTCGGAGAGCAGACGCGAGGGGTTCCTCCCGCTCCCCCAGGCCTGGGAAGGCGCCCGTTCACCGGGAACCGCGAAATGCGCCCCTCGCGGCCGCTGGCTGCCGTCAGGGACGCCTTATGCTGCTTAATGAGGCTGCTCTGGAGCAACACCGCGCGGGATCCCACTGCTATTTATTCCTCCATCTATAGGTAAAGAACGGTCAAGGTTTCCCTTGCTCGGAAGCCGGTCGAATAGGGCTCTAGGGATGCGGTGCTCATCTCCATTTCCATGCCGAAGAGCCAGCGCTGTCCGAAGACGTTTCCGTAAGACTCAGTTGGGGGAGGGGTTCAGACGTTGCTAGATGATGCTGTTCTTTAAATGGACCGGTGTAGATGACTGGCTTTCTCTATTGCCCCGTGGAGATCAAATGCAGGACCTCAGATGCGAGCAGAAGGTGCCCAAAGGGGAGTTTTAACCAATATTTCTTGCAGGAGTGAAGGGACAGAGCCCGGATTCGGAGAAAGGAGGCTGGATTTGGACCCCGCCCCCCCCCCCTCTTCAAGTTTTTGCTCTGTCCCGCAGGGAGGAAACTCTCCACCTGCAGCCCCAGAGACAGAAGGAGAAAGAGGGAGATCCCTGCCTAGGAAGGAGAAAAGCCTCTGGCAGGAATAACACAAAAGAGGAACGTGAGAGAGAGAGAGAAAGGCCTCTCCTCCAAACAGGCATCTAGGCACTGACCTCGATGGACTGAAGGTCTGATTCACTATCAGGCAGCTTCGTGGGTGTGCGGGGGTTGGGTATGCATCCCCCCCCCCCCGTTTAAACCATTTTATTGACTGTTTATATTGAAAAATACAAAATTCACAAGTAACGTAAAGCTTATATAACCAGTAACAATCAAAATAAAGTCAACATAATGTGCATAATAGCACCATACAGTTTCAAAATATCTGTTGTTTATAGCAACAACTTTTTACCATAAGTTAACTTACAAAAGTTTTAAGGGTTACTGTATCACTGAACGAATAGTTTAACCCACATTTCAAAGTTCTGGAGAACAAACTATCAAAGTACACCTTGTGGTATTGAGACCATTCCGCTGAAATGAACTGTTGCTGAGACAGGTATTCAAGGACCGGGAACCATTTACCGGTAAAGGCTGAGTGTAGGGACGATCCAGCCGTGGAATTTAATTGAACTGTGACAGAATCCATAAGATAATGTGCCCAAAGTTTCCTAAACCAGACCTCGATATTTGGTGGCTTGTCGTCTTTCCAGTAAGGTGCTATAGCAGTCTTGGCTGCATCTAACATAACCTCTGTGGTAGAACCAAGCATTCTAGGTCTTACTTTCTCTGGCCAATAGTTCAAAACTAAGGTTTCAGGCAGGAAAGGGACCGAAATTGAGGTGACTTTTTCTAGAACAGATAGAGCTTCCTTCCAGAACTTCTTAACTTTCTCACACCCCCACCGACAGTGCGCAAAGTTGCCAAGTTGCCGGCACCCTTTCCAGCAATATGGGGAGTAATTTGAGGCAATAAGGGATAGTCTGGCTGGTGTGGCATACCATCTTGTCATAATTTTCAGATTTTGTAAGCGTACTGACATTACCTCAGAGTTGTGTCTTTTGGATGCCCAAATTTGAGACCAGGTTTCCTCTGTAAGAGAGGCGTCACAATCTTTCTGCCAAGAAGACTGATATTTGGGGGGAGTAAGACATAGAGTTTTGATCAGTAAAGAGTATAAAGCCGATCTTAAGCCAGTGTTCCGGGAAGTAAAGGAACCTATTATCATTTCCAATTCTGTACGGGGTATAGCTATTATACCATCAAGGATAAGGGCAGAGTTCTCCATCTGGCTCTCAAAAATGAGAAGCGGGCATACTGGGACTGTGGAGAGGGGCAGTGGCTCAGTGGCAAAGTGTCCGCTCGGCATGCAGACAGTTCCAGGTTCAGAGCTGCTGCCCCTCAGAGTAGACCAGACTGACCTTGACAGAGATCATGAAGGTTGCCATCTGGCCTGGAGGAAAATGTCCTGTCCCTTCCATAGAGGCTCCGCATGTGGAAATGAGCAGGGGAAGGCTTTCATGGCATGGAGACAACAGCCCATTAAGTAAGCCTCTCCTAAAGGGATGGAGCCAGACTGGTGTGGGTCAAATGGCTGAACGTGAACAAAAGGGAAATTACCCCAGGCAAGGTGCTGGTTGGGAAGGCCTGAGATCTGAAACGATATCGTGTTTCCCACTTCCACAAGCTCTGCAACAGGGAACTATTCAAGAGGGCTTGTCTTCTTCGCAGGCAAAAGAGTTACAGAGGGCTAAATAATTCAGAAAGTTAACTTGGATAAATCATTAGGGGATGTGATCTATACTGCTGTGATGTGCCTGGGCTGAGATCAAGCTGAAGACCTGATCTCCTCTGTGACACCTATCAGCTTAAGACCCGGGGTGATTAAATAAATCACAGGTCCCAGTGGTACCAAATAGGTGGTGGCAGGACCTGCTTTCAAACTGTTGGGGAGATTAGGAGTGCAGGAACGTTTCCTAGGATTCCCATTCCCGCCCGGTTGGGTAAGGGCAGGGGGATGAAAACTGGAAGGACCCTACAGCAGGCCCAAGCGCTGGATCAAGCCCTCAGAGGGCTTCCATCGGGCCCACACTGGAACTGGCCATCTCCTGCTTCCAGTTCGGTTGCTGCTGCTGCTGCTGCTGCTGCTGCTGCTGCTGCTGCATAGCTGGCTTCGCCAGACTCTCTCAATCGCTGGGCGGCAAAACTTGAGGGGCTGTGGCTTAGTGGTAGAGCCTCCGATATTCATGCAGGTTCAATCCCTGGCATCTCCAGTTGAAAGGACCAGATAGTAAGTGCTGAGAAAGACCTCAGCCTGTGACCCTGGAGAGCTGCTGCCAGTTTGAGTAGACAATACTGACCTTGATGGACCAGGGGTCTGATTCAGTAGAAGGCAGCTTCCTGCGAAACATCCGTATGAAATACTGTAGGCTACTGAACAGCTCCCCGTTAAGAGAGAGTCACAGCCCAAGCAACAGAAAGACACTGCACCTGCCGTAAGAGTACCTTAATTAAACCGGGTAAACATGGGTAAGCTGGGGGGTGGGGGGGAGAGAATGAACCTCTAGAATGCATCCAAAGCAACCCAGCTGGTTCATCTGCACAACTGAGCAGAAGGTGGTTTGGAGACTATACGGAGGGGAGGGGCCGTGGCTCAGTGGAAGAGCCTCTGCTTTGCATGTGGGCTGTAAGAGCACCTTCATCGCTGCCTGAACTGTGCCATCGTAGTCCAGAAGCCTTATTTTTCCCAGGGTTATCTAGTGGCAAAGATAAACGGCATACTCAGGCAGAGGGAAAACTGGAATCTTAGCATGGGATCTACAAACCTGGGGATTTCAACTGCCAACAGACCTAGCAACGTTTTTTTAAGCCTGGGCGGTTTGGCTGCTCCATTTCCCATATGCCTGTTTGTTGCAAAAGTCTCATCTAGAGAGACTGCAGATAACAGCTGATTAAAGTCAAGCCGGTCCACAAGAGATATGCTGTGGAAGATGGAGAACTGTTGAGAGAACAGAGATTCCAGGTGTTAGTCTGAAGCAGCAGAACAAAGTTTGAGTCCAGTGGCACCTTTACGATCAACAATGATCAATGTTGCAAGGTGCACGGGGAACCCAAGGGGAGGGAGGCTGTAGGCATGGCCAACTTGAAAGCCAGCCGGAACTCCGTTCCTGTGCGTTCCTGCCTAAAAATACCCCTGGGGGCAGATGAAATAAGGTACTTGAAATCTGGGACTAGCAAACAAGACGTTGTGATTTGATTCCACTGTCACAGGGCACGCCTCCCCCCCCCCCAAAAAAAGATTTAGGAGATGAAGTCTATAAAGTCTGAGACTCAGCCATACATTTCAGTGACTCAGGAAAGCTCATCCCCTGGTAGAGGGTGAGCAGTAAATCAGCATCCAGCATAATGAAGATGTTTAACAGATTCAAGGGCCAAACACATTTTCTTAGTCTTTCAGGTGCCACTGGATGCTCTCTCTTTTCCACTGCTACAGACAGGCCAACACGGCTACCCACCTCGAACTATCATGGAATAAATGTCAGATGTTCGAGAGCCGCAAGACATGAACAAATAGGACACTTTTTTTTACTGGGAAATATGCAGATTTGCTTTTTATTAACATTAAACCAGAGTGCCAAAAATAATAACAAAAGGGGTAAAAGCAGATATCGATAATGATATTTATTTGTCCAGTGGTATTTGTTTGCTAATGAAATTTAGCTTCCCCAGCTGCCCTGCCGGGAGCCACACACCCGAGGAAGGCGCTGCAGGGACCCCCCTGGTTTCGCAGAGAGGTGCGAAGGAGACAACCCCCTCCACACACCCAGAGGGAGGGGCTTTCCCCGGCCTCCCCCCAACTACGGTTGCCAGGTCTGGGTTGGGAAAAAGCTGGAGACTTTGGGGGTGGAGCCAAGAGCCCCACCCGGAGGCTAATGCAAAAACTGAGGGTCACAGTGATAGGAAGACATACAAAATACTGATACACTGATAAGTCGCTGTTTGAATGTAAACCTGCCCTTGATGCATTGTTTGAGTGAAACATATTTTTCTCTATGTACTGTTTGGGTGAAAGATATCTTTTTATAATATCTGATACCAATATTTAGAGATTGGAAAATACAAAAAGGATAAAGCCTAAAATTGCTCTACCGTAAACATATATTTCCTGTGCACGCTGATATCTCACTGGTCTCCTGCAGTGTCCTTTATTTAAATTCGCTTTTAGAATAGTCACTTTACGATCTGCAAATATACATACCATGTGCATAAGACAAACAAATGGTCACATAAGACAAACAAATGCTCAGAAATTGAGTGCACAGCAACGGTTTGGTATTCTGGCTCAGCCACGCATTTCCCCAACAAAGGCAACTGTGATGCCATAGTTTACTGAAATTCAGTACAAAGTCGCCCAAGACTTTAAATACTCTGGGGCAATAATAGGTAGTGGGCTGATTCCAAACTCAGTGGCTAGTTTCCACTGATTCCTCCTTCCTACTGCAGACCTCCGGGTTCACTTCATTCCTCATGATACCCTTTCCCCCAGAAGCAACATTTCATGGAGCTAAGTGGGAGGAGGGTGGCAGGAGAGTTTCATTCTGACACAGGATCCAGCACAGTGTTTCCCATGGCTGAGTCCAGACATCGATGGATACTGCACTTTAGCAGTCATTGGCAATTGGGGCTTATCCATACAAGAAGATCCAGGTGCAAATCAGGGCAGCTGCAAAACAACAGAGCCATAGCCACCAATGTGTGGATACAGCCCACATTCTACTGTGTGTATGCAAGTGCCGTCCAGTTGCAGCACACAAGTGGCAATCCCAACAAGCGGCTTTCAAAGGAGGTGAGAAGCAGAGGCAGTTTGCCCTTGCCTTCCTCTTTCACATCCTCCGGGGATGGTCTCCCATCCAAGTCCAGACCCGGCTTAGCTTCTAAGACCTAAGGAGGCTGGGCTCCATCTTGCCACCTGCTCTCCCCTCCACATTTTAAAGGTTTCCCCCCCTCCCCCAGGCCCGGGAAGGCGCCCTTTAACCACGAACGGCGAGTTGCGCCCCTCGCCGGGGCTGGGCAAACAGGTGCAAAACCTTTCCCGGCCTCCCCCAGCCCCGGGACGGCGCCCCTGAACCCCTAAAGGAAAAATGCGCCCCTCGCGTCTGCTCTCCGAACGGCTTTTGCCGTTCGGAGAGCAGACGCGAGGGGTTCCTCCCGCTCCCCCAGGCCTGGGAAGGCGCCCGTTCACCGGGAACCGCGAAATGCGCCCCTCGCGGCCGCTGGGCGCTCAGGCCCGAAAGGTTGCCCGCCCTCCCCCAGCCCCGGGACCGCGCCCTTCAACTCCCCGTCCGCCGGGGCAGCGAGAGGGGGAAGAGGGGCCCCTTAGGAGGCCGGCGACGGCGGGAGGGGCAGCCCCACCACCCCTTGGGCACCTTCCTGCCCTCTTCCCCTCCGCTCCGGCTCCATTTCGGCGCTGCCTCTCAGGCCGCTCCCCCGACCGGCCGGCCTGCTGCAGGGAGGGACTTCCGGCGGGGAGCGAGGCAGGCCGGAGGCGAAGCCAGCGAGGGACGGACACCAAAGGCCCGCCCCCCCCTTCCAAGAGCTCGAACCTGATCCCCTGCCTTTGACTTCCAAGTGGACCTTCCCGGGATCCAGCACGATTCCTTCTCCCCCCCCCCCCGCTGTTGCACCTCGGAAGCGCCCCCCCCCCCGTTCTCTCTCCCCATTCAGAAGCGAACCCTCCGCGCGCGCCCCCCCAGCCTTCTTTCCCCCCTCCGTTCGGCCCCTCTAGGAAACGGCTCTGTATGTTGAACCCTTTCAGTGCTGTAGACCGAAGGAAAGTGCGTCCCGCCCCCTCCATTAGGCCCCTCGGTCAGGCTGCCGTCAGGGACGCCTTATGCTGCTTAATGAGGCTGCTCTGGAGCAACACCGCGCGGGATCCCACTGCTATTTATTCCTCCATCTATAGGTAAAGAACGGTCAAGGTTTCCCTTGCTCGGAAGCCGGTCGAATAGGGCTCTAGGGATGCGGTGCTCATCTCCATTTCCATGCCGAAGAGCCAGCGCTGTCCGAAGACGTTTCCGTAAGACTCAGTTGGGGGAGGGGTTCAGACGTTGCTAGATGATGCTGTTCTTTAAATGGACCGGTGTAGATGACTGGCTTTCTCTATTGCCCCGTGGAGATCAAATGCAGGACCTCAGATGCGAGCAGAAGGTGCCCAAAGGGGAGTTTTAACCAATATTTCTTGCAGGAGTGAAGGGACAGAGCCCGGATTCGGAGAAAGGAGGCTGGATTTGGACCCCGCCCCCCCCCCCCCTCTTCAAGTTTTTGCTCTGTCCCGCAGGGAGGAAACTCTCCACCTGCAGCCCCAGAGACAGAAGGAGAAAGAGGGAGATCCCTGCCTAGGAAGGAGAAAAGCCTCTGGCAGGAATAACACAAAAGAGGAACGTGAGAGAGAGAGAGAAAGGCCTCTCCTCCAAACAGGCATCTAGGCACTGACCTCGATGGACTGAAGGTCTGATTCACTATCAGGCAGCTTCGTGGGTGTGCGGGGGTTGGGTATGCATCCCCCCCCCCACCCCGTTTAAACCATTTTATTGACTGTTTATATTGAAAAATACAAAATTCACAAGTAACGTAAAGCTTATATAACCAGTAACAATCAAAATAAAGTCAACATAATGTGCATAATAGCACCATACAGTTTCAAAATATCTGTTGTTTATAGCAACAACTTTTTACCATAAGTTAACTTACAAAAGTTTTAAGGGTTACTGTATCACTGAACGAATAGTTTAACCCACATTTCAAAGTTCTGGAGAACAAACTATCAAAGTACACCTTGTGGTATTGAGACCATTCCGCTGAAATGAACTGTTGCTGAGACAGGTATTCAAGGACCGGGAACCATTTACCGGTAAAGGCTGAGTGTAGGGACGATCCAGCCGTGGAATTTAATTGAACTGTGACAGAATCCATAAGATAATGTGCCCAAAGTTTCCTAAACCAGACCTCGATATTTGGTGGCTTGTCGTCTTTCCAGTAAGGTGCTATAGCAGTCTTGGCTGCATCTAACATAACCTCTGTGGTAGAACCAAGCATTCTAGGTCTTACTTTCTCTGGCCAATAGTTCAAAACTAAGGTTTCAGGCAGGAAAGGGACCGAAATTGAGGTGACTTTTTCTAGAACAGATAGAGCTTCCTTCCAGAACTTCTTAACTTTCTCACACCCCCACCGACAGTGCGCAAAGTTGCCAAGTTGCCGGCACCCTTTCCAGCAATATGGGGAGTAATTTGAGGCAATAAGGGATAGTCTGGCTGGTGTGGCATACCATCTTGTCATAATTTTCAGATTTTGTAAGCGTACTGACATTACCTCAGAGTTGTGTCTTTTGGATGCCCAAATTTGAGACCAGGTTTCCTCTGTAAGAGAGGCGTCACAATCTTTCTGCCAAGAAGACTGATATTTGGGGGGAGTAAGACATAGAGTTTTGATCAGTAAAGAGTATAAAGCCGATCTTAAGCCAGTGTTCCGGGAAGTAAAGGAACCTATTATCATTTCCAATTCTGTACGGGGTATAGCTATTATACCATCAAGGATAAGGGCAGAGTTCTCCATCTGGCTCTCAAAAATGAGAAGCGGGCATACTGGGACTGTGGAGAGGGGCAGTGGCTCAGTGGCAAAGTGTCCGCTCGGCATGCAGACAGTTCCAGGTTCAGAGCTGCTGCCCCTCAGAGTAGACCAGACTGACCTTGACAGAGATCATGAAGGTTGCCATCTGGCCTGGAGAAAAATGTCCTGTCCCTTCCATAGAGGCTCCGCATGTGGAAATGAGCAGGGGAAGGCTTTCATGGCATGGAGACAACAGCCCATTAAGTAAGCCTCTCCTAAAGGGATGGAGCCAGACTGGTGTGGGTCAAATGGCTGAACGTGAACAAAAGGGAAATTACCCCAGGCAAGGTGCTGGTTGGGAAGGCCTGAGATCTGAAACGATATCGTGTTTCCCACTTCCACAAGCTCTGCAACAGGGAACTATTCAAGAGGGCTTGTCTTCTTCGCAGGCAAAAGAGTTACAGAGGGCTAAATAATTCAGAAAGTTAACTTGGATAAATCATTAGGGGATGTGATCTATACTGCTGTGATGTGCCTGGGCTGAGATCAAGCTGAAGACCTGATCTCCTCTGTGACACCTATCAGCTTAAGACCCGGGGTGATTAAATAAATCACAGGTCCCAGTGGTACCAAATAGGTGGTGGCAGGACCTGCTTTCAAACTGTTGGGGAGATTAGGAGTGCAGGAACGTTTCCTAGGATTCCCATTCCCTCCCGGTTGGGTAAGGGCAGGGGGATGAAAACTGGAAGGACCCTACAGCAGGCCCAAGCGCTGGATCAAGCCCTCAGAGGGCTTCCATCGGGCCCACACTGGAACTGGCCATCTCCTGCTTCCAGTTCGGTTGCTGCTGCTGCTGCTGCTGCTGCTGCTGCATAGCTGGCTTCGCCAGACTCTCTCAATCGCTGGGCGGCAAAACTTGAGGGGCTGTGGCTTAGTGGTAGAGCCTCCGATATTCATGCAGGTTCAATCCCTGGCCTCTCCAGTTGAAAGGACCAGATAGTAAGTGCTGAGAAAGACCTCAGCCTGTGACCCTGGAGAGCTGCTGCCAGTTTGAGTAGACAATACTGACCTTGATGGACCAGGGGTCTGATTCAGTAGAAGGCAGCTTCCTGCGAAACATCCGTATGAAATACTGTAGGCTACTGAACAGCTCCCCGTTAAGAGAGAGTCACAGCCCAAGCAACAGAAAGACACTGCACCTGCCGTAAGAGTACCTTAATTAAACCGGGTAAACATGGGTAAGCTGGGGGGTGGGGGGGAGAGAATGAACCTCTAGAATGCATCCAAAGCAACCCAGCTGGTTCATCTGCACAACTGAGCAGAAGGTGGTTTGGAGACTATACGGAGGGGAGGGGCCGTGGCTCAGTGGAAGAGCCTCTGCTTTGCATGTGGGCTGTAAGAGCACCTTCATCGCTGCCTGAACTGTGCCATCGTAGTCCAGAAGCCTTATTTTTCCCAGGGTTATCTAGTGGCAAAGATAAACGGCATACTCAGGCAGAGGGAAAACTGGAATCTTAGCATGGGATCTACAAACCTGGGGATTTCAACTGCCAACAGACCTAGCAACATGTTTTTTTAAGCCTGGGCGGTTTGGCTGCTCCATTTCCCATATGCCTGTTTGTTGCAAAAGTCTCATCTAGAGAGACTGCAGATAACAGCTGATTAAAGTCAAGCCGGTCCACAAGAGATATGCTGTGGAAGATGGAGAACTGTTGAGAGAACAGAGATTCCAGGTGTTAGTCTGAAGCAGCAGAACAAAGTTTGAGTCCAGTGGCACCTTTACGATCAACAATGATCAATGTTGCAAGGTGCACGGGGAACCCAAGGGGAGGGAGGCTGTAGGCATGGCCAACTTGAAAGCCAGCCGGAACTCCGTTCCTGTGCGTTCCTGCCTAAAAATACCCCTGGGGGCAGATGAAATAAGGTACTTGAAATCTGGGACTAGCAAACAAGACGTTGTGATTTGATTCCACTGTCACAGGGCACGCCTCCCCCCCCCCAAAAAAAAGATTTAGGAGATGAAGTCTATAAAGTCTGAGACTCAGCCATACATTTCAGTGACTCAGGAAAGCTCATCCCCTGGTAGAGGGTGAGCAGTAAATCAGCATCCAGCATAATGAAGATGTTTAACAGATTCAAGGGCCAAACACATTTTCTTAGTCTTTCAGGTGCCACTGGATGCTCTCTCTTTTCCACTGCTACAGACAGGCCAACACGGCTACCCACCTCGAACTATCATGGAATAAATGTCAGATGTTCGAGAGCCGCAAGACATGAACAAATAGGACACTTTTTTTTACTGGGAAATATGCAGATTTGCTTTTTATTAACATTAAACCAGAGTGCCAAAAATAATAACAAAAGGGGTAAAAGCAGATATCGATAATGATATTTATTTGTCCAGTGGTATTTGTTTGCTAATGAAATTTAGCTTCCCCAGCTGCCCTGCCGGGAGCCACACACCCGAGGAAGGCGCTGCAGGGACCCCCCTGGTTTCGCAGAGAGGTGCGAAGGAGACAACCCCCTCCACACACCCAGAGGGAGGGGCTTTCCCCGGCCTCCCCCCAACTACGGTTGCCAGGTCTGGGTTGGGAAAAAGCTGGAGACTTTGGGGGTGGAGCCAAGAGCCCCACCCGGAGGCTAATGCAAAAACTGAGGGTCACAGTGATAGGAAGACATACAAAATACTGATACACTGATAAGTCGCTGTTTGAATGTAAACCTGCCCTTGATGCATTGTTTGAGTGAAACATATTTTTCTCTATGTACTGTTTGGGTGAAAGATATCTTTTTATAATATCTGATACCAATATTTAGAGATTGGAAAATACAAAAAGGATAAAGCCTAAAATTGCTCTACCGTAAACATATATTTCCTGTGCACGCTGATATCTCACTGGTCTCCTGCAGTGTCCTTTATTTAAATTCGCTTTTAGAATAGTCACTTTACGATCTGCAAATATACATACCATGTGCATAAGACAAACAAATGGTCACATAAGACAAACAAATGCTCAGAAATTGAGTGCACAGCAACGGTTTGGTATTCTGGCTCAGCCACGCATTTCCCCAACAAAGGCAACTGTGATGCCATAGTTTACTGAAATTCAGTACAAAGTCGCCCAAGACTTTAAATACTCTGGGGCAATAATAGGTAGTGGGCTGATTCCAAACTCAGTGGCTAGTTTCCACTGATTCCTCCTTCCTACTGCAGACCTCCGGGTTCACTTCATTCCTCATGATACCCTTTCCCCCAGAAGCAACATTTCATGGAGCTAAGTGGGAGGAGGGTGGCAGGAGAGTTTCATTCTGACACAGGATCCAGCACAGTGTTTCCCATGGCTGAGTCCAGACATCGATGGATACTGCACTTTAGCAGTCATTGGCAATTGGGGCTTATCCATACAAGAAGATCCAGGTGCAAATCAGGGCAGCTGCAAAACAACAGAGCCATAGCCACCAATGTGTGGATACAGCCCACATTCTACTGTGTGTATGCAAGTGCCGTCCAGTTGCAGCACACAAGTGGCAATCCCAACAAGCGGCTTTCAAAGGAGGTGAGAAGCAGAGGCAGTTTGCCCTTGCCTTCCTCTTTCACATCCTCCGGGGATGGTCTCCCATCCAAGTCCAGACCCGGCTTAGCTTCTAAGACCTAAGGAGGCTGGGCTCCATCTTGCCACCTGCTCTCCCCTCCACATTTTAAAGGTTTCCCCCCCTCCCCCAGGCCCGGGAAGGCGCCCTTTAACCACGAACGGCGAGTTGCGCCCCTCGCCGGGGCTGGGCAAACAGGTGCAAAACCTTTCCCGGCCTCCCCCAGCCCCGGGACGGCGCCCCTGAACCCCTAAAGGAAAAATGCGCCCCTCGCGTCTGCTCTCCGAACGGCTTTTGCCGTTCGGAGAGCAGACGCGAGGGGTTCCTCCCGCTCCCCCAGGCCTGGGAAGGCGCCCGTTCACCGGGAACCGCGAAATGCGCCCCTCGCGGCCGCTGGGCGCTCAGGCCCGAAAGGTTGCCCGCCCTCCCCCAGCCCCGGGACCGCGCCCTTCAACTCCCCGTCCGCCGGGGCAGCGAGAGGGGGAAGAGGGGCCCCTTAGGAGGCCGGCGACGGCGGGAGGGGCAGCCCCACCACCCCTTGGGCACCTTCCTGCCCTCTTCCCCTCCGCTCCGGCTCCATTTCGGCGCTGCCTCTCAGGCCGCTCCCCCGACCGGCCGGCCTGCTGCAGGGAGGGACTTCCGGCGGGGAGCGAGGCAGGCCGGAGGCGAAGCCAGCGAGGGACGGACACCAAAGGCCCGCCCCCCCCTTCCAAGAGCTCGAACCTGATCCCCTGCCTTTGACTTCCAAGTGGACCTTCCCGGGATCCAGCACGATTCCTTCTCCCCCCCCCCGCTGTTGCACCTCGGAAGCGCCCCCCCCCCCCCGTTCTCTCTCCCCATTCAGAAGCGAACCCTCCGCGCGCGCCCCCCCAGCCTTCTTTCCCCCCTCCGTTCGGCCCCTCTAGGAAACGGCTCTGTATGTTGAACCCTTTCAGTGCTGTAGACCGAAGGAAAGTGCGTCCCGCCCCCTCCATTAGGCCCCTCGGTCAGGCTGCCGTCAGGGACGCCTTATGCTGCTTAATGAGGCTGCTCTGGAGCAACACCGCGCGGGATCCCACTGCTATTTATTCCTCCATCTATAGGTAAAGAACGGTCAAGGTTTCCCTTGCTCGGAAGCCGGTCGAATAGGGCTCTAGGGATGCGGTGCTCATCTCCATTTCCATGCCGAAGAGCCAGCGCTGTCCGAAGACGTTTCCGTAAGACTCAGTTGGGGGAGGGGTTCAGACGTTGCTAGATGATGCTGTTCTTTAAATGGACCGGTGTAGATGACTGGCTTTCTCTATTGCCCCGTGGAGATCAAATGCAGGACCTCAGATGCGAGCAGAAGGTGCCCAAAGGGGAGTTTTAACCAATATTTCTTGCAGGAGTGAAGGGACAGAGCCCGGATTCGGAGAAAGGAGGCTGGATTTGGACCCCGCCCCCCCCCCCTTCAAGTTTTTGCTCTGTCCCGCAGGGAGGAAACTCTCCACCTGCAGCCCCAGAGACAGAAGGAGAAAGAGGGAGATCCCTGCCTAGGAAGGAGAAAAGCCTCTGGCAGGAATAACACAAAAGAGGAACGTGAGAGAGAGAGAGAAAGGCCTCTCCTCCAAACAGGCATCTAGGCACTGACCTCGATGGACTGAAGGTCTGATTCACTATCAGGCAGCTTCGTGGGTGTGCGGGGGTTGGGTATGCATCCCCCCCCCCACCCCGTTTAAACCATTTTATTGACTGTTTATATTGAAAAATACAAAATTCACAAGTAACGTAAAGCTTATATAACCAGTAACAATCAAAATAAAGTCAACATAATGTGCATAATAGCACCATACAGTTTCAAAATATCTGTTGTTTATAGCAACAACTTTTTACCATAAGTTAACTTACAAAAGTTTTAAGGGTTACTGTATCACTGAACGAATAGTTTAACCCACATTTCAAAGTTCTGGAGAACAAACTATCAAAGTACACCTTGTGGTATTGAGACCATTCCGCTGAAATGAACTGTTGCTGAGACAGGTATTCAAGGACCGGGAACCATTTACCGGTAAAGGCTGAGTGTAGGGACGATCCAGCCGTGGAATTTAATTGAACTGTGACAGAATCCATAAGATAATGTGCCCAAAGTTTCCTAAACCAGACCTCGATATTTGGTGGCTTGTCGTCTTTCCAGTAAGGTGCTATAGCAGTCTTGGCTGCATCTAACATAACCTCTGTGGTAGAACCAAGCATTCTAGGTCTTACTTTCTCTGGCCAATAGTTCAAAACTAAGGTTTCAGGCAGGAAAGGGACCGAAATTGAGGTGACTTTTTCTAGAACAGATAGAGCTTCCTTCCAGAACTTCTTAACTTTCTCACACCCCCACCGACAGTGCGCAAAGTTGCCAAGTTGCCGGCACCCTTTCCAGCAATATGGGGAGTAATTTGAGGCAATAAGGGATAGTCTGGCTGGTGTGGCATACCATCTTGTCATAATTTTCAGATTTTGTAAGCGTACTGACATTACCTCAGAGTTGTGTCTTTTGGATGCCCAAATTTGAGACCAGGTTTCCTCTGTAAGAGAGGCGTCACAATCTTTCTGCCAAGAAGACTGATATTTGGGGGGAGTAAGACATAGAGTTTTGATCAGTAAAGAGTATAAAGCCGATCTTAAGCCAGTGTTCCGGGAAGTAAAGGAACCTATTATCATTTCCAATTCTGTACGGGGTATAGCTATTATACCATCAAGGATAAGGGCAGAGTTCTCCATCTGGCTCTCAAAAATGAGAAGCGGGCATACTGGGACTGTGGAGAGGGGCAGTGGCTCAGTGGCAAAGTGTCCGCTCGGCATGCAGACAGTTCCAGGTTCAGAGCTGCTGCCCCTCAGAGTAGACCAGACTGACCTTGACAGAGATCATGAAGGTTGCCATCTGGCCTGGAGGAAAATGTCCTGTCCCTTCCATAGAGGCTCTGCATGTGGAAATGAGCAGGGGAAGGCTTTCATGGCATGGAGACAACAGCCCATTAAGTAAGCCTCTCCTAAAGGGATGGAGCCAGACTGGTGTGGGTCAAATGGCTGAACGTGAACAAAAGGGAAATTACCCCAGGCAAGGTGCTGGTTGGGAAGGCCTGAGATCTGAAACGATATCGTGTTTCCCACTTCCACAAGCTCTGCAACAGGGAACTATTCAAGAGGGCTTGTCTTCTTCGCAGGCAAAAGAGTTACAGAGGGCTAAATAATTCAGAAAGTTAACTTGGATAAATCATTAGGGGATGTGATCTATACTGCTGTGATGTGCCTGGGCTGAGATCAAGCTGAAGACCTGATCTCCTCTGTGACACCTATCAGCTTAAGACCCGGGGTGATTAAATAAATCACAGGTCCCAGTGGTACCAAATAGGTGGTGGCAGGACCTGCTTTCAAACTGTTGGGGAGATTAGGAGTGCAGGAACGTTTCCTAGGATTCCCATTCCCGCCCGGTTGGGTAAGGGCAGGGGGATGAAAACTGGAAGGACCCTACAGCAGGCCCAAGCGCTGGATCAAGCCCTCAGAGGGCTTCCATCGGGCCCACACTGGAACTGGCCATCTCCTGCTTCCAGTTCGGTTGCTGCTGCTGCTGCTGCTGCTGCTGCTGCTGCTGCTGCATAGCTGGCTTCGCCAGACTCTCTCAATCGCTGGGCGGCAAAACTTGAGGGGCTGTGGCTTAGTGGTAGAGCCTCCGATATTCATGCAGGTTCAATCCCTGGCATCTCCAGTTGAAAGGACCAGATAGTAAGTGCTGAGAAAGACCTCAGCCTGTGACCCTGGAGAGCTGCTGCCAGTTTGAGTAGACAATACTGACCTTGATGGACCAGGGGTCTGATTCAGTAGAAGGCAGCTTCCTGCGAAACATCCGTATGAAATACTGTAGGCTACTGAACAGCTCCCCGTTAAGAGAGAGTCACAGCCCAAGCAACAGAAAGACACTGCACCTGCCGTAAGAGTACCTTAATTAAACCGGGTAAACATGGGTAAGCTGGGGGGTGGGGGGGAGAGAATGAACCTCTAGAATGCATCCAAAGCAACCCAGCTGGTTCATCTGCACAACTGAGCAGAAGGTGGTTTGGAGACTATACGGAGGGGAGGGGCCGTGGCTCAGTGGAAGAGCCTCTGCTTTGCATGTGGGCTGTAAGAGCACCTTCATCGCTGCCTGAACTGTGCCATCGTAGTCCAGAAGCCTTATTTTTCCCAGGGTTATCTAGTGGCAAAGATAAACGGCATACTCAGGCAGAGGGAAAACTGGAATCTTAGCATGGGATCTACAAACCTGGGGATTTCAACTGCCAACAGACCTAGCAACATGTTTTTTTAAGCCTGGGCGGTTTGGCTGCTCCATTTCCCATATGCCTGTTTGTTGCAAAAGTCTCATCTAGAGAGACTGCAGATAACAGCTGATTAAAGTCAAGCCGGTCCACAAGAGATATGCTGTGGAAGATGGAGAACTGTTGAGAGAACAGAGATTCCAGGTGTTAGTCTGAAGCAGCAGAACAAAGTTTGAGTCCAGTGGCACCTTTACGATCAACAATGATCAATGTTGCAAGGTGCACGGGGAACCCAAGGGGAGGGAGGCTGTAGGCATGGCCAACTTGAAAGCCAGCCGGAACTCCGTTCCTGTGCGTTCCTGCCTAAAAATACCCCTGGGGGCAGATGAAATAAGGTACTTGAAATCTGGGACTAGCAAACAAGACGTTGTGATTTGATTCCACTGTCACAGGGCACGCCTCCCCCCCCCCAAAAAAAGATTTAGGAGATGAAGTCTATAAAGTCTGAGACTCAGCCATACATTTCAGTGACTCAGGAAAGCTCATCCCCTGGTAGAGGGTGAGCAGTAAATCAGCATCCAGCATAATGAAGATGTTTAACAGATTCAAGGGCCAAACACATTTTCTTAGTCTTTCAGGTGCCACTGGATGCTCTCTCTTTTCCACTGCTACAGACAGGCCAACACGGCTACCCACCTCGAACTATCATGGAATAAATGTCAGATGTTCGAGAGCCGCAAGACATGAACAAATAGGACACTTTTTTTTACTGGGAAATATGCAGATTTGCTTTTTATTAACATTAAACCAGAGTGCCAAAAATAATAACAAAAGGGGTAAAAGCAGATATCGATAATGATATTTATTTGTCCAGTGGTATTTGTTTGCTAATGAAATTTAGCTTCCCCAGCTGCCCTGCCGGGAGCCACACACCCGAGGAAGGCGCTGCAGGGACCCCCCTGGTTTCGCAGAGAGGTGCGAAGGAGACAACCCCCTCCACACACCCAGAGGGAGGGGCTTTCCCCGGCCTCCCCCCAACTACGGTTGCCAGGTCTGGGTTGGGAAAAAGCTGGAGACTTTGGGGGTGGAGCCAAGAGCCCCACCCGGAGGCTAATGCAAAAACTGAGGGTCACAGTGATAGGAAGACATACAAAATACTGATACACTGATAAGTCGCTGTTTGAATGTAAACCTGCCCTTGATGCATTGTTTGAGTGAAACATATTTTTCTCTATGTACTGTTTGGGTGAAAGATATCTTTTTATAATATCTGATACCAATATTTAGAGATTGGAAAATACAAAAAGGATAAAGCCTAAAATTGCTCTACCGTAAACATATATTTCCTGTGCACGCTGATATCTTACTGGTCTCCTGCAGTGTCCTTTATTTAAATTCGCTTTTAGAATAGTCACTTTACGATCTGCAAATATACATACCATGTGCATAAGACAAACAAATGGTCACATAAGACAAACAAATGCTCAGAAATTGAGTGCACAGCAACGGTTTGGTATTCTGGCTCAGCCACGCATTTCCCCAACAAAGGCAACTGTGATGCCATAGTTTACTGAAATTCAGTACAAAGTCGCCCAAGACTTTAAATACTCTGGGGCAATAATAGGTAGTGGGCTGATTCCAAACTCAGTGGCTAGTTTCCACTGATTCCTCCTTCCTACTGCAGACCTCCCGGTTCACTTCATTCCTCATGATACCCTTTCCCCCAGAAGCAACATTTCATGGAGCTAAGTGGGAGGAGGGTGGCAGGAGAGTTTCATTCTGACACAGGATCCAGCACAGTGTTTCCCATGGCTGAGTCCAGACATCGATGGATACTGCACTTTAGCAGTCATTGGCAATTGGGGCTTATCCATACAAGAAGATCCAGGTGCAAATCAGGGCAGCTGCAAAACAACAGAGCCATAGCCACCAATGTGTGGATACAGCCCACATTCTACTGTGTGTATGCAAGTGCCGTCCAGTTGCAGCACACAAGTGGCAATCCCAACAAGCGGCTTTCAAAGGAGGTGAGAAGCAGAGGCAGTTTGCCCTTGCCTTCCTCTTTCACATCCTCCGGGGATGGTCTCCCATCCAAGTCCAGACCCGGCTTAGCTTCTAAGACCTAAGGAGGCTGGGCTCCATCTTGCCACCTTCTCTCCCCTCCACATTTTAAAGGTTTCCCCCCCTCCCCCAGGCCCGGGAAGGCGCCCTTTAACCACGAACGGCGAGTTGCGCCCCTCGCCGGGGCTGGGCAAACAGGTGCAAAACCTTTCCCGGCCTCCCCCAGCCCCGGGACGGCGCCCCTGAACCCCTAAAGGAAAAATGCGCCCCTCGCGTCTGCTCTCCGAACGGCTTTTGCCGTTCGGAGAGCAGACGCGAGGGGTTCCTCCCGCTCCCCCAGGCCTGGGAAGGCGCCCGTTCACCGGGAACCGCGAAATGCGCCCCTCGCGGCCGCTGGGAGCTCAGGCCCGAAAGGTTGCCCGCCCTCCCCCAGCCCCGGGACCGCGCCCTTCAACTCCCCGTCCGCCGGGGCAGCGAGAGGGGGAAGAGGGGCCCCTTAGGAGGCCGGCGACGGCGGGAGGGGCAGCCCCACCACCCCTTGGGCACCTTCCTGCCCTCTTCCCCTCCGCTCCGGCTCCATTTCGGCGCTGCCTCTCAGGCCGCTCCCCCGACCGGCCGGCCTGCTGCAGGGAGGGACTTCCGGCGGGGAGCGAGGCAGGCCGGAGGCGAAGCCAGCGAGGGACGGACACCAAAGGCCCGCCCCCCCCTTCCAAGAGCTCGAACCTGATCCCCTGCCTTTGACTTCCAAGTGGACCTTCCCGGGATCCAGCACGATTCCTTCTCCCCCCCCCCCCCCCCCCCGTTCTCTCTCCCCATTCAGAAGCGAACCCTCCGCGCGCGCCCCCCCAGCCTTCTTTCCCCCCTCCGTTCGGCCCCTCTAGGAAACGGCTCTGTATGTTGAACCCTTTCAGTGCTGTAGACCGAAGGAAAGCGCGTCCCGCCCCCTCCATTAGGCCCCTCGGTCAGGCTGCCGTCAGGGACGCCTTATGCTGCTTAATGAGGCTGCTCTGGAGCAACACCGCGCGGGATCCCACTGCTATTTATTCCTCCATCTATAGGTAAAGAACGGTCAAGGTTTCCCTTGCTCGGAAGCCGGTCGAATAGGGCTCTAGGGATGCGGTGCTCATCTCCATTTCCATGCCGAAGAGCCAGCGCTGTCCGAAGACGTTTCCGTAAGACTCAGTTGGGGGAGGGGTTCAGACGTTGCTAGATGATGCTGTTCTTTAAATGGACCGGTGTAGATGACTGGCTTTCTCTATTGCCCCGTGGAGATCAAATGCAGGACCTCAGATGCGAGCAGAAGGTGCCCAAAGGGGAGTTTTAACCAATATTTCTTGCAGGAGTGAAGGGACAGAGCCCGGATTCGGAGAAAGGAGGCTGGATTTGGACCCCGCCCCCCCCCCCTTCAAGTTTTTGCTCTGTCCCGCAGGGAGGAAACTCTCCACCTGCAGCCCCAGAGACAGAAGGAGAAAGAGGGAGATCCCTGCCTAGGAAGGAGAAAAGCCTCTGGCAGGAATAACACAAAAGAGGAACGTGAGAGAGAGAGAGAAAGGCCTCTCCTCCAAACAGGCATCTAGGCACTGACCTCGATGGACTGAAGGTCTGATTCACTATCAGGCAGCTTCGTGGGTGTGCGGGGGTTGGGTATGCATCCCCCCCCCCACCCCGTTTAAACCATTTTATTGACTG
Source organism: Lepidodactylus listeri (assembly GCA_029233225.1). Classification (NCBI taxonomy): domain Eukaryota; kingdom Metazoa; phylum Chordata; class Lepidosauria; order Squamata; family Gekkonidae; genus Lepidodactylus; species Lepidodactylus listeri. Next base: position 27,828,714 of record JARCFY010000021.1, on the reverse strand, counting down.
TTTATATTGAAAAATACAAAATTCACAAGTAACGTAAAGCTTATATAACCAGTAACAATCAAAATAAAGTCAACATAATGTGCATAATAGCACCATACAGTTTCAAAATATCTGTTGTTTATAGCAACAACTTTTTACCATAAGTTAACTTACAAAAGTTTTAAGGGTTACTGTATCACTGAACGAATAGTTTAACCCACATTTCAAAGTTCTGGAGAACAAACTATCAAAGTACACCTTGTGGTATTGAGACCATTCCGCTGAAATGAACTGTTGCTGAGACAGGTATTCAAGGACCGGGAACCATTTACCGGTAAAGGCTGAGTGTAGGGACGATCCAGCCGTGGAATTTAATTGAACTGTGACAGAATCCATAAGATAATGTGCCCAAAGTTTCCTAAACCAGACCTCGATATTTGGTGGCTTGTCGTCTTTCCAGTAAGGTGCTATAGCAGTCTTGGCTGCATCTAACATAACCTCTGTGGTAGAACCAAGCATTCTAGGTCTTACTTTCTCTGGCCAATAGTTCAAAACTAAGGTTTCAGGCAGGAAAGGGACCGAAATTGAGGTGACTTTTTCTAGAACAGATAGAGCTTCCTTCCAGAACTTCTTAACTTTCTCACACCCCCACCGACAGTGCGCAAAGTTGCCAAGTTGCCGGCACCCTTTCCAGCAATATGGGGAGTAATTTGAGGCAATAAGGGATAGTCTGGCTGGTGTGGCATACCATCTTGTCATAATTTTCAGATTTTGTAAGCGTACTGACATTACCTCAGAGTTGTGTCTTTTGGATGCCCAAATTTGAGACCAGGTTTCCTCTGTAAGAGAGGCGTCACAATCTTTCTGCCAAGAAGACTGATATTTGGGGGGAGTAAGACATAGAGTTTTGATCAGTAAAGAGTATAAAGCCGATCTTAAGCCAGTGTTCCGGGAAGTAAAGGAACCTATTATCATTTCCAATTCTGTACGGGGTATAGCTATTATACCATCAAGGATAAGGGCAGAGTTCTCCATCTGGCTCTCAAAAATGAGAAGCGGGCATACTGGGACTGTGGAGAGGGGCAGTGGCTCAGTGGCAAAGTGTCCGCTCGGCATGCAGACAGTTCCAGGTTCAGAGCTGCTGCCCCTCAGAGTAGACCAGACTGACCTTGACAGAGATCATGAAGGTTGCCATCTGGCCTGGAGGAAAATGTCCTGTCCCTTCCATAGAGGCTCTGCATGTGGAAATGAGCAGGGGAAGGCTTTCATGGCATGGAGACAACAGCCCATTAAGTAAGCCTCTCCTAAAGGGATGGAGCCAGACTGGTGTGGGTCAAATGGCTGAACGTGAACAAAAGGGAAATTACCCCAGGCAAGGTGCTGGTTGGGAAGGCCTGAGATCTGAAACGATATCGTGTTTCCCACTTCCACAAGCTCTGCAACAGGGAACTATTCAAGAGGGCTTGTCTTCTTCGCAGGCAAAAGAGTTACAGAGGGCTAAATAATTCAGAAAGTTAACTTGGATAAATCATTAGGGGATGTGATCTATACTGCTGTGATGTGCCTGGGCTGAAATCAAGCTGAAGACCTGATCTCCTCTGTGACACCTATCAGCTTAAGACCCGGGGTGATTAAATAAATCACAGGTCCCAGTGGTACCAAATAGGTGGTGGCAGGACCTGCTTTCAAACTGTTGGGGAGATTAGGAGTGCAGGAACGTTTCCTAGGATTCCCATTCCCGCCCGGTTGGGTAAGGGCAGGGGGATGAAAACTGGAAGGACCCTACAGCAGGCCCAAGCGCTGGATCAAGCCCTCAGAGGGCTTCCATCGGGCCCACACTGGAACTGGCCATCTCCTGCTTCCAGTTCGGTTGCTGCTGCTGCTGCTGCTGCTGCTGCTGCTGCATAGCTGGCTTCGCCAGACTCTCTCAATCGCTGGGCGGCAAAACTTGAGGGGCTGTGGCTTAGTGGTAGAGCCTCCGATATTCATGCAGGTTCAATCCCTGGCATCTCCAGTTGAAAGGACCAGATAGTAAGTGCTGAGAAAGACCTCAGCCTGTGACCCTGGAGAGCTGCTGCCAGTTTGAGTAGACAATACTGACCTTGATGGACCAGGGGTCTGATTCAGTAGAAGGCAGCTTCCTGCGAAACATCCGTATGAAATACTGTAGGCTACTGAACAGCTCCCCGTTAAGAGAGAGTCACAGCCCAAGCAACAGAAAGACACTGCACCTGCCGTAAGAGTACCTTAATTAAACCGGGTAAACATGGGTAAGCTGGGGGGTGGGGGGGAGAGAATGAACCTCTAGAATGCATCCAAAGCAACCCAGCTGGTTCATCTGCACAACTGAGCAGAAGGTGGTTTGGAGACTATACGGAGGGGAGGGGCCGTGGCTCAGTGGAAGAGCCTCTGCTTTGCATGTGGGCTGTAAGAGCACCTTCATCGCTGCCTGAACTGTGCCATCGTAGTCCAGAAGCCTTATTTTTCCCAGGGTTATCTAGTGGCAAAGATAAACGGCATACTCAGGCAGAGGGAAAACTGGAATCTTAGCATGGGATCTACAAACCTGGGGATTTCAACTGCCAACAGACCTAGCAACATGTTTTTTTAAGCCTGGGCGGTTTGGCTGCTCCATTTCCCATATGCCTGTTTGTTGCAAAAGTCTCATCTAGAGAGACTGCAGATAACAGCTGATTAAAGTCAAGCCGGTCCACAAGAGATATGCTGTGGAAGATGGAGAACTGTTGAGAGAACAGAGATTCCAGGTGTTAGTCTGAAGCAGCAGAACAAAGTTTGAGTCCAGTGGCACCTTTACGATCAACAATGATCAATGTTGCAAGGTGCACGGGGAACCCAAGGGGAGGGAGGCTGTAGGCATGGCCAACTTGAAAGCCAGCCGGAACTCCGTTCCTGTGCGTTCCTGCCTAAAAATACCCCTGGGGGCAGATGAAATAAGGTACTTGAAATCTGGGACTAGCAAACAAGACGTTGTGATTTGATTCCACTGTCACAGGGCACGCCTCCCCCCCCCCAAAAAAAGATTTAGGAGATGAAGTCTATAAAGTCTGAGACTCAGCCATACATTTCAGTGACTCAGGAAAGCTCATCCCCTGGTAGAGGGTGAGCAGTAAATCAGCATCCAGCATAATGAAGATGTTTAACAGATTCAAGGGCCAAACACATTTTCTTAGTCTTTCAGGTGCCACTGGATGCTCTCTCTTTTCCACTGCTACAGACAGGCCAACACGGCTACCCACCTCGAACTATCATGGAATAAATGTCAGATGTTCGAGAGCCGCAAGACATGAACAAATAGGACACTTTTTTTTACTGGGAAATATGCAGATTTGCTTTTTATTAACATTAAACCAGAGTGCCAAAAATAATAACAAAAGGGGTAAAAGCAGATATCGATAATGATATTTATTTGTCCAGTGGTATTTGTTTGCTAATGAAATTTAGCTTCCCCAGCTGCCCTGCCGGGAGCCACACACCCGAGGAAGGCGCTGCAGGGACCCCCCTGGTTTCGCAGAGAGGTGCGAAGGAGACAACCCCCTCCACACACCCAGAGGGAGGGGCTTTCCCCGGCCTCCCCCCAACTACGGTTGCCAGGTCTGGGTTGGGAAAAAGCTGGAGACTTTGGGGGTGGAGCCAAGAGCCCCACCCGGAGGCTAATGCAAAAACTGAGGGTCACAGTGATAGGAAGACATACAAAATACTGATACACTGATAAGTCGCTGTTTGAATGTAAACCTGCCCTTGATGCATTGTTTGAGTGAAACATATTTTTCTCTATGTACTGTTTGGGTGAAAGATATCTTTTTATAATATCTGATACCAATATTTAGAGATTGGAAAATACAAAAAGGATAAAGCCTAAAATTGCTCTACCGTAAACATATATTTCCTGTGCACGCTGATATCTTACTGGTCTCCTGCAGTGTCCTTTATTTAAATTCGCTTTTAGAATAGTCACTTTACGATCTGCAAATATACATACCATGTGCATAAGACAAACAAATGGTCACATAAGACAAACAAATGCTCAGAAATTGAGTGCACAGCAACGGTTTGGTATTCTGGCTCAGCCACGCATTTCCCCAACAAAGGCAACTGTGATGCCATAGTTTACTGAAATTCAGTACAAAGTCGCCCAAGACTTTAAATACTCTGGGGCAATAATAGGTAGTGGGCTGATTCCAAACTCAGTGGCTAGTTTCCACTGATTCCTCCTTCCTACTGCAGACCTCCCGGTTCACTTCATTCCTCATGATACCCTTTCCCCCAGAAGCAACATTTCATGGAGCTAAGTGGGAGGAGGGTGGCAGGAGAGTTTCATTCTGACACAGGATCCAGCACAGTGTTTCCCATGGCTGAGTCCAGACATCGATGGATACTGCACTTTAGCAGTCATTGGCAATTGGGGCTTATCCATACAAGAAGATCCAGGTGCAAATCAGGGCAGCTGCAAAACAACAGAGCCATAGCCACCAATGTGTGGATACAGCCCACATTCTACTGTGTGTATGCAAGTGCCGTCCAGTTGCAGCACACAAGTGGCAATCCCAACAAGCGGCTTTCAAAGGAGGTGAGAAGCAGAGGCAGTTTGCCCTTGCCTTCCTCTTTCACATCCTCCGGGGATGGTCTCCCATCCAAGTCCAGACCCGGCTTAGCTTCTAAGACCTAAGGAGGCTGGGCTCCATCTTGCCACCTTCTCTCCCCTCCACATTTTAAAGGTTTCCCCCCCTCCCCCAGGCCCGGGAAGGCGCCCTTTAACCACGAACGGCGAGTTGCGCCCCTCGCCGGGGCTGGGCAAACAGGTGCAAAACCTTTCCCGGCCTCCCCCAGCCCCGGGACGGCGCCCCTGAACCCCTAAAGGAAAAATGCGCCCCTCGCGTCTGCTCTCCGAACGGCTTTTGCCGTTCGGAGAGCAGACGCGAGGGGTTCCTCCCGCTCCCCCAGGCCTGGGAAGGCGCCCGTTCACCGGGAACCGCGAAATGCGCCCCTCGCGGCCGCTGGCTGCCGTCAGGGACGCCTTATGCTGCTTAATGAGGCTGCTCTGGAGCAACACCGCGCGGGATCCCACTGCTATTTATTCCTCCATCTATAGGTAAAGAACGGTCAAGGTTTCCCTTGCTCGGAAGCCGGTCGAATAGGGCTCTAGGGATGCGGTGCTCATCTCCATTTCCATGCCGAAGAGCCAGCGCTGTCCGAAGACGTTTCCGTAAGACTCAGTTGGGGGAGGGGTTCAGACGTTGCTAGATGATGCTGTTCTTTAAATGGACCGGTGTAGATGACTGGCTTTCTCTATTGCCCCGTGGAGATCAAATGCAGGACCTCAGATGCGAGCAGAAGGTGCCCAAAGGGGAGTTTTAACCAATATTTCTTGCAGGAGTGAAGGGACAGAGCCCGGATTCGGAGAAAGGAGGCTGGATTTGGACCCCGCCCCCCCCCCCCCTTCAAGTTTTTGCTCTGTCCCGCAGGGAGGAAACTCTCCACCTGCAGCCCCAGAGACAGAAGGAGAAAGAGGGAGATCCCTGCCTAGGAAGGAGAAAAGCCTCTGGCAGGAATAACACAAAAGAGGAACGTGAGAGAGAGAGAGAAAGGCCTCTCCTCCAAACAGGCATCTAGGCACTGACCTCGATGGACTGAAGGTCTGATTCACTATCAGGCAGCTTCGTGGGTGTGTGGGGGTTGGGTATGCATCCCCCCCCCCCGTTTAAACCATTTTATTGACTGTTTATATTGAAAAATACAAAATTCACAAGTAACGTAAAGCTTATATAACCAGTAACAATCAAAATAAAGTCAACATAATGTGCATAATAGCACCATACAGTTTCAAAATATCTGTTGTTTATAGCAACAACTTTTTACCATAAGTTAACTTACAAAAGTTTTAAGGGTTACTGTATCACTGAACGAATAGTTTAACCCACATTTCAAAGTTCTGGAGAACAAACTATCAAAGTACACCTTGTGGTATTGAGACCATTCCGCTGAAATGAACTGTTGCTGAGACAGGTATTCAAGGACCGGGAACCATTTACCGGTAAAGGCTGAGTGTAGGGACGATCCAGCCGTGGAATTTAATTGAACTGTGACAGAATCCATAAGATAATGTGCCCAAAGTTTCCTAAACCAGACCTCGATATTTGGTGGCTTGTCGTCTTTCCAGTAAGGTGCTATAGCAGTCTTGGCTGCATCTAACATAACCTCTGTGGTAGAACCAAGCATTCTAGGTCTTACTTTCTCTGGCCAATAGTTCAAAACTAAGGTTTCAGGCAGGAAAGGGACCGAAATTGAGGTGACTTTTTCTAGAACAGATAGAGCTTCCTTCCAGAACTTCTTAACTTTCTCACACCCCCACCGACAGTGCGCAAAGTTGCCAAGTTGCCGGCACCCTTTCCAGCAATATGGGGAGTAATTTGAGGCAATAAGGGATAGTCTGGCTGGTGTGGCATACCATCTTGTCATAATTTTCAGATTTTGTAAGCGTACTGACATTACCTCAGAGTTGTGTCTTTTGGATGCCCAAATTTGAGACCAGGTTTCCTCTGTAAGAGAGGCGTCACAATCTTTCTGCCAAGAAGACTGATATTTGGGGGGAGTAAGACATAGAGTTTTGATCAGTAAAGAGTATAAAGCCGATCTTAAGCCAGTGTTCCGGGAAGTAAAGGAACCTATTATCATTTCCAATTCTGTACGGGGTATAGCTATTATACCATCAAGGATAAGGGCAGAGTTCTCCATCTGGCTCTCAAAAATGAGAAGCGGGCATACTGGGACTGTGGAGAGGGGCAGTGGCTCAGTGGCAAAGTGTCCGCTCGGCATGCAGACAGTTCCAGGTTCAGAGCTGCTGCCCCTCAGAGTAGACCAGACTGACCTTGACAGAGATCATGAAGGTTGCCATCTGGCCTGGAGAAAAATGTCCTGTCCCTTCCATAGAGGCTCCGCATGTGGAAATGAGCAGGGGAAGGCTTTCATGGCATGGAGACAACAGCCCATTAAGTAAGCCTCTCCTAAAGGGATGGAGCCAGACTGGTGTGGGTCAAATGGCTGAACGTGAACAAAAGGGAAATTACCCCAGGCAAGGTGCTGGTTGGGAAGGCCTGAGATCTGAAACGATATCGTGTTTCCCACTTCCACAAGCTCTGCAACAGGGAACTATTCAAGAGGGCTTGTCTTCTTCGCAGGCAAAAGAGTTACAGAGGGCTAAATAATTCAGAAAGTTAACTTGGATAAATCATTAGGGGATGTGATCTATACTGCTGTGATGTGCCTGGGCTGAGATCAAGCTGAAGACCTGATCTCCTCTGTGACACCTATCAGCTTAAGACCCGGGGTGATTAAATAAATCACAGGTCCCAGTGGTACCAAATAGGTGGTGGCAGGACCTGCTTTCAAACTGTTGGGGAGATTAGGAGTGCAGGAACGTTTCCTAGGATTCCCATTCCCGCCCGGTTGGGTAAGGGCAGGGGGATGAAAACTGGAAGGACCCTACAGCAGGCCCAAGCGCTGGATCAAGCCCTCAGAGGGCTTCCATCGGGCCCACACTGGAACTGGCCATCTCCTGCTTCCAGTTCGGTTGCTGCTGCTGCTGCTGCTGCTGCTGCTGCTGCTGCATAGCTGGCTTCGCCAGACTCTCTCAATCGCTGGGCGGCAAAACTTGAGGGGCTGTGGCTTAGTGGTAGAGCCTCCGATATTCATGCAGGTTCAATCCCTGGCATCTCCAGTTGAAAGGACCAGATAGTAAGTGCTGAGAAAGACCTCAGCCTGTGACCCTGGAGAGCTGCTGCCAGTTTGAGTAGACAATACTGACCTTGATGGACCAGGGGTCTGATTCAGTAGAAGGCAGCTTCCTGCGAAACATCCGTATGAAATACTGTAGGCTACTGAACAGCTCCCCGTTAAGAGAGAGTCACAGCCCAAGCAACAGAAAGACACTGCACCTGCCGTAAGAGTACCTTAATTAAACCGGGTAAACATGGGTAAGCTGGGGGGTGGGGGGGAGAGAATGAACCTCTAGAATGCATCCAAAGCAACCCAGCTGGTTCATCTGCACAACTGAGCAGAAGGTGGTTTGGAGACTATACGGAGGGGAGGGGCCGTGGCTCAGTGGAAGAGCCTCTGCTTTGCATGTGGGCTGTAAGAGCACCTTCATCGCTGCCTGAACTGTGCCATCGTAGTCCAGAAGCCTTATTTTTCCCAGGGTTATCTAGTGGCAAAGATAAACGGCATACTCAGGCAGAGGGAAAACTGGAATCTTAGCATGGGATCTACAAACCTGGGGATTTCAACTGCCAACAGACCTAGCAACATGTTTTTTTAAGTCTGGGCGGTTTGGCTGCTCCATTTCCCATATGCCTGTTTGTTGCAAAAGTCTCATCTAGAGAGACTGCAGATAACAGCTGATTAAAGTCAAGCCGGTCCACAAGAGATATGCTGTGGAAGATGGAGAACTGTTGAGAGAACAGAGATTCCAGGTGTTAGTCTGAAGCAGCAGAACAAAGTTTGAGTCCAGTGGCACCTTTACGATCAACAATGATCAATGTTGCAAGGTGCACGGGGAACCCAAGGGGAGGGAGGCTGTAGGCATGGCCAACTTGAAAGCCAGCCGGAACTCCGTTCCTGTGCGTTCCTGCCTAAAAATACCCCTGGGGGCAGATGAAATAAGGTACTTGAAATCTGGGACTAGCAAACAAGACGTTGTGATTTGATTCCACTGTCACAGGGCACGCCTCCCGGCCCCCCCCCCCCAAAAAAAAAGATTTAGGAGATGAAGTCTATAAAGTCTGAGACTCAGCCATACATTTCAGTGACTCAGGAAAGCTCATCCCCTGGTAGAGGGTGAGCAGTAAATCAGCATCCAGCATAATGAAGATGTTTAACAGATTCAAGGGCCAAACACATTTTCTTAGTCTTTCAGGTGCCACTGGATGCTTTCTCTTTTCCACTGCTACAGACAGGCCAACACGGCTACCCACCTCGAACTATCATGGAATAAATGTCAGATGTTCGAGAGCCGCAAGACATGAACAAATAGGACACTTTTTTTTACTGGGAAATATGCAGATTTGCTTTTTATTAACATTAAACCAGAGTGCCAAAAATAATAACAAAAGGGGTAAAAGCAGATATCGATAATGATATTTATTTGTCCAGTGGTATTTGTTTGCTAATGAAATTTAGCTTCCCCAGCTGCCCTGCCGGGAGCCACACACCCGAGGAAGGCGCTGCAGGGACCCCCCTGGTTTCGCAGAGAGGTGCGAAGGAGACAACCCCCTCCACACACCCAGAGGGAGGGGCTTTCCCCGGCCTCCCCCCAACTACGGTTGCCAGGTCTGGGTTGGGAAAAAGCTGGAGACTTTGGGGGTGGAGCCAAGAGCCCCACCCGGAGGCTAATGCAAAAACTGAGGGTCACAGTGATAGGAAGACATACAAAATACTGATACACTGATAAGTCGCTGTTTGAATGTAAACCTGCCCTTGATGCATTGTTTGAGTGAAACATATTTTTCTCTATGTACTGTTTGGGTGAAAGATATCTTTTTATAATATCTGATACCAATATTTAGAGATTGGAAAATACAAAAAAGATAAAGCCTAAAATTGCTCTACCGTAAACATATATTTCCTGTGCACGCTGATATCTTACTGGTCTCCTGCAGTGTCCTTTATTTAAATTCGCTTTTAGAATAGTCACTTTACGATCTGCAAATATACATACCATGTGCATAAGACAAACAAATGGTCACATAAGACAAACAAATGCTCAGAAATTGAGTGCACAGCAACGGTTTGGTATTCTGGCTCAGCCACGCATTTCCCCAACAAAGGCAACTGTGATGCCATAGTTTACTGAAATTCAGTACAAAGTCGCCCAAGACTTTAAATACTCTGGGGCAATAATAGGTAGTGGGCTGATTCCAAACTCAGTGGCTAGTTTCCACTGATTCCTCCTTCCTACTGCAGACCTCCCGGTTCACTTCATTCCTCATGATACCCTTTCCCCCAGAAGCAACATTTCATGGAGCTAAGTGGGAGGAGGGTGGCAGGAGAGTTTCATTCTGACACAGGATCCAGCACAGTGTTTCCCATGGCTGAGTCCAGACATCGATGGATACTGCACTTTAGCAGTCATTGGCAATTGGGGCTTATCCATACAAGAAGATCCAGGTGCAAATCAGGGCAGCTGCAAAACAACAGAGCCATAGCCACCAATGTGTGGATACAGCCCACATTCTACTGTGTGTATGCAAGTGCCGTCCAGTTGCAGCACACAAGTGGCAATCCCAACAAGCGGCTTTCAAAGGAGGTGAGAAGCAGAGGCAGTTTGCCCTTGCCTTCCTCTTTCACATCCTCCGGGGATGGTCTCCCATCCAAGTCCAGACCCGGCTTAGCTTCTAAGACCTAAGGAGGCTGGGCTCCATCTTGCCACCTTCTCTCCCCTCCACATTTTAAAGGTTTCCCCCCCTCCCCCAGGCCCGGGAAGGCGCCCTTTAACCACGAACGGCGAGTTGCGCCCCTCGCCGGGGCTGGGCAAACAGGTGCAAAACCTTTCCCGGCCTCCCCCAGCCCCGGGACGGCGCCCCTGAACCCCTAAAGGAAAAATGCGCCCCTCGCGTCTGTTCGGAGAGCAGACGCGAGGGGTTCCTCCCGCTCCCCCAGGCCTGGGAAGGCGCCCGTTCACCGGGAACCGCGAAATGCGCCCCTCGCGGCCGCTGGGAGCTCAGGCCCGAAAGGTTGCCCGCCCTCCCCCAGCCCCGGGACCGCGCCCTTCAACTCCCCGTCCGCCGGGGCAGCGAGAGGGGGAAGAGGGGCCCCTTAGGAGGCCGGCGACGGCGGGAGGGGCAGCCCCACCACCCCTTGGGCACCTTCCTGCCCTCTTCCCCTCCGCTCCGGCTCCATTTCGGCGCTGCCTCTCAGGCCGCTCCCCCGACCGGCCGGCCTGCTGCAGGGAGGGATTTCCGGCGGGGAGCGAGGCAGGCCGGAGGCGAAGCCAGCGAGGGACGGACACCAAAGGCCCGCCCCCCCCTTCCAAGAGCTCGAACCTGATCCCCTGCCTTTGACTTCCAAGTGGACCTTCCCGGGATCCAGCACGATTCCTTCTCCCCCCCCCCCCCGTTCTCTCTCCCCATTCAGAAGCGAACCCTCCGCGCGCGCCCCCCCAGCCTTCTTTCCCCCCTCCGTTCGGCCCCTCTAGGAAACGGCTCTGTATGTTGAACCCTTTCAGTGCTGTAGACCGAAGGAAAGCGCGTCCCGCCCCCTCCATTAGGCCCCTCGGTCAGGCTGCCGTCAGGGACGCCTTATGCTGCTTAATGAGGCTGCTCTGGAGCAACACCGCGCGGGATCCCACTGCTATTTATTCCTCCATCTATAGGTAAAGAACGGTCAAGGTTTCCCTTGCTCGGAAGCCGGTCGAATAGGGCTCTAGGGATGCGGTGCTCATCTCCATTTCCATGCCGAAGAGCCAGCGCTGTCCGAAGACGTTTCCGTAAGACTCAGTTGGGGGAGGGGTTCAGACGTTGCTAGATGATGCTGTTCTTTAAATGGACCGGTGTAGATGACTGGCTTTCTCTATTGCCCCGTGGAGATCAAATGCAGGACCTCAGATGCGAGCAGAAGGTGCCCAAAGGGGAGTTTTAACCAATATTTCTTGCAGGAGTGAAGGGACAGAGCCCGGATTCGGAGAAAGGAGGCTGGATTTGGACCCCGCCCCCCCCCCCCCCTCTTCAAGTTTTTGCTCTGTCCCGCAGGGAGGAAACTCTCCACCTGCAGCCCCAGAGACAGAAGGAGAAAGAGGGAGATCCCTGCCTAGGAAGGAGAAAAGCCTCTGGCAGGAATAACACAAAAGAGGAACGTGAGAGAGAGAGAGAAAGGCCTCTCCTCCAAACAGGCATCTAGGCACTGACCTCGATGGACTGAAGGTCTGATTCACTATCAGGCAGCTTCGTGGGTGTGCGGGGGTTGGGTATGCATCCCCCCCCCCCCCCCGTTTAAACCATTTTATTGACTGTTTATATTGAAAAATACAAAATTCACAAGTAACGTAAAGCTTATATAACCAGTAACAATCAAAATAAAGTCAACATAATGTGCATAATAGCACCATACAGTTTCAAAATATCTGTTGTTTATAGCAACAACTTTTTACCATAAGTTAACTTACAAAAGTTTTAAGGGTTACTGTATCACTGAACGAATAGTTTAACCCACATTTCAAAGTTCTGGAGAACAAACTATCAAAGTACACCTTGTGGTATTGAGACCATTCCGCTGAAATGAACTGTTGCTGAGACAGGTATTCAAGGACCGGGAACCATTTACCGGTAAAGGCTGAGTGTAGGGACGATCCAGCCGTGGAATTTAATTGAACTGTGACAGAATCCATAAGATAATGTGCCCAAAGTTTCCTAAACCAGACCTCGATATTTGGTGGCTTGTCGTCTTTCCAGTAAGGTGCTATAGCAGTCTTGGCTGCATCTAACATAACCTCTGTGGTAGAACCAAGCATTCTAGGTCTTACTTTCTCTGGCCAATAGTTCAAAACTAAGGTTTCAGGCAGGAAAGGGACCGAAATTGAGGTGACTTTTTCTAGAACAGATAGAGCTTCCTTCCAGAACTTCTTAACTTTCTCACACCCCCACCGACAGTGCGCAAAGTTGCCAAGTTGCCGGCACCCTTTCCAGCAATATGGGGAGTAATTTGAGGCAATAAGGGATAGTCTGGCTGGTGTGGCATACCATCTTGTCATAATTTTCAGATTTTGTAAGCGTACTGACATTACCTCAGAGTTGTGTCTTTTGGATGCCCAAATTTGAGACCAGGTTTCCTCTGTAAGAGAGGCGTCACAATCTTTCTGCCAAGAAGACTGATATTTGGGGGGAGTAAGACATAGAGTTTTGATCAGTAAAGAGTATAAAGCCGATCTTAAGCCAGTGTTCCGGGAAGTAAAGGAACCTATTATCATTTCCAATTCTGTACGGGGTATAGCTATTATACCATCAAGGATAAGGGCAGAGTTCTCCATCTGGCTCTCAAAAATGAGAAGCGGGCATACTGGGACTGTGGAGAGGGGCAGTGGCTCAGTGGCAAAGTGTCCGCTCGGCATGCAGACAGTTCCAGGTTCAGAGCTGCTGCCCCTCAGAGTAGACCAGACTGACCTTGACAGAGATCATGAAGGTTGCCATCTGGCCTGGAGAAAAATGTCCTGTCCCTTCCATAGAGGCTCCGCATGTGGAAATGAGCAGGGGAAGGCTTTCATGGCATGGAGACAACAGCCCATTAAGTAAGCCTCTCCTAAAGGGATGGAGCCAGACTGGTGTGGGTCAAATGGCTGAACGTGAACAAAAGGGAAATTACCCCAGGCAAGGTGCTGGTTGGGAAGGCCTGAGATCTGAAACGATATCGTGTTTCCCACTTCCACAAGCTCTGCAACAGGGAACTATTCAAGAGGGCTTGTCTTCTTCGCAGGCAAAAGAGTTACAGAGGGCTAAATAATTCAGAAAGTTAACTTGGATAAATCATTAGGGGATGTGATCTATACTGCTGTGATGTGCCTGGGCTGAGATCAAGCTGAAGACCTGATCTCCTCTGTGACACCTATCAGCTTAAGACCCGGGGTGATTAAATAAATCACAGGTCCCAGTGGTACCAAATAGGTGGTGGCAGGACCTGCTTTCAAACTGTTGGGGAGATTAGGAGTGCAGGAACGTTTCCTAGGATTCCCATTCCCGCCCGGTTGGGTAAGGGCAGGGGGATGAAAACTGGAAGGACCCTACAGCAGGCCCAAGCGCTGGATCAAGCCCTCAGAGGGCTTCCATCGGGCCCACACTGGAACTGGCCATCTCCTGCTTCCAGTTCGGTTGCTGCTGCTGCTGCTGCTGCTGCTGCTGCTGCTGCTGCTGCATAGCTGGCTTCGCCAGACTCTCTCAATCGCTGGGCGGCAAAACTTGAGGGGCTGTGGCTTAGTGGTAGAGCCTCCGATATTCATGCAGGTTCAATCCCTGGCCTCTCCAGTTGAAAGGACCAGATAGTAAGTGCTGAGAAAGACCTCAGCCTGTGACCCTGGAGAGCTGCTGCCAGTTTGAGTAGACAATACTGACCTTGATGGACCAGGGGTCTGATTCAGTAGAAGGCAGCTTCCTGCGAAACATCCGTATGAAATACTGTAGGCTACTGAACAGCTCCCCGTTAAGAGAGAGTCACAGCCCAAGCAACAGAAAGACACTGCACCTGCCGTAAGAGTACCTTAATTAAACCGGGTAAACATGGGTAAGCTGGGGGGTGGGGGGGAGAGAATGAACCTCTAGAATGCATCCAAAGCAACCCAGCTGGTTCATCTGCACAACTGAGCAGAAGGTGGTTTGGAGACTATACGGAGGGGAGGGGCCGTGGCTCAGTGGAAGAGCCTCTGCTTTGCATGTGGGCTGTAAGAGCACCTTCATCGCTGCCTGAACTGTGCCATCGTAGTCCAGAAGCCTTATTTTTCCCAGGGTTATCTAGTGGCAAAGATAAACGGCATACTCAGGCAGAGGGAAAACTGGAATCTTAGCATGGGATCTACAAACCTGGGGATTTCAACTGCCAACAGACCTAGCAACATGTTTTTTTAAGCCTGGGCGGTTTGGCTGCTCCATTTCCCATATGCCTGTTTGTTGCAAAAGTCTCATCTAGAGAGACTGCAGATAACAGCTGATTAAAGTCAAGCCGGTCCACAAGAGATATGCTGTGGAAGATGGAGAACTGTTGAGAGAACAGAGATTCCAGGTGTTAGTCTGAAGCAGCAGAACAAAGTTTGAGTCCAGTGGCACCTTTACGATCAACAATGATCAATGTTGCAAGGTGCACGGGGAACCCAAGGGGAGGGAGGCTGTAGGCATGGCCAACTTGAAAGCCAGCCGGAACTCCGTTCCTGTGCGTTCCTGCCTAAAAATACCCCTGGGGGCAGATGAAATAAGGTACTTGAAATCTGGGACTAGCAAACAAGACGTTGTGATTTGATTCCACTGTCACAGGGCACGCCTCCCGGCCCCCCCCCCCCCCCCAAAAAAAAAAAAGATTTAGGAGATGAAGTCTATAAAGTCTGAGACTCAGCCATACATTTCAGTGACTCAGGAAAGCTCATCCCCTGGTAGAGGGTGAGCAGTAAATCAGCATCCAGCATAATGAAGATGTTTAACAGATTCAAGGGCCAAACACATTTTCTTAGTCTTTCAGGTGCCACTGGATGCTTTCTCTTTTCCACTGCTACAGACAGGCCAACACGGCTACCCACCTCGAACTATCATGGAATAAATGTCAGATGTTCGAGAGCCGCAAGACATGAACAAATAGGACACTTTTTTTTACTGGGAAATATGCAGATTTGCTTTTTATTAACATTAAACCAGAGTGCCAAAAATAATAACAAAAGGGGTAAAAGCAGATATCGATAATGATATTTATTTGTCCAGTGGTATTTGTTTGCTAATGAAATTTAGCTTCCCCAGCTGCCCTGCCGGGAGCCACACACCCGAGGAAGGCGCTGCAGGGACCCCCCTGGTTTCGCAGAGAGGTGCGAAGGAGACAACCCCCTCCACACACCCAGAGGGAGGGGCTTTCCCCGGCCTCCCCCCAACTACGGTTGCCAGGTCTGGGTTGGGAAAAAGCTGGAGACTTTGGGGGTGGAGCCAAGAGCCCCACCCGGAGGCTAATGCAAAAACTGAGGGTCACAGTGATAGGAAGACATACAAAATACTGATACACTGATAAGTCGCTGTTTGAATGTAAACCTGCCCTTGATGCATTGTTTGAGTGAAACATATTTTTCTCTATGTACTGTTTGGGTGAAAGATATCTTTTTATAATATCTGATACCAATATTTAGAGATTGGAAAATACAAAAAGGATAAAGCCTAAAATTGCTCTACCGTAAACATATATTTCCTGTGCACGCTGATATCTTACTGGTCTCCTGCAGTGTCCTTTATTTAAATTCGCTTTTAGAATAGTCACTTTACGATCTGCAAATATACATACCATGTGCATAAGACAAACAAATGGTCACATAAGACAAACAAATGCTCAGAAATTGAGTGCACAGCAACGGTTTGGTATTCTGGCTCAGCCACGCATTTCCCCAACAAAGGCAACTGTGATGCCATAGTTTACTGAAATTCAGTACAAAGTCGCCCAAGACTTTAAATACTCTGGGGCAATAATAGGTAGTGGGCTGATTCCAAACTCAGTGGCTAGTTTCCACTGATTCCTCCTTCCTACTGCAGACCTCCCGGTTCACTTCATTCCTCATGATACCCTTTCCCCAGAAGCAACATTTCATGGAGCTAAGTGGGAGGAGGGTGGCAGGAGAGTTTCATTCTGACACAGGATCCAGCACAGTGTTTCCCATGGCTGAGTCCAGACATCGATGGATACTGCACTTTAGCAGTCATTGGCAATTGGGGCTTATCCATACAAGAAGATCCAGGTGCAAATCAGGGCAGCTGCAAAACAACAGAGCCATAGCCACCAATGTGTGGATACAGCCCACATTCTACTGTGTGTATGCAAGTGCCGTCCAGTTGCAGCACACAAGTGGCAATCCCAACAAGCGGCTTTCAAAGGAGGTGAGAAGCAGAGGCAGTTTGCCCTTGCCTTCCTCTTTCACATCCTCCGGGGATGGTCTCCCATCCAAGTCCAGACCCGGCTTAGCTTCTAAGACCTAAGGAGGCTGGGCTACATCTTGCCACCTTCTCTCCCCTCCACATTTTAAAGGTTTCCCCCCCTCCCCCAGGCCCGGGAAGGCGCCCTTTAACCACGAACGGCGAGTTGCGCCCCTCGCCGGGGCTGGGCAAACAGGTGCAAAACCTTTCCCGGCCTCCCCCAGCCCCGGGACGGCGCCCCTGAACCCCTAAAGGAAAAATGCGCCCCTCGCGTCTGCTCTCCGAACGGCTTTTGCCGTTCGGAGAGCAGACGCGAGGGGTTCCTCCCGCTCCCCCAGGCCTGGGAAGGCGCCCGTTCACCGGGAACCGCGAAATGCGCCCCTCGCGGCCGCTGGGCGCTCAGGCCCGGAAGGTTGCCCGCCCTCCCCCAGCCCCGGGACCGCGCCCTTCAACTCCCCGTCCGCCGGGGCAGCGAGAGGGGGAAGAGGGGCCCCTTAGGAGGCCGGCGACGGCGGGAGGGGCAGCCCCACCACCCCTTGGGCACCTTCCTGCCCTCTTCCCCTCCGCTCCGGCTCCATTTCGGCGCTGCCTCTCAGGCCGCTCCCCCGACCGGCCGGCCTGCTGCAGGGAGGGACTTCCGGCGGGGAGCGAGGCAGGCCGGAGGCGAAGCCAGCGAGGGACGGACACCAAAGGCCCGCCCCCCCCTTCCAAGAGCTCGAACCTGATCCCCTGCCTTTGACTTCCAAGTGGACCTTCCCGGGATCCAGCACGATTCCTTCTCCCCCCCCCCCCTCCCGTTCTCTCTCCCCATTCAGAAGCGAACCCTCCGCGCGCGCCCCCCCAGCCTTCTTTCCCCCCTCCGTTCGGCCCCTCTAGGAAACGGCTCTGTATGTTGAACCCTTTCAGTGCTGTAGACCGAAGGAAAGCGCGTCCCGCCCCCTCCATTAGGCCCCTCGGTCAGGCTGCCGTCAGGGACGCCTTATGCTGCTTAATGAGGCTGCTCTGGAGCAACACCGCGCGGGATCCCACTGCTATTTATTCCTCCATCTATAGGTAAAGAACGGTCAAGGTTTCCCTTGCTCGGAAGCCGGTCGAATAGGGCTCTAGGGATGCGGTGCTCATCTCCATTTCCATGCCGAAGAGCCAGCGCTGTCCGAAGACGTTTCCGTAAGACTCAGTTGGGGGAGGGGTTCAGACGTTGCTAGATGATGCTGTTCTTTAAATGGACCGGTGTAGATGACTGGCTTTCTCTATTGCCCCGTGGAGATCAAATGCAGGACCTCAGATGCGAGCAGAAGGTGCCCAAAGGGGAGTTTTAACCAATATTTCTTGCAGGAGTGAAGGGACAGAGCCCGGATTCGGAGAAAGGAGGCTGGATTTGGACCCCGCCCCCCCCCCCCCCCTCTTCAAGTTTTTGCTCTGTCCCGCAGGGAGGAAACTCTCCACCTGCAGCCCCAGAGACAGAAGGAGAAAGAGGGAGATCCCTGCCTAGGAAGGAGAAAAGCCTCTGGCAGGAATAACACAAAAGAGGAACGTGAGAGAGAGAGAGAAAGGCCTCTCCTCCAAACAGGCATCTAGGCACTGACCTCGATGGACTGAAGGTCTGATTCACTATCAGGCAGCTTCGTGGGTGTGCGGGGGTTGGGTATGCATCCCCCCCCCCCCCCGTTTAAACCATTTTATTGACTGTTTATATTGAAAAATACAAAATTCACAAGTAACGTAAAGCTTATATAACCAGTAACAATCAAAATAAAGTCAACATAATGTGCATAATAGCACCATACAGTTTCAAAATATCTGTTGTTTATAGCAACAACTTTTTACCATAAGTTAACTTACAAAAGTTTTAAGGGTTACTGTATCACTGAACGAATAGTTTAACCCACATTTCAAAGTTCTGGAGAACAAACTATCAAAGTACACCTTGTGGTATTGAGACCATTCCGCTGAAATGAACTGTTGCTGAGACAGGTATTCAAGGACCGGGAACCATTTACCGGTAAAGGCTGAGTGTAGGGACGATCCAGCCGTGGAATTTAATTGAACTGTGACAGAATCCATAAGATAATGTGCCCAAAGTTTCCTAAACCAGACCTCGATATTTGGTGGCTTGTCGTCTTTCCAGTAAGGTGCTATAGCAGTCTTGGCTGCATCTAACATAACCTCTGTGGTAGAACCAAGCATTCTAGGTCTTACTTTCTCTGGCCAATAGTTCAAAACTAAGGTTTCAGGCAGGAAAGGGACCGAAATTGAGGTGACTTTTTCTAGAACAGATAGAGCTTCCTTCCAGAACTTCTTAACTTTCTCACACCCCCACCGACAGTGCGCAAAGTTGCCAAGTTGCCGGCACCCTTTCCAGCAATATGGGGAGTAATTTGAGGCAATAAGGGATAGTCTGGCTGGTGTGGCATACCATCTTGTCATAATTTTCAGATTTTGTAAGCGTACTGACATTACCTCAGAGTTGTGTCTTTTGGATGCCCAAATTTGAGACCAGGTTTCCTCTGTAAGAGAGGCGTCACAATCTTTCTGCCAAGAAGACTGATATTTGGGGGGAGTAAGACATAGAGTTTTGATCAGTAAAGAGTATAAAGCCGATCTTAAGCCAGTGTTCCGGGAAGTAAAGGAACCTATTATCATTTCCAATTCTGTACGGGGTATAGCTATTATACCATCAAGGATAAGGGCAGAGTTCTCCATCCGGCTCTCAAAAATGAGAAGCGGGCATACTGGGACTGTGGAGAGGGGCAGTGGCTCAGTGGCAAAGTGTCCGCTCGGCATGCAGACAGTTCCAGGTTCAGAGCTGCTGCCCCTCAGAGTAGACCAGACTGACCTTGACAGAGATCATGAAGGTTGCCATCTGGCCTGGAGAAAAATGTCCTGTCCCTTCCATAGAGGCTCCGCATGTGGAAATGAGCAGGGGAAGGCTTTCATGGCATGGAGACAACAGCCCATTAAGTAAGCCTCTCCTAAAGGGATGGAGCCAGACTGGTGTGGGTCAAATGGCTGAACGTGAACAAAAGGGAAATTACCCCAGGCAAGGTGCTGGTTGGGAAGGCCTGAGATCTGAAACGATATCGTGTTTCCCACTTCCACAAGCTCTGCAACAGGGAACTATTCAAGAGGGCTTGTCTTCTTCGCAGGCAAAAGAGTTACAGAGGGCTAAATAATTCAGAAAGTTAACTTGGATAAATCATTAGGGGATGTGATCTATACTGCTGTGATGTGCCTGGGCTGAGATCAAGCTGAAGACCTGATCTCCTCTGTGACACCTATCAGCTTAAGACCCGGGGTGATTAAATAAATCACAGGTCCCAGTGGTACCAAATAGGTGGTGGCAGGACCTGCTTTCAAACTGTTGGGGAGATTAGGAGTGCAGGAACGTTTCCTAGGATTCCCATTCCCTCCCGGTTGGGTAAGGGCAGGGGGATGAAAACTGGAAGGACCCTACAGCAGGCCCAAGCGCTGGATCAAGCCCTCAGAGGGCTTCCATCGGGCCCACACTGGAACTGGCCATCTCCTGCTTCCAGTTCGGTTGCTGCTGCTGCTGCTGCTGCTGCTGCTGCTGCTTCTGCTGCTGCTGCTGCTGCTGCTGCTGCATAGCTGGCTTCGCCAGACTCTCTCAATCGCTGGGCGGCAAAACTTGAGGGGCTGTGGCTTAGTGGTAGAGCCTCCGATATTCATGCAGGTTCAATCCCTGGCATCTCCAGTTGAAAGGACCAGATAGTAAGTGCTGAGAAAGACCTCAGCCTGTGACCCTGGAGAGCTGCTGCCAGTTTGAGTAGACAATACTGACCTTGATGGACCAGGGGTCTGATTCAGTAGAAGGCAGCTTCCTGCGAAACATCCGTATGAAATACTGTAGGCTACTGAACAGCTCCCCGTTAAGAGAGAGTCACAGCCCAAGCAACAGAAAGACACTGCACCTGCCGTAAGAGTACCTTAATTAAACCGGGTAAACATGGGTAAGCTGGGGGGTGGGGGGGAGAGAATGAACCTCTAGAATGCATCCAAAGCAACCCAGCTGGTTCATCTGCACAACTGAGCAGAAGGTGGTTTGGAGACTATACGGAGGGGAGGGGCCGTGGCTCAGTGGAAGAGCCTCTGCTTTGCATGTGGGCTGTAAGAGCACCTTCATCGCTGCCTGAACTGTGCCATCGTAGTCCAGAAGCCTTATTTTTTCCAGGGTTATCTAGTGGCAAAGATAAACGGCATACTCAGGCAGAGGGAAAACTGGAATCTTAGCATGGGATCTACAAACCTGGGGATTTCAACTGCCAACAGACCTAGCAACATGTTTTTTTAAGCCTGGGCGGTTTGGCTGCTCCATTTCCCATATGCCTGTTTGTTGCAAAAGTCTCATCTAGAGAGACTGCAGATAACAGCTGATTAAAGTCAAGCCGGTCCACAAGAGATATGCTGTGGAAGATGGAGAACTGTTGAGAGAACAGAGATTCCAGGTGTTAGTCTGAAGCAGCAGAACAAAGTTTGAGTCCAGTGGCACCTTTACGATCAACAATGATCAATGTTGCAAGGTGCACGGGGAACCCAAGGGGAGGGAGGCTGTAGGCATGGCCAACTTGAAAGCCAGCCGGAACTCCGTTCCTGTGCGTTCCTGCCTAAAAATACCCCTGGGGGCAGATGAAATAAGGTACTTGAAATCTGGGACTAGCAAACAAGACGTTGTGATTTGATTCCACTGTCACAGGGCACGCCTCCCGGCCCCCCCCCCCCCCAAAAAAAAAGATTTAGGAGATGAAGTCTATAAAGTCTGAGACTCAGCCATACATTTCAGTGACTCAGGAAAGCTCATCCCCTGGTAGAGGGTGAGCAGTAAATCAGCATCCAGCATAATGAAGATGTTTAACAGATTCAAGGGCCAAACACATTTTCTTAGTCTTTCAGGTGCCACTGGATGCTTTCTCTTTTCCACTGCTACAGACAGGCCAACACGGCTACCCACCTCGAACTATCATGGAATAAATGTCAGATGTTCGAGAGCCGCAAGACATGAACAAATAGGACACTTTTTTTTACTGGGAAATATGCAGATTTGCTTTTTATTAACATTAAACCAGAGTGCCAAAAATAATAACAAAAGGGGTAAAAGCAGATATCGATAATGATATTTATTTGTCCAGTGGTATTTGTTTGCTAATGAAATTTAGCTTCCCCAGCTGCCCTGCCGGGAGCCACACACCCGAGGAAGGCGCTGCAGGGACCCCCCTGGTTTCGCAGAGAGGTGCGAAGGAGACAACCCCCTCCACACACCCAGAGGGAGGGGCTTTCCCCGGCCTCCCCCCAACTACGGTTGCCAGGTCTGGGTTGGGAAAAAGCTGGAGACTTTGGGGGTGGAGCCAAGAGCCCCACCCGGAGGCTAATGCAAAAACTGAGGGTCACAGTGATAGGAAGACATACAAAATACTGATACACTGATAAGTCGCTGTTTGAATGTAAACCTGCCCTTGATGCATTGTTTGAGTGAAACATATTTTTCTCTATGTACTGTTTGGGTGAAAGATATCTTTTTATAATATCTGATACCAATATTTAGAGATTGGAAAATACAAAAAGGATAAAGCCTAAAATTGCTCTACCGTAAACATATATTTCCTGTGCACGCTGATATCTTACTGGTCTCCTGCAGTGTCCTTTATTTAAATTCGCTTTTAGAATAGTCACTTTACGATCTGCAAATATACATACCATGTGCATAAGACAAACAAATGGTCACATAAGACAAACAAATGCTCAGAAATTGAGTGCACAGCAACGGTTTGGTATTCTGGCTCAGCCACGCATTTCCCCAACAAAGGCAACTGTGATGCCATAGTTTACTGAAATTCAGTACAAAGTCGCCCAAGACTTTAAATACTCTGGGGCAATAATAGGTAGTGGGCTGATTCCAAACTCAGTGGCTAGTTTCCACTGATTCCTCCTTCCTACTGCAGACCTCCGGGTTCACTTCATTCCTCATGATACCCTTTCCCCCAGAAGCAACATTTCATGGAGCTAAGTGGGAGGAGGGTGGCAGGAGAGTTTCATTCTGACACAGGATCCAGCACAGTGTTTCCCATGGCTGAGTCCAGACATCGATGGATACTGCACTTTAGCAGTCATTGGCAATTGGGGCTTATCCATACAAGAAGATCCAGGTGCAAATCAGGGCAGCTGCAAAACAACAGAGCCATAGCCACCAATGTGTGGATACAGCCCACATTCTACTGTGTGTATGCAAGTGCCGTCCAGTTGCAGCACACAAGTGGCAATCCCAACAAGCGGCTTTCAAAGGAGGTGAGAAGCAGAGGCAGTTTGCCCTTGCCTTCCTCTTTCACATCCTCCGGGGATGGTCTCCCATCCAAGTCCAGACCCGGCTTAGCTTCTAAGACCTAAGGAGGCTGGGCTACATCTTGCCACCTTCTCTCCCCTCCACATTTTAAAGGTTTCCCCCCCTCCCCCAGGCCCGGGAAGGCGCCCTTTAACCACGAACGGCGAGTTGCGCCCCTCGCCGGGGCTGGGCAAACAGGTGCAAAACCTTTCCCGGCCTCCCCCAGCCCCGGGACGGCGCCCCTGAACCCCTAAAGGAAAAATGCGCCCCTCGCGTCTGCTCTCCGAACGGCTTTTGCCGTTCGGAGAGCAGACGCGAGGGGTTCCTCCCGCTCCCCCAGGCCTGGGAAGGCGCCCGTTCACCGGGAACCGCGAAATGCGCCCCTCGCGGCCGCTGGCTGCCGTCAGGGACGCCTTATGCTGCTTAATGAGGCTGCTCTGGAGCAACACCGCGCGGGATCCCACTGCTATTTATTCCTCCATCTATAGGTAAAGAACGGTCAAGGTTTCCCTTGCTCGGAAGCCGGTCGAATAGGGCTCTAGGGATGCGGTGCTCATCTCCATTTCCATGCCGAAGAGCCAGCGCTGTCCGAAGACGTTTCCGTAAGACTCAGTTGGGGGAGGGGTTCAGATGTTGCTAGATGATGCTGTTCTTTAAATGGACCGGTGTAGATGACTGGCTTTCTCTATTGCCCCGTGGAGATCAAATGCAGGACCTCAGATGCGAGCAGAAGGTGCCCAAAGGGGAGTTTTAACCAATATTTCTTGCAGGAGTGAAGGGACAGAGCCCGGATTCGGAGAAAGGAGGCTGGATTTGGACCCCGCCCCCCCCCCCTTCAAGTTTTTGCTCTGTCCCGCAGGGAGGAAACTCTCCACCTGCAGCCCCAGAGACAGAAGGAGAAAGAGGGAGATCCCTGCCTAGGAAGGAGAAAAGCCTCTGGCAGGAATAACACAAAAGAGGAACGTGAGAGAGAGAGAGAAAGGCCTCTCCTCCAAACAGGCATCTAGGCACTGACCTCGATGGACTGAAGGTCTGATTCACTATCAGGCAGCTTCGTGGGTGTGCGGGGGTTGGGTATGCATCCCCCCCCCCCCCCGTTTAAACCATTTTATTGACTGTTTATATTGAAAAATACAAAATTCACAAGTAACGTAAAGCTTATATAACCAGTAACAATCAAAATAAAGTCAACATAATGTGCATAATAGCACCATACAGTTTCAAAATATCTGTTGTTTATAGCAACAACTTTTTACCATAAGTTAACTTACAAAAGTTTTAAGGGTTACTGTATCACTGAACGAATAGTTTAACCCACATTTCAAAGTTCTGGAGAACAAACTATCAAAGTACACCTTGTGGTATTGAGACCATTCCGCTGAAATGAACTGTTGCTGAGACAGGTATTCAAGGACCGGGAACCATTTACCGGTAAAGGCTGAGTGTAGGGACGATCCAGCCGTGGAATTTAATTGAACTGTGACAGAATCCATAAGATAATGTGCCCAAAGTTTCCTAAACCAGACCTCGATATTTGGTGGCTTGTCGTCTTTCCAGTAAGGTGCTATAGCAGTCTTGGCTGCATCTAACATAACCTCTGTGGTAGAACCAAGCATTCTAGGTCTTACTTTCTCTGGCCAATAGTTCAAAACTAAGGTTTCAGGCAGGAAAGGGACCGAAATTGAGGTGACTTTTTCTAGAACAGATAGAGCTTCCTTCCAGAACTTCTTAACTTTCTCACACCCCCACCGACAGTGCGCAAAGTTGCCAAGTTGCCGGCACCCTTTCCAGCAATATGGGGAGTAATTTGAGGCAATAAGGGATAGTCTGGCTGGTGTGGCATACCATCTTGTCATAATTTTCAGATTTTGTAAGCGTACTGACATTACCTCAGAGTTGTGTCTTTTGGATGCCCAAATTTGAGACCAGGTTTCCTCTGTAAGAGAGGCGTCACAATCTTTCTGCCAAGAAGACTGATATTTGGGGGGAGTAAGACATAGAGTTTTGATCAGTAAAGAGTATAAAGCCGATCTTAAGCCAGTGTTCCGGGAAGTAAAGGAACCTATTATCATTTCCAATTCTGTACGGGGTATAGCTATTATACCATCAAGGATAAGGGCAGAGTTCTCCATCTGGCTCTCAAAAATGAGAAGCGGGCATACTGGGACTGTGGAGAGGGGCAGTGGCTCAGTGGCAAAGTGTCCGCTCGGCATGCAGACAGTTCCAGGTTCAGAGCTGCTGCCCCTCAGAGTAGACCAGACTGACCTTGACAGAGATCATGAAGGTTGCCATCTGGCCTGGAGAAAAATGTCCTGTCCCTTCCATAGAGGCTCCGCATGTGGAAATGAGCAGGGGAAGGCTTTCATGGCATGGAGACAACAGCCCATTAAGTAAGCCTCTCCTAAAGGGATGGAGCCAGACTGGTGTGGGTCAAATGGCTGAACGTGAACAAAAGGGAAATTACCCCAGGCAAGGTGCTGGTTGGGAAGGCCTGAGATCTGAAACGATATCGTGTTTCCCACTTCCACAAGCTCTGCAACAGGGAACTATTCAAGAGGGCTTGTCTTCTTCGCAGGCAAAAGAGTTACAGAGGGCTAAATAATTCAGAAAGTTAACTTGGATAAATCATTAGGGGATGTGATCTATACTGCTGTGATGTGCCTGGGCTGAGATCAAGCTGAAGACCTGATCTCCTCTGTGACACCTATCAGCTTAAGACCCGGGGTGATTAAATAAATCACAGGTCCCAGTGGTACCAAATAGGTGGTGGCAGGACCTGCTTTCAAACTGTTGGGGAGATTAGGAGTGCAGGAACGTTTCCTAGGATTCCCATTCCCGCCCGGTTGGGTAAGGGCAGGGGGATGAAAACTGGAAGGACCCTACAGCAGGCCCAAGCGCTGGATCAAGCTCTCAGAGGGCTTCCATCGGGCCCACACTGGAACTGGCCATCTCCTGCTTCCAGTTCGGTTGCTGCTGCTGCTGCTGCTGCTGCTGCTGCTGCTGCTGCTGCTGCTGCTGCTGCTGCTGCTGCATAGGTGGCTTCGCCAGACTCTCTCAATCGCTGGGCGGCAAAACTTGAGGGGCTGTGGCTTAGTGGTAGAGCCTCCGATATTCATGCAGGTTCAATCCCTGGCATCTCCAGTTGAAAGGACCAGATAGTAAGTGCTGAGAAAGACCTCAGCCTGTGACCCTGGAGAGCTGCTGCCAGTTTGAGTAGACAATACTGACCTTGATGGACCAGGGGTCTGATTCAGTAGAAGGCAGCTTCCTGCGAAACATCCGTATGAAATACTGTAGGCTACTGAACAGCTCCCCGTTAAGAGAGAGTCACAGCCCAAGCAACAGAAAGACACTGCACCTGCCGTAAGAGTACCTTAATTAAACCGGGTAAACATGGGTAAGCTGGGGGGTGGGGGGGAGAGAATGAACCTCTAGAATGCATCCAAAGCAACCCAGCTGGTTCATCTGCACAACTGAGCAGAAGGTGGTTTGGAGACTATACGGAGGGGAGGGGCCGTGGCTCAGTGGAAGAGCCTCTGCTTTGCATGTGGGCTGTAAGAGCACCTTCATCGCTGCCTGAACTGTGCCATCGTAGTCCAGAAGCCTTATTTTTTCCAGGGTTATCTAGTGGCAAAGATAAACGGCATACTCAGGCAGAGGGAAAACTGGAATCTTAGCATGGGATCTACAAACCTGGGGATTTCAACTGCCAACAGACCTAGCAACATGTTTTTTTAAGCCTGGGCGGTTTGGCTGCTCCATTTCCCATATGCCTGTTTGTTGCAAAAGTCTCATCTAGAGAGACTGCAGATAACAGCTGATTAAAGTCAAGCCGGTCCACAAGAGATATGCTGTGGAAGATGGAGAACTGTTGAGAGAACAGAGATTCCAGGTGTTAGTCTGAAGCAGCAGAACAAAGTTTGAGTCCAGTGGCACCTTTACGATCAACAATGATCAATGTTGCAAGGTGCACGGGGAACCCAAGGGGAGGGAGGCTGTAGGCATGGCCAACTTGAAAGCCAGCCGGAACTCCGTTCCTGTGCGTTCCTGCCTA
Source organism: Lepidodactylus listeri (assembly GCA_029233225.1). Classification (NCBI taxonomy): domain Eukaryota; kingdom Metazoa; phylum Chordata; class Lepidosauria; order Squamata; family Gekkonidae; genus Lepidodactylus; species Lepidodactylus listeri. The sequence continues at coordinate 27,801,704 of JARCFY010000021.1, read as the reverse complement.
AAAATACCCCTGGGGGCAGATGAAATAAGGTACTTGAAATCTGGGACTAGCAAACAAGACGTTGTGATTTGATTCCACTGTCACAGGGCACGCCTCCCGGCCCCCCCCCCCCCCCCAAAAAAAAAGATTTAGGAGATGAAGTCTATAAAGTCTGAGACTCAGCCATACATTTCAGTGACTCAGGAAAGCTCATCCCCTGGTAGAGGGTGAGCAGTAAATCAGCATCCAGCATAATGAAGATGTTTAACAGATTCAAGGGCCAAACACATTTTCTTAGTCTTTCAGGTGCCACTGGATGCTTTCTCTTTTCCACTGCTACAGACAGGCCAACACGGCTACCCACCTCGAACTATCATGGAATAAATGTCAGATGTTCGAGAGCCGCAAGACATGAACAAATAGGACACTTTTTTTTACTGGGAAATATGCAGATTTGCTTTTTATTAACATTAAACCAGAGTGCCAAAAATAATAACAAAAGGGGTAAAAGCAGATATCGATAATGATATTTATTTGTCCAGTGGTATTTGTTTGCTAATGAAATTTAGCTTCCCCAGCTGCCCTGCCGGGAGCCACACACCCGAGGAAGGCGCTGCAGGGACCCCCCTGGTTTCGCAGAGAGGTGCGAAGGAGACAACCCCCTCCACACACCCAGAGGGAGGGGCTTTCCCCGGCCTCCCCCCAACTACGGTTGCCAGGTCTGGGTTGGGAAAAAGCTGGAGACTTTGGGGGTGGAGCCAAGAGCCCCACCCGGAGGCTAATGCAAAAACTGAGGGTCACAGTGATAGGAAGACATACAAAATACTGATACACTGATAAGTCGCTGTTTGAATGTAAACCTGCCCTTGATGCATTGTTTGAGTGAAACATATTTTTCTCTATGTACTGTTTGGGTGAAAGATATCTTTTTATAATATCTGATACCAATATTTAGAGATTGGAAAATACAAAAAGGATAAAGCCTAAAATTGCTCTACCGTAAACATATATTTCCTGTGCACGCTGATATCTTACTGGTCTCCTGCAGTGTCCTTTATTTAAATTCGCTTTTAGAATAGTCACTTTACGATCTGCAAATATACATACCATGTGCATAAGACAAACAAATGGTCACATAAGACAAACAAATGCTCAGAAATTGAGTGCACAGCAACGGTTTGGTATTCTGGCTCAGCCACGCATTTCCCCAACAAAGGCAACTGTGATGCCATAGTTTACTGAAATTCAGTACAAAGTCGCCCAAGACTTTAAATACTCTGGGGCAATAATAGGTAGTGGGCTGATTCCAAACTCAGTGGCTAGTTTCCACTGATTCCTCCTTCCTACTGCAGACCTCCGGGTTCACTTCATTCCTCATGATACCCTTTCCCCCAGAAGCAACATTTCATGGAGCTAAGTGGGAGGAGGGTGGCAGGAGAGTTTCATTCTGACACAGGATCCAGCACAGTGTTTCCCATGGCTGAGTCCAGACATCGATGGATACTGCACTTTAGCAGTCATTGGCAATTGGGGCTTATCCATACAAGAAGATCCAGGTGCAAATCAGGGCAGCTGCAAAACAACAGAGCCATAGCCACCAATGTGTGGATACAGCCCACATTCTACTGTGTGTATGCAAGTGCCGTCCAGTTGCAGCACACAAGTGGCAATCCCAACAAGCGGCTTTCAAAGGAGGTGAGAAGCAGAGGCAGTTTGCCCTTGCCTTCCTCTTTCACATCCTCCGGGGATGGTCTCCCATCCAAGTCCAGACCCGGCTTAGCTTCTAAGACCTAAGGAGGCTGGGCTACATCTTGCCACCTTCTCTCCCCTCCACATTTTAAAGGTTTCCCCCCCTCCCCCAGGCCCGGGAAGGCGCCCTTTAACCACGAACGGCGAGTTGCGCCCCTCGCCGGGGCTGGGCAAACAGGTGCAAAACCTTTCCCGGCCTCCCCCAGCCCCGGGACGGCGCCCCTGAACCCCTAAAGGAAAAATGCGCCCCTCGCGTCTGCTCTCCGAACGGCTTTTGCCGTTCGGAGAGCAGACGCGAGGGGTTCCTCCCGCTCCCCCAGGCCTGGGAAGGCGCCCGTTCACCGGGAACCGCGAAATGCGCCCCTCGCGGCCGCTGGCTGCCGTCAGGGACGCCTTATGCTGCTTAATGAGGCTGCTCTGGAGCAACACCGCGCGGGATCCCACTGCTATTTATTCCTCCATCTATAGGTAAAGAACGGTCAAGGTTTCCCTTGCTCGGAAGCCGGTCGAATAGGGCTCTAGGGATGCGGTGCTCATCTCCATTTCCATGCCGAAGAGCCAGCGCTGTCCGAAGACGTTTCCGTAAGACTCAGTTGGGGGAGGGGTTCAGATGTTGCTAGATGATGCTGTTCTTTAAATGGACCGGTGTAGATGACTGGCTTTCTCTATTGCCCCGTGGAGATCAAATGCAGGACCTCAGATGCGAGCAGAAGGTGCCCAAAGGGGAGTTTTAACCAATATTTCTTGCAGGAGTGAAGGGACAGAGCCCGGATTCGGAGAAAGGAGGCTGGATTTGGACCCCGCCCCCCCCCCCTTCAAGTTTTTGCTCTGTCCCGCAGGGAGGAAACTCTCCACCTGCAGCCCCAGAGACAGAAGGAGAAAGAGGGAGATCCCTGCCTAGGAAGGAGAAAAGCCTCTGGCAGGAATAACACAAAAGAGGAACGTGAGAGAGAGAGAGAAAGGCCTCTCCTCCAAACAGGCATCTAGGCACTGACCTCGATGGACTGAAGGTCTGATTCACTATCAGGCAGCTTCGTGGGTGTGCGGGGGTTGGGTATGCATCCCCCCCCCCCCCGTTTAAACCATTTTATTGACTGTTTATATTGAAAAATACAAAATTCACAAGTAACGTAAAGCTTATATAACCAGTAACAATCAAAATAAAGTCAACATAATGTGCATAATAGCACCATACAGTTTCAAAATATCTGTTGTTTATAGCAACAACTTTTTACCATAAGTTAACTTACAAAAGTTTTAAGGGTTACTGTATCACTGAACGAATAGTTTAACCCACATTTCAAAGTTCTGGAGAACAAACTATCAAAGTACACCTTGTGGTATTGAGACCATTCCGCTGAAATGAACTGTTGCTGAGACAGGTATTCAAGGACCGGGAACCATTTACCGGTAAAGGCTGAGTGTAGGGACGATCCAGCCGTGGAATTTAATTGAACTGTGACAGAATCCATAAGATAATGTGCCCAAAGTTTCCTAAACCAGACCTCGATATTTGGTGGCTTGTCGTCTTTCCAGTAAGGTGCTATAGCAGTCTTGGCTGCATCTAACATAACCTCTGTGGTAGAACCAAGCATTCTAGGTCTTACTTTCTCTGGCCAATAGTTCAAAACTAAGGTTTCAGGCAGGAAAGGGACCGAAATTGAGGTGACTTTTTCTAGAACAGATAGAGCTTCCTTCCAGAACTTCTTAACTTTCTCACACCCCCACCGACAGTGCGCAAAGTTGCCAAGTTGCCGGCACCCTTTCCAGCAATATGGGGAGTAATTTGAGGCAATAAGGGATAGTCTGGCTGGTGTGGCATACCATCTTGTCATAATTTTCAGATTTTGTAAGCGTACTGACATTACCTCAGAGTTGTGTCTTTTGGATGCCCAAATTTGAGACCAGGTTTCCTCTGTAAGAGAGGCGTCACAATCTTTCTGCCAAGAAGACTGATATTTGGGGGGAGTAAGACATAGAGTTTTGATCAGTAAAGAGTATAAAGCCGATCTTAAGCCAGTGTTCCGGGAAGTAAAGGAACCTATTATCATTTCCAATTCTGTACGGGGTATAGCTATTATACCATCAAGGATAAGGGCAGAGTTCTCCATCTGGCTCTCAAAAATGAGAAGCGGGCATACTGGGACTGTGGAGAGGGGCAGTGGCTCAGTGGCAAAGTGTCCGCTCGGCATGCAGACAGTTCCAGGTTCAGAGCTGCTGCCCCTCAGAGTAGACCAGACTGACCTTGACAGAGATCATGAAGGTTGCCATCTGGCCTGGAGAAAAATGTCCTGTCCCTTCCATAGAGGCTCCGCATGTGGAAATGAGCAGGGGAAGGCTTTCATGGCATGGAGACAACAGCCCATTAAGTAAGCCTCTCCTAAAGGGATGGAGCCAGACTGGTGTGGGTCAAATGGCTGAACGTGAACAAAAGGGAAATTACCCCAGGCAAGGTGCTGGTTGGGAAGGCCTGAGATCTGAAACGATATCGTGTTTCCCACTTCCACAAGCTCTGCAACAGGGAACTATTCAAGAGGGCTTGTCTTCTTCGCAGGCAAAAGAGTTACAGAGGGCTAAATAATTCAGAAAGTTAACTTGGATAAATCATTAGGGGATGTGATCTATACTGCTGTGATGTGCCTGGGCTGAGATCAAGCTGAAGACCTGATCTCCTCTGTGACACCTATCAGCTTAAGACCCGGGGTGATTAAATAAATCACAGGTCCCAGTGGTACCAAATAGGTGGTGGCAGGACCTGCTTTCAAACTGTTGGGGAGATTAGGAGTGCAGGAACGTTTCCTAGGATTCCCATTCCCGCCCGGTTGGGTAAGGGCAGGGGGATGAAAACTGGAAGGACCCTACAGCAGGCCCAAGCGCTGGATCAAGCTCTCAGAGGGCTTCCATCGGGCCCACACTGGAACTGGCCATCTCCTGCTTCCAGTTCGGTTGCTGCTGCTGCTGCTGCTGCTGCTGCTGCTGCTGCTGCTGCTGCTGCTGCTGCTGCTGCATAGGTGGCTTCGCCAGACTCTCTCAATCGCTGGGCGGCAAAACTTGAGGGGCTGTGGCTTAGTGGTAGAGCCTCCGATATTCATGCAGGTTCAATCCCTGGCATCTCCAGTTGAAAGGACCAGATAGTAAGTGCTGAGAAAGACCTCAGCCTGTGACCCTGGAGAGCTGCTGCCAGTTTGAGTAGACAATACTGACCTTGATGGACCAGGGGTCTGATTCAGTAGAAGGCAGCTTCCTGCGAAACATCCGTATGAAATACTGTAGGCTACTGAACAGCTCCCCGTTAAGAGAGAGTCACAGCCCAAGCAACAGAAAGACACTGCACCTGCCGTAAGAGTACCTTAATTAAACCGGGTAAACATGGGTAAGCTGGGGGGTGGGGGGGAGAGAATGAACCTCTAGAATGCATCCAAAGCAACCCAGCTGGTTCATCTGCACAACTGAGCAGAAGGTGGTTTGGAGACTATACGGAGGGGAGGGGCCGTGGCTCAGTGGAAGAGCCTCTGCTTTGCATGTGGGCTGTAAGAGCACCTTCATCGCTGCCTGAACTGTGCCATCGTAGTCCAGAAGCCTTATTTTTTCCAGGGTTATCTAGTGGCAAAGATAAACGGCATACTCAGGCAGAGGGAAAACTGGAATCTTAGCATGGGATCTACAAACCTGGGGATTTCAACTGCCAACAGACCTAGCAACATGTTTTTTTAAGCCTGGGCGGTTTGGCTGCTCCATTTCCCATATGCCTGTTTGTTGCAAAAGTCTCATCTAGAGAGACTGCAGATAACAGCTGATTAAAGTCAAGCCGGTCCACAAGAGATATGCTGTGGAAGATGGAGAACTGTTGAGAGAACAGAGATTCCAGGTGTTAGTCTGAAGCAGCAGAACAAAGTTTGAGTCCAGTGGCACCTTTACGATCAACAATGATCAATGTTGCAAGGTGCACGGGGAACCCAAGGGGAGGGAGGCTGTAGGCATGGCCAACTTGAAAGCCAGCCGGAACTCCGTTCCTGTGCGTTCCTGCCTAAAAATACCCCTGGGGGCAGATGAAATAAGGTACTTGAAATCTGGGACTAGCAAACAAGACGTTGTGATTTGATTCCACTGTCACAGGGCACGCCTCCCGGCCCCCCCCCCCCCCCCCAAAAAAAAGATTTAGGAGATGAAGTCTATAAAGTCTGAGACTCAGCCATACATTTCAGTGACTCAGGAAAGCTCATCCCCTGGTAGAGGGTGAGCAGTAAATCAGCATCCAGCATAATGAAGATGTTTAACAGATTCAAGGGCCAAACACATTTTCTTAGTCTTTCAGGTGCCACTGGATGCTTTCTCTTTTCCACTGCTACAGACAGGCCAACACGGCTACCCACCTCGAACTATCATGGAATAAATGTCAGATGTTCGAGAGCCGCAAGACATGAACAAATAGGACACTTTTTTTTACTGGGAAATATGCAGATTTGCTTTTTATTAACATTAAACCAGAGTGCCAAAAATAATAACAAAAGGGGTAAAAGCAGATATCGATAATGATATTTATTTGTCCAGTGGTATTTGTTTGCTAATGAAATTTAGCTTCCCCAGCTGCCCTGCCGGGAGCCACACACCCAAGGAAGGCGCTGCAGGGACCCCCCTGGTTTCGCAGAGAGGTGCGAAGGAGACAACCCCCTCCACACACCCAGAGGGAGGGGCTTTCCCCGGCCTCCCCCCAACTACGGTTGCCAGGTCTGGGTTGGGAAAAAGCTGGAGACTTTGGGGGTGGAGCCAAGAGCCCCACCCGGAGGCTAATGCAAAAACTGAGGGTCACAGTGATAGGAAGACATACAAAATACTGATACACTGATAAGTCGCTGTTTGAATGTAAACCTGCCCTTGATGCATTGTTTGAGTGAAACATATTTTTCTCTATGTACTGTTTGGGTGAAAGATATCTTTTTATAATATCTGATACCAATATTTAGAGATTGGAAAATACAAAAAGGATAAAGCCTAAAATTGCTCTACCGTAAACATATATTTCCTGTGCACGCTGATATCTTACTGGTCTCCTGCAGTGTCCTTTATTTAAATTCGCTTTTAGAATAGTCACTTTACGATCTGCAAATATACATACCATGTGCATAAGACAAACAAATGGTCACATAAGACAAACAAATGCTCAGAAATTGAGTGCACAGCAACGGTTTGGTATTCTGGCTCAGCCACGCATTTCCCCAACAAAGGCAACTGTGATGCCATAGTTTACTGAAATTCAGTACAAAGTCGCCCAAGACTTTAAATACTCTGGGGCAATAATAGGTAGTGGGCTGATTCCAAACTCAGTGGCTAGTTTCCACTGATTCCTCCTTCCTACTGCAGACCTCCGGGTTCACTTCATTCCTCATGATACCCTTTCCCCCAGAAGCAACATTTCATGGAGCTAAGTGGGAGGAGGGTGGCAGGAGAGTTTCATTCTGACACAGGATCCAGCACAGTGTTTCCCATGGCTGAGTCCAGACATCGATGGATACTGCACTTTAGCAGTCATTGGCAATTGGGGCTTATCCATACAAGAAGATCCAGGTGCAAATCAGGGCAGCTGCAAAACAACAGAGCCATAGCCACCAATGTGTGGATACAGCCCACATTCTACTGTGTGTATGCAAGTGCCGTCCAGTTGCAGCACACAAGTGGCAATCCCAACAAGCGGCTTTCAAAGGAGGTGAGAAGCAGAGGCAGTTTGCCCTTGCCTTCCTCTTTCACATCCTCCGGGGATGGTCTCCCATCCAAGTCCAGACCCGGCTTAGCTTCTAAGACCTAAGGAGGCTGGGCTCCATCTTGCCACCTTCTCTCCCCTCCACATTTTAAAGGTTTCCCCCCCTCCCCCAGGCCCGGGAAGGCGCCCTTTAACCACGAACGGCGAGTTGCGCCCCTCGCCGGGGCTGGGCAAACAGGTGCAAAACCTTTCCCGGCCTCCCCCAGCCCCGGGACGGCGCCCCTGAACCCCTAAAGGAAAAATGCGCCCCTCGCGTCTGCTCTCCGAACGGCTTTTGCCGTTCGGAGAGCAGACGCGAGGGGTTCCTCCCGCTCCCCCAGGCCTGGGAAGGCGCCCGTTCACCGGGAACCGCGAAATGCGCCCCTCGCGGCCGCTGGCTGCCGTCAGGGACGCCTTATGCTGCTTAATGAGGCTGCTCTGGAGCAACACCGCGCGGGATCCCACTGCTATTTATTCCTCCATCTATAGGTAAAGAACGGTCAAGGTTTCCCTTGCTCGGAAGCCGGTCGAATAGGGCTCTAGGGATGCGGTGCTCATCTCCATTTCCATGCCGAAGAGCCAGCGCTGTCCGAAGACGTTTCCGTAAGACTCAGTTGGGGGAGGGGTTCAGATGTTGCTAGATGATGCTGTTCTTTAAATGGACCGGTGTAGATGACTGGCTTTCTCTATTGCCCCGTGGAGATCAAATGCAGGACCTCAGATGCGAGCAGAAGGTGCCCAAAGGGGAGTTTTAACCAATATTTCTTGCAGGAGTGAAGGGACAGAGCCCGGATTCGGAGAAAGGAGGCTGGATTTGGACCCCGCCCCCCCCCCCCTTCAAGTTTTTGCTCTGTCCCGCAGGGAGGAAACTCTCCACCTGCAGCCCCAGAGACAGAAGGAGAAAGAGGGAGATCCCTGCCTAGGAAGGAGAAAAGCCTCTGGCAGGAATAACACAAAAGAGGAACGTGAGAGAGAGAGAGAAAGGCCTCTCCTCCAAACAGGCATCTAGGCACTGACCTCGATGGACTGAAGGTCTGATTCACTATCAGGCAGCTTCGTGGGTGTGCGGGGGTTGGGTATGCATCCCCCCCCCCCCCCCGTTTAAACCATTTTATTGACTGTTTATATTGAAAAATACAAAATTCACAAGTAACGTAAAGCTTATATAACCAGTAACAATCAAAATAAAGTCAACATAATGTGCATAATAGCACCATACAGTTTCAAAATATCTGTTGTTTATAGCAACAACTTTTTACCATAAGTTAACTTACAAAAGTTTTAAGGGTTACTGTATCACTGAACGAATAGTTTAACCCACATTTCAAAGTTCTGGAGAACAAACTATCAAAGTACACCTTGTGGTATTGAGACCATTCCGCTGAAATGAACTGTTGCTGAGACAGGTATTCAAGGACCGGGAACCATTTACCGGTAAAGGCTGAGTGTAGGGACGATCCAGCCGTGGAATTTAATTGAACTGTGACAGAATCCATAAGATAATGTGCCCAAAGTTTCCTAAACCAGACCTCGATATTTGGTGGCTTGTCGTCTTTCCAGTAAGGTGCTATAGCAGTCTTGGCTGCATCTAACATAACCTCTGTGGTAGAACCAAGCATTCTAGGTCTTACTTTCTCTGGCCAATAGTTCAAAACTAAGGTTTCAGGCAGGAAAGGGACCGAAATTGAGGTGACTTTTTCTAGAACAGATAGAGCTTCCTTCCAGAACTTCTTAACTTTCTCACACCCCCACCGACAGTGCGCAAAGTTGCCAAGTTGCCGGCACCCTTTCCAGCAATATGGGGAGTAATTTGAGGCAATAAGGGATAGTCTGGCTGGTGTGGCATACCATCTTGTCATAATTTTCAGATTTTGTAAGCGTACTGACATTACCTCAGAGTTGTGTCTTTTGGATGCCCAAATTTGAGACCAGGTTTCCTCTGTAAGAGAGGCGTCACAATCTTTCTGCCAAGAAGACTGATATTTGGGGGGAGTAAGACATAGAGTTTTGATCAGTAAAGAGTATAAAGCCGATCTTAAGCCAGTGTTCCGGGAAGTAAAGGAACCTATTATCATTTCCAATTCTGTACGGGGTATAGCTATTATACCATCAAGGATAAGGGCAGAGTTCTCCATCTGGCTCTCAAAAATGAGAAGCGGGCATACTGGGACTGTGGAGAGGGGCAGTGGCTCAGTGGCAAAGTGTCCGCTCGGCATGCAGACAGTTCCAGGTTCAGAGCTGCTGCCCCTCAGAGTAGACCAGACTGACCTTGACAGAGATCATGAAGGTTGCCATCTGGCCTGGAGAAAAATGTCCTGTCCCTTCCATAGAGGCTCCGCATGTGGAAATGAGCAGGGGAAGGCTTTCATGGCATGGAGACAACAGCCCATTAAGTAAGCCTCTCCTAAAGGGATGGAGCCAGACTGGTGTGGGTCAAATGGCTGAACGTGAACAAAAGGGAAATTACCCCAGGCAAGGTGCTGGTTGGGAAGGCCTGAGATCTGAAACGATATCGTGTTTCCCACTTCCACAAGCTCTGCAACAGGGAACTATTCAAGAGGGCTTGTCTTCTTCGCAGGCAAAAGAGTTACAGAGGGCTAAATAATTCAGAAAGTTAACTTGGATAAATCATTAGGGGATGTGATCTATACTGCTGTGATGTGCCTGGGCTGAGATCAAGCTGAAGACCTGATCTCCTCTGTGACACCTATCAGCTTAAGACCCGGGGTGATTAAATAAATCACAGGTCCCAGTGGTACCAAATAGGTGGTGGCAGGACCTGCTTTCAAACTGTTGGGGAGATTAGGAGTGCAGGAACGTTTCCTAGGATTCCCATTCCCGCCCGGTTGGGTAAGGGCAGGGGGATGAAAACTGGAAGGACCCTACAGCAGGCCCAAGCGCTGGATCAAGCTCTCAGAGGGCTTCCATCGGGCCCACACTGGAACTGGCCATCTCCTGCTTCCAGTTCGGTTGCTGCTGCTGCTGCTGCTGCTGCTGCTGCTGCTGCTGCTGCTGCTGCTGCTGCTGCTGCTGCTGCTGCTGCATAGGTGGCTTCGCCAGACTCTCTCAATCGCTGGGCGGCAAAACTTGAGGGGCTGTGGCTTAGTGGTAGAGCCTCCGATATTCATGCAGGTTCAATCCCTGGCATCTCCAGTTGAAAGGACCAGATAGTAAGTGCTGAGAAAGACCTCAGCCTGTGACCCTGGAGAGCTGCTGCCAGTTTGAGTAGACAATACTGACCTTGATGGACCAGGGGTCTGATTCAGTAGAAGGCAGCTTCCTGCGAAACATCCGTATGAAATACTGTAGGCTACTGAACAGCTCCCCGTTAAGAGAGAGTCACAGCCCAAGCAACAGAAAGACACTGCACCTGCCGTAAGAGTACCTTAATTAAACCGGGTAAACATGGGTAAGCTGGGGGGTGGGGGGGAGAGAATGAACCTCTAGAATGCATCCAAAGCAACCCAGCTGGTTCATCTGCACAACTGAGCAGAAGGTGGTTTGGAGACTATACGGAGGGGAGGGGCCGTGGCTCAGTGGAAGAGCCTCTGCTTTGCATGTGGGCTGTAAGAGCACCTTCATCGCTGCCTGAACTGTGCCATCGTAGTCCAGAAGCCTTATTTTTTCCAGGGTTATCTAGTGGCAAAGATAAACGGCATACTCAGGCAGAGGGAAAACTGGAATCTTAGCATGGGATCTACAAACCTGGGGATTTCAACTGCCAACAGACCTAGCAACATGTTTTTTTAAGCCTGGGCGGTTTGGCTGCTCCATTTCCCATATGCCTGTTTGTTGCAAAAGTCTCATCTAGAGAGACTGCAGATAACAGCTGATTAAAGTCAAGCCGGTCCACAAGAGATATGCTGTGGAAGATGGAGAACTGTTGAGAGAACAGAGATTCCAGGTGTTAGTCTGAAGCAGCAGAACAAAGTTTGAGTCCAGTGGCACCTTTACGATCAACAATGATCAATGTTGCAAGGTGCACGGGGAACCCAAGGGGAGGGAGGCTGTAGGCATGGCCAACTTGAAAGCCAGCCGGAACTCCGTTCCTGTGCGTTCCTGCCTAAAAATACCCCTGGGGGCAGATGAAATAAGGTACTTGAAATCTGGGACTAGCAAACAAGACGTTGTGATTTGATTCCACTGTCACAGGGCACGCCTCCCGGCCCCCCCCCCCCCCCCCCCAAAAAAAAGATTTAGGAGATGAAGTCTATAAAGTCTGAGACTCAGCCATACATTTCAGTGACTCAGGAAAGCTCATCCCCTGGTAGAGGGTGAGCAGTAAATCAGCATCCAGCATAATGAAGATGTTTAACAGATTCAAGGGCCAAACACATTTTCTTAGTCTTTCAGGTGCCACTGGATGCTTTCTCTTTTCCACTGCTACAGACAGGCCAACACGGCTACCCACCTCGAACTATCATGGAATAAATGTCAGATGTTCGAGAGCCGCAAGACATGAACAAATAGGACACTTTTTTTTACTGGGAAATATGCAGATTTGCTTTTTATTAACATTAAACCAGAGTGCCAAAAATAATAACAAAAGGGGTAAAAGCAGATATCGATAATGATATTTATTTGTCCAGTGGTATTTGTTTGCTAATGAAATTTAGCTTCCCCAGCTGCCCTGCCGGGAGCCACACACCCAAGGAAGGCGCTGCAGGGACCCCCCTGGTTTCGCAGAGAGGTGCGAAGGAGACAACCCCCTCCACACACCCAGAGGGAGGGGCTTTCCCCGGCCTCCCCCCAACTACGGTTGCCAGGTCTGGGTTGGGAAAAAGCTGGAGACTTTGGGGGTGGAGCCAAGAGCCCCACCCGGAGGCTAATGCAAAAACTGAGGGTCACAGTGATAGGAAGACATACAAAATACTGATACACTGATAAGTCGCTGTTTGAATGTAAACCTGCCCTTGATGCATTGTTTGAGTGAAACATATTTTTCTCTATGTACTGTTTGGGTGAAAGATATCTTTTTATAATATCTGATACCAATATTTAGAGATTGGAAAATACAAAAAGGATAAAGCCTAAAATTGCTCTACCGTAAACATATATTTCCTGTGCACGCTGATATCTTACTGGTCTCCTGCAGTGTCCTTTATTTAAATTCGCTTTTAGAATAGTCACTTTACGATCTGCAAATATACATACCATGTGCATAAGACAAACAAATGGTCACATAAGACAAACAAATGCTCAGAAATTGAGTGCACAGCAACGGTTTGGTATTCTGGCTCAGCCACGCATTTCCCCAACAAAGGCAACTGTGATGCCATAGTTTACTGAAATTCAGTACAAAGTCGCCCAAGACTTTAAATACTCTGGGGCAATAATAGGTAGTGGGCTGATTCCAAACTCAGTGGCTAGTTTCCACTGATTCCTCCTTCCTACTGCAGACCTCCGGGTTCACTTCATTCCTCATGATACCCTTTCCCCCAGAAGCAACATTTCATGGAGCTAAGTGGGAGGAGGGTGGCAGGAGAGTTTCATTCTGACACAGGATCCAGCACAGTGTTTCCCATGGCTGAGTCCAGACATCGATGGATACTGCACTTTAGCAGTCATTGGCAATTGGGGCTTATCCATACAAGAAGATCCAGGTGCAAATCAGGGCAGCTGCAAAACAACAGAGCCATAGCCACCAATGTGTGGATACAGCCCACATTCTACTGTGTGTATGCAAGTGCCGTCCAGTTGCAGCACACAAGTGGCAATCCCAACAAGCGGCTTTCAAAGGAGGTGAGAAGCAGAGGCAGTTTGCCCTTGCCTTCCTCTTTCACATCCTCCGGGGATGGTCTCCCATCCAAGTCCAGACCCGGCTTAGCTTCTAAGACCTAAGGAGGCTGGGCTACATCTTGCCACCTTCTCTCCCCTCCACATTTTAAAGGTTTCCCCCCCTCCCCCAGGCCCGGGAAGGCGCCCTTTAACCACGAACGGCGAGTTGCGCCCCTCGCCGGGGCTGGGCAAACAGGTGCAAAACCTTTCCCGGCCTCCCCCAGCCCCGGGACGGCGCCCCTGAACCCCTAAAGGAAAAATGCGCCCCTCGCGTCTGCTCTCCGAACGGCTTTTGCCGTTCGGAGAGCAGACGCGAGGGGTTCCTCCCGCTCCCCCAGGCCTGGGAAGGCGCCCGTTCACCGGGAACCGCGAAATGCGCCCCTCGCGGCCGCTGGGAGCTCAGGCCCGAAAGGTTGCCCGCCCTCCCCCAGCCCCGGGACCGCGCCCTTCAACTCCCCGTCCGCCGGGGCAGCGAGAGGGGCAAGAGGGGCCCCTTAGGAGGCCGGCGGCGGCGGGAGGGGCAGCCCCACCATCCCTTTCGCGCCTTCCCGCCGTCTTCCCCTCAGCTCCGGCTCCATTTCGGTGCTGCCTCTCAGGCCGCTCCCCCGCCCTGCAGGGACTTCCGGCGGGGAGCGAGGCAGGCCGGAAGCTCACGCAGCTCGGCTGTAGTACCCCGGAGCCCCAGCGGGGGCGCATGGAGACCTTGCCGAGCTCTCTGCTGGGAGAGCCGGGTGCCAAAGGCCCGCCCCTCTGATCTGCCCGGGGCAGCGAAGGAGTACCAGAGGAGAGGAGACAATAGCAGCCGCTTTACAGGGGATGCCTCTCGGGACGGGTCTGGTTCAGGCAACCAAATGGAGCGGGTGCAGCGGCGGCGGCGGGGGGGTTGGGTTGGACTGTTTTCAGCTGGCGACTCACATCAAGCCCGTTTGAGAGCCGGGTTGCCAACGGGGGTGCTGTGTGCCAGCTTGGGGGTGCCGTTGGAGCTCTGTCTACAAAGATGGATGTTCAGATCTCAGCTGTAGCACCTTTAACCAGCTCTGGCTGATGTGCCAGTGGTGGACCTTTCTAAAAAAAAATCAGATTTGGCTGCAGTTATATTTGCTCTCTAGTTACATCAGGATTGGATTTCTGCATCATGTTCCATATCGGCTTGGATTCAAAAGTAGTTCAGAAACTTCAGTTGGTTCAAAATGAAGCAACAACCCTATTGGGCGGGCGGGCGGGGGACCAAGTATAAGGTTCATATTTTGAAATAGGTTCAGTGATTACCAGTTTGTTTCCGGGTTCAGCGAATTTATAAGACCCTAAATGCTCTGGAGTGAGGAAATTTAAAGGGTTCCCGTATTAACCTGTCCAACAATTAAAATTTTCATCAGATCATTTCTAGTGACCTAGAATGTATGACTTCACTCGTATTATCCTTTACTCCAAAGACTATATTGCTGGGAATTATAGGTGACTCGGAATAAGGCCCGTTGTGGAAATAAATACAACGGGCTGTAGAAAGAGGCTCTGGGAGAGTGCCAAGGCCTTGGGCACTCAGCGGCAATTTGCTGTGGCGACCTCAGCAGGGTATAATGACACAGAGTCCACCAGTTTCTCCAGGGGAAGATCTCTGCCATCTGAAGAGCAGTTGTAGTTCAGTGTGATCTCCATCCCTCCCCTGGAGATTGGCAACGATGGTTTCACGTGAGGGCACAGGTGGTTTGGAGGGTGGAGTCTATGGCAATGAACCTGTCTGAGATCCCACCACTGCTGAAACCTCACCCTCTCCAGGGTCCACCCCTCAAATCTCCAGGAATTTCCCAACCTGGAGCTGGCAAACCTATCTTCCTCCCAGCCAACTGTCAACGTATCATTATCTGCCCCCCTGGCTTCAGCTTTCCATCTCCTCCCTCCTCGAGAGCACTCCAACCTCACCGTCTCTAGGCTCCACCCCTCAAATCTCCAGGAATTTTCCACCTGGAGTTGGCAACCCTATCTCCTTCCCAGCCAATCATCGACTTCACTCTTCAACTTTCCTTCTCCCCCCTGGAGAGCACTTATAATTCTGAGTGATCTCCAGCCCTTGCCTGGAGATTGGCAGCCATAGTTCCCGTGGAGAAGTACTCTTTCTCTGCAATGGGGACCAAAGCAGCTGACATCCTCCTCCTCTCCCCTTTTGCCTTGCACAACAACCCTGTGAGGTAGGTTAGGCTTAAAGTCTGTGACTGGCCCCAAATCACCCATTCATCAAGAACCTGGGTCTAACAGATCCTGCTCTGAAGCGCTAACTGCTACGCCTCGGGTAGCCACCTCCAGGTGGAGCCTGAAGATCGCCAGGCATCACAACTAAACTCGAGACAACAGATCTCCCCCCCCCCAAGCCATTTTCTCCAGGGGAACTGATCTCTGTCATCTGGAGATCAATTGTAAGAGTGGGAGATCTCCAGGTCCCACCTGGAGATTGGCAATCCTAGGGGAAGTCAGCCACACAGCAGGGGGTTGAAGAGAATGGTTTGATGGTCGCTGGCCCACCTCGTTAGCCAGCCAGCCATGGTGGAGCTAAGCAGGAGCCGTTTTCAGTTTATTCTGACAGGAAAGTCAGTGGGCGGGGGAGGGGTCCGCATCCCTTGAGCACCTGAACCCCGCCCCCAAGCCCACCAGCCGCCCCCAACCCTCTCCAGTTGCCACCTAGAGGTTGACAACCCTAGGAAGAAGTAGGAACTACTTCATAGGAACATAGGAAATAATGAGGTAACAGCTAAGGCATCTCCCCAGGAAGGGGGCAGGTAGTTTATTCTTTGGCTCTAGAGTTAGAGAGTATACCTGTTAGAGAGTGAGAGTATATCTGTGAATGAACTGCAGGAAGGTCCTCTGTAATTCAGAAAAGGATTTATCAAGCATATTAATTTCTTAATTTCTCAGCAGAGTCAGGAAGACCCAGGTTCAAATCCCCACTGTGAAGGAGCATCAAGGAAATTAGAAGGGGAATTGGAGATAAGAGGGTATCCCCAGAGGATCATACAGGGCGCACGTAGACGGGCTGATGGAGTGTCACGCAGGGAGATGTTACAGAATACAACATCTAGGGACAAGACCCGATCTCTCATTTTTTGTGCCATGGATTTTACGCCTTTGGCTTCTTCAATTAAGGGTATTATTTTTAGGCACTGGCACATTGTAGAAAATATTCCAGGTTGTGAGGTCAAACCTTATGTGGGTCTTAGGAGGACTAAAAGCCTCAAAGACACTTTAGTACACACGGATCTGGTGCATGAACCAACAGAAGTAGCTTCTATTTCAAGGAAAGGGCATTTTGCATGTGGGCACTGTAGTGTGTGCCCGCAAGCATGGCAGACCATGAGTATTAATTTACCTGCGTTATCTTTTTGTTACACTCTTAGAACATATACCAATTGTGCCTCCCGATGGTCAATTTACCTTTTGAAATGTCCTTGTTCCCTCCTTTATGTGGGGGCATGTAGTAGAACTCTTAGAACGAGGATGATTCAACACAGATCATGCATTCGGACATTACGGATGGAAGCTCCTCTGGTTTATCATTTTTCCAGCAAAGCCCACTCCCCTAATGATTTTAAGTTTGTGGTCTTGGAGACAATGATGGCACATAAATATAATAAACTTGACTTGCAAAGGATACTCAGACAGAGGGAAGCTTTCTGGATATTTAGGTTACAGACTGTGCACCCACATGGGTTAAACCAGTCTTTAGAATTTAATTCATTTTTATAATCTGAGGTGAGAAGCTTGTCTCTTTAAGTTCTGCATTGGTCTTGCAAAGTTTGTTCAGACAGAGGGAAGCCTTTTGCCATGTTCAAATTATAAACTATGTATCCTGATGGGTTGATATCAGTTTGTAGAATGTAACTCATTTTTATAACTGTGGTGAGAGGTTTGTGTCACTTTAAGATTTGCGCTGGGAACATTATCTGTAATTTCCAAGATAAGCAGGAACGCTATGCGTCATTGCAAGGCAGCACCGACTTTTGAAGTGGGGAATGAGCGGTAGCCCGTTTGTCTTGAACCAAAAGGTTATGGTGAGTTTAGATTGCTGGGGCTTCAGTGCACATGGCGAAATTATTTATCTATTACCTGATATGCTAAGTAGAGCTGTGCTTTTTGTTTAGGTAGTAAATTCTGGACGCTGAACTCTTTGGGGAATTTGATCCAGTTGGAAGTTGACTTTAGCACTTTTGTGCTTCATGCATTGAAAATTGAGGTACTACAAGAATGTATAATTAATGGAAGTACACCTTTTGTTGAATGTTTCTTGTTATGTTTATTAACATGTGTTACATTGGATGTGTCTATTTTGTATTCAGTTTACTGAGGAAGCATTAGAGAAACGAAGAGAAAAAGCTGGCATCTTCGTCTTCCTTCACTGGATACTGTGCTCTGAAAATTTTTTATTCTTGAAGACATGTTCTTGAAGACATTGTGAGCTTTATGCCTTGAATGTTAAAGACATACTTATACTGTGAGCTATGTATCCTGTTGCAATACTGTAATAGACATTTTCTTGTATTGATACAATTTGTTTCTCTGCATCATAACAGTGCTTTTGTATTCCTCAAATCCCCACTTGCCAGGAAGCTCACAGATGAAGCTGCCTTCCACTGAGTCAGATCCCTTTCTATCAAGTTGAGGATAAACAGCAGGTATTGTAATGCCCCTGTACGTATCTATGGTGCAGCCTCATCTGGAATACTGTGTTCAGTTTTGGCCACAGTATCTCAGAAAGCACACTGCAGAGCTGGGGGAAGTACAGAGGAGGACACCAAGATGGTTACGGGGGTTGGAGTACCTTCCCTAGGAGGAAAGGCTGAAGAGTCTGGGACTTTTCTGTTCAGAAATGAGACGACTAAGGGGGGGGGGACATGAGAGAGGTTGATAAAATTGTGCATGAGGTGGAGAGAGATGACAAAGAGAACTTTTTCTCCCTCTCCCTGAATACTAGAACTCGAGCACATCCAGTGAAACGGATGGGCAGTAGGTTCCGGATGGATAAAAGGAAAGACCTCTTTACACAGAGAGTGGTTAAAATGTGGGATTCATTGCCAGAGGATGTAGTGGTGGCCCCAGGAATAAACAGCTTTCAGAGGAGAGATAGATTCATGGAGGAGAAATCTCATCTATCAATGGCTACTAGCCATGGTGACTGAGAGGAATCTCCACGTTCAGAGGCACTAATAATCCTCTGAATCCCAGAGCCAGGAGGCAACATCAGGGAAAGGCCTCAGCCTCTATGACCTGTTCTTGGCTGGCCAGAGGAACTGGTTGGCCACTGTAGGAGACAGGATGCTGGACTGGATGGACCACTGATTTGATCCAGCAGGGCCCTTCTGATGCTCTCATGAAGGCTGTTGTTGGCTCTCCAGAGGAACTGGTTGGCCACTATGTGAGACAAGATGCTGGACTAATTGGACTAGTCTGATCCAGCAGGGCTGATGTTCTTAAGTTCAATACTGTCTACTCTGACCCAGAGTGGCTGTCAGGCAGAGGTCTTGCCTAACAGCTACTACCTTATCTTTTCAAGTGGAGATGCAGAGGACTGAAACTTGGACCTTCTGCATGCCAAGGAAATACTCTATCACTGAGCCAGGGTCCCAGGTTAAGGACATGACCTCCAAGTGGAGATGCTGGCGATTGAACCTGGGACCTTCTGCATGGAAAGCATGAAGCTTAGGCAACCCTAAACAGAGGGGCCAGAGTTCATGCAGATGTGAGGAAAAGGTCTTTGCTTGGAAATCTTCTGCATTGCCGCTCAGTGAATATGGAACTACGGTGACAGCTGTTCAACCCGAGAGCGGCCATTGGAAGAGGAAAGGTCAAGTTGGCTTCCTAGCAACCGTTGGCTTGGTCAAATTAGCAGGGACTCTCCTGGTTGCAGCGGGGCTGCAGTGGCTCAAGTGGTTAAGACGCTGAACTGCAGACCGGAAGATTGGTAGTTCAGCAGTTTGAGACCCGAGTGCCGCATGACAGAGTGAGCTCCTGTCTCTGGCCCCAGCTCCTGCCAACCTAGCAGTTCGAAAGCAAGAAACTGCAAGTAGATAAAGAGGTACCGCTTTGGTGGGAAGGTAACAGCATTCCATGCGCCTCGGTGTCTAGTCACGCCGGCCACATGACCACAGAAACGTCTTTGGACAGTGCTGGCTCTTCGGCTTGGAAATGGAGATGAGCACCATATCCCTAGAGTTGTACTCGACTGGCTTTCAAGCAAGGGAAACCTTTGCCTGTACCTCCTGGTTGCTACGATGCAGCTGTTGCTGTGATGGGGTGCTGAAGGTGAGTAGCCAGGACAGGAGAGGGAGGGGCGGGGAGTGGCAGGGCAGGTTCTACAGGTGGAATGTCCAGTCCTCTCCATCGCAACAACCAGTTGCCATGACCGCACAGCGGGATTGCTTTCCAGCAGTTACACTGAACAATTGTTCCGCAATGGCTGAGTGACATTCTGTGTACCGCCGAGCTCCTCTCTCCCATGTTACAGTCCAGCATGCCCATGTCCGTGTCCTGGAGGGTAAAGATGCATGTAAATTGGGTTAATGGTTAGGTGGTAGCTCTTGGTAGAATTTAAAATGCTTGCATCTGAGTTTAGAGCTCATGTTGTGCACACGGAAGGCCCCGGGCATCTCTGGGGTTTGGGATTGCCAGCTCTGGGATAGGAAATTCCTGGAGATTTGGGGGGTGGAACCTGAGGAGGGCGGGGCTTGGGGAGGGGAGAGGAGGGACTTCAGTGGGGTATAATGTCCTAGAGTCCACCGCACTGGGGTGAGTTCCAAGTGCAGAATGGGCTGTCTTCTAACAATCAGGGTCCACTAAAAGACCATCCGTACTCCACAGCCATTAGGAGACATTAGCCTCCTTTTGACTCCGAGCCCTTCAGTCCAAATCTATAGCGGATAATAGACCCATTTGTCAGTGATCAGAGAGAGCCATTTCAAAGGACCGAGAAACCTCGCTTGGTGCTTACCGCTGCATTAGTGGCTCAGGAATCGGGCTGACGGTCTAACCCAAAGGCAGGTCAAGAGGCCGGATAAGGTTTTGCTGGCTAATGACTGTCCCGGTTGCCAACGGGCTCCAGTTTATCATCTGCTTTCTTCCCAGGGGCAAAGTCTTGTTTTCCCGCTGGATGGAAAGATTATTTGCAATTATGTGCCTACCCATAGCTCTTCGCTTCCTCCTCCTCCTCCTCCCCAACCCTCAGCTGGAAGTCCATGGACAAGCGAGAGGTCTAAATATGGGCTGCAAATTGATTCTTCAAGGGAGCGGATGGAGGTCTTCTGCTTTTCAATTAGAACAGTGTTTCCCCCCCCCTCCTCTCCGAACCTTTTCCGCTCTGAGCATCTTCGAGTCGTAGCTGGAACTGGAGAGTGAGTCTGTTCTGGCTGTCAATGAGGGGAAAGTCAAATGTATTGACAAGTGAATCGATGCATCTATCTCCCCGACTCTTCCTGGCCATTTGGGTTGTGAGTTTTTCACGCGCAGGAAATTCTCTCTCTCTCCTCTCCCTCTTTCTGCCTGCTCTTTGCAGGAAAGTCCTTTTGCTCCTGCATGGTCAGTTATTCTGTAGTCTGGCTCAGCAACCTCACAGCTTTTGAGCAGATTTGGATAGGAGTTTATCTCCTGGTTTCAGTGCAGGTGCAGCCATTGGGGTGGTGGACTGGGAGCAGGGAGCTCTGGGTTCAAATCCCTGCTCTGCCCCAAAGAGGGTTGCCAACTTCCAGGTGGTAGCTGGAGATCTCCTGGTCTTACAACTGATCTCCAGGCGACAGAGGTTAGTTCACCTGGAGAAAATGGCCGCTTTGGAAGGTGGGCTCTATAGCATGAGACCCCACTGTAGTCCCTCCCCTCCCCAAACCTCACCCTCCTCAGGCTCCACCCCCCTCCCCCAAATCTCCAGGTATTTCCCAATACAAAGCTGGCAATCCTAGTCACGAAGCTCATTGGGTGACCTGCAGTCTCTCAGTCAACCTACCTTGCAGGGTTATTGTAAGGGCGAAAAGGAGGAGGAGGACACAGGGTCTGCTGCCCTGAGCTCAGAGGGCATGTAGAGGGTAAAAAAAATATAAAAGATGAAAGCTACATATCTATATGTAATTTGGTGTAGTGGTTAGGAGCGCGGACTCTAATCTGGGAGAACAGGGTTTGATTCCCCCCCCCCCCCCACTTGCACCTGCTGGATGACCTTGGGTAAGCCATAGTTCTGGCACAGCTATTCTTGAAAAAGAGCTGTTTCTGTCAGAGCTCTCCCAGCCCCACCTACCTCACAGGGTGTCTGTTGTAGGGAGGAGAAGGGAAAGGAGTTTGTAAGCCGCTCTGAGACTCCTTTGGGCAGTGAAGAGCGGGGTATAAATCCAATCTCTTCTGCCTCTTCTATATATGCTATATCTGTATCTATATGGATCTCAAATCTTTCAAGGCATGCTCCAAATCTCTTATTTGAGTCAACTGTTTTTTTTAAGAGAATCAAGTTTTCTACATAAATACAAGAGAAATTTTGTGCAGCTTTAATTTGTGCAGTAGAAAAGAGCCAGAGTCCAGTAGTACCTTAAAGACTAACACAATTTGTGGCAGGGGAGGAGCTTTCGTGAGTCACTGCTCACTTCTTCAGATACCACGTCTTCAGACGTGCTCTTTTCTACTGTTACTTTTCTACTGTTACTCTTTTCTACTGTGCTCTTGCTCTTTTCTACTGTTACTGACAGACGAACATGGCTACCCATCTTAATTTGTGAAGTTATGGTCTCAGCTATTACAATTTCACATATCATATAAAACCAAGTATTTATGGCAATTTGCTTTCCCAAGAATTAGCAATTTGCATGGGCGGGGTTTCAGTGAAAAGCTCTGCTTTTGTGAATATAGTGATTCAGGATATATCTTTCAGCTCGAGAGCCCTGATGGCAAAAAAACAAAACCAAACTCCAGAAACAGAGCAACCGTTTGTATCTCCTCCCAAAGCCAATGAGATATAGTCATTAGAGTGTTGGACTGAAGAGACTTCAGTTCGAATCTCTGTTCAGCTATGAAGTCACTGGTTGGCCTGATGCCAATCACTTTCTCTCAGTATAACCTGCCAGTTTGGTGTAGTGGTTAAGAGCACAGACTCTTATCTGGGAGAACCAGGTTTGATTCCCCACTCTTCCTCGACATGCAGCTGCTGGTGTGACCTTGAGTCAGTCACACATCCTTTCAGAGCTGTTCTCTCAGGAGCAGTTCTGTCAGAGCTCTCTCAGCCCCATCTACCTCACAGCCACAGAGTGTCTGTTGTGGGAAGGGGAAGGGGAAGGAGATTATAAGCAGCTCTGAGACTCCTTTGGGTAGTGAACGGTGAGGCATAAATCCAATCTCCATCTCCTCCTCCTCCCAGGGATGGTATAGAAATAACATGGAAGAAGAAAGAACCATGTAAATTGCCCTGTGCTATTTGGGCAAGAAATCAGCTCCAGTTTCTTGCAGAGCTGAAATTCACATATCGTAGCAAATTGTGGTTAGGATGACTTCTTAGGATGAATACTTCAGGAATACTTTTCCATCATGTGTAAGAAGGGAGAGCACACAAGAGCAAACCAGCTCAACCCACATGCAACAATTCAACTTAAACCATTAACAGTGTAATCCCAAGAAGAGCTATGCCAGCGTCCCCAGTGTGATTCCCGTGGGTGCCGCAGTTCCTGGAAACACCTTTGCTTGTGCCCATCAGGTGTTTTTAAGAAGCAGGAGGGGCCAGGCAGGTCTTTTACCCAGCAAGGTTCTGAGTGGCTGTTAGAGATCTGATTGGCTGTGCAGATTTTTTAAAGTGTTGCGTTGGCCAGCAGCTGCCACCACAGCACAAGAATCTGCACTGTGTGACTGAAGTTCAGCTGTGGCAGCCATTTTGTGGCTGGCTCGGCCTCCTGAGGCAGCCATTTTGTTGCTGTGCCCACCACTCTCTGTCAGAATTCCAGGCTCAAAATGGTTTGGAACACCTGAGCTGTACTGTACTGAGCCCATTGGCTTTAGTGGACTTTAAAGGGTGCACTGCAAACAGTTTGGTGTCATCTTCCCTCTCTCCCAGAGCTGAACAAGGACTATCTTTGCAAAGTCTAAGATACCCCATTCCACTGCTTTTTGGGAACCCTAGCTGTTAGGCAGAAATGCAGGGGAGTCGCTAACTAGCCAGTTTAGTGTAGTGGTTAAGCGCGCAGACTCTAATCTGGAGAACCGGGTTTGATTCCCCACTTCTCCACATGCAGCTGGCTGGGTGACCTTGGGTCAGTCACAAGTTGTCTCAGAGCTGTTCTCTCAAGAGCAGTCCTCAAAAGAGCTCTCTCAGCCTCACCTCACATGGTGTCTGTTGTGGGAAGGGGAAGGAGAAGGAGATGGTGAGCCACGCTGACGCACTGAGTGAAGGGCAGGGTATAAATCCAATCGCTTCTCTTCTTCTTCTGACTCAGCAGAGGGTCCTAGGGTTGTCAGCTCTGGGTTGGGAAATACCTGGAGATTTTGAGGATGGAGCCTGGGGAGGGTGGGGTTTGGGGTGGCACCTCCAGCATATACTATCATGGAGTCCACCCTTCAAAGCAGCCATTTTCTCCAGGGGGGGGGGGCGATCTCTGTGGTCTGCAGATAACTGTAATAGCAGGAGATCTCCGAGCGCCTCCTGGAGGTTGGCAACCCTTGGCAGAGGCGCTGGGCGCCTACCTGGGGCACCTGCTCAGAATAAAGATAGTTCCCCTCCCGGCCACCTACTGCAGAGATTAAACGAGCAGCCAGTTTTAATGAAGCCGGACAGCCCTATAATGAAGAACAGAGGAAGTGCCGGATCAATACCCACAATCCAATTCATTAGCTGGCTTTTAAAGAGACACAAACAACCTGTCAATACCCCTGTACTCATCCGAAGCCCATTAACTGTTAACGGATGGCCATTTGGCTGAGCTTGACAGGCAGAAATTGGATTTCCCAGGGACCTTCTCTTCTAAGAGGGGAAAGCAAAATACCTGGCCCTTGGGAGGCCTGTAACTAGGCAGAGCTGCCGGAAGCAGGGAAGAGAATCCAGAAGATGTTCCACTCCTGGAGATGGCTGCCGCTTTTGCTTCCGGGGTGCCTCTTCCGGCTGTAACAGCTGTACAACATCCAGGATTTAAGCCCGGGAAAATGTTCCCATGGCTGTATTCATGTGCCAGGAAGGCCTGCAGTTGGCGGATGTCTAGCAGTTACACAGCTGTTAAATCCTCAGGAGCTTTACCAGGAAAACATGCTGTGAACCTGGCTGCCATAAGTGTCTTAATTTTTGCTTAATATGCAGAACAGGGCCAGCCAGGGAGCCAGTGTGGTATAGTGGTTAAGAGTGGCGAAGTAGTGTCTGGGAGACTCAAGTTCAAATCCCCACTTGTGGCATGGAAGCTCGTTGGGTGACCTGGGGCCAGTCACACTCTCTCAGCCTAACCCACCTCTCAGGGTTGTTGTGAAGCTAAAACAGAGGAGAGGAAAACAATATAAGCTGCTTCGGCTCTCCATTGTGGAGAAAGGCAGGGTTCAAATGGAATAAATGGAACATGAAAGAAATAACTCATCAGGAAATAATTTGCTAATGAGCTTGGGATACAAATCACAGGAGCATTTTTTCGCAGAGCAAAACCTAGTTGAGATGGACAGGATTTGGAAAGGAAGTTACTTTCTGGAGGGGGGCAATATTACTTTAATTGTGGAATTAGACCTCACCTGGATGGCCCAGGCTAGCCTGAAATTGTCAGATCTCGGAAGCTAAGCAGGGTTGGCCCTGGCTAGTCTTTGGATGGGAGACCACCAAGGAAGTCCAGGGTCCTGTGACGATGGCAAAAAAAAAGGTGATATTATGGTAAAAATAATAAGCAATGGCTTTGGCTGCAAAGTGAAAAGCACTACTTAATTATCCGTTCTTGCATGGGGATTGACAATTGGTTCGAGTACGTCATAGTTGTTAGAGAACAGGAAGTTACTGATTAACTTTCAAAGACTGCAGGAAGGAAAGGAGAATTTACCAGAGGAGATTATTTCCAAGTAAACCTATTGTGGTATGGGTTGTGTGTGTGTGTTGGAATCAGCATTTTAATGGGCAAGATAGTGTGATGTGCAGTGCCATGTGGCACACACATTTCAGTTCTTCATTTTATTTTCTTCATTTGTATCTCGCCTTTCTCTCCAGTGGCGGCCCCCAAAGCAACTAACGTTGCTCTTCTGTTCCCCGGTTTATCCCCACGACAACCTTGTGAGACTGGCTAGGCTGAGAATGTGTGAGTGTCCCAAAATCACCCAGCAAGCTGCTGTGGCAGAGCAGAGATTCGAACCTGGGTCTCCCAGACAGACACCATGCTGGCCTTCTGCTGTCAACTGATTTCAGGAAAGTGAACAATAGGGTAGCTCAGAAGAATTCTGATCCAGAAGCAGCCTCTTACACGGCGGCACTATTTATGCCCCAGTTTCAATGCCTGAGGCTGTCGCTCCACCTTCGGTCACAATCTCAGGACTAGGGATCTCAGGACTAGGGATGCCAGCCTCCAGGTGGGACCTGGAGATCCCCCAGCATTACAGCTCCTCTCCAGACTGTAGAGATCAGTTCCTCTGGAGAACATGGATGCTCTGGATGGTGGATTCTGTGGCATTGTACCCCACCGAGGTCCCTGTCCTCCCCAGGCTCCATCCCCAAATCTGCAGGATAGGGTTGCCAGCCTCCAGGTGGGACCTGGGGATCCCCCGGAATTACAGCTCCTCTCCAGACTACAGAGATCACTTCACCCAGAGAAAATGGATGCTCTGGATGGTGGAGTCTATGGCATTGTACCCCACCGAGGTCCCTGTCTTCCCTAGGCTCCATCCCCAAATCTCCAGGAGTTTCCCAACCTGGATCTGGCAACCCTACTTAGAAAGCAGGGGAAAGAAACAGCAAAGGAAAGGGAGAGCTAATTACAAGTGTGAGCTGCTAGAGACCAGGCAGTCATCTATCGATGAATATGCAAGAGATTTTTGTAACTGGCACGTGTTTACAAAAGGGCAAAAGACTGAACAATAAAAGGGGCAATTGATTCACTGAGTTTGCTTCAAGACTGAGGAGAAGCAAATGTGGTCTCGGTGGGATAACGGGGGCAGTTAAAAGCTTCTTCCTATTTTAGCAACTGTGTGATGTGATGAAGAAGGGCAAAGGGGGGCAAGGTGAGACACCAAGAAGAAACAGAGGCAAATCCGAAAAGGCGCCCAGCCATCTTCACTAGGCGATCCTAAGAACAGTTACGCCTTTCTAAGCCCCTTGACACCAGTGGGCTGGGAGAGGTGGGACTCTGATTAGGACCACATGGTTATTTTCTTTAACATGCTTAAAAGAGTGGGCAGGCGTGAGGAGGAAAGTCACTTCGGTAGGGTTGCCAGGTCCCCCCCCCCCAGCCACCAGTGGGGGGCAAGGTTGCCAGACCCAGGTTGGGAAACTCCTGGAAATTTGGGGGTGGAGCCTGAGGAGGACAGGGACCTTAGTGGGCAGGGGTCCCTCTAAGCTGAGTTAGTGTGAGCTAGCTCATAGTTTTTTAGCCTCTGGCTCACGCATTTTTGTCTTAGCTCAGGGAGGATGGCTCCAGAGCAAACTAATTTATGCAGTAGCCAGTTTTATTGCTCGCTCAGAACTTTAATGCCAGAAGCTCACAAAGTAGAATTTTTGCTCACAGGACTCTACAGCTCAGAGGGGGCATTGTTAGTGGGGCACAGTGCCACAGAGTCCACCCTCCCAAGCATCTGTTTTTCTCCAGGGGAACTGATCTCTGCAGTCTGGAGATTTGCTGTAATTCTGGGGGGTCCTCAGGTCCCACCTGGAGGCTGGCATTCCTAGTCCTGGCATGGCTGCTATAGCGCCCATGGGCACCACGTTGGGGGACCCTGTTCTACTCTGACTAGCAGTAGTTGTCCAAGGCTTCAGGCAGAGAACAGTCTTTCCTGCTCCTGAGCACCTTTAACTGGAGATGGGAGGGATGGAGCACCAGACGTTCTGTGTGCAGTGTATGTGACCTACCTCCAAGCCCGAAACCTCCAGATAACTCCACCCACACTCTTCTCTTGACTCCAGTGGGCTTACTCCTCTGCTTAGGCTAACACAGGCTGTCACTGAGGTACAGTTACTCAGATCCTGGCGCCAGACTGGCTCTTGATGCTGTCTGTGACAGAGGAGATATGCAGCATTGGGACTTGGCAGTGCCCACTTACCATCTGAGCCCTCTGCAGGAAGGCCCGTAGCCAAGATTTTGTGGTTTGTGGGGCAAATTTTTTTTCCTGGTGGGGCTGGAGTTCTCAGTGCAGAAAGAAAAGCCATTTAGCCAAATATAAAGCTGCTGCCAGGATACATCTCTACGTTGCAAGCTGTCAACCACTGTAGATTACAGTCTGCAGCTGCTGCAAGTTAATCACTTCAGCCAGCCAGTTCTGAGAACCAGCCGGCAGGTGGGAGTGATGACTTCCATAGTCAAGAAAGCTAATGCTTGGGCAGAAAAACTCTCTTAAAGGAGATCAGTTTCTTGACACAGAGTTAGGAGGGATCCTAGAGGTCACCTGTTCCAACCCCCTTGCTCATTCTGGGAATTAGTCAACTGCAGCACCCCACTCTGCTTAGAGGAGCACGTGCCTTTAAAAAAATGTTTTTAAATGATTGAAAAAAGCATTTGCAGGAGAAATTCTTTGTGGGGCTGTGCTTTTAAGAAAGGGGGCGGAGCCACCCCTCAAGCCCTGCCGTAGCTGCAGGTACTTGGCCAGAGTCTTGCAGGGATTCATCAGTGCCATGAGAATATGCCTTGCAGCAAGGTGCTGCGAGAAAGGACTTGAGCATGGTGGGATGGAAGAAGCAAGAAACAGGCCCTCTTCTCCTTCTTCCCCTTGGCTGGGCCCTCTGCCCAGCTTCCCCTTAGAGCTCCGCGTCACCATGATGCTAACAAGGGCAGGTTCTCATGCTGCTGACCTTTAAGACCTCCGCTGCTTATCTGGTGTTTACCCCGAGAGTGACGGGCAATCCCTGCTGGGGCATTTAATTATTAACCCAGATTGCTCCCATAAAAAACTGCAGGGTGGCAATTACGCGGTGGTGTTTACGACCAGGTATAGTCATTCCCCCCACCCCCTGGCCACCTTTTGGTTGTCTTATTAATTCTTTCTAGGTCCTCCCGCTCCTCCTCTGCTTCTTCAGGAACAGATAGATATTGCTAGTTGGCCCGGGACGGCCAAACAACAAAACTTGGCCCGGGGGGGGGGGGGGGGAGAGAAAAAGGATGCACAGTGATGGCCTCAGGTTTTCCCACCCACTAGGCAAGAATACATTCTGGCGCCTCCCCCCCCCCCCCCGTGCGGGGCAGGATGGGATGGGGGGGTGCCGGAGAATGGGCAGCCAGAATGGCGCCCTCGTCGAGCCGTCGCCCTAGGTGATGGTCTAAAATTTAACAATAACAGGCCAGCCCTGAGGATGTACCCAAGTTGTCAGCTCCCCCCCACCTCCGAAAACCCCAAGCCTGTTCTGCAATTGTCCCTCTCCAGGTGGCGCCCGGAGAACTCCCACTATTGCAGTTGAGCTCCAGATAGCCAAGATCAGTTCCCCCTGGAGAAAATGGTTGCTTTGCAGGGTGGATCGTACGGCATTAATACCCCACTGAGGTCTTCCCCCACCCCCACCCCACCTTTTCCAGGCTGCACCCCCTCCCCAAATTCCCAGGTATTTCCCAACCCGGAGCTGGCAGCCCTACCCTTGAAAAGTAATTTGGTTTTCAGAAATCAGCATGGGAAACTATTTATTTAAAATATCGCTAGACTGGTCCTGTCCCATCCCCCCCATAAGTGGCTCACAGAAGCAAAAACAAACCAAACGCACCCTGAAAATTGATGTGTGTCACATGGTTGTTGGCTGAAGAAGAGGAGGAGGAGGAGATCAGATTTATACCCCGCTCTTCACTCCCCAAAGGAGTCTCAGAACGGCTTACAAACTCCTTTTCCTTCCGCTCCCCACAACAGACACCTTGTGAGGTAGGTGGGGCTGAGAGAGCTCTCTTGAGAACTGCTCCTGAGAGAACAGCTTTGAAAGAACTTGTAACTGACCCATGGTCACACCAGCAGCTGCATGTGGAGGAACGGGAGATCAAACCCGGTCCTCCCAGATTTAAGTCTGTGCTCCTAAGCACTACATCAACCTGGCTCTCAAACTGGCATAGGAGTCACTACACCAAACTGGCATAGGAGTTAGCTTAAAAGTTGATTGCTGCTTCCAGTATCAACAAAGTTTTGAAAACCCCAAAAGAGGTCAATTCAGACAGCTTCTATGACTTCAACTTGTTTTGGTTCAGTTTAATTGTCATGGTTCCAGACACACTTTCTACTGTTTTCCAGATTGCTAGGTGTCTTCTGGATAGCTTCAGTCACACATTGTCTCAGAGCTGTAGCGGATGGACCTTGGAGGTTTGTGGGCAGTAGGAGGCAGAGAGGCTCTTTAGGAGGAGCAGATAATACTTTTCAATATGTACAATTACAATATGTAATTCAGTATGTACAATTACAAGTCACCTAAAAGCACTGGGCATATCTGGCTAGACTTTTTCCCCGTGTTCACCTTTACCGTCTAAGGGACAAACGTCCAGCATGTTGCATCCACAGCTCCCCATCAGGGGCAGAATCCGTAGCACCGTTCTCGTTGGCGAATGGAGAATTTATCCCAGGCCTGCAGGACTGATAACGTCTCAAGTTTATCTTGGAGACTCTGAGACTCGAGCAGCAGATAATTTCCACGGCCACTTGTCTGCGAACAGGACTGTAGATTCTGCCCTCGATAAGGAGCATAGCTTGAAATGTGGAGGACACTTACCTCTTGGACAGGAAGCCATTAATAGTAGTTGTGTCTTGGTGTGATGTTGTGTTGGTTGGTATTCGTGGCAGGCTGTAGGAAAACAGTGTGTGTGTGTGTGTGTGTGTGTGTGTGAGAGAGAGAGAGAGAGAGAGAGAGAGAGAATGAGACCACGCTTCCACACGGCCACAATTCTTTGTGTAGCTCTCGCTGCAATGGAACACGTTTTTCTTGTCTCAACAATCCCTCCACCAGTTTGCCCAAACCAAGGTGCCATCAGGAGGTTCACCAGCAGGGCCAGAACTCCAGAAGCCCCCTCCCACTGTTGCCCCCTCCAAGCACCAAGAATACAGAGCATCCCTGCCCCAGACAGAGTGTTCTATCTACACCTGGTGGCTAATAGCCACTGATAGACCTCTGCTCCATAAAAGAACGTAAGAGAAGCCATGTTGAATCAGGCTGATGGCCCACCCAGTCCAACAATCTGTGTCACACAGTGGCCAAAACCCAGGGGCCATCAGGAGGTCTGCCAGCGTGGCCACAACTCCAGAAGTCCTCCCACTGTTCCCCCCCCCCCAAAAGCACCAAGAAGAAAGAGCATCCCTGCCCCAGACAGAGTGTTCCATCTATACCTTGTGGCTAATAGCCACTGATGGACCTCTGCTCCGTATATTTATCCAATTACCTCTTGAAGCTTATGCTTGTTGTAGCTAGAGATGAGCTGTAATTCTGGGGGATCCCCAAGTCCCACCTGGAGTCTGGCATCGCTATGTCTCTGAGATGCAGGCTTCATTCCAGAGATTAGGGTTGCCACATCAGGGTTGGGAAATACCTGGAGATTTTGGAGGTAGAGCCTGGGGAGGATGGGATCTGGGGAAGGGAGGGACCTCCATGGAGTACATTAGAACATAAGAAGAGCCCTGCTGGATCAGACCAATAGTCCATCTAGTCCAGCATCCCGTCTCACACAGTGGGACATAGACATACATTGCCATAGAGTCTGCCCTCCAAAGCAGCCATTTTCTTCAGGGGAACTGATCTCTGTAGTCTGAAGCTCAGTCCAGTCGTGATAACCAGGCTATCTCCAGGCCCCACCTGGATGTTGGCAACCCTAGGGATGGAAGTAGAGACAG
Organism: Lepidodactylus listeri; assembly: GCA_029233225.1. NCBI lineage: Eukaryota > Metazoa > Chordata > Lepidosauria > Squamata > Gekkonidae > Lepidodactylus > Lepidodactylus listeri. Next base: position 27,770,509 of record JARCFY010000021.1, on the reverse strand, counting down.
CTGTTTTGGTGGGTAATAGTTGCGTGGCTCTCCACAAGCCATGGAACGAGGATGACCAGTTTTAAAGTCTCGGGAGGCCAACCCGTGATCTCGCAAGGGCCCTATCATCTGGCCCAGGGCTTTGAGGAATGTGGGGGAGGGGCAGTTTCCCGGGGTGGGACAAAAGTGAGACAAAAAAAGGGGGGAGGCGGTTGATCGATATAGCTGCAGAACAAAGCGATGCTGTGTACAGAAACAGCTGTGTGTAGAACAATAGAGAAAGAGGAGTTGAGGCCTCCGCTTGGCTTAATGTATTCCACCCCAAATATGCCTGATGTGTTTAAATTCAGCCAGACTCTTTGTTCCAGGGCCATTTAAAAACCACCCAGCCTGATGTTTCTTTTAGGCCTTGACACTTTCTTTTCCAACATGTTGTTCAGTGCTGATCATTGGGGGGGGGGGGGCTTTCCTCTTTGTGACGTTCTTACGTAGAGCATGAAATGCTAGCGTGCAGAAGCCCCCAAGGGCCTTGCACCACAAAAAACCCAGTGAGACTGAGCCTCAGAAGGTCTACTCAGGAGCAAGCCCCATTGTATTCAGTGGGGCTGACTCCCCCAAAATGCCCTGGAGCTGTGCGCTAGACTGCTGTGGCTCCTGCCCATGTAGATCAGAAAAGCTCCACCTCTCCTGGCCTTTGGCAAACTATGCAAAACTGAACTATTCAAGAGAGCGTTCCTGCATAGGTGATCAGTGCTGGAGTGAGCGATTCAGCATGCCTGGACAAGGGGGAGGGGCATTGTTAACATCCCTCTAAGGGTGTTCAGGTGTTGTCTCCTTGAATGGGATGCCTCTCTTTGTCTTCATGTGGGAGCCGCCCTCTGACCCCTCCTCTCTCTCACCCTTTGTCCTCTCCCTCTCCTCCAATGGTTTTCTACGGTTGCTAACTGAGGGTTGGGAAATACCTGGAGATTTTGGGGGTGGAGCCTGAGGAGGGTGGGGTTAGGGGAGGGGACTTCAGCTGTGTATAATGCCATAGAGCCCACCCTCTAGAACAGCCATTCCCCCCCCCCCTTAGGGGAACTGATCTCTGTTGCCTGGAGATCACTTGTAATCCCAGGAGATCTCCAGCTGCCACCTGGAGGTTGGAAACCCTATGGCCTTTTATGGAGACACAGATCTCTCCTGTGGATACAATGCCCTCATACTCCCACACACATGATGCCAGACAAGCTGGCCATCTGTGATAGGGAAAATACTCTTTAGATATATTCTTGGTACTTGGGGGGTAACAGTGGTAGGCTTTTGGAGTTCTGGCCACGCTGGTGAGCCTCCTGATGGCCCCTGGGTTTTGACCACTGTTGTGACACAGAGTGTTGGACTGGATGGGCCACTGGCCTGATCCAACATGGCTTCTGTTATGTTCTTAAGAGCAGAGGTCCATCAGTGGCTATTAGCCACAAGGTATAGATGGAACACTCTGTCTGGGGAAGCAATGCTCTGTGTTCTTGGTGCTTGGGGGGGCAACAGCAGGAGGGCTTCTGGAGTTCTGGCCCTGCTGGTGGACCTCCTGATGGCACCTGGATTTTGGTCACTGTGTGACATGGAGTGTTGGATTGGATGGGCCATTAACCTGATCCAACATGGCTTCTGTTATGTTCTTAAGAGCAGAAGTCCACGAGTGGCTATTAGCCCCAAGGTATAGATAGAACACCCTGTTTGGGGCAGTGATGCTCTGTATTCTTTGTGCTTGGGGGGCAACAGTGGGAGGCCTTCTGGAGTTCTGGTCCCGCTGGTGGATCTCCTGATGTTGATTATCCCCTTCCTTTCACAGTTCTTCAAGCTCTACCCTGGGGGGGAAAAGACCCCAAACCCATTGCTAGAAACACAACCGGCATCCTTGCAAACAGTCTGCATGCATGGATGTGTGGGACTGACGGTGTGATTGTCACGGATGCCCTGTTAGGTAGCGCTCATTATAAATAGATTGTTTCCCGCAGCTCAGTTCTCAGAGGACTTTTGGAACTTTTTTTTAAACAGATGTGCTAATAAATGGGAGTCGGCATGGCACGGGGGGAGCAGTTTCTCCAGAGAAATGATCATCTGTATGATTTGGCAACACTTGAGCGAGCAATCTGGGATGCTCTGGAGTTTGGCTGCATCCCTCGTGCTCCTCCCCAGGGGATACCTTTGCAGATCAACTGGTTTGTGTGAAGCCCTCCTTAGGTCCGAGGTTCGGTCTTCCTAGATGGGGTTGCCAGCCTCCAGGTGGTAGCTGGAGTTCTCCCACTCTTGCAACTGATCTCCAGCTGACAGCGATCAGCTCACACCTGGAAAAAACAAAATTATTCAGGAGGGTGAAAACCAAGGCTGGAGGCAAAGAGGACCTCCACACATTGGGTGAGTGGGCGACAATGCGGCAAATGAAGTTCAGTGTTGGTAAGTGTAAGGTGAGGCACATTGGGACAGAAAAATCCCGGCTTCAGGTATAGGCTGATGGGGTTGAAACTTGCTGAGACTGAGAGGGGAAAAGATCCTAGGATCGTAGTGGACAGCTCCATGGGAGGGTCAACCCAGTGTGCTGCGGTGGTGAAAAAGGCAAACTCTTATGCTAGGGATTATTAGGAAAGGGGTTGAGAATGGAATGGCTGATATTGTAATGCCCCTGTATAGATCTATGGTGCAGCCTCATTTCGAATACTGCATACAGTTCTGGTCACCGTATCTCCGAAAGGACATTGCAAAGCTGGAAAAAGTACAGAGGAGGGCAACCAAGATGATGAGAAGAAGAAGAGGAGGAGGAGACTGGATTTATATTCTGTCCTTCACTACCAAAAGGAGTCTCAGAGCAGTTTATAATCTCCTCACCCTGTGAGGGAGGTGGGTCTGAGAGAGCTCTTTTGAGAACTGCTCCTGAGAGGACAGCTCTGACAGAACTTGTGACTGACCCAAGGTCACGCCGGCAGCTGCAGGTGGAGGAGTGGGGAATCAAACCCAGTTCTCCCAGTTCCTAACCACTACACCAAACTGGCTCTCAGGGAGCTGTTCACCCAGCTGCTGCTTGACGACTGCTGGTGAGGGGGAACTCACCCCCTCCCTAGGCAGCTGATTCCACTGCTAAACTGCTCTTACAGGAAACTACTCTTACTGACCCAGCAGGGCTTTTCGTATGTCGTGAAATCATGAATTGGCGAGCCGAACTCCTCTGGGGGGAAATGGGTAGGGGCATGGCTTATCAGTAGGGCAACTTCTTCGGACACAGAAGTCCCAGGTTCAAACTCCAGTTAAAAGTATCAGGTAGCGGGTGATGCCCTGATCTGGAACGCCCAGGCTAGCCCAATCTTCTCAGATCTCGGATGCTAAGCAGGCTTGGCCCTAGTTAGTACTTGGATGGAAGACCACCAAGGTAAAGCCCAGGGCTGCTACGCAGAGGCAGGCAACGGCCGACCACCTCTAAAGTCTCCTGCCTTGAAGACTGTATAGCAGGGGTCCCCAACCTTTCTGAGCCTGTGGGCACCTTCAGGATTTTGATACATCATGGTGGGTGCAGCCATGAAACGGCTGCCACAGGAGGGAGAGCCAGCCACGAAATGGCTGCTGCCACTTCCCTTAAGCTGCACGGTGAAGATCTTTGGGCTTTGGTCGCAGTTGCTGCCCAAGCAGTGTTCTCAGGGATCCACACAGCCCGTCATCTCTCTTAACAGCTGGTCAAGAACAACGCTCCCTCTAAGCTGTGGAGTCTTGTGTGCAAAAATTCTACTCGGTGAGCTACTGGCATTAAAGTTGTGAGCGAGCGATTTGGCTGCTGCATCAATTAGTTTGCTCTCTGGAGCCACCCTTCCTGATTGCAGGGGAAAAAATGTGTGAGCTGGAGGCTAGAAAACTGTGAACTGGCTCACACTAAGTCAGCTTAGAGGGAGCACTGATCTTGATGGGCTAGAGCTGACCCCTGACCTGCTCCGAGAAGTGAAAAAGCACAAACGCTGTTTTGCATGCCTTCTTGTTCCAGCTGATAGTCCCTGGCTCTGCCTGCCTCTCCCCCCACCCCTCCAACCAGCCCTGCCTGAAATGTGCAATTCCCGAGCAAGCCAAGTCTGTCTGGCAGTTCCTGCTTTGCTCTGCTCCACACTGCACTGATTGCTGAACTTGGAGAAGGAGCCCTCCTGTTCCAGATGGTGCCTGCTAAATATGAACATCCACCCAGCGCAGCACAGCAGCTGGCATGTTCCAGCTGCCTGGTGGTTTTGGGCTCTGCAACCTTGCATGAAGCCTGAGGAAGGGAGCACACACAGCCCAAAACACACACACACACACACACACACACACACACTCAGTCTAAACTGCTACGGTGACTTTAACATACCTTGCCTCAAAAACAAGTGCAGGACAAGCTCTTTCATTACACATAAAAGAAATAAGCAAAAAAATCAATATATAAGGGGGGAAGGCTAAAATCTTTTCCCTGTTCCTTCTTGATCAACAGCTGTTGTGATCAGTTTGGTGTAGTGGTTAGGAGCGCAGACTCTAATCCAGGAGAATCGGGTTGGATTCCCCGCTCTTCCCCATGCAGCTGCTGGTGTGACCTTGGGTCAGTCACAAGTTCTTTCTAGAGCTGTTCTCTCATGGGCAGTTCTGGAGAGAGCTCTCTCAGCCCCACCTACCTCACAGGATGCCTGTTGTGGGGAGTGTAAGGGAAAGGAGTTTGTAATCCGCTCTGAGACTCCAAGTGAAGGACGGGTTATAAATCCAACCTCCTCCTTCTTCCCCCTTGCTGCTGCTGCCCAGGATATTCCATTCTGCTTCCTGCTTGAGAATCTGTTTGCAAAAAAGTGGTTTGGGGCAGGGGAGATGCAAAAAAATTGTGAGACATTCGCTCCTTTTGCATGCACGGCAATGCTTATACATTCACTCTGTATATCGACAAACACTAAGGTTTTTGAATGGAAAGCAAGCGGGAAGAAAAAAAGCCTCATCGGAGACCCAGGGCTGGCATCAGTGGTTGGCACAGATAGGCATTGCCTGAGGCTCACAGCCCATCAGAGGGGCCCTTGTCTACTAGAGATGCTGAGTTGGTCTCTTGATGGGAGAAGTGCTTAGTGGGCCCTGGGGAAGAACAGGGCAGAGGAAGGCCATGGCCAACCACCTCTGCTTCTCACTTGCCTTGAAAGCCCCTTTCTGGGAGAAGCTAAGCAGGGTTAGTACTTGGATGGGAGGCCACCAAGGATGACTCTGCAGAGGAAGGCCATGGCCAACCACCTCTGCTTCTCACTTGCCTTGAAAGCCCCTTGCTGGGAGAAGCTAAGCAGGGTTAGTACTTGGAAGGGAGACCACCAAGGAAGACCGTAAAGGAAGGCAACGGCCAACCACCTCTGCTTCTCACTTGCCTTGAAAGGCCTTCACTGGGGGAAGCTAAGCGAGGTCAGTACTTGGATGAGAAGGCTCTGTACTTGGAAGGGAGACCACCAAGGAAGACTCTGCAGAGGGAGGCCATGGCAAAACCACCTCTGCTTCTCACTTACCTTGAAAGCAGGGTCAGTCCTTGGAAGGGAGACCACCAAGGAAGGCTCTGTAGGGGAAGGCAATGGCCAACCACCTCTGTTCCTCACTTGCCTTGAAAGCCCCTTGCTGGGGTCGCCATAGGTCAGCTGCAACTTGGCAGCACTTCACGGACACAAAAAGGAAGTGATCCACATACATTAAAAAAATTGTCATGCTACATTTTTTATGCAGAGTTACCCAGCACCGAGAACATTCACAGGAGGAATTCCAGGCCTGGAAAAATTAATATGTAGCCCAGCCCTCAGACATAGGGCAGATCTTAAAGTCTGGCTGCCCCCCTCCTCACTCCTTGTTAGGTAAAGGCAAAAGTTTCCCTTGCTCAAAAGCCAGTCAAATCCCACTCTAGGGTTGCAGTGCTCATCTCCAATTCCAGGCTGAAGAACCAGCGCTGTCCGAAGACATCCCCATGGTCATGTGGCTGGCATGGCTAGACACCGAGGCACACGGAATGCCGTTACCTTCCCACTGAAGTGGTACCTATTTATCTATTTGCAATTTCTTGCTTTCGAACTGCTAGGTTGGCAGGAGCTGGGGCCAGAGATGGGAGCTCACTCCATCATGCGGCACTCGGGTCTCGAACTGCCAAACTACCGACCTCCCAGCCTGCAGTTCAATGTCTTAATCACTTGAGCCACCACGGCCCTTCCACTCCTTATTACTAGGTGCCAAAACAAGAATCTCTTCTGCCAAGGTCTTTATGGCTTTACTTTCCATCTGTAAGGCCAAGGAGAGATGCCCCCTTTACAAAATGACAAAAGTTTCCATTTCCAGATAGAAATAATTGATGATTGGGATTTTCATGCGCCATATGAATCGGGTCACTTCATAAAATCAGCCCAACTGGATAAATCGTTTTTAAAAAGCATTTTAAAAGAGAGAGGAAGGATTCCTGTCTTCAAAGGAGCATTTCCCCCACCCCCTCATCGCCTAGAACAAAGCCCTTCCATTCCTATTTTGGAAAGCTCCCTTTCGTCCCGGTGGCCGTTGCCCGGTCCTTTCCTACCTAGCCCCCCCCCCCCCCCCGGACTCCGGCTTGGCAGTCTGCGATGGCACCATGCCCCACGGCTTAGTTGGTGGGCATAAAACCGTGAAAACATCTGAGCGCTCCAGTGGCCCCACCGAGGGCTGTATTCGAAGTGTGCTGAAATGACGGTTAATAAGGCTTCTCCGGCCCATGTGTTTATGGCTCCAAATGGGCCCCTGGGAAAGCGGATCCCATATCTTTGTAAACCGTGGCATAAAATCTATAACCATACATCAGTTTAAAGTGCCCCTCTCTGGTCCGCTAATGCATTTATTAATTATCCACGGGGGGTTGTTGCAATGTATGAATCAGGCCTGTTTCTGGGGAAAGCGAATCCGATTCTTCTGCATTCCCCTCTGACCAGGATCCACCTCCCACAGAGCAAGAGACCCAGGGAAATTCCAAAGGCTAGGGACTTTAATAGATGCCAAGTGGAATGGTTTTGGAAAGGATGTCATGGGACTGCTTTGTTTGACGGCTCTGATCGCCAGATGGCACTGTTACCCTGTTTGGATGGGCCCTCGCCATGGAAACCAACCCAGTCGTCTTGGAAGGAAATCTTGTGATGCTCTTTTAGGAGGGTAGATGTTGGCAGGGACGCTGTAGGAAGCCAAGGGGGTTAACTCGCTGTGGATGGCTTTCCAAGGGGTTAATAAGATACTCCACTATCTATTAGTGGCTACTAGCCATGGTGACTGAGGGGAGCCTCCACATTCAGAGGCACTACACCTCTGAACCCAAAGCCAGGAGGCAACACCAGGGGAAGGCCCTGTCGTTGGACATCCAGAGGAATTGGTCGGCCCCTGTGTGAGACAAGATGCTGAACTAGATGGACCATTGGTCTGATCCATCAAGAGCCCTTCTGATGTTCTTAGGCCTCTCCGCTCTGTTGCTGGCCCTCCAGAGGAACTGGTGGACCACTGTGGGAGACAGGATGCTGGACTAGATGGACTTTTGGTGTGATCCAGCAGGGCTCTTCTGATGTTCTTATGAAGGCCTCAGCCTCTGTGCCCTGTGGTTGGCCCTCCAGAGGAACTGGTTGGCCACTGCGTGAGACAGGATGCTGGGCTAGGTGGACCACTGGTCTGATCCAGCAGGGCTCTTCTTATGTTCTAATGAAGGCCTCGGCCTCTCTGCCCTGTTGTTGGCCCTCTAGAGGAACTGGTGGACCACTGTGTGAGACAGGATGCTGGACTAGATGGACCACTGGTCTGATCCAGCACAGCTCTTCTTATGTTCTTATGAAGGCCTCGGCCTCTCCGCCCTGTTGTTGATGCTTCAGAGGAACTGGCTGGCCACTGTGTGAGGCAGGATACTGGACTGAATGGACCACTGGTCTGATCCAGCAGGCCTTTTCTGATGTTCTTAACTCCAGGGTAAGAAATTCCTAGAGTGGAGCCTGGGGAAGGGATGGACCTCAGCAGGGTATAATTCCAGAGATTCCACCCTCTTAGAGCTGTTGTTTTCTCCAGGGGGACTGATCTCCATTGTCTGAAGATCAGTTGTCATTGCGGGAGAACTCCAGCCCCTACCTGGAGCTTGGCAACCCTACCTCCTGATGATTTTTAAAAGGCCAGTCCCCATCCCCCCCAGTCCTGACTCTGCACTGGAGCACCACATTCTATCCCCACTTAATGGACTTCTTAATTTATTTCCTTCATTTGTACCCTGCCTTTCTCTCCCTGGGGTAGGGTTGCCAATCTCCTTGTGGGGCCTGGAGATTTCCTTCTATTATAGTGGATCTCCAGATGACCTATATCGGTACCCCTGGAGAAAATGGCTGCTCTGGAGGGTGGACTCTAGCATGTTACACCCTGCTGAGGCCCCTCCCTTCCCCAAACCTCGCCCTCCCCAGGCTCCAGGCATTTTTCCACCCCAGAGCTGGCAACCCTACAGGAGACAGTTCCAGAATAATAATTATCGTATGGCATTGTATGTAGAATAGCCAGGAGATCCTAAGTTTGTCTGGCAGCCAGAAGTTCTAGCTCTTTAGCCTAATGCACTACTAGGTAGCGAGCTAGACTTGTTTTCAAGGCAAGAGACATTGCAGAGGTGGTTTGCCATTGCCTGCCTCTGTGTCACAACAAAAATGGTATTCCTTGGTGGTCTCCCATCTAATACCAACCAAGGCCAACCCTACTTAGCTTCTGAGATCCAACAGGATTGGGCTAGCTTGGGCTTTGGTACTATGTCCCAGAGCTTTGGTACTATAACCAAGAAGGTCATCTCCATGGTTGCCACCTGCCTAATCTTAGAGAATGGAGAATTCTGCAATCTGTTCGGTAGCTGCTGTGGAAGGGCTCTCAAAGAAAGCCCACTGAGATGAACAGGGCTCCCCTGTGAGCCAAGTGCCGTTTGGATCTGGTTGTAAGAGTGAAACTCGGAGAAGCTACGAGCCAGGTTACAGGTGTCCGGATAGCAACGAGATGCTGCAGCCGGGAGGACTCTCATTGGCGGTTGCCATGGTGACGTGCAACTAGTGCTATGCTCCTGTTGCTGTGAATGGAATCTCTGGGTTGGTCTCGGCTGTTTCCAGACCAGCGTGTGTTAACCTGTGTGATTTCCAGGCTAACCTTGTGTTGCAAGAGGGATCTTTTCCCATCTTATGCAGGGAATAGAGCATCCAGGAAAAAAGGAGTTTGGACACTGGGTTATATAATTTTATGGGATTTTACTGATACATGAGCTTGAACGGGAATTTTACCATCACCTGGGAATCTATAGGGAAGGATGCTGCCCCCATAGAGTCACAGAGCCCAACCGAGGAACCATAGGTGAGGCTTCTGGGAATGCCCTCTTGCCCCCATGACATTTGCAAAAATGCATATTTTGCTGGCTCACGTATGTGCGCAAGTCCAAATGCACACAGGTCATCAGAAAGCGAACCTCCAACATGTCTTGTTTCTCCTGTTTCTTCATTTTCTGAATGTCCTTTCTTCTTCCACCTCGCATCCTCTCTTCACTTAGATCTCCCTATTTTGAGCAAAGTTGGTTTGGTTAGCCGAACAGAATGTCTGTTCTTTCTTATCCAGAGATAGCCAGAGAGGGCCCCCCCCCCCCCAGTTTCAGGGTAATCCTTGTTTTCAGAGGCCCAGGGGTTAATTCAGAGCTAATTCCTGACCAAGGAGGGCAATCAAGATGATTAGGGGGTTGGAGCACCTTTCTTATAAGGAAAGGCTGAAGAGTCTGGGACTTTCCAGTTTGGGGGGGGGGGCATGAGAGAGGCTGATAAAATTATGCATGGGGTGGAGAGAGTTGACAAAGAGACATTTTTCTCCCTCTCCCCAAATACTAGAACTCGAGGGCATCCAATGAAGCTGATGGGCAGTAGGTTCAGGACAGGCAAAAGGAAATACTACTTTACACAGTGAGTGATTACAATGCGGAATTCCCTGCCAGAGGAGGTAGTGATGGCCACAGGAATAAACAGCTTTCAACGGGGACTAGGTAGATTCATGGAGGAGAGGTCTATCAGTGGCTACCAGCCATGGTGACTGAGGGGAACCTCCACGTTCAGAGGCACTAATCCTCTGAATCCCAGAGCCAGGAGGCAACATCAGGAGAAGGCCTCAGTTTCTATCTATGCCCTGTTGCTGGCTGTCCAGAGGAACTGGTTGGCCACTGTGTGAGAGAGGAAATGAGGCAGTGTGTAACCCTGTGTGAGGCAGGGCTCGTCTTACGTTCCCTTTGTGTCAAAATGCCACAACGCCCCTGGAAATAGTTCCCTATCACAGATCTGGTGTCGGTCCTTTTTATCTAATCAAACGGCTTTGGTTTGCACTCAGTTTACGCATGCTCACTGCCCTCCTCCCCTTTTATCTCCTTGCCATGCAAATTTTCACAGTTGTCCCCCCCCCCCCCAATGCAGGCGTTGATAGTCAAATTGCAGAAATACAGCAAACGCTGAGAGGAAAGCAGGAAAGGGAAGGAACCATGTGCCGTCTGCTGCAGTGAACAGTGGGTATCTAATACAGACTGGAAAACGGAAAGGACTGGCATGCGTATGGCCCTGGGATGTGACCTCAGAAGAGGGCAGTTCGCTGGCTCTTTCAAGGCGCGGAGCCTGCAGAGGTGGGATTGCAAATGTCTCCCATATTGTAGTAACCAAGACCCATTCACAAACCCCATGCCGGTGTTTTTTCTCCCCTGCCAGGCTGCAGCCTGTTCTTAATTTTTTTAAAATCTACACCACAAGCCCGTTCGGTCTACCTGACTCGCCTCATCTTAATCAGCTGTTGCATCAATCAGCTGTTATTTTCTGAGATTGTTTCGAAGAGCGGCTATCTGGGGTGATGGATCTCGATCAAATCAATCCTGAACTCTACCAGGAAGCTAAAAGGTCTAAACGGAGGGTATCAAATCTTGGTCCCATTTTATAGGCATGCCAGCCTCCAGGTGGGACCTGGGGATCCCGAAGGAATTGCAGCTGATCTCCAGACTACAGAGATCAGTCCCCCTGGAGAAAATGGATGCTTTGGAGGGTGGACTCTGTGGCACTGTGCCCCACTGAGGTTCCTGCCCCCCCCCCAGGCCTCATCCCCAAATCCCCAAGGGTTTCCCAACCTGGGGTGGCAACTCTACCCCCTCATCCCCCACTGCTGTCAAGGGTGGACCTGACAACCCTATTTAATTATGCAAAGACAAGAGTCACCTGAAAAGACAATAATGCTAGGAAAAATCAAAGTCACCAAGAAAAGAAGAAGACCCAACAGAAGAAGAGGAGGAGGAGGAGGCGGAGGAAGAGACTGGATTTATACCCCGCCCAAGGGAGTCTCAAGGTGTCTTACAATCTCCTTTCCCCTCCCCTCCCCACAACAGACGCCCTGTGCTGTCGGTGGGGCTGAGAGACCTCTTTGAGAACTACCCTTGAGGCAGCTCTGAGAGAACTTGTGACTGACCCAAGATCACACCAGCAGCTGCATGTGGAGGAGTGGGGAATCAGACCCAGTTCTCCCAGATTACGGTCCATGCTCTTAACCACTACACCAAACTGGCTCTCAGTTTGACTTAAGGAATTGACCTGAGAGAGATTGACTTAAGGAAGGAAGCCACAAAGGCCCTCAGTTCGCAAGACCTGAGCAAAGCTGTTGACGAGAGAACATTTTGGAGGACATTAATTCATAGGGCCACCATAAATAGAAAGTGACTTAATAGCGCTTAACACATGCAGGGCCCCACTGTGTGAGTTATGTTACCCCCCTCTCCTAAGCCATCCTCTAGTAGAACCCCCAGCACTCTTCGTTATCTTGTCCCTGAGTGTTTCCAAAAAAGTTTGATCTGTATGCACTGGTGTGTCCATTCCAGAGTTCCCCAGCCATGGAGAAAGGTCAACTGCCAGGAAAGCCATTCATTTTCTCTGTCTTCCTTTTTTGCGCTCAAATAACTTAAAAATGGCTTTTTAAAGGCAGGGAATTTGGCTGTGGTTGGCTGTCCAATGAGGCGTGGCGCAAAGGCATTTGGGTTAGAGGGGAAATCGCAGGCAGGCAAGGATTATGGAGTGCGGTGGCGGAATGGCTGCCCGCGCGACGGATTGTACCCAGAAATGTGAGCACGGTTCCTGCCCAGTGGCTGTGACTTCTAGCTCTTTACACCAACGGAGACTAGCAAGGCATAAAAGACAATGAGATGTGCCTGGAGTTGGATGCAGGGACCCATGATTGGAACGGCAGGACCCGACAGTCTTTTGACCACACTGTGCCTCAACTTTCCCTTAGGTCGACATTCATCTCCTGGCCTAATGTAGCGGCTGAGAGAGTGGAGGCCAAACCTCATGTGACACGGGGAATGTGTGGCCAGAGTGTGTCATTTAACTACCCAAAGCCCCCGTGGCATTTGTGTGTATTTGAAACAGAGGGCTGTCATAATGCTGGGGGAAGGTGTCTTTTTGTGGTTCCCCCCCCCCCCAATGTTCTCTCTGCTCTGTTTACCTGATCAAACATCCCCTCTGCCTTTTTGGCAGGTGGGGAATGCATAATACCATCAAGCTATCCTGGAGGTCCGGTTGCTAACCTCCAGATAGGGCCTGGAGTTCCCCTGAGATTACAGCGGATCGTTGGAGTAAGAACATAAGAGAAGACATGTTGGATCAGGCCAATGGCCCATCCAGTCCAACGCTCTGCATCACACAGTGGCCAAAACCCAGGTGCCATCAGGAGGTCCACCAGCGGGGCCACAACTCCAGAAGCCCTCCTGCTGTGGCCCCTCCAAGCACAAAGAAGACAGAGCATCACTGCCCCAGATGTAAGAATGTAAGGGAAGCCATGTTGGATCAGGCCAATGGCCCATCCACTCCAACACTCTGTATCACACAGTGACCAAAAGCCAGGTGCCATCAGGAGGTCCACTAGTGGGGCCATAACTTTAAAAGTCCTCCCACTGTTGCCCTCCAGCACCAAAAATACAGACCGTCACTGCCCCAGACATGGAGTTCCATCTATACCTTGTGGCTAATAGCCACTGATGGACATAAGAACATAAGAGAAGCCATGTTAGATCTGGCCAATGGCCCATCCAGTCCAACCCTCTGTGTCACACAGTGGCCAAAACCCAAGTGCCATCAGAAGGTCCACCAGTGGGGCCAGAACTCCAGAAGCCCTCCTGCTGTTACCCCCCAGACATAAGAACACAAGAGGAGCCATGATGGATCAGGCCAGTGGCCTATCCAGTCCAACACTCAGAGGAACTTTAGTATTAACACCTATGCCCTCTCATCCTTCCTTAGTATCTGCTGGAGGAACAAGGCCAGGAGGTTAATTCGACTGACCACTATGGCTTTCGTTGGGCCCCGATTTGGAGGCAAGAGGTAAGATTTCCCCCTGCAGCTCTTTCTGCCCACCTGCAAGATGACCTTGCTGTGCCGGCTCCCATTTGCCAAGAAATCACACCGCCAGAGCGTTATCTTGGGCTCTGTTCAGAGGCACTTATTGATTGTGCGGTTTTTCCATCCCGCAATGGTTGATAGGAGGCCGGCTGATGTGATCTGACTTCACTCGGTGGCAGGGGGCTATCTGTGTGACTGACAGATGTACCAGGCGGAGGATTACACAGCCCGCTTTGATTGCGACAAGCGCCCGGACAGTGGACGTATCCTTTGGGATAGAGCTGCATGCCAGACGAGGACAAAGTCACTTCCGATCTGTCAGTTGGCTGGGAAAGCATCCCAAGTGCCCATGAGGATATGGCGATAACCGTGGTTGCAAAGAAACTGCTTGTCTTGACAGGTTCTGATGGGAGCTGCGGGAAGGCCGGTCCTGCAGCAACGTCCCTTTAGCTGGACTCAAGAGGTGTCCAGCCTGATTTCCTTAGCTGCACGACCCTTATTTAAATCTGTCACAGCCATTCGGTCACATCCTCTGGGCAGAATCACATACCTATTCGGTTACTGCCATAGTGTCAGACCATCCCAGATGTGAGCAGAGCTCCAGATGCGCAGTTTGGATTTTAGAATTGGCCACAGGGAGTTGGGCAACCCAGTGCTGGGGGACAGTTCTTTTTCTAAAACTTTCCTTCCTTTTATCAGTTTCCCAAACAGATATCCCCCCTGTAGAGATCTCTTTACGCCCTGTAGGATAGGCAAGGCTGTTTTAATCTTGGAGTAATTTCGAATGGGGAAAATATTACATGACACCTTATATTCTATATCACCTTTGAGACTAACATGATTTTTGTGGTATGACCTTCCAAGCGTCAAAGCCCCTCTGACTTTTGAAAGCTCGTATCTCCAAAATCTTGGTCTTGAAGGCACTCCTGGACTTGAATCCAGCTCATCTACTGCACGCCAACATGACTACCTTCTGAAATCACATGGGGGGGTGGAAGAGTTAATCCCCTTTCCCTCTGGCACGACTTGAGGATTCAGACATAGTGAAGCAAAGTATCCGACAGGACGAGGGCACAGGTGACGTGGTTACTATCAGATACAAATGATTCTGATACTCCCTCCGTGGCAAAATTTATGGGGGAAATAATTAAACGACTGAAGAAAAACACTAAGTGAGGCATTATCTTATTTCATAGTTTTATTTTCTGCTCGAGGCTATCGCTATATGAGCGGTACTAAACAGACAGAAGAAAGGTGAAGGAAAGTACAGAGACGTTCAGAACGGCAGTAGTTAGGGATAACACAATTCTCTTCCTTTTGTTCAACTGGTTAGTGCTTACGAATGCTAAGGAATCACAGACCCTTTGGGAGATGTTTGGTGGTAGCTTTCCAGAGTGTCAGGATCTTCCCCAGAAAGAACTACCTGGAATCCTTTCAGGGGAGATACCAGGGTTAGTAGGCACTTTGCCTGTTTTTGCAGGTAATCTAATCCTGGGTTTGTCCAAAGGCCTGAGAAGAAGAGGGATTTGGGAGTATCTTGGTTAGGGTTGCCATATTCGGAAAAGCAAAAAAGGGGACAGATTTCCGGACTGACTACTTCAAATAAGTGATCACGATGGCAAATCTCATTTTAAAGACCCCCCTACTATTGAAGCTGTGATCATTGCCACTAACTAGGAATATTTTTATTTTTCCAATCCCAAAAGGGGACATTTTCACCTTTTTTTTTTTTTAAAGAGCCCAAAAGAAGATATTCAGGTGGGTAGCCATGTTGGTCTGAAGCAACAGACAAAAATTTGAGTCCAGCGGCAGCCTTTAAGACCAATAACGTTTTATTCAAGGTATAAGCTTTTGTGTGCATGCTTGTGTGAATGTGTGTGTGTATGCATGCGTGAATGTAACTGAGGAAGTGTGCATGCACACAAAAGCTTATACCTGGAATAAAACGTTTTGGTGCCACTGGACTCAAAGTTTGCACCAAGAAAAGAGGACATTCGGCAACCCTATCTTAGTCATCTGATCAACACTAGTAGCTGAGTGTCTATCCCCTCACCTTTTGAAGGTACTTTAAGCCCTGATTTCAACCAGGAATGGTGATCTGGGATGTTAGGACAGAGGTCTTTCCCATCACTGACTTCTTGGTTCTTTTTAAGTGCTCCTGTTCATGACAATGGTCAAAAGAACAATAATTGGATGGGATGGGTTCTTTTTAACTGGAGATGCTGGAGACTGAATTTGGGACCTTCTGCATGCAGAACAGATGTTCTGCTGCTGAGCTACTGTGACAGGTACTGGAGGGTTAACTGGTGTACATTAGTCCAGTCACCTTCAGTTAGCAGGGTGTTTCAATAAAGCTACAAACACAGCTGCTTTACTTTAACAGGTTACTCAGCTACACCGGCTGCACAGAGTCATGCTGCAAGTTTGGAAGAGAAGCACTTCTCTCTTTATCTGAGATAGGAAAGAGTAGAAACAGGATACAGTACTAACTTACTAGCTAAAGGATGGGAGCCGATGGCGAGACGGCCATCTGCCTCATGGTGCCAAGAGAGGACCGCAGGTCATCTCTTTTGGTGTGTGCAGGAAAAGAGTTCCTCATCATCTGACAAAATGAAAGGAAGAAAGGAAATGGTCCCTGAGAACACAGTCTACATTTCAAAGGGGACAGTGGCAGAAGAGTATACACAGGAGGAAAGGTCAGTGTGCCCATCTAGCTATCTAGTCTCTCTTGCCATGCAGTCTGGAGGCTGAGGCAGGGACATCGGGCCTGGAACTTCCAACAACAGGTAGAACTTTGATTGTCAGCATTAAGCCATGGATGCACATATGACCTTCCCTGAGCAACTGGGAACCCTGAAAATGCAAGTTCCTGGTTATGCAGAGGAACCCTGAACCCGCAGACATCTGTACATGCATGGACTCCTTCATCTATGCAACAGCCCCAGTCCTTTTCAGCATATTCATTCTATGCTCTTTGAATATCTGAAGAGGTTTCCTGAGTGATTGAACAGGTGTTGGAAAGAGAGGCTGTTCTCATCTTAAGACCGGGAAGAAAAAACGATGTGCCGTAGTTCTTGGCGGGAGGGGGAAATTAAAGGGTGTTTCAAATTTACGCATACTAATTGAAAACATTGAGGCTTAATTAAAAGGAAAGGAAGCCAGGTGGCAGGGAGGTACACCAGGCTGTTTTCCCACCCACCGGGTGTCTCTGTCCTATCTGGTTGTGTCCGAATGAGCATGCGCAACCTCTACTGAGAACGAGCCGGCAGGTGGGGGTGGGGGGGTGGGAAGCAAACGGGATAAAATTGATGGTGGTGTTTGTATAAAATCTCATGTGTCAAAAAAAAAAGAGATTAAAAAAGTAATTACCAACATGTGGAATGAAGGACAAATGTATTTCTTAGTGCAACAAGCAGAGCAAATCAATAACTCCCTGCTTAGGTTAAGATGATAAAAGATAAGGACGAAGGGCGGGGGGGGGGTTCGCCGTCGGGTTTGGTTGTGAATTAAATAGAAGCTTCGGCTGTATAAATTAATTCCTGTTTCTGGATAAAATTGTCATGACTTGTCTGGAAATAATCAAAGGTCAGACGGGCCCAGCCGGAGCAGCGTGGCCAAAAAAGCTTCCTGGGGAAAGACGCATCCTTCTGGCAGAGGCGATGAGGAGTGCTTATTGGCGAGGTTTCATATCTCTCCAGTTTTCCAGATCCCACAAGCCGGTTTGCAGCTCCAGCTGCAGCAGATGAAAATGCAAAAACAGAATATAAAACAATGTTAAAAACTTAGGCTAAAAGATGCATTATTAGACTGATTTCAACAATCCTAGAAGAGAGTTTCAGGAGGTATCTGTGTTGGTCTTCAGTAGAACTGCTAGATTCCAGTCCAGTAGCAGTCTAGAAACCAACAAGATTTGGGGGAGGGGGGGTTTGAAGGGCGGGGGGGGGGGATTCGCCGTCGGGTTTGGTTGTGAATTAAACTCCCCTTTGACTCTTGAAATCTCATATCCCCTGTAAGGCAAGTAGGGTTGCCAAGTCCCTACCTTCTGCCAGTGGGGGGATGCAGGCTCCTTCCTGGGACCTGCTTGCATACGTGCCGCAATGCCATCACCCGGAAGTGATGTTGCACTAGGCACACTACCCAGAGTAGTGACCACAGAGTTTTCGGCCAAATGCTAGAGCGTCCCCCGGTGACGTGCCCAGCGCAATGGCGTCACCTCTGGGTGACATCATTGTGCTGGGGAGCTCTTCAGGGACAGGGCTCTCCTCACCGAAAGCTGGCTAGTAGGTGGATCAGGGGGGTCATAAATCAGGGGGGAAACCTGCCCCCATGGGGGGGTGGCAACCCTAGAAGTAAAGCACCCCTGGGTCCCCGCGTCAAGGGTTAATGTGAATGGCGGCGGGCTTGTCCCATCCTACAGGTGTTACTAACTGACCTCTTGGCTTCCACAGCCCCTATCATCTTCAAGGCCAGAGCTGGGAAAATGGTAATTAACTTCTCATGAGAACCTGCGGTCCACAGGACGGGCGAGAGGAGGTCAGGAGTTGCTGAGGTAATTTTCTAGAGGGTTCCAGCAAGACTGTGTGCTGATTGGACGTCATCATCACCTGATGCTGCTTGGCCAATTGAGTTACAAACCTGGAAAAGGAGGCTAGCTTGGATTCTGACAGACTGAAGGCCTGAACTATGATATGTTTATATTGCAATAGAGAACGTAGATAGGGTTGCCAGCAGCCCCCAGGTCCCAGGAGGGTTGCCCTGCTTTGGGGGGCTGCAATCCACTACCGCCCAGCTGGTCAGTGGGGGAAACCCCAGCCCCCCAAATAGGGACGTTGGTGACATCACATGTGACTCTCTGTTTTTTTCTGTAAACTCTATGGTTTTGAAGCAAAAAAAATACAGTTTTTGCCCCAAAACCAGAGCGTTGTGTGCGACACTGCTGATGTGATGACATCACTTCCAAGTGATGTCATTGCCTTGGGATGTCATCCAACGACGTCCTGCCCACCCCCGGAAACCCCTCCCCCAAAAAAATCCCCTCACTGTGACTGTGACCCTAAACCTAGAGAAACGCATCAGCTGCGGCCTTTGACTCGAAGACTTAAGGTTTGCGCCATCTAACGTAAGTCCTGAATATGCGTTACAATAGTAATGCTTGTTCTCTTGTTTTTCCGCCAAATGATTTCAGAGCATTGTGTTGCCGGCAGAATGCGTTTTGTTTTGACAGAAATTAGATACAACTTCATAACATTTTAATAAAATTAAGGTTTGGTTACTTGTGTGCAACAGCTCTGGCGATCCATGGGGTTCAGCTTTGGACTCCTTGACAAACCCCCCCCCCCCCAATCTTGTTGATCTCCTAAGATGCTCCTGGACTTGAATCTAGCAAACTTAGAAGGACATTTCTGGGTGTATCCCTCCCAAGATCCTGAACCGGACTCTGCCGGAAAGAGTCTGTTCACAGTTGCTCAGCTTTCTTGATACCCCTGAGACAACCTGCAGTGATTTCCAGAGTGGATGGGGCCATCTTGGAGATGTGTGTGTAGGGGGGTGTCTGGCCACTTAGGCAAGCTGTTGCCAATTCCTCCGGAGCCGTCATTCCTTGGCCGGGGAGAGGCATTGGCCACGCCATCTGCTCCGCCGGCCTCTTGGTTTTTTGAAGATTCAGTCAAACAAACAGTCCCTTGACTTGAGTGCTTGGCGCTGTTTGGGCCTGGCACAGCTGCCCAGTGCAGTCCCGAGGACTGTAATTAAGTGGGATAAATATGTTCTTTTGGACGACGCTTCCCTGCAGCCCAGGTCAGCTGCTTGCTCAGGTATGCCTGGCAGAGAGGCAGCCTGCAGACTCTGCCTTCCTGGCTGCAAAAAAGATGCTTTGGGGGGATGGGAATTGGAGCCTGCAGTGTTGGCACGGGCAGAAGGGGGGGGGGGGCGCTCTGGAACGGGGATCTTGGCATCGAAGCAGACGGGTAGCCCACTGAGCTTTGGTACTTATCTGATGCCTCTGTGCAAATGGGTGCAGATCTGCCTCCTGCCTCTTGCTCTCAGTCGTGGAATGCGGGTCGACAAGCAGTGCTGCGTGGTTCAAAGGCAGTGATGCTATTTCCTGCTCTGAGAATAAGCACAGAGGACCTGGGGTTCATGCTTAAGAACATAAGAGAAGCCAATGTTGGATCAGGCCAATGGCCCATCCAGTCCAACACTCTGTGTCACACAGTGGCCAAAAACACCAGGTGCCCTCAGGAGGTCCAGCAGTGGGGCCAGGACACTAGAAGCACTCCCACTGTTGCCCCCCCCAAGCACCAAGAATACAGAGCATCCCTTGCCCCAGGCTGAGAGTTTCTATCTATACTTTGTGGCTCATAGCCACTGATGGACCTCTGCTTTATAATATATGCTTGAACCCTCCCTACAAGCTAAAAGGACTAAAATGAGGCTATCATACTTTGGTCACATTATGAGGAAACAAGGGTGTTGGAGTGAGCGACTCAGCATGCCTGGACCCAAAAGCTCCTCCCCTGCCCCAAATTCTGTTAGGGCGTTTTCTCGCTTGCTTTCCCCGCGGTTTACACCGAAGCTAGCACCGGAGCTTCTGTGCTCACAATTTCCTCCAGAGTATCACTGCACTGCTCCGGAGCTTCCCTGGAGCAAGAAAATCCTGCTAGGAACAGGATTTTCTTGCTCCAGGGAAGCTCCGGAGCAGTGCAGTGATACTCTGGAGGAAATTGTGAGCGTGGAGCAAATGGTGGGAAACTGACCAGAAGCTCCGGTGCTAGCTTCGGTGTAAACTGCGGGGGAAAGCTAGTGAGAAAACGCCCTTAGTCTTTAAGGTGCTCCTGGACTCTTGCTCTTTTTTATGGCCGCAGATAGACTAGCATGGTCAGCTACCCATCTTGATCAATTTCCCCCTCTTGAAACAGGAAACTCCGAATCGAGCCACCAAGCCCAGAAATGGAGGGATAACAACCTTGACACAAGCAACTTCCAAACTTTCAGGCCCCTTGGAAGGCTAGCGTGATCCACGACGGACTAATCAGGCTCCCCGGTGTTCATCCTGGCTGGATTTCTTGGCGCCCGAAAGCATTAAGAAGCTAGTTTCTCAGCAAGCACTATCCTGTGAGCACTGGATGAGCTAGCTGGCACTGGAGAAATAATATCACAGTGAGCCATATCTGTGTTATTCTGGTTTGTTTTTTTTAATTCTGTTGTTTGCTATTGTGTTGCACCTGACTTATGGTGACCCTGTAGGGTTGTCAAGGCGAGAGATGTTCAGAGGTGGCTTTGTCGTTGCCTGCCTCTGCGTCATGGTCCTGGTATTCCTTGGTGGTCTCTCATCCAAATACTGACCAGGGTTGACGCAGCTTAGCTTCTGAGATCTGATGAGACAGGGCTAGCCTGGGCCATCCAGGTTGGGGCAGGTGGTGGAAAGTAGGGTTTTCAAGGCAAGAGACAAACAGAGGTGGTTTGCCATTGCCTGTCTTTGTGTAGCAGCCCTGGGTTTTGTTGGCAGTCTCCCATCCAAGTATTTGGTAGACAGACTGCTCATCGCCAGACTGCAGAGACCAGTTCCCCTGGAGAAAATGATGCTCCGGAGGGTGGACTCTGTGGCATCGTACCCCACTGAGGTCCCTGTCCTTCCCGGGCTCCATCCCCAAATCTCCAAGAGTTTCCCAACCCTGGATCTGGCAACCCTACCCCACACCTCCAACCCCTTGCCGGTGGCCAGGGAGGGCCTGGCAATCCTAACCCTAACACTGTTTCTTTGGACCAGAGTGGCCCATGTTTCGCAGTTATGAGAAAGACAGAAAATCCAGTGGGTGAAGTTTTCCCATGGTGGGGGGAAGTGTCCCCTGTTGGTTGATGTTCTGCCTCTCCTGCTGCCATTCACCTAAAGATAGAAACCCAAAGAGGAAGATTCGATCTAGACACACTGGGGGACCACACCTAGTATTGGGAGATTTGGTCAATAGAGCAGAGTTTTGTCCAGTCATAGAAGCATGATACTAAGTGCAGTAAATACATCTCCCAAGAAGTATATTGCAAAAAAGAGAGGTAAACTTACATTTATTCAAGTAAATCCAGTTCACATTCAGGTTGCAGTCAGAAGGAGGAGAAGGAAGAAGCCCTTCACTCAGGGTCTCAGAGCATCTTACAATCACCTTCCCTTCCTTTCCCCACAACAGGCACCCTGTGAGGCAGGCGGGGCTAAGAGAGCTCTGACAGAAACTGCTCTTGAGAGAACAGCTCTGAGAGAACTGTGACTGACCGAAGGTCACCCAGATGGCTGCATATGGAGGAGTGGGGAATCAAACCAGATGGCTGCATATGGAGGAGTGGGGAATCAAACCCGGTCCTCCCAGATTAGAGTCTGTGCTCCTAACCACTACACCAAACTGGCTCTTCAAATCTAAAGAGTACTTTCCCTATCACAAATGGCCAGCTTGTCCGGCATCACGTGTGTGGGAGTATGAGGGCATTGTCTTTACAGGAAAGACCTGCAAAGACATGTTTCTCCGTGGCAGGCCATGTAAAGAGAGGGAGAGGACAAAGTGAAACAGAGAGCAGCTCCCAGGTTAAGACAAAGAATCATCCCATAACACCTCTACACCCTTAGAGTGATGTAGCGCCCCCAGTGTCCAGGCATGCTGAGTCACTCGCTCCAACATCTAGCAGGCTCCCCTCTTTCTTAGGAAGCAGCAATGCTACATCCATGGCCACACACACAGTCCCTTGCCCGAACACGCCAGCTATTTCCAGAGAGCCTGGTTTTTATAATTAAATTCCTAATTATCTGTTGGCTTGTTAATTAGGATTGTAAGGATAACCAGTGGGGGGGGGGCTGGTAAAGAGGCAATTAGCCATTGAAGAAGCGCCCTCACCATGGTGGTTCCTTCCCAGGAGCTGGGTCTGCGAAGCTTCTCCACCAGCTGGGAGCAGTTTGTCCTTTCCTCTGTTTCCTGCTTGGCTCCGGGTGCGAATCACATGCAGCTCGGGGGGGGGGGGTGTCTTCAGGGGCACAGCTTCAGTTGAGTGCCAGTCCGTCAGCTCCTCTAGTCAAGGTGAGCACTTTGATGAGCGCTGGCCTCTTGCCTGGAGCCCCATACCAGAGTTGGCACCGGAACCAGAACCATGGGCTGCTGCTGCTTTGGTTTTCACGGGGAAGGACAGAGGATTCATTTCCACCAGCGACCCTTTTCCTGGCTCTCTTTTGCCTCTCTTGCACCTGTCACACAAATGGGAAACTTCCATTGGTTAGAACATGGATCCAATTTACTGGGAGACTTGGTTCACCTAGCAGAGTTTTGCCCAGTTGTGGAAGCATGCTACTGAGTGCAGGAAATAAATCTCCCAAGAAGCATATTGTGAAAAAGGGAAACTTACAATTATTCAAGTAGATCCAGTTCACATTCGGATTGCAGTCAAAAGGAGAGAAAGCAGCCTGATCTAAAGAGTACTTTCCCTATCACAAATGGCCAGCTTGTCCGGCATCGTGTGTGTGGGATTATGAGGGCGTTGTCTTTACAGGAAAGACCTGCAGAAACATGTGTCTCCATGGAAGGCCATGTGCAGAGAGGAAGAGGACAAAGATAGGGGAGAGGTCAAAGGGCAGCTCCCAGGTTAAGACAAAGAGAGGCACCCCATTCAAGGAGACAACACCTATACACACACACACAGAGTGATGTAGCAAACCTCCCCCCCCCCCCATGCCCAGGCATGTTGAATCACTCGCTCCAACACAACGTACACAGGCTTGCCAGAGCCATGTTGGGAGAAAACAGGAGATTTTGGGGGTAGAGGCTGGGGTTTGGGGAGGGAAGTGACTTCAGCAGAGTACAACTTCTTAGACTCCACTCTCCGAAGCAGCCATTTTCTCCAGAAGAACTGATCTGTTTCAACTTTATTGAAAGCATTGTGCTCAGTCAACCAACATCTACTGGTTGTCCCCAGCCCCAAGGATGTCCAACTAGCCTTAACCAGGGGCAGGGCCTTTCCCAGCCTGGTGGAACGAGATCAAGGCCCTGCGGAATTTATTACAATTCCTCAGGGCCTGTCAAACGGAGTTGTTCTGCTAAGCTTTCGGTTGAGGTGGCGGACACCCAAAATCCATCTCTGGCCTCCCCTACTGAAATCGCAGACTTAGGATCAGCTTAAACTGAGCATAGTAACATGAACCTTGATTGTGGTTTTTGTTACTGTTTTTAATTAACTGTTTAATTATTTTCACTATTATTCAGATTGTGACTTCGTAACACGCCCTAAGCTCGTCGACAAGGAGGGCGAGACAAAAATAGAATTAAATTGTAGAAATGTTATCCATAAATCTCACTTTAACTCCAGAAACATATTTGCTAAACATAATTCCGGAGGGATTTCCAACTAATAAGGTATGACTGTTGATATAAATGCTGACATCAGCCGGAATTTTGCTGGCTAAAGACTGGAAATCTGATAAAAATCCCCTCAAAAAGGGATGTAATTCATAAATTCTTGGACTTGGCCAAAATGGATAGATGTGATACCTTGTTACAAAGTCAAGAGGAGGCTCTGTTTGATGAGAGATGGTTAAGAGTGTATAGGTGGTTAGAAGAGAATAATCATGCATAGACTCAAACTTATTTTTTTATGTATGTATATACGTAATCCTACAGTAAAAACAACTAAATACAACATCTAAAAAATAGAAATAAATAAATAAATACATACATATTATTTCTTATCCCTTCAGCCATAGGAGATTGCACTTGGCTTTAACAAACAAGTGACAATAATAGCAGTGCATGTGAAACAGTTTCTTTTGCTCCAGAAGCACACAAATACTTTCTTTCTATCCAGGGAATGCCTTGAAGCATCATGGTCAGCTCATCTTACTCTAACTCTGTGGCAGCTGCACTGCCTACCAGTTAGTCTCTGGATCCTGTGAGGCAGGTGGGGCTGAGAGAGCTCTGAGAGGACTGCTCTTGAGAGAACAGCTCTGAGAGAACCATGGTCACCCAGCTGCATGCAGAAGAGTGGGGAATCAAACCTGGTTCTCCCAGATCAGAGTCTGCCGCTCTTAACCACTACACCAGACTGACAGCCCTTGAAGAAATCCTACCTCCATCTCCCAAGCTACACTCAAGGTTCTTTGCACAGATGCCATGAAAGTTAAACCAGTTTGAAGCCAGTTATCACAGGTAGTAGATGCGTGCAGTGGGGGAGGTAAAGGTAAAGGTTTCCCTTGCTCGAAAGCTAGTCGTATCTGACTCTAGGGGGCGGTGCTCATCTCAGTTTCCAAGCCGAAGAGCCAGCGCTGTCCAAAGACATTTCTGTGGTCATGTGGCCGGCATGACTAGACGCCGAGGCACACAGAACGCTGTTACCTTCCCAACGAAGTGGTACCTATTTATCTACTTGCAGTTTCCTGCTGACAAACTGCTAGGTTGGCAGGAGCTGGGGCCAGAGACGGGAGGTCACTCTGTGAAGCGGCACTCAGGTCTCAAACTGCCGAACTACCGACCTTCCAGTCTGCAGCTCAGTGTCTTACACTCTGAGCTACCAAGGCCCATGGGGAAGAGGATCCATAAATAAGGACAGAGATAAACATACCCACATTGAAGTGGGTTAGTCTAGCGATGCCTCAAGGCTTGGATTTGGTGACCAGCATCATAGGTAAGGTCCATCTAGATAGATTCAGGTGGACAGCCGTGTTGGTCTGAGACAGCAGAACAAAGTTTGAGTCCAGTGGTACCTTTAAGACCAACCAAGTTCAATTCCGGGTATAAGCTTTCATGTGCATCTGAACTTCTTCAGATACATTCAGGTGGGTAGCCACGTTGGCCTGAAGGAGCAGAACAAAGTTTGAGTCCAGTGGCACCAACCAAGTTTTCTTCAAGGTATAAGCTTTCGTGTGCACGTACACTTTTTCAGAATAATCAAAACTTACATTATGAATGCCTGATTTTGCCCAGAGAAAACACTCCCCTAAAGCCCATACTCCACTTTTTCATATTGACATGATCCTCTCTGGATTGCTGCAATTGTCTATCCCAGAGTAATTAAATCCCACTGTTTTCGAACCCTTCAGTTCCCGCTGCTTCATTGCATGTCCATATTCAGCCCCACCCCCACCCCCATTATCCAAGCTCTTGCT
Source organism: Lepidodactylus listeri (assembly GCA_029233225.1). Lineage (NCBI taxonomy): Eukaryota > Metazoa > Chordata > Lepidosauria > Squamata > Gekkonidae > Lepidodactylus > Lepidodactylus listeri. The sequence goes on along the minus strand of JARCFY010000021.1, from coordinate 27,745,003 downwards.
AGAGTCTTCGACAAAGGCTCCTGGATGGGAGCGCTGGCGTTAAAAATGTTCCGCAGGCGTGTGAGAGGATCAACAAGTAGACGAGTCTTTAATATTTCATTCATAGTTTCCTGCAGTCCTTCCCCCCCCCCCCCAATGTTCTTCCTTGAACAGAACAGAACTCTAGCAGATGTGAATCTGATCACCTCTAGCAACTGCACCCAACCCATTTTCCTTTTCTGTTTCTTAAACTGTTTCCATGGTGCTGGAAACTGCGGAAGGGCCATCTTCAGATGATTCTCTGTACCGTTCGGGCTAATGGAGAGTGGAGATCTTTTGGGAAACGAATATGCCAGACAGCTGGGGATGCCAGGTGTGTCTCCCCCCTCCCCAGCCACTGGCATGGGATGGAAATCATAGGTTTGCCAGGTCCAGGTGGGGAAACTCCTGGAGATTTGGGAATTGAGGAGGAGGAGGTGGAGGTGGAGGAGGAGGAGGAGATTGGATTTATACACTGCCCTTCACTCAGAGTCTCTGAGCGGCTTAAAATCTCCTTTCCCTTCCTCTCCCCACAGCAGACACCCTGTGAGCAGTGTTCGCTCTAAGCTGAGTTAGTGTGAGCTGGCTCACAGGGTTTTTTTGAGCCTCCAGCTCACACATTTTTGCCTTAGCTTAGGAAGGATGGCTCCAGAGCAAACTAATTTATGCAGCAGCCAAATCGCTCACTCACCACTTTAATGCCAGTAGCTCACCAAGCAGAATTTTTGCTCACAAGACTCCACAGCTTAGAGGGAGCATTGCCTGTGAGGTAGGTGGGGCCGAGAGAGCTCTTTTGAGGACTGCTCCTGAGAGAACAGCTCTGAAAGAACTCGTGACTGACCCAAGGCCACCCAGCAGCTGCATGTGGAGGAGTGGGGAATCAAACCCAGTTCTCCCAGGTGAGAGTTCATGCTCCTAGCCACTACACCAAACTGGCTCTCAGATTGGCTCTGGGGAGGACAGGGATCTCCATGGGATGCAATGCCACAGAATCTACCCTCCAAAGCATCCATTTTGTCTGACGAAACTGATCTCTGTAGTCTGGAGATCACTCCACATGCAGCTGCTGGTATGTTCTCAGCTGTTCTCCCAAGGGAAGAGAAGAGAAGAGAAGAGAAGAGAAGAGATTGGATTTATACCCCGCCCTTCACTACACAAAGGAGTCTCAGAGCGGCTTACAAACTCCTTTCCATTCCCCTCCCCACCACAGACACCCTGTGAGGTAGGTGGGGCTGAGAGAGCTCTGACAGAAACTGTTCTTTTTTCAAGAATGCCTGTGCTAGAACTATGGCTTGCCCAAGGTCATCCAGCAGGTGCGAGTGGAGGCGTGGGGAATCAAACCTGGTTCTCCCAGATTAGAGTCTGTGCACTTAGCCACTGCACCAAGAGCAGTTTCGAAAGAGCTCACAGGGTGTCTGTTGTGGGGAAGGGAAGGGAAGGGAAAGGGGACTGGAAGCCACTCTGAGACTCCTTCAGGTAGTGAACGGTGGGATATAAATCCAGTCCTCTCCCACTCCCCTCCTCCTCCTCCTCTTCTTCTCCTCCTCCTCCTCCTTCTTCTTCCCCCTGCCAATAGTCAGGAAGAACCTGGCAACCCTGCCTATCAACCTGAGTTCCAGCGATGGCACGAACACGCATGAAAGGGACGTGATGCGTCTTGAGCTGCTACGGTTCCAATTTGGTCCTGGCACTGTTCGCTTTGGGGCAGGAAGTGGAGCCCAGCAAGGGATGCTGAGTGGACAAGAGCAGGATGGGGAGAAGGAGAGTAAAGGGCAGCGGAAGGGTTGGACGGGTGATTCTTGGTCACTCATGGCCCTCGATTCCAACGATGCCATCGGAGAAGGAAGCCTGATCGTGCCTCTTCCGTGAGACCTTGCATCCATTATTTTTTAATTTCCTTCCAATTAAGCTTTATTAAACTTTAACTTGTTAAATATTTCATCCTCTATTGCAGTAATAAACCGTTGCTGACTCTTGTAATATTTGCCCGTGTTTAATAACCTGCTTAACGGTCTCTGATGGCTGGCCAAAAATATATTCCCGGCTTCTGTCTTAAGCCCTGAATGGTTCTCTTTTGAGTTCATTTCGGGCTCCCCTCATGGAATCATACAGTTGGAAGGGACCTCCAGGGTCATCTAGTCCAACCCCCTGCACAATGCAAGAAATTCACAAATACCTCCCCCACAAATATTCCCAGTGACCCCTGCTCCTTGCCTGGAAGATGGCAAAAAAAAAAAAAAAACCCTCCAGGATCCCTGGCCAAACTGGCCCGGATAAAAATTTGCTTCCTGACCCCAAAGTGGTGATCTCCGCATTTCCATGGGTGTGTCAGAAAGGGCCATGAGAACTAAGAACTGAGGCAACCCTCCCTGCCTTCCCTCTCATGATCTGCTTAGTTCACAGAATCAGCATTGCTGTCAGATGGCCATCGAGCCTCTGCTTGGAAACCTCCAAAGAAGGAGAGCCCACCACCTCCCGAGGAAGCCTGTTCCACTGAGGAACCGCTTTAACTGTCAGGAAGTTCTTCCTCATGTTTAGCCAAAAACTCTTCTGATTTAACTTTAACCCATTGGTTCTGGTCCGTCTTTTGGGGGCAACAGAAAACAACTCCGTACCATCCTCTATATGACAGCCCTTCAAGTGCTTGAAGATGGTTATCGTACCACCTCTCAGTCGTCTCCTCTCCAGGCTAAACATACCCAGGTCCTTCAACCTTTCCTCATAGGACGTGGTCTCCAGACCCCTCACCATCTTCATTGCCCTCCTCTGGACACGTTCCAGCTTGTCTATTCCACAGTCTGCTTCTGGTCCATATCAGAGACTCAGAGGACTGGAAGGAGCTTGTCCGACCCTCCAGTTTAAACTACTAGAGGAAGAACATCATAAAAATGGTACAAAATGGCCACAGTGGATAGGAACAGACCAAGGATCTGTGAGGCCACAACTGGGTACAACACCGCTCCACCAAAAAGGCTTACAATTATGAGAATGGGTTGACTATGATGAGGGCAACCTGGGTTCCAGTCTAGGGTTGCCACCCCCCAACTAGCACCTGGGGTTCTCTCACTGTTATAACTGATCTCCAGATAACAAAGATGAGTTCCCCTCAAGGAAATGGCTGCTTTTAGTGTTACCTTGGGTCAGTCACTGTTCTATCTGAGAGCAGTTCTCTCAAGAGCAGTCCTCAAAAGAACTCTCTCAGCCCCACCTAACTCACAGGGTGTCTGTTGTGGGGAGAGGAAGGGAAGGAGAGTGTGAGCTGCTTTGAGTGAAGGGTGCAATATGAATTCAACTCCTTCGCCTCCTCTTCTTCTTCCTCCGCCTCCTCCTCCAGATAAAGTTCAAACCCAAAGCTCTACTATAGAGAGATCTACCCAAGAGCTTTAATCCTGAGGAAGGAGCTACCCAAGATTTCAAGCACCACCACTGGGTAACCACGGTGACAGGGGCTACCACCCCATCTGCAAGTCCCCTCGTGATTAGTCCACCCCCCGCATCCCTGTGTGCGAAACATTGAAAGTTCAGTGGCCGCCGTGAGGGTGCTAGTGGAGGGAAGCAACCAAACTCTGTCTCCCCACCATTCCTCATTTTTAATGGGTTCAACGTTCTGTGCAGGAACATTAAATTCCAAGCAAGCCAGGCATGGAGATTCATGGACACGCACATGGGCTGAATGTCTGAGAAATGAGCATGGACCTTGCCCTCCAAAAAAAGGAAAGAAAGAGGGAGGGGGGTTTCCCCCCCCCACTATATACGCTGCTACAGAGCATGTGTCAGTGGCAACCAAGATCGAGAGAATTCATGCCTCAGGATCCCCCATAACTATGTACGGGTGCGAAAGTTGGACAGTAAAGAAAGGTGACAGGAACAAAGCCACGGAGGCCATGGACCGCCAGAAAGACAAATCAGTGGGTTCCAGGTCAAATCAAGCCTGAACTCTCCCTAGAAGCTGAAATGACTCAACTGAGGCTACTGTACTTTGGTCACACTGTGAGAAGACGAGACTCATTGGAAAAGACAATAATGCTAGGAAAAGCGGAAGGCAGCAGGAAAAGAGGAAGACCCAACGGGAGATGGATGGACTCAGTTTGCAAGACCTGAGCAAGGCTGTTAAGGATAGGGCATTCTGGAGGTCATTGATTCATATGGTCACCATATGTCTGAAGCAACTTGATGGCACTGAATACACAGAGAACTCCCACGATGTGGGAGCCTATTGGACTTTTTTGGGGGTGATAAAAGCCAGTGTTGTATAATGGTTTGAATCTCCTATTCAAAGAAGGAGGAGGACCTGGATTTATACCCCACCCTTCATTCCGAGTCTCAGAGCAGTTTACAATCTCCTTCCCTTCCTCTCTGCACAGCAGACTCCCTGTGAGGTAGGTGGGGCTGAGAGAGCTTCTGACTGAGAACTGTGACTGACCCAAGGTCACCTAGCTGGCTGCATGTGAAGGAGTGGGGAATCAAACTCTGTTCTCCAGATTAGAGTCTGCCGCTCTTAACCACTACACCAAACTGGAGGCCCAAGTTCAAATCCCCACTCAGCTCTCTGGATGATTCGGGGCCAGTCATTTTTTCTCTGCTTGACCTACCTTTCAGGGGTGTTGTGAAAGGAAATGAAGCTGAGAACTATGTACAACCCCCCCCCCCCCAGATCTTGGGAAGAAAAAGAACAGGATTTTAAAAATATGCATGTGAGAGAGAGAAGTGACGGCAGCTGCTCTGGAGCCGCTAATTAGCTGAGCCACTACTGAGTTTTACTCATCTGGACAGGATAAAAAATCTGGGGATGCCCTGCCCTGCCCTGCCCTGCCAAGTAGGCTGGATTCTGGACTCGGCTGCCTTAGGAGACTCTGATGTTGGGGCTTGCATGGGATATTTTGCAGCTGTCTAAGAGAAATTTCTGTTCAGACAAGCCCCCATTCCCATGTGGGTCTTAGCTTTGTAAAACCCACAATATCTGTTCCTGAAAAGTGAAATTCTGCCTGTGGTTTCCTGTTAGAGCTGAGAGGCTGTATGTTCCTCGGGGTTGCTGGCTTTGTGTTGGGAAATACCAGGAGGGGTTTTTTTGTGGGGAGGTGGAAACTAGGGAGGGCTGGGTTTGGGGAAGGGAGGGGCCTCAGCAGGGTATAATGCCATAGACTCCACCCTCCAAAGCAGCCATTTTCTCCAGGGGAACTGATCTTGGTTGCCTGGAGATTAATTATAACAGAGCAGTTACAAACTGGCAGAAAGCCTTGAATTGGTATTTTGGAAGAATATGCCTGAGTTTTGGTTTTAGTGATATCCCGTTTTGAGACAGTGGTTCCCACTTGGAAAAGCCTTTCCAGGCGAAACATGGAACAACATTGCTAGCATGCCCGTAGGGGGACTTCATTGGGACCACCACCATCTCTTAAGGTTGCCAGACCCCCTGGTTTGGCCGAGGTTACCCACTTTTCGGGGAGGGGGTTCAACCTGCCCCCAAGCCCCAACACCCCCGGCCACTCCTCTCCCTTCTCTCTTGCATGGAGAGGGGGCGGGGGCCTCCGGCTGCATGCACCCAAAGAGGTCCCTGTCAGTGCAGGCAGCCAGCAGGGAAGGGTCCCACACCCCCGATCGCTGAGCGGCATTGTCATTTGGAGATCGGGCATGTGATGCCCTCCGGCTGTGTGCACTTAAAGGGCAATGCCGCTCGGAGATCAGGGGGGCAGGGGGCGGGGCTTGGAGCTGGGAGGTCCCCAGTGTGATGTCATCACAATGGGGATGCCCTGACCCCTCCAGGAACACCCCCCCCCAGTCCCCCACTGGGGACAAAGATGTGTATTGTTTACTATACCTGATGGAACCCGCCCTGAGCCTGCTGCGCGGGGAGGGCAGGATATAAATCTAATAACATAAATAAAAATAAAATAAAATAGACTGAAGACATCGGGGCACCTTCAACAGGGTGACTTATGAGCCTGTGATGGACTGTGGGAATATTTGGGGGCTTTTGCCCTGTGATTTGAGAATTTGGATACTGTTGGTGTATGAATGTATGAATAGCTTTGGTATTTGTCTTTATAATTTGTCTATATGTTATAAAACTTATTTTCATGGAATAGTTTGAGTAGTTTATCTTTGTTTAGGTAAAACACTTTTTTAAAATGCGCAATTGTTTTGCTGGTTACATTTTCTCTGTGTTCCTTTCCGCACTTGGATCTCATCCCTGGTTTTATCGGAGTTCAACTCGTGACGCAATACCTTGCATTTATCCCTGGTTATAACAGCATCTGTTTATCCTGGAACAAGTGTGGGGCGAAACGGGGGGGGGGGGGGGAACTCAGTGTAATGTGGAAACAAAAAATACCCCGAGATGATTACAGGGGGGAACTCGATTGTAGTGTGGAATGTACTTTCGGGGACAGGGTTGAACCAAGATTTTAGGTCTAGTGTGGAATCACCCTGTGTGTCGCACAGTGTTTGGTATTGCCAACTGGAGGGTGCAGCAACCACTCAAATTGCCAGGAATTTCCCAACCCAGAGCTGGCAACCCAGTGGCCTGGCTATGCTCTTTTATGACAGGGCTGTGCTTACAAGCAGCATCCTGACGAACCTGAGCAACTTGATAGCCAAGTTCCATTAAAAAACCAGCTCCTCTTGCAAACACTCAGTATGATCTCAATAACCCGCCTTTGCGAAAAAGCCCAAATGTGCCTCAAACGGAGACTGGGGGGAGAGAACCTCTTCCGAAAGGTCCCCCCCCCCTGCGCGCGTCTTGTGTATCGGCTATGCCCAACAGCCCAGGCCTGACATCGTGTCAATCCCGCCCTCTGCATGCATTGGAGAAATCTCTCCGCAGAGCCCTTTGGCTGGCTCAGGACTCCGCTATTGAATTATTGACAGCCGGGATTCATTTAATGAGCTAACCAGCTTTGCTAGAGGCGAGTGCCTGTTCTGCTTCCCTTCCAGCCCATCAGGGCACGCCACACAGAGCTGGCTCCCAGAGGTGTGCGTGTGCATGCTGAATCTACACCCGTAGCAAACCACAGCCAAAGACGCTGGCAGCCCACTGGGCGTACTGCAGAACGCCAGGCCAAGCTCTCTGTTGCTGCTACTCCCAGAAGGAAGTTCAAGGAAAGGCCTGGCACATGCCATCATCTAGCAGGGGTCACTCCTTGCCGACTCTGGAAGACCAGTTTGCAGCACTCGTTGGTGTAAAAGAAGATAAAGAAGAAGAGAATGGAGTTATACCCCATTCTTCACTACCCAAAGGAGTTTCAGAGGGGCATACAATCTCCTTTCCCTTCCCCTCCCCACAACAGACACCCAGTGAGGTAGGTGGGGCTGAGAGAGCTCTTTCAAGGACTGCTCCCGAGAGAACAGCTCTGAAAGAACCTGTGACTGATTCAAGCTCACACCAGCAGCTGCATGTGGAGGAGTGGGGACTCAAACCCAGTTCTCCCAGATTAGAGTCTGCGCTCTTTACCACTACACTAAACTGGCTCTCAAGGTTGGGGTGTCCAATTGTTAGGGATGGGAAATACCTAGAGATTTGGGGAGTTGGAGCCTGGGGAAGGCAGCGTTTGGGGAGGGGAGGGACTTTAATGGGGTACAGTGCCCTAGGGCCCACTCTCCAAAGCAGCCATTTTCTCCAGGGGAACTGATCCTGGTCATCTAAAGATCAGTTGTAACAGTAAGGTAAAGATAAAGGTTTCCTTTGCTCGAAAGCCAGTTGAATTCGACTCTAGAGGGTGGCCAGTGCTCATCTCCTTTTCCAAGCCAAAGAGCCAGTGCTGTCCAAAAGTGTCTCCGTGGTCATGTGGCCGGGATGACTAAATGCCGAGGCGCACAGAACACTGTTACCTTCCCACCAAAGCGGTACCTATTTATCTACTTGCCATTTCTTGCTTTCGAACTGCTAGGTTGGCAGGAGCTGGGGCCAGAGACAGCTCACTCCATCCCATGGCACTCAGGTCTTGAACTGCTGAACTTCACCAATCTTCTGGTCATAAAAGCATGATACTGAGTGCAGGAAATAAGTCTCCCAAGAAGTATATTGCAAAAAAAGGGTAAACTTACATTTATTCAAGTAGATCCAGTTCACATTCAGGTTGCAGTCGAAAGAAGAGAAAGAAGCCTAATCTAAAGAGTCCGTTCCCCTATCACAAATGGCCAGTTTGTTTGGCATCACGTGTGTGGTAATATGAGGGCATCGTATCCACAGGAGAGACCTGCAGAGATGTGTGTCTCCATGGAAGGTCATGTGAAGAGAGGGAGAGGACAAAGTGAGAGAGAAAGAAAGAGAGAGAGAGAAGAGGAGGACTCAGAGGGTAACTCCCAGGTTAAGATAAAGAAAGGCACCCCATTCAAGGAGATAACACCTCCACACCCTCAGAGTGATGTAGCGCCCCCCAGTGTCCAGAAATGCTGCGTTTCTCACTCCAACAGTCAGGAGATGCCATGCCTTCAGAATCCCTTGCATACTCACAGTGGCGAAAATTCCCTAGAGCCCTTTCTGTCTATTCTGTTGTAAGCAGTGCTCATTCAGGCTCCTTCACTTAGGCTGTATATTTTTTTTAAAAAAAAATAGATATATTTCGTTATGTAAGTGGCGGGGGGGAAAGCTGTCAAGGACCCAAGCATCGTAATTATGATGTCTTTTATTAGACTTGCCAAAAAAGATAAAGATTGCGCAGCCCTTGGAGACCTCCGCAGAACACTTTGAGGTCTAGAAAATCTCCTGTGCTTTTTTGTCCTTTCTCTTTCGGCTAATAGGAGATGTCATGATTGCATTTCCCACACTCTGGTTAATTTTGTAAGGCTGCATGCGTCTGGAAAGCCTGCAGGAAACTGACGGCTGAAGTGGCGGCGGCTAAGATCTCTTCCAGCCACTGGAGGAATAAGGGAAGGTAATGGTGGATGCAAAAAACAGGTAGAACAGGTGTGCCCAGGTTTGGTCGGAGGTGTGCATGCGTGGCCAGAAGGCATCGGCACATGCCTATGCATGGGCAGCAACACTGCCTTTCATCAGCCTGCATATTAATGTATTGGGTGGTTTTTGTCTGTTTTGCCATCAACTCACAGCGCAATTATGGCAACCCCATTAGGTTTTCAAAGCAAGAGGTGATTTGCCATTGCCTGCCTCCACATCACAACCCCAGTATTCCTTGGAGGTCACCCTTCCAAATACTAGCCAGGGCTGACCCTGCTTAGCTTCTGAGATCTGATGAGACTGGAGTAGCCTGGGCAGATGCGCACAGGTGGGTTGGATGCGCATGTGCAGGGAGAAGACATTGGCGCTTGCCTGAGCATGGGCAACGATGCTGACTTTCACTAATCTGCATTCAAAAAAATATTATTTAAAATAGTGATATGCCCACCTTTTTCCTGAGCACCTCTGGGCTGGAGGCAGGTAACAACAGTGTAAAAACAATTGTATAAAACTGGGGGTGTGGAGGGGGAGGTATTTGTGAATTTCCTGCATTGTGCAGGGGGTCAGACTAGATGACCCTGGATCTCTATGCTTCTAGGATTCTATGAAATATTAGAAACCACAGATCTACAAACACATTATGCGCCCAACAGCAGGCATTTCCCCCTTTGCCCGGACTGCTCCGAAAACCCCTTTCTGGAGCAGCTCTGTTTTGCAATTTCACCAGAAGCCCCCCTGACCTCTTCCAGGAGGCTGTTCCGAAGCCTTGGAGGCAGCCACTGAGGTGGGGTGTTGTCCCGGGAACCTTTCGCTCTCCCCAGCATCCCTTCCTGTGTGCTGATGTTTGTGTGCATTCCCCCCCCCCCCCACTGGAGACCTTTGCGAAGCTGCCATTTGGAGGATTCCCACTAAACCAGGTCATGCCGCCACCCCTCAGTCACAGTTTTTTTTTTCTGGCATTAGCTGTTCCCTGAGTCTGTATTTATAGAATGGTGGGTGTGCAGCCTGGCCGGGTGCAAACGGTGTCAGCGCCACAGTTTCTGCTGGCAGGGAAACGAGAAGCTGGGCTCTCTCTTTCTCAATGGCAGGGGTGCTTTGAACGTGGAATTTGCCGCCGCAGGAGGTGGTAGGAGCTTCAAGCATAGACAGCTTCAAGAGGGGACTGGAGAAAGAGATGGAGCAGAGGTCCATCAGTGGCTCTTAGCCACCAAATATAGATGGATCACTCTGTCTGGGGCAGTGATGCTCTGTATCCTTGGTGCTCAGGGGGCAACAGTGGGAGGGCTTCTGGAGTTCTGGCCTTGCTGGTGGACCTCGTGATGGCACCTGGGTTTTGGCCACTGTGTGACACAGAGTGTTGGGCTGGATGGGCCATTGGCTTGATCCAACATAGCTGTCTTATGTTCTAATGTCTGGGGCAAGTGATGCTCTGTATTCTTGGTGCTCAGAGGACCACAGTGGGAGGACTTCTGGAGTTCTGGCCTCTCTGGTGGACCTCCTGATGGCACCTGGGTTTTGTCAACTGTGTGACACAGAGTGTTGGACTGGATGGGCCATTGGTCTGATCCACCATGGCTTCTCTTATGTTCTTATGCCCTGTTAACGTAGCTTCTCTTTCCCCACCCCCTGCCACAATCCACTTTCCTGGCAACCACGCAAGGCCTTGAAATGCAGGCACAACTTCCCAGAAGATCTGCTTTCCTGAATCTCAGCAAGAAATTGGGCAAATGGCTTTTGCTGTCGCCGGTTTGTCTTTGTACACGTTTGCGTACATGCACCAGCATATGAACTTGGGCACACTTGTGTGTGAAACAAGGTGAGTTCTAGACATCCCATAGTCCCAACCCTGAAACAGCACACTCCTGCCTGCCCTCCAGTCTTGTAGCAGCAGAAAAGAGCAAGAGTCCAGTAGCACCTTGAAGACAAAACAAAATTTGTGGCAGGGGATGAACGTTCATGAGTCACTGCTCACAGAGCAAAATCTACATTTTTTATTCTAAACAGCGAACTCAATTCCCTTCTGGGCTCTGCGGCAGGAAGGAGTTGGTCCTTCGGGGCCTCGAAATGGAAGGAAAGGTGGCTCATCACCAAAGAACAAAACTCACCCACATATAATGTGATTGGCTGCAATGGGGGGGAGGGAATTGGTTTTCAAGCAGTTAACATGCACCCAAAGCTTCGTAAAGGTAAGGTATAGAGGCTACGATGGCTCAGAGGTTAAGACGCTGAGCTGCAGGCCGGAAGGTCTTTAGTTCAGCAGTTCAAGACCCGAGTGCTGCGTGATGGAGTGAGCTCCCATCTCTGGTCCCAGCTCCTGCCAACTGAGAAGTTTGAAAGCAAGAAATTGCAAGAAGATAAATAGGTACCGCTTTGGTGGGAAGGTAACAGTGTTCTGTGCACCTTGGTGTCTAGTCATGCCGGCCACGTGACCACAGAAAAGGTCTTCAGACAGCGCTGGCTCTTTGGCTTGGAAACAGAGATGAGCACCACCCCCTAGAGTCGGATCAACTGGCTTTTGAGCAAGGGGATCCTCTACTTCTAAAGCTTCTTACTGTGCCATTCAACCCATCCCTAGTTGTTCAGTTTGAATAGGAAACATACCCTGACCTGGATGGCCCAGACTAGTCCAGTGTTCTCAGATCTTGGAAGCTAAACATGATTAGTACTTGGATGACAGCCCACCAAGGAAGACCAGAGTTGCTATGCAGAGGCAGGCAATGGCAACCACCTCTGAGAATATCTCTTGTCTTGAAAAACATAAGTTTCCATAAGTCAGCTGCAAGTCGAAGGCACTTTCTTCCACCACTCCTGTGTGGGATGGGATGCTGGACTGGATGGTCTATTGGTCTGGTCCAGCAGGGCTCTTCTTATATTCTTAACACTGGACTCTTCATTGTGTATTATCGGATACATTCTAGCATCAACAATGGACAAAATGAGTCACATTTAAAGATTAAACATATCCTTGCAAATACATTGCATATTTCTACAAGATACATAGGAAAAATCATTACCTAATGTTAGCAATTATATTTAAAAATCATATGATATATTTTGAGCAATCTGGAAAAAGCATTCAGCTCATTTTTGAAAAAGGAACACATGAAGTTCCCTTACACTGACTCAGACCACCAGTCCATCAAGTTCAGTATTGTCTACTCAGACTGGCAGGGGCTCTCCAGAGTCTCAGGCTGGGGTCTTTCCCATCCCCTGGTCCATCAAAGTCAGTATTGTCCACTCAGACTGGCAGCGGCTCTCCAGGGCCTCAGGCAGAGAGGTCTTTCGCAGCACCTACCACCAGTTCTTTTAACTGGAGCTGCCAGGGAAATATTTCACAATTCTTTTTCTTTTCAGTGCTTTCCAAAATGTCCACGTTTTGTGTCGGGAGACTGGGAAGAGGGGTCTTTGGAAGACTACCCTCCCCCCCCCCCCCCCGCCATTTCCCCTAATCGGCCCCCATTTCCCCCCTCCTGCCCCTTCACCTCTCTGGTTCCAATTAAGAGACTGAACGCATGCTCCGAAAGGGCGAAAGCTTATGGGCGCATGTCTGTTTCCCGGCCTGTGTCAACTCTTTTTTAAGAGTCAATAGGCACACACGCACATGCAAATACTGAGCGAGAGATCTTTCTTTCTGGGCACGTGTCAAATCTCTTCTTGGAGTAAACAAACGATTGAGAAAGAGGGAACCTCCATCAAGGCGGCGCGCTCTGGGTTGGCCACCCTGCCAAACATAACGCTCCCCCCCCCCCCCCCGGATTGCAGCCCTACCCGCGCTTCCTTGGGAATAAGCCCCCTAGTACCCCCGGGGGGGGGGGGAGTTCCTTCCCTGAATCACCGTGCCCCGGTTTGCACTGTTGCATTCATCCAGCAACAGGGCTCTTTCCTCCCCCGGAACAGCCTGGGACCCCCGGGGAGGGAGGGGAAGACCCCGCCTCCCAAGCCCCGTCCCCCCTCCCTCCCCACCTCTGGGCCGGCTTGGGCAGAGAGGGGCGCGCCTTCCCAGGACGCTCGCTCCCGCCTGCTTTCCAGGCCCCTCCCCTTCCCCTCCGATTGGCCGCGGCCCCCCTCCCTATGCAAATAGCGAGGCGCGGAGCCCGGGGCTGACGTCAGCAGGGCCCGCGGCGGAGCGGGAGCGCGCCCGGCGGGGGGGAGGCGAGGGGAGCGCGCGGAGCGGCCGGCCCGGCCAGGGAGGCAGACGAGAGGAGGGAGGGGCGGAGCGGAGGCGGCGCGGGAGGGGCGGGGGGGCCCGAGCGCGGCGCAGGGGGGGCATCGCCCTCCCCGGCTCCGGCGCAGGCGAGGCAGGAGCCGGGGCGGGGCCGGGGCCGAGCCGGGCTGGGCAGATCATGGCTACTCTGGCCAACGGGCTGGCGCCGCCGCCGCCGCCGCCCCACCACCCGCACCTCCCCCACCCCCACCAGGCGCCCCCCGGGCCTCCGCCCCCGCCGCCCCCACCCCCGCCGCCGCCGCCGCCGCCCCAGGAGGAGAGCGCGGCGGCGGCGTTCAGCACCACGGACAGCGGCGGGAGGATGAACGGGCTGGCTGCCGGCGGCGGCGGGCCCATCGCCATGAAGGACCACGATGCCATCAAGCTCTTCGTCGGGCAGATCCCGCGCAACCTGGAGGAGGGCGACCTCAAGCCCCTCTTCGAGGAGTTCGGCAAGATCTACGAGCTCACCGTCCTCAAGGACCGCTTCACCGGCATGCACAAAGGTGCGGCGGCAGCGGGATGCGTGTCGGGGGCTGGGGAGGGAGCGTTCGGACGTGCAGGCTCCCCCCCCCCCCCACGCGCCTGACTTCCCCGGGAGCTCTGCCGCCCGACGGCGCTGACTCCCAGGGAAGAGGGGAGGGCAGGCTGCTGAGATGTCCCTGCGTGTGTGTGGATGGGGGCGCATGGTGGTCGGAAAGGGGGGGCGCCGATCCTTAAACACGGGAGGAGATGGCAGCCCCCCCAACCCCCCTCTCTCTCCCCCCCTCCTCCGGGGCCAGCGCTCTTCAAAACACAGACATGTGATGAGTGATTCTGTGTGTAAAGTTGGGTCACGTGACAGGCAGGGGAGAGGGGAGTGTGCGGAGGCGCACGCATGTGCGGGAGAGGGACCGCTGGTGCTGGGGAACCGGTCCCTCAGACCAGGGCATCCACCCCTTCTGGATCCGGAGCTGGCTGGCTCCACTCAGCTGGCCACATGTTTCCTCCTCCACCCCACCCCCCTGTCAGTTATTCTGTTTGCAAAGTTGGGCTGCCCCGTGGGGGAAGCATGTGGACTGGCCGGGAAAGGATCCTGGGAGCCAGAGGAGGTGGGGAGGGGCCTTTGGGGAGGACTGACAGCGGGGGGGGGGTGTCTTTGGGAGGGGTGTCCATCAGGCCTTTAGTCCCCTGCAGAGTCGGGTCCCTTGACAAAGTGTGGGCATCCCTGCGGCAGGCAGGGCAGCAGTGGGGATTGGCAGGTAACTCTGCCGCAAGTCTGCAGGCCACCAGGGGTACAGTGCATCAACACGGGCAAGGAACTAGACCCCAGTGGTGGCTGCGTCTAGAGAAGGAAGAGCAGTCCTAAGGAGAGCAACAAGAGTAGGGGTCTTGTGGGGGGGGGGGGTGAAAGCAAAGCTCCCTCTAAGGTGTGGAGGCTTCTGAGCAAAGATTCCACTTTGTGAGCTGCTGGCATTAAAGTTGTGAGTGAGCCATTTGGCTACTGCATCAGTTAGTCTGCTCTGGAGCCCTCCTTCCTGAGCTGAGACAAAAATGTGTGAGCCAGAGGCTAAAAACTGTGGGCTAGCTCACACTCACTCAGCTTAGAGGGAACATTGGGTGAGAGGTAGTTGTGAATTTCCTGCGTTCTGCAGGGGGTTGGACTAGGTGACCCTTGAGGATCCCTTGCAGCTCTGTGTTTCTAACTCAGGCCCATTAAATGGGGCTTCGTCCCAGGGAAGTGCTCTTAGGACTGCCCTTGTTAGCGTAGCTCCCTTCCTCTTGCTGACTTAATTTGTGTACAAAGTTGGGAAGCGAAGTGTGTGTTTCATGTGTTTGGAAGTTTCATCTTATCTCCAGGAAGCGTCGTGGGACTAACTGGATTATGGTCTCCTGTCCCCTCTACAAGGATGTATTGGGTTTTTTAATTTTATTTTTTCAGACTGGATAGCGTATTTCCTGTCTGAGCTCTTTCTTTTGCTTCAAAGCTAGGGAGAAAACAGTGCTGAGCAAGGAATAAGATGGGCCTGTGTTTAGCTTTTGCTGGTTCCCAAGTCTGTGTTGGATGCCTAAAGGGGCCGGGAATCTGAAATGCAGAATAGGGATAGAACAGACCTGGGAGGTGTTCTTCAATGCATGGAATCTGTCCCAGCGGGAGCAGCGCTGGCCTCCAGATTTTCTCTGAACATCATTGACAACAAAAGAGGTGGGAGAAAAGAACCCTTGATAACAATACGTCACTTAGGATGTGTGTTAGTGTTCATTGTAATGACAAATCTGCTCTTAAATGTTCAGCCAGGTCTATTTGGTGATGTTTCAGCGGGTAGCTGTGCCGGTCTGCAGCAGGACGAGATGGGTACTCATGTTAGTCTGTCTGTAGCAGCAGAAAAGAGCAAGAGTCCAGGAGCATCTTAAAGGCTAAAAAATTGTGGCAGGGCAGGAGCTTCTGTGAGATGGAAGAAGTGAGCAGTGACTCACGAAAGCTCCTGCCCTGCCACAAATTTTATTAGTCTTTCCAGTGCTCCTGGACTCTTGCTCTTTTCAGAACCGAAGAAGCGAGCAGTGACTCACAAAAGCTCCCGCCCTGCCACATTTTTTTAAGAGTCTTTAAATTGCTCCTGGACTCTTGCTCTTTTCCATTGCTACAGACAAACACGGCTACCCATCTTGATCTGTCTCCATGGAGGCCACCACATTTAGCCATACAGGATGGAAATTTATCAACGTGATTATAAAGACAGATGGACTCCCATCCCAGCTGTATCTGAAGAAGTGAGCAGTGAGTCCCAGAAGCTCCTACCCTGCCACAGATTCTGTTAGTCTTTCCGTTGCTCCTGGACTCTTGCTCTTTTCAGCTTGGTGTAGTGGTTAAGTGTGCGTACTCTAATCTGGGAGAACCAGGGGTCCGTTGGAGCAGGAGCGCACAGGAGCGCAGCTCCGGGAGTGAGGAGCCCAGGGGGTGGGCACATGACCAAGCCCCGCCCCCTCCTCGGCTTCCCTGAGCAGTGCAGAGGCACAGCGCCTCGGGGAAAGCCCTGCTAGGGTCTTTATTGTTTTTAATGTTTTGTTTTAATATTGATAATTTTATCATTGTTCCTTTTATGACTGTGTGCTGCTTTTCCAGAGACTTGCTCAAGGTGGCATATAAATTGTCTAGGTATACCATTTTTTATCTGGGCACATGACACATAAGTACTGGAGAAATTTCACCAACCCTTCAGCAGCTTCCACCCCATCAGTTTGGTGTAGTGGTCAGGAGTTGTGCTCTAATCTGGGAGAACCGGGTTTGATTCCCCACTCCTCCACATGCAGCTGCTGGTGTGACCTTGGGCCAGTCACAAGTTCTCTCAGAGCTGTTCTCTCGTGAGCAGTTCTCAAAAGACCTCTCTCAGCCCCACCTACCACACAGGGTGTCTTGTTGTGGGGAGGGGAAGGGAAAGGGATGGGTGGTGCACATGTCCTGGGTATCTCAAGTCTACTTGAAACCTGGTGGTTTCAAGGGAGCAGGAAGAGAATGAGGGTGCGTTCTTTACACTTATTTTTATTGCACAAAGTATTGGATGGGGAAGGGAATGGAGGAAGAGCAGGTCAGTTTCACTCACCTGTGGAGTGCAGCCTGAGGGGTGGGTGTTGCCTTCTGACACACTTCCGGTATGTTAGGGGGTATGGCATATGCAAATGAGTTATGCAAATGAGTTATACTAATGAGCTCCTGCACCTCTTTTTCTACGAAATGACCCCTGGGGAGAACCAATCTCTTCTTCAAATCTGAAGAAGGGAGCAGAGACTCACGAAAGCTCCTACCCTGTCCTAGCAAATCAGTGGCAGAGGGAAGACTTGAATTCAGAGTCATCCACCCTTACGGTAACATATTGTCTAAGCTATATCATCTCTTAAGCCATGACTTCATGCATATTTATATGAAAGTAAATCGTAATGAAATCTCTGGGACTCCCAAGTTACTGTACTAATGATTGGACTGCCGGTGTCCTATGAAATACAACCCTCCCAGATTATTCTTTTCTAGCGGTTGGAGGTGGGTGGCATATAATGTTTCAAGGCAAGCTGGGATTTGAGATCACATCTTGTTTCAGTGCAAACCTGCCTCCCAACCGCAAAACAGCCGCAATACCAGCTTTCACAACTTTTCCCAGCGTGTCCATTTCGAAAAAGCATCCCTTCTGGATGCCGAGTATGAATTGGCACGGCAGCAGATGGTTTTCTCAGCTGCAAAAGAAGCAGTAAATAACTTGTCGTTGGACAGAAAGCGAGGTTTTAATTCCCAGCCTCTCTTAAAGATGTTCCTGGAAATGCTCTTTGAAAATATATATTAATTCGAGTCAAGTTCGAGC
The DNA here is from genome assembly GCA_029233225.1 of Lepidodactylus listeri. Taxonomy (NCBI): domain Eukaryota; kingdom Metazoa; phylum Chordata; class Lepidosauria; order Squamata; family Gekkonidae; genus Lepidodactylus; species Lepidodactylus listeri. The sequence goes on along the minus strand of JARCFY010000021.1, from coordinate 27,727,554 downwards.
GTACACATCAGAGACTGGAAACAGAGAGGGATGGCAGATCAAGGCAATAAACAAAAATATCAAAATGTGGAGATACGTGGAAGGCTTTTTATTTTTCGGTTTCCCAAGTGAGACACCAAACCAGTTTAAACAGCAATGAAATGAGCAGTTCTGTCCCAGAACAATAAAGAAATGTGTGCATGATCTCTTCAGTGTCAGACTTGAAGACTGATTGGAAGGCTTTGGGCTGAAGACTCTGAGTAGTTTCTGGAAAGTCATGTGAACGTTTGGCTTAAGGGCAATGGGAAAGGGCTGTGGCTCAGTGGCAGTGCCTCTGCTTGGCATGCAGAAGGTCCCTGGTTCAATCCCTGGCACCTCCAGTTGAAAGGACCAGGCAGCTGATGATGGGAAAGACCTCTGCTTGAGACCCTGGAGAGCCACTGCCAGGTGAAGTGGACAATAGTGAACGCGATGGACCAAGGGTCCGATTCAGTATAAGACAGCTTCATCTGTGTGAAGCAAAGCTGCTCGTGATCCCTGTGCTGAAGAGTCCTCAGCAAGCTAGTTAAACTCTTAGAATCATAGAATCACAGAGTTGGAAGGGGCCACACAGGCCATCTAGTCCAGCCCCCTGCTCAGTGCAGGATCAGCCTAGACCATCCCTGACAAGTGTTTGTCCAGCCGCTGCTTAAAGACTACCAGGGTGGGGGAGCTCACCACCTCCCTAGGCAGCTGATTCCACTGTGGAACAACTCTTCCTGTAAAAAGGGGTTTTCTTAAGATCCAGCCGGTACTTTCCCACTCTTAATTTAAACCTATTATTGCAAGTCCTCTCCTCTGCTGCCAACAGGAACAGCTCCCTGCCCTCCTCCGAGTGACAGCCCTTCAAATATTTCAAGAGAGTGATCATGTCCCCCCTCAACCTCCTCTTCTCCAGATGAAACATTCCCAAGACCCTCAGCCTTGCCTCACAGGGCTTGGTCTCCAGGCCCCCCCCCCCATCATCCTCATCACTCTCCTCTGCACCCGCTCCATTCCGTCCACATCCTTTTTTGAAGTGAGGCCTTCAGAACTGCACCCAATACTTCAGATGTGGCCTGACCAACGCAGTGTACAGCAGGACTATGAGATCTTGCAATTTGGATGCTATGCTTCTGTTGATACACCCCAAGATCACATTAGCCTTTTTTTGTTGCCGCATCATACTGGCTGCTCATATTTAACTTTCCGTCCACCCATACCCCAAGATCTTGTCCACACACACCGCTATCCAGAAGCGTATCCCCCATCCAGTATGTGTGTTCCTCATTTTTGTTCCCCAGATGTAGAACTTGGCACTTATCATTGCTGAATTGCCTCTTGTACACATCCACCCACTTTTCCAGTGTGTTCAGATCTTCATACAGGATCCAGCCTCCTAAGGAAAGAGGGGAAGCCATTGCCCCACTCTCCTTATATATGCTGAATTCTATCCGCATTGCTTTCTTCCATTACTTAATCTCCTCTGTCCCAGATATCTGAGGCCGTGCAGGCCTGCATACAAATTAAACACCTCCCTCTGCTTTAAATATATTGCTTGGTTGATGGCAATTACGTGTCATCGCTCATCTAATTAAACGTGCTCCTTGATTTTGTTCATTCGTCCAAGTCGGCATCTCCGGGGGTTCCCTTCTTTGCAGAGGCGAGGTGGCGATCAGACAGACCGGACAGAACTTTGGGGACAGTCTGAAATGCGTTAAGTCTGTCTCCACCCCTGGCAACCACAGGGCTTCCATTTCCTCGGCTCTCCAACCCGTTCTGTTTGGAAGGCGAGATGGTTGCACTTATTAAGAGCTATTAATACTTAATCACCTGGCAGATTTAATTGTGCCAATATTAAAAATGCATCAATGTCAAAATTTTGTGCATTAAATATTTACAGCCGGGAAAGGGGAGAGAAAAACTGTTTTGCTGCTGTTTTTAATATCGTTTTAAGAAAGGTTTGGATAGAGTATCTCATTTTAAAAAAAAATAGCCAGAGGGGAAAAAATGGATAATGGTGCAGGTGGCGTGTTGCGAACCTAGCAAAATTGGGGTTGCTTGCAATGCTCCTTCGAAGCTGTCGAATCTTGTGAGCAAAAACTCTACTTGGTGAACTACTGGGCATTAAAGTTGTGAGCGAGTGACTTGGCTGCTGCATGAATTAGTTTGCCCTGGAGGAGCCGTCCTTCCTGAGCTAAGGAAAAAATCTGTGCGCCGGAGGCTAAAAAACTGTGAGCTGGCTCACCCTAACTCAGCTTAGAGGGAACACTGTGTCGGGGTTAGCAACATATCCTCGCTGGGCTTCCTTTCAGAGTCTGCCGAGGCAGGCAGCATTTCTGAGATGCTCGATTTTGCACTGGAGCTTTGCAGAGCTAACACATGAATGGTCCAGACGAAACCACACCAGCCTGATTCATGACAATGCAGACTGACGAAACTGCCACCCGGCTCCTTCTGGGAGTAAGAACTCATGAGTGTGAGTCACGTTGCGCCCTCTTCTTCTCCGTGCCTTTCGATTGACAACACGCGCTGAGGCTCCAGGAGTGTTACTCACACACCTCAGTGAGCTTAAGGAAGTCCAGAGTCACTAACCATTGGGGGGCTAGGCAGCATCGCTGGTATCTGCTATGGAGGTGTTAGAAACACAGAGCTGGAAGGGATCCCGAGGGCTATCTAGTCCACCCCCCTGTACAATGCAGGGAGTCCGAAGCTCCCTCCACCCTCACTATCTCAGTGGCTGCTGATCTATGCCTAGGAGAAGGCAAAAAAAACCCCTCCAGTATCTTCTTCTCTTTCTCTCCCCATAACAGACACCCTGTGAGGCAGGTGGGGCTGAGAGAGCTCTGAGTGAACTGCTTTTGAGAGAACAGCTCTGAGAGAACTGTGACCGACTCAAGGTCACCCAGCAGCTGCAGGTGGAGGAGTGGGGAATCAAGCCTGGTTCTCCCAGATCAGAGTTCGCCACTCTTAACCACTACACCACACTGGCCCTCACCCCAAAACAGTGATTGGCGTGACCCTGGGCATGTAAGAAAAGGGCGCAAGAGCCAAGCACTGACTCATCCCTTCCCACCCTCTCATGATCTGCCTAAATTATGGGGAACATTTTTCCTTAGCCATTTGGGGATAAACGGAGAGCCAGTGTCGTTTCGTGGACAGAGTGGCAAACTAGGACCCTGGGCGACCTGGGTTCAAATCCCTACTTCTGCCACGGGAGCTCGCTGAGTGACCTTGGGCCTGTCACAGACTCTCAGCCTGGCCTACCTCACAGGGCTGTTGTGAGAAAATGGAGGCAGGGGAGACCAGTGTTCTGAAAGTCACTTTGAACCCCAAGAGGGGGCAAAAACGGGACATAAATAAAAAAAAATGCAAACACAAATGGATGATTTAGGGCATGGAACATTCTCCAAGGGGAGACAGCCCCTGGCACATAACTAGTTCCATGGGACATAGAACACTGGTTTTAAAGGAACTCCTCTAGTTCTTAGTGATTTTGGGGTGGCACTCAAGATGTTGGTGTGGAACTTTGAAGGCTTGGGTGGCCTGCGTCCCCCTGGCCTGGATGCCCTAGGTTAGTCTGATCTAGTTAGCTCTTGGGAGCTCTGCAGGTGGTCTCTCTGTTGGGAGACCACCCAGGAAGTCCAGGGTTGCTACACATAGGCAGGCAATGGCAAAGCCACCTCTGTTCACCTCATGCCTTGAAAGCCCTACGGGGTTGCTGTAAGAAGCTAAGCAGGGTCAGCCCTGGTTAGTACTTGGATGGGAGGCCAGCAAGGAAGTCCAGGGCTGCTGCGCAGAGGCAGGCAATGGCAAACCTCTGTTCATCTCTTGCCTTGAAAACCCTATGAGCATGCCTTAAGAAGCTAAGCAGGGTCAGCCCTGGCTAGTATTTGGAGGGGAGACCACCAAGGAAGTCCAGGGTTGCTATGCAGAGGCAGGCAATGGCAAACTACCTCTGTTTTTCTTTTGCCTTCAAAACACTATGTGGTTGGCATAAATAGGCTACAGCTTCATGCTGTTTTCACCACATGGCCTCCGTCAAAGAGCATTTCCCCTCTCCATATGTTTTCCCCCCTTGTGATTGAAGCTCAGGAGAGGTCTTTATTGGGTACCAGCACCTTTTATTCTCCATTGGTTAGTACCAAGGCGAAGGTGTTTTCACTCTATACACCAGAAACATCTAAAAGGGCCAATAAGAAAGACACATTTCAACACATTCTTATTTCACAAAAGCTTTATGTCCTAATCTGCTGGAATAGTCCTGTACAAATCCTCTTTGATTGCTGTTATTGTTGGGACAGATTGTTTTCAAAGTCAATTTCTTTCTTCCTGTTGTTACTGTATTTTGTTACTATACAAGCCACCTTGAGGTCCTTGTTGTTCCTGAAAGACATTTTAAAAAAGAAAGCAAGAAAGAAATTAAATAAATAGGGGGGGGAGAGAGAGAGTGAAAGAAAGAAAGAAAGAAAGAAAGAAAGAAAGAAAGAAAGAAAGAAAGAAAGAAAGAAAGAAAGAACACATCTTGGAATCTCAAAGTGCATCTGACATACCAAATGCAAGTAAATTCCAAAGGGCTTTGGGGCCAATCCTAAGCAGGTCTACTCAGAAGTAAGTCCAATTTTATTCAGTGGGGCTTACTCTGAGGAAGCGGTTCTTAGAAGTGCAGGAAGGAATCTTGCAGTACTTTAAAGACTGCTAATTAAACATACAATCCTATGTAGAATTAGTCTGGTCTAAGATAATTGAAAACACTGGAGTCACTGGAGTAACTCTGTGCTGGAATCACACCATTAATGTGTGTGAAGCTCCCTGGACCAGGAGCTTCTTCTTAAGTGGGAAATCTCTTTTTCCAGAAACCAACAACCACCAGAAACCAACAACCAGATATTAGATGATTCTCTGACATGAATATGTCAGTTTCAGCCAGGGTCTAGAGACTGCACAGAGACAAGAAGGATTCCTTGGAGTAACAGCAGCCACTGCCCTCTGTGGTATCTAGGGTTGCCCACTCTGGGTTGGGAAACAGGTGGAGATTTTGGGGGGGGGGGGGTGGAGCCTGAGGCGGGCGGGGTTTGGGGAGGGGAGGGACTTCAATAAGGCACATTGCCATAGAGCCCACCTTCCAAAGTGGCCATTTTCTCTAGGTGAGCTGATCTTTGTCACCTGGGGATCAGTTATAATAGTGGGTGAGCTCCAGCCACCACCTGGAGGCTGGCAATCCTATATCTGCCACCAATTCCATCTCTGCTCCTGTTGGGGGGGGGGGGGTCTTTTCCAGAGTCTGTTGGCTGCCACCGCTGGCCTTTGCACCCTGGGTTCAAACTCAGACCAGCAGGTAGCGTGCCCTGGCTCATGCAGCCTGACATTTTCTCTCTTGGGTCCCTCCTGGTTTGCTCTAGTCCCCTGAGGTCTTTCCATAACTTGGCCTCTGTCATTTGACTCCTGCATCAGGAGAGAAAGCCTTGATCCTGATTGAGACCTGAATGAATAGAATCAAACAGACCAAGACTTTTATGACTTGGGAGTTCTGCACAGAAGCTGCCCCTTTAATTAAAAAAAGCAACTTGAGTAAAGACCCTTTTCCTTGACCAATGAGTGACCCTATCAGGAACTACAGGAGAAGGTTTCCAGGTCAGAGGGCATGACTTCCTGCCAGAATTTTTTTTTTTTTAGTGGACTGGAGAAGGGTTCTGATTGAAGGGAATGCAGGTGAGAGTCATCACGGTGTACTGATTAGGGTGGAATCAGGGGGAATTGAATGCAGGTGCTTCTTCCGCCCTGAAAGCTCACTGGGTGACCTTATACCAGTCACTTTCTCTTCGTTTAACCTATCTTGCAGGACTGTAGTGAGGATAAAGGGGGAAAGGAAGAGCAAGAGAAGAAGGTAAGAAAGGGATAGGTAGTACAGACAACCCCCCCCCCCCCGTTTGATGAAAGTGTGAGAGCTAGATCGTACTGTAGTGTAGTGGGAAGGGTGTTGGAGCAGAATTGGGGAGGTCCATGAGACTCCCTGGGGGACTTTAGACTAGAGCTGCCAATCTCCAGGTGGCAGCTGGAGATCTCCTGCTATTGCAACTGCTCTCCCCATGATCAAAATCAGTTCCCCTGGAGAAATTGGCTGCTTTGGAAGGTGGAATCTAGAGCATTATAAGCTGGGGATGCCAGGTCCTCCCAGTTACTAGCAGGAGATGGTGAGATAGGGTTGCCAGATTCAGGTTGGGAAACTCCTGGAGATTGGAGGTTGGAGCCTGGGGAGGACAGGGACCTCAGTGGGGTACGGTACTGTAGAGTCCACCCTTCAAAGCATCCCTATTCTCAGGGGAACTGATCTCTGTAGTCTGGAGATGAGCTGCAGTTCTGGGGGATCCCCTGGTCCCACCTGGAGGCTGGCATCCCTGGCTTGCTGAGGTCTGTCCCTTCCCCCAAATCTTGCCATCTCCAGGCTCCACTCCCCAAATCTCCAGGTATTTCCCAACTGAGAGCTGGCAACCCTATTTTAAGAACATAAGAAAAGCCAATGTTGGATCAGGCCAGTGGCCCATCCAGTCCAGCACTGTCATACAGTGGCCAAAAACACCAGATGCCCTCAGAAGGTCCAGCAGTGGGGGCAGGAAGCCCTCCCACTGTTGCCCCCCCCAAGCACCAAGAATACAGAGCATCACTTGTCCCAGACTGAGGGATCCTATCTATACCTTGTGGCTAATAGCCACCGATGGACCTCTGCTCCATATGTTTATCTAATTCCCTCTTGAAGCCGTCCATGCTTGTAGCCACCACCACCTCCTGTGGCAGTGAATTCCACATGTTAATCACCCTTTGGGTGAAGAAGTACTTCCTTTTATCTGTTCTAACCTGACTGCTCAGCAATTTCATGTAGTGCCCACGAGTTCTTGTATTGTATTTTAGGCCAGTTCTCTCAGCCTAGCCTGCCTTGCAGGATTGTTGTGGGGAAAGAATGGGGGAGAGATTTGGACTGCCTGGAGGAAAGGCCAGGTTTTGAAAGTGAGTACTTACAATCATAGATCCTTGTGGTATGTTCATTGATGTGATAATCCCCCCACAGCGGGGTTCCTACACCAGAAACAAACCACTTTGGGAGAAAACAGTCTCCAAGGGTTGGCACCAAATGCATAGCTTCTGCCCCTACATAGCTGGAGCCTTCTACAGCCACAGTTTTCAGCTGAACTGGGTTTAAAGACACCAATCTGTTGCTGTTAAATCTAGCCCTTTAGTCAATTTTTTTTCCTGCTGCTATTCTTGATGGTTGGTTTTCTGGCCCGTTCGTTACGAACTTGTTTGACTGATTTTCTGTTCGTTGAAAGAGAGCAAGTGTAGTGATTACAGTGTCTGACTAGGAACTGGGAGAGCCGGGTTTGAATCCCCACTCTGCCATGGAAGTTTGCTGGGTGACCTTGGGCCTGTTGTGTACTCTCACCCTAGCCTACCTCATAGGGTTGTTGTGAGGCTAAAATGGAGGAGAGGAGAATGATGTAAGCCTCTTTGAGTCTCCATTGTGGAGAAAGGCAGGTTTGGTGTAGTGGTTAAAAGCACAGACTCTAATCTGGGAGAACCAGGTTTGATTCCCCACTTCTCCACATGCAGCTGCTGGTGTGACTTTGGGTCAGTCACAAGTTCTCTCACAGCTGTTCTCTCAGGAGCCGTCCTCAAAAGAGCTCTCTCAGGTCCACCTACTTCACAGGGTGTCTGTTGTGAGGAGGGGAAGGGAAAGGAGATAAGACTCCTTCGGGTAGTGAAGGGTGGGGTATAAATCCAATCCTCCTCCTTCTCCTCCTGAAGTAAATAAATAAAATTGTGAGTGGCTTTGAAAAAGAAATTGTTCTGGACGAAAACAGTATTTTAGTCGTGATCTCAGCTCTTGGGCAAAACCCAGTGGAGAACAGGTAAAATTTTGCTGTTAATGTTGCCAACTCTGGGTTGGGAAATACCTGGAGGTTTTGCGGGTGGAGCCTGGAGAGGGCGGAGTTTGTGTAGGAGAGGAGCTTCAGCATGGTTCAATGTCCAAGAATCTACCCCCCCCCCCCAAAACCAGCCGTTTCCTCTTGGAGAACTGATCTCTGCAGTGTGGAGATCAGATGTCAAAGCAAGAGATTTCCAGGCCCCACCTGGAGGCTGGCAACCTTATTTACTGTATTCATAGTCTGCCTTTCTCACTGACACTTGAAGTAAATGGTAAATGGCTATTTGTGTATTTATTTAGACCATTTTTATGCTGCCTTTCCCCCTGATCGGGTCCCCGAGATGGTGGATGCAAAACCATTTGAACCTTTTAAGGCAACATCTAAAATGGTAAAATAATTAAAATAAAAACACATAAACGAAACCACCAGAGCCAAGGAGGATGGCCAGTAAGGGACTGCCAGAGGTGTAGAGTTGCCAACCTCAGGTTCAGAAGTACCTGGAGATTTGGGGGGTGGAGCCTGGAGAGGGTTCGGTTCACCGTCCACCCTCCAAAGCTGCTATTTTCTCCAGGGAACTGTGTTCTGGAGATCACTCGTAATCCTGGGAGATCTCTGGCCCCCGCCTGGAGATTGGCAACTCTTAGACCTCGGTAGGGTATAATGCAGGCCCACCCTCCAACTATATTTGCATGTCTATATAGATACTGTTGAGTGTTGTTGGTTCCTTATGTGCAGCCCTCCAGGCAGCCCTTTTCTCCTGGAGAAGTGGAATAAATGTTTTGGAATCAATAATAAATGGAACGGCGATGAATGTAGCCTGGAGATCAGTTGTCATTCTAGGAGATCTCCAGCCCCTGCCTGGAGGTTGGCAACCCTATAAACAGTCCCTGGGATGGGCCATCTTATTCCCCATAACCCTGACGGCACTAGAAAAGCAGGGTGGCTCTCAAGCCAGGGCAGTGTGGTCAGAGAAAGATCTGATCCGCTAATCTGGGCGCTTCTGCACTAATCCCGCTGTGTTTGCCTGGGTCTCCTGATTCCAATTAACCGGGCCCTGCTAATCCCGTACCAATTGCCTTAAACTGAATCCCCCACTGGGCCATGTGCTGACCTCCAGCCAAAATGATGCTCGGCTCCTCGAGGGGGGGCACGGCTGCCTGGGAAGGAAGCAATCGAGGATGGAACAGCGTCCCAGGGAAATGTTCCTTGCCTTTGTACTGAAGCAGCAGAAGCCTCTCCTCTCCCGGCTTCTCAGATGAGGGTGAGATTGGGACTAGGCAGCCCCTCGGTGGGTGAGACTGGAAGGGTTGCCCAATCATCGTCCCCTCCCCCCGGCCACCAGTGGGAGATGGAGGGGTGGAGTTGCTAGATCCAGGTTGGGAAACTCCTGGAGATTTGGGGATGGAGCCTGGAGAGCCACAGGGGTCATTTTGAGCAGGAACGCACAGGAACGCTGTTCCGGGAGTAACAAGCCCAGGAGCGGGCACATATGGTGGGTGATGCGCTGTGGAAAAAAGCAAACTAACTTGATCTGTATTTCCGTGCTTGTTGTAGGGTAGCTTCCCTGCAAGAGCAAAGGAAACCTAAAAGGTCTTTAGTCAAAGTGTAAAGCTGGCTCACCAGCTCTGAGCTGGGAAATACCTGGAGATTTTGGAGCCTGAGTGGGGGGGGGGGGGGGTGGCCTTCTGACATACTTCTGGTGATGTCAGGGGGTGGGTGCCATATGCAAATAACGCATGCTAATGAGTTATGCTAATGAGCCCCCACACCTCTTTTTTATGAAATGACCCCTGTGAGGACAGGAACATCAGTGGGGTACAGTGCCACAGAGTCCACCCTCCAAAGCAGCCATTTTGTCCTGGGGAAACTGATCTCTGTAGACTGGAGATGAGGTGTAGTTCCAGGGATCCCCAGGCCCCACTTGGAGGTTGGCAACCAATGCTCCCTCTAAGCTCCCTCTAAGAGCCAGTTTGGTTTAGTGGTTAAGTGCGCACTCTAATCTGGAAGAACCGGGTTTGATTCCCTACTCCTCCACTTGCACCTGCTGGATGACCTTAGGCAAGCCATGGTTCTGGTACAGTTGTTCTTGAAAAAGAGCAGTTTCTGTCAGAGCTCTCTCAGCCCCACCTACCCCACGGGGTATCTGTAGTAGGGAAGGGAGGGGAAGGGGAAGGAGTTTGTAAGCTGCTCTGAGACTCCAAGTGAAGGGCGGGGTATAAATCCAAACTCTTCTAAGCTGTGGAGTCCTGTGAGCAAAAATTCTACTTTGTGAGCTACTGGCATTAAAGTTGTGAGCAAGGGATTCGGCTGCTGTATAAATTAGTTTGCTGTGGTGCCATCCTTCCTGAGCTCAGACAAAAATGCGTTGGCCGGAGGCTAAAATACTGTGAGCTAGCTCACACTGACTCAGCTTAGAGGGAACACTGGGCAACCACAGGCCAACTGTTTGCATATTAGTTACACATGTGTGTGTATAACACCCCTTTCCCCCCCTCCCTGTCTCCTGCAGGCTGTGCCTTTCTGACGTACTGTGCCAGGGATTCAGCACTGAAGGCCCAGAGCGCTCTCCACGAGCAGAAGACGTTACCCGGGGTGAGTAAAGGGGGTTTTTCTCTGGCACAATTGCTGCCATCTTCTGTTATCATCTTCTGCTGGATTTGGGCAGGGGGTTGTTTTGTTGTGAGTGTTGCACGCATCTGGTATTGAGCACTGCAGAAAGACTTTTGGAGGCAAGATTGTTCCCCCCCCACACACACACACCTGGATTTCTCTCTTTATTTTTGTTTTAGAGCGTAACCCTAATGGTAGTCTTTGCAAACTCGGCTGCAAATAGAGCCAAACTTTGGTTACGGGGACTTTGCGGCCGTGTCTCTTCCTTGGGCCCTGCACGGGCTGGTTTCTTTGCTCTGCCGGTGATCCATGTCGCCTCAATGTAATCTGCCTGAGATCTCCCCCCCCCCTTGTGCTTTTCAGAGCAGAGATGGGACAACAAAGTCTCCTCTAGAGCATCAGGTCCTAAAGGTGTTCCAGAAGTGTGTGGTGGTAGAGATTCGTTGTGCTTAAAGGGTGCTTCTGACAGGATTGTCTGCCCCCATTGCCTTGCAGTGCTTCCTGATCCTCTCGGCTTGTAGAGGTTCTCCCCCCCCCCCCACTTACTTGTATTAGAGTTCGGGGATCACCCGGGTATGCTTTCCTCCCTTTAAGGGCTTGCTTGTCTGTTTTTTATATATTTTTATTATCCGTTTACAATACAAAGACTAAACAGAAGCTACAATTGACAACGATCTCTAAATCACATGTGAAATATAGATACATAGATTCAGGTGGGGTACCCGTGTTGGCCTGAAGTATCTGTATCTGATGAAGTGGGTTTGCATACGAAAGCAACACGGCTCCCCACCTGAGTGTATCTGAAGAAGTGTGCTTGTGCAGAAAAGCTTATACCCAGAATTAAACTTTGTTAGCCTTAAAGGTGACACTGGATTCAGACTTCATTCTGCTTCAGAGCAGTACGGCTACCCACCTGAATGTATCTGAAGAAGTGTGCATGCACACGAAAGCTGATACCCGGAATTGAACTTGGTTAGTCTTAAAGGGGCCACTGGACTCAAGTTTTGTCCTGTTGCTTCAGACCAACACAGCTATCCACCTGAATGTTTCTGAAGAAGTGTGCATGCACACGAAAGCTTATGCCCAGAATCAAACTTCATTGGTCTTAAAGGTGCCACTGGACTTAAAATTTGTTCAGATACATAGTCATCTATAATCATACAATCTTTAATCATACCATAATCTATATCGTTTATGTCATGTACCTATTTATACCTATTTAGAACTTACTTGTATATACCCTTTTTTTGGCCTCTATTTAAATATCTTTATTTTATCTTTCCCAGTTATCTTCATATCATCATATCTAATAGTTTATTATTACAGACATGTATTGCCTGACTCTTTCTTCCATTTGGCTTTTTATTTTGGTATTTTTTTATATGTGTATGTGAGTATCTGGAAGTCATGGTGGCTTCTGATGACTGACCCCTACTGGCAGGCCCAGAGAATATACAGAGAGGTGGCTGAATAAAGCCCACCTCTGTCTTCCTGACTTGGTATTCCAAGGAAGTCTCCCATCCAAATTCTAACCACAGTTGATCCTGCTTAGTTTCTGAGATCTGATGAGATGGGGCTTGCCTGGGCTATCCAGGTTAGGGCACTCGCTTTCCTTTTCTTAATCTATGTCTTGACTTAAATTTGTTCCTGATTCTTAGCTATATAATTAAAAAAATACTTTCCATTTTTCTTGGCATTCTGAAATTGGTTTATTATGTATGTAAGATGTTAATTTTGCCATTATCACATATTCATATAATTTATCCTTCCATTCCTTCAGATCTGGGCATCCTACTGCTTTCCGTTCTGCTGCAAATATTACTCTTGCTGCCCTCACCATATACTTAAATAATTCACAATGTGCTCTTGGGATGTTGCTTCATAGCACATTTAGTAGCATACTTTTGGAATCCATTGCAAACTTAAGTTTTAATATCTTTTGCATGTTTTCATGTATCTCTAGCCAATGCTTTCTTGCTTTCTTACACGTCCACCACATATGATAAAATGTTGCATCTGTGTTATGACATCACTACTTTTAAGAGCTTGTTTGGACACGATGTTCTCTCAGTAGCCAAGAGGTGTGCATATGCATCCCAGTCTCGCCAAGTCTCCAAGCTTTTCAAAACTCATAGATATCCCCTGTCTCTTAGCATTGTTGGTAAGGGGCCAAACCAAGGAGGTATGTTTTGCTGAGAGGCAGGAGCAGTGAATTCATCCATGGTCGTTTGGCATTGCTTCTATTTGTAGAGCAGAAACTCTTGGTGGTCTGGGTGTCTCAAGAGTAGACTTGTCCCTCGATAGACAGGTCCTTAGAATAGGGCTGCCAACCTCCAGGTGGGGCCTGGAGATCTTTCTCTTTTATAGCCGATCTCCAGACTACAGAGATCCGTTCCCCTGGATAAAATGGCTGCTTTGGAGGGTGGAGTCTATGGCATCGTGCCCTGCTGAGATCCCTCTCCAGGCTCCACCCCCACAGATAACGTGTCTGAGAACTGATTGTCTCTTCCGCGTCATGACCAGTTTATCTCGAGCCTAGCACCCCATAAATCACATGGCTGATCTGTTTGCGCTTCTTAAAACATCCCATCTTTTTGAGCAGTTTTGAGTCTGGATGGTAGACAATATTTGGCATGATGCCAAGCTAGGAAGGAGCCCTTGGTGCACGCTCACAATCTGTTGGCTGACCGAACGTATAAACATCCCAAGGATCAGATTGTGCATTGTTTTAAGCTGGCTCCATTTGTGCTGTTTCTGGGACCTCTGTGGTTAACGGCATTCAACTGTGCATTCGGGTTGCCAGACCCAGGATGAAGGCAGGAGAGCGGTGTTCCCTCTAAGCTGAGTTAGTGTGAGCTAGCCCACAGGTTTTTTAGCCTCCGGCTCTCACATTTTTGTCAGGAAGGATGGCTGCAGAGCAAACTAATTTATGCAGTAGCCAAATCGCTCGCTCACAACTTTAATGTCATGCTCACAAAGTAGCTCACAAAGTAGAATTCTGGCTAGTAGAGTCCAGGACTTTTCAGTGTAGAAAAGAGATGACTACTGGGGGGGGGGGGCACAAGAGAGGTTTATAAAATTGTGCATGGGGTGGAGAGAGTGGACAAAGAGAACTTCTTCTCCCTCTCCCCAAATGCTAGAACTCGAGGGCATCGAGTGGAGCTGATAGGCAGTAGGTTCAGGATAGAGAAAAGGAAATACTGGTTTACACAGAGAGTGGATTAAAATGTGGAGTTCACTGCCAGAGGAGGTGGTGGTGGCCATGGGATTGGACAGCTTTAAAAAGGGGATTAGATAGACCTATCCTCCATGAATCTATCAATGGCTGCTAGCCACGGTGACTGAGGGGGAACCTCCACATTCAGAGGCAGTCACCCTCTGAATCCCAGTGCCATTAGGCTACATCAGGGGAAGATCTTGGCCTCTATGCCCTGTTGTTGGCCCTTCAGGGGAACTGGTTGTGAGACAGGATGCTGGACAAGATGGACCACTGGTTTGATCCAGAAGGGCTCTTCTGATGTTCTTAGGAAGGCCTCAGCCTCTATGCCCTGTTGTTTGCCACCCAGAAGAACTGGTTGGCCACTGTATGACACAGGATGCTGGACTAGATGGAGCATTGGTCTGATTCAGCAGGGCTCCTCTTATGTGCTTATGAAGGCCTCGGCCTCTCTGCCCTGTTGTAGGCCCTCCAGAGGAACTGGTTGGCCAGTGTGTGTGACAGGATGCTGGACTAGATGGACCACTGGTCTAACCTAGCAGGGCTCTTCTGATGTTCTTAGGAGGGCCTCGGCCGCTCTGCCCTGTTATAGGCCCTCCAGAGGAACTGGCTGGCCACTGTGTGAGACAGGAGGCTGGACTAGATCAAGTATTGGTCTGATACAGCAGGGCTCTTCTGATGTTCTTATCATCATGCTGCATGCCCAGAACTGAAGATACCAAATGAGAGCAGTGTGAGAATTTGTGGTCCTGTTTATAACACCTGATGCGCGCTGACACTTGTGGTTTCTCCAAATATGTCAACTGGATGTGGATTTGACAGTCTTCACTCAGGGCTATTGGTACCTCTAGAGAAAGCAGCCCAGAATGTCCACTGAAGTGCAGACCTGTCTGGAGGCATTTCCCAACAAATATAACAGTCTCCCGAGGGACTGGACCCCTGGGAAAAGAGGCCCAAGTCTTCCTAGCGATAACAAATTGCCAGGGTGTTAAGATCCCACTCTTCATCTTTTGCCTTCATCCACAACCACAAGATTTATTTCCAGTGGGCCAATGCTGCGCCCAAAGCCCAGAGCTCCTCTCCCTTGAGACGCCTAGTATGGATTTTGCAGTCCATGCTATTCCCTGTAGCTCTTACGGAGGCAATGGCGGTATTCAAAACCCTCCCGCTTTTAAAGAAAAGCATCCGAATGGCAGGATTCGATCTAGAGTAGAAACGAGAGCCTAGAACTCCGATGCAGGAGTTTGAAAGGCTGTGCAGGAATTGTTAGGAATGAGGGTTGCCAACTCTGGGTTGGGAGATTCCTGGAGATTTGGGGGTGCTGTGTAGACTTTGGGGGGGGGACACTTCAGTGTGGTATAATGCCATAGAGTCCACCCTCCTTAGTAGCTATTTTTGTCAGGGGAACTGATCTCTGTAGTCTGGAAATCAGTTTTATTTATTTGTCTTTACTGTTCAGTTGTAATTCCATGAGAACTAGGGTTTCCACTTTCCAGACCTCCGGTCCAGGGGGGGATCCCCCAATTTTTGGGGCTTCTGCCCACCACCGGCCAGGGAAAGCCCCATCCCTGAACAGTGTCATCGCTTGGCAATGCTGTGCTTTTTGGGCAAAACTTTATGGTTTGAGCCCAATTTTAACTGTAGAGTTTGCCCAAAAGGCAGAGCGTTGCCCTCGATGTTGCCAATGCGATGACATCACTTCTGTGTGATGCTGTCACTTTGGGGGTGTTGCCACCCACTCCTGGACTGCCCCCCAAATCCCTCCACTAGCATGACAATCGCGCCTGGCAACCCTAATGAGATCTCAAGGCCCCACCTGGAGGTTGGCAGCTCTAGTTGGAATGCATCAAGTTGTTTTATACTGAGCCAGACACACTCATCTGTCTGTGCTATTAGTTGTGTGGGTTAGTTATATGACTTAGTCATAGCCATCTAAGCTCATTCACTTCAATGGGCTCAGAAAGGTTCAGCTGTCTTCAGAATTGCGTGTCGGCGCTCTGTCTCCGATAGGCGGCATCTCTTCAAGCCCTTTCATAACCCCTGCCACCAAATATTGATTCTAGATAAAATCCTGTAATTCTGTTTTCTTAATAGCATAGCTGGCTTTACAACTGAAGCACAGATGGCTTTAAAGGGGAAACAAACAGATCCATGGTCCATCTATGGCAGCTAACCATGGTTAAAGAGAACCTCTATATCCAGATGCAGTCGACCTCGGAATACTAGTGCCCCACCCTCCAGAGCAATTGGATGTTCACTGAGAGCCAGTAGTGGTTAAGACCAGGTTCGATTCCCTACTCCTCCACTTGAAGCCAGCTGGGTGACCTTGGGTCAGTCACAAGTTCTCTCAGCCCCCGAAATAAACCTAGCTAGAGCTAGAGCTTCTGGCTGCCAGACAATCTTTGGATCTCCTGGCTACAGGGGCATAGACTTTGTAGATCCCTGGGGGGGCGCGGGGGCTGTCTCGGGCTCACGGGACCATGTCCTCTCCGCTCCTCCCCCCCCCGCCCCAGGGAGGCAGACCCGCGCTCGCCTTTGCTCGGGGCGCAGTTGTGGCGGCGGCGGCAGCAGCCAGCTGGCCGGCTGACTGCCGTGCGCGGGAGCATGTCCCCGCCGCCTCTCTCCCTCCCCGGCCCCAGGGAGGCAGACCCGCGCTCACCTTTGCTCGGGGTGCAGTCGCGGCGGCAGCCAGCTGGCCGGCTGACTGCCGCGCGCAGGAGCATGTCCCCACCGCCTCTCTCCCCCCCCCCCGCCCCAGGGAGGCAGGAGGGCAGGCCGGGGGTGGGGGGGGAAGGAGAGGCGGCGACGGCCAGCTGGCCGGCTGACTGGCTACCTGCGGGCGCTCCCTTTTGCCGGGGGTGGCTGAGCCCCCCCCGGAAATTTCGGGGGAGGCTCGAGCCCCCCCGTAGTTGACGCCCATGCCTGGCTATACTACACCCACTTCAAATTACAGGCTCATGGACAGTTAACCCAATACAAAAACACAATATTTACCATGAGATGGCAACCAATATAAACAGACCCTTCTTTAAAGTTATTAATGAATAATACGCTGGTTCTTAATGTAACTTATGTGATCTTTGTTGTTTGTATCAATACAACAAATTACAACATAGTCTATTTCTTACAATAGATTCTTCCACAAGCTGTACTAAGCAAAAGTATATGCTGTAAAATCTTTCACAAAGTTGTATGGAACAAAAGTACATGCTGTTTGTTATTATTGTTTATTGTAAGAAATAGACTGTGTTGTAATTTGTTGTATTGATACAAACAACAAAGATCACATAAGTTACATTGAGCACCGGTGTATTATTCATTAGTAGCTTTGAAGAAGTCTGTTTATATTGGTTGCCATCTCATGGTATATATTATACTACACCCACTGCCATACGATAATTATAGTTATTGGATGGCCACTGTGTGAAACATAGTGCTGGACTAGATGGACCAAGGGTCTGATCCAGCAGGGCTCTTCTTACATTCTTATCAATTCAGACCCCCTGTTGGCTGAGAAGCTCAATAGTAGACAGATGAACACAGGAATACTGAATCAGACCTGTGATCCATCAAAGTCAGTATTGTCTACTCAAACTGGCAGCAGCTCTCCAGGGTCTCAGGCAGAGGTCTTTCACATCACCAAATGCCTGGTCCTTTTCACTGGAGATGCTGGGGATTGAACCGCGGACCTTCCGCATGCAAAGCAGATGCTCTACCGCTGAGCCACAGCCTCACCCCAGACCTTGGGCTGGTTGCTATTTATAGTTTTACTGTTTTTTTTTTATTGTTTGTCGATTTTATGTTGTGAGCTGCCCTAAGTCCATTTCTTGGGATAGGGTGGGGTATAAACTTAATAAATAGGTAAACAGGTTGTTGTGCTGATAAAACAGGGGAGGGCAGAGCCATGAATTCTGCCCAAGCTCTTTGGAGGAAGGGTAGAATTTTTTAAAAAATGGGGATCGATGCCTATCCAATTTGTGTGGCGTTGTTGTAATTATGGCACCGCGGACTTCCTTGATGGAAAACAAACCTTAATACGTGTTTTGGGTTTTATCTGGTTAATCCGATGGCGCAACTGACGTAAATAGTTCGAAGGTATGCATGCATATGCAAACGCACACACATATACATTCAACAGAATAGCCAGGGCTGCCAACCTCCAGGTGGGGCCTGGAGATCTTTCAGAATTACAGCTGAGCTCCAGACAACAGAGATCACTTCCCCTGGAGAAAATGGCTGCTTTGGACAGGGGGACTCTATGGTATTAGACCCTGCCGAGGTCCCGCCTTCTCCAAACCCTGCCTTCCCCAGGCTCCACCCCCCAAATCTCCAGGTATTTCCCAACTGAGAGCTGGCAAACCTAGCCACAGCTTTAGGCTGTCTGCATAACCACATACCTAGGCTTGCCAGCATCCAGGTGGTTGGCTGGAGATCTCCTGGAATTACAGCTGATCTCCAGGCGATAGAGAAAATGGCTGCTTTGGAAGGTGTCCCGTCCCGGAGGGTCCGGAATGGGAGCTTGCCCAGCAGGTGCTCGGGAGCCGGTCGCATCCGCGATCCGGGACAGAGGCCGGGAGGAAGCACCCGGAGTCACCAGGAGTGGCGGCGTTCGACCCGGCATCTGAGAACCGGAGGACGCCCCGAGCACGCCCCATTTCGCGTAGCCCGCGTCCCGCCTGGACGGCTCACCTGGGCACGACGGAGGAGGTTGCCTGGCTTGGTTCGGGGCGGGGAGAGACGGCGCACCACGAGGATGCCGGCAGCGGCGGCGACAGGGCTCGCCGCACCCGCCTCCCAGGAGCCTCGGGCAGGAAGGAAGCCTCAGCGTCGCTGGTTTTAAGGGGGGTGGGGCTGGGGCGGAGGAGGGAGGGAGGACGGGCCAGCGAGAGGGAGAGGGAATAAAAGGAAGGGAGGCAGAACGGGTCGGGGAGGAAGAGCCGGAGGTGATGCGTGACTGTGAGCGGAGCCCAGCAGCGAGAGAGAGAACGAGGGCGCAGCCTGGGAGAACAGTCAGCCAAGCGGCAGTGCACACCAACGGAGGCCAGGAGGCGGCTGAGGATGCTGTATACCCCCGCCCCTGGTCATTCTGAGACCCGATAATCACTTCTTCCTCAAACCTCGGACCTCGCCTGGACCGTCCGCCGGGAGGGGACAGCACGGCCACGGGGGGCACTCCGGGGGAGGGCAAGACCGAGCGTCACACGGTGGTGGAGAATGTGGGCACTGGCCCCGCCCTAAGGACCCCGCTCCCTCGGCTCCCAGTCCCCCAGGGGTGGAGCACCCCTCGCCGCTGGTTACGGCCGGCGCAACTGCAGCCCCCCACAGACGCCGGGGGGAGAACAGTTCCCGCGGACTCAGAGGCCTTGCCCACAGACCCTACAGCTGGGATGGACTTTACCCAGTTTGGGCAATGGCTGGCGGAGCACCAGGCCCAGCTGCTCAGGGATCTCTCACAGCAACAACAGGCTGCGCAGGCGAGCCTGGTGCGGGACATGAGACAGGCCCTGACTCCCCAGCCAGGCCCGGCCGGCGCAGGTCAGGGCGTGGTCCCGGCTGCCGTTCCCCGCACACCCTGGCCCGCACTGGTGAAGATGAGCGCGGAGGATGACGTAGAGGCGTACCTCGAGCCCAATGGGCGTATATACTAGGGCCCTACTTGGCAGGGGAAGCCCAGGCAGCCCTCAAGGCCTTAGACCGGGGAGAGGCAGCGGACTATGACAAGGTCAAAGCAGCAGTCCTAGACTGCTGTGCTTTCACCCCGGAGACGTACCGACAGCGCTTCCGCGCCATACAGGCCTTACCCTCGTCCCGACCCCGAGCCACGGTAGCCGCCTTACGGGATGCGGCCTCACACTGGCTAAACCCGTCTTCCGACGAAGCCCGGCGGGTGATGGAACTCGTGGTCATAGAACAGCTGCTGCAGATCCTACCCCCACGAGTTCGGCATTGGGTGGCATGCTGGAGGCCGACCCGGTTGACGGAAGCAGTGGAGCTTTGGGAGAACTTCCAGGCGGCAGAGCCGAGAGAACACCCGGGCCGAGGAGATCCCGCCAAACCCGGCAAAGGCAGCGCAGGAGGCCGGCTCCCAAGCGGCCCGGTTTGGGCCGACTCCCGGACCGACATTCCCTGACCCGGCTGGGCCCGACCGTTCCCCTCACGAGGGCCGGGATTCGAGTCGGAAAGGCGGACTTGGACGACCCCCGTGCCGGGGGGGGGCGGGGCTTGTCCGCAGCATCACCAGGTGGAGTAGGTCCGCCTAACCCGCCGGAACCCCATCCACCGGCGGCTCGCAACTCGTCATCAGTGGGACCCTGTTTTACCTGTGGGCAGTGGGGCCATCTCCGCCGGGATTGCCTCTTGATGGAGTGCGACCTGGGGTGGGATGACACCCTGCAGATGGCAGCGGTAGGTCGCCGCCCGCCTGCCTGGACTCTGCCGGTGCTGGTTGGACCTCAAGAGGTGACGGCATTATTAGACAGCGGCAGTTCCATCTCCATGGTACGTACTCACCTCCTCCCTCCAGCTCTGCCGGTCCTTCGCACCGCCACCGTTGTCTGCTTCCACGGCCACGAAGAGCAGTATCCGGTGGTGGTGGTGCCTATAACTTACCTGGGACGACGCTGGGAGGTCCCGGTGGCTCGGGTCCCTCGGCTACCCTACCAGGTACTACTGGGGCGAGATGCTCCATGCTTCATGGCTGCCCTACAGGAGGTGGAAGCCTTGGCGGCAGGACAGCTTCCAGAGGACCCAGAGGCCACAAACCTAGTCGCTCCAGCGGAGGAGGACACGGCAGGAGAAGGGGACGAGGATGATCCCCGCGGGGGTTGGGCCGCAGATCCCGAGTTTCTCCAGGCACAGGAGCAGGATGAGGCCCTTGGCGACCTCCGACGCCACATGGCGGTAAGAGATGGGGTGGTAGTGGACCCTCGCCGCAGCCAGCGGCTTCCCCGCATCGTTCAGGAGGGGGGAGGTTGGTTTAGAGAGGTTAAGGGACGCATGGGGCCCTACCGACAGTTGTTGGTCCCCCAACAGTATACAGACCGAGTTCTAGGAAAGGCCCATGATCACCCCTGTGCCGGGCACCAGGGCATCAAAAACACACTCACGCGAATACTGGCCCGGTACTTCTGGCCGGCAGTGGCCCATGACGCCCGGGTCTATTGCCGCTCATGCGACGCTTGTCAACGCCTTAACAGCTGAGGTGACCCTCAGGCCCCCCTGTCGCCCCTTCCGATTCAACACGTCCCCTTTGATCAGATAGCTATGGATTTTATAGGCCCTTTCCCCCGGACTCCCCGCGGAGCCCGGTACTTGTTGGTAATCATTGATTACGCCACTCGTTTCCCGGAGGCCATCCCCTTGCCTAGTCTCAAAAGCGCCGGGGTGGCCAGAGCTCTTATGCGGTTCTTTTCCATGGTGGGCCTACCGAGAGAGATACTCACTGACTGTGGCTCTCCATTCACGGCAACCCTGATGAAGCAAGTGTGCGAGAAGCTTCAGATAAGACAGCTGTTTGTGTCCGTACAACATCCGCAAACAGATGGCCTGGCGGAGCGACTTAATCAAACCGTGAAAGCCATGTTGAGGAAGGTAGCATGGGAAAAGCCCCAGGCCTGGGACCTGTATGTGGACCCCATACTGTTGGCTCTGAGAGAGACCCCCCAGGCCTCCCTCGGCTTCTCTCCGTTTGAGCTTGTCTTTGGTCGACAGCCGCGAGGGATCTTGGGCCTAGTAGAGGGCCGGCCGGTGGGACCCCGCAAAGTCCCTGAGGGAGACCCCTGCGAGTTTGTCCGTCGGCTGAAGGAACAGTTAGAGGAGGTGCGACAACTCGCCCACGCCAATCTGGAGCAAGCTCAAGACCAACAGAAGAAGAGATACGATCGGGGCGCCAGTTCGCGTTCCTTCCAAGCTGGGGACTCGGTCCTGGTCTCGAGGGCGGTGCTCGGGGGAGAGTCCAAGGACCCCTGGCAGGGGCCGTTTACTATTACCCGGGTCCTAGGGCCCTTATCGTATGAGGTCCGCTGTGGCACTCGGCCGCGTCATTGTAAACACCTTCATGTAAATCACCTCAAGGTGTGGCACCCGCGCCCAGACCCGGCGCAACAAGGGCTGTTGGCCTCCACCCCGGGAGAACTGACAGAGGGCATGCTGCCTTGGTCCCCGACACCCGTTTCGGCGGAGGAACCGGTGCTGGATACGGATCTGACGGAGGGTCGCCGGCAAGACCTGCGACGTTTGTTGGCGGCTCATCCGGGGTTCTTCTCAACGCAGCCAGGGCTAACGCACCTGACTACACACCGAATCCGGACGGTCCCGTGCCAGGTGGCGCGGGCCGCTTGGAGACCCATACCACCAAAGCTGCAGGAGACCATAGACCGCGAGGTCAAAGATATGCTGGCGTTAGATGTCATTGAGCCCTCGCACAGTGCGTGGAGGAGCCCAGTAGTGCTGGTGCCAAAACCCAACGGTACCACCCGATTTTGTGTAGACTACCGGGAGGTAAACCGTTTGGCCCAGTTCGACGCTTATCCTATGCCCTGTGCGGATTTATTACACGACTGCCTGGGGGAGGCACGCTTCCTTTCAGCTTTAGACCTTACCAAGGGTTATTGGCAAATCCCCATGCACCCCGAAGACAGGGACAAAACCGCTTTCGCCACCCCAGCAGGGCTATATCAATTTAAGTGCATGCCCTTTGGTTTACACGGTGCCGCGGCCACGTTCCAGCATTTGGTAGATCGGGCCCTGGCCACATGCGGGTCGTTCGCCCGAGCGTATCTGGATGACATCCTCGTTTGTAGCCCCGACTGGGACTCCCATCTGGATCACCTCGAGCAAGTGCTCAGGGCCTTGGAAAA
Source organism: Lepidodactylus listeri (assembly GCA_029233225.1). NCBI lineage: Eukaryota > Metazoa > Chordata > Lepidosauria > Squamata > Gekkonidae > Lepidodactylus > Lepidodactylus listeri. The sequence continues at coordinate 27,704,950 of JARCFY010000021.1, read as the reverse complement.
CGCAGGGCTCAAGGCCAACCCCAAGAAAAGCCGGCTTGGCTTCCAGGAGCTGAAATACTTGGGGTTCCTGGTCAGGAAGGGGCAGTTGAGACCCTTGCCGGGAAAAGCGGAGTCGTTAGTACATCATCCCCTCCCCCGAACCAAGAAACAACTGCGCGGCTTTTTAGGGTTCGTGGGCTATTACAGTCGATTTATCCCCCGGTACGCCACGCTCGCCAGCCCCTTAACGGACATGCTACGGAAGAGCTGCCCCAACCAGCTCCGGTGGACCCCCCAGGCTGAGGGGGCTTTCAGCCTTCTGCGGCATAGCTTGACCCAGGAGCCTGTGCTGCTCAGCCCGAATTTCAGCCAGCCCTTCTTCCTCCACACTGACGCGTCGGGTACGGGTCTGGGCACCATGTTGGCTCAGTAGACCCCCGAGGGTCGGCGACCCGTATTATTCATTAGCCGGAAACTGCAGGGAGCGGAGCGACACTATGCGACGGTGGAGAAGGAGGCGTTGGCCGTGAAGTGGGCTGTGGGGGCTTTGCAATATTATCTTGCCAACAATCCCTTTCACCTGGTAGTAGACCACGCGCCCCTCCTTTGGCTGGCACGTGTGAAAGACTCGAACCCTAGGATACTCCTGTGGTATCTGTCACTCCTCCCCTTTTCTTTTGTAGTGCATCATCAGGCCGGGAAAGACCACCGAGAAGCGGATTACCTCTCCCGGCTCTTCGAAGAGGCTCGCACCCAGGTGGGGGCAAGGATGGGGGTGTGTCCCGTCCCGGAGGGTCCGGAACGGGAGCTTGCCCAGCAGGTGCTCGGGAGCCGGTCGCATCCGCAATCCGGGACAGAGGCTGGGAGGAAGCACCCGGAGTCACCAGGAGTGGCGGCGTTCGACCCGGCATCTGAGAACCGGAGGACGCCCCGAGCACACCCCATCGCCTGGACGGCTCACCTGGGCACGACGGAGGAGGTCGCCCGGCTTGGTTCGGGGCGGGGTGAGACGGCACACCACGAGGATGCCGGCAGCGGCGGCGACAGGGCTCGCCGCACCCGCCTCCCAGGAGCCTCGGGCAGGAAGGAAGCCTCAGCGTCGCCGGCTATAAAGGGGGGCGGGGCTGGGGCGGAGGAGGGAGGGAGGACGGGCCAGCGAGAGGAAGAGGGAATAAAAGGAAGGGAGGCAGAACAGGTCGGGGAGGAAGAGCCGGAGGTGATGCGTGACTGTGAGCGGAGCCCAGCAGCGAGAGAGAGAGCGAGGGCGCAGCCTGGGAGAACAGTCAGCCAAGCGGCAGTGCACACCAACGGAGGCCAGGAGGCGGCTGAGGGTGCTGTATACCCCCCGCCCCTGGTCATTCTGAGACCCGATAATCACTTCTTCCTCGAACCTCGGACCTCGCCTGGACCGTCCGCCGGGAGGGGACAGCACGGCCACCGGGGGCACTCCGGGGGAGGGCAAGACCGAGCGTCACAAAAGGCGGGCTCTATGCAATTATATCCCCTTGTAGTCCCTCCCAAACCCCACCTTCCTCAGGCTCCACCCCCGAAATCTCCAGACCAGGCAACCCTGTAAGCAGAGGACAAGGATTTTAAGTCGGGCTGCCAACTTTGGGCTGGGGAATACTTGGAGATTTCGGGGGTGGAGCCTAGGGAGGGCAGGGTTTTGGGAAGGGGAGGGACTTCCGTGGGGTATAATGCCATACAGTCCATCTTCCAAAGCGGCCCTTTTCTCCAGGGGAACTGACCTCTGTCACCTGGAGACCACTTGTAATTCCGAGAGATCTCCAGACATCACCTGGAGACTGGCAACCCTGATTTCAAAGGACCAGAAACAGGGCTTTTTCAGTGGTGGCCCCACGCCTCTGGAATGCCCCGCCTCCTTTGAGACTCACCTGTCACCCAGCAAGCTTCCATGGCGGAGTGGAGATGGAACCTGGATTTCCCAGATCTTAGTCTGACACTAACCACTTTGCCACACTGGCAGGTATAATTCATCAGAGGATAAAGCTAGGAGATTCCACCTTTAGGATGATTGTGGGTGTTCCATTGCTGTCGTTTTCGGTGCTGGGCCCAACCCCTTCTCTTCACCCTGCCTTTTTACCTGAGGGCTTCCGTGTTCTCAAAGCTTTCTTTATGGTCTTCTAGCTCGAGGGCTGTTTCATTTTAAGCCTGCTGATAAGTTGTTTGTCTGCCCTTGGCAGGGTCTTGGCTCGTTTCAATATTGATACTCTTATAAACGGGTTTACTGTATTGTTTTTTCCTTTGTGGGCTACCTCAGACGGGCCTGTGGAGAGGCTGAGTATCATTTTTTTTAGACAAGTAAATGAATTGCAGCAGCTGGGTTTTTGGAAGTGGGGCTTTGCCGAGCGGAGACAGGGAACCGGTAAAATTGTCCATGAGGGTTTCCTGGCAGTCATATCTAAGCAAATCTCAGCGAGGAAGGGTAGCCGGAACTGTAACGTCCTCAGGCTGACAGAAAGAGACTTGGGCCCTGTTTCTGCTACAGCTGTAAGGTTTCCACAAAGAAATTCTGGGAATTCTCTTTCCCTTAAGGAGGGCAGACTCATTCCTGCCAATCACGAAACGACAATTCCCAGGGTTCCTTAGTGAAAGTTACGGCAATTTGAAACCAGATTTGAACTAATGTATTTGTAATGTAGCTACGCTCTGGTGTATTTTCCTTGCCTCCTATTTTACTCCATAATATTACAATTAATTAATAAGGGTAAATGTACCCCTGATCTGACTGGGCCTGGCTGGCCTGATCTCGTCAGATCTCGGAAGCTAAGCAGGGTCGGTCCTGGTTAGTAGTTGGATGGGAGACCACCAAGGGAAGTCCAGGGTTGCTATGCAGAGGCAGGCCAGTGGCAAGCCACCTCTGTTTGTCTGCCACTGCTGGGCCTCCCGAGGGCACCTGGTATTTCTGGCCACTGTGTGACAAGAGTGTTGGACTGGATGGGCCATTGGCCTGATCCAGCATTGGCTTCTCTTATGTTCTTATGTTCCTATGACCTGGATAGCCCAGGCTATCCAATCTTGTCAAATCTCGGAAGCAAAGCAGTGTTGGGCCTGGTTGGATACTTGGATGGGGAAGGAAGTCCAGGGTCACTGTGCAGAGGCAGGCAATGGCCAACCACCTCAGTCCATCTCTTGTCTTGAAACCCCAATGAGGGTCACCATAAGTTGGCTGTGGTTTGATGGGCCTTTCCATCACCATCAGTTAATGAACATTTGACAGGCATATCTTGGTAGCAGCTCCTGTCTTTTGGATCAGCCTGGTTGAAGTGGTCATGGGGTTGCCCAATCTGGCCTGGGGAATTCCTGAAGATTTGGGGAGGACAGTGTCTGTGGAAGGGAGAATTTGGGGTTTTGCAGAGAATCGATGGCAAGCTACCTCTGCTCATCTCACGCCTCAAATTTCCTCCAGGGGAATGGATCTCTAGGTTGGAGATCGGTTGCAATCCCTAGAGGACTCCAGGCCCCACCTAGAGATTGGCGACTCTAGGTGGTAGGGTTGCTATCTCAGGGTTGGGGAATTCCTAAAGTTTGAGGGGGTGGAGCCTGTGGAGGGTGGGGTTTAGGGAGGGGAGGGACCTTAGCTGGTTATAATGCCACAGAATCCATTCCCCCCCCCAAAAGTGGCCATCTTCTCCAGGGGAACTGATCTCTGTAGTAGAGTTGCCAGCCTCCAGGTGGGACCTGGAGATCTCCTGCTTTAACAACTGATCTCCAGCTGACAGGGATCCGCTCCCCTGGAGAAAACGGCTGCTTTGAAGGATGGACTCTATGGTGCTGTACCATGCTGAGGCCCCTTCCCTCCCCAAACCCCGCCCTCTCCTGGATCCACCTCTAAAGTCTCCAGCTGTTTTCCAACCCAGACCTGGCAACCCTACTGTGTTGGCTGGAGATTAGTTGTAATTCCAGGAGATCTCCACCTGGAGGTTGGCAACTCTACTTGATCAGCACCACCACTACCACCCTATCATTCCACAGAACATCAAAACAGAAAGGTTTAGGAGGACATCCAACTGTGGTATAATGGGACAGCTCAGGATGACAGCTTTGGACTCTGTTTCCAGGCTTATTATATGTGTCACCTTTGTCTTACTGTATTGTCGTGTACATAAAGCCACTTTGGTGTAGTGGTTCAGAGCAGCGGACTCTAATCTGGAGAATGGGGTTTGATTCCCCACTCCTCTTCCACATGAAGGCAGCTGGGTGACCTTGGTTCAGTCACAGCTCTCGCAGAGCTCTCTCAGCCCCACCTGCCTCAGAGGGTGACTGTTGTGGGGAGAGGAAGAGAAGGTGATTGCAAGCTGCTCTGAGTGAAGGGCATGGTATAAATCCAATCTCTTCTTCTTCCTCTTCCACTTTCTGCATTATGATATGGTCTCAGACAGGTTATTCCCCCCTTTTGTTTTGGTTGCATTGTTCCCATTTCCCGTAATATACAGCTTGGTTTATTGGATGTCTTTTGCTGTCTGAATTGTGTGTTGAAACTGAGTCTCGGTGAGGGACGGTTGGTCTATCGATGAAGCAAAAAAATAAAGTATCGCCTGGTGCTGTCTTGGACTAGATCAGAACGCTGGTCTGTCTCAATTAGGGTTGCCAGGTCCCTCTGGGGGGAGGGGGGGGCTTACCAGGAGAGAGAGGAAGCCTCAGGCAATGTGGAGACGTCAGTTCCAGCATGCACAGGAAGTGACAGCGTCAAGCTGTGCCATCTCAGCAACACTCTGGAATTTGGGCAAAAACTCCATTATAAGAATGGCTTCTACCATAGAGTTTTTGCCCAAATACCAGAGTGTCCCTGGGACGTCACGTGTGATAACATCACTTCCTGTGCCAGCAAAAGCATCTAGCCATTGTGACTATTTGGCCATAACACTAGTAGAAGTAACATCTCTATCTTGCTGTGCAATCCAGTCTGAGATCTTGTCTAGTAAAAATATTCCCATACCCTTTGGTACCACTGATGCATTGAGGGGAGATTCTGTAGTTTCTAGTTTGAAGCAAGCGCACGAAGGAACTTTGCAGAAAGCACCTTTAATTGGCTCTCACACCTTCCATCTTTACCATTAAGTAGTCGAAGGCTCTTTAAAACTGGCCTGAACTCCATTTATTTTAATTTTTCATTATTTGAACGACAAGCTCAAAATTAGCAGATAACTTGCAATGGCAATCCTTGATCCACCACAAACTTAATGATCATTTTGTAATTGTTTTTATTCATGCTTTACTAAGTACTGCATTGTCTTTTGTTTTAATCTTCAATAGCTTACATTTTAAAATAACCACTTCCTGTGCATGCAGGAAGTGACATCACTACATCACCAGCAACATGACCTGGGCCTTCCTTTCTCTCCTGGAAAGTCCCCCTGCTGGCCAGCTGATGGGTGGTGGGGGTGCGGCCTGCTGTTGGAGACCCCTGCCTCCATTGGGGGAGCTGGCAGACCTAATCTCAGTGCAGTCAACAGTGACTGGCAAAAGCTGTCAGGAAAAAGTATTTTCTCAATACCTTTTCATCTGGAGACTACCAGGCTTGAACCAAAGCCCCAGCCCCTCCCTTGAGCTCTTCCTCTAATTGAAAAGGCCCACAGTAATCATTGCAGTATTTCACAAAGTGTAACCAGCTCGGCAGTAAATCCTTCCAGTTTCCATTTCTTCGTGGAGGATGCGTGAAGCCCATTAGCATGTCTATTTCGGTAACAAAACAAAACTTTCCTGAGCCAGTCCGTGACAGATGATCCTCTGTTGGAATTTTTCTCTGTTTTCGCCATGGTCCATTTAGTAGCTAGACAACACATGAAACTTTTGATTATGGGCTCTGGAAACGCCAAGCAAATGAGAGTGTCCCGCTGGACCGGGGAGACCCGAGTTCGATTCCTCCACTCTGCCATGAAACTCACTGAGTGATGCTGGTACAGTGCAGTTTGAGTCCAGTGGCACCTTTAACACCAGCAATCAAACTTAAAGGTGCCACCGGATGCAAACTTTCGTGTTGCTATTTCAGACCAACACGGTTGGGTACCTGCCTGACAATGGTACAGTCACTCTCTCTCTCGTCTCTCTCTCGTCATCCTGTCACCCAGGGGGCTGGTGGTTGCTGCTGCTGTTGTAATAATAATAATAATAATAATAATAATAATTCTTGTGAGGGTAACATGGAGGAGAGGTTGCAAGCTGCTTCATGTCCCCATTGAGAAGAAAAGCAAAATTCCATCCCGTTGTAGCTGACTAATGGTGACCCCGTAGGGTTTTCATGTTAAGAACCAAACAGAGGTGGTTTGCCATTGCCTGCCTCTGCATAGCAACCCTGGCTTTCCTTGGCAACCTCCCACCCAAGTAGTGACCAGGGGTGACCCTGCTTAGCTTCTGAGATCTGATGAGATTGCACTAGCCTGGGCCATCCAGGTCAGGGCAGAGACAAACAGAGGCGGTTTGCCATTGCCTACCTCTGCGTAGCAAACCCAAGACTTGCTTGGTGGTCCCCCATCCAAGTAATAACTAGAGTTGACACTGCTGAGCTTCTAAGATCTGACGAGATTGGGCTAGCCTGAGCAAAAGTGGTGTGCGTGTATCTAAATATATTACAATTCTGGCTGCTTAATCCCTTCCTGGACCACTGGTCAAAGAACCATGAACAACCCCCCACCTCTGACTGGCCAGATGATCCTGCCCTGTTCTCTGGATAGCCAAGGCTTCAAATTAGAGCTCCAAACAAGTTAGAGGGGCCATGGTTCGGTGGTAGAGCATTTGCTTGTCATGCAGAAGGTGCCAGGTTCAATCCCCGGCACCTCCAGTTAAAAGCACCAGGCAGTAGGTGATGGGAAAGACCTCTACTGGAGACCCTTGCTGAGTGGTAGAGCATCTGTTGGTCATGCAGAAGGTCCCAGGTTCAATCCCCGGCATCTCCGGTTTAATGGACCAGGCAGTCGGTGATAGGAAAGATCTCTGCCTGAGTCCCTGAGAGCCGCTGCCAGTCTGAGTAGGCAATACTGACCTTGATGGACCAAAGGTCTGATTCGGTATAAGGCGGCTTATTTGCCTTGAGGGTTTAATTTTTGCAGCGGCAATTCAGAGTTATCAGCAAAGCGTGGCAGTCGAAGGTAGACTGTTCTCCATACCGTTGTGCAGTTGTGTTGCCAGTAATGCATCCAAGTTGCCCGTTTGTGGATTTCTACTGTGCCTGTTCATAAAAACAGTGAGAAACTTTTTGAGCAAATGTTGGCCCAGAGGATGTAGGTGAAGTTGGACATTTTCTCCTCTGGAATAGTTTCAGCACTTGTAATTCTGGGGCCGAATGCCTGTGTCTTGTGTGCAGGAAGTTCTGGGTTCAGATCTCAACGTCTCCATTTTAAACATCTCAAAAAGCAGTCCCTTGGGAAACCCTGTTTCTTTTGGGGACCCTGGAGTCCTGCTGCCTGCCCCAGTGGCCCATGCTGAGTCATTGGGATTAATGATCCCACTTGAAATAAGGCAGCTTTGTATGTTCCTGAACTGAGTTCCACTTAACAAAATAGGCACCCAGTGGCACCCTAGAGACTGCCAAAAACTCCTCCCAAACTTTACTTTTAATGCAGGCTTAAATGTCATCAGTCTTTAAGGAGAGCCAGTGTGGTGTAGTGGTTAAACTGTTGGACTCTGATCCGGGAAATCTGGGTTCGAATCCCCACTCTGCAGTTTAGGTTTGCTGGGTGACCTTGGGCCAGTCACAGACTCTCATCCTAACCTACCTCACTGGGTTGTTGTGAGGATAAAATGGAGGAGAGGAGAAGGATGGAAGCCACTTGGGGGTCCCCACTGGTGAAGAAGGTGAGGTGTAACTCCTGTTTTGCTCTCCTGGACTCCTGTTTTGCTCTACTGCTAAAGATTAACACAGCTGCTCCATAAATATATCCCACTTACGTTGGTCCCACAAACATTGAAGCAGTTGGAGAAATTCAGTAATTGGTCATTTTGGCCTGTGCATCTGTTGTTTTTTTTAAGGCTTGGGACGATCGAAACGCACCAATCCCACCATCCTGCAGAGTGGGAAAGTTCTTTTATTCCTGAAATCCAGGCTGCTGTGCTAGCATCCCCCTTACGTCTGTTGCCTGCCCCCCCCTCCCTGCCCGGTACTTACCCACCTGACAATTGGAAAATGTTTCATTTCTTTCACGTCCAAACTGGTAAATCATTCCGCGCTGATCCAATGATCTCATCTGTTTAGTTAGCTTTATTGCTCAGATAGTCTTTTAAATCTGGTTGTGTTACGGTGGTGATTTGCAGTCAAGGATGCTCGCTTCTCCGGATCCCTGGAGGATATTCCCACAATGCATCAGGGCAGGAGATACTGGCAGTGACTGGTTTTCATAGAGGACTGTCAACTTCTTCATGATTAAGGATCTGACGCTAGGCCCAGGCTGGACGACGGTGCGCCTAGATCCATGTTATCAAGCCCTGAGTGGCCGCGAGTCTAAAGTCTCAGATTTTTGCCAGCTTTGAAACCTAAAATACTTCAACTGGAGATGAATCTGAGGCTTTCAGTATGCCAGCCTTGTGTTTTTCTTACTGAGCTTGCCCCCACCAAGCTCCCTGTGGTAGCACAGCCAGCAGCCAAAAAAATACTCGAGCAGATAGAGATCCAGGGTCAGTGTAACTCAGGGGATAAGGGTTGGGTCTAGGAATCCAACAGTTATGAGACCTGCCAATCAGAGAGTCAGCTCATACAATGCAGTTTCTGTTGGAATATGCAAGATCTGTAGTGCAGCCTTATAAAGATCATCCTACAGGGGGGCAGCTGAAGGACTGGTAGTTAACATAGCTAGAGTAGGGACCTCCCACATCTTCAAATTATGTCCTTCCTGTCTTCTGATTGGCTCTTCTGGAGACTTCCTGCTCCTGCAGAGCTTCCTTGCCTTGTTGTTGTTCCTCTCACAGCAGTTAGACTGGTTGGTTTAGGCTTTCTCTCTGTATGTTCTATAACAGTTTGTTCGTCTGTAACAAACCTACCTATTTTTCTCTGAACAGCCAGTGCTCCACCTCCTTTGCATATTTGAACTCTGCTGACAGTTTCTTCTTTCCACTTGTCGTGTCTTCCGGTTCTAGCCCATTCAGAGTCACTATACATGTTCATGTTATTTCTTTTTATGTTACTTCTTATTTCTGTCCGACTTTTCTCCCAGATGGAAAAGCAACAAGGGTTATCGCACCATTCTCTCTGTTCTGCTTTAACAACATCCTTATGAGGTAGGATAGGCTGAGAGAGTGCGATGGGGCCCCAAGGTCCCCCTGTGAGCCTTCCGTGACAGAATGTGGATTTGAACTCTGTTCTTCTAGATCCTGGTTTGACAGTCTTAGCCACTACATCGTGCTAGCTTTCATCTGATGTCCTCATTAGTGTCTTATTTATTTATTTCATTTGTACACCTCCTTCCTCCCCAGAGCGGAGCCAGAGCAGCTTACGTTGTTCTCTCCTCCATTTTATCTTCACAACAACCCTGTAAGGTAGCTCAGGCTGAGAAAGTGTGACTGGCCCTGGACCACTTAGCAGGCTTCTATGGCTAAGTGGGGATTCAAACGTGGATCTCCCAGGCCCTAGCCTGATGCTCTGACCACTACATTGCACTGCCTTTCATGCATCTTAGTGCTCTGTGGATAGGACTGCCCATTCTGGGTGAAGAAATATGTGGAGTTTTGAGGGGTGGAGCCTGGGGAGGGACCTCAGCAGGGTATAATGCCATGGAGTCCACCCTCCAAAACAGCCATTTTTCTCCAAGGAGCTAAACTCTATTGTCTGGAGATCAGTTATAATAGTGGAAGAGCTCCAGGTGCCACCTTGAGGTTGGCAACCCTCTCTGTGGATCTGTCTTGTGCTCTTTCTCTTCCCCCCCCCCTTCCTGGTAGGTTGTATGGTTCTGGTCCCTCCTCTTCTCCTGTCAGTCACAGTGCCAGTTTGGTGTAATGGTTAGGAGCGCGGACTCTAATCTGGGAGAACCGGGATTGATTCCCCACTCCTTCACATGCAGCTGCTGGTGTGACCTTGGGTCAGTTACAAGTTCTCTCAGGAGCAGTCCTGGAAAGAGCTCCCTCAGCCCCACCTCCCTCACAAGAGAGTATGTTGGGGGGAGGGGAAGAGAAGGGGATCGTAAGCCGCTCTGAGACTCCTTTGGGTGGTGAAGGGCAGGGTACAAATCCAATCTCCTCCTCCTCCTCCTTCTATTCCTCCTTCCTTCTTCCGCTTTTTTGTTTTAGTTTTTAATGCTTCCCTCAAGCCAGCCAGTCTTCTTTGTTTGCCCTTTGTGATTTCGAGATCTGTGCGTCAAGGGCCATCAAGTTGCAGCTGACATATGGCAACCCCAGAAGGTTTTCAACCAAGCCTTTCAGTGCAATCCTGAGCAGTGCCATCCTAAACATTGTCCTAAATTTATGCTTGTTGACTTCAATGGATCTAGAATTGCTTATCTCTGTTTAGAACAGGTCTCCCAGAAAATGTTTCATGGCACACTACTTCCGGATGTGGAGACTCCATTTCTCTGGAACAGGAAATAGCCCTTGATAGACCTCTCCTTTCCACATGAACACGTGAAGCTGTTGTACATACTGGATCGGACCACCAGTTCATCAAAGTCAGTATCGCCTACTCAGGCGGGCAGCAGCAGTCCAGGGTCTCAGGCAGAGAGGACTTTTCCCATCACCTACTGCCTGGTTCTTTAACTGGAGATGCCGGGGATCGCACCTGGGACCTTCTGCATGCCAAGCAGATGCTCTACCACTGAGCTACAGTGCATCTTTTCCAGACTTTCCTAACCCCTGTTTTGAGTAATCGAAGCTTCTAGCCCTCTTGAGACACTGGATTCTATGCGTTCACTGTGCACGGTGCGTCCCCCCCCCCCAATTCTGGCGTTACGAAGGAAGGTGAGGGGGAAGGAAACCTTCTCTCCGCTTTTTCTCGGTGCAGTGTGGTTCACAGGAGTTGCAGGGAGAGCAGATGAATGAGATGAGTAGGGTAGAGCCATTTGTATGCCGAAATGTGCTGTGGAAGTGATGTATAATGATAATAATGCATACAATGGCAGCATTCACCATGGGGAGATAACCACGGGATCCTTTTCTGAGATGGCTGTTATGAGCCTAGAGCCCAGGGGGGTGCGGGAGAATTTCTTCCCTTGTTGGTTTTCGACTGGGAAACAGAACAGCGCATTTGGGGAAGGGGGGGGGGAGAGAAATGATCTCTGACACATTTCCCCCCCCTAATTTAAATTTACTTGCAAACATTTAAATTTATGTCCTCTTAACGGCAAGTTTTTGTCAGGGTTCCCGGTTATGAAGCTTGTTGGATCGAGGTAGTTGTAGGCAGGGAGGGAACCAAACCGAAGTATAAAATATTCAATTTAGCTGTTCAGTATTCAGTTCCATATGTAGCAGAGTTGTTTCAGCTGTGCTCCATCGTCAGTGCCTGCAGAGAACTGGGAAGGGAGGCGGCTCAGTGGTAGAGCTGGTTCAATCCCTGCCATCCCCAGCAAAGTACTGGGTGGTCGGTGATGTGAAAGATCTCTGCCTGAGACCCTGGCTCAGTGGTAGAGCCTCTGCCTTGCATGCAAAAGGTCCCAGGTTCAATCCTGGCATCTCCCATTAAAAAGGCCAATAATGTGTAACAGGGAAGACCTCAACCTGACACCAAGAAAGACCTTGACCTGAGATACTGGCACAGTGGTAGAGCATCTGCTTTGCATGCAGAAGGTCCCAGGTTCAATCCCCTGCATCTCAGCTTGAGAAGCAGGTTTCTGGAAAGACCTGCCTCTGCCTGAAACTCTGGAGAGTTGCTTCCAGTCAGAGCAGGCAATTCTGTGTTAGATTAATCATAAGCTTGGTGCTAGAGCACCTATTGTCATTCAGAAGGTCCCAGCTTCTGTCCCTGGCATCTGTAGAAAACGATCTCCAGTGCTGAGGAAAGACCCTGATGAGATGCTGCCTGCCAGAGTCGGCAATACTGATTGACAAGGAATTAAGACACTGCCTCCCAGAGCAGACAAATATTGAGCTACAAGGAATTAAGATGGCACAAGGTTTGGCTCACATGCTTTGTATGCTGAAGGGCCTAGGTTCAGTTCCTGGCAGTTCTATGTGAAGGACATTGGGTAGCAGATGCTGGGGGAGGTCTTCACACTGCTGCTCAGATGCTACCAGCCAGAGCAGGAAATAGTGAGCTGACTCAGTCTGACTCAGTCTGACTCAGTGTACATGATGGTGGTGGAAAGTATTGCCAAGTCACAGCTGACTTGTAGCTAGAAGATCTCAAGGGCTGGGGAAGACCCTGCTGAGATGCTGCCTGGCAGAGCAGGCAAAACCCTGTCGGATTTTCAAAGCAAGAGATGTTCAGAGGTGGTTTGCCATTGCCAGTCTCCACTTCACGACCCTGGTATTCCTTGGAGGTCTCCCATCCAAATAATAGCTTCTGAGATCTGACGAGATTGGGCTAGACCGGTCAGGTCCGTTTAAGTCTAAGTTGCCATTTTTAAAAGCGGAGATTCTGTGTCTGACCAGAGGCGATTTATCCTCTTTTTTTTAAAAAACACAGTGCCGTGTTATACGGCGCAGTGTTACAATCTAAATATTTACATTGAATTGAGCTAGGGAAAGTGGGTTGGGGTGAGATTGATGTTCCTCTACCAGGTGACTCTGAATAAATATCTTCGGGTAATAGCCCTGTTTAATTTTCGTTTTGTAATTTCTAATGGCTCTGCAGGCGCGCCATTGGTTGAACAGGAGTCGTGCATGAATAATGTATGGCACAGAAGTTCCTTTTTTTAAGAGAAACAGCAAGGCTCCGGAGGAAACTGTTTCCACGTCCTTTGGAACGGTGCCCCCAAAAGTTGCATTTCCAAAGTACGCTTTGAAAGCTCCAAAAGTAAAACCCGAATTTGATTATTCTTTTGCCAGATGTTGAGATGTTCGTTTGGGGTCCCGCTAGAAAGTTAAGACAAGCCTTTGTCGAGAGATGGAACTGATGCCATAGGGCAGGGAGTTATAAGGGTGCCTCCCAAGTTTCTGGGCATGGCGTGTGGGGACTGCTGGCACCATCAGGACAGGGGGTTGGTACAAGGGGCTTAGCAGAGAGAGCCCCAGGTAAGGCTGACAGGTCCCCCCTGGCCACCAGCGGAGGGAGAGGAGGCAGAGTTGCCAGCTCCAGGTTGGGAAGCTCCTGGAGATTTGGGGGTGGAGCCCTGGGGAGGGCAGGGACCTCACTGGGGGAGAATGCCGCAGAGCCCACCCTCCAAAGCATCCCTTTTCTCCAGGGGAACTGGTCTCTGTGGTCAGCTTGGTGTAGGGGTTAAGAGCGCGGACTCTAATCTGGGAGAACCCGGTTTGATCCCCCACTCCTCCACATGCAGCGGCTGGTGTGACCTTGGGTCATTCATAAGTTACTTCAGAGCGGTTCTCTCAAGGGCAGTTCTCGAGAGAGAGTCCCACCTACCTCCCAGGGTGTCTCTGGTGGGGAGGGGAAGGGAAAGGGGATTGTAAGCTGCTCTGAGACTCCTTTGGGTAGTGAAGGGTGGGATATCAATCCAATCTCCTCCTCCTCTTCTTCTTCTTCTTCTTCTGGAGATGAGCTGTAATTCCAGGGGATCCCCAGGTCCCACCTGGAGGCTGGAATCCCTAGCTCCAAATAAAGGCTTTGGTCAGGGGCACTCTATGCAAATGGGTAACATGGGCCATTGCAACAGGCCCCACTTTGGGAGGGGCCCAACCACCTTCTACCCCAAGGATTGGGGGAAAGATGGAGGACTGGCTCAGCCTATCCCACCTGGGGCTTGGGCAGTTACTTCCCCATGCCGACTTCCACTCACCTCGCTTGGAGCCAGGGCCACCCCCTTGTTTGGCCATGGGGGTACAGTGGGGCTTTGGTGCTGGTGGGGTGGTGATTCTGGGACCCCATCCTGGACTTTTGCTAAGGTTGCCAACTCTGGGTTGAGAAATAACCTGGAGATTTTGAAGGTGGAGCCCAAGAAAAGAAGGGTTTGGGGAGGGGTGGGACCTCAATGAGGCCTATTTCCACAGAGTCCACCCTCCAAAGCAGCCATTTTTCTCCAGGGGAGCTGATCTCTGTAGTCTGGAGATGAATTCTAATTCCAGGAGATCTCCAGGCCCCATCTGGAGGATGGCAACCCTAACTTTTGCCCAGGGCCTCAGTCACTACAGCTGCCTCTAGCTGTAAGCTTCTTTCTCCCAAACGTCTTTCTCCCAATGCGTTCTTGAAATTGCCCTTCTGCTTATGGGGAAGGGGCCCCCCAAGCACCATGAAATCCAAGAGTCTAAGGTTACCTTCCTGCAGCCACTGCTTGGGACAGGGTGCCGGGCAAAGATAAGTCTCCAGCTTGGTGAAATTATGATTTCCATGACTGTCTTCAATTTTCGCAAAAAGAGCATGGTACAGACCTTACCCCCAGGGGATCGCATCGCTGAATAATGAAAACTCATTTGCTCCTTGGAGATGCTGCTGCTAGCTTTGTACAGGGAATATTTTTTTAAATACTGGGAAACGTTTAGCCACATGACCTCTCCCATCTGCCTTCTGAAGTCCCATCCTAGAAGAGCTGTACCACACAATATTTGGTGTGCAATCTCTCTCTCTCTCTCTGTCTCTCTCTCTCTCTCTGTCTGTCTCTCTCATATTTTATTATTATTCAAGAGGGCTTTTCTGCATAGGCATAAGATCATTCGAGCGTCAGAAGAGCCCTGCTGGATCAGACCAGGGGTCCATCTAGTCCAGCATCGTGTCCCACAAGTGGCCAACTAGTTCCTCTGGAGGGCCAGCAGCAAGGTATAGAGGCTGAGGCCTTCATAAGAAGAGCCCTGCTGGATCAGACTAGTGGTCCATCTAGTTCAGCATTCTATCTCACACAGTGGCTAATGAGTTCCTCTGGAGGGCCAGACAACAGGGCATAGAGGCCGAGGCCTTCCTAAGAAGAGCTCTGCTGGATTAGACTAGGGGTCCATCTAGTCCAGCATCCTGTCTCACACAGTGGCCAACCAGTTCCTCTGGAGGGCCAACAACAGGGCAGAGTGGCCGAGGCCTTCATAAGAACATCAGAAGAGCCCTGCTGGATCAGACCAGTGGTCCATCTAGTCCAGCATCGTGTCCAACACAGTGGCCAACCAGTTTCTCTGGAGGGCCAGCAACAGGGCAGAGAGGCTGAGGCCTTTATAAGAACATAAGAAGAGCTCTGCTGGATCAGACCAGTGGTCTATCTATTCCAGCCTCCTGTCTCACATAGTGGCCAACCAGTTCCTGTGGAGGGCCAACAACAGGGCAGAGAGGCCGAGGCCTTCCCCTGATGTTGCCTCCTGGCTCTGGGTTTCAGAGATTGCCTGCCTCTTAACTTGGAGATTCCCTTCAGTCACCATGGCTAGTAACCACTGATAGACCTCTCCTCCATGAATCTATCTAATCCCTTTTTAAAGCTGCCTGTTCCTGTGGCTGTCATTATATCCACGGGCAGCAAATTCCACATTTTAATCACTCTCTGTAAAGAAGTATTTCCTTCCAATAGGTTAGCACTGTACAAAACGATGCACAAAGTTACTTGGGCAAAATTGTTAGGGACTATAGTCTGTCCTGCTGCATATCATTTGCTGTAAATTGGATCCTGCTATGCGCTCTTGCATCATTTTATGTGTCATGTTAACACCTAAGCTTTGCTCTGGTTCTGCTTTTTAGATTTCTGGTTGCTTTTGCAACCCAAATCCTGTGTCATTGTTTATTGGATGCCCTGTCCTGTCGATGGAATCGACTCACTCTGTGTCATTCGCTTTGTTTCCCAAGGAGAAAGGCAGACTGTAAATGGCTTGAGGTGGGGTAGCCGTGTTGGCCTGAAGCAGCAGAACAAAGTCTGAGTCCGGTGGCAACTTTAAGACCAACAAAGTTTAATTCTGGGTAGAAGCTTTTGTGTGCATGCTCACTTCTTCAGATACAGTGGAACAGACACAGATACTTAGGCACCTTGACTCTAATTAGCTCTTCCTGGCAACTCCCCCCCCCCCCATGTAATATCTGAGGAAATCAGTTTCAATTATTCTGAATTAGTGTACATACTAAGTCTCTCCGCTCTCAGTTGGACTTTATTTGTCTTGCAGGTGCCACCGGACTCAAGCCTTGTCTTCACATCTGTTTGTTGCCTCTTGTATTTGTATGCCAATTTACTGCCATTTGTAGGTCTTTCTTACATCTAATCTCAGCTACAATCACTCAGTGCTTAAGCATCCTGACTCTAAATGGACCTAAACAAGCGAGCCAGTTTGGTGTGGTGTTTGGGAGCGCGGACTCTAATCTGGGAGAACTGGGTTTGATTCCCCGCTCCTCCACATGCAGCTGAAGTGTGACCTTGGGTCAGTCACAAGTTCTCTCAGAGCTGTTCTCTCAAGAGCAGTCCTCAAAAGAGCTCTCTTAGCCCCACCTACCTCACAGGCAGTGTTCCCTCTAAACTGAGTTAGTGTGAGCCAGCTCACAGTTTTTTTAGCCTCCGGCTCACACATTTTTGTCTTAGCTCAGGAAGGGATGGCTCCAGAGCAAACTAATTTATGCAGTGGCCAAATCGCTCACTCACAACTTTAATGCCGGTAGCTCACCAAGTAGAAATTTTGCTCATAAGACTCCACAGCTTAAAGGGAGCATTGCTCACAGGGTGTCTGTTGTGGGGAGGGGAAGGGAAAGGAGATTGTAAACGGCTCTGAGACTCCTTCGGGTACTGAAGGGTGGGGTATAAATTCAGTCTCTTCTTTTTCTTCTAATTTACTGCCACTCACTGGTCTTTCTTACATCCAATCTCAGCCATAATCACCTGGTACTTCTGTATCTTGACTCTCAATGGCCCTTCCTGACAAGAGCCTCCACCCCCTATAAGTAACGTTGGAGGTGGTTCTGTTCCAGTGGATCTGAGGAAGTGTGCCTGCACACAAAAGCTTATCCCATGAATAAAACTATGTTGGTCTTCGAGGTGCCACTGGACTCAAACTTTGTTCTTATAAATAACTTGAATTTTTTTTTTTTAATTTACGTTCCGTCTAGTCTGCCTTTCTCCCAGGGACTCAGGGCAGATTATGCAGAGTAATCAACAGAATGGGAATATCCAGGAACTGATGCATTAGGATTTTCGGAGTCTGGAACCTCCAGAACGAACTGACGCACAGCATAAGTGTTCACAGGATGCATGGAAATTGCGTAACAGGATCCTGCTTAGAATAAACTATATGCAGCCGTACAGACCACAGTCTCCATCATTTGTCCAAGTAAGTTTGTGAACCATTTTGTACAGGGCCAGCCCTATTACATGCACAGAAAAGCCCTCTTGGATAGTTCGGTGGTGCACGGATGCTATTTTCCGAGTCGTGGTCGCGGCCTCCGCAGGGGTAAACGCCGCCCTGGGATTCGACCTCTCCCAGCCTGAGATGGCTGCCCCATGGAGAAACTTGGCAAGCCCTTCCCACGATCCTTTCCCCCCACCCTCGTGGCCCCTTGTGTGTAGATGCACAGAGCTGGCTTCCATCCCCCTCTGAAGAGAGGTTACACAGGAAAGCGATTGACCTGCTGTTCTAATTGCCTGACATTCTGTTTAGTAAACCCTAATTACGGGAGCCCGGAGTTAAATGGGAGGCTGTTAAACCAGGATTGACAGCCGAGGCGGTGGATCTAATTACAGGCGTGCCTGATGCAGGGAAACAGCCAGCGCTGCCACTGTTGCCGTGGAAACAGGCACGGCATGCGCGCTGAGAAGGAAGCGGACGCCCAGTCAGGCACACTCCAAGCTCCACAGGCTCATGTGACTCTGGGTGGGTTTTTTTCTGGCAGAGGAAGCCCAAGGCATGGCACGGTGTAGGAAGTCCAGGCGGCTTGCGGGCCTGTGCCTCTGGCTGGTCAGGAGTTGAGTTGCGTGTGTTGGGTTGAATGTAAAATATATATATAATTTGCCTGGGAAGCACAGAAGCTTTGCTCAGTATCCCTGGTTCTCCATGTTTCTCGTTTAAGGGGAAAATGCTGCTCAAACCAATTACAAAGATGACCTGACTCCAATGGGAACAAGAAAAAGAAATTTTACTTACAGAAATAAAAGCACATCTTACATGGCAGATTTGTGTAGGTACATTGAACTTATTGGGAACTTGCTACAGCTCCAAGCCTATCTGCAGATGACAGAGAGCAATTCTCCTAGAGGGCAGACTCTGTGGCGTTATACCCTTTGGAAGGCAGACTCTGTGGCATTGTATCCTCATATACGCCCTCTCCTCCACAAACTCAGCCATGCCCAGGATTCACCTTCAAATCTCCAAACCTAGAATGGACAACCGTAATAGGGACTTGAGTCAGGTCACCAAAATACTGGATCCTCAGTCATTGATGCATAATGCCCGTAGCACCTGTATGGTGCCTTAATCTAAGATCTGTCTCTTTGAACAGCGCTGTTCATTCTCCCTCACTTCCCCCCCATACATTTATTTATCTATTCAATTTATACCTCGCCAAAACAGGCTCAGAGAGGCTTACATAAAAAGTTAAAATACATAAAACAAAATAATTATAAAACCGTTTCATAAAATACTAATAAACAGTATCAAATTGCACAGTGATGGTGGAATATAGTAGTAGGTCAGTCATAATACATGGTCAGCACTGAGGTTAGAGCTACTCAGTCCATATATGCTGGTGGAGCACAGGCTGTCAATGGTAAGATCAGGGGACAGGGCACTGGTCAATATTCAGTTATTGGCGGCTCCTTGGTTGAAAGCCTGGTGGAAGAACTCCATCTTGCAGGCCCTGCGGAACTGTCAGAGGTCCCACAGGGCCCTAATGTCTTCTGGGAGCTTGTTCCACCAGTACGGAGCCGCCACTGAAAAGGCCCTGGTCGTGGCTAGCCGTCTTTGGGACACCCTTTCTTGGAACACCCTCTCATCGGGCTTAGCTCAAGTCCAGGCTCAGTCTGGATCTTGTTCGACAGATGTTGTCGTCCCCCCCCTTTTTTTTGCAGGGGAGAAAATTGGGAATTGAGTGGGCTGAATGAAATGGGTAAAGGGGAGAAAAAACTTTCTGGGCCTAGTGCTGTCATGGAAGGATCAGTTTTTTATTGCTCCTAACCCCCTTCCCTCCTCCCCATGCTGTGGCCCAGATCTCAAGCGGGGGCCCTGCATAACCGTTTATTTTAAAAGGGAGTTGTGAGATCTGATGCGAGGGGCAGAGAAAAAGTGGACCGAGATGGATTTTTCTCCTCCTCTCGTGTTGCTGCAGTTCAGTGTCATCTTTTGAAAGTGTTTGGCAGTAGGCTCAAGACAGGGAGAAAAAGAAGCACGACATCGCACAGCAGGTAGTTGACCTGCCGAACTCCCTGCCACAAGATGCAGCGATGGGTGTCAGCTTAGGCAGTTTAAAAGGGAGTTGGACACACTCACGGAGGATAAGTTTGTCTCTGGCTGCTAGTCCTGAATTGGACCAGCTGGTCCTGCTTGTGGACTTTCCTGTGGCATCTGACTGGACATTCCTGGAAGCAGAGGGCTGGACTAGGTGGGCCATAGGTCTGATGGAACTGGGCTAATGCTCTTACCATGACTAGTCTCCTCTAGTTAGGTCTTCTATGAAGTCAGGAACATAACTGGTCATCTTAGATGACTGCAGGGAGAAAATCACGCCTCTTGTGTCCTGGGAGGTGGAGGATGCGTGCCGTTTGGCTTGCCCCACCGTCCTATTCTTAGAGGCGATCTTTTATCGTAATGTTCTGCTGTTTTGTTTTTGGGTGGTCTCTGCGACTGCAGTTTTTTTTTGGGGGGGGGGGGAGAGCTAAGAGCATTGTGGCCACCGAAAGATGAGACAGATCTTAAGAACATAAGAGAAACCAATGTTGTTGGATCAGGCCAGTGGCCCATCCAGTCCAACACTCCGTCACACAGTGGCCAAAAATACCAGGTGCCCTCAGGAGGTCCAGCAGTGGGGCCAGGACACAGGAAGCCCTCCCACTGTTGTCCCCCCCCCAAGCACTAAGAATACAGAGCATCACTTGCCCCAGACCGAGAGATCCTATCTATGCCTTGTGGCTAATAGCCACTGATGGACCTCTGCTTCATATATTTATCTAATTCCCTCTTGAAGCTATCCGTGCTTGTAGCTGCCGCCACCTCCTGTGGCAGTGAATTCCATGTGTCAGTCACTCTTTGGGTGAAGAAGTACTCCCTTTTATCCGTTCTAATCCAACTGTTCAGCAATTTCATGGAGTGCCCACGAGTTCTTGTATGGTGAGAAAGGGAGAAAAGTACTTCTTTCTCTATCTGCTCTATCCCATGCATAATCTTATAAACCTCGATCATGTCACCCCTCAGTCGTCATTTCTCCAAGCTAAAGAGCCCCAAGCACTTTAACCTTTCTTCATAGGGAAAGTGTTCCAACCCTTTTATCATTTTAGTTGCCCTTTTCTGTACTTTTTCCAATGCTATAATATCTTTTCTGAGGTGTGGCGACCAGAACTGTACACAGTACTCCAAATGAGGTCACACCATCGATTTATACAGAGGCATTATGATACTGGCTGATCTGTTTTCCCTTCCTAACAACCCCCAGAATAGCATTGGCTTTCTCATTGCAGTCGCACACTGTCTCGACATTTTCACTGAGTTATCTTCTATGACTCCAAGATCTCTCTCTTGGTCAGTCTCTGCCAGTTCAGACCCCATCAACGTGTATTCATAGTCAGGATTTTTGGCTCCAGTGTGCATCAGTTTGCACTTGGCCACATTGCAGTGGAGGGTTTCACAGACCAGAGTCTGTTTCTTCAAACATAACGAGCAAATCTTCACTATGCTGTGAGGATCCACTCACTGTGTGTGAAGAATGGAGGTCTAGCCTGCCAATAAGATCTTGTTAGTCTTGAAAGCGCTGCAAGATTCCTGTTTGTTGGAACTAGAAACTGCTACACACACACACACACACACACACACAAACACACACAAACACTGAGCAGATCTTGGGCTACAGAGCCAGCAGGAAACTGATCCTGCAGATAGGCTCTTGAGCACATGAAACCTCAGCGGGTCCATGGTGTGAACATGCTGTACGCTTCTTCATTTTGGAAGCAGACAAAAAAAAAAAAGATCTTGTGAAACAAGGCCGATTTATGGCCCTGGGAATGAGCTCTTAGCAAACAGGAAAGCACTTGACCGTGGCCTCTGATTATCTCCGCGGGCGTGTGGGTGGGGCTGATGCAGTCATTGCATTTCTTGGTCTCTCTCCTCCAGCGTCTCTGCCTCCTTGGTCTTTGATGTCTCTGCTGTGTTCCATGGGTCCCAGTCCTCCTTCCTGTTGCAAATAATAGGACACCCCTCCTTCTTCGGAAGTTTGCAAGCAGAGGCTGGATGGCCACCTGACAGCAATGCTAATTCTGTGATCATGAGAGGGAGGGCAGGAAGGGTCGCATCAGTGCTTAGTTCTCGTGGCCCTTTCTGACACGCCCAGGGAAATGCTGATCGCCACTTTGGGGTCAGGAGGCAGTTTTCTTCAGGGATCCTGGAGGTTTTTTGTAATCTACTGGGCATGGAACAGTGGTCACTGGGGGTGTGGGGGGGAAGTATTTGTGAATTTCCTGCACTGTGCAAGGGGTTGGACTAGATCAGGGGTGGGCAATTGTTTTGGCTCAGGGGCCACTTTGTGGGAGCGGAGGTTAGCGGAGGGCCGCACCTTTTAAAATGATTGCATTCATTAGCTAACTTTGCATTTCAGAAAAAGTATAAATTGTACCATAAAAATCAATAAATATAAATTAAATAAAATAGTGGTAAAATAGTGGTAGACAGAGAGAGACACACGGGGAACATAGGGAGAGAGAGAGGAAGACACACACAGAGGGACAGAGAGAGACAGACAGACAGAGACAGACTCAGAGGGACAGAGAGAGAGACACGGGAACATAGGCTTGGTAATGTGCCCGCCTCCTGGACACTTCACTCCCGGAGCGCCACTTCTCTGTGCTCCGGGCCCAGCAGAGGCCTGACTGAAACCACGTGGCCGACTGTCTTGGTGGGCCGCAAAAAACTCTGTGGCGGGCCGCATGTGGCCCCCGGGCCGCAATTTGCCCACCCCTGGACTAGATGACTCTTGAGGTTCCTTCCAACTTTGTGATTCTATGATTCTAATTACCAAGGAGTTGGCACCCCTTCTCAAGGAGGAAAAGCTATCTCTTGGGGGGCGGGGGGGCTTTTTTAGTTCAGGATAAATGAGTGGGTGGACATGACAGAGATTTTCTAAATTATGCTTGGTGGGAAGAAAAGTGGCAAGTGAACTTTCCCCCCTCTCTGATAACACTAGAACTCAGAGGCGCCCAATAACACAGATCGGTGGTCGATTTAGTAGGGGCAAAAGAACCTACTTTTCATGCGGTGCATTGTTTAATCTGTGGGATTCACTGCCGCTAGATATAGGGATGGCCGCTAGCTTAGATAGCTTGAAGAGGGGGATTGGACTATGCTCCCTCTAAGACTGTGGAGTCTTGTGAGCAAAAATTGCACTTTGTGAGCTACTGGCATTAAAGTTGTGAGTGAGCAATTTGGCTACTGCATAAATTAGTTTGCTCTGGAGCCAACCTTCCTGGGCTAAGACAAAAATGTGTGAGCCAGAGGCTAAAAAACTGTGAGCTAGCTCACACTAACTCAGCTTAGGAGGAACACTGTTCTGGAGAAATTCATGGAAGATAGAATTGTCGATGGTCCTGGCCTGGATAGCCCAGACTAGCTCAGTCTCATCAGGTCTCAGAAGCTAAGCAGGGTCTGCCCTGGTTAAGTACTTGGATGGGAGACCGCCAAGGAAGTCTAGAATCGCTGCACAGAGGTAGGCAATGGGAAACGACCTCTGCTCATTTTTTGCCTTGAAAACTCTATGAGGTCACCATAAGTAAGCTGTTTGTCCCAGCACTTTCCACCATCCAGACCCCTTTCTTTGCAAACCACCTCTGAATGTCCCTTGCCTTGAAAACCCTGTGGGGTCTCCATAAATCTGTTGCATTTCGATGGCACTTCACACCACAGGTCTACCAACAGCTGAATGGAACCTCCATGTTCAGCACTGCTAGTTGCTTGGGGTGGGGGGTGGGGGATATAAGTTGCCTTCATGCCCTGTTTGTAGGATTCTAGGTGAATCTAGTTGGCCAGTGTGAGAAAAAGGATAGTGGACCAGATGAGCCTTTGAACTGATCCAGTGGGGTTCCTGTGAGTGCCACCATAACCTGGATAGCCCAGGCTAGCCCAGTACCATCATATCTCAGAAGCTAAGCAGGGTCAACCTTGGCTAGTATTTGGAAGGGCAACTTCCAAGGAGTACCAGGGTTGTGACCAGGGCTATTTTGGGGCAGGAACACACAGGAACAGAGTTCTGGCTGGCTTCTGAGTTGGCCACGCCTACAGCCTCCCCTCCCCCCAGGTTCCCCAGGCACCTCACAAGCCACAGGGCGCCTGGGGAAGCCAAGCCAATCCAGGGAGGGAAGGCAGTTTAAGAGAAGAAGAGAGAGAGGAGAGATTGGATTTATACCCCGCCCTTCACTCCCCAAGGGAGTCTCAGAGCGGCTTACAAACTCCTTTCCCTTCCCCTCTCTACAACAGACACCCTGTGAGGTAGGTGGGGCTGAGAGAGCTCTTTCCCAAGCTGTCCTTGAGGGAACTGCCTCCCCTCCTTGGGTTCCCCTGGCAGCTGTGGGGTGCCTGGGGAAGCCGATCCAGAAACGGCCTTCCTTCCCTTGCGTGCCCCGCAAGCACCTGGGGAAGCCAATCCTGGGAGGGAGCTGCACTGTCAGGGGTGTGGCCTAATAAGCTAATGAGTTTCTGCTGTTGGGTGTGGCCTGTTATGCTAATGAGTTCCTGCTGGGCTTTTTGTACAAAAAAAGCCCTGGTTGTGACACAGAGGCAGGCAATGGCAAACCATCTTTGAAACGTCTCTCACCTTAAAAGAAGTGTAGCTCACCACCTAGTGGTGTATAATGCTAAAATGGTTAGAACTTCTGGCTGCCAGACAATCTTAGGATCTCCTGGCTATACTACACACGAGACCATACGATAATTAATTAATTAATTCATGTTAGCGCCGTCTGTTCTGTTTCCTAGCACCAGGCAAACACTTAGGAGAAAAGAAACTTGGTGTCTGAAAAGGTGGGCCTGCCGGGATTAGACCTGTTCATTAAGGGATGCAGGAAACATTTTCCGCTTGTCCATCTGAGTGAACGCCTGGATCATATGAAAGTGAAAGAAAGGGAGGCAATTTTTTTGCCAGTTTTGTCTCCTTCCCCAGACTTCTGACTCTCCCTCTCATTGGGGAGGATTTGGGGCTGCAGTGGTGGGTAAGGAACTCTCCTTTTCCCTGACTCATATCTGCTCTCAACATTCCCTGCTCTGGAGGCATATTTAGCCCTCATCAGACTGGTTAAGATTTATTTTTTTTGGTCTTCTGTTAACATACAAAATTATATTTTCTGCATATCTGGGGAGTCCCATGAGTATGTAGAACCCCCACCTTGTACGTGGATGTCCTGATTTTGCCGCTTTCTCAAATGACACACAGGGAGGTGGGGAAGCAACCATTTTGTGCTTAGGTGTTTGTGATTCTGCCCTGCCTCGACGTGGCCCAGGGAGGCAGACATTGAGTTCTCATTCCCTCCCATGTTATCTCTGAGGCTGGTCAGGCCGAGAGGAAGGAAGGGATTTGACCTAGTGAGCTTCAGGGCTGAATGAGGGCTTGAAACCGGTTCTCCTAGGCCCATGTGCACTGCTGTAGCACTGCGGGTTCCCCTTTATCTGTCGCCTATCCGGACGGGAAACACCAGCTTCTGCCTCCATGGCTTGGCGTTTCCCTGCTTTGCAACATTTCAGGTTAGGCTCCAAACAATGGCTTTTGAAGATGTTTGTGAGGCTCCAGGGAAGGGGGGGGGACTCTCTAAATGGTTCGGCTGCCTTGTGTACGTTCCCTTTTAAGTGTGGGTGTGCAGAGTGAGCATGTGCAGAGCTGGGAAGACGAGGATGGCGCTGCCAGAGCCACCCGATGGCCAGGCCAAGTGCTTGCCAGCCCAGGGCTAACGGGAGTGCGGGAGCCAAGGTAGGGGCTGAGAATCCTTGCGCGCATGAGATGGGAGCGAGCTCTCATGCGCTGCCCTTCCCCGGCTCGGGTTGCCTTAGAGGTTGTGGATTCTTCTTTATGCCAAAAAAAAACAAGGCCATCTGTTTCTGCCATCGCTGTTTATGTGTGGAAGTTTGTGCCATGGAAATCCTGTGTGTCTTCCCTGAGCACTGCTTCAGCGGTCGGAAATCGACTCCGGAGAAGAGACACACGAGCTTTCCCTTAGCCTGCACCTTGCCGTGGCTTCCTCCCTTCTGTGCGCCTGCCCCTTTGTGAGTGGCCCATTTTGAAGGGCTTTAATGAGGCTGGGAAGACTACAAGGTGGTGGGGGAGAGAGAGAGAGAGAGAGAGAGAGCGAGCAGGCTCAGATCCCTGCGATCCATGTTATTCCTTGCGCACAGGGGTCAAAGCTGCTTTTACTCCTCCCTGGTTCTCCCTGCCAGGTCTCCCGGGGAGCTGTTCTTCAGCACTCCGCCCCGACTCCCGGCCTCTTCCCCACCGAGCATCTGATCCGCAAGCTTCTTCAGCAGCTGCTGCGCCCTCCTGCTGATTTTTTTTTTCCAATAGAGGTTGGGATGAGACCCCTGTTCCTTACGTGCTGCCTGCACGTGGGCAGGATCAGGCATAGCTGGGAAAGAAGTGGGAGGGTGTGTGTGTGAAAAATCCCTCTGTCTGCAAGCTGCAGGGGAGGGCCCATGGCTCAGTGGTAGAGCATCTGCTTGGCATGCAGAAGGTCCCAGGTTCGTTCCCCTACATCTCCAGTAAGGACCAGGTAGGAGGTGATGGGAAAGGCCTCGGCCTGAGACCCTGGAGAGCTGCTGCCAGTTGGAGGAGATGAGACTGGCTTTGATGGACCAAGGGTCTGATTCTGTATAAGGCAGCTTCATGTTTTGCTAAGGCTTTCTCCCCTTGGTGATCATGGCCTTCTTCATTTTGATCTTCACAAGTGATGTTCTGTATTCTTGGTGGGTGGGGTGCAATATATGAACACATGAAGCTGCCTTATATTGAATCAGACCATCAGTCCATCCAAGTCAGTATTGTCTACTCAGACTGGCAGCAGCTCTCCAGGGTCTCAGGCAGGGGTCTTTCACGCCACCTACTGTCTGGTCCTTTTAGTGGGAGGTGCCAAGAATTGAACTTGGGACCTTCTGAGTGCAAAGCAGATGCTCTACCACTGAGCCACAGCCTCTCCCCAACAGTGGGAGGTCTTCTGGAGTTCTGGTCCTGTTGGTGGACCTCCTGATGGTGCCTGGGTTTTGGCTACTGTGTGACACAGAGTGCTGGGCTGAATGTGCTGTTGAATCATAGAACCATAGAGTTGGAAGGGATCTCCAGGGTCATCTAGTCCAACCCCCTGCACAATGCAGGAAATTCACAAATACTTCCCCTCCACACATCCCCAGTGACTGTTGTTCCATGCCCAGAATTATTGGATCATTGGCTTGATCCAACATGGCTTCTCTTATGTTCATGCGCAAGCTGCAGCTAGCTTTAGAGCATGGTGCTTTTGCAGGAGAATGGGATGGTCTGCAATGTGTGGATTGATGTATTCACTTGGGATATTTCTCCACTGCCTCTTCAGAACCCTGCTGGAGATGGCTTTTGGATGATGGATCCTCTTGGACCATTTCCTAGCGCCATCTGCAGGACAGCTCTTTGTATTGTGAGCTGGCTTGGGAACCCCTCTCTGGTTTACCTTGGTTTGAGGATTCCAAACAGCTTTGACACTCCGATGTGCAATGAAACCGCTTGCACCCAACCCCTTTGTTTGCAGGGACTCTCTGGCATTATATCCCACCTCACAGGGTTGGCATGGAGCATGGCATAGTAGCCTGAGTAGCATCATTAAGTGTTTCAGTGGCCTCGAGTGTGGTGTCATGAGTGGAGTGGTGGATTAGGATCCTGGGCAACCCAAGTTTGAATCCCCACTTCTACTCTAAAAGCTCACTGGGTGACTTGGGGCCCATTGCAAACTCTCAGTCTGGCCTAGGGTTGCCAGGGAGACCAGAAATGATGTTGGGTATTTTTAGGCCTACTTCTGGTTTCGGCCTACTTTTGGTCGAGCGGTGACACTCTGGTTTTTTGTCAAAACTCTGTGGTAAATTCGGCTTTAGACCATAGAGTTTTGCTTGAAAACCAGAGGGTCACCCCCAAACGGAAGTAGGCCTGAAATCGGAAGGGGACCCGAAACTAGAAGTAGGCCCAAAAAGGTGAGTTGGGGGTGGGATTTTCCCTTGCTAGCCAGCTGGCCAGTGGCAGGCAAGAGCCTGCGAATGCGGGGGTTCCCTCACTCCCACTGGGGGGCTGGCAACCCTAGCCTGGCCTACCCCACAGGGCAGTTGTTGTGAAAGGTCGGAGGAGGGGAGAGTGACGTTCTAGAGCCTCTTTGAATTCCAACTGGGGCAAAAGTGGGATATACATAAAGAAGTGCCAATGCAAGCGTGCCAAGGAGGCACAAGCTGTAACAGGTACTTCCTGCAGAATACTGCCAATGGGCTTGCTTTGCGGAAAGAGCGAGTGGCCCATAAATTCCCAGCTCAACGTCTCCCTGCCCACTGTCTGCCTCTGAATAGCAACCCTGGACTTCCTTGGAGGTGTCTCAGTGCCCTGCTTAGCACTGAGATCAAGCTAGTCTTGGCCTTTCTTATTACTTCTGATAATTTTGAATATCGCCCAGCTACATAAGAACAGGTGTGCTGGATCAGACCTGTGGTCCATCTGTGTTTTATTTTACATAGGAGTCAACCAGATACCCCCAGAAAGCGTCCATACAGAGGTCAAAGCTGTTCCCTATTGTTGCCTCCATCACCGGTGTTCAGAGGGTAACTGCCTCTGAACATGGAGGCTCCATTTAATCATCATGGCTAATAGCCATTGATAGACTTCTCCTCCATGAATTTGTTTAATCCCCTTCTACAGCAGCTAAACTAGCATCCAGCGCTACATCCTGTGGCCGTGAATTCCACAAGCCAATCGGTCACTGAGCCAAAAAGTACTTCCTCTTGTCTGTCCTGAATTTACAGCCCATTAACTTCATTGGGTGCCCTTGAGTTCTAGTATTTTGGGAGCTGGAGAAAAAGTTCTCTCTCCCTTTCCTCCACCCCCATACGTGATTTTATAAGCCTCTGTTCCCCCCCAATCCCATTTAGCAGCCTTGTCTAGACTAGACTAAACTGATAGATGTTGTCATGTTGAATATATAATACTATCTGGAACTATGAATCTGTAAGGTGAATCATTCTGGCTCTTAGCGCAAAATTGCTTTATTTTCATTTTTTAGAATAAATTCTATAGCTTGCACATGCCAATTTTAAAAGGCACTATATAAGTAATGGCAAAATGAGACCTCCATGTTCACTTTATTTCAGCTGGGGGGCATTGCCCCATCTGGGGAATCTGGGGGGGGGGAGCCTCGTGCCAGAGCTCTTTGTGAGTGCCAGTATCCCATAGGTCTATGGTAGAGTCAGATGAGAGAGTGAGGTTCTCTGAAGATTTTTATAGCAGATGTCCAAACTTGTTCTACAGAATCTGTAAGACTTCTGTTATGGCCAGTGTTGCACAGAGAATGCTTGCACATGCTATGAAATCCTGGGGAAAAAATCTTTCCTTTTCAGTCCTGTAATAATTCATTGTAACTATCATATGGCATTGTGTGTAGTATAGCCAGGAGATCCTAAGATTGTCTGGCAGCCTGAAGTTCTAGCTCTAGTTCTAGATCAGGTCATAGGCGATTGGAAAGACCTCGATCTGAGACCCTGACTTGGTGGTAGAGCATCTGCTTGGCATGCAGAAGGTCCCAGGCTCAATCCCCAGTATCACTGGTTAAAAGGATTAGGTCATTGGTGAACAGAAAGACCTTGATCTGACCCCATGGCTCAGTGGCAGAGCATCTAGATTCCATCCCCAGTGTCTCCAGTTAACAGAAGCAGGTAGTAGGTGATGGGAAAGACTTTGATCTGAGACCCTGGTTCAGCAGTTTGCCTGTAGAAGGTCCCGGGTTCCATCCCCGGCATCTCCAGTTAAAAGAAGCAGGTGATATGAAAGACCTCCACCGGCGACCCTGGAGAGCCATTGCCAGGCAGAGTCTGGCTCCACTGAAGTCAGCTTTCATGCGTTCACGCGAACGGCTCCTCTTCTGGTTAAGGTCGCATTGTAACATTTGTCGTCACCAACCATGCCCACCGTGCGCCCATTGTGCTCCATCTCACACCATGCGCTACTTGGGATGGGGGCGTTCCAAGGAACAAATCAAGAAAGGCAGAGCTGCAGCCAATCGTGTGTAGTTTGTCTCTGAGGATGTGTACTTGTATAAAGGCTTGTCAGATCAATGCAATCTGGCAGGCGGCTGTTGGATCAAAGCACTGTCTGACTCAGGGCCAAGTAAATTGTGATCCACAGTTAGGTTTCCCCCGTGGTTTTTTTTAAAAAGGTGAAAAGCAGAGGCGAGGGAGGGAGGGGATGAGGGCCTTGACATGGGGGGGTGGGGAATGAATCCTTCACCCCACACTGATCTCCTGTTGCAGACCCCCCCCCTTTCTTGAGCTGCCATTTGACCCATGGGGGGGAATGTTCATAATCTCTGGGCTTGCGTGAAACCGCATTCCTCTCAGTAACTGGTCACCATGCCACACAATTGTTTTGCAGATGTGACTTTGCTTTTGTCTCTGTATGTCGCTTTGGATACTTAAATATATGTATATATTTAAATGTGGTGGTTAAACTTTAGCAAACAAATAAGGCGGTGTTGGGCTGTGATCCCCATGCATGTTTACTCGCAAGTAATACCCATGGAACAAAGCTGGATCTACTTCTGGCCTGCATGGGCTCACGCTCCATGTTTAGGCTTGCCTCCTTTTATTCAGCAACCTCCTAAAGTTTCCATTTTTGAAGTCTGGGGAACATCCGGCCTTATTCAAACTCCATGGGTTGCCAGGCGCATCTTAGGATCAGCCGTTTGTGGAGACCATTAGTTCTGTGCGGCGGCCTGATGTTGGATGCAGGTGGTATCAAAACGTTATCAGAATTCTCCCCCGAAATGTGCATATTGCCAAAGCCAGTTTGGAGTCAATAATCCCATCTTTCAGAGGGTACATTCCTTGCCAGCTCCTCTCTATCTGGCTCTGCCTGCTACTGCCTTGACCAGGCTGGCCCAATCCTGACAGGTCTTGGAAGCGAAGCAGGGTATTTGAATGGGCGGCCTCCAAGGAATACCAGGGGAGCGAAGTGGAGGCAACAGATAGATCAATGGGCTGGATGAATATAAGGCAGCTTCATGTGGGGAGCTGAATAGAGCTCATGGGGTATGGTAGTTTGAGGAATGAGGTATGCTTTTCTCCCTTTCCCCATCAGCGCCTTCTCTGTCTTGGCACCTCCCTCACCTTCAGAGCAATGTTTCCTCTAAGCTGTGGAGTTCTGTGAGCAAAAATTCTACTTGGTGAGCTACCGGCATTACAGTTGTGAGCAGGTGATTTGGCCACGGCATAAATTAGTTTGCTCTGGAGCAAAGACAAAAATGTGTGAGCTGGAGGCTAAAAAAACTGAGCTAGCTCACACTAACTCAGCTTAGAGGGAACACTGTTTCAGTGATGAGGCAGATGGGTGCCAAAGACAGGGCTTTTTGAGTCGTGGCCCCTCGCTTGTGGAATGACCTTCCCCCGAGGCCCTCCTGGCATCTACATTGCTTTCTGTTCAGCACCAAACCAATTACGGGCTTGCTCTTTTAACACTATATTGGCCTGGAAAGTATTGTTTTAAGCTGTCTGTGATCTGTTTTTATGACATCCATTTTGATGCCAGGCTGGCAGTTTTAATGCTGGGTTTTAATTCATACCTTTTAGTGTTTTGTCCTTACTGTTTTTTTATTTTGTACGCCGAATCAGCCGGGCTCCACAGAGAGAGGGCATAAAACTCTTCTAAATAAATAATTTGCAATTAAGGTTTCCTGGCCTTCGGGCGGGGGGGTGTGTGTGTTAGGGTTGCCAGCCAGAGATTTGGGAACGAAGCCTGGGGAGGACAGGGACCTCAGTAGGGTACAATGCCACAGAGTCTCCACCCTCCCAAACAGCCATTTTCTCCAGGGGAAATACAACAAACAAACAAACCCTGATATGTGAATGACTAGGACTTTTTAATAAGGATCATATTATATTAAATATAAAACTTTACACACAATCACAAGGAAAAGTCCATCATACTCAATGAGCACCCGGATATAAACTCATTTCATCCCAATCTTCCTCAGGAGTAATCCTCTTGTATTGAAAGGTGTCAGCCTCGTGATACAGCTCAGTGTCGCTTGATACAGCTCTCTTGATACAGCTCAGTTTTCTCCAGGGGAGCTGAACTCTGTAGTCTGGAGAGGAGCTGTAATTCTGGGGGATCCCCAGGTCCCACCTGGAGCCTGGCAACCCTATCTGCAATGCATCCTCAATTCCATTTTTAAGTCTATCCAAGTTTCAGACGTGGGTTTTTCTACAACATCCCGAAACATTCTCTCCACCCACCCACCTTCTTTTCTTTTTAAAAATTGTCCTGAGCATCCAGAATTACGAATACTTCTGAGAATACACAAGCTTTCCTGCTGTTTTATAATGCATGCAATTTTGTGTGTGTGTGTTAAATCGGTCCTTATAAAGAAGCTATTCAACAACTTTTTGTCAGGGACCAAGCCTAGAGCTGTTTGGTACAGGAAATACTGTCACAGTGGGGCGCGGAGCATGCTGAATAGCCTTTTTAAATTAATAGTGGCGGTAGAAAGTGCCATCAAGTCACAGCTGACTTATGGCTACCGCTCAAGAGATTTACAAGGTAAGAGATGGACAGAAGTGGTTTACCATTTCCTGCCTCTGCATGGCGACCCTGGACTTCCTGGGTGGTCTCCCATTCAACTACTAACCAAGACTGACCCTGCTTAGCTTCCAAGATCTAACAAGACTGGACTAGACTGGGCCATCCAGATAGTATCGAAGACTAACTATTGCAGGGGTTAAGGCCTTGTTAAAAAATATTTGAGATGAAACATCCCCACGGTGACTGCCTCCCCGCCTGCAGCTAGTTTAAGACCAGCTTGCCCATTTTGTCTGTCTGATAACCATCTTGCTGTATTTTTAGCTCCGCTTCTGTGATAAGCGATTGGCAATTTCCAATTAGCAGACGCTTAAGTGAATCCTCACGGATACTAATGAACCCCGCTCATTGTTTCTCTCCTGAGGGGGGAGAGACGGCATCCCTAATTCTTGCCCACATTTTAAAGTTAAGTGTTTACTTAAGTGCTTGGATGAGCCATTTTTGGGATGCCAAGGCAATTCTCGAAAATTAGGGTTCCTTCCTTCCCATCCTCCCGCCGGGCTTTTCTGGCGAAATTTCCAGAATGAGTTCTTTTCCTAGGGCATGGTCCTGTTAGCCTCAGTCTTGGAAGTTCTATTTTTTTAAAAAACGTTTATTTTATAGGAATCTCTAGGGTCTACCGATTTGTGTTAAAATTGCTAAGTAAGGGTGCACACTTAGGATCCCTGAGCAACGCTCCCTCTAACCTGTGGAGTCATGTGAGCAAAATCCTACTTTGTGAGCGACTGGCATTAAAGCTGTGAACAAGCCGTTTGGCTGCTGCATAAATTAGTTTTACACCATCCTTCCTGAGCTAAGACAAAAATATGTGAGCCGGAAGCTAAAGAACCGTGAGCTAGCTCACACTAACTCAGCTTAGAGGGAACACTGTTTGGATGGGAGACCGCCGAGGAAGTCCAGGGTTGCTACGCAGAGGCAGGCAGCGGCAACCCAGCTCTGTTCATCTCTTGCCCTGAGTTGGGTGGGCCAGGCTAGCTTGATATCATCAGATCTAGGAAGCTAAGCAGGGGCAGCCCTGGTTGGTATTGGGATGGGAGACCACCAAGGACGTTCAGGGTTGCTACGCAGAGGCAGGCAATGGCAAAACACCTCTGAATGTCTCTTGCCTTGAAAACCCCAAGGGGTCACCATAAGCCGGCCGAGACTTGACGGCACTTGCCTCCATCACCACCGATGAAATCTCTCTTCCAAGGTCAGAAAGCAAGCAAGAAGACTTTGGCTGGGCTGAGAGCTGCTTCACGGTCTGCAGTTTTGGCCTGTCTGGCTCTCTGGGGCTGGTTGCTTGAAAGAAGAGCCGGCAGAGGAGGCGATCCCGTCGGGCTTTTCTTGGGGGGTTTGGTTAGGCTGTCCGTCGGAGGCGTGTGTGAGTCGAAATATTCCCCCAGCCACAAACCGTGGCCATTGATCTCCTCCCAGCATATGTGTGCGTGTGTGTGTGTGTGTGTGCAGTTCTGCTTTATGTGGGTTTCGACCTCCCGGCGCTTAACAAAGTGAAAATAAATATTTGATTATTCTCCTAAATAAAAATCGATAGCGCTGCTGGTTGGCTAAGTAAATCGCGGGCCCCATAAATTTTCCCCACGCGCCGCTTGTGGATCTCTCCGTTAATGGCTGTTTTAAAGGGTGCTGCGCAGGAACTATAATTAAAAAGGCAGAAGGGAGAGGCCAGGCGTCCCCCCCCCCCCTTTAAAACCTGAGCTTGAACTGGAGATTTCCTGGTCAGGATTCGGCTTGGAGCTGATTCCCAAAGGAGACTGCTGTTGCCGCTGGTCCATTCCGTGTTGGAATGTGCCAGAGTGGTCCAGGTCGGGAGGGTGGGGGTTGCCAACATCTTGGTGGTAGCTGGAGAGAGCCCAAGATTACAACTGGTCTTCAGATGACAGAGCTCAAGTTCCCTTGTAGGAAATGGCTGCTGTAGAAGGCGGTCTCAATGCCCCAATGTGGGCCTTTCCCTCCCCAAACCCCGCCCTCCTCTGGCTTCACCCCCAAAACCTCCAACTATTTCCCAACCAGGAGGTGGGGACCCACAGGAAGGGTCACACTCAGCCCAAACCCTGTGAGGGCACCAGTTTGCTGTGAGAGCCAGTTTGGTGTAGTGGTTAAGTGCACAGACTCTAATCTGGGAGACCCGGGTTTGATTCCCCATGCCGCCACTGCTGGATGACCTTGGGCAAGCCATAGTTCTGTCAGAGCTGTTCTGAAAGAGCAGTTTCTCTCAGAGTTCTCTCAGCCCCACCTACCTCATGGGGTAACTGTTGTGGGGAGGGGAAGGGAAAGGAAGCTGCTCTCAGACTTCCGAGCGAAGGGCAGGATATAAATCCAATCTCCTTCTCCTCTTCCTCCTCCTCCTCCTCTCCTTCTTCTGTTCCGTTTTGCAAGAATGTTTTTTTCCTTGAAATTGATGAATAAAACAAACAGTAGGAACACTTATTGGGGGGGGGGGGATTGTATTTTTTCCTTGTTTGGAAACCTATGGCCTAGAGCAACCTGCTACATTGATAGGGATTCCTGGCTGGACCAAAACCCAGAGAATAGAATGCGTTTCACAGTAATGCACCTGCAACAGGTTGTTGGCAGATTTTAGGCTCCAGCTAGATGAGATGTTAGCCCCTTGGGAAGCTGGGAAACCATGAACACGGAACATAGAGCCCCACAATGGCAGTAACCCTCCTCCTCCAAGGTGCCCTTTCGACTTGGGAAAATGACTCTGAGGGAAGGCAGGGGCCCCTTCTCCACCTGTGCCGTGGTCCTGATCTGAATCAAGTTCTGCAGATCTTGGGGAAATAAGTTTCCTGCAGCCACAGTCTGGCTGCAGGGAAGGCAATTCAGGCTGAGGGAACTTAGACTTGATTCGTGGACAAGCATCTTACAACAAACCAGTAAGGGAGGCTGGTAATTATTACCCCCGGATTGTAGATTGGGAATTGGGCATGGCTGAGGCCGGGAAGGAGGAGGGGCTTGTTTAAAAATCATCTGAGGCAGATTTCAGATTGGAAACTTCTTGATTATTCAGTTTCTTAGCTGTTCCATGACCACTCTGCCCTGCCTAATGAGCTGGGATCATCCAGATACCAAGCTGTGCCAGAAGGGCTCACACTGCTCTTCACAGCAGCTGAAATGCTCCAGAGATCTAATTATTGACCTCCTAGCATTTCGCCTGGCTTGGCCCTCCGGATTCCATTTACTGGCAGTGCCAGGGATTGAACCCGGGACCTTCTGCGTGCAAAGCATATCCTGGGTCACAGCGCCACCTGGAGGCTTATCCTGGCATTGATGCCTAAGATCCTTTTAAGTAGCAATGCTGGGAACTGGGAGCATTCTTCGAGCAAAGAATGTGCTCTTACAGCTGAGTGAGAAGCCCTCACTTAAATTGCTGCCTAGAATTGTGTGTGTGTATGTGAGAGAGAGAGAGAGAGAATAAATTGCCACCATTCACTGCAACCTCAGTTCTGTAGCTTGTATAAAATGAAGTAGAAGCACATTTGTATGTGACTTGCTCACCTGGAAGAATTCGTTTGACTGCTGCTGGTGGCCAAAGGAAGCCATGTGGTGCCGCAGCCCTAGTCCTGGTCTCTGGGAAACCTCAGTGTTGGGGGCCAGGAAGCTGCTGCGTTGGTTAAATGGCTGCCTGAGATTCTTGGGTTGTCTAAATGTTACTCCGTGAGTTGGGTCTTGAAGGTCAAGCTGGGGATCAGGCTGGGAAGCAGGGTGTGTTTGGCAGTGATGTGGTAAAATCCTGACAATGCATCGTGGATAAAGTTGTCATCCTTTGCAAATAGAAACGTAGAGCTGGAAGGAGACCCCAAGGGTCATCGAGTCCAACCCCATGCACAATGCAGGAAATTCACAGCTACCTCATCCTCCACTCCCCCAGCGACCCCCTGCTCTATGTCCATTTGCATTTAGTTGCCAGACTAGTGTCATGGTTAGGAGCACAGATTCTAATCTGGGAGAGCCGGGTTTGATTCCCCACTCTTCCACATGCACCTGCTGGTGTGACCTTGGGTCAGTCACAAGTTCTCTCAGAGCTTTTCTCTCAAGGGCAGTTCTCAAAAGACCTCTCTTAGCCCCACCTACCTCACAGGCAGTGTTCCCTCTAAGCTGAGTTAGTGTGAGCAAGCTCGGTTCTTTAGCCTCCAGCTCACACCATTTTTTCTTCACTCCAGAAGGATGGCTCCAGAGCAAACTAGTGTATGCAGCAGCCGAATCACTCACTCACAACTTTAATGCCGGTAGCTCACAAATTCGAATTTTTGCTCACAAGACTCCACAGCTTAGAGGGAGCATTGATCACAGGGTGTCTGTTGTGGGGAGGGGAAAGGAAAGGGATTGTAAACTGGTCTAAGACTCCTTCACGTAGTGAAGGGCGGGGCATAAATCCAATCTCCTCTTCTTTTTCTTCTATTTATATCTTGCTTCTCTCCCTAATGGGAACCCAAAGCAGCCTACCATTTGTTGAGAAATAGGATCCTACTGTGGAATTTTTGCATCATAATGTGTGGTGTTAATACTTATGCTTTGCTTCGGTTCTGTTTTTAGACTACAGATTGGTTCGACAACCCTAATCTTATCTCATTGGTTACCGAATGCCCCATCCTGTCGACTGTATCGACTCCTTCTGTGTAATGAACCTCGAGCCCAAGTGAGAAGGGAGGATTATAAATATTGTAAAGAAAGTTGTTCTTCCCCTCACAACATCTCTCCTGTGAGGTAGGCTTGGCTGAGAGAATATGAGTGGCCCATGGTCACCCTGATAGGGTAAGGATTTGAACTCAGGTCTCTCAGCATCCTAGTCTGACATTCTATTCACAACGGCTCTCATTTCCAGTTTGGTGTAGTGGTTAAGAGCGGCAGACTAATCTGGAGAACGCAGTTTGATCCCCCACTCCTTCACATACAGCCAGCTGGGTGATCTTGGGACATTCACAGCTCTTCACAGCTCTCAGAGCTCTCTCGGCCTCACCTACCTCATAGGGTGTCTGTTGTGGAGAGAGGAAGGGAAAGGAGATTATAAGCTGCTCTGAGACTTGAGTGGTGGGGTATAAATCCAACTCTTCTTCTTCAAAAACAAACAAACAACTTGGGCCAGTACCAAGCAGATTTGCACTTGTGGGTCACCATACCCAAAAAGATCGGGAACCATTGGCACAGCCCATTACGGAGTCTGTGGGAGCCTTTTTGCCAAGGCATCATGCAGACGGTGCCCATAATCAGGGCAAAGACAGTGGTGGTGTCTGCCCATTGTACTGTCCCTGCCCAGGCTTCATAAGACCCCTCTTTTCAGAATTCCACCCACGTGCCCATTGGCAATGCAAACCCAGAGGGTCCTGATAATCTGGTGCATATTTGCATCCTTTCCGTGTCAGTTTATGTAAATTTGACATTTGTATCACAGAGTCTCCCTAAGCCCCTGAAATCTGCTCAGCCAAAAGGGAGCAACTCGGTGTGTTGAACACGGGCGTGTCCGGAGGGAGCTGCGAAACAGTTGGCGCTGAATGTTTCCAAACTCCTTCTCCTTTCTCTGAGCTGCTTCTCAGGGCTTCTCCCTCCCTGGTACCTCCGTGCCGGGACTCTGTGAAGCAAAGCAGTGCTGATTCCAGTGTCCTGGCATAAGCAGTGGGCAGTTTAATTATATCTATATATCGAATAGCCAAGTTGTCCCCTCTGTGTGGATATCTAAATCTGCACATCTGGAGCAGCTGGGGGTCAAAGAGACTTTCCTGCACACTTGGGGCACTCCCCAGGGGAGCAGAGAAATCTGAAATGTAGGAAAAAACTATAGGAGGGATACTTAAATCCCCCCTGTAGTAAAAGGGGCCTCGCCAGGGGTGGAGGAGAAGGCTTGGTGGGCCTGGCGGCTGGGAGGTGTGCGGGCCTCGCCATCTGAGCCTGTGGGCACATTTGGAATTTTAGGGGGGGGGTAAGCACCACCCCAAAAACAGCTTCTGCAGGAGGCGGAGACGAACCAGAAATGGCTTCTGCAGGATACCTCTTCTTATGCCACCTGGGGAAAGGGAAGGCCTGAAGGGGGGAATGGGACTGCCTATGAACTAAGGAAAGCCCAGGTCATTCTGATCCCCCGGTGGAAAACCGTTTCATTTAAATGAGGGCAGCCAATAACAAGCCCTGTCTTATAATGGCCACACACTGAAAAGTTTGGAGGACACCAAAGGAAATTCTGGTGGATGCCATGGTCCCCACGGGCGCCACGTTGGGGAACACTGCTCTACACCATGCTGGTTGGCTCTTGGCACCTGAATGCCAGTAATGAAGTTGCCAGAAAAGCCTTATAGGGAAGAGTATTGCTTTTTTATATATATAAGAAGTTTTATTCATTTATATAAAGAAAGGGGGAAAGAGGGGAGAAAGAAAATAAACAGAAATATACAGAATTCCAATTTAACAATTTGCATGCATGTCTTCTCCTTGCCATTTCACAGCTACTTCATCTGTCCCTTCTTATTATCCTTCACTTAATCTTATTCTCTCAGTACTTGAGTTTTAAACCAGTCATAAAATGCCTTCCAAGGTCTCGTAGACTCTTCTTCCATTTTTCCTTTTAATATGTTTGTCAGCTTGTCCATTTCAGCGCATTCCATATCAACTCATGTAGCGCTGGGATCTTCAGTGTCCTCCATGCCATTGCAAACGAGATTCTGGCAGCAGTTATAACATGTAAAATGAAATCTCTCTGATTCTTATCTAAATCACCTGGTAGACAGGTTAACAAAAATATTTCTGGCTTAAAAGGTATTGTGGTATTCGAAACTGACTGTAAGGAAGCATGCCCTTCAATCCAAAATTTATGAACCTTTTTACAAGTCCACCACCTATGGTAGTATGACCCAATATGGTTGTTACAATATGTATTACTCAAATTTTTGTACATTTTAGCTAACCTATCTGGGTTTAGATGCCATCTGTAAAACATTTGATAAAAGTTTTCTTTGAATATAACCGATTTAGTCAACTTAACATTCACTTTCCATATTTTACTCCACTGTGACAGATTGAGTATTTCTTGACTCACACATCTAGAGAATGAGGTGGTGGGATGCATGGCATGCACGACTTCTGACCACCAGTAGAGGATTCTGTTTTGGCATCCTTGTATGTAGAAATCCCCACAGCAAGGGAAGAGAACGGTAGAAACGTTCTCCTTCCTGAGCTAGGTTTCTGCCTCGTGAGAGTGGTGTGTTTTTTTTTTAATGCAAAGGAACGTTCAAAGCTGGAATCTGCCACATGCAGTCTCAAAATGTGTGGTCTCCTCTCCCACCTCAGGGCTCTCCCACCTCATTTTCCAACTGGGCCCCCAAGGTAGGGAGCCACAACCAAGAAGGCCCTGCTCTGGTCACCACTCACCAGGTGGTAGGGTAACCGGTGAAGGGCCCCTGTCACAGATCTCAGTGGATGGACAGGTTCGGTTAAGGCAGTCTTTCAAATAACCCCACGCTCAGACCATTTGCATGAATGAAAGGCAAGAACAAACCTGGACCAAAAAAAAAAAAGAGCTGGAAGGAACTGACGCTGCCTCAGGTAACTGCTTTGTGAAGATTGGCTCGTGCTGCAAGAATAATGGGGTTAGGTCCCTCACTATTGCAACAGGTTGTATTGCCAGGAACATGGATTTGAATTCACACCAAAAATTATGTTCAGCACCATGAACAGGAGCTGTCAACACCATCCCTGTGCCTTCTAGGAACTATAGCACTACTGCAGTGAACCATGAAACGTTTGTCCTACATTTATGAGAATATTCATTTATGCACAAGACTAAGAGTTTTTCACAAAGGCCTGATTGCTGTTCCTTAGGCTCTTTACAGAAAAGCAGGTAAACTACATGGCTTCCCATCAAAGAACTCCTGCAGGGAACAAACCATGTCAATGCCTAGAGCATGGGGAAAGTTTCCGTTGGAGTAATCGCCTTATGGCCCGCCAAAGAATTAAGGGAGGGGCTGTGACTTAGGGGTAGAGCATCTGCTTGGCATGCAGAAGGTCCCAGGTTCGATCCCCTACATCTCCAGTTAAAGGACCAGATAGTAGATGATGCGAAAGACCTCTGCTTGGCATGCAGAAGGTCCCAGGTTCAATCCCTGGCATCTCTAGTTAAAGGACTAGGTAGCTGGTGATGTGAAAGACCTCTGCTTGGCATGCAGAAGGTCCCAGGTTCAATCCCTGGCATCTCTAGTTAAAGGACCAGGTAGCTGGTGATGTGAAAGACCTCTGCTTGGCATGCAGAAGGTCCCAGGTTCAATCCCTGGCATCTCTAGTTAAAGGACTAGGTAGCTGGTGATGTGAAAGACCTCTGCTTGGCATGCAGAAGGTCCCAGGTTCAATCCCTGGCATCTCTAGTTAAAGGACTAGGTAGCTGGTGATGTGAAAGACCTCTGCTTGGCATGCAGAAGGTCCCAGGTTCAATCCCTGGCATCTCCAGTTAAAGGACTAGGTAGCTGGTGATGTGAAAGACCTCTGCTTGGCATGCAGAAGGTCCCAGGTTCAATCCCTGGCATCTCTAGTTAAAGGACTAGGTAGCTGGTGATGTGAAAGACCTCTGCTTGGCATGCAGAAGGTCCCAGGTTCAATCCCTGGCATCTCCAGTTAAAGGACTAGGTAGCTGGTGATGTGAAAGACCTCTGCTTGGCATGCAGAAGGTCCCAGGTTCAATCCCTGGCATCTCCAGTTAAAGGACTAGGTAGCTGGTGATGTGAAAGACCTCTGCTTGGCATGCAGAAGGTCCCAGGTTCAATCCCTGGCATCTCTAGTTAAAGGACTAGGTAGCTGGTGATGTGAAAGACTTCTGCTTGGCATGCAGAAGGTCCCAGGTTCAATCCCTGGCATCTCTAGTTAAAGGACTAGGTAGCTGGTGATGTGAAAGACCTCTGCTTGGCATGCAGAAGGTCCCAGGTTCAATCCCTGGCATCTCTAGTTAAAGGACTAGGTAGCTGGTGATGTGAAAGACCTCTGCTTGGCATGCAGAAGGTCCCAGGTTCAATCCCTGGCATCTCTAGTTAAAGGACTAGGCAGCTGGTGATGTGAAAGACCTCTGCTTGGCATGCAGAAGGTCCCAGGTTCAATCCCTGGCATCTCTAGTTAAAGGACTAGGTAGCTGGTGATGTGAAAGACCTCTGCTTGGCATGCAGAAGGTCCCAGGTTCAATCCCTGGCATCTCTAGTTAAAGGACTAGGTAGCTGGTGATGTGAAAGACCTCTGCTTGGCATGCAGAAGGTCCCAGGTTCAATCCCTGGCATCTCTAGTTAAAGGACTAGGCAGCTGGTGATGTGAAAGACCTCTGCTTGGCATGCAGAAGGTCCCAGGTTCAATCCCTGGCATCTCTAGTTAAAGGACTAGGTAGCTGGTGATGTGAAAGACCTCTGCTTGGCATGCAGAAGGTCCCAGGTTCAATCCCTGGCATCTCTAGTTAAAGGACTAGGCAGCTGGTGATGTGAAAGACCTCTGCTTGGCATGCAGAAGGTCCCAGGTTCAATCCCTGGCATCTCTAGTTAAAGGACTAGGCAGCTGGTGATGTGAAAGACCTCTGCTTGGCATGCAGAAGGTCCCAGGTTCAATCCCTGGCATCTCCAGTTAAAGGACTAGGTAGCTGGTGATGTGAAAGACCTCTGCTTGGCATGCAGAAGGTCCCAGGTTCAATCCCTGGCATCTCTAGTTAAAGGACTAGGCAGCTGGTGATGTGAAAGACCTCTGCTTGGCATGCAGAAGGTCCCAGGTTCAATCCCTGGCATCTCTAGTTAAAGGACTAGGCAGCTGGTGATGTGAAAGACCTCTGCTTGGCATGCAGAAGGTCCCAGGTTCAATCCCTGGCATCTCTAGTTAAAGGACTAGGCAGCTGGTGATGTGAAAGACCTCTGCTTGGCATGCAGAAGGTCCCAGGTTCAATCCCTGGCATCTCTAGTTAAAGGACTAGGTAGCTGGTGATGTGAAAGACCTCTGCTTGGCATGCAGAAGGTCCCAGATTCAATCCCTGGCATCTCTAGTTAAAGGACTAGGTAGCTGGTGATGTGAAAGACCTCTGCTTGGCATGCAGAAGGTCCCAGGTTCAATCCCTGGCATCTCTAGTTAAAGGACTAGGCAGCTGGTGATGTGAAAGACCTCTGCTTGGCATGCAGAAGGTCCCAGGTTCAATCCCTGGCATCTCTAGTTAAAGGACTAGGTAGCTGGTGATGTGAAAGACCTCTGCTTGGCATGCAGAAGGTCCCAGGTTCAATCCCTGGCATCTCTAGTTAAAGGACTAGGCAGCTGGTGATGTGAAAGACCTCTGCTTGGCATGCAGAAGGTCCCAGGTTCAATCCCTGGCATCTCCAGTTAAAGGACTAGGCAGCTGGTGATGTGAAAGACCTCTGCTTGGCATGCAGAAGGTCCCAGGTTCAATCCCTGGCATCTCCAGTTAAAGGACTAGGTAGCTGGTGATGTGAAAGACCTCTGCTTGGCATGCAGAAGGTCCCAGGTTCAATCCCTGGCATCTCTAGTTAAAGGACTAGGCAGCTGGTGATGTGAAAGACCTCTGCTTGGCATGCAGAAGGTCCCAGGTTCAATCCCTGGCATCTCTAGTTAAAGGACTAGGCAGCTGGTGATGTGAAAGACCTCTGCTTGGCATGCAGAAGGTCCCAGGTTCAATCCCTGGCATCTCTAGTTAAAGGACTAGGCAGCTGGTGATGTGAAAGACCTCTGCTTGGCATGCAGAAGGTCCCAGGTTCAATCCCTGGCATCTCTAGTTAAAGGACTAGGCAGCTGGTGATGTGAAAGACCTCTGCTTGGCATGCAGAAGGTCCCAGGTTCAATCCCTGGCATCTCCAGTTAAAGGACTAGGTAGCTGGTGATGTGAAAGACCTCTGCTTGGCATGCAGAAGGTCCCAGGTTCAATCCCTGGCATCTCTAGTTAAAGGACTAGGCAGCTGGTGATGTGAAAGACCTCTGCTTGGCATGCAGAAGGTCCTAGGTTCAATCC
This sequence comes from Lepidodactylus listeri, assembly GCA_029233225.1. Lineage (NCBI taxonomy): Eukaryota > Metazoa > Chordata > Lepidosauria > Squamata > Gekkonidae > Lepidodactylus > Lepidodactylus listeri. The sequence goes on along the minus strand of JARCFY010000021.1, from coordinate 27,662,048 downwards.
CTGGCATCTCTAGTTAAAGGACTAGGCAGCTGGTGATGTGAAAGACCTCTGCTTGGCATGCAGAAGGTCCCAGGTTCAATCCCTGGCATCTCTAGTTAAAGGACTAGGCAGCTGGTGATGTGAAAGACCTCTGCTTGGCATGCAGAAGGTCCCAGGTTCAATCCCTGGCATCTCTAGTTAAAGGACTAGGTAGTTGGTGATGTGAAAGACCTCTGCTTGGCATGCAGAAGGTCCCAGGTTCAATCCCTGGCATCTCTAGTTAAAGGACTAGGCAGCTGGTGATGTGAAAGACCTCTGCTTGGCATGCAGAAGGTCCCAGGTTCAATCCCTGGCATCTCTAGTTAAAGGACTAGGTAGCTGGTGATGTGAAAGACCTCTGCTTGGCATGCAGAAGGTCCCAGGTTCAATCCCTGGCATCTCCAGTTAAAGGACTAGGCAGCTGGTGATGCGGAAGACCTCTTTCTGAGTAGACTGTACTGATCTTGGTGGACCAATGGACTGATTCAGTATAAGGCAGCTCCATGTGTTCATTGCATAGCCTAGCAAGGTCGGTCAAATACTGAGAGCCAGCACGGTGTAGTGTTTAAAGTGTCAAGCTGGGAGCCCCAGATTTTAATCCCTGCTTTTTTATGGAGGCTTGCGAGCCCTTGGGCCCAGTCACACACTCACCACCTAACCTACTTCACAGGGTTGTTGTGAGGGTACAAGAGAGGAGAACGATGTAAGCCACTTTGGTTCCCAGTTGGGGAAAGAGGCTTCCAGTGAAAGGGCAGAAATGAAGCAAATAAACATTCTTCCCATTGTACAGAAAGGGAAAACTGAGGTGGGATGATTCCCCTCTTCCAAGACCCTCGAGCAAAGCAGGACATCAACTGAGGTTTCATTTCGGTTCCCCACATATTACAATTCCTTGCCATTTGTGTGTGTAAGAGGGAGGTGGTCCATCTCTTTCTGTGTGCCTGCAGGGATGGCGCAATGCCGCAAGCTTTTCCCAGCTACCTGGGCAAGATGCTGATGGACTGTGCTTGAGGGGAGAGAGAGAGGCTAGGATTTGATAGATGAGACTTCCCGCCAAGCCTCAAATGTGCCAGAATTCAGGATCTGGTTTTTTAAAAATTGGTATTTCAATTCGTATCTCCCCCCCCCCACCCCCCCCCCACCCCCACTTACAACAAGCCAGGCTCAGGGTGGCTCACGGCAAGAACACAATCTTAAAATAAGTCAATCAGGCAGTAAACGACTACATTAAATTAATACAAGAAAACCAGTTTAAAACATTTAAAGTGGGCAGTGCAGTATATTCAGTTTCAGCTCCTACAGCTAGGAAATGAGTGGGCCAGCGCTGGGCCATAGTGGTCTCATGCAACAGCAGAAATAATAGGGAGGCCAGCTGGCAGATGCCCACAGCCTCAGTCAAAGGCCTGGCAGAACAGCTCCGTTTTGAAGGCGCTGTGAAACTGTAACAGGTCTCTCAGGGACCTGATCTCAATCGGGAGCGTGTTCAACCAGCCTGGGGCCAGGGGCGAGAAAGCCCTGACCCTGGTGGAGGCTAGGTTTGATTCCCCACTCCTCCACTCCTCCACTTGCACCTGCTGGATGACCTTGGGCAAGCCATAGTTCTGGGACAGCTGTTCTTCAAAGAGCAATTCTTGAAAGAGCTCTCTCAGCCCCGCCTACCTCACAGGGTGTCTGTTGTCGGGAGGGGGAGGGAAAGGAGTTTGTAAGCTGCTCTGAGACTACGAATGAAGGGCGGGGTATAAATCCAGTCTCCTTCTCCTCCTCCTTCTCCTCCTTCTTCTTCCAGGCTGGGGACAACCAGCAGATGGCTATCTGCAGAGCACAAGGCTCTTTGGGGCACATATGGGGAGAGGTGGTCCCACATATCTACATAGAGTGTTCTTTCCCAATCCAGTACTCGGTGGTGGAAAGTGCTGTCAAGTCACAGCCAACCTGTGGCCACCCCACAGGGTTTTCGGGACAAGAGATGTTCAGAGGTGATTTGCCATTGCCTGCCTCTGTGTCACAACCCTGGTATTCCTCGGAGGTCTCCCATCCAAACACTAGCCACGGCCGACCCTGCTCAGCTCCCAAGATCAGGCCAGCCTGCGTCTTGCAGCCCCTCAAATGCATTCCTGATGGAAGAACTCAGTGATGCTTTAGCAATTTGGATTTCTCCCCCACCTTCTCCCCTAAGGCCACATCTTAAAATCAGGATTCAGCAGGCTGCGTTTTGCAAATTTAAATGCTGATGAGTCAAAATGTGTGGGAGCTCAGATTTATGCAGAATTCAGCAGTAACCCTTGCCCTCTCTGCTTGAGTAGATAGCCGTTTTTCATGCAGTGGATAGAAGAAGAGGGAAGAGGATTGGATTTATACCCCGCCCTTCACTTGGAGTCTCAGAGCAGCTTACCATCTCCTTTCCCTTTCCCTCCCCACAACAGACACCCTATGAGGTAAAGTGGGGCTGAGAGAGCTCTTTCGAGGACTGCCCTTGAGAGAACAGCTCTGAGAGAACTTGTGACTGACCCAAGGTCACACCAGCATCTGCAAGTGGAGGCGTGGGGAATCAAACCCGGTTCTCCTAGGTTAGAATCCGCACTCTTAACCACTACACCAAATTGGCTGGAGTGTTGGATTAGGACTCAGGAGGACCTGGGTTCCGATTCCCACTCTGCCATGAAGCCTAAGGAATGATTCTGGACTAGTCATTCTCACTCGGTCTAGACTACCATGCAGGGTTGTCGTGAGGGGTATGAAGAAGAATGGAAGACCACCTTTGCCATTCTGACTTCCTTGGCCAGTTTGGTGTAGTGGTTAAGTGCACGGATTCTAATTTGGGAGAACCGGGTTTGATCCCCCACTCCTCCACTTGCAGCTGCTGGATGACCTTGGGCAAGGCATAGTTCTATCACAGCTGTTCTCTCAAGGATAGTTCTAAAGAAAGCTCTCTCAGCCCCACCTACCTTAGAGGGTGTCTGTTGTGGGAAGGGGAAGGGAAAGGAGATTGTAAGCCTCTCTGAGACTCTGAGTGAAGGGTGGGGTATAAATCCAATCTCCTCCTCCTCCTCCTCCTCCTTTTCTTCTTCCTCTTCTTCTTTCCACTACTCAAGATTGGACTTCAGGGTGCTATTCAAGACCGGGCTGTAGACAAAGCTCTGCGCCTCCCCTTTCTCAAAAACAACTTAGTTAGCAGTCAGCTTGTTTCACTCTTCATCCGGTGTCTCCGTCCTCTGTGCAGCAAGGACTTAGTTCTTTATTATGTGTCCAGGGCTCTGATACAGGATATTGCAGGTGATGGGGAAGGGAATTGACTCCCCCTCCTCCTTTTGAGCGAGCGAGCAAGAGAGAGAGGCAGGGACAGGACTAGATAAAGATACTTCAAGCAGCTTCAGTGGGTATTCACAGATCTAATAACCAAGCCTCCACCTGAGTCCCTTCCTGTCACTCAAGTCAACACTGCGGGCAAACGTTATTAAAGGGAAGGTCAGAGCAATCTGGCACTTGAATTGCACGCTCTGTGGGGAGTGGGGGAGAGGTGGCGAGAACTCCCCGTGCAGAACCGTTTCTTTGTGGCGAGGCGGGACACAAAGAGCGCTGCAGGACGGGAAACCAGGCCCAAAGTCTGCGTGCTGAGCTATGGATAGTAGATGGAACTGTTGCTAGAGAACGTGGTGAACCCCAGACCCTTAGAGGGCTTGAACTGAAGGCCAGGTGCCCTTTCTTTGAGGGATGGTCTGGTCCCACCATGCGCTGATGTAGAGAGCCAGTTTGGTGTAGTGGTTGAGTGCACAGACTCTAATCTGGGAGAACTGGGTTTGATTCCCCACTCCTCCACACACAGCTGCTGGGTGACCTTGGGCAAGCCATAGTTCTGTCAGAGGTGTTCTTGAAAGCAGATCTTGAAAGAGCTCTCTCAGCCCCACCTACCTCATGGGGTGTCTGTTGTGGGGAGGGGAAGGGAAAGGAGACTGTAAGCTGCTCTGAGACTTGGAGTGAAGGGAAGGCCATAAATCCAATCTCCTCCTCCTCCTCCTCCTCCTGTTCTTCTCCTTCTTCTTCTTCTTCTTGTATATAGATGTAGAATAGTGTTCTCACAAGGGGAGGGGACAGAAGCTAATGCAGTTCCCTGTTTGGGTAGGATTCCTGGAAATATGTCATGCACAATATAGGAAGAAATATTATGACTTAAGCTCAGAATCCCAGAGCCAGGAGGCAACATCAGGGGAAGGTCTCAGCTTCTGTGACCTGCTCTTGGCTCTCTGGAGGAACTGGTTGTCCACAGTGTGGGACAAGATGCTGGAATAGGTGGACTATTGGTCTGATCCAGCAGGGCTCTTTGGATGAAGGCCTCAGCCTCTATGTCTGTGCACTATGCTCTATGGCAATTTACAGGAATTGGTTGGCTGCTGTGTGAGACAGGAGGCTGGACTAGATGGACCACTGGTCTGATCCAGCAGGGCTCTTCTGATGTTCTTATGAAGACCTTGGCCTCTGTGCCCTGTTGTTGGCCCTCCAGAGGAACTGGTTGGCCACTATGTGAGACAAGATGCAAGACTAGATGGACCACTGGTCTGACCCAGCAGGGCTCTTCTGATGTTCTTATGAAGACCTTGGCCTCTGTGCCCTGTTGTTGGCCCTCTAGAGGAACTGGTTGGCTGCTGTGTGAGACAGGATGCTGGACTAGATGGACCACTGGTCTGATCCAGCAGGGCTTTTCTTATATTCGAATGAAGGCCTTGGCCTCCATGCCCTGTTGCTGGCCCTCCAGAGGAACTGATGGCCACTGAGTGAGACAGGATGCTGGACTAGATGGACCACTGGTCTGATCCAGCAGGGCTTTTCTTATATTCTAATGAAGGCCTCAGCCTCTCTGCCCTGTTCTTGGCCCTACAGAGGAACTGGTTGTCCAGTGTGTGAGACGGGATGCTGGACAAGATGGACCACTGGTCTGATCCAGCAGGGCTCTTCTTATGTTCTTATGAAGACCTTGGCCTCTGTGCCCTGTTGTTGGCCCTCTAGAGGAACTGGTTGGCTGCTGTGTGAGACAGGATGCTGGACTAGATGGACCACTGGTCTGATCCAGCAGGGCTCTTCTGATGTTCTTATGAAGACCTTGGCCTCTCTGCTCCCTGTTGTTGGCCCTCTAGAGGAACTGGTTGGCTGCTGTGTGAGACAGGAGGCTGGACTAGATGGACGACTGGTCTGATCCAGCAGGGCTTTTCTTATATTCGAATGAAGGCCTTGGCCTCCATGCCCTGTTGCTGGCCCTCCAGAGGAACTGGTTGGCCACTGAGTGAGACAGGATGCTGGACTAGATGGACCACTGGTCTGATCCAGCAGGGCTCTTCTGATGTTCTTATGAAGACCTTGGCCTCTCTGCTCCCTGTTGTTGGCCCTCTAGAGGAACTGGTTGGCTGCTGTGTGAGACAGGAGGCTGGACTAGATGGACCACTGGTCTGATCCAGCAGGGCTCTTCTGATGTTCTTATGAAGACCTTGGCCTCTCTGCTCCCTGTTGTTGGCCCTCTAGAGGAACTGGTTGGCTGCTGTGTGAGACAGGATGCTGGACTAGATGGACCACTGGTCTGATCCAGCAGGGCTCTTCTGATGTTCTTATGAAGACCTTGGCCTCTCTGCTCCCTGTTGTTGGCCCTCTAGAGGAACTGGTTGGCTGCTGTGTGAGACAGGAGGCTGGACTAGATGGACCACTGGTCTGATCCAGCAGGGCTTTTCTTATATTCGAATGAAGGCCTTGGCCTCCATGCCCTGTTGCTGGCCCTCCAGAGGAACTGGTTGGCCACTGAGTGAGACAGGATGCTGGACTAGATGGACCACTGGTCTGATCCAGCAGGGCTCTTCTGATGTTCTTACGACTCTGCCTAGTGCTGGTAAATCCCTCTGCTGAAAATTGCATCTCATTTTGGAGCAGTCTTAAGAAGGAAAAAGGGAAAGATGCAAAGGGATTCAGTTTAAACAAAAGCCCTGTAGAATTTTCCAAGCGGGGCACGTGAAGAATTTGGCCTGTTTGCTCTGCAAGATAAGTAGCTGAAGGACAGATTGGGGAGGGGGGGCATTTTCAATCATCCAAAAGGTTATCACAAAGGAGAGAGATAGCAATTGTTTATCAGAGCCACCGAACGAACGCTGAAGCAGGTGGAAGCTCATTCTCTGTACACAAAAGAAACAAGTGTCGGAGATGTTTGGGGAGGATTTAGGAAGCAGGTGTTTGTCTAGATGATCTTGGGGGATTTTTTTTTTTTTTTTAGCTTTTTAGTATGTTGATTTGAAACGCCTCGGTGAGACTCTCTGGCCTGCTTGTAGCAGAAAAACGGGTTGCTGCCTTGTTATTGACGTGGAAAGGAAGAGTCGATGGATTTTTCGGGTTCATTCTGGGAGCACACCTCGGAAGACGTCTTCCATCACAGCTGTAATTCCATTGCGAAATTTTGCTCACTTGTCGTCGTCTGTGGCTGTCCATGTTTCCACTGACACCCGTCCTTCGGCTTCGTCTTTTTTGGAAATGAATCTTATTAGCACGTCTTCAGCCCCTATTGTCTGCGATCATAGGAAACCATAAAGGAGGTGGTTGGAAGCTCTTAGGAGGGGCGGATGCTTGCTTCAAGTGAGGTGGTTTTGTTTTTGAACGACAGGCTGTCAGAAGTGTCTCGGCCCCTGCGCTCAGAACTGCGGCCCTGCTCTTTGCCCGCACGCATTCCTTGCATCAGCCGCAGATCTCTTGTTTGAAATCAAAGCAAACATTTGCTGCAAAGTTAATAACCGTCAAATTTGGCTAATTTGATTGGCTTGTATCAACACACAAAGCCCTCTGCGGCGCTGTGAGCTTTCCCAGCGAAGGTCTCTGGAGCCTTTCGGGAGCGATGCAGGCAAAGCAGAGGTAATCAACACAGGCCTGAATGAAGCGGCTGAACCTCTCGCCAGTGACAACAACAGATTCCAGTGAGGGTCAGCCGCCGTGGGGACTGAGCCAAGAGCTTTAGAGCTTGCATGGATAGGGCGGCTGCTGGTTGGAGGAAGGAACAATAGGTTATTTCAGCTAAGAGACTGCCGTAGCAGTCCATGATCTATCCTGGGGAATTAAAGGTAAAGGTTTCCCTTGCTTGAAAGCCAGTCGAATCTGACTCTAGGGGGTGGTGCTCATCTCTGTTCCCAAACCGAAGAGCCCGCGCTGTCCGAAGACTTCTCCGAGCTCATGTGGCCGGCATGACTAGACGCCGAGGTGCACGGAATGTTGTTACCTTCCCACCAAAGCGGTACCTATTTATCTACTAGCAATTTCATGCTTTCGAACTACTTGGTTGGCAGGAGCTGGGAGCAGAGACAGGAGCTCACTCCATCATGTGACACTTGGGTCTCAAACTGCTGAACTACGAACCTTCCAATCTGAAACTCAGCATCTTAACCTCTGGGCCACCGTGGAATTGGGAATTGGGTACTGCTAAATGGCCAGCTGAGGGCAACAGAGGGATAGAAAGACTAGCGGGAGCTCTGGGGCTTCCTGAGGGGCTGTGGCTCAGTGGAAGAGCATCTGCTTGGCATGCAGAGGGTCCTAGGTTCAATCTCTGGTGTCTCCAGAAGAGGAGGAAGAGATTGGATTTATACCCTGCCCTTCACTCGGAGTCTCAGAGTGGCTTACCATCTTCTTTCTCTTCCCCTCTCCACAACAGACTCCCTGTGAGGTAGGTGGGGCTGAGAGAGCGCTTGCAAGAACAGCTCTGAGAGAACTTGTGACTGACCCAAGGTCACACCAGCAGCTGCATGGGGAGGAGTGAGGAATCAAACCTGGTTCTCCCAGATTAGAGTCTGTGCTCTTGCCCACTACACCAGACAAAAGGATCAGGTGATGGGTGATGTGAAAGACCTTTGTTGGAAACCCTGGAGAGCCACTGTCAGTCTAAGTAGACAGTACTGTCTGTGATGAGGCCGATGCTCTGATTCAGTATGAGGCAGCTCTGTGTATTCATGTCTTCCTTGATATGAATGGTGTTGCTGAGAGGGGCATGTCAGGACCTTCCTGCACTGGCATTGTGGCCTCTTCAAAGACACTCACACACACACACACACACACAATTAATAACTAGGGATCGCCAGGATCTCCCAGAGGGAAGCCTGGAGACTCCTCCCCAGGAACAAGATCCACTGTGAGCCATTGGAATCAAGAGCTCCCTGACACCCGGTGATCACCCCCCCCCCCCCGCCAAGATCAGCTACAGCACACGAACCTAGGCAGAAGCCCAGACTAGAGTGCAGATCACTCGCCTGTCATCTTGAGGTCATCCCATTTGACTGAGCTACTGATGCTGAGTGTTGGACTTGGTACTTGGAGGGCCACAGTGGGAGGACTTCTGGAGTGCCGGCCCCATTGGCGGACCTCCTGATGGCACCTGGGTTTTGGGCCACTGTGTGACACAGAGTGTTGGACTGGATGGGCCACTGGCCTGATCCAACATGGCTTCTCTTATGTTTAGTCTGCAAGGGACTAAATGTGACCTCAAAATGTTGGAGGTGGGCGAAGGTTTTCTTTTTTTCTTGAACTTCCTTCTGGCTGTAATCCACACACAGCTGCTCCCAGGATGCAGTTAGTAAAAGATTTTATGACCTCTCCCGATGTTATTGGAGCGAGGCCACCCTGCTGATGTTCACTTCTGTCGCTTGTTAGCGTGAGTCGAGCTAATGAAGGAAGCCGGGGCTGAGGAAACAGCTTTCTGACAGCTGCGTGCATCATCACGAAGTGTGGAGAGGAATCGTCTGTTGGGTGGGGTCCTCCCTCTCCCCTGGCGGAGTGTGTGATTACGGCCGTTTAGTAAACAGCTGGGCTCCTGTATCTTTCCTGGAACCGCGGGTCACCTGGCTGAGTCTAGAGCGCTCTCCAGGAAGGATCTCCTCAAGTCCTGTTCGGCTGCATCAGCATCTCCATCGGCCCAGTAGGAATTTGCTACCTCTCCTTTTGGTCAAATGCAAGTCTGAGCAAGCCCAGAGAGAAGGGTGGTCACAGCGTACTCTGTACATTGCAACATGCCGCTTTAGTGGTGCATAACGATGAAGAGCTAGGACTTGAAGCTGCCAGACAATCTTCAGATCTCCTGGCTACACTACACATGATAATTAATTAATTATCGTAATTTACAGTACGGGAAAATAAGTCTCTGCGCCAAGTGGTCTATAATCTGAAATTTGACCAGGGGAAGACCATGGGAAGCAGGGAGAAAGGTAATAGTCAAAGAGGAAGTGATGTGTTCATTTTGGAAGGACAGAGCACTAAGGTCTACTGATCAACACCTTTTGGTAGTCCCCAGTCCCAAGGATGTCCGCCTTGCCTCGACCAGGGCCAGGGCCACTTCAGCCCTGGCCCCCACCGGGTGGAATGAGCTCCCAAGTGAGATCAGGGCCCTGCAGGATTCACTGTAATTCCACATGCCTGAGAGATGGAGCTCTTCCCCTGGGCTTTTAGCTGAGATGGCGGACATCCCCTCCCTCTGGCTGGCCCCCGTCAGCAGCCTGGATCCTTAAATTTCCAGTGCCATCTTAACCACGAAGATATCTGATATCCACTAGAGTTTACATGCTACTTAGAATCTATGTTAGATACGTCATGTTATTTATACTGTTGTTTTGAATTGGTTTTCACTGTATTGCATTTTGGAACCCACCCTGAGCCTGCTTGTGGGGAGGGTGGGATGAAGGAAGGAAGGAGAGAGAGAGAAAGAGAGAGATTGATAGATGATGGATGGATGGATGGATGGATGGAAGGAAGGAAGGAAGGAAGGAAGGAAGGAAGGAGAGAGCTAGAGATTGATAGATGATGGATGGAAGGAAGGAAGGAAGGAGTGAGAGAGATAGAGATTGATAGAGGAAGGAAGGAAGGAAGGAGTGAGAGAGATAGAGATTGATAGAGGAAGGAAGGAAGGAAGGAAGGAAGGAAGGCAGGCTGGCTTTGTTTCATCTGAGGATGTGGAGTAAGGGGTTTTCCCAAAGGTTTCATGGAAAACAGAGATCTTTCTGAGGGGAAAGGGGCTCAGGTATTCTTGGGCGTAGTTCCAAGCACAGGGGTAGCAGGAGACCTCTGTGGTGCTGAGTACGATGGAGAGAAGGTCCCGGGGAAGGAAAGTTTCAAGAAATGAGGACCAGTTCATGAGCTGAGCAAAGGATGGGGTGCCTTGACCATTGTGATGACAGGACATGACCCACATTCTGGGGAAGCGTCCATGACTCAGTGAGAGCACATTTCCTTTGCCGGCAGAAGGTCCCAATTTGTGAAGTGACTAACTACATGATCCCATATGAAGCTGCCTTCTGTTGAATCAAACCATTGGTCAGTATCATCTACTCAGACTAGTAGCAGCTCTCCGGGAGTCTCAGGAGGAGATCTTTCACATCACCCGCTGTCTTGTCCTTTTTAAAAGGAGATGCTGGTGGTTAAACCTGAGGCCTTCTGCATGCTGAACGGAGGCTCTTCCACTGAGCCACAGCCCCTCCCATTATATAATTGATCTAGGAGTTGATGGATGGAATCCTGATGATAACTCCTGCTAATGCACTTCTGTAAGCGGAAGGGAACATCCCTGCCTTTCCCTTCATGCTGCGGCATACTTGTCTCCTTGAAATGCTTCTCTTGGGTCAAGGGACTGCCCCTCCCTGGGGGGCAGCAATAGAGGCCAGTTGGAGGTCTGCAGATGAAGATGGAATCTGCAGAAACCTCCATCTTTCGTTGGCAGAAATTATCATCAAAGCCCTGCGCTTGGCCCTGACCTGGATAGCCCAGGCAAGCCCGATCTCATCAACTCTCAAGGAAGCTAAGCAGGGTCGACTGTGCTTAGTACTTGGATGGGAGACCTTCTTGGAATACCAAGTCGGGAGGACAGAGGCAGGCTTTCCTCTGAATATCCTCCAGGCCCCCAGTAGGGGGTCAGTCACCAGAGGTCAATGTGGCTTCCAGGTGCACACACACACACACACACACACATAGAGACAAACCCAAAAAACACCCCCCAAAAACTGTACTTGCATTTGCTTGTTTTCCTATTCCCTTCCCGTGTCCCTCTTTCCTTCGGTGCAGTGACAGAAATGTACCCAAAGGTACTCAAAAGATATGAAGCTGCAGGTGACTCCTCCCATTGGAACACCCTGCCATTGGAACCCTCCTCCCTTCAGGTGGAATTGTATTCGTATTAATGGGCTTGCTGCCTACAGATCTACAACAATGCCGTGTGTGGCCAGGAACCAGTTCACAGAAACTGCTGTACCTGGTCGCCAGTGTTTACTCACCCTAGGAGACCAAATGAGTAGCTATGTACAAGCTTGCATTAAGCATCGTCAAGTGAAATCCCGTACAGGGCTAAGCCTGTCTGAGCCCATTGATTTCAGTAGGCTCAGACTGGAGTTAACGCTTCATCGTTTGCACCATTAGTCAGGATTACATTGGGCAAACTTTTACACCAGGTAGCTGTTGGATAGGGCCAGAGCAACATGGCTTCCAAAGCCGAGCAGGTGTATATCCATTTCTTTGGTGGTGTTGGAAATTGCCATCAAGTTGCAGCCACCTTACGGTGACCCCATAGGGTTTTTAAGACAAGAGATGTTCAGAGGTGGTTTGCCCTTCCTTGCCTGCCTCTGCACAGCAACTCTGAACTTCCCTGGTGGTCTCCCATCTAAATACTAACCAGGGCCGACCCTGCTTAGCTTCTGAAATCTGACAAGATCAGCCTAGCGTGGGCCATCCAGTTCAGGGCATCCATTTCTCTTCCAGGCGTGTAGTTTGGGTCTCAATTCACAGCCTGATTGGTGTAGTGGTTAGGAGCACGGACTCTGATCTGGAACGACCGGGTTTTATTCCCCACTCCTCCACATGCAGCTCCAGGTGTGACCTTGGGTCAATCACAAGTTCTCTCAGAGCAGTTCTCTCTGGAGCAGTTCTTGAAAGAGCTCTCTCAGCCCCACCTACCTCCCAGGGTGTCTTGTTGTGGGAAGGGGAAGGGAAAGGAGATTGTCAGCCATTCTGAGAATCCTTTGGGTAGTGACGGGTGGGGCATAAATCGAATCTCCTCCTCCTCCTCCGAATTTTCAAGGCAGTGAGCCATAATTTTAAAAGCATTTTAACAATATGGCAACACCAGCCAAAGGATGTGTAAATATAGCGAACCAAAAAAAAAAAATCCAACTGAGAAACACATGAACAACAACAGCAACAAAAAACCTTTGGGAGAAAATGCGTCTTCAAAGAGCATCCCAAATCTGGTGGTAACTCGGGGGGATGATTGAATCCGTAGCTTAAGAGCCTGCACAGGAACAAAAGTCGTCTCCACGGGGGCCTTCAGCTCCATGGCATGTGAGGTGAACAGAAGAGGGTGAGTACTTGATCTTAAAGAGTGGGGAGGCATGCATGAGAAGAGATTTCGTTGGCTGTCTGTGCCGTAGGATGGGCGGCTCCTGTCCTCAGCTGAACCTCTGTGATGGGAGGCAAGCGATATTTTTTTAAAGAAAGAAGTTGCTTCCTTGAGGTCATCTGGGGGGACGGGCTTTCATTTTCTTCCACTGCCACCTGATGCTGAGTCTCTGGTGTGTCATTAAAATTCACACATACGTTTTGTTTAATTTTTTTTTATGATTATAAAATAACACCAAAACTTTAAAAACTGGGGAAGGTATTGATAGCAGTTTGCAGCAATCAGTCTTTCCCTACGGACTGTGTTGGTGGTGCTCATGTCTGAGACGTAATGCTAATATTAAATTTTGACACAATGAGCTAATCAAATCTCTCCCCCCCCCCCCAATAATCAGCTCGCCTTCAGGACCTTGGACAGCAGCTGCCGTGCGACATGTTCTCTAAAGAGCCCAGTTGTGTTCAGGGCAGCGAAACTCCACGTAATTTTGTGATCGTTTAAAGGGATTTTTGTTGTTGTTCCTTTACCAGATGCTGGGCTTGTTTTCTGGGGAGGGGGGTCTGGTGGAGCAGAGGGAGGGCAGGGTGGGGTTTTGAAGCCCTTCCCCGATGCTATTTTTTCCCGGTGAAAATCACTACCTCGAAGTGGTTTTACTCTCCCCAGGAGGGGAAAAAAATTTAAGTTATTTATGGCCACATTTCTTCTACCACCCCCCCCCCACAAACATATCCTGCAGTACTCTTCACTGATAATTATGTCATGACTCACAAATAGTTCAGAACAATAAATACATTTAAAATCACAGTAAAAAGCAACTGGGTGCAATGCTGACCACATCACCTCTGCACGAACCACAGCCTGGAACAGTTGTACGGAATTTATATAGATATACATATAATATATATAGCTCTGCTCTGAATAGCCCAGGCTAGCCCAGTCTAATCGGATCATAGAAGCTATGCAGGATAGTCCTGGTTAGTACTTGAATAGGAGACCACCGAGGAAGTCCAGGTTTGCTACACAGAGGCAGGCGATGGCAAACCACCTCTGTCCACCTATTGCCTTGATCTGGATGGTCCAGGCTAGCCCAGTCTCACCAGATCTCAGAAGCTAAGCAGGGTCAGCCCTGGTTAGTACTTGGATGGGAGACCACTTGCAGAGGCAGGCGATAGCAAACCACCTTTGTTCGTCTCTTGCCTTGAAAATGCTACAGGGTCACCATAAGTCAGCTGAGACGTGACAGCAGAGATATATGTATGTGTGGGCGGGTGTATGAATATACATTTATGTATTTTTGCTTCACTGATGTTCTCCCTTTCTCACTGAGACTCACGGCAGAATAAATAATATTTATTTACTTCACTTGCACCCAGCCTTTCCCTCCGCTGGGGACCCAAAATGGTGTAACCTCATTCTCTCCTCTGTTTCATCCTCACAACAATCTTGTAGGGTAGGTTAAGCTGAGAGTGGCCCAAGGACCCCCAGCCCACCTCAGCCCTGGTTAATACTTGCATGGGAGACCACCAGGGAAGTCCAGGGTTGCTAGGCAGAGGCAAGCAGAGGCAAACCACCTCTGAACATCTCTTGCCTTGAAAACCCTACGGGGTCACCATAAGTCGGCTAAGACTCGACGGCCCTTCCCTCCACCACCAGTACATGCTACAAACAATACCAGTGGTGCAAATAGGACTTGCAATACCATATGTTACCATGATCAATCTCTTTTGGAGGGGCAGGTCTGTCATCTTGGCCTCCACCCTGTCCTCTTTTTGGTGTCCTCGAAGAACTGAGTGGGAAGGGGGCCCCATAATTTTATCTTGGTTTCAAACAAAACGTTTTCAAAGGTCAGCAAAGGGTGGAAATGTTAATGGGACGACCTTTAGCTTCTGGTCAAAGCCTTTGCTGGTTACTAGGAGGTGGAAGAAGGAAGGACGAGGTCAGCTGGCCTGCAGGTAATTGACCACAACGTGGGATTGTACCGGGCAGGCGAAGGTGAGGGTTGATTGCCTCATTAGACCCCATAAGGTTGCATGGTTCTGTGAACCAATGTTCCCTCTCGTTCCTTTTCCTTCCTGAGCAGAGCAGTTCACACCCTGAGCAGAATGTAACTGCTGTGATCTTCAGAGGGGCAATGGGCAGTGCAGGACCCTGCGCGGCTCCAGACTGCCGCTGAGCAGGGCTTCCTGAGTTAATGAGTGGCCGCTCACGCCCACAGCTTAGAAGGAACCAAAGCACCAAGGTCTTTCAGCCAGCCGGAGGCCTTGCTCAGACCTGGATGGCCCAGGCTAGCCTGATCGCACTAGTCCTCAGAAGCTAAGCAGGGTCGGCCTGGGTTAGTACTTGGATGGGAGACCACCAAGGAAGGCCAGGGTTGCTATGCAGAGGCAGGCAACGGCAAACCACCTCTGTCGATCTCTTGCCCTGACTTGGGTGGGCCAGGCTAGCCTGATCTCATCTGATCTCAGAAGCTAAGCAGGGTCGACCTGGGTTAGTACTTGGATGGGAGACCACCAAGGAAGGCCAGGGTTGCTATGCAGAGGCAGGCAACGGCAAACCACCTCTGTCAATCTCTTGCCCTGACTTGGGTGGGCCAGGCTAGCCTGATCTCATCTGATCTCAGAAGCTAAGCAGGGTCGGCCTGGGTTAGTACTTGGATGGGAGGCCACTAAGGAAGGCCAGAGTCGCTGCGCAGAGGCTGCAGCTGTGTCTCGACGGCGACTTTCTACAACCAGAGGAGCCTTTGCGTCATCCAGCAGGGCTCTTGTGGTTTTGAAGGAGCTTGCATGCTGGAGAGACTCGGTTTTCGTATAGGAAGGGTTGCGTGCCAGCAGTCTTGAATCAAGAGCTGCAGTTGCCGGACCTGAGCACTTTGCTCTCTGTGCCACCCTGGCAGCTGAGAGAGGTGCGCCAGCCTGTTCTTGGCTGTGCTGCAGTCCCCTGACTGCAGTGCAGATGGCCAGAGAAGGATCTTGCCATCCTGAGATCAGCAGGAATGAGGTGAGGCAAGGAACGGATATTATTCCATTTCGCCCAACTCAGTTGCTCGATACAGGCTGCCCCATCTATAGATTACCCTAGCTTGATTAACTCTACCCTGATCTGGATAGCTAGTCTAGCCCAGGCTCAGAAGATCTCAGAAACTAAGCAAGGTTGATCAGTATTTGGATGGGAGACCACCAAGGAAGCCCAGGGTTGCTACGCAGAGGTGGGCAATGGCAAACCACCTCTCTTTGTCTGTCCTGACTGGGATGGCCCAGGCTAGCCTCACCTTGTGAGATCTTGGAAGTGAAGGAGGGTCAGCCCAGGTTGGTAGACTGATGGGAGACTACCAAGGAAGCCCAGGGTTGCTACGCAGAGGCAGGCAATGGCAAACCACCTCTGTCTGACTGTCCTAACTGGGATGGCCCAGGCTTGCCTGATCTTTTCAGATCTCGGAAGCGGAGCAGGGTCAGCCCTGGTTAGTAGACAGATGGGAGACCACCAAGGAAGCCCAGGGTTGCTATGCAGAGGCAGGCAATGGCAAACCACCTGTGAAGGTCTCTTGCCTTGAAACCCCTACGGGGCCTCCATACGTTGGCTGTGGCTTGACAGAGCTTTCCACCACCAGATCAACTCTGTGCACAGCTGCCTGCCAATGATCAAACTCAATGTTTATTTAGACCCTTGTTACCCTGCCTTTCTCCTCAATGGGGAGCCAAAGCAGCCAATATCCTTCTCCTCTCCTCCACCCGATCCTCACCACAACCCTTCAAGGTATGTTAAACTAAGAGTGTGTGGCTAGCCTTGAGTCACCCAGTGAGCTTCCATGGCAGCTCGCTCTCAACACCGACATTCATGCAAGCATCCAGCCCATCCGTCGCTTCCTGTCTGGATGGATGCCTTACCCCCATGCCTTCGTGGAACGAAGGGGTGAGATGTTAGATTTTGCTTTGCAAGAGTCGAACAGCTACCGCCCTGCCTTTTAACGTTGCACCTTCTTCCGAAGTTCAGACTCCGCCGAATGAGTTTTTCATCGCAGCATCGTCTACAGGGCGACCATTCAATCTCCTGATGCCCCAACCCGGACTGTGTTTAGATTGTTTGAATTCTGTTGTACTATTTTAACCCTATTTATTGCATATTACAGTCACTAAAGAGTGCCAGTTTGGTGTAGTGGTTACATGCACAGATTACCCACTCCTCCACTTGCACCTGCTGGATGACATTGGGCAAGCCATAGTTCTGTCAGAGCTGTTCTTGAAAAAGAGCAGTTTGGTTGGCCACTGCGTGAAACAGGATGCAGTGCAACAGGAGGCGGGACTAGATGGACCACTAGTCTGACCCAGCAGGGCTCTTCTTATGTTCTTACGTTCTTCTCAAACACATAAAGCTGCTTTATGCCCCAGTGGCATTCTCATGTTGAGGGACATGGTTGCTTCCATTGCTTTAAAGCCTCACCCTGCTTAAAGATCCAGCCTGCAGCTCCAGCCTGGTATTGACACCAGAGTACAGACGCTCACACTTTGTGCAGTCCTTGTACCATCTTTCAATGCATTATCTTTTTCTCCTTGCTGCGCCCCTTCTCTGAAACCCTGCCTAGATGCTCCCAAAAACACGGGGCAGCTACAGGAGCTCCTGATTATAAGAGATTTAAACTCCTGAATATTGGTGCAGAGAGAGATACACAGAGAGAGAGAGAGAGAGAGAGAGAGATTACATAACAGTCAGGATGCCTGTCCCAATAGATTATCTGCACACAAATGCACATCTGGTGGACATTTGCAGTTAGCGCTGAGCTGGGGCCGCCCCCAGCTCCGTGGCTGCATGTGTTGATGTCCAAGGCAACGCAAGTGTCCTGCCCTGACTGTATCTATCGGCTTGTTTATCGGTCAGCGCTCCCTCCCGCCTTTCGTCCACTCACCCATCCCTTACACAAGCGAGAGAAGAAAATCTGATTGTGTTTCTCTGCCGTTTGGGTGTTCGTGATGCGCTTTTCACTGTGTTATCTTGAATGTGTTAACAGGAATCCAGGACAGGGGACTCTCCCTTCGGTGTCAAATTAAAACCCCTCACCAATATATGGAGCTCTCAAGCTGACTTTTCCTCCCCCTCTCCTGTACAAAACAATCCACCTATGTGTGTATTAAGAACTGGCAAGTTGCTTCCAACCGATGGAGACCTTATGAACTAATGTCCTCCAAAACATCCCATCGTTAACAGCCTTGCTGAGGTCTTGCAAACTGAGGTCCGCGGCTTCCCTGATTGAGTCAGTCCATCTCCTGTTGGACCTTCCTCTTTTCCTGCTGCCATCAACATTCCGTTTCTCCATATCTATATACCTAATAGCCAGCACGCCCCCTCTGTGCGGATATCTACATTTGCACATCAGGGGCACATAGGGGGCAAAGAGATTTTCCTGCACACTTGGGGCACTCCCCAGGTGTGCAGAAAAATCTGAAAAGTTGAAAAAACTATACAGGGGATACTTAAATCCCCCCAAAAGTAAAAGAGCGTTCCCTGCACATGTGCAGAGAACGCTTTAGGAACTCTGCCTTGCCGCCATTGGGGGCAACGGCGGGCCTAGCAGCCGGGAGCCACTCAGGCCTTGCCACCGGTGCCCAAGGGGTGTGGGAGAGGGCTTGGCGGGCCTGGTGGCTGGGAGCCACTCAGGCCTTGCCACCGGTGCCCCGGGGGGGGGGGGGTAGGAGAAGGCTTGGCAGACCAGGCAGCTTGGAGCCACTCAGGCCTTGCCACCAGTGCCCAGAAGGAACAGGAGAAGGCTTACCTGCAGCCGCTTCCTCCTCCTCAATGGAGCTCCTTCTGCAGGCCAGGAGCCTTTGGGAATACTCCCCCCCGTGAGTATTGCGGGTCCCACTTCTTGTTCTGTCCTAACAGTAGCCTCTTGTCCGGAGTACAGTTGTGCATCAAAGCAATCAGATGCTGTGGCATGCTCATTTCTTTTAAAATCAAGCGTAGCTTTTCATGATCCACACGGTCAAAAGCTTTGCTGTAATCTATGGAACACAAGCTGATTTTCTTCTGAAACTCTCTGCTATGTGCCAGTAACTGGCATACATTTGCAATATGAGCTCTAGTGCCTCTTCCTTTTCTGAATACAGCTCGAACATCTGGCATTTCTCATTCTGTATACGGTAACAGTCTTTGTTGTAAGATTTTGAGCATCACTTTACTCATGGGAGAAATCCATGCATTGGTCTGATAGTTGCTGCAGTCTTTGATATCTCCTTACAGTACAAGAACTCGTGGGAAATTGCTGAGCAGTCAGGTTAGAACAGATAAAAGTACTTCTTCACCCAAAGAGTGATTAACACGTGGAATTCACTGCCACGGGAGGTGGTGGTGGCTACAAGCATGGATGGCTTCAAGAGGGAATTGGATAAACATATGGAGCAGAGGTCCATCAGTGGCTATTAGCTACAAGGTATAGATAGGAACTCTCGGTCTGGGGCAAGTGATGCTTGGTATTCTTGGTGCTGGGGGGGGGGGGGGCAACAGTGGGAGGGCTTCTAGTGTCCTGGCCCCACTGCTGGACCTCCTGATGGCACCTGGTATTTCTGGCCACTGTGTGACAGAGTGTTGGATTGGATGGGCCATTGGCCTGATTCAACATTGGCTTCTCTTATGTTCTCATGTTCCTTTTGTCGGAATTGGAATGTAGATTGAGGGTTTACAGTCTGCGGGCCACTGTTTTGTTTTCCATGTTTGTTGGCATAATCTTGTTAAGATTTTGATGGACTCCATTTCTGTGGCATGGAATAGTTCTGTTGATATTTATCTACTCCTGGGCCCATCAGAAAAGGAGTCAGGGAGCAAGGATTGCATTTGCTGAAATGGCT
Source organism: Lepidodactylus listeri (assembly GCA_029233225.1). NCBI lineage: Eukaryota > Metazoa > Chordata > Lepidosauria > Squamata > Gekkonidae > Lepidodactylus > Lepidodactylus listeri. The sequence goes on along the minus strand of JARCFY010000021.1, from coordinate 27,642,815 downwards.
CTTCTGGAGTGACTGTTTTCTGTATAACCAGTGTGAAGTTTGGGGATATCTTAAAGGTGCCATATCCCATAGTATACCCTTGAATTTCTTTTGTCTTGCCTGGCTTGATCCACACTATTGGTGCAACTCTTGTTGGTCTCTAAGGTGCTGCCGGACTTAAATCTAACTGTAGTTCTGCAGACCAACATTGCTGCCCTCTGAAATGTTTATTTTCAGCCTCTGCAGCAAACTGAGCTGCCAGGGTTACTTTGGTAAGCAGGGGAGCAGCGTGGAGGGGCATTAACCTTTCCCTCTCCTGCTATTAGTAAGAAAAGAGCAAGAGTCCAGAAGCACCTTAAAGACTAACAAAATTTGTGCTTGGGTGTGAGCTTTCAGGAGGGGAAAATGTGTGGTAGGGTAGGAGCTTTCGTGAGGGAAAAATTTGTGCTTGGGTGTGAGCTTTCATGAGGGAAAAATTGTGGTAGGGTAGGAGCTTTCGTAAGGGAAAAAATTGTGCTTGGGTGTGAGCTTTTGTGAGGGGAAAATTTGTGGTAGGGTAGGAGTTTTCACTAGGGAAAAAATTGTGGTAGGGTATGAGCTTTTGTATGGCACTGCTCACTTCTTCAGATAACTGTACCTGAAGAAGTGAGCAGTGACTCACAGAAGCTCCTACCCTGCCACGAATTTTGCTCGTCTTTAAGGTGCTCCTGGTCTCTTGCTCTTTTCTACTGCTACAGACAGACTAACACGGCTACCCATCTTGATCTCTTTCCTGCTATTGTGCTGCTGGGGGGAAAACACACCCAGGTTCCTTTTTGGCCACTGTTTCAGAATTTGACATTTCAGATTCAGGTTTCAAATATTCTCCCAGATATTAGGAAGGTGATGGGTAGTGATGGCATTTCATTCAGACTCTAGAGCATGGGCGTCAACTACGGGGGGGCTCGAGGGCTCGAGCCTCCCCCGAAATTTCCCAGGGGGGGCTCAGCCACCCCCAGCAAAAGGGAGCGCCTGCCGGTGGCCAGTCAGCTGGCCAGCTGGCTGTCGCCGCCTCTCCTTCCCCCCCACCCCCGGCCTGCCCTCCTGCCTCCCTGGGATGGGGGGGGGAGAGAAAGGCGGCGGGGACATCCCTTTGTGCAAGCCAAGAGCGGGTCCCCTTTGCGCAGAAGCGCGGCCGGCGCTCAGCTCACAGCACCCGCCCCGCCGAGGCTGCCGTCCAGGAGCCTCGGCAAGGCGAACCAGGGCAGGAGACACAGCTCGTCGCCGAATGGGGACCTGGCCTTTTCCTCCCGGGCCGCCTCCTCCCCCTCCTCCTCCCCCCCGAAGCGCCACTGACCCGAGGCCCCGAAGACCTTGGCGAAGGCATGCTGGAAGGGGCGGAAGGAGACCAGCGCCAGGAGTTCCACGTCATGGCACTCCAGGCCGCCGGGGGCCTCCTCCGGGTCTGCCTCCCTGGGGCCGGGGGGGGAGGAGTGGCGGGGACATGGTCCCCTGCGCGCACGAGAGAGCCCCTGCCCCCCCCCCCCCCGGATTTTCAAAGTCTACGCCCCTGCTCTAGAGACAGAACATAAGAACGAAAGAAGAGCCCTGCTGGATCAGAGCAGTGGTCCATCCAGTCCAGCCTCCTGTCTCACACAGTGGCCAACCAGTTCCTCTGGAGGGCCAACAACAGGGCAGAGAGGCCGAGGCCTTCATAAGAACATCAGAAGAGCCCTGCTGGATCAGAGCAGTGGTCCATCCAGTCCAGCCTCCTGTCTCACACAGTGGCCAGCCAGTTCCTCTGGAGGGCCAACAACAGGGCAGAGAGACCGAGGCCTTCCCCTGATGTTGCCTCCTGCCTCTGGGATTCAGAGTTTCACTGCCTCCGAACGTGGAGGTTCCCTTCAGTCACCGTGGCTAGTAGCCACTGACAGACTTATCCTCCATGGCTCTATCTAATCCCCTTCCACTGCTGTCTGTCTCCTGTCGCCACCACACAGCTGAAAACACTGGCTTAGAAGGAGTCTGCTCTGGAGCAGGCTCCAGTTCAGGTTCTCTGCTTTGGTGCCAAGCCCAGTTTGCACAAAGTCGCCACCCCTGTATAAGTCTGGAGCTGAGCAGTAATTCTGGGGGATCCCCAGGTCCCACCTGGAGGCTGGCATCACCACCCCTGTGCACACCAGGATACAGTTTGATGTGGATTTTAGGGATTCAGGTACACTAAGTACCCCCCACCCCCACCCCGCAAAACTGCATAGAACCATCTATGGAGAAACTGGAATTGCTGAGGCATGTATTGATAGTCATGCGAAAAGCCCAGTATTAAGCTGGCAGTTTCTAAGAGCAAGCTTAGACTGAAATTCCCCACCAGTATCCTAGGAAACAGCGAACATGCATAATCATAGTGGCTGAGCCCAGATTAATCATTATGTTAAGCATGCTTTGGTTTCAGGCCTAGCCAGAGAAAGATCCCCCCACCCCAAGTAATTATATGGGAGGTTCTATCTGTGCTGTGCTACCCTCCATGCTTCTTTATATCATCCAAAGATCCAAAAGCGGGGGGGGGGGGGGGTGTTTGCATCTGTGTGGATTGCCAGGTTCCCCCGGCCACCGGCAAGGGGTGGAAGTATATATTTGCCAGCTCCAGGTTGGGAAACTCCTGGAGATTTGGGGGTTGAACCTGGGGAGGACAGGAACCTCCAGTGGGGTACAATGCCATAGAGTCCACCCTCCAAAGCAGCCGTTTTCTCCAGGGAAACTGGTCTCCGCAGTCTGGAACTGGAGGGTAATTCCAGGGGATCTCCAGGTCCCCCCTGGAGGCTGGCATCCCTTGGGTGTCTGTCTCCAGTTCAGATCTCACCTTCTGCCTTGGAGAAATCACCCTCTTTCGGCCTCAGATCCCCATCTGCAATAAAGGGAATAAACAAGCTGGCTTACCTGGTAGGGCTGTCGTTACGATTGCTGAGATGGTGCGTGTGAAATGCGTTGACCACTGAAAGTGCCCTGTCCATGCAAAATAATTATGACTGGAGTCTGTTGTTACCTGAAGTGAAGTCCAAAATCTGTTTAACAGCACGAGAAAAATAATTACGATCTTTATACTGCGAGCCAGTGTGTTGTAACAGATAGAGTGTCAAACTGGGATCCGGGGAGGGTGGGGGGGGCTGGATTCGAATCCCACTCTACCCTGATGCTCAGTTGGGTGACCATGGGCCAGCTGCTCTCTATCTTACAGATATGTGCGTGCCATCAAGTCACACTCAACATATGCTGTCCCCCTCAAGGGGCTTTCAAGGCAAGCGAGAAGCAGAGGTGGTTGGCCGTTGCCTTCCTCTGCAGAGCCTTCCTTGGTGGCCTCCCTTCCAAGCAACGACCCTGACAAGACTGGGCCATACCATGCTGCCTTCCCTCCCAGCTCTCTCTTTCTTTTAGTCTGACTTTAATTGTTTTCGTCTGGAGGTGCCGTAGCAGTTTTAAATATGTCGGGTTCTGGTTTTTTAAGTTGTCTGGTTTTATCGTAAATGGCTTTGGGCAGCAGAGAGAAGCAGTCTAGGCATGCAGTAAATAAACTAAAGGACCTGTTTTGCAAAGTAGTTGTGAGACTGCAACAGGGAAGAGCTAGGCATGCCACTCCAAGCTCTTTGGGGAGGACAAAAACGTGCTAGATGGGACAGAATGTGGCACATTTCAGAGACAGCATTACTGGTGGCAAAAAATACTTGCTGACTGAAGTAGGGAGTCTTCTGTGGAGATAGATTAAGATGGGTAGCCATGTTATTCTGTCTGTAAAAGTGGAAAAGTGTAGAAGTCCAGAAGTCCAGACTAACAAAATTGGTGGCAGAGACTCACAAAAGCTCCTGCCCTGGTGCAAACTTTGTTAGCCTTTAAGATGCTGCTGGACTCTTAATCTTTTCTACAGCTGAAGTAGAGATTGTTATTGTTGCTGTTCTTAGTATTATTTGCTGATTCTTCTCTCTTCCCGAAGACCTCTGACTCTAACCTTCTTCTTCTTCTTCTTCTTTATTCAATTTATTATATATTCAAGTTATTCAATTTATGAGTTGCCCCGTTACTGTAATGGTTGAAGAAGTCTTGTTCCGCTGTATCTGAAGAAGAGAGCATGCACATGAAAGCTGATACCTTGAATAAAACTTTGTTGGTCTTAAAGGTGCCGCTGGACTCAAACTTTGTAGAGATCCAGCGTGGTATAGTGCTTAAGAGTGTCACATTAGGTTCTGGGAGATCCAGGTTCAAATGCCTTCTCTGCCATGGACCTCTGGCCAGCCATTCTCTCTCAGCCTGACCTACCACACAGAGTTGTTGTGAGGGTAAAATGGAGGTGAGGAGGATGATGTAAGCCACTTTGGGTCCCCACCGGGGAGAGGCAGGGAATGAATGAGTCAACTAAATAAGACCCTTTTTCTAGGATCGGGAGTTGGGAAGGGGACATTTTTGGCTGTAGCACGAGGGGGGAAGCAGGGAAGTTTCCAGTCTGTGATGGAAGCCCCTTCCACCATTGGAGATTTTCTTCTGGATGTTTGTGTGCATGCACACACTTGTACGGAAAGGCTATTGCATGCGTGCTCGCGCCCCAAATAATGCTTAAGGATCTCGATTTATTTTAAGCAGCCTGTTTGGGATGCTTCGGGGGAACCTTCCCTGTTGAGAAGAGCCCAGATACACCATGGCTATTTCTGGCTGACAAACAGTTAGCGAGAATTTTATTAACACGATGCATTCAAAGTGTCTGGTGGGGGTGACAAGCTTGGAGTGTGGACGGTGGAGGGGTGCCGTTCTCTGCACGGCTCTTCCGGCTTTCTTTGCTTTCTTGAAGAGGTTTGTACGGCCTCAGATTTTTCTGGTTTTGTGTCGCTGGGTAGGGTACACAAAATCACAGCATGGCTGTCCCAGGGCTCTTGTCCAATTCGACACCTCTGCAGCTACTGGATGTCACATGATGGGGCTTCCCACCTGCCCGGGTCTCACCTGGACAGTCTGTGACTTCAAGGTTTAAATCCAGAGCAGTGTTTGAGTTGGCTGCTCAGTTTCTGGGAGTGGCTGGGAAGGGACTGTGGCTCAGGGGAAGAGCATCTGCTTGGCCTGCAGAAGGCCCCAGATTCAATCTTTGCATCTCTAGTCAAAGGATCAGATAGTAGGAAATGGAAAGACCTTGTTCTGAGACTCCGGCTCAGTGATAGAGCATTTGCTTGGCATGCAGAAGGTTCCAGGTTCAAACTTTGCATCTCTAGTTAAAGGATCAGGTGGGAGAAAAAGGGAAAGACCTTGATCTGAGACTCTGACTCAGGCGCAGAGCATCTGCTTGGCATGCAGAAGGTCCCAGGTTCAATATTTGCATCTCTTGTTAAAGGATCAGGTAGTAGGTGATGGGAAAGACCTTGATCTGCAACCCTGGCTCAGTGGCTGAGCATCTGCTTGGTATGCAGAAGGTCCCAGGTTCAAACTTCGCATCTCTAGTTAAAGGATCAGGTAGTAGGTAATGGGAAAGACTGTGTTCTGAGACTCTGTATCAGTGGTAGAGCTTCTGCTTGGCATGCAGAAGTTCCCAGTTTAAATCCCCATCATCTTCAGTTAAAAGGATCGGGCAGAAGGTGATGTGAAAGACCTCAGCCTGAGACACTGGAGAGCTGCTGCCTGTCTAAGTAGACAATACTGACCTTGATGGACCAGTGGTCTGACTCAGTATATGGCAGCTTCGTGTGTGTTCGTGCGTGTTGATCTGAGCCCCTGGCTCAGTGGTAGAGCATCTGCTTGGCATGCAGAAGGTCCCAGGTTCAATCACAGCTATCTAGTTACAATGGAGGCAATGAGAAAGGCCTCAGCCTGAGACCCTGGTTGTCACCTGGCTTACCTCTAGAGGCAGAGGCGCAGAGAGTAGGACTTGAGAAGTGGATCCTCCACTGGCTAGCCAATATAAGAGGAGGTGGTCCTTCAAGGACCTGGCATGCAGGAGGTCCCAGGTTCAATCCATGCATTCTCCAGTGAATGGATCTCTGGTCCAGGTGTGGGGGGAAACCTTTCTCTGCCTAGACCATGGACAACTTGCTGGGAGTCAGAGAAGCAGGCTAGGTGGACAAGTGGTCTAAGGCACCTCCATGTAGGAAAGTGAAACATACATCTTCCAAACCACTAAATACATTCGACAGGGAAAAGTCGTGGGGGAAGGGCCAATCTTTTGCGAAGTCACGAATAAGGAATGAATAAGGAACCACCTTCCACCTTATGAATCTGAACCATTTGTTTCAGACTTCAGAACTAGGTTTTTGTGGGACCCTGGGGAAACTGACATCATTTGGATCCCCACTGACAAAAGAGACCACCATAACTCAAAAGTTGTTCTTTAGTGTAAGAATGGTTATCGTTAGCAGTGTTTTGTGTAGCCAGGGATGAACATTTGCAGTCCTTGATCATTCAATGTTTGGGCATCTTTGAAAGGAAAGGAATCATACATACCATGGATATAAGAATTCACTGCTGACTGTCTTAAAACTTGGACAGGCTTTTGAAGAAGAGAAGAGATTGGATGTATACCCCACCCTTCATGACCCAAAGGAGTCTCAGAGCAGCTTACAAACTCCTTTCCCTTCCCCTCTCCACAACAGACACCCTGTGAGGTAGGTGGGGCTGAGAGAGCTCTGACAGAAACTGCTCTTTTTCAAGAACAGCTGTGCCAGAACTACGGCTTGCCCAAGGTCATCCAGCAGGTGCAAGTGGAGAATTGGGGAATCAAACCCGGTTCTCCCAGATTAGAGTCCACACACTTAACCACTACACCAAACTGCCAACTACAGAGTGATTGGCTGCTATATGGGTTAATGATGTTTTCAACTTTAATGAAGTAACCCAGTGCATTTTGACTTCTGATGTAATTCATTCTAGTAGGCTTGACCTTTTCTGCTACTGCACAACTTATTTCTAAAAGGAAGTTTCTGAACCCCTAACCTCCTTCAGACTTGATGAGGGTATCTATGAAACGGGATTGTTAACCGGCTGCCCGTATCCTCTTCTTCTTCCTGATCTTCAGTTGTAATTTATTGGCATTTCCCCTGAATTTATTTGTTTTATTTATGAGACACATGGTGTCTTTATTGCTTGAGACTATAGATTTTTGTGTATGCTATTCAATTGTTTTTTATACAGTTTAATATTTCATTTGTGGATATTAATGTTGGACATGAGTACTGAATATAAATAATTACACATAGCGGACATTTTAATAGTTTACTTAAACTTAAGATATCTGTATAGCCTATTTGTTAAAACTTCCAAAAATATAGTCGTTGGCTTAATAGCCTATACATGGTGCTTTGGTTATATTCAGGGCTATTTTGGGGCAGGAACGCCCAGGAATGGAGTTCCGGCTGGCTTCTGAGTTGGCCACGCCTACAGCCTTCCCACCCCCCGGGTTCACTGTCTTCCTTCCCTTGGGTTCCCCATGAGCCCCACAAGCCGCGGGGCGCCTGGGGAAGCTGATCCTGGGAGGGAGCTGCACTGTCAGGGGTGTGGCCTAATATGCTAATGTGTTTCTGCTGTTAGGTGTGGCCTGTTATGCTAATGAATTCCTGCTGGGCTTTTTCTCCCTGCAAGGCCTGGAGGTCTGGAATTATATCTGATCTCCAGATTACAGAGATCAGTTCCCCCTAGAGAAAACGGCTGCTTTAGGGGATGGACTCTGTGGCATTGTACCCCATTTGAGGTCCCTCCCTTCTCTAAACTCCACCCTCCCCAGACTCTGGTCCCAGATCTCCAGTAACTTCCTAACCTGGAGTTCGCAAGGTCTGTTTAGGATTGCACTCAGGCCTGTGGCTTCAGTGGGGCATTTGGGGGCCCTGCCCCCCTAATTAAAAGCCCCGCCCCACAAAATAGCCATGCCAGAAACCTTATTTTTTTTAGGAGAGATCCTCTGCTGCTGGCAGCGGCCAGGATGAGAGCACTGCGGCTTGCCCTCGATCTTCCCTCTCCCTCCCACTGTGAAATTGGGGGGGGGGGGTATCATGGGACCTGGGAAATTTGAATGCCTTCTGAGCTGTTTTGGGTTTTTTTAAGAACTGACGCGCTCGCTGCCCTGTCCCATGAAAGGAAGGGCTAGAAACAATCTCGCAGCCTCCCCCCTTTAATTAACTTTAATTTAACTGCCCCCTTAAAAAGTTAAATGCCCCCCGAACAAAATACTCCTGGCTATGGTCCTGATTGATAGGAGGTGGTGGGCTCTTTCTTTGGAGGTTCTCAGACACAGGCAAGATGGCCATCTGGCAGCAATGCTGATTCTGTGAACTTAGGCAGATCCTGAGAGGGAGGGCAGGAAGGGTTGCCTCAGTGCTTAGTTCCTGTGGCCCTTTCTCACACACCCAGGGAAATGCTGATCGCCACTTTGGGGTCAGGGAACAATTTTTCTCCAGGCCAGATTGGCTGGAGATCCTGGAGGGGGGGTTTTTGGTCATCTTCTGGGTGTGGAACAGCGGTCACTGCAGGTCTGTGGGGGGAGGTATTTGCATATTTCCTGCATTGTGCAAGGGGTTGGACTAGATGACCCTGGAGGTCCCCTCCAACTCTGTGATTCTATGATTCCAGTAATAGGTTTTGGCAGCATTTTCTCTACATGCTCTGGCAGCACTGAAAGCATTTTGCAGATTTCCTTCTAAATCCATGCAAGAGCCCTGCAAGGTAGGCCAGTATGGCCATCTTCTTTTGTGATTATTGCACTGAGAACAGTGGCTTCTGGAAGGCCGCCTACTGAGTCCTCGGCGGCCGTCAGTAAGATCTGGACCGGGGGACCACCCAGATCGCAGGCAGCTCCTTCTTGTCACCAAGGTGTCTGGTGCCTTGCTTTCCATTCATCCTGCAATTCAAACCCCTCACACGGCGATGCTAAATCCGTCCTGCCTTTTTCTGCTAATTTAGGTGGAAGGCAGGCAGGCGTTGGCCACCTATCCCCTTCCCTCTTCTTGGGAATAAAATGCAAATCAAGGAAGAAGAAGTGGAAATCGCATTTCCACTTCAAAGCAGTTCCCTGCTGTTTCTCTGGGCCTTGCGTAGGGACTGACGGATGGAATGGCGTTTGTCCCTGCCTTGCTTGCTTCCTCTGAGAGGAGACACAGGAGTTTCCATATTTTGAAATCCCATTTTCCCCTCCTCCTTCCTTCCACACGCTTCTATACTGCTTTTCCCGGAAAAATTCAAAGGTGGTTTGCCATTGCCTTCCTCTGCCTCATGACCCTGGTATTCCTGGATGATCTCCTTTCAAACACTGGCCAGGGCTGACTTTGCTTAGCTTCCAGGATCTGAAAAGACTGGGCTAGCTTAGGCTATCCAGGTCTACTGGACTCAAATCTAGCTTTGACTCTTGAAACTCATACCCCCCCAAATGTTGTTTGTCTCTACGGTGCTACTGGATTTGAATCTAGCTGGTTCTACTGCAGACCCACATGGCTATGGCCACCCCTCTGAAACTACCTACTTAGGATAGCTTTGCCGGTTTCCCTGTTTAATCCTCTGGAGCGCTCAGTTCTGGCAATGAGCAGACAAAGGGTAAGGCCGTCAGATGATAACCAGTGAATGGGTTGTTTTGTTGGGTGACTCAAAAGGAGGGAGGCAGGGAAAGGAGAGTCCAGTTGGCTACTGGGTTGACTGAAGGCACTCAGCCTCCTTGCGCCGAGCCCACGGGGCAATCCGGTGGTCGCCAGTAATTTGGCATATTGCCGAAATGGGTCAGATGTACTCATCTGGTAAGAACTGGTGCGAGGAAATGATTCTTGATTTTGAATTTATTTTGTGCTGCCTCTTTTTTGGGGGGGGGGGGGAGGCGGGAGGAAAGAGACGTTGACCTGAATCCCTGGCATTAGATTCTTTTCTATTCCGTAATGCATCTTTGATGGCCCGATAGGTTTCTCTGGAGTTGCTTTGTGGGTGATTTGTTTCCTTATTGAAAACCTTGCCAGGAGTGGAACGCGGTGGGAAAAAACGGGGGGAGGCGCCTACAGCTTGACAGCGTGAAGCTAAGGGCGAGAGTCCAGAGGTCCTTCTAGCGCAAAAGACTCCGCTTTCCACTCCACGGCTATAATCCTTTGGGCGCTTACCTAGGAGTAAGCATTGCATCGTATACATGGCAAATCAAGTTGGAGTAAATATGCACAGGCCTGTGTTGCGTACCCTCTTTTCTTCCTTTTTCCTGCAAGCATCTTGGGGCAGGGAATTCATTTATTATATGGCGTTGAAACCTGATGTTCACAAGTCTTTGTCAGAGTTAGGGCCAGGGAAGAGGGGTATTTCGGCTGAGGGTGAGTGTGTGTGCACTGTCTCGTAATTGCAACCAAAGGGCTGGACATGTTAAGAGGAGGGGCTGAGGCTCAGTGATAGAGCTAGTCAGTTAGTTTATTATTATGGTCGGTGATAGAGCATCTGCTTGGCATGCAGAAAGTCCCAGGTTCTATCCCCAGCGTTTCCAACTATAAGGTTCATGTGGCTTAAGACGCTGAACTGCAGACTGGAAGATCGGTAGTTTGGCAGTTCGAGACTCAAGTGCCATGTGATGGAGTGAGCTTCCGTCTCTGGCCCCAGTTCCTGCCAACCAAGCAGTTTGAAAGCAAGAATTTGCAAGTAGATAAATAGGTACCACTTCAGTGGGAAGGTAACAGCGTCCCACGCGCTTTGGTGTCTAGTCATGCTGGCCACATGACCATGGAAACGTCTTCGGACAGTGCTGGCTCTTCGACTTGGAAACGAAGATGAGCACCGCCTCCTAAAGTCAAATTCGACTGGCTTTCGAGCAAGGGAAATCTTTTCTTTTAGGAAGCCCTGACACCCTGGAGAGCAACTGCCAGTCAGAGTAATCGATGCTGTCTTTGAGGAAACCAAGGAGCTGACTTGTTATAAGGAAGCCTTGTATGTTCTCAGCTAAGTGAAGTGTAGTTTCAGATTTGTATGCCTTTCAATGTGTTAAGTGCACATACCCTAACCTGGGAGAACCAGGTTTGATTCCCCACTCCTCCACTTGCACCTGCTGGATGACCTTGGGCAAGCCATAATTCTGTCAGAGCTGTTCTCTCAAGGGCAGTTCTTGGGAGAGCTCTCTCAGCCCCACCTCCCTCACAGGGTGTCTGTTGTGGGGAGGGGAAGGGAAAGGAGTTTGTAAGCCACTCTAAGACTCCAAGTGAGTGAAGGGCAGGGTATAAATCCAATCTCTTCTCCTCTTCTTCTTAACATGTAGACTTCTTCTCCCCTCCACTGCCCATTTGGAAGAAGGGGTTGCTATAGGTAAGAAACGGTATGATTTGGAAGTATGGGAAACAAGAATGCTGGTTCAGAATGGAGAGCTGAAACAAACATGAGGTGGGAGATCCATTATCAAATCCCTGGAGGAGAAGTGCCCAAAGAAGAGGGTCTTTAACCCTTCCTGGCCCATTTTCTTGACTTAAATCCCTTCCTCCCCTCCAAGATTGCTATTAAACTTAGAGGGAAGATATACGGGCACATTATAGATGCATATATTTCACAAGAACACACATGAAGCTGCCTTATACTGAATCAGACCTTTGGTCCATCAAGGTCAGTATTGCCTACTCAGACTGGCAGCGGCTCTCCAGGGTCTCAGGCAGAGGTCTTTCCCATCATCTACTACCTGAACCATTTAACTGAGAGCCAGTTTGGTGTAGTGGTTAGGAGCATGGACTCTAATATGGGAGAACCAGGTTTGATTCCCCACTCCTCCACATGCAGCTGCTGGTGTGACCTTGGGTCAGTCACAAGTTCTCTCAGTTCTCGAGAGAGCTCTCAGCCCCACCTGCCTCACAGGGTGTCTGTTGTGGGGAGGGGAAGGAGATTGTAAGCTGCTTGGAGACTCCTTCAGGTAGTGAAGGGCGGGGTATAAATCCAATCTCCTCCTCTTCTTCTCTTCTTTGGACCGGGATCGAGGTGACCTGAGTTTGAATCTCCAGTCTGCCATGGACACTTGCTGGGTAACCTTGAGCCAGTCGCAACCTCTCAGCCTAACCTACCCCTCACAGGTAGTTGCTGTGAGGAGACAATGAAGTAAGAGGAGATGATGTTGTAAGCTACTTTGGCTCCCTGTCGACAGTAAAAGCGGGATATAAATTTCTGAAGAAATAAACTTAAAGCCCAGAGCTCACTCAAGGGCCACAGTTTGGCCTTCGCCAGGAGTCATGGAAGTCCAGAGGGATGCCGGCTCCACATTGGTGTCTTTCTGTGGACTGCAGAAAACATTTTAATTTATTGCTTACACTCATCACGGCGACAATGAATCTCCTGGGGAATGTCTGCAGGTGTTTCTGATTATCAATAATAACTGTGGGAAGGGTGGTGCGGCACATAGCTGCCCATCTCCGTTTATGGATAGGTCACAGATTGCACATTACGCCCATTTTCCTGAGTCTTTAGTGGCTCCTCCTAAGCACCCAAGTGCCGGCTAAAAATGCTGATTTCATCTACGGGTGACTCCTCTCTAGGGCTATTTTTCAGCTAAGGATGGCTTTTATTTTGTTCTGTTTTAATTGGCAGGGCACTTTTGACAGCATTTGTGTCTCTCCTGCAAGTGTCTCCATGGAAGCACAGAATGTGCAGCCCTTGTGGGATTTGTGACATCTCAAGACAAAGCTGTTTCATCTTTTGCAAAAGCCGAGTAGGTAGTCCTCATTGTTTGGGAGAGAAGGGGAATTTTTCTCAGCGGTATCTGCCAAGAGGCTTCCAGAGGTCCGTGGATAGGTCAACGGAAGAGAGATCGATTGGTGGCCACTTGCCACAGTGACTGAGGGGAGCCTCCACATTCAGAGACAGACAACCTCTGGATCCCAGTGCCAGCAGGCGACATCAGGGAAAAGTCTCTGCCTTGAGGCCCAGTTGTTGGCCCTCCAGAGGAACTGGTTGGCCACTGTGTGAGACAGGATGCTGGAACATTAGTCTGATCCAGCAGGGCTCTTCTTAGGTTCTTAGGAAGGTCTTGGCTTCTATGCCCTGTTGCTGGGTCTTCAGAGAAACTCATTGGCCCCTGTATAAGACAGGAGGACGGACTAGATGGAACACTGGTCTGATCCAGCAGGGTTCTTCTTATGTTCTTATGAAGACCTTGGCTTCTATGCCCTGTTGCTGGCCCTCCAGAGGAATTGATTGGCCACTGTGTGAGGCAGGAGGCTGGATTAGCTGGACCACGGGTCTGATCCAGCAGGGCTCTTCTGATGTTCTTATGGCTATCTTTCCAAGCCTTCTGGTTCCACCCTTTCCTGCCTTAGTTTCTGTATCCTTAACCCCCTTTCCTCCCCCCCACCTCCCTTCCTCCTTCACCATCTGCCACTTTGACGCTTCCCAAAGGACTCTCGATTTAAAAATGGAAATCACACCAGTCCCATGCATCGTTCTGTTTTGCATTCAGGACCGGAGTTTTCCTCCGTACAGGGTTTGGAAGGGGTTTGTGTGTGCAGAGGCCGGAGAAATACTTTGCTCTGGGGCACAAAATGCAGCGGGGGAGGGGGGGGGGGAGGCCGTTGACAGTTGGCAAGGGGAGGCAGGAGGGCACGCTGGGCGAGATGGCGAGCGGGCCCTCTTTCTTCCCAACGGGCAGCCAGCTGCACTTTCCCTTGGCGAGGCGCGGCTCCCCACGCCCACCCATCCCCCATCCCTGCCAGTGGCTGACACTGTGATGTATTCAACAGCATAGCCTGCTTGGTGTGTGTGTGCGTGTGTGTGTGTTGGAGCGAGCGTGTGTGCCTCTGTGTGTGTGTGTGTGTCTTGCTCTCTCTCTCTCTCTCTCTCTCTCTCTGTGCGCCTATGTGCCTCTATCTTTCTCTCCCGGCAAAGCAGCAGTGGCAGCTGCCGGAGGAGTCGGGGACCATGCAGCTCTCTCAGCTGGTGGGCCCCCCTCCCAGCCGGGTGCCCCTTCTCTGGATGCCAACCGGCTCCAAGTTCCTCTGCATCGAGGTAGGCTGGCGATTCTCTTCTCTTCTCAGCGCCCACCCCCCACCCCCTGTCTTTGTCTGGCTTTTTCCCCCTGGCCTTTGTCTGGAACCAAGCTGAGCATGAGCCGGCTAGCCCAAGCCTCCAGCCCCCGAACTGGCTACCGCTCCAGCCCCCCTTGCCTGCCTGCCCCCCCCCCCCCCCTGCCTGGCTGGCCAGGTAGACACGGCCCCTCCCTGGAGAACTGTGCTGAATTTTGGAAGGGGGAGGGTTAGAAGCGAGGCTGGGCAAGAGCATCTGGCGCGCCTCGGAGATCCCTAGGGGTTCCAGCTGAAAGAGAGGGGTGGGACTGAAACCAAAACATCCGGGGCTGGGGGTGGGGTGGGGGAGAAGATGTCTTTTGCTCTGTATTTGAGGAGAATCTGTTTTTTTTGGGGGGGGGGCAGAGATGCTAGCTGGCATTCCGAGCAGTGCATGCCCCTCTGAGCAAGGGGTGTGTGTTCAGATATATCCTCCGGCGCTTGCCTCCTGCCCCCCCCCCCCCCAAATGGTGTGCCAAGGGTCTCTGATGCATATGTGCCAATGATTCCCATGGTGGTGTTTTTTTGGGGGGGGTGTGTTGAATGTTGAATGGATAACCTAACAGCATGTTATCTTGGGGATTGGGGGGGGGGCTCAGTCAGCAGTCTGTGTTAGCCGGAGAAGAAGGCCCCTCTGTGTGGGTGTGGCATGCATGGCTGATATTGCATGAGTCGAAATGGAGGGGAGGAAGAGGGGATACATCAGAGGGTAAGCAGCCACCGTTTGGTTCCAGGTTTCCAAGGCATCCTTTTTAAAATATATATATACATATATATATATATATATATATATATGAATGTGATCCAGACTCTGTGTCCCTCCTGCCCTGGCGTGAGGCGGTGGAAGATGGGGAACCAGGAGTGAAGGTGTGGCTGGGGGGGGAGGGGAGAGGGAGAATGCAGGAAAGGGAGGGGCCAACACAGGAAATGCCTTCCTACTCACCTGACCTCTGACAGGAGGGAGATCTGTGGAAGAGGAGAGCTTTAGCGAGCAGGAGGCCAGAGAGGAGGGACATGGAGGGGAGACCAGAGGCGGGAATTTCCTGCGCTGGAAATCTTCCTCCTTCCCAGTCCTCCACCCTAGTTGCCCCCTTGCATCCGCCTTCTGGTCTGCCACATGTTCTGTCCCCCTCCGCCCACTGCACGAGGGCGGGCAATCTGGTTCCTGCCTCCCACCTTCTTGTTTTTAATTTTTTTAAAAAAATTAATCATGCTTCTCCCATTTATGTTCTTCCATGCCTTTTTCCTCGGCCAAGGATGCTGTCTTAAGTCACTCCAGTTTGGGGGTAAGCATAGTCAGGGACATCACTGCCACAAGACCTGTCCAGACTGAAGTGGCGTCGATGCCTCTACTAGGCTGAGATGGCACTGTTCCTTTGTCCCGCTGTTACCCAGGAAAGACACACTCACCGCAAGTAGGCGCTGAGATTGTGGGCTCTTCCGCATTGTCATTTTTGTCACTGGTTTGTCCCTATTGCTTCAGAGTCCTCCCCCCATGTGTTTTGCTTTCTCTAGTAGTCCCAGAGGGAGCGAAACACATGTGGGAAAGGGGTGTGTAACCTTCTGAGGGTTCAGGAGTGAGCCAGCCCCACTTTCCCCAAATAATAGCTTCTCCCCCACTCCAATATTTGCCAGAAATTTCAACGGTGGCTGTTGCGGCCATCCCCTACAGACGCCAACTTCAAATTCAAGAATCACTCCTGCAAAACTTGCTCCTTTTCCTCGCTGCCCAGAGGTGACAAGCCCTGTGAGACAGAGGCTTCCAAGTCAGGTTCTGGAGCAGAGAGATTCTCACTGTGAAGGACTGCTTCAGAAGGGAATCGTTCCTGCAGAGGAGAATGGCTTTTGGGGATCCCAGGTTCTGGTGCTCTTCAGCTGGGGGCGAGTATAGGGTGGCAAAGAATGCAATGCAGTCGCTTTAGAAATGCATTCCCTAAAATGTATGCGTTTTTCCTTTGGTTCCCCTCAGTGGATATGGCCATCTATTTCTAATTTTAAAAAGGATTAATCGGATCCATGGGGTATGCAGGCTGCCTCAAGCAGTCTCTGGAGATAGGTGACATATACATTTTCCAAAGAAATAAAATAGATAGGCCTGTCAGGGGCTTTTAAAATGGAACTTCAATGTGCAAGAACAGTATACCTCTGAAGAATGTGTGCAAATAACAGAGGAAGGCGGGGCATAAAAGAAGTAAATAAATACATATTTGGAGCAAGCAAATTTTTCTCTGATCTTCAATTCTTCGGCTGTCCAGGTGGGAAAAACAGATAGGAGGCTCCCTTAATCATAAAGCATCTTTGCCTAGAATTTGTGAATTTGTACCCGGCACCCAGCAAGAGAATGGGAACATTTGATATATAAAACATGGAGGTCTAGTCCATCGGTGGTAGGCTGCCAAAAAAAATGTGGTGGAGGTTTGCACACAATGTATTGGGATTCTCTAACAGGAGAAGACGAGTACAAGAAAATTAGGATGCTCTAATGGGGAGGGTAGTTGGAAAGGAAACTACAGGTGTGTTGAGATTCTCTAATGAGAGGGTTGATGAGGAGAAGGTTATAAGAATGTTCAGATTCTCTGATGGGAGCTTTGATAGGGAGGAGATGACAAGAATGTTCAGATTCTCTAATGGAAGGTTTGATGGGGAGGAGACTATAAGAGTACTGAGGTTCTGTAATGAGGGGGTTGGTAAGGAGGAGACGATAAGAATGCTGGGATTCTCTAATGGGAGGAGTGTTGGGGAACGAGACTTCAAGAGTGTTCAGATTCTCTAGTGGGAGGGTTGGGGAGATTACAGGAATGTTCAGTTTCTTGAATGGGAGGATTGATGGGAGGAGACTGCAAGAGTACTGAGACTCTGTAATGAGAGGGTTAATAGGGACGAGACTATGAGAATGTTGAGATTCTCTAATAGGAGGAGTGTCAGGAAGGAGACTACAAGAGTGTGGAGATTCTCTTATGAGAGGGGTGAAGAGGAGGAGACTAAGAGTACTGCGATTCTCTAATGGAAGGATTGTTAAGGTGGTGGCTACCAGAGTGCTGGGATTCTCTACTGGTAGAGTTGAGGACAAAGAGAATATAAGAACATTGAGATTCTCTAATGGAAGGATTGGTAGGGGTAGCTACAAGAATGCTGAGATTCTCTATTGAAAGAGTTGAGGAGGAAGGAAATATAAGAATACTGAGATTCTCTAATGGAAGGACTGTTAGGGTGGTGGCTACAAAAGTGCTGAGATTCTCTGTTGGGAGAGTTGATGAGGAAGAGAACACAAGCATATTGAGATTCTCTAATAGGGAGGAGGCTTCAAGACTATCGAGACTCTCCAGTGGGAGGGCCGATGAGAACGGAAATGCAAGCATTGGTGGCATGGATTGCTAGGAGGTGGGAGTCAGTAGAGCTGGTGAAAGAAATGGACTTTTGGAGACCCATGTTAAGGCTTTTGGCTATTTGTGCCCTGATATACATGCATGTTCCAGGCCCATTCCAGCAATACCTTTTTTAGTCCTCCAAACCACAAGATTGTAATGCAGGAGGCAGCAGCTGCTACATCTCCAAGGCCTGGTCTTCCAGAAGTGCAGGCCATGGATATTCCTGCTGTCCATGCAGACACCATGCAGACTCCCAACTCAGACTTCAGGTTGTTGTTGTTTGGTGACTGTTTTGTGTGTGTCTGTGTATACTTGCGAGCCTGGACATCATGGTGGCTTCTCGCGGCCCCTAGTGGGGCTTGGATGTTTCAGAGAGGTGGCTTTGATATTACCTACCTCTGCATCCTGGCCCTGGTATTCCTTGGAGGTCACCCTTCCAAGTACTTGCTTAGCTTTTGAGATCTGATGAGATCAGGCTTGCCTAGGCTATCCAGGTCAGGGCAGACTTCAACTTGTTTTTGTTGAAAAACATGCTCAAGGAGAGCTGGAGCTGAGGTTAGGACATCTGAGATATTCCTGTCCAGGGAACGTCTGTCTGTATGTGATGGGGGCTGGTATCTGTGGAACCTGAGACACAGGAGAACCGGACTGGGTATCCTACCTTTTAGGAGTAGCATGCTTTGACTGTTGATTTGAATCAGCAACCTTTGGCCAATAAGAGCTAGATCTTGTGGCAGATCCTCCATCTAAAGTGATCTTCTCTGCAAAGCCCTGATTCCCCTTCGGCCAAGGGAATGAGGCCTAAATATAGGACTCCGAAACAGGCATGTGTTCTGTCCCCAGGGTCCAGTGGAACCTTAAAGACTAATTTATTTATTGTGGCGTCAGGTTTCCTGAGCCACAACCCACCATAGTCAGAGGTCTGAAGGGTTCGCTTCCCCATTTACTCTTCCCTTCCCCCCTCTTTCTATCATGTCCTTTGCGCAGAACTTAGATGGCACAAGAAACACTAAAAATGATGAACAGAGGAACCTGATCAGTTCAGTGATGAGAGACTCTCGCATTTTACATGGGAGGAAAAAGTGGGGTTTGGGTTGTTTAGTTTAGCTTTGTCTTTTGCCACCAAGTCACAGTTGACTTATGGTGGTGACCCCGTAGTGTTTTCAAGGCAAGAGATGTTCAGAGGTGGTTTGCCATTTTCTGCCTCTCTGTAGCAACCTGGGGCTTCCTTGGTGGTCTCTCATCCAAATACTGACCCTGCTTAGCTTCTGAGATCTGACAAGATTTAGCTACCTTGGGCTATCTGGGGCAGGGCGGAGGGGAAAGCAGGGGAATTTATTTTGCAAGTATGCCCCTAGGGGTAGAATAAGTTAGGAAGCCAACCCTCTTCAAAAAGTTCAAGGGCTGCTTCCGTAAAGTAAAAGCTTGAGAAACCGGTAGGTGGATCGATGCTTTGTCAGGTTTTAGTTCTCCCCTGGTAAGGGTAAGCAGAGGAGGAGAGCCATTTAGGACAGACAGTTGTCCACTCAGCCAGAACTGTCAAGTCAGGCCAGTTCGGGCATGAGCAGTGAACTCATGAAGCTGCCTTTCTGCTGAGTCATCATTGGCTCCATGCTGTTCCATGCTGCCTACTCTGACTGGCGGTTTCTCTCCAGGGTTCCGGGAAGAGAAAGGGCTTTCTCCAGCATGTGATGCTTAAGACCCTGTTTAACTGGAGATGCCAAGGACTGAACCAAGGAAGTTCTGCACGCAGAAGAAGACAGCTTGTTCTGCCTACGTGCTCCCCTTGGCATCCATCCACCATTTTTCTTCTCTGCCCAAAAAAGATGCAGATTTTTTTTTATTTTTTTTTTGCTGTCAAGTCACAGCCAATTTATGGCAATCCTCTGGGGTTTTCAAGGCAAGAGGCGTTCAGAGGAGGTTTGCCATTGCCCACCTCTGTGTACCAATGCTGGTGGTCTCTCATCCAAGTACTAACCAGGGCCAATCCTGCCTTGCTACTGAGATCTCAGAAGATAAGAGCATAAGAACATAAGAGAAGCCAATGCTGGATCAGGCCAGTGGCCCATCCAGTCCAACACTCTGTGTCACACAGTGGCCAAAAACACCAGGTGCCCTCAGGAGGCCCAGCACTGGGGCCAGGACACTAGAAGCCCTCCCACTGTTGCCCCCCCCCCCCAGCACCAAGAATACAGAGCATCCCTTGCCCCAGACCTAGAATTCCTATCTATACCTTGTGGCTAAAAGCCAGTGATGGACGTCTGCTCCATATGTTTATCCAAGTCCCTCTTGAAGCCGTCCATGCTTGTAGCCGCCACCACCTCCTGTGGCAGTGAATCCCATGCGTTAATCACTCTTTGGGTGAAGAAGGACTTCCTTTTATCTGTTCTAACCCGACAGCTCAGCAATTTCATGGAGTGCCCACGAGTTCTTGTATTGTGAGAAAGGGGATCAGGCCAGCGTGGTCCATCCAGGTCAGGAATTACCATTATATATATATATTTTAAAAGAAAGAAATAACTAAATAAACCTGAAAACCAATGGAGTTTATTTCAATAAAACCCAGAACAACCACTTTCAAATCCTTACATCTAAACATACGACCGTAGATCAACCTTACCGTTTTCAGGAGGTTTTATCTTATTCCGATAAACAATGCAAGCTCTCTGTCTTTGAACCGACTCAGTCTGCATAAGGGTCTTTAAAAAAAATTCCTCTTAAATGTTCACACATTGATATTTTTTTTTATCCCGAAGCATATTAAACCAACATTTTTATAACGGAACCTTTGTTGGAGGCACCTGTTTTGCATCCAGCCTTTTGCTATAAGTTCCGGGTGGGTGGCTGTCTTGGTCAGCCGTCGGAGAGCAAGATTTGAGTCCAGTAGCACCTTAAAGACCTAATCAGCTGTCCAAGGTATGAGCTTTCCAAGAGTCAAAGCACTCTTCGTCAGATTCACATCTGGAATCTGAAGGAGGGAGCCTTGACCCTTGGAAATGTGTACCTGAGAAACCTTGCTGGTCTTTGGGGTGCTACTGGGATGGAATCTTGTATTTCGCTGTAAGTAATCTGACTGCCTCTGCTTAACAGAGAGTCAAAACGGCTGCCATTTCCCCAAGCCAATAGGGTGGATATCGAGAGGGTTTTGGGTGGGCAGCAATAGCCCTCCTGCCTGTCTCCCGCTTCACCTCCCACTTGCCTATTTTGATGCCATTTTGGTGTCGTGGTTAGGAGCATGGACTCTGATCTGGGAGGATCAGGTTTGATTCCCCACTCCTCCACATGCAGCTGCTGGCGTGACCTTGGGTCAGTTACAAATTCTCTCAGAGCTGCTCTCTCAAGGGCAGTTCTTGGGAGAGCTCTCTCAGCCCCACCTCCCTCCCAGGGTGTCTGTTGTGGGGAGGGGGAGGGGAAGGAGTATGTAAGCCGCTCTGAGACTCCCTTGGGTAGTGAAGGGCAGAGTATAAATCCAATCTCTTCTTCTTCCTCCTCCTCTCCCCTGCACTGCTAACGCCAAAGAAGTACAGCAGCTAACCCACCCCCACCCCCTTCCTTTCTCCAGGTCCCTTTTTAAAAGGCACAGTGTGCCCTCCAGGGCTTCCAAAACCTTTGCCAGATTCTTTCTTCTTGCATGACTTGGGCCATCATTTGGGGTGCCTAAGACGGCAGGGTGAAGGGTGGCCACCCTCTTGCTAGAGGAAGGGATCTTGCAAGTGACTTCAGGCAGTCCTGCTGGTTATGCATGGCTTGCCTTCCCGCCCCCTTTAAAAGAGGTTGGGGGAGAGAGAACAAGGACAACCATCGGCTGCTATTCCTGGGTGTAGGCAGTGAGGGAAGCTGAGAGGGGATGAGAACATCAGAAGAGCCCTGCTGGATCAGACCAATCCATCGAGTTCAGCCTCCTGCCTCACACAGTGGCCAACCAGTTCCTCTGGAGGGCCAACAACAGGGCAGAGAGGCCGAGGCCTTCCTAAGAACATAAGAGGAGCCCTGCTGGATCAGACCAGTGGTCCATCTAGTCCAGCATCCTGTCTCACACAGTCCAGGAGCACCTTAAAGACTAACAGAATTCATGGCAGGATAGGAGCTTTTGTGAGTCACGGCTTACTTTCTTCTGATACAGCTAGAACATGAGTCCATCTGTCCAGCTACCCCTCTGCATATCACACCTGATCCAATCACACCTGCTATTGTCGTTCATCTGCTATTGTCATTTGCCTGCTAATGTCATTCGGCATGTGAAATCACTCCGCTTTCCCAGATACAAGACAGGTGGACTCCCATTCTAGCTATAGCTGAAGAGGTGAGCAGTGACTCACAGAAGCTCCTCCCCAGCCACCCATTTTTTTAGTCTTCAGGGTGTTTCTGGACTCTTGCTGTTTTCTACTGCTACAGATGGACTAACACGGCTACTGATACTTATTCACTTGGGGAGCAAAACCCACAAGTCATTATTTTATTATTCATTTATCAGTTTCGATTTATATCCTGCCTTGCCTGCCCAAGCAGGCTCAAGGTGGCATCCGACAGGTTAAAAACAGATAAAACACAGATGCATAATGCAATTCAATATCATATCTGGGAAGGAGGGTATCAGGAACAAATGTGACACAGGCCTGTACTTATTAGATAATCGTCCCACTCTTCAAAGAGCCAGTTTGGTCTAGTGGTGAAGTGCGCGGACTCTAATATGGGAGAACTGGGTTTGATTCCCCACTCCTCCACTTGCACCTGCTGGATGACCTTGGGCAAGCCATAGCTCTGTACCAGCTGTTCTTTCAAGGACAGTTGTCTCAGAGCTCTCTCAGCCCCACTTACCTCACTGGGTGTCTGTTGTGGGGAGGGGAAGGGAAAGGAGTTTGTAAGCCGGTCTGAGACTACAAGTGAAGGGCGGGGTATAAATCCAATCTCCTCCTCCTCTTCTTCCAAGGAGCGCATGGTGACATTCACATTTCTCCTTACTTTTGTTTTATCCTCACAACAGCCCTGTCAGGTAGGAATTGGCTGAGAGTGAAGGAGAGGGACTGGCTGAAGTGAAGGGTGGCAGTTCAAGGGGGGATTTGAACTCAAGCCTTCCCATTCCTGCTGGGGCTAACCATTAGATCACTCTCAGTCGTGACACCTTATCAATTGGTACGCCAGTATTTGTCGTAAATGAACATCACTGGAGACGTTTGAGTGAAGGATTTGTGTGCCCTGTAGGCCTGTCTTTTTGAAATCTGCCTATTAACTGCTTGCAATCAATCAGATTGATGAAACCAGCATATCTTTGCATTTACACATGCTCTAAAAAGCGCCCCCCCCCTTTGTTCAGTGATCGCAAACGCATGGGGCACCGCCCTTGAACTGACAATCCTTCCTGCATGCAAGAGGAGGAAAGACGCCTCTTCCAAAAATGTGCCTGCCACATGAACAAAAATATTTCCCCCCCTAAAAGAATTTCTGCCCGATTAATCAAGGGCCCCTTCTCAATCAATCAAAAGAAGCACTATGAATCTAATTGATTAGTCGATAAAATGTTGCCACCTTAATGCATCGCTTGTTTCCGTGGGCTAATTAATTAGCATGCCTGTTAATGGAGGGGAAATAGTCTGGACTGGTTACAGTGTTTAGCCTCTCCCCCCCCCCCCCCCCCAGATGCTCAGGGCAGCATACATCGTTATCTCCTAATTCACAACAACCCTGTGACGTAGGGCCAGACTGAAAGAAAACGGCTAGCATGAGGCCAGCTGGAGGGATTCTCAGATTAGTGGGGATTTGAACTTGGATCTCCCCATCTGCAGTCCAGTGCTCGAAACGCCCTGCCACACAAGCTGTCGAGCATGGCTTAGGACGGAACAGAAGGCGCCGTGTCCTCTGAATGCTGCATAAATACATGTCTTTGGAAGGACTTTGTGGGGGTGCCCACGAGCCGGTGATAGGTCTCTGTCGCTGGTACACATTGCAAATTACTTAATGCTGATGAATTACCCATAAACACCATTTAACCATATTGTTACGCATAATTAGGGTACTTTGACACACACACACACACACACACACAAAATAGCAAAGTGATTTTTATTTCCTGTCCGTGCTTACAAGAGGAGTGGGGATTAAAATCTTTTTTTTTTTAAGGGAGAACAGAATGTCTTTTTCACACAGAGCCAATTCACATATGCGTGCATCGCACATGGCGTAGCCTTTCTTGGACTGTACCATATGGCAACACGAGAGATCGCTCTCAGCTCCTCCCAGTGTGCCACCGCAGGCAATTGCCTCGGGTTACCTCATTGTAGACGGGTGAATCGGTGATGGGAGCAATCTTGGAAGTATAAGGTAGGGTTGTCAATCTTCTGGTGAGGGCTGGAGATCTCTCAGAATTATGACTGATCTCTAGACTACATAAATCGGGAGGGGCTATGGCTCAGTGGCGGAGCCTCTGCTTGGCATGCAGAAGATCCCAGGCTCAATCCCCGGCAGTTCCAGTTAAAAGATCTGGCAGCAGGTGATGTGAAAGACCTCTGCCTGAGACCCTGGCTCAGTGGTGGAGCCCCTGCTTGGCTTCTCAGGTCCGATCCCCGGCATCTTCTGTAAAAAGGATTGGTAGTAGGTGATAGGAAAGACTTCGACTTGAGCATCTGCTCGGCATGCAGAAGGTCCCAGGTTCAATCCCTTGCACTTCTCCCGGGAGAGCATTACGTTCCTCAGGTAACAACTTGCTAGCGGTCCCCAGTATTAAAGCTATCCGGCTGTCTTTGATCAGGGCCAGGGACTTTTCAGTCCTGGCCCCAACCTGGAGGAACTTTCTGCCAAATACCATCAGGGCCCTGCAGGACCTTACGCAATTCCGCAGGGTCCATAAGGCAGAGTTGTTCTGCCAGGCTTTTGGATGAGGACAGCAACGGTTTGCATCCTAGCATGGCCCCCTTTTCCGCTCCTGCTGCTCCGTAGAACTGCCTTTCCCTCCTCTCCCCTGCCCGCAAAGTAGCCGGCAGTCTGAAATTGGATGAATCAGTACACGCCATCTGATCTGTTTGAAATGTGTTATTCATGTTTTAATTGTTTTGTCTTGATACCGGGTTTTTTATGAATGTTGTACATCGCCCAGAGCCCTGCACTAGAAGGGACTGGGCGATTAACACATTTAGTAAATGAATAAATAAATAAATGATGGCCGCTTGGGAAGTTGGACTGCCTGGTGTGATACCCTACCAAAGTCCTTCTCCTCCCTAAACCACACTCTCCCAGGCTCCACCCTCAAATCTCCAGGTGTTTCCAAACCCAGAGTTGGCAACCGTAAGTAACTGGTGCCCATAAATGTGAAGCAGAGGAGCAGGCCTGTAGCTACGGTGGGGCTTTTGGGTGCTCTGCCTCCTTTCTTAAAGGCACAGCCCCATGAGAATTTCTCCTGTAAATGCTTTTTTCCCATTATTTTTTAACATTTTTAAAAGGCGTGCACGCCTTCAAGCAGAGTGGGGTGCTGCAGTTGACTAATTCCCACACTGAGCAAGGGGGTTTGAGTAGGTGACCTCTAGGATCCCTTCTAACTCTGTGTCAAGAATCTGGTCTCCTTTAAGAGAGTTTTTCTGCCCAAGTGTCGGCTTTCTTGACTGTAGAAGTCATCACCCCCACCTGCCAGCTTGTTATCAGGATTGTTGCTCAGGCTGGCAGAAGTGATTAATTTGCAGCAGCTGAGAACTGTCATCTAAAGTGGTTGACAGCTTGCAGTTTAGAGATCTATCCTGGTAACAGCTTTCTATGAGCTAAATGGCTTTTCTTTCTGCACTGAGAACTTCAGCCCCACCAGAAAAAAAAATTGCCCCACAAAGCCCCCAAATCCTGGCTACGGGCCTGCAGAGTCGGATTTCATGAATCTGATGCTGGAGAGGGCAGGTGCTGGCAGAAGTTTGCCCCAGATTGTCCCCACAATTGCTTTGCTCATGAGAATCGGCTGAGAGTCTGGAAAAGGGACATGGTCATAGGTTGCTTTTTTTAAAAAAAGGTTAGGCAATTGTTTTGCGTGGAGGACGACTGAATCAGAGCACTGGGTCCCTCTGTCTCATTGCTGTCTTCTCGGACGGGTGGCAGTTCTCCAGGAAAGGGCCTTTGCCAGCACTGGCTCCCCTCTAAACTGGAAATGTTGGGAATTGAACCTGGGACCTTCTGCATGCCCAGCAGGTGCTCTGCCACTGAGCCACAGGGCTCAAGCTGCTTTTCAGATCTGAAACACAGACTATTGTTCTGAACGCACATCCCAACTTTCACTCAGAACCACCACATTTATTTCCCCTCTTTCCTGACTTCCCTGCCAACAGATGTGTGTCAAGCTGAATTTATACTTGGAACACCAATAGCTGTGCTGAAGATGGATAGCAGCTTTCCTTCCAATGTATCCATCTTCCAGGGAGATCCAAAATTAGGGTTGCCAGCTCCAGGTTCAGAAATAGAAGAGAGAGAAGAGAAGAGATTGGATTTATATCCCACCCTTCACTCGGTGTCTCGGAGTGGCTTACATTCTCCTTCCTCTCCCCCACAACAGACACCCTGTGAGGTAGGTGGGGCTGAGAGAGCTCTTTCGAGGACTGCTCTTGAGAGAACAGCTCTGAGAGAACTTGTGACTGACCCAAGGTCACCAAGCTGGCTGCATGTGGAGGAGTGGGAAATCAAACGCAGTTCTCCCAAATTAGAGTTCACGCTCCTAACCACTACACCGAACTGGCTCTCTTAAACATAGAGATTTAAGATAGGACCCTGGGATAGTAGAGTTTAGAGAAGGGAGGGACTTCGGTAGGGTACAATGCCATGCAGTCCGCCTTCCAAAGTAGCTATTTTCTCCACCAGAAGTGGAATAAGCATTTTAAAGGAATGAATAATAAATAAATGTATGATTCATGTAGTCTGGAGAGCAGCTGTAAATTTGGGAGATCTCCACCCCACACCTGGAGGTTGGCAACCCACCCAAGATTGCACTGTGTAGTCGTTTTGCATCTCATCTTAGATAAATTGGGTGTGGAGTTTGAACCGCTGTTTGACTTGAAACGGCGGGGTTGTGCCGTGAATGCCTGTCCCACATTTCACTTCCGAAAACCATAAAATGTTCAAGTCACTTACGGTGTTACATTTGAGCCTATGGTGTAGCAAAGTGGCTGTTTGAACCCAGGACGTCGATTCGTTTCCTCCTCCAGGTCACCTGACTAAGGAAGCTCTGACTCACACAAACGATGGTGGAATGAAATGTAGTCCATCAGGACCCCTGTTTAATTTTGCTGCGACGGACTATCATGGTGAGTTATTATCCAGCAGACAAACATAGTGAATTATTATCCACCTGGAATTATTATCCGGCAGGTATAATGACTCCACAAGAGGTCCATGGACTGGAAGCACCCTTTCAAGGAAGTCCACATCACTAGGTGTGGACAATACAGTTTCATAAGAAGAGCCCAGCTTGGAGGGGCTGTGACCCAGTGGCAGAGAATCTGCTTAGCATGCAGAGGGTTCCAGGTTCAGTCCCCGCATCTCCAGCTCTAAGGATCAGTTGATGGGAAAGACCTCAGCCTGAGACCCTGGAGAGCTGCTGCCAGTCTGAGTAGACAATTCTGATGGACCAAGGGTCTGTTTCAGTACAAGGCAACTTCTTGTGTTCCTGTGTGTTCCAGTGGTTCATCTAGTCCAGCATCCTGTTTCACACGGTGGCCAAGCAGTTGCCTTCAAAGGTCAACAAGCAGGGCATACATGCCAAGGCCTTCTTCAGATGTTACCTTCCTACCACTGGTAGTCAAAGGTTGACTGCCTCTGAATATGGAGGTTCCCTTTAACCACCATGGCTCAGTGGTGCCTGGAGATCTCCCGCTATTACAATTTATCTACAGACAACCAAGTTCAGTTCCCTGGAGAACATGGCTGCTTTGGAGGGTGGACTCTATGGCATTATATTCTGCTGAGGTCCCTCCTCAAACCTCACCCTTCCCAGAGTCCACCCCCCCTATCTTCAGGTATTTCCCAACCAGAGCTGGCAACTCTAAAAGCCATTGGTGGACTTCTCCGCCAGTCTGTCTAATCCCCTTCTCTAACCATCCGTGCTCATACCGATTACCACATCCTCCGGCTGTAAATTCCACAGTTTAATTCCTCAAGTAACTGGGTAACCACGTTAGTCTGTTTGCCCAGCAACATAAAACAGAAATCCTTATTAAAGATTAGCCAGATTAGGGCGGCCAGGTCCGATTCAGGAAATATCGGGGGACTTTGGGGGTGGAGCCAGGAGGCTTTGGAGGTGAAGCCAGGAGCAAGGATATGGCATCACTCTTGTGATGACGCCAGGGTTGCCAGTTGAGGTTGACAAGCCAGAAGAGACCGCGTTCCTTTTAAATGCTTTCCCCTCCATTGGAAATAGTGGAGGATGGGGGCATCTTCTTTTGGGACCCATAGAATTGGACCCCCTGGTCCAATCTTTTTGAAACTTGGTGTTTTCTTTCAGGAGAGGCACTAGCAGCTATGCTGAAAATGTGGTGCCTCTACCTCAAAAAACAGCTTCCCCAGAGCCCCAGTTACCCATGGATCGATTCTCCATTGTACCCTATTTCCCCCCCACACTTTCTGACCGCCCTGAAGCAGGGGGAGGAGCTCCAAACTGGGGGATCCCCTGCCCCCAGCTGGATATTGGCAACCCAGAGCCAGATTCATTTTAGCTCATTCTTTCGTGAGCCAGAGCTTCCAAACGAAGCCACAACCCTGTTCCGTCTCCTGTTTTTGAGCCGATCTCGGCCCGTTTAGGCATGGAGAAGCTGACGATCGGCGCTGCTGGGTGTCCACCATTGCTTCCCCCTTTCACTGTTCCCAGCCATGCTTGATTTTCCCCCCTTTCTCCCCTCCCCCCTCCCGATGATATCACCGCCCTGTGCCAAATGACAGCTCCAAAGAGGCCGCTTCGCTTCTCCCTCCGCTGCGTTCCCCCTCAGCCCAGACTCAGCTCCCCGCTAGCGGAGGCGGCTATTAATAGAGCACTGGATTTATCGAAACAAGCAAGGCGACTGCAGCACTTCTCTCGCAAGGGTGTATGCCCCCGAGCGAACGGGCAGCATCTATCGGGCAGCATCGGACAGCGCATGGCCGGCCGGAGGGGCAGAGGGCAGGATGATGTGGCAGGCAACCCCTGGTCAAGGGGTCCTGGGCGTGATATCATGACATGTTTTAGCAAGAGAGAGCCGGAGAATAGGCACAGCCAGTGTTAAATGCTGCATGCCAGGGGACGTTCCGTGTACCAGATGTTCATGGATAGCACCAGCATGCCAAGGTAAACACCACAAATGCTGCCTTATTGACTGGGGGGAAGTTCCTGTTTTCTGGTATCTGTCCCTGGTGAGTCATTGCTGTCCGTTTTGTCCTTACGCTCGTCTGTTAGGGGGACACGCTGTTGAAACTGAGTTTTTCAAAGGGCCAGTGCTCAGGGTTTAGCTTCCTCCCAAGGGCCTCTAGAATGTTAATATCTGAGTGGGGCACATTTTATCTGTAGGTCACATGGTCATTACTTCTAATACATGGGTATGAACGCTCAGACGCAGAGCCTATTCATTTGCAAACTTCAACAACTGGGGTATATATCGAGCTGTTGACTGCATATTGTAAGACAATTTTGTATATAAACCTGGGCCGATGAGGACTAAGTATGTCCCAAAATAGAGGTAATGTTGAGAGCAGTTGAGAAAAAGGAGAAGGAAAAAATACAAATCGTATCTGTGCTGGCTAGGCGGGATATAAATCCAAATAAATAAATAAATAAATCTTCAAACAACTATCTCGGCTTCTAAAACAGCGGAGGATAAGCTAAGGGGAGCAAACCGATAACCATATATAGGAATCGGAGTAGATCCTTCAACACGTCTCTCTGTACAAGCATGTTTTAATTTTCATGCATGGAAAGTTGGAGGTTGACAGTCAGGAACTAGTTAATACTGTTGGGAGTTACAGAAAGGGAAAACAATTTGGAAATCTTCCCCGCCCACAGAACTGCCCCTCTTTCCCCCCTCTTTTTCTCAATTACTCTCAACATTCCCTCTCTTTGGGGGCATATTTAGTCCTCATCACCAGCCCAGGTTTTTTTTTATGGGGCTAGGTGAATGGGGGAGTTCATTAATTAAAAGGTCATGCTTTCATGCGTATTTATGGAGCCTCCTGAGTATGCCGGGTTCCATTCCTGGTCTGTGAATGGCCTCATTGGGGGGCATTTGTGCAGGAGCCAACTGGTTTACTATTTGAGTGATTCATAGGCAGCTTTGGGTGGCTGGCTTTTTCTGTAGTACCGTCCTCCGTAAAAAAAAAACCAAGTAGCACCAGGCATTTGCCAGTAGTGCTACGTTTCTCTGTCGGTTCTAGAATTTACACACAAGCGTCAAATTTATAGGCAGGATCAAGGACCAGCTGTTTGTTGTTTCGGCCATTGTTCTTCAGCCATTTTTCAACAGCACCGCCATAAGTCATTGGCGAGGCGGTGGTGAGCACTAGGCTTGGACCAGACGTTTCCATTTAGCAAGGTGGGCTGAACTGAATTTACGACACTCGACGTCCCCAAGACTCCAGTAGGTAACAACCCACTTGGAAAGCCTCGTTAAAAACCAGGTCCGATAAGCCTAGATTGTCGGCATGGCACCTCTTAGTCTGCAGGCTGGGGGATGACTTCTTGAAGGGTCGCAGAAAGAACATTGCCAGAGCTCGGCTACCCAGCAAGCTGGGATTGTGCACTGTCCACCAAGCAGGGACTTGATAGTCCCAATCACTGGTCTGTTGACACTCACCTCGGGCTCTCAGTCCAGTTTTAAGGAAGAGGCAGGCCTCAATGAGAGCTCAGCTGGCATTCACGTTCAGCCCCCCCCCCCCATTCCGTTTTGGAGCCTGATCTCATCAGATCTCGGAATCTAAGCAGGGTTGGCCCTGGCTAGTATTTATGTTGTGTGTTTCTTTTAATTTTATCTTTAACTTTTTAAGGGAATACAGAATAAAGAAAGGGGGTTAAGGGTATCCAATGAGCTTCATGACATAAGGAGGTCTGAGCACAGGTCTCTCCTGTCCTAGTCTCAAACCACTCCACCGCACTGGCTCTCGGTAGGTAGAGCTTCATGACTGCAGTTTCTTCTTCTGACCTAAGGAGCTCCAGGGCAGCCACTGGTCTGGGTCGGACTCCTCCAGCTTTCCTAAAGGTTGCTGTCCTCTTGGAGCCATTGGTAGAAGTCCATGTTCCCTCTAAGCTGAGTTAGTGTGAGCTGGCTCACAGTTTTTCAGCCTCTAGCTCACACATTTTTGTCTTAGCTCAGGAAGGATGGCTCC
Organism: Lepidodactylus listeri; assembly: GCA_029233225.1. Lineage (NCBI taxonomy): Eukaryota > Metazoa > Chordata > Lepidosauria > Squamata > Gekkonidae > Lepidodactylus > Lepidodactylus listeri. Next base: position 27,612,184 of record JARCFY010000021.1, on the reverse strand, counting down.
AGAGCAAACTAATTTATGACTACTCCTCAGAGGAGGAAGAAGCATGGAGCAACCCAGCCCCCCTCTGCAGTCAGCCCAGCAGAGGAACCCTTAACAGCACCTGAGGGAGAAGAGGCCCCAGCAGCTGCACAGGAGGTGCAGCCAGAGGGAGAGATGGATCCAGAGCCTGGTCCAGCACCCCCAGTTGGAGACACTCCGAAGCCAGAATCCCCACCTAGGTCTCCTGAGTGTCCCAGACACAGGGCACGCCAGCATCTGCATGTGCAAGAGCGAAGGAAGAGTGCCAGACTGCAGCTCTTGCAAAGGCAACATGAGGGGCTGTGAGTCTTGGCAGATTAATTCCCAGGGAAGGGTGGACCTGGTCATAAACAATCCCATGCACCTGCCTCAGTGCAGAAGCAACAGTGCATGCTCGGACCTGATCCTGGCTGTTTAGCATCCGCTCCTCGCTCCTGCAACCTGTGACTGATTTCCCGGCTTTCTGACCTTTGGCTCTGTTGTTTGACTTGATTTTGGACTGCGTATCCGGTTTCCAGTACATGATAACCATAGTAACCGGCTGAGCCAGTACAGCAGCCAAATTGCTCACTCGCAACTTTAATGCCAGTAGCTCACAAAGTAGAATTTTTGCTCACAGGACTCCAAGGCTTAGAGGGAGCAGTGTTTGACCAGGGTCTCACTTAATATGATTGCATCATCAGCACTCGCTGTTTTGAAACCTTGACGGGGCAATAACAGACACCAGGCTAGTCACTGAAATGTGACCAGCACAGCCTGAAGGTTAAATGGCATCCTTTTGCAAGGGCTGGAAGCAGCTCTTTAATAGGATTGGATACGAGCCAGCTTTGTTTTTAAACCTAGTCGAGATAGATATCAGACTACAGATTCTCAGACTTGGGCGTCTTGAGCTCCCATAAATCAAGGGAAAATGTTTGCGTCTCCCCAGTTACAGCTAATATAAAGCAAAGATATGGAAGTTATACTCAGTAATAATGTATAAATGGTGCGTGTCAGAGATTTTGTATATGTTCCCCTTTGCCCCGAAGCTTCTGTGAGAATACAGCCGAAAAGACCGTCACTCGCAAGGCACCTAGAATTTCAGGAGATGGTGGGAGTGAGTGATCCAAGCGACATTTGGATGAATCGTTCGCATGTCAGTCAGCGTAACAATTGGAGCCAACTCCGCATTTTCAAAAGTACACAACATAAAAATGAGCTCATAGTAAAACAAACTAGTACCCAATCGTTCCCTCTCAGCGGGTCAGAACGGCAGCGAAATGAGGCCACCCACAGTCCAGGTAGGACATACTGGGTGGACTCTGCAGGTATGCAGAAAGATATTACCTTGTAAATTAGAAAAACAGTCCCCCTTCCCCCCCAAATGATCTGATGAGAACAAGTTTGCTCCTCGCCCTCTGGGAGGCAGGCAGTGCTGAGGGCTGCTGTCCATCAGTTAAAGGAGGCAGGGGGAGGAACAGACAGGGAAGGGGAAATTGTCCTGCTCTGAGAATTTATAGTAATCCGAGACCTTGTAATAACCTAGTGGTTGCTCTGAGAGTGTGGGGAAGATGTGGGTGGGAAAGAAATCTCTCAATTGTTTGTCACCCCACAGTGCCTTGCAAAGTGTTCTAAACCAGTGTTTCCCCAGACACTTTCACTTACGTCCTTCTTTCCGATGGTCTTCTCTGCTCTGTTTCTTCAGTTTTTTCCTCCCCCTCCCTTTGGCTGATCAATGGGACTGTCTTTTTTCAGCAAATCAATGAAGGCACTGTCAGTGTGAGTGGACACATCGCAGCAGTGGCGGCGACCCCGCTCGCTGCCGATATGTCCCTCTCAGTCAGTCAGGACTACACTTTTTTAAAATCCTAAATTTTAGTCAGGCAAGTTTCTCAGTTAGGCTGTGATCTCACACACAGACACACTAAATAATCTCCTTTCAATCCATTTTCAATGCACTTTCCAACTGGATCGTGCCAGTTCACACAGTAAAATCCAGTTGGAAAGTGCATTGAAAGTGGATTATTTAAAGTGTGTGATCGCAGCCTTAGGCATCCAGCATTTGCTCCGCTGTTTTACCGAACCCACAGTGGAACAGAAATTCCCCTCTGCATGGCATGCCACTTTCACTTTGATAGATTGTCGGATTTTATGGCAGTGCCCAGACCACATGCCGCTTTCACTTCATTGGATCTCTCTTACCATCTGCATAGATTGATGGCTGTTTTGTGGCTGCTCAGGGGTGACTCTGCAGTCAGTACGGGCATTGGCCCCCCGGGGTATTTGAATGTGGTTTTGAGCCACATCTTTTTTCTGTTCCAGTGTGGGTTCAGTAAAACAACAGAGCAAATACTAGATGTAAATTGGGCCCCTGAGAGCTTTCCTGGAAGACAGGGAGGGATGTTTTTATCCCTCCCAGCTCCAGGGAGCTTAGGATGGGCTCACGCATGGTTCTCCACACCAACATTTTATCTTCAGAAGAACCCAGTAAGAGTTAGGAGGAGAGAAGCTCCCAGTGAGCTTCGTATCTGAGAAGGGATTTGAACACAGATCTCCCTAGTACTAATCGAGGGTTGTCAGCTCTGGGTTGTGAAATCCCTGGAGATTTCGGGGTGGAGCCTGGGGAGGGTGGGGTTTGGGAAGGGGAGGGACTTCAGTGGGGTCTAATGCCATAGAATCCTCTCTCCAAAGCAGCCATTTTCTCCAGATCTTGGTCTCCTGGAGATCCACTGTAATAGCGGGAGAGCTCCAGTTGCCACCTGGAGGCTGGCAACCCAAGTCAGACACTCTAACTGCTGCACCGTACTAGGACGGTAGTGGTGGTGGAAAGAACCATTCCAGACAGGAACAGGTGGGTTAGTCTGTTGAAGCTAAAACAAGTGGGAGCCTTGTGAGACGTTAACCATAGCCTGGAGGGGAAAGTTGTGTTGTCCCCTCAGTGCATGTGTTAGTCTTTAAGAGGCCACAAGACTCCTGTGGTTGGGGAAAGAAAACAGAAGACCTGGCCAACAAGCATCTAGGATGTAACTTGTACCAACTGTCACCCCTGACCTGGGTGGCCCGGGCTAGCCAGGTCTCATCAGATCTCGGAAGCTAAGCAGGGTCAACCTCAGACAGTACTTGGATGGGAGACCATCAAGGAAGTCCCAGGTTGCTATGCAAAGGAAGGCAATGGCAAACCCCCTCTGCTTGTCTCCTGCCTTGAAAACCCTACGAGGTTGCCATACATTGGGTGCTATCTGACAGCACTTTATACGCACCTCATGAGTCACATATCTTGCTGTCTTGTCTTACGTCCATCATGGGACTCCACAATCCATGAGGAGCCCAGGAGCTCGCCTTTCCTGGCCCAAACGTGCCGAGTTTGAGCACCCTAATGGGATGTTTAGAATTTGGGCTCCTAAGCCCAAACTTTGCCTACCATTTGCCTTCTTCTGACAAACAGCAGTCAACTCTGTTTGAACTCTGTTTTTTGGGGTGTACCGGTTCAAATGGAGATGAGACTTCATGTGTTTAAATGCTCCTCCATACCAAAAAACCAAAAAGTTTCTGGACAGAGGAAAAACCTGATTTTAGGGAGCGTAGCGCAGTGGCAGAGCACCTGCTTGGCATGCAGAAGGTCCCAGGTTCAATCTCCAGTTAGAAGATCCGGCAGTAGGCAATGTGAAAGATCTCTGCCTGAGACCCTGGAGAGCCGCTGCCAGTCTGAGTAGACCGGGTTGGCCAAACTGTGGCTCGGGAGCCACATGTGGTTCTTTCACACATGCTGTGCGGCTCCCGGCAGGGTGGCTGAGGAAGTGAAGGGGACGCAATCTTCCATTCCCCAGCCAGTGTTCCCCTCCCTGGGTAGGCTTGAGGTGTTTTTTTTTGGGGGGGGGGGAGCAGAGAAAGAAAGCAACTTTAAATGTGTTCTCAAAGCCCCCCCCCCCCCCGGCTTGGAGAAAACATTTGTCTCTTTAAATATCATTATCAATATCTGTTTTTACCCCTTTTGTTTTTATTTCTGGCAGTCTTATTTAATGTTAATGCTAATAAAAAAGCAAATTTGCATATTTTCCAATAAAAATGTATGTAATATTTGTTCATGTCTTGTGGCTCTCAGACATCTGATGTTACTTCTTTGTGGCTCTTATGTTAAGCAAGTTTGGCCACCCCTGGAGTAGACAATCCAAGGTCACTATGCAAAGGAAGGCAATGGCAAACCACCTCTTTTAGTCTCTTGCCTTGAAAACCCTACTGGTGGACCTCCTGATGCCACCTGGGTTTTGGCCACTGTGTGACAGCAAAATGTTAGACTTGGTGGGCCATTGGCCTGATCCAACATGGCTTCTCTTATGTTCTTAGGTTCTTAATTCTGACTTTGATGGACCAAGGGCCTGGTTCAGTGTAAGGCAGTTTCATGTGTTCACTTTAGAGACCAAAAGGATTTTTCAGCCTCAAAGCTCTCTTCTTGTTGGTTGCTAAGGTGGTACTGGACATCAGTCTAGCTTGTCTACTGCAGACCAGTATAGGTACTCTCTGAAACTGGGCAGAAGAAGCAAGGCAGTCAGGGAGCTGAGCTCCAGTGGATACTTCTTCCTGGGAAGCTGGTATTCTCTCAGCCAGGTGGGTGATCACTTGATCTGCTGTTGGCGAGAGTAGGCCTTTGACTCCTACTGATTCCGACCATGGACTCTGTTCTGACAGCATCCCTAATTTAGAACCGAGCTCTTTCAAATGAGTGAGGGTTGAACTGGAAAGGAGGTGAGATGCTGTAGAAATCCCCGGTTTTGTTTAAGATACATGTGAGTTTCAACGGTCATGCAAAAAGGTGATGGTTGACTCAGTCTGGGAAGATAATTTGATTTTTTCCTTGGCTATCAGGAACTAGGAAATTCACCTTCTACGTTTAAAGCCTGTGTATCTAAGTTTTCTCACAGTCAACTGAATGCTTTTGTCAGGTCCTGAATCTGCCTGCACTAGCAATCGCAAACCACCACTGAACGTCTCTTGCCTTGGAAACTCTCGCCGTAAGTCAGTGGAGGCTCAGTGGCAAAAATAACAGTAATAATAATCGGTAGGAGGTTGCTGCTTTTCTCCTAACCCAAAGCTGCACCCCTCCTTTTGGCTTGTAAATTGATCGTGGATGCAGCCTTTGGCAAGGTGGAATTGTCGGTGGAAATGGGAGAGGGCCTGGATGGAGGTTTGTTACTGTGGGAACAGGGGAGGTTCTCCCACATGTTCTGTTTTCATTTGCAGATTGTTGGAGAGGGTGTGAACGAGCCTTTCTTTTAAAAAACGGAGAAAGAAGGCAAACTCAGAGTGATATCCTTTTCAAACCACAAGCTCATCTGAGCTACTTGTTCCCTTGGCAATGTTTTTGTTGGAGTGAGCAACTCAGCAAGCATGCCTGAGCATTGGGGGGTGCTGACATAACTCTAAGGGTATATAGGTGTTATCTCCTTGAATGGGGTGCCTCTCTTTGCCTTCACCTGGGAGCTGCCCGCCGACCCCCTCGCTTTGTCCTCTCCCTCTCTCTACATGGCCTTCCATGGAGACACAGGTCTCTCCCATAGATACAGTGCCTTCATATTCCCACATACATGATACCGGACAAGCTGGCCATTTGTGATAGAGAAAGAACTCTGTAGGTGTCTCTCTCTCCTGCAACCTGAATGTGAACTGGATCTACTTGAAGAAATGTAAGTTTACCTTTTTGCAATATACTTCTTGGGAGATTTATTAACCAAATATCCCAACTCTGCTATATTAACCGAATATCCCAGTAGTTTCTCTTGGTTTGTTGGTTTGCTGCGTTGTATTTTGAGAAAACCAAAGGGTCGCCAGGAGGACGCATCTGTGTTCATGGTGAAAGAACATCCAATAACCTGAGGTCATCCACCGTATCTGAGTTTCTACAGGCAGGATTACTCGCCAGTCTTGCCAGCTACCTTCACTTCCTGGAAGAGCTGGAACTGGAGCTAATTGTGAGGCTGGTTTTGAGTAGAAGCCCTAGGAGGAAAGGCTGAGGGACTTGGAAATGTTCAGTCTGGATAAAAGGAGGCTGAGGGGGGACAGGATGGCTCTCTTGAAGTATCTGAAGGGCTGTCACTTAGAGGAGGGCAGGGAGCTGTTCCTCTTGGCAGCAGAGGAGAGGACTGGCAATCACGGGTTTAAATTAAAGGTGGGAAGCAATGTTCCCTCTAAGCTCTGGAGTCTTGTGAGCAAAACTTCTACTTGGTGAGCGACTGGCATTAAAGTTGTGAGCGAGCCATCTGGCTGCTGCATGAATTAGTTTGCTCTGGAGCCATCCTTCCTGAGTTAGGACAAAAATGCGTGATCCGGTGGCTAAAAAACTGCGAGCTAGCTCACACTAACTCAGCTTAAAGAGAATACAGGTGAGAAGGTACTGACTTGATATTAGGAAAACCCTTTTTACAGGGAGAGTAGTGCAACAGTGGAATCAGGTGCCTAGGGCGGTGGTGAGCTCCCCCACCCCGGCAGTCTTTAAGCAGCGGCTGGGCTAACACTTGTCGGGGATGCTCTAGTCTAGGCTGATCCTGCACTGAGCAGGGGCTTGGACTAGATGGCCTGTGTGGCCCCTTCCATGATTCTAGCAATGGTCCCCCCCCCACTGCAGTCAGGAGAAGGATCATCTGGCACTGTTCTCTCCCTTTGATGAGAAGTCCCCTCCACGTGTGCAGGTCTCTTAGACAAGAACCTTTCCAGCGTCTGTCTTGCGGCAACGCTCGGCTTGCCGAATGCTCGCACGCGGCCTGTTCCCGTCCCCTTTGTCACGTACCTGCTTTCAGTCTCTCGCAGGCTGGGGAAGGAATCTGGTGCCGTTTAATTCCAGCCACGAGGCCAGAACAAACTGTTAGGAACACTGTCTGGGGAAGAGCGAGATGACAAGATGGCCAGATATCTGGGCGGCTGTTTTGTTTTTTAAAACACACAAAGAACAACACACTTTCCTCCTGCCCAGCACCCTCCGGACCATAACCCCGACAGAGGCAGCGCTGGGGGTGTTGTTCCACCTAGAGTACTGAGGAAACCTTTCAGGCTTTTGAATTTAATTTTGTATTTGGGGAAGGAGTGCTTGAGAATAGGGATTTTTATTATTATTATTCAACACAAAACGGGTGGCCTTTGGGCCTTCTCCAGAGATGACAGTGGAAAGTGCCATCAAGTCATAGCTGATCTATGGCAGACCCATAGAGTTTTCAAGGCAAGAGACATTCAGAGGTGGTTTGCCATTGCCTGCCTCTGCGTAGTAACCCTGGGCTTCTGTGGTAGTCTTCCATCCAAGGACTAACCCAGGCCAACCCTGCTTAGCTTCTAAGATCTGATGAGATCAGGCTAGCCTGGACCACCCAGGTCAGGGCAAAAGCTGCACAAAGGGGGTTTGCCATTGTTTGCCTCTGCATAGCAACCCCTGACTTCCTTGGTGGTCTCCCATCCAAGTACTAACTCACTGTAGTGCGAAGACACTGGGAGCTGGGGTTAGGGTTGCCAAGTGCTTACCGGGTGCTGGCGGGGGAGAGTCCTCTTCTCGCCGGGATTTTCCCGGCGCGTGCATGAACTGCGCACACCGTGATAATGTCACTGAAAGTGACATCATTACGCTGGGGACGTTGCCAGGGCGACGCTCTGGCAATTGCCCCAAAACTCTATGGTACCATAGAGTCTGGGGGGTGATTGCTAGAGTGTCGCCCTGGCAGTGTCCCCAACATGATGATGTCACTTCCGGTGACATCATCACACTGGGGCAGTCGTCCTGACCGGACGACTTCGAGGGTGGAGTTCCCCCCACCGGCCAAATCCAGGCCGGCAGATTGGGGACCCCTGTAGCAGGGGATCCCCCGCCTCCCGGGCTGACTTGGCAGCCCTAGCCGGGATGGAGCTCCCTGAACAGGACACAGGTAAGGCCCGGCAACCGTAGCCGTAAGTCAGCTGTGCAACCTGACCGAGCTTTCCATCACCACCAAAACCCAGACCGATTTCCCACGAGGCGCTGCTCTTGCGTCGTTCTTCCCTTTGCCCCGATAGCGTGCTTGAATTTCCCACTGTTTGCCCCGCGCCGCATTTTGATCCGCGGCTTCACCCGAATTCCCCGCGCAGCTTCAGTGATCCTCAAAAAACAGGATCACTGCAGGGGAATTCGGGCAAAGCCGCGGGTCAAAATGCGGCACAGGGCAAATAGTGGGAAATTTAAGCATGCAATCGGGGCAAAGGGAAGAACGATGCCAGAGCAGTGCCTCGTGGGAAATCAGTCCCAGTGTGCTTCGAAGCAAGTCTCACTGAATTTGGTGGGGTTTACTCCCAAGTAACCATGCTGAGGACTGTGGCCTTCCACCTGCCCCCGCCCCCCTTTGCTCATATTCTTAGCTTCGTGCAGATGCACAGCACCCACAAACAGCTTACGAAAAACAGCCAAAAACAGTCCAGGAGATCCACATTGTAATCAAAGCCAGGGTGTCTTTGCAAAGACTCATAGCCGTCCGGCAGCCAGATGCGTCTCCAATTAAAAACCACGCCGCGGAGTGCTCTCGTCGCCAGCAGAGGAAGGCGAGTCTCCGGACGGGGCTTCGAGGGAGCCAGGGCTTGCCATCTGCTATTTTGGGCGATGGTTCCCAGCCCCTCGTGGAGAGTTCCTGAGAGAGGTGCCAGGGAATGGCTACTTCCGTGGGCGCAGATTGGCAAGTTTCGTTTTATATTTGAAGAGAGGGTGGGAGGGGAGAACAATGCAGGCCGCAGTTTGAGCGTCCTCCTTTCCGTCTGCAGGGCGAAGTGTTAACACTTGGGCCGACAGCCTCCAGGTGCTTTCCAGCGGGGTTTGGGAGCCAGTATGGTACAACAGACTAAGATCTGGGAGACTAAGATCTGGGAGACCCAGGTTCGAATCCCCACTCTGCCCTGGAAGTAGGGTTGCCATCCTCCAGGTTGGGGCCTGGAGATCTCCCACTATTACTTGTTGTTGTTGTTGTTGTTCAGTCGCACAGTCGAGTCTGACTCTTTGTGACCCCATGGAGCACATCACACCAGGCCCTGTTGTCCTCTGGAGTTTGCTTAATTTTAGGCTCGCTGCATCGATAACACTGTCTAGCCATCTCCTCCATTGCCGCCCCCTTCTTCTTTGACCTTCAATCTTTCCCAGCATCAGGGTCTTCTCCAGGGAGTGCTCCCTTCTCCTTTGGTGGCCAGAGTATTTGTCATGTCCGCTGACCGCCACTGGGCACCAGCGGCATACAGGCAGAGCTTGACTCCGAGAGACCATAGGGGTCAAGGATCCTAGACCACCACTAGCCCTCCAATAAGAACTCTGGCGGGAAATTCAAACCCGCCAATAGGACTTTTGGGTGTGTCTCCAGTATTGCATGCTTGTTGTGTACTCAGTAAATCTATGCTGATCACTACGTCGTAGTCCGGGCTTTCCAGGCATTGAACCCAGTACACAATAGTATTTGAGCTTCAGCTTCAGTATCTGGCTTTCCAGGGAACAGTCAGGGTTGATTTCCTTTAGGACTGACCGATTTGATCTCCTTGCAGTCCAAGGAACTCTGAAGAATCTTCTCCAGCACCATAAATCAAACACATCTATTCTGCGGCGCTCAGCCTTCCTTATGGTCCAACTCTCGCAGCCATACATTACTACTGGGAATACTTACTGATCCCCAGACGTGAGAGATCAGTTCCCCTGGAGGGAATGCTCTCTGGCATTATACCCTACTGAGATACTTCCCCTCCCCAACCCCCCCCCCCCCGAGGATCCACCCCCAAAATCTCCAGGTATTTCCCAATCCAGAGCTGGCAACCCTACCTGAAAGCTTGCTGGGTGACCTTGGGCCAGTCACAGACTCTCCACTTTGCCTACCATGCAGGGTTGTTGTGAGGATGAAAAGGGAGGAGAGGAGAATGAAGTGAGCCATTTTGGAGCCCTGTTGGGCTGAAAGGCAGGGTATCAATGAAGTGAGTGAGAAAGGAAGCTTGCCCTGACCTGGATAGGCCAGGCAAGCCTGATCTCATCAGATCTTGAAAACTAAGCAGGGCCACCTCTGGCAAGTACTTGGATGGGAGACCTCCAGAGAATACCAGGGCCAGGAGGCCAGAGGCAGGCTATCAAGCCACTTCTCTGAATGTCCTCCATGCCCCAGTAGGAGTCGCCAGAGGTCCCCATGACTTCCAGGCATGGGCACATGCGCGTGCGCATGCACGCACGCATGCACACAAATGCAAAAAATAATACCAAAAGAAGAAGAAGAGAAGAGACTGGATTTATTATACCCTACCCTTCACTACCCAGAGTGGCTTACACAATCTCCTTTCCTTTCCCCTCCCTACAACAGACACCCTGTGAGGGAGGTGGGGCTGAGAGAGCTCTTTTCAGAACTGTCCTTGAGAGAACAGCTCTGAAGGAACTTGTGACTGACCCAAGGTCACACCAGCAGCTGCATGCGGAGGAGTGGGGAATCAGACCCGTTTCTCCCAGATTAGAGTCTGCACTCCTAACCGCTACACCAAACTGGCTCTCAACATAAAAAAAATGAAGCCTGGAGCCAGAAGCTGGGGAAACCAAATCTTTATGTATCTTGGAACATAACTGTGCTTTTTTGGAAGGGGAGGAAACAAAGACAGATTCTGTGCCAAGAGAAACAAAAGTTCTGTGATCAGAATAAAATAGGTAAATGTGCACCCTGGGAGTGCACAGAGAACTGCAGAGTCTAATCCTAAATCAATGCTGTTCTTCCTCTGAAAGCCCTTTGTCTAGACAGATGTGCCTTCTGTGCAAATGGAGCTGGGTCGCTTTTCTTAACCAAAGGCCTGAGATTCCTTGGGTTGAAAATGATCTCTGAGAAGATTCCCTTTTGCACTAGAGCTGGGTGGACACTGTTCATTAAGAGCACACCTAGGGTTGCCAACTCTGGGCAGGGGAATTCCTGGATGTTTGGGGATGGAGGGTAGGGTTGCCACCCTCCAGGTAGCGCCTGGAGATCTCCCACTATTACAGTTGATGTCCAGATGACCAAGATCGGTTCCCCTGGAGAAAATGGTTTGGAGGGTGGACTGTATGGTTTTATACACTACTGAGGTCCCTCCCTTCCCCAAACCCCGCCCTCCCCAGGCTCCACCCCCAGAATCTCCAGGTATTTCCCAACCCAAAGCCGGCAACCCTAGCAGAGGCATTTGAGGCCAGAAAGTCCAGTGTCTGAAGCTGTCATTTTCTCTAGGGGGTAGGGTTGACAAAACTCTGGGTTCAGAAATACCCAGAGATTTCAGGCATTTGCTCCATTGTTTCACCAAACCCACACTGGAACATAAAAACATGCAGCTCAAAACCACATTCAAATACCCCAGGCCAATGCTGTACTGACTGCAGAGTCACCCCGAACGGCCATAAAATGGACATAAATCTAGGCAGATGGTAGAAGTTTACAAGGTTATGATAGAGCAGGTAGAGAAAGTCGTACTTTTGTCCCTTTCTCACCGTACAAGAACGCGTGGGCACTCCATGAAATTGCTGAGCAGTCGGGTTAGAAATGATAAAAGGAAGTCCTTCTTCAACCAAAGAGTGATTAACACATGGAATTCACTGCCACAGGAGATGGTGGCGGCTACAAGCATGGACGGCTTCAAGAGGGAACTGGATAAACGTATGGAGCAGAGGTCCATCAGTGGCTATTAGTCACAAGATATACGCAGATAGGAACTCTCAGTCTGGGGCAAGTGATGCTCTGTCTTCTTGGTGCTTGGGGGGGGGGCAACAGTGGGAGGGCTTCTGGCCCCACTGCTGGACCTCCTGAAGGCACCTGGTTTTTTTGTCCACTGTGTGACAAAGTGTTGGACTGGATGGGCCACTGGCCTGATCCAACATTGGCTTCTCTTATGTTCTTACGGTCATAGGCGTAGAGTACAGAAAAACAGAGTGCCTGCCGCCGCGCCTCCCCGGGTCCTTCCGAGGCCCAGCCGTTGCTGCTGGAGAGGGAGAGGGAAGGGGTGGCCGGGAATGGGGGGGAGAGGCACCGGCAGCAGCGGCTGGCGGGCCTCAGAAGGGCCCGGGGAGGCGTGGCGGTTTCCCGGGGAGGGGGGAGAACATCGCCCCAGCGAGCGTGCACGCTAAGGAGCCCCCCCCCCCCCCGGAATTTCCAAAAGTCTACGCCCCTGCTTACGGTGCCATAAAACTGAGACACCAAAGGAAGCGAAAGTGGCATACAGTGTGAAGGCTGCCAGAAAATCCGACAAAGAAAGTGAAAGTGGCAGGCAATGTAGAGGGGAATTTCTGTTCCAGCCTGGGTTTGGTGAAACAGCAGAGCCAGTGCTAGAGGCAGAAGGGGCCTGCGGTGGGGGAAATGTGCAAACGGAACCATTTGCTCTCTGTGGCCCCTTTCTCTTAAGGTCGCTTCTGTTCTCTCTTTGCGAGGCCCTCTGCCAGAGGTGCGGCGGTGGAGACTGGGCTCAGAGGGCAGCCCTGCTGGTCTCCGGAAGAAGAGCTAGAGGCGAGTCCAGTAGTGCTTTGGGGACCAAGGAAATGTTCGGGGTATGAGCTTCTGAGAGCTGCAGCTCCCTTTGTCTCAGACTTGATTCTATCTAGCGCATCTCAGGGGAGGCAGGGAAAGGCAAAGGCAGGGTCCCTTCTTCACAGCATCACGTGCCCCTGTCTTTAAACGGTTCGTTTTTCGGCATTGTAAGTTTCCACTCACTCGCGCCGAAGGGTAATGACGAAGGGGCGAAAGAAGGGCTCAGATGCCTGCCTCCATCCAGCTGGCCGACTGTGCGAGAAAGCGACTTTGCTGCTCCTCGATCAGGACTCCGAAACGGGAGCGGAGGGAGGGGACGGCACGCGGCGGCGATGACTCAAACTTGCAGCCACTGCCTCTACTGCAGTGGAGAGAGGCAGAGCCCCCGGGCGAGAGCCTCCTCGGCTTCAGGGGGAAAGCTTCCCTGTGGCTCCTCGGGTGCTGGGATCCAGGCCAAGGGCTGTGCTAGCGGCGGCCGCCTGGAGAAGCATCGTCTCCCTTGGCTCCCTTGGCTGGCGCCACGATGAGGCAAGGGGAGGCCGCGGCCTCGGGTGGTGGCTTTGGGGAGGCAGCAGTTTCTGCCCCTGATCCCCCTGCGCAGCAGAACCTGAGCCCCTAACGCTCCTCCGTCCTCAGTCCCCGAGTTGCAGTGAACCAGGTGTGCCCACTAGGGCTGGGGTGTCAAACATAAGGCCCCAGGGCTGGAGCTAGCCCATAACAGGACTCTTATGCAGCAGTGTTCCCTCTAAGCTGAGTGAGTGTGAGCTAGCTCACAGTTTTTTAGCCTCCGGCTCACACGTTTTTATCTTAGCTCAGGAAGGAGGGCCCCAGAGCAAACTAATTCGTGCAGCAGCAAAATCGCTCGCTCCCAGCTTCAATGCCAGCAGCTCACAAAGTAGGACTTTTGCTCCGAAGACTCCAAAGCTTAGAGGGAGCATTGGCAACTAGTGTAAGGGAGGGAACAGGAGACTGCTGGGGGGGGGGGGGGAGTGGGCGGAACCACTCTGTGGCTTCAGCATGGCGGAACAACCTCGTCTGCAGCAGTCAAGCAGCGTGGGAGCGTCTGCCCAGTGCTGCACCGCTGGCTCTCCAGTCTGCCCAGATGGGTTTTCCTTTGCACCCCCCCCCCCCCCAGGCCATGGGGACTTGCAGTGAGGATACAACAACTCGGAGCTTACCAGCTCCTGTCCTTTATACAGTTTCTATCTCCAATACCTGGCACTACGTTTTATGCACACGTGGCCCAGCCCGGCAAAGTCACATTTATGTCAGATCCGGCCCTCGTAACAGATGAGTTCAACACCTTGGCACTAAAGTGTCATAGTTCATTATTATTATGGCCCATGGCCAGAGGCCTCGGCACTAGCGTTTCCCAGGCTCTCATGCCTAAGGTTGCCATCCTCCAGGTGGCACCTGGAGACCTTCCGCTATTACAGTTGATCTCCAGACGACCAAGATCAGTTCCCCTGAAGGAAAAGGCTGCTTTGGAGAATGGACATTATGGCATTGATCCTATGGTTTCCAACTCCGGGTTGGGAATTTTCTGGAGATTAGGGGGAGGGAGTCTCGGGAGGGCTGGGTGTAATGCCACAGGGTTCACACTCCAGAGCAACCTGGGTCAAAGGAGGGAAGAATAAAACTTGGCTTTCCATGCTGGCTGGGATCACCTGCTCTGGACTGGGGAATACCTGGAGATTTGGGGGTGGAGCCTGGGGAGGGTGGGGTTTGGGGAGGGGGAGGGATCTCAGTGGGATACATGGAGTCCACCCTCCAAAGCAGCTGTTTTCTCTGCGGGAACTAATCTCTGGAGATGAATTGTAATTCTGGAGATGTTCTGAGAGGTCTCCAGGCCCCACTTGGAGCTTGGAAACCCTAGCTTGAACTCGGAACAGGAGTTTAAAGTGACTGGGATGGTCGAGAGCGAGAGTATCTGGGTGCCCGAGTGATGAACGCAATGCCAGGATATGGATTATAGGCTGGATGGGAGAAGGTGTCTTTCTCGGTACAGCGGCCCGAGTTGTGCCCGTGTGTGTGGAGTGGCATTTGGCGCCTGCATGTGGCTACCTTGTCTGTCGCAAGCAGCCAGTCTGTGCAGCTGGGGCTGGGAGAAATGGCCCCAAGCTAGGCCTCCAGGGAGACCAGCCAAAGGCATTCCTATAAGAAGATCTAGATGAGCAGAGACGACATGCTGTAATATAGACCCTTTCTGGGCAGGACTGCTTTTCACCTGCCAACGCAGGGAGGGGAGAGCTTGGACGTTTTGCCGTGTGTAAAAACCAGGAGCTATCTGGGATGGCTGGCGGCTGGAGCTGTGTACATTGGGACCCCGCCGCATGTATTATGAGTGTTATTTAGAAGAAGAAGAGAAGAGTTCGGATTTATACCCCACCCTACACTACCCGAGGGAGTCTCACAGCGGCTTATGATCTCCTTTCCCTTCCCCTCCCCACAACAACAGACACCCTGTGAGGTGTAGGTGAGGGTTCGAGAGCTCTGACAGAACTGCCCTTGAGAGAACAGCTCCAAGAGAACTTGTAACTGACCCAAGGTCACCCCAGCAGCTGCATGTGGAGGACTCAAACCCAGTTCTCCTAGATTAGTCTACGTCTCTAACCACTAATTCATTGGTAGCCCACCTTTCTCCCCTAATGGGGGCCCAAAACAGCTTATGTCATTCTCTCCTCCTCCTTCTCTTCCCAACAGCCCTGCAAATTAGGTTAGGCTGAGAGACTGTGACTGGCCCAAGGTCACCCAGCGAGCTTCCATGGCACAAGTGGGGATTCGAACCCAGGCTCCCCCTACACTAGTCTGATACTCTTAATCACTACACCACGCTGCCTCGGCCACACTTTATTTGATGCTCTCTTCCCCCCACCCAGCTCTCATATAGGTTAGTCAGTCCCCCAAGTTCGGCTTCCACGAGACGGCTTGACATTTATAAACATCAGACAGTCCCAGAGAATCAATAGAGTTTAATAACCAGCGAGCAAAGCCGAGAGAGACACATCAGAATGACACCGGCCCGTTCAGTAAATGTTATTCTAAATCATACTCACTGGAGTTTTATCACATTAAGCATATAGCAACCGGAGGCCAGGGAAATAGATTCCATCAAAGGCCATCTCACTCATCAAGGTGATTGGCAGCTCAGCAGTGGGTCTCACCTGCTCCCCCACCCTCCCCGTGTCAGAAAAAGTACTTTCTATTGACTGTGCTTCACTGGAAGGGGAGGATTTAGAAAAGCCCTGCTAGACCAGCCCAGTGCTCCATCTAGCCCGGCATCCTGTCTGACAGCATGGCCAACAAGTGCCTCTGGAGGGCCAGCAGCAGGGCATAGAGGTCCAAGGTCTTCATAAGAACATCAGAAGAGCCTTGCTGGATAGGACCAGTGGTTCACCTAGCCCAGCCTCCTGTCTCACTCAGAGGCCAACCAGTTCCTCTGGACAGCCAACAGCAGGGCACAGAGGCCGAGGCCTTCATAAGAACATCAGAAGAACCCTGCTGGATCAGACCAGTGGTCCATCTAGTCTAGCATCCTGTCTCATTCAGTGGCCAACCAGTTCCTCTGGAAGGCCAGCAACAGGGCAAGGAGGCCAAGCCCTTCAGAAGAACATCAGAAGAACCCCGCTGGATCAGACCAGTGGCCCATCTACAGCAGCATCCTGTCTCACACCGTGGCCAACCAGTTCTTCTGGAGGGCCAACAATAGGGCAAGGAGGCCAAGGCCTTCCTCTTATGTTACTTTCTGGCACTGGGATTCGGTGGTTGACTGCCTCTGAACATGAAGGTTCCCTTTTAGCAACTGATAATCTTCCTGATAATCAGCGCTGAAGCTCCAAGACATCAGTTGAAAACTTTGCTACCAGTGTATGCATGAAGCTGCCATGTTCAACATTGCCTACTCTGACTGGCAGCAGCTCTCCAGGGTCTTGGGCAGAGGTCTTTCCCATCACCCACTGTCTGACTGGAGATGCCAAGGACCTGGGGCCTTCTGCATGCAAAGCCGATACCCTGCCTTGAAGCCACAGCCTCTTCCGAGGTAGGAACATACGAATGATGTCTTTGAACCCCTAAGCAGGCACATCTCTGCTGAGATCCCTGAATATTTCCCAGAAAGAAATCAGCATACTGGGGGAGAGGGATCCAAGGGAAAGAGAAGAAAATATGGGGCACAGCCAGAACAGTCCTGACATGGAAGGCCAAGGGAAGCCCGCTCTCGTTAAATCTCAGAAGCTAAGCAGGGTCGGCCCTGGTCAGTATTTAGATGGGAGACCACTGAGGAAGTCCAGGTTAAGTACACAGAGGCAGGCAACGACAAACCGTTTCTGTCTCTGCCCTGACCTAGATGGCCCAGGCTAGCGTGATCTCATCAGATCTCGGAAGCTAAGTAGGGTCAGCCCTGGTTATTACTTGGATGGGAGACCACCAAGGAGGCCCAGAGCCACTACGCAGAGCCAGGCAATGGCAAACCACCTCTGCTCATTTCTTGCCTTAAATCTCAGAAGCACTAATCAAGGTCAGCCCTGGTTAGTATTTGGATGGGAGACACCGAGGAAGTCCAAGATGGCTACGCAGAGGCAGGCAATGGCAAACCACCTCTGAACATCTCTGGCCTTGAAAACCCTACGAGGGTCACCATAAGTCGGCTGCGACTCGATGGCACTTTCCACTACCACCCAGAACAAGGATGCTCAAGGCGATGTACGAGTTAAAAGCTGATAAAACTATGCCAATAAATTCATTCGAACAGACACAGGAGGAAAGACATCAAACAGCTAACGCCGTCTGTCATCCGTCTTGTCGAAGCCCTTCCAGAAAAGCACAGCTGGTTGGTTCAGTGTGGTGAAGACATCGGTTCTATAGTGCAGTATCCACCTTACAGCGTGGGCTATGAGTAGGGTTGCCAACCTCCAGGTGGGAGCTGGCACTCACCCAGAATGACAACTGAACTCCAGACTACATCTGTCTGCCTGTCTATCGATCCCTTCATTTTGTGACCAGCCCTGCCTCCTGAAATAGCCATTTTGTGGCTGCGCCCACCACACTGTGTGAGAAATCCAAATCTGCCTGCAGGCTCAAAAAGATTAGGGAGGGTCACTCTAGACAGCTGAAGTTTGGTCGCGTGCCAAAAAACCTCTCTGCTGTGCTGTGGCTCAGAACCACAAACAGGGGTGCATAGTTCCTCAGGAGAAGGTGCTCGTAGCCTCCATTTGGCTTCCAGTGTTGAGAAATGGCTTTGGGGGTATTTTGTGTGTGTGTATGTGTGCACATGCATGTACTTGGTAGTCATGGTGACCTCTGGTGACTGATCCTTACTGGGGGGCCTGGAGGCTCAATATGTGGCTGAATAAAGCCTGCCCCCGTCTCCCGACTGCTGGTATTCCTTGGAGGTCTCCCATCCAAGTACTTGCCAGAGTCGGCCCTGCTTAGCTTTGAAGGAGATCGGGCTTCCCTGGGCTATCCAGGTCAGGGTGAGAAATGGCTTTGAGGTTCAGGGTAGGGCTTCCATGCAGGAACAAGTAAACCCTCGTGCTTATTCAGCAATGCCTCAAGGACTTGGAATCAGACTTTCCATTGGGAGCTTTGTGCCTTCCCTTTCTCTCGGGGACCAGGATGCGTGGGGAAAAGGGGCTGTAGTCTTCCCTCTGCGCTCTTTGCTCTGGCGCAAACCGCCCCACAGAGCCACTGCTGGCTCTCTTTGCCAAACCACATGGCTTATGTGACTATCCCTAAGTTTTGTGAACGAGCAGATCATATTTTCATCAGCTCTGTGCGGTGGTTTAAGGAAGGGGAGAAGGAGGGGGAGAAGATGGCGGCCTCTTCTGCTTTCGTGCCAGAGTTGCAAGGAGGAGAGGGCTCAGGGGAGTCCGGAAAAAAGTCCTCCTGTTGACACTCAGGAAGCACAGAGGCTTTGTGCCAGGAAGACTGGCTCACAGAAATACAAGAGGGTTCCAGTGTGAATTGGGAAATCCACCCGTCTCTGCCTGATCAGCCCGCTGGGTGGGGTCCCCCAACGCTCCCTCTAAGATGTGGAGTCTTGTGAGCAAAAATTCTACCTTGTGAGCTACTGACATATTAAAGCTGTGAGCGAGCCATTTGGCTGCTGCATACATTAGTTTGCTCCGGAGCCATCCTTCCTGAACTAAGACAAAAACGTGTGAGCCAGAGGCTAAAAAACTGTGAGCTGGCTCACACTAACTCAGCTTTGAGGGAACACTCATCCCAGCAACAACGAAAAAGCACTGCCATGGTGTGTGACTGAACAACGTTCGAGTCCAGTGGCACCTTTAAGACCAACACGGTTTAATTCTGAGTATCTGAAGAAGTGTGCAGTGTATGCACAGGAAAGCTTTTACCCAGAATGAAACTTTGTTGGTCTTAAAAGGTGCTACTGGACTCCAACTTTGGTCTAGTGCTTCAGACCAACACGGCTACCCATCCATGGTGTGTGATTCTTGGCGTGCGCTGTATACTTGGTAGTGAAAGGGCAGGAGCATGCACTATTGACATTGTGTATATATCTTCCATCTCACACTGTGGCCGAAATATTGCCCCGTTCAGAGTGGTGTCCTAGACAGCTGCCTAGGCTCACCCACTGCTAAGGCCAGCCTTATGGGTCCACAGTGGGTGGTTGCCCGCATGTGATAGGAGCACGGACTCTACTCTGGGAGAACCGGGTTTGATTCCCTGCTCCTCCACATGCAGCTGCTGGTGTGACCTTGGGTCAGTGACATGTTCTCTCGAAGCTGTTCTCTCACGAGCTCTCTCAGCTCCACCCACCTCACAGGCAGTGTTCCCTCTAAGCTGAGTTAGTGTGAGCTAGCTCAGTTTTTTAGCCTCCGGCTCACACATTTTTGTCTTAGCTCAAGAAGGATGGCTCCAGAGAGCAAACTGATTTATGCAGTAGCCAAATCGCTCATTCACAGCTTTAATGTCCAGTAGCTCACAAAGTAGAATTTTTTGCTCACAAGACTCCACAGCTAAGAGGGAGTGTTGGCTCACAGGGTGTCTGTTGTGGGGAAGGGAAGGGAAAGGAGATTGTAAACTGCTCTGAGACACCTTTGGGAAGTGAAGGGTGGGGTATAAATCCAATCTCTTCTTCTCCTCCTCCTCCAGCTCCGCCCCCAGACACTCCCAGAGGTTGCCAATGCATATCTGGCAACTGTGGACATGTGTGTGTTTAACCCCTATTCCTAGAGGTGTAAATGTGGTACCCAATTGTGTTGGGAGAGGCCTTCTTCTACCTTGTATGTCTGTTGAAATATACATACTGGTGCATCTGGAAAGGGCCTTAATGTACGGTCTGTTTTTAAGCCCCCAGTACCAAATTTCCCAGCACACGCTTTCCACTCCGCCCGGGCCCTCCCCATCACTGTTTTTCCACTACTCCACCCCGAGCATCGTCCCCCCCCCCCCCATCATTATTATCGGCTCACAAAGTAAATTGTTCATCTGTGACTGCCTACCCGGTTGCCATGGCTACCCTATCAAGCACACGACATGTCTCCCGGGCAACGCAGGGGAAGCACCGGCTGTTGCTCGGGCAACGCTTATAATTGTAGTGCTCCTAGGAAGGGGAGGGAGGGGAAGAAAAGCGGGCCGACAAAGCATGAAATTGCTCAGTGGGTTTGGCGGAGGGAACAATGAAACAGCAAAACAGACACGTCCCTTTAGGGCGTGCACAAGAAAAGCTGGTGACAGCCCTTCTGTGTGCGTGTGAGCGCGCATGGACGCATGGTGCTCTCAAAACCAGGCTGCGTCCTTTTTAAAGAGCGTGCAGTTTACGTGACCAAAACTGACATCTTTTCCTGTGGATTGGTAGATCTCAGGTTGCCAACCTCCATTTGGACCTGGAGATCTCCCAGCATTACAACTGATCTCTAGACAATAGAGATCAGTTCCCCTGTTGAAAACGGCAACTTTGGAGAGTGGACTCTATGGCCTTGTAGCCTGCCGAGGTCCCTCCCCTCCTCAAGCCCCGCCCTCCCCAGGCTCCACCCCCCCCCAAATCTCCAGGTATTTCCCAACCCAGAGCTGGCAACTGTCAGCCAATTACGGATTCCAGGGATTAGCTCCCTTTAGAATTCATGACTAGGACATTCTACATCAGCTTTTGTGTTCTGCAGCCAGAGTCATTTGCTACAGTTTCCAGAGCTGGGATTTCTCTGGGTTAAGGGAGGTATTTCTGAATAACGGAAGCCATTTTTATTCGTTTTGTGTATTTTTTCTGATTTTTAAAAACATTTACTTTATACCCCCACCTTTCCCCCCCACTGGGGACCCAAAGCGGTTTACACCATTCTCCTCTCCTCCGTTTTGTCCTCACAACAACCCTGCGAGGTAGGTTAGGCGGAGAGTGTGTGATTGGTCCCAAAGTCACCCAGCCAACTTCCTTGGCACGAGTGGGAATTCAAATCTGGATTGCTGGTGTCCTAGTCTGACCCTTTTTTTAAATATAATTTTTTTGGCCATCTAATCAAGCTGATTTCTGGTGACCCCTAGTGGGGCTTGAAGGCAAGGGACGTTCAGGGGTGCCTTGCCATCACCTGCCTCTGCATCACAGCCCTGGTATTCCTTGGAGGTCTCCCCTCCAAATACTAGCCAGGGCCAGCCCTGCTGAGCTTCCAAGATCTGATGAGATCGGGCTAGCCTGGGCCCTAGCCCGACACTTTGACCACGGCACCACCCTGGCAGGAAAGCCAGTGTGGGTAGTGAATAGTGATTCAAAGCTGGGTCACCCAGGGTCCTTATCTGCCAAATCCCAAAATTGCCATTGAAGCTCGCTGGGTCACCTTGGGCCAGGTGCTCTCTCTTAAGCCTAGCCTCCTTCACAGGGTAGTTGTTGGGAAGATCAGATGGAGGAGGGGAGAGAGAGAGAGGTTGTAAGCCATTTTTGGTCCAACAGCATAAAAGGAAAAGAACCAAAACCTGTGACTGACTCAAAAGAGCAGAAAAACAAAAAAGGATGAGGGAAAGTGATTAAGTTGTGTGACACACAGGATAGGAAAACATCGTAAGGGCCAGCAGGTTTGAAACAGACACGTAGAACATTCTATACAAAGAAACTTTTTTCTATGGTCAAGTCACAGGCGAAGTCACAGGCGAATTTCAACGTAAGAGACATTCAGAGGTGGTTTGTCACTGCCTTCCTCTGCGTAGCAACCCTGGTGTTCTTTGGAGGTCTCCCATCCAAATACCAACCAGGGCCGACCCTGCTTAGCTTCCTAGATCTGACAAGATCAGGCCCTGGGCTATCCAGGTCAGGGTGAATAAGCAGAATGTGATGTAATGTGCAAAAATAAAACTAAATCCCCAAAACCTTAAATGTATAAAACAATCACAATATATACAAATTTCAAGCAGGGGGCAATGAAGACTCTGACAGTGTTCAAGTGAACAATGATCGTCGTGGAATTATCATACGCAGACTGTATGGCATTATACCCCATCAAATCCCCTCCCCTTCCCAAATCCACCCCCAGATCTCCAAGGGTCTCCCAATCCAGTGCTGGCATCTTTATCCAGCCAGCAAGGCGCTTCTTATATTCTCCAACAAGAGTATGAAAACATCCTCACTTAGCATGGATTATTTATGGGGAGGGGCCATGGCTCAGTGGCAAAGCATTTGCTTGGCATGCAGAAGGTCCCAGGTTCAATCCCCAGCATCTCCAGTCGAAAGGACCAAGCAGTAGGTGGAGGGAAAGTCCTCGACTTGAGATTTTGGAGAGCCACTGCCAGCCTAAGTAGGCAATACTGACTTAGCTAGACCGATGGTCTGACTCAGTTTGACAGCTTCACGCGCTCAAGGCCGTCCAAATCACTCATGCGTTCAGTTATGCCATAGACTGCTGGAAGGCTTAGAATATGCACTTTGTCAAGATAGAACAGATCAGCGGATCATGGGAGTTCTGAGAAACAAAGCCATCCAAACGAGAATGAAGCCAGCCAGGGTTCCCTCCAAGCTGAGTTAGTGTGAGCTAGCTCACAGTCTTTTAGCCCCCGGCTCACACATTTTTTTGTCTTGGCTCAGGAAGGATGGCTCCAGAGCAAACTGATTTATGCAGGAGCCAAAACGCTCGCTCACAAAGTGGAATTTTTGCTCACAGGACTCTGCAGCTTAGAGGGAGCACTGGTCAGGAGCTCTTTTTGGTTCGCCCAGGAAGCCATCGGCAATCGGCCGCGTTGTCCTGCACCGGCCCTTGCTCACGGGGAGCCGAGATTGATAGCGTCTGCCTTGGAGAATCTGTCCCACTGTGTTAGCTCATTTGAGAGCCATTTATCTCATTTCATGCCAGGCCTGTACGGTTCTGCAGAGGCCTGGGCGGCAGGTGGGCCGGAAGAGCATGCCGAAGGAATACATGCATCATGCCAGGAGCTGTCTGGCTTTGGCGGCCTATTATTAGATTGGCGCTGCGCCCGGTACGGATCCTGTCGGAAGGGTACAAGTGGGCCCACTGGCAAGAGGGTCATTTCAGGAAAGGAGAGTCGAGAGGCAGGGGCATCTGTTAGCCCCTTCCGACTCTGTGATCCTGTAGAGGAGGCAAGGGCGTAGACTTTCCAATTTCCCGGGGGGGGGGGCTGGGGCTGGGCCAGAGACATCACAGGCCATTGTCTCCGGGGGAGGCTCAGCACTTCCTGGAAAAGTCCGGGGTGGGGGCGGGGTCCAGCTCCCCAGCCCCCTGAAGTTGATGCCTATGAGAGGAGGTCAGAGGAGCTGTTCCTGTTGGCAGCAGAGGAGAGGACTCGAAATCATGGATTTAAAATAAGGGTGGGAATGTACTGGCTGGATATTAGGGAAAACTTTTTGACAGGAAGAGTTGTGGAACAATGCAATCGGCTGCCTCGGGAGGTGACGAGCTCCCCCTCCCTGGCAGTCTTTAAGCAGCAGCTGGACAAACACTTGTCAGGGATGCTCTAAGCTGATCCTGCATCAAGCAGGGGGTCGGCCTAGATCAGGGGTGGCCAAACTGCGGCTCGGGAGCCGCATGTGGCTCTTTCACACATATTGTACGGCTCCCGGCAGGGCAGCTGGGGAAGTGAAGGGGAGACATGCCAGCATTCCCCTTTCTGGGTAGGCTTGACGGGGGGCGGGGGGGAGCAGAGCAAGAAAGCAACTTAAATGAATTCTCTCACACACACGCAAATAAATATCATTATCAATAACTTTTTAAAACCCTTTTGTTTTTATTTTTGGCAGTCTCATGTTAATAAAAAGCAAAGTTTCCTATTTTCCAATAAAAACGTGTGGGTAGTATTTGTTCATGTCTTGTGGCTCTCAAACATCTGACGTGTATTCTAAGTGGCTCTTACATTGAGCAAGTTTGGCCACCGCTGGACTAGATGGTCTATATGGTCCCTTCCAACTCTATGATTCTGTGATTCTATGACTTATCCTGGTGCCATTTTGGACAGCTAGGTTGCCTGGCTGTGGATAAGTGGAAGGGCCAAGATACTTTCAACCAACTTGCCGCCGTTAATATATTCCTAGGAAACACAGCAAAACTCAGAAGGCTTTTACATCTGTTTAGAGGAGAGGTTCGGGATCGGCTTGTTCCTCATATAAACACTTGCTCCTAATGTAAACACTTCAGCGGCATTAAGAGGATGATAATTTTGAAGAAAATAAAATACTCCTGAGGTTTGCAGAGAGCATTTCTGCCTGTCAAATTCAGAAGGCTTTTGCATCTGTTTAGAGAAGAACTTGCTCCCAGTATAAACATTGAATTGTAACCAGAGGCTGATAACTTCGAAGGCAATAGGAATACTCCCGAGGAAGACTTAGGTGAAACAAGCTTACATCTGGGTGCTCGTAGTAATGTCAGAATATTAGATGGATGTACTTCTCTATAATGTGACATAAGATTTATTTATTGATTGTAAAATGTTTTACTTAATGTGTTAGCCAGCATATCACAGTGTTTGTTTGCATTCCCTTTTAATATATTCCTGGCTGCCCCAAACTGAAGGGCTGTGGCTCAGCCGCAGAGACTCTGTTTGGCATGGAGACGGTCCTAGGTTCAATACCTGGCATCTCCAGCTAAAAGGACCAAACAGCGAGTAGTGTGAAAGACCTCTGCCTGAGACCCTGGAGAGTTGCTCCCAGTCTGAGTAGACTTGGATGGACCAAGAGTCTGATTCACTCTTAGTCAGCTTCATGTGTTCATGTGAAAACTCGATTGTTTCCATTGCCTGACTAGGAGGGGAAAGGAAACGGTAGGGGGCATGTTCATATAGGGTTGCCAACTCTGGGCTGGGGGATTCCTGGAGATTTGGGGATATATCCTGGCAAGAGTGGTGTTTTGAGAGGTATACCGGATAAATGCAGGGCTTCGATTGCGTGTTCTGCTGTGCAGACATTCAATGGAAGTTTTCAATATGTGTGCAAAGAAAACTCAAGTGTACACAGATTGCATGCACATCCACAGTCATGCACACATGCGGTTAAGTGGGGAGGAAAGGGACTGAACAACACACAGGAAGCATTAATTTAAGGACTTCTAAAATAAATCCTGTATCCACAGGCTATTCTGATCTTATCGGATTCCAGAAGCTAAACAGGGTCGGTCCCGGTTAGTATTTAGATGGGAGACCACCAAGGAAATCCAGGATTTCAGCACAGAGGCAGGGAATGGGAAACCAATATCTCTGCCCTGACCTGGATGGCCCAGGCTAGCCCGATCTCGTCAGATGTCAGAAGCTAAGCAGGGTCAGCCCTGGTCAATATTTGGATGGGAGACCACCGAGGAAGCCCTGGGTTGCTATGCAGAGGGAGGCAACAAGAAAACCACCTCTGAACATCTCTTGCCTTCAAAATGGCATAGAATCTCCATAAGTCAAATGTGACTTGATGGCAGTCACACACACATAACTGCCAACTGTTCCCTCCCAGATTTTTCCAAGCCTGCATTGCTGTATGGCTTATTCTCCTTTTAAAAAAAGAACTGCGTGGGATCAGTCGTACATCTGCAATCTAGAAATTTACGCTGTGCAAAAGTAACCAGGACAGGGCCAGTGGCCAATGAGGGATGTGCGGCGAGTGACAAGCAAGAACTGGGGGTGGACAACTGTTCGCCAGTCACCGTAGGTCGGCCCCGAGCATGACGGACCCCTGGCCGCCTTCTGCCCACAAAGCAGCAGCCGGCTGTATCCGTGTATCTGCCATCTACAGGCCTGAACTTTTCCTGAGGTTTCTTGTGCTGCCGGCTTGTTCCGCTCCCCCCAGGGACTGTATCTTGCTGTCAATGTAATCTTGGTCGACAGGATTTGGAATATTATCCTCTGGGAGTGGAAGAGCTGGAGAAGCAAACGGAGAGAGAAGCGGTGGTTGCTGATGAACCATTAAAAAGTAGAGCCCCATCAGATCGGGCCATTTTGGGCTGCGACCAAACAGATCTCGATGGCAGGCCCACAGACAAGGGCGGTGGCTGCCCCTTGGCACTCACAGCTACACTGCTTCGGAAGATGGAGGTTCCACTAAGTCCTCGTGGCTTAACAGCCCATAGGTATGGTTGCCAGGTCTCCTTGTTCCTCTGGCAGGGGGATTTAGGGGGCGTTCCAGGGGTGCTTGGGGACATTGTGCAGGGACACTCTGGTATTTGGGTGAAACTCTGTGGTTCTTTTCACCCTCAAAACCATAGAGTTTGCCCAAATACCAAAGCATCCCCCATGGCACCCCCAATGTGATGACGTTACTTCCGGGTGATGTCATTGCGTCGGGGACGTTGCGCAGTGATGTCCCTGTTTAGCGGAGGGAGTTCCCTGCCGGCCAGCTGGTCCACAGTGGAAGCAAGCCCCCGAAACTGGGGGATCCCCCACCCAGACCTGGGGGCTGGCAAATACCTGGACATTTCAGGAGTGGAGTCTGGGAGGGTTGAGGTCTAAGGAGGGGAGGGACCTCAGAGGGGTATAATGTCATCCAAAGCAGCTGTTTTCTCCACTGGCCCACTGATGGGCTTCCTGGTTTTTGTTGATGTTCAGTTGCACTGTCGAGTCCAACTCTTCGTGACCCCACGGAGCCCATCACGCCAGGCCCTCCTGTCCTCCACCGTCCTCCAGAGTTTGCTTAATTTCATGTTCGTTGCATCGCTAACACTGTCTGGCCATCTCATCCTTCGCCGTCCCCTTCTTCTTTGACCTTCAATCTCTCCCAGCATCAGGGTCTTCTCCAGTGAGTGCTCCCTTCTCATTGGGTGGCCAAGGTATCTGAGCTTCAGCTTCAGGATCTGGCCTTCCAGGGAACAGTCAGGGTTGATTTCTTTTAGGATTGACTGATTTGATCTCCTTGCAGTCCAAGGGACTTTCCGTCACCATAATTCAAAAGCATCTATTCTTCGGCACTCAGCCTTCCTTATAGTCCAACTCTCACAGCCATACATTACTACTGGGTCTACCATTGCCCTCCTGATGGCACTGGGTATTTCTGGCCACTGTGTGACAGAGTGTTGGACTGGATGGGCCATTGGCCTGATCCAACATTGGCATCTCTTATGTTCTTATGTTCCAGGGTAACTGATCTCTGTCCTCTGTAGATCAGTGGTAATTCCAGGAGATCTCCAGGCCCCACCTGGAGGCTGGTAACCGTACCTATTGATAGGTGTAGTCATGTGCTTCAACAATCTAGTCCTCTTTAAAAACATTGTAGGTGCAGCTCTGTGTTAGGGAGCAGGGTTAAGTACCATACTCACTCTTGAGATTTTACATTATTTGTTCCTCTAAATGTCTGCCCTTTGTACCCGTTTCTTTGCACTTGCTCTTTTCCCCCTTTTCTTTTCATGCTGCTTTGGCGTTGCCAAGAATTTCTGAATCTTTTGTAGCGGCCGGTTTCCCCTGCTGTTTGAAAATGATGCTCTGAGTTGAAGTTGGTTAGGGTTCTGAACTGATCTTACGTTACGGGCAGCCAGAGATGTAAAAAATTCTGGAAACATTGGAAGTTGGGGCAGGGGGGAAAGAAATTGGGGAGGGAGCCAAAACGTATGCAACATTTGCTTGTTTTTTAAAAAAACACATCAAACCTACATTCCATTTTCTTCTTTAACAACATAGAATTAGTTAGTTTGCATAGAAGAGAATTGGACTATTTGGCATATTTATGAAGCTTGAAAAGACAAATGCTTTAATTTTCTCCAAGCAGAATTGCAGATTGGTCTGATGTTTTCTTCAGCCAGGTGTGCCTGTGTCCTTTGGGCTCAGACCTATTCAGGTAATACAGCTCCAAAAAACTGGTGGAAAAGCAGTTGTGGAATTAATAGATGCTGATCTCACTGCAATCTATTGTTGGTGCCCCCCCCCCCCCCGACCACAGAAGAAGTGTCTCTGTTTCAATTTTATTCTACCCTTTCTCAAACAAGCTCAGAGTAGTGTACACAACTCTTCTTCCCATTCTGTCCTCGCAGCATCCCTGCGAGGTAGCTCAGGCTGACTCAAGATCATCCAGAACAAAGTGTGAGTCCAGTGGCACCTTTAAAACCAACAAAGTTTTATTCATGGTATAAGCTTTGGCGTGAGGCACACTTCCTCAGATACAGTGGAACAGAACCTCTTCAACTATTACTTTTAGGGGGATGAGGACTTCGTGTGCACACTCCTTCAGATTCATTGAAATATTTCTCAAATATTACATATAGGTAGGGGGGGTTAGATGCCAGGAAGAGCTAATTAGAGTCAAGATGCCTAAGCAACTGAGCAATAAATTCAGCTAAGATTGGAATAACACATTAG
Organism: Lepidodactylus listeri; assembly: GCA_029233225.1. Classification (NCBI taxonomy): domain Eukaryota; kingdom Metazoa; phylum Chordata; class Lepidosauria; order Squamata; family Gekkonidae; genus Lepidodactylus; species Lepidodactylus listeri. The sequence goes on along the minus strand of JARCFY010000021.1, from coordinate 27,583,976 downwards.
GTAAAACATAGCAGTAAGTTGGTATACAGATAATAAAGGAGTTAACAGATGTGGGGACTAAGTTAGAGTCCAGTGGCACCTTCAGGTGGTTATGTTCTTATGTTCACCTTTAAAACCAACAAAGTTTGATTTCTGGGTATCAGTGACAACTGAGTGACTTAGCATGTGTTGTGAGATAAGAAGCCGATATCGCTATTGAGTCCTGGGGATTCCGTTGTTCTGAGTGTTGTAATAATTTGTCATTCAGCAATCTCCCATTCCCGTCTGTTTCCGAAGTTCCTTTGCAATAAAACTGCTACTTTGAGGTTCCCCAAATCCAGTGAGTTCCATAACAGCATGCAGATCTACTTCTCTACTTTGTTTACACCCCACTTTTCTCCCCATTGGGGACCCAAAGCGGCTTCCGACATTCTCCTCTCTTCCATTTTATCCTCACAGCAATCCTGCAAGGGGGGTTAGGCTGGGAGACTGGCCCCAGGTCGGCCAGCAAGCTTCCATGGATTCGAACCTGGCTGTCCCAGATACTAGGCCCACACTCTTAACCACTACTACACACCGGCCCTCTGACTTTCTAAAGCCTAGTCCATTGCTCTCTACCCATTGCCCGGTCTGGGTTGGAAAATACCTGGAGAGTTTGGGGGTGGATCCAGGAGGGGGTGGTGTTTGGGGAGGGGAGGGGAGCGGCCTCAGCATGGTACCATGCCATAGAGTCCACCCTCCAAAGCAGCCATTTTTTCTCCAGAGGAACTGATCTCTGTAGTCTCTGGAGATCAGTTGCCATTCTGGGAGCTCTCCAGGCCCCACCTGGAGGCTGGAGACCCTCCGGCGCCGGGCTGCCCGCTGCTCTTTTGAAACTTTTCTGTATTTTCAATCCCAGATGCTTGCCTTGGCATTGGGAGGATTCTGCACGCTCTGATCTGGGAACACCGGACAGCAGAACTGTGTCACTTTCTCCCCCTCGACTTCCCCCCATCCTTGGTTCCCCCCCCCTCCCCGGTTCTGTCTGGGCCTCTTCTGTGCCCCTGTCGCTCCCCGGAGTGGAGCTGGCCGGGGACACGGTCGGAGTTGGGCCCAGTGAAAATCCCCCTCTGTGTCAGTTTGACTAATTTGTTAGTCTTATCGCTGGCAGGATACGACGTGCCCATTGTAGGCGCAGGGCCATAAAACTAATGTAGTGAGGAGGCTGCCCGAGGAATGATGGATCCGACCCGCCGCTTGGAACAGGCATTAGCTTTATGAACCGGGGGGAGTAATTGAAAGGAAAGATTCGTCATTGGTCTCTGGCGGACACGAAGTTCCTGGGCGAAAGTTTGCAGCTGCCAGTCTGGCGGGCGTGGGTGCCCATCCCAGTGGGTAGGCGGGCGGGGTGGTTGGGATCACAGGCATGGGGAGGGGGGAGGCTCTTTCCCGCCCACCCCAGGGGTTCTGTAAAGCCCGGCCCTGAGTCATGGCTTTTTCCAGAGCGCTTCTCTCCAACAGCTGTTTGAGCAGAAATGGCCTGCGATTTTACGCCCTCGCCCTAAATAGGTTTTCGCCTGGAGAGGAGACGACTGAGAGGCGATATGATCACCGTCTTCAAGCACTTGAAGGGCTGTCATCTAGAGGATGGGGCGGAGTCATTTTCTGTTGCCCCAGAAGGTCAGACGGGGACCAGCGGGTTGAGATTAAATCAGAAGAGTTCTCAGCTAAACATTAGGAGGAAATTCTGGGCTGTTAGAGTGGTTCCTCAGTGGAACAGGCATCCTCGAGAGGTGGTGGGCCGAGCCTGGGGACAGTGGGGGGGGGGGGTGTAGGGAGGGAAGGGACCTGGGCAGGGTATAATACCAGGCAGTCCACCTTCCCAAGCAGCAGTCCCCCCCCCCCCCCCCCCCCGGAGAAGTGGAATAAATGTTTTAAATAAATAAGAAAGAAGCCATTTACATAGTCTTAGAGACGAGTTGTAATTCTGGGAGAAAGTAGTAACCAGGCTCTACTGTCTGCTTCCAGTCCCGATTCAGTATAGTTGTTTTAGAGCCCTGGACCAGGGAATCTAAAGGACCGCTTACACCCCCTGCAGTCCTGTCCAGGTACTAGACCCAGCATAGGCTTGCCAACTTCCAGGTGGTGCCTAGAAATCTCCTGGAATCACAACTGATCTCCAGACTACAGAGATCAGTTCCCAGAGATACAACTCATCTCCAAGACTATAGAATTCAGTTCCCATGGAGAAGACGGCTGTTTAGGAGGTCAAATTCTATGGCCCAGTGAGGTCCCTCCATTCCCCAAACCCCACCCTCCCCAGGCTCCACCCCCAAATCCCCAGGAATTTCCCAGCTTGGAGTTAGCAACCATAATCCAGCACCATAAGCCTTCATGTTCGTTTGTCTTCAGAAGCAGCTAGAAAAGAGACAGGGTCTTTTTAGTGGTTGCCCCCCCAGCTCTGGACTACACTTCCCTGTGCCTGGCAGCACTGGAAAATATCTTTGTTTCAACTGGCCTTCTGTGGATCAGCTGATTGTTCCCCCTTGACTGCTTATTCCTCTGCTGTCTTATTATGGGATGTTTGCTTTGAGAGACTGCTGCTGTTGTAGATGGTTTTTATGCTGACCAAGGGTTATTGATCAATGGGGTGGTTTAAAAGTATGGATGTGCTTTATTACACCGTGAACCACCAGCTTGTGGAGAGAGAAGGATTATACAAGTAGTTAAATTTTTCTCCCTCTCCCAAAATACTAGAACTGGAGGGCATCTGGATAAAGCTGATGGGCAGTAGGTTCAGGATGGACAAAAGGAAAAGCTACTTTGCACAGAGGGTGATTAAAATGTGGGATTAGCTGCCAGAGGATGTAGTGATGGCCACAGGAATAGACAGCTTTCAAAGGGGATTAGGTAGATTCATGGAGGGGGGCATAGCCAAACTTTAGGGGACTGGCATGGTGATGCCCTCGACTTCAGGAGACCCGAGTCAGACTCTAGGTCATTTGTTGTGGCGAGTCCCCAGCCTGACTTCAAGGCATTTGCCATGGAGAGACCTAGTGAGATGTTAGAAGACCCCAGCCTGACTTTAGGGCATTTGCCATGGGGAGACCCGAATCAGACTACAGGAGACCCCAGTCAGACTTTAGGGCAGGGGTTCACAACCCCTTTTCACCCCGCAGGGACCTTTGACATTCTGGCAGCATAAAATGGCTTCCACAAAATGGCTGCTGGAGAAGACAGAGCCAGCAAAAAAAAAAAATGGCTGCTGCCACAGCTCACCTTCAGTCACCCAGGGAGGACCCTTTTGCTGTAGTGGCAGCTGCTTCCGAAGCAATGTTTTTTAAAAAATTTGCATGACCAATCAAATCTCCAGTGGCTAATGAGAAGTGTGGCTGAGCAAATGCCCCTCCCCGGCCCTCCCCCCTTTCTAAAAACACTCCGCGGGCGACAGGAAAGGTGTCGTTGGGTGTCCTGGTGCCCGTGGGCACCACCTTGGGGACCCCTGCTTTAGGGCATTTGCCATGGACGGAGTCCAGTCAGACTTCAGGAGATCCTTGTTGGACGTTCAGGCATTTGCTGAGGAGAAAACAGAAGCATTACCGGGCTTTTGTTCAGTTTTAGAAAGTGTAGTCAGCCTTGATGGGCTCAGCAATCTCTGACATCCTTTGCCTACATAAGGTCCCAGGTTCATCCTCTTTTCTACCTAATGTAAAGCAAGACTGCCTGAATGCAGCCTCACAAGAATTTCTCCTGTAAATGCTTTTTGCAGTCATTTTAAAACACTTTTTAAAAGGTGTGCACTCTTCTAAGCAGAGTGGGGTGCTGAAGCTGAGTAATCCCCACACTGAGCAAGGGGGTTGGAGTAGGTGACCTCTAGGATCCCTCCTAACTCTGTATCAAGGAACTGGTCTCCTTTAAGGGAGTTTTTCTGCCTAAGTGTTAGCTTTCTTGACTAGAGAAATCGTCACCCCCACCTGCCGGCTTGTTATCAGAACTGTTGCTTAGGCTGGCCATGGTGATTAACTTGCAGCAGCTGAAAACTGTCATTCACAGTGGCCGACAGCTTGCCGTTTAGAGATCTACCCTGGGAACAGCTTTCTTTTGACTAAACGGTTAATAAGCTAAGGGTGATTGCTAGCATAAGAACACCTATTCTGAATAGACAGCTTGAGAAGACTCAGAGAGAGAAGAGTAGCTGAGTCATAATCCTCAGAATTTTGACTTTTCTGTCTGCACTGAGAAAAAAATCTTACTGCACCAGAAAAAAATCTGCCCCACAAGCCACAAAATCCTGGCTACAGGCCTGATGCAGCTGGAGTCTGCTCCGGCACAGAGTGGCTGACAGTGGGTGACCGAGAACGGGATGGCAGGGCTTGGATTCGGCTGAGGAGCCAGCCAGAGGATTTTAATGAGCTGAGCCAACGTTCCTGCAAGTCCAGCGCTCCATGAGTTTCTGCATCTGATCCCTCCCGACACCTGCACCCACCTGTAAACAAACAGATTATTTCGAGGCCATGATGATCATTATTTTAAACAAGAACTGCTCAGTCTCCGGCGATCTCGCCTCCGGATTCTGTCAAGGCCGTGGTGAACTTCCCGCGGCTTAGGGGAGGATCTTACTGCTTGGCTGGAACCTTGTGAAATGGCCCCTTGGAAAATGAGATGCAGATTCAGTCAGGGGGTCTTTTCTATGCATAGATTGTGCTCTCAGGCATCCGCTGCATCTGTGGTGTGGGTGGGGAGGGAACCGAAGCAGTCCGCCACCAGACATGTGTTCTTGTGGGTCACAGGAACACCGGAGAAGCAAGCCAATTCTGGAAAGTCTTTTTAAGCAACGAGGCCCTCCTTAGGGGAGGGGCTGTGGCTCAGTGGCAGAGCATCTGCTTGGCATACAGAAGGTCCCAGGTTCAATCCCCAGCATGCTGGGGATCAAGTAGCAAGTGATGTAAATTCTGGAACTGGTCCAGCCCAGCTTCTCAAAATGGTGAAAGAATGTTCAGTCTCCATGTTTGTCCTGATCTGGATGGCCCACGCTAGCCTGATTTCAGAAGCTAAGCAGTTCCAGCTCTGGTTAATATTTAACTAAGAGAATTTTTTCTCCCTCTCCCGAAAGACTAGAATCCAAAGGCATCCAATGAAGGTGATGGGCAGTAGGTTCGTCTTCATTATCACCAAGGAGCTGGCATTGGCCCAGGAGGCATGCACTTTGCCGTCTTGTTTGTAGCTCTGTTCTCAGGCTCCATCTGCGGTGCTGTAAGGGTGTAGGTAATACTGGTGGGCTGTGAACAGCCAACGGAGGTTGACTTGCTGAATCAGGGCTGGAGGGTGTCTGCGGCTCTGCACCAGATGTTGGCTGTGAATTCTGACAAACCTGCGGTCAGCTTCTGTTAACTCAAGGCTGGCTACACGAGGCTCCTCTTCTCCTGAGTCCTGGCTGACCCATGACAGGCTCCTTAAGGGACTGCATATTCTCACCTGGAAATCCACAGGGGAACTTCAAACTGCACACATGATTGAGTTCCCATTCTCCTGGGGGCTGAACCAGCATTTTCCTTTCTCCTGACTCCTCAGGCTTGTTGGTGCAGATGCTTTGTGATTTCCCAGGCAGAATTCGGCCATCTGTTCCAAGTAAGTCCAGGACAGAGCAAGAAAGAGTTTGCACAACCATGGCATTGTGTATGTGTGTGTATACATTAAGATTGTGCATGTATGTCAGGAGGGAGATGAATGATGGGATATGCCCGGTCTCCTTTCATCTGTCACCCTGATGAAGCAAAGGCGCTTTAATTGACTTTAATAGCCATCAAATGACATCAACAAGTTCTGCTAATATGCAGATCAATTAGCGAGATTGATTGACAGGAGCAGAGAGTGGTCAGGTGGTGGCGGGAGCCGGCGGAGGAGCGGCACAGCCAGCCAAGGAGCTGTTTAGGAAGCAATTTTTTTCAGCAGAACAACAGAGGAGTCTTTGGGAATGATGTTGTCTTGTGGTGCACCGGGAATTCGGGCACTCCCCGTGTTGTGCTCTTTGTTTAGGGCCCAAGACGCAATGGCTGCAGTAGCTGGAATCTTGTTTCCTTAGCCATGGTGAAAAGAAAGTTGAGAATATGCCAGTAGAAATTGTAGCCTTCATTTAGCACAACAGGAGACACTGGGCAAGTAATGCATCTCCAAAAACTTATGCGGTATTTGTAACATGGGCCAGATCAGCCCTAGACCCAGGGCTCATTTCGTAGCAGGAGCTCCTTTGCATATTAGGCCACACACCCCTGATGTAGCCAATCCTTTAAGAGCTTACAGTAGCCCCTGTAAGAAGAGCTCTGTAAGCTCTTGGAGGATTGGCTACATTAGGGGTGTGTGGCCTAATATGCAGAAGAGCTCCTGCTACGAAATGAGCCCTGCCTAGACCAGTGGCCTGCGTGCACTGAAAACTGTGCATGCTTGTGCCCCAACTTTGGTCGCTCTCTGAGCAAATGCAAATCCCAAAGACCTCTCTCTCGAAGGTCTTACACATTTTGCATTTATTCAGGGTGCAGATCAGTTAGATCCAAGTCCGGCAGCACCTTAGAGACCAACAAGAGTTTCAGGGCATCGTCTCTCCAGAGTCATAACTCCCTTCTTCAGACGTGAGTGGAAAAGGAGATCTCTGAGTCATTTTATTCTAATCAGAAGGCGGGAGGGATGTTGTAAAGGATGCTTGTAAAGGATGCTGAGGTACTGTGCCTATTGTAATCTGCTTGATTGGAGCAGAGGGGAAATGACTGGAGGGGCAGAAAATTAGCATCTGTAGTGACCTAAGAATCTTTTCGTAGGATGTGCTGTGCTGTGTAGTATTCAGGAGGTAGAACTTGGTTTCCTGGTTCCCGCCTTAAACAGGAGGAGGCTGAAGTCCACAGTTTGCAGAAATCAGGGAGGGGCCGTGGCTCAGAGGTAAAGCATCCACTTGGCATGCAGAAGGTCCCCGGTTCAGTCCCTGGCACCGCCAGTTAAAACTATATAAAACAACTGCAATATGTAGAAACTTCAAACAGAAGACCTTGGAACAGAAATTCCCCTCTGCATTGCATGCCGCTTTCGCTTTCTTTGATCATCGGATTTTATGGTACCCTCCACACTGCCTGCCACTTTCACTTTCTTTGATCATTGGGTTTTATAATACCTTCTGCATAGATTTATGGCCATTCAGGGGGTGACTTTGCAGTCTCTGATTGTGGTTTTGAGCTGCACCTTTTCCCTAGTGTTGAGAAAACGTGGCGCAAATGCCAGAGGCAGACTCTCCCGTAGTCTTTTCTCTGATCAAGGATGTGGGTGTCGCCATCTCTGCAGCAAGATCCAACATCTTCATCTCGCCATTCCTCTGCTGTAGGTAGTGCCGTACCTTTCCACTTTTGAGCACTTCGTAATCTCGCTGCCGTCGTAATTTATTTATTTATTTATTGTCTGTACTGGTTTTTTTGCAACTTGAGTCCTAAACAGCAAACCCTCATCCCACAATCAACCTCGTTCCACAGGAAAACGTGGAAGGATTCAAAGGTGGCTACTGCGAAAGTTGTCATGGGATTTGACAACAGCTGCTAGAAATGTTGCCCCCCGCAGGGCCGTTTGTTTGGTCTTGTGTCTAAGCAACCAGGATGTTTTTGCTTCTGGAGAGAGGAAGTCCAGCTTAAATAAAGGGGAGATCAGTCCGTTTCTTAGAGCTGAAAATTTGGGACAATCAAGCAAAATATGATCCACAGAGTCAGTTTTGCTGCTGCTGCAATTTTAATGCTGCTGCTAGGGGTCATTTCGAGCAGGAACTCAGGGGAGCGCAGCTCCAGGAGTTGGTGCCAGCCCCCCCTCCCCGGTGGGGGAATGCCTGCTTGTGTCATGGCTGCAGCAAAATGACCCTGCCCCCTGGAAAGGTCCTTGTTCCTCCAACCAGCCTTCTGAAGGCTTCAGCCACCACTGAAGCTATCCTCCCAGAATAGTGGTATTTCTGAGTCTTGGATTAGTAGCGGTCCCCTCTGCTAGCTCTTTCTTTCTCTCTCTCTCTCTCTCTCTTTCTCTCCTTCTCTCTCTTTCTCTCCTTTCTTTCTTGCCTTCTGACATACTTCTAGTGATGTCAGGTGGCGTAGTATATGCAAATAAGTTGTGCTAATGAGTTATGCTAATGAGCACCTGCCCCTCTTTTTCTACAAAATGACCCCTGGCTGCTGCAATTCGTGTATAAGAACAAAGTTGGAACAATGTTGGAAATGCAAGCAACAGGAAGGGACATTTTGTCATTTACGGTGGGCGTGCCATACAGCAAAAAAAAACCCCAAAACAAAACTGGATACAAATACATTCACCAATTCGGAAGATTTTAAAGATTAATGTACAGTTGAAACCAGGGGCTTTTCTTTTGGGACAAACGGATAGACAGCTGGGAAAAAAGTCATGGACGTTTGTACTTCTCACTTGCCTTGAAAACTTCCTGCTGGGGTTACTGTAAGTCAGTTGTGACTTGATGGCCCATACATACATATAGAGTTGTGGTTAGGGTGTTGGACTAGTTTTATTGCATCACTTATTGCCTGTGTTGTTTACTTTAATTCCATCGCTTTCAATGTTGGAATCAGCCTCTGGTGTCCCCGAGAAAGGCGGATTATAAATGGGGCATAATAAATGAAGTGAATGCTCCCCCTGAGAATGTTTCGAGATTTTGCCTGAAGAGATCCTGAGTTTGGAGAGAGGACATAGAACTGTTGGGCTGGATGCGGCAATTCTGGCAAATCCTGGCCACTCTTTCTGGAGAGTTCTGCAGTTGGGTCATGGACCAGGCCTGCAGGGGTCATTTTGTAAAAAAAGAAACAGCATAACTCATTAGCATAACTAATTTGCATATGCCACACCCCCTGATATCATGGGAAGTGTGTCAGAAGGCCACGCCCACCTCTCAGGCTCCACCCCAAAAATCTCCCGGTATTTCCCAACTCAGAGCTGGTGAGCCAGCTTTAAACTTTGACGAAAGACACTTTAGGACCGATTTCCCACTAGCGCTGCCCCGGCGTTCTTCCTCCATTTGCCCTGGTGCTGTGCTTGAATTTCACACTATTTGCCGCGGAGCACATTTTGACCCATTGCTCTGCCCGATCTTACCTGCGGCTTCAGTGATCCTCAAAAAACAGAATCACTGAAACCGCGGGGAAGATCGGGCGAAGCTGCGGATCAAAATGAGCCCCGCGGCAAATAGTGTGAAATTCAAGCACAGCACCGGGGCAAATGGAGGAATAATGCCGGGGCAGGGCTAGTGGGAAATCGGTCTAGGTTTCCTTTGCTCTTCCAGGGAAGCTACCCCACAACAAGCATGAAAATACAGATCAAGTTAGTATGCTTTTGCTTTTTTCCACAGCGCATCACCATATGTGGCCGCTCCTGGGCTTGTTACTCCCGGAACGGCGTTCCCGCACGGTCCTGCTTGAAATGACCCCTGAGGTCCCTGAAACTAGAGCAAAGCACCTGTAGCAGCCCCCTTTTCATCACATGGCAGGACCTTTAATTGTGTCGGGTGGGTTTGAGAGAGGGCTGTCTTGGCGCGACTCTAACCGAGGATCCTCCTGTTTTGTCTGACAGATGAATCGCCCAATCCAAGTGAAACCAGCCGACAGTGAGGGTCGAGGAGGTAGGTCACTCTTTATGTTTGAAGTGCATGGAACCGTGATGAGCCAGCTGTCCCCCCGGGTATGTTTGGCATCTTGCTTAGGAGCAAACTGGGGACCACTGCCTGTCATGCAAATGGGCTTCGTGGAAACCAGAGGCTTGCTGGCTGGGGGGCTTATGACTGGGTTTCCCTAGGGTTCTGGAAAAGCCAGTCGCTGCTGGCCCAATTCTGATTGGGAAAGTGGGGGAGAGAGAGAAGGGTTTAACCCTTCCATCTCTGCACAGTGTCACTGACTGAAGCCAATCCCCTGTACTATTTTTTCCCCCTTCCCAGAATTTCCTAGCTAGGCATTCTCTCCTGACCTGTCTTTCCCCCTTTTCCCACATCTTCTCGGACAGGCATTCAATCCAGATCTTTCCACAATGTCCAAGGGGGAAAGCAATCCTGGATCTCCCAGAGTCACACCTCTGGGATTTTACATCTCAGTCCTGTGCATCATTACTCCAGTCTAAGGCCTCCGAGGTCAAGTGGGCTTACACTGGAGTAACTCCCCATAGAAGCACATTAGTCCAAGCTTTCAAGACAGGCATTCTCTCTTGACCAGTCTTTTTCCCTTTCTACAACTTCCAGGAAATGCATTCCCTCTCAACCGGTCTTTTTCCCCTTTTCCGCAGCTTTCAAGAAATGCTTACTCCCATGACCTGTCCCCCCCCCCCTCACGCACACATGCTTTTCTACAGTTTCCTCTCATGTCTTTCACTCCCTTTTCAGAGTGGCCAAGACAGGCATTCTCTCCTCCTGACCTGTCTTTCTTTTTTTTTAACCTTTCTACAGCTTCCAAGATAGGAATCCCCTCCTGACCAGTCTTTCCCCCCTTTTCCCGCAGTTTCCCACACAGGCATTCCCTCTTGACCTGTCTTTTCTCCCCCTTTTCACAGTTTCCAGATAAGCATTCCCTCTTGACCTGTCTTTTCTCCCTTTCTCATAACAAAGCGAGGAGGCTGATATGGATAAGCAAAACCGTGCAAGGCCAGAGAGCCAAACTCCTCCTCCCACACACGCATCACATCCCTGCTACAAAGGCAGACCCTGCATGACAACCATTAGTATGTTTAGGAAGCACGACAGGCATGCAATTGTGGATCTCCCAGAGTTGCACCTCTGGGCTTTTACCTTTCAGTCCTGTGTAGAGTGACTACAGTCTAAGCCCTTTGGAGTCGATGGGCTTCAACTGGAGTAACTCCTCGTTGGATCACACTGTCAGGCCAAGTCCTCATTGAAATTTTTCCTTCTGTTTTGTTGAACATTCTTGAGGGTGATGTAGTAGCTTGACACATGAGCTTCCTGTGTGCTTCCCAGTCTACTCTCTTCCACACCTGCAACCCCCGATTCTATGGATTCCCCCAAGTGGTTCTTGAAGGAAAGGAGGGGCAGTGGCTCGGTGGTAAAGCATCTTGCCTGGTATGCAGGCGGTCCCAGGTTCAGTCCCCGAATCTCCAGTTAAAGACCAGTCAGTAGGCAAAGTGAGAGACCTTTCAGTTCTGTCTAGATACCCTGGAGAGCCGCTGCCAGTCTGAGTAGACAAAAACTGACTGTGATGGACCAAGGGTCCGTATCAGCTTCCGTATCAGGCAGCTTCCTGTGTGTTTCTGTGATTTGGGGAGGTTTGCTATTATAAATGTGTTTTGTTGATCTCTGTTCACTTGGGGTGCTTTTCGTTTCCCAGGATTTTGGTTTGACCTTTGCAACGATACTTTTGAGGGGAGGAAGTGGTACTCGGTGTCATCTGCAAATTGGGGGAAGCAAAGCACCATGGGTAAAGGGATACAGTCTGCCAGGGGCTTGGTCTGCCCTTGCTCAGCTGCTGCCCAGATGCACCCTTGACCAGTGTTCCTTCTAAGCGGAGTTAGTGTGAGCTAGCTCACAGTTTTTTAGCCTCCGGCTCACACATTTTTATCTCAGCTCAGAAAGGAGGGCTCCAGAGCAAACTAAACTATGCAGCAGCCAAACCGCTCGCTTACGACTTTTAATGCCAGTAGCTCACAAAGTAGAATTTTTGCCCAAAAGACTACGCAGCTTAGAGAGAGCCTTGCCCTTGATGAGGACACTCCAGGTCTTATTAGATAGTCACATAGGTATTTTCTGGACCAGAACTGGAAGATGTTCTAATTCAACAGCTGTGCATTTGGCACCAGACATGTGACTCTCATCTCAAGAGGCCTCGTAAACATCCTTGTCTTGTGTCTATTGATCTTGCTGCTTCACTTCCCTTTTTCGGTCCAGTATTAACTTATTGGTTATTTCACTGTAACATGTAACACTGTAACCACTGTTCCCTCTAAGCTGAGTGAGGGTGCGCCAGCTCACAGTTTTTTAGCCTCCGGCTCGCACATTTTTGTCTTAGCTCAGGAAGGATGGCTCCAGAGCAAATTAATGTATGCAGCAGCCAAATTGCTCGCTCACAACTTTAATGCCCAGTAACTCACAAAGTAGAATTTTTGCTTACAAGACTCCACAGCTTAGAGGGAGCATTGGTTGTAACGTGTGTCTATCTGTACCTCAAATTGTTTGACCTCTGAAGAAGGCCCCCAAGGGGTGGAAACGCGTCAGGCTGCTTGAACTGGCCCTTGTGCTCAGGTTGCTTTTACTTTGTGACAAGGCTTTCATTGGGCCCTTATATGTTTTTAACTGTCCTTCTAATAAATACATGTATTTTTGTACAGAATAAGTTTACACTAGGTTTTTAATAGTGGCCCTTTAACAGGCTTCTTTCTTACCCTTGATGACCACATGTGGCTGCCACAAACCTCTTATTCTGCCTCAACTAAATTCTGCCCCTCCCTAACATCACCACTCTGCAGCAGAAACGGGGGGGTGGGAACTCTTGGGGGTGGGATTTGCAGGGAACTTGCACAAAAGGCGAAGGGTTTTTCAACTAACCACTGGGAGCAGGCGTATTCCTTGCTGTTATGTGGCTCTTTGCTACACATACTTCTAAGATAGGGTTGCCAACCTCCAGGTGGGGCTTGGGGATCCCCTGCTTTTACAACTGATCTCCAGCTGACAGAGATCAGTTCCTCTGGAGAAAATGGCTGCTTTGAAGGGTGGCCTCTATGGCATTGTACCATGCTGAGGCCCCTCCCCTCCCCAAACCCTGCCCTCTCCCGGCTCCACCCCCAAAGGCCCCGGGTACTTTCCAACCCGGACTTGGCAACCCTATTCCAAGCGCTCCCCTTGCTTAGCTTCATGATGGTACCGCACAGCCAATTGGATTCAGCAACTTGATGCTGTCTTCAAGCCAATTCAGAGCGAGACCAGGGATTCCTGCCTCACTCTGGTGTCTTGGGCCCATGAGTTCCACAGGCCTACTTCCTGTTCTCTGTCTAGAACTGACTTGTTGCCATTTTCACAGGGTCACCCTGAGTGCTAGTATTATAAGAGGAGGAGAAAAGTTCCCATCTATCCACTTTCTGCACACTTTGCAGAACTTCAGTCTGAGACTCCTTCAGGTAGTGAATGGTGGAGTATAAGACCTACTCTTCTTCTTCTTCTTCTTCTTCTCCTTCTTCTTTCTGACTCAAAGATCAGTTGCTGAGCTCTATGAGCTCTCTGACAAATGGGACATCAGCTGTCTTGAATCCTTGCCCCCTTCCCAAATGCTGCCACTGCCTCTCCCTGCTCACTTCTGTCCCAGAGAGGGTGCAGGTAGGGACCCAGGGGCACTCCAGTGGCACACGGAAGCCTTCGCCCTGGCGTCGTCCACCACAGGCCGCCAGAAGAAGCAATGCAGCACCCTTGGCCCCAAGCGGCTTTTTTTGTTCAGGAGTAATTGTGTTTGATGCGGAGGACGGAGAGACCTCATCCGTCAATGGGGAGCCAGGCTGCGGACAGCTCCTTATTGATTCTTGGGGCGTTTATCTCTAAGTTTGCTGTGCATCAACCGCAGTAATCACAGCGCTCTGACATTTGGTGGCAAGGGACTGGGCCTTTCCACAGAGGCCCCCGGAGGCAGCCTTGGCAGCATGGTAGCCTTTGAGATGACCAAGACGAATGAACATGTGGAATTCACTGCTGCAGGAAGTGGCGGCAGCTACAAGCATAGACAGGGGACTGGTGAAACAGCTGGAGCAGAGGTCCATCAGTGGCTATCAGTTACAAGGTATAGATGGAACACTCTGTCCGGGGCATTGATGCTCTGTCTTCTTGGTGCTTCGGGGGAAAGAGTGGGAGGGCTTCTGGAGTTCTGGCCCTCCTGGTGGCACCTGGGTTTTGGCAACTGTGTGACACACAGTGTTGGGCTGGATGGGCCATTAGCCTGATCCAACATGACTTCTCTTATGTTCTTACGTTCTTATGCTGGCAGGGAAATCAGCGTCCCTAGTGCAATGATATCACTTCCAGAGTGACCCAGGAGTGACATCATCATGACACTCTAGCATGCACCCAAAACTCTATGGAGGAAGATTAGTGGCCCATCCTGAGCAATCAAAGCATCAAAACAAGGCCATTTAGAGACAAATGAGGACTCCACAAGGATGCATAAAAACATTGGTTTGCAAATTAATTGACAAAAGGAGAGCTCCTTCCCCCCCCCAAAAAAAGGCCTAATGAGGACCTAATATGATCCAAGATGTACAAAACATAGAGGGCTGTTGAGAGTCAGCATAATAATTAATTATTATTATTATTGTAATATAGCCAGGAGATCCAAAGATTGTGTGTAGTATAGCCAGGAGATCCTAAGATTGTCTGGCAGCTGGAAGTTTTTAAGTCTTTAGCATTATGCCCCACTAGGTGGCAAGCTAGACTTTTGTTTTTAAGGCAGGAGATGATTCAGAGATGGTTTGCTGTTGCTTGCCTCTGTGTCACAGCCCTGGTACTCCTTGGAGGTCACCTTTCCAATTCCTAGCCATGGCCGACCCTTGCTTAGCTTCTGAGATCTGATGAGATCTCACTCTGAGAGGCAATTCACTCATCCAGCCTCCGAGAGCTGATAAAAAACCCAGAGAGGACGGTTTTTGTGGTGGGAAGGGTTTCCAAATTGTTCTGTCTTCCCCTGGAATGTTTGCTGGCCACCAGCCTACAAACCATAAAAGTGGGGTTGACAACCCTCTGCGGGGGGGGGGGGGGGGGCTGGAGATCTCCCAGAATTACAACTGATCTCCAGACTACATAAATCATTTATGTATTACGTCTTTATTTAAAATGGTTATTCCGCTCCTCCCGGAAAAATACGGCAGCTTGGGAAGGCGGGCTGCACGGCATTATATCCTCCCGAGGCCCCTCCCCTCCCCAAGCCCCTCCCCCCAGGCTCCACCCAGCTATTTCTGAACCCGGATCGGGCAGCCCTTCATAAAAGGGAGCAGAACATTTCGGACAGGGGTGGGCAAACTGTGGCTCGGGAGCCGCATGTGGCTCTTTCACATATATTATGTGGCTCCCGGCAGGGCAGCTGGGGAAGCTAAATATCATTAGCAAACTAATATCATTGGACAAATTAATATCATTATCGATATCTGCTTTTACCCCTTTTGTTATTATTTTTGGCAGTCTCATTTAATGTTAATAAAAAACAAATTTGCTTATTTCCCAATAAAAGCAGGTAATATTTGTTCATGTCTTGTGGCTCTCAAACATCAGATGTTTATTCTGTGCGGCTCTTACGTTAAGCAAGTTTGGCCACCTCTGTTCTAGGTGGCTCTTACGCTGAGCAAGTTTGCCCACCCCTGATTTAGGAGACCAATATATTCAAATTCAAGAAAAATGTTTGCTCCTTTTTAAAAAAAATAAAGACACTACCTCTAAGAGTGTGTTTGTTAGAACATTTATGAGCTGCCTTTCTACCGCGTGGAACTCTAGACGGCTTGCACTGTGGAGAAAAGAAAAATACATCAAAACCCCAGCATTCCAAATGGCAGTAAGGACTGCCAATCAATTTTTTAAAAACCTAAATTAATCAAAGTAGTCCAATGCCTGAATAAAACCGTCTTCGACCGTTCTCTGCAGGCTTCAGCTGCTGGAGCCGGTGGGTCATAATCTTTCCCAGGATCTGGTCCTGTCTTGCTTGAAAGTAATACCTACGCTGTTGACCCGGTGGGTCTGCTGTCCACCCTGGAGAAAGTTGCGAGAACAGGCGCCAGTAGCTGACTAGCGCCCTCTAGGGGAACTGTTATGGCTCTTTGATTTCAGTAAAGACCAACAAAGTTTAATTCTGGGGATAAGCTTTCGTGTGCATGCGGTCACAGTTCTTCTGAACAAGTGTGCGCATGCACATGAAAGCTCATGCCCAGAATAAAACTCTGTTGGTCTTAAAGGTGCCACTGCACTCAAGTTTTGTTCTGTTGCTTTGGAGCAACGCAGCCACCCACCTGAATGTATCTGAAGAAGTGTGCGTGCTCATGAAAGCTTATACCCGGAATCAAACTTGGTTGGTCTTACAGGTGCCCTTGGACTCAGACTTTGTTCTGCTACTTCAGGCCAACATGGCTACCCACCTGAATCTGATTTCAGTAAAGCGGTTTGCACTGCGTACCTCTAAAAAGCATTCCTTCCTTCCTTCCTCGCTCCCTCCCTCTTTCATTCTTTTGCATTATTTAAAGTTAACTCTCTAATCATGAAGGCTAGCAAAGTACTTTCTTTTAAAAATGCATCAAATGGAATTCTCGATCAAAAGGACCCATTCTACTGTATGTGTGGATCTTTTTCTTAGGCCCATTACAGGTCCCTCTACATCGGCCAGCTGCTGTGACTCCCTACCCTTAGCTACCCCACCCCAAGGATACATTGGCTTGGTCCAAACCCCTCTCCCAGCAGAGCAACTGGATAGCCTAAGGTACACTGCTGCTGAACATGGAGGGTCCTCTAATATTTCACAGAGGAAAAGAGGGATATTCTTAAATATCACACTTCAGAATTTTTTCTAGCTCCTTTTCAGCTGTCCTTCCCAGTCTCCTTCTGATTTCTTGGCTGCAGTCTCCTTTTTGGTTGGTGTTGGAGGCAAGGAATAGAAAATCTTGAAGAATTTAAATTTCTTCATCATCATCCTTAAAGCCATGGGAAGAAATGAGCAGCATACTTGCGAAAGTTCATACCCTGCTGCAAATGTTGTTAGTCTTTAAGGTGCTCCTGGACTCTTGCTCTTTTTTGATCTGAAGAAGTGAGCAGTGACTCACAAAAGCTCCTACCCTGCCACAAATTTGGTTAGTCTTTAAGGTGCCTCCTGGACTCTTAAAGTCCTGTAATTCCCCAGTAGTCATTGCATTTGTATTCTTGATGTTCAGCTGTAATCCTGCTTTGGCTACTAGCTTAGATGGCTTTAAAGGACACTAGACAAATTCATGGAGGATAGCCGCAATGGGTAAGTGGACATTGCCAAATGTAATCATACCTTTAAGAGAACACAAGAACATAAAAAGAGCCCTCCTGGATCAGGCCAGCGGTCCATCTGGTCCAGCATCCTGTCTCACGCAGTGGCCAGCCACTTCCTCTGGAGGGCCAACAACAAGGCAAAGAGGCCGAGGCCTTACATCAGAAGAGCCCTGCTGGATCAGACCAGTGGTCTATCTGGTTCAGCATCCTGTTTCACATAGGGGCCAGCCACTTCCTCTGGAGGGCCAACAACAGGGCAAAGAGGCCGAGGCCTTCCTAAGAACATCAGAAGAGCCCCGCGGGGTCAGACCAGTGGTCCATCTAGCCCAGCATCCTGTCCCACACAATAGCCAACCAGTTCCTCTGGAGGGCCAAAAACAAGGCATAGAGGCTGAGGCCTTCCCCGGATGTTGCCCTCCTGGCTCTGATATTCAGTTTCACTGCCTCTGAATGTGGAGGCTCCCTTCAGTCACCATGGCTAGTAGCCACTGATAGACTTATCCTCTATAAATATCTCTAATCTTATTTTAAAGTGATCTATGCCTGTGGCCATCACTACATCTTCTGGCAGAGAATTCCACATTTTAATTACTGCCCATCAGCTTCACGGGATGCCCCTGAGTTCTAGTATTTTGGGAGGGCGAAACCTTCTTCTCTCTCTGCCAAAACACTAGAACTCAGGGGCATCCGATGAAGCTGATGTTCGATGGATTCAGGAGAACAAAAAAAGGAGAAATCCATCTTCTTTCAGTGACTGATTAAAATGAGGAATTTGCTGCCAGAGGAGGCAAGGGTGGCTACAGAGACATATGGCTTTGAAAGGGGGCTTAGACAGGTTCATGGAGGGTAGGTCTATCAGTGGTACTAGCCATGGTCACTAAAGGGAAACTCCTCATCCAGGGTCAGTCAACCTCCGAATTCCGGGGCAAAGAGGCAACATCAGGGGAAATCTCTGGCCTCTTTGCCCTGTTGCTGGCCCTCCAGAGGAACTGGTTGGCCCCTGTGTGAGACAGGATGCTGGACTAGATGGACCACTGGTCTGACCCAGCAGGGCTCTTCTGATGTTCTTATCCTCCACATTTAGAGGCAGTCAACCTCTGAATCCCAGAGCCAGGAGGCAACATCAGGGGAAGACCTCAGCCTCTCTTCCCTGTTGTTGGCCCTCCAGAGGAATTGGTTGGACACTGTGTGAGATAGGATGCTGGACTAGATGGACCACTGGTCTGATCCAACAGGGCTCTTCTTCCATTCTTTAAGGTCCTGCCACATCAAAGCTAGAAAACGGGTCGATTCTGAGCAAATGCTTATTTCCTATTGACTTCCTCCCTACTCCCTAAGGCACCTGTCTCTAGCCAGGATGGTCTAGGAGGACCGGTACTTTAAAACCTGGTGATGTTTTATTCCCAAGGTTCTGTTGCTTGAGCAGGGTAAATAACAGTGTATTCAGCGCAAGAGAGTTGTAGTTATTAAACGCGACTCTCAGCTGGTGCCAGTGGAAGCTCCGGATATCCCAAAGGGATTGGGGAAATAAATTACCCACTTACAGAATGTAATTGGTGAGGGATTAAAAATCAATAGACAGGCAAAGAACGAGAAAGCTTGCCTCAGCTGGGCTCAGAGGAGGAGAAATCCTCTCACTAGAGGACGGCGTTCTTACAGCCCAGATACACACCCGTCCTATCTGTCAGTGCGAGCAGTGGAAGGGGGGACTGTGTCTTTAAGAGATCCCTGACAGGAAGAAGTTTGGCGTCACTAGGAGTGGG
Source organism: Lepidodactylus listeri (assembly GCA_029233225.1). NCBI lineage: Eukaryota > Metazoa > Chordata > Lepidosauria > Squamata > Gekkonidae > Lepidodactylus > Lepidodactylus listeri. The sequence goes on along the minus strand of JARCFY010000021.1, from coordinate 27,565,265 downwards.
GGGGAGTGTTCAATATTTCCAAGCCAAAATTCATTGACAGGGTTTTTTTGTAATGCAAATGTTAAGACAGAAGAACATCAGAAGAGCCCTGCTGGATAAGACCAGTGGTCCATCTAGCCCACTGTCTTGTCTCACCCAGTGGCCAACCAGTTCCTCTGGATGTTCAACAACAGGGCACAGAGGCCGAGGCCTTCCCCTCATAACAACATCAGAAGAGCCCTGCTGGATCAGACCAGTGGTCCATATACTCCAGCACCCTGCCTCACACAGTGGGCAGCTAGTTCCTCTGGATAGCCAACAACAGGGCAGAGAGGCTAAGGCCTTCCTAAGAACATCAGAAGAGCCCTGCGGGTTTTTGGCTCTGGCGGGTTGCCCCACCCCAAATCTGCCCTTTTCTGCACAACCACTTGGACGTTTTTTGCTGTCACGGACGATGCATGACAGCAGAGTAAACATGGCATTGTGGTGAAGTGCAGAGTGCCGCAGGTGGGACGTTGACTGGAGTGGATTGCGGGGGAAGGGGAGGGACTTTCTGGGCGTGGCTGTGGAACTCACGATGTGCTGACATCACGCAGGAAGTGACATCATCATGTCAGCGGCACTCTGGTTTTTAGGGCAAAACTCAATAGTAAAATCGCCCTCAAACCACCGAGTTTTGCCCCAAAACCAGAGTGGCGCAGTGCGACATCACCAGCGTGATTATGTCACTTCCGCATGACATCGAGTTTGGGGGTGGGATTTCCCCCTGCTGGCTCGGTGGCCAGCGGCAGGGAGGAGCCCGGAAAATCAGGCGATCTCCCACCCCCTAAGGGGGAATGGCATCCCTACTCTCACAACAACTATCAAGTGCAACTCTAACCACTACACCATGCTGGTTCTTCCTTCCGACTAAGGAAGGGAGGATTTGAGGGCAGGTGATCAACTCCAGATGCCCCTCTGGTGATTTGAAAGGGCGATTCAGGATTTATCCTTGACGTCGGACTCGGAGCTGCTGCCCAAACCTAGACCCTTCCTCTACCCCCATGGGTACATTCAGCGTATGGAGCTGCCTTCTACTGAATCAGACTTTTGGTCCATCAGAGTCAGCCTTGTCTACTCAGACTGGCAGTGGCTCTCCAGGGTCTCTGGCTGAGGTCTTTCGCATCACCCGTGACCCCGTACTTTCAGCTGAAGATGCTGGGGATCGAACCAGGGACCTTCTGCATACCAAGCAGACGCTCTGCCCCTGAGCCACGGCCCCTCCCCTCATCTGTGTCTTCCCCTTGCTAACAAGGTGTGGTTTGTTTTTAGAAGACAGGAAGCTCTTTGTGGGTATGTTGGGGAAGCAGCAGAGCGAGGACGACGTCCGGAGACTCTTCGAGCCCTTTGGCCAGATCGAGGAATGCACCATCCTCAGAGGCCCTGATGGAGCCAGTAAAGGTGAGAGGTGAGGGGTGGGTGAGAGGGGAGATGGGAGGGATGCCAACTCCAGGTTGGGAAATTTCTGGAGATCTGGAGGTGGAGCCTGGGGAAGGTAGCGTTTGGAGAGGGGGTAGATCTCACCAGGAGGAAAGGATTTTCCGTTCCAAGCAAAGGACAAGATCCAGATCCTCTTGTCGTTTGCTCAGTTGCTTCCTTCTCTGAGAATGGAGTCTTTGGACCCTTACCCTGATGAAGAAAGGGGAAGAGAAACTAAACCAACCAAGCAAAAGCCAAAACCTGCAAAGGAAGTTCAGAAAACTAGTGAGGGGCCAAGAGTTAAAAATATCAATAATGATAGACAAAAGTGCTTATTTCAAAAACTGTTAAAAAACCTTGTAGGGGCCCAAGTAAAGTCTCATAATGTAATCAAAGCGACAAATGCATGAAAGGAGCCATATATGACCTGACGCGTTTCGGCCCAAAAGAGCCTTCTTCTTCAGAGGTCAAATAGTACAGAATGCAACATATAACAAAGCCCCTGTTACACTTGTAAGGCAGTAAACCATTGATATGGGACCCAAACAGGAGTTTGAGGTGAGCTCTGGAAGGCAGCAGGAGAGAGCTGCAAGAGGGGTGAGTGTTTTCTTATTTGCTTTCAGCTGAGGTGGTTTAACTGAGGGCACTGTGTGGGGGGACTGTGTTTGGAAGTGTGTGAGTGAGTTTTGAGTTGTTGCAGGGTGCTGACTGCTTGAGATAGGGTGAGAACGGGCCATTGTTTGACTGCAAATTGAGTTCCTGGATGCATGTGAATAGCTGCTAGCCACACCTCTGCTGGGGGAGGCTTCTATTTAAGGCTCCACCTGACCAGAGGCATGAGCCTCTGGCACAAACCAAAGGGCTGGGCTCCTGGCCTGTGGCTCTTAGACTAGGGGCTTCTGAGAAGCCAAGGAAGATCCAGGACACCAGGGCCCTAGACTCCTTGGGTTCCCAGTAAGGTAAGTGGACTTCTACAAGGAGAACACAAAGGGTTTTAAAGGGGGATTATATAAAATTATTTTTAAAGCAATTATGAAGCCAGAATGCCAGCAGGGGGTTGGGGGCAGTGTTCCCTCTAAGCGGAGTTCGTGTGAGCTAGCTCACAGTTTTCCAGTCTCCAGCTCACACATTTTTGTCTCAGCTCAGGAAGGAGGGCTCCAGAGCAGACTAATTTATGCAGCAGCCAAACAGCTCGCTCACGACTTTAATGCCAGTTGCTCACAAAGTAGGATTTTTGCTCACAAGACTCCACAGCTTAGAGGGCGCATTGATTGGGGGCTATCCAGTGTTTTGCACGGTGTATCACATGTATGGTTATCTGCCCACTGGGCAGAAGTCTTGGGTGTGCCCAGTGCAATGAGCTCCTGGTTCTCAGGGACAGCTTCAAGAAGGAATTAGACAAACATATGGAGCAGAGGTCCATCAGTGGCTATTAGTCACAAAGTATAGATAGGAACTTTCAGTCTGGGGCAAGTGATGCTCTGTATTCTTGGTGCTTGTGGGGGGGGGGGGACAGTGGGAGGGTTTCTAGTGTCCTGGCTCCACTGCTGGACCGCCTGATGGCACCTGGTGTTTTTGGCCACTGTGTGACACAGAGTGTTGGCCTGGATGGGCCACTGGCCTGATCCAACATTGGCTTCTCTTATGTTCTTATGTTCTTATTTTGCACAGTGAAGCCCAGTGGCAAAGGCCACTGAAAGTGGGTTGAAAGTGGATTATTCCGTGCAGGTGAATCCAGTGCATTATCCACTGTGTGTGAGAAAGTGCGATGTGCGATGCATGCATTTCTGCTATTAAAACCCCGGGCTCGTTGAATTGGATGTTTTACCTGGTTCAGAAGATCGAATTGTGAACTGGCCCTCAGATTAACAACACAAAAGGGACAATGCAGAAAATCGCCACCAAGTTGTGTAGGGGTTAGAGCATCAGACTAGGGTCTGAGAGGCCTGGGTTCGAATGCCGACTTTACCATGAAGCTCAGTTTGGCTGATCATTCTGCCTGAGCCTAACCCTCCCTCACAGGGTTGTTATGAGGACAAGATGGATAAAGGAAATTCACGTACGCCGGCCCGGGCTCCTGGGAAGAAGGGCAGGCTAAAAATGGACGAGATAGACAGGCGAGGCCTACCTACCTAACGAGACTACCTTCTGACAACTGTTTGAGTTGCCCCACTAGAAAACACCCTCCTGTACCACTCTCGGTCATTTCCCAACATGCCTCTAAACTGTCGGTTGCCATCCTCTCTCTCCCTCTAGGATGTGCCTTTGTGAAATATGGGAGCCACGCAGAGGCGCAAGCAGCGATCAGCAGCCTCCACGGCAGCCAAACCATGCCGGTAAGTGCTGGACGGAAAGGCCACATCAGCCTGGCAAAGTCTGCGCCACATCCCTAAGGGCTCCTGTTTCCACCCCTGTTGGCCTGACACACTCATGGGTCATAACACCAGCAGTTTCCTGGGGGAAGGACTTTGACGCATCTCTCGCTGTACAAACACCGCCAAGGAATCTGACGGCACAGCTCAAATCAGAAACAGACCTTCGCCTGTGTAAACTCGGTCTTTAAGGTTGCCAGGTCTCAACCCCAGAGTTCTTGCTTGTGTGTGTGTGTGTTTTAAAGGTCCAAGCGAAGGAGCTTTTCTTCCTTGCCTGCTGCCGAATGAAAGCCAAGCTGAGAGCCAGTTTGGTGTAGTGGTTAGGAGCGCAGACTCTCATCTGGGGGAGCCGGGTTTGATTCCCCACTCCTCCACATGCAGCTGCTGGTGTGACCTTGGGTCAGTCACAAGTTCTTTCAGAGCTGTTCTCCCACGAGCAGTTCTCGAAAGAGCTCTCTCAGCCCCACCTACCTCACAGGGTGTCTGTTGTTGGGAGGGGAAGGGAAAGGAGACTGTGTAAGCCACTCTGAGACCCCGAGTGAAGGGCGGGGTATAAATCCAGTCTCCTCGTCTTCCTCTTCTATGGAGATGTAAGGGGAGGTTAACAGAACCAGCAGATGAACAAAAAGGCCAGCAATGCAGCAGCCTGATCTCTCACTGCTCCGGTGGTGGAACGTGCCATCAATTCACAGCCGACTTAGGGCAGCCCTGTCGGATTTTCAAGGCAAGAGACATTCAGAGGAGGTTTGCCATTGCCTGCCTCTGCGTAGCCACCCTGGATTTCCTTGGTGGACTCCTGTCCAAATCCTAGCCAGGGCCGACCCTATTGGGTTGAATGTAAAACCATCAATTGCCCTGGAAGCACAGAAGTATTACACAGTATCCCCGATCTTCCATATTTCCCAGTTAAGGGGGAAATGCTGTTTGAACAAATGACAAAGATGACCTGACTCCAGTGGAAAGAAGAGAAAGAAATTTTTGCCTACAGAAATAGAAGCACATCTTATTCATGTAGGTACATTTAGCTTATTGTGATCAGATTGGCTTCAAAAGGTTAATTTGCTACAGCTCTCAGCCCAGGTGAGAGAGAGAAGAAGGGAGGTCCTATTTAAGATGAAAAACAGAAGGCAGGCAAGGGCCCAAGGGGCTCAACACCTAACCCATGAGAGGGTGGGGCCAACTCCCAAGTGTACCCTAGAGAGAGAGAATTCTCTTAACCCTTTCCCTCCCAGATCCTTTTGCATGCAGAATCACAATTTCCAACAGAACCTGCTTAGCCTCCAAGAAATCAGGCTAGACTGGGCCAGTCAGGTCACTGCTGACAAACAGAGGTGGTCTGCCATTGCCTGCCTCTGTGTAGCAACCCTGGGCTTCCTTGGTGTTCTTCCATCCAAATACTAACTGACTCTGCTTAGCTTCTGAGATCTGATGAGACGGGACTATCCAGGTCAGGGCTGGTCTACAATCTCCGGGTTGGCACCTGACAACACTTTCTGTTTCACTAAAGCAAACAGCAAGATGGCAGTGGCAATGCCATAAGGGAACAAGGAACCGATAGTCCGGTTCGGGACGGGGCAGTCTAGGGCTTGCGTAAAACCTTTGATACAGAATGTATGTAAAATCTGAAATAACACCCAATAGAAAGTTGTTTTCCCTCACCAAATCCAATCATGAAAGCCTCAAAATCGGGCCAGCAACAGATGAGGAAGGATCTCTAATATTTCGGGGTGGGTGGGAATCACCAGATTTCGTATATCTGCCCCTCCAGAGAAACCCATTCTCCTCAAAATGGTGTAATGAGGACTGGCTATGCTTCAGAAGTCATAAATGTTAAGAGCAGCAGAGAGTCACGCTATCTGTTCTTCTAAGCTCAAGAGCCAGTTTGGTGTAGTGGTTAAGAGTGCAGACTCTAAACTGGGAGAACCAGGTTTGATTCCCCACACCTCCACATGCAGCTGCTGGTGTGACCTTGGGTGAGTCACAAGTTCTCTTGGAGCTGTTATCTCAAGAGCAGTCCTTGAAAGAGCTGTCTCAGCCCCATCTACCTCCCCTGGGTCTCAGGTAGATGAAGGCCCTTTTTGGTACCTAGTATCCTTGTATCAGGTGATAGAGGGGATTGAACCTGGGATCTTCTGTGTGCAATGTTCGTGCTCTACCAGTGAGCCGCAGGTCCGTCTCATTCCTGCCTTCTTGCCCGAAGTTTGCCGTCGCCTCTCTCCTGTGTGCAAAACAGGTCACCTCTGGATTAGGCACGCATGAACCCTGCTCCCCTCTGAATTAGCCTTCGAATAAGTTCAAGGCTTATCTCAGAATTGCGGATCGTTTAGACAGATTCTCTGAGACAAGTGTCTGGACGTAGCTGTGCCCTGTGACTCTACGGCGTTTGGACTTTTGTTCTTCTGACTGTCCCCCAAAGCAGTCTCTGAAGGCCGTAGGCTGTGCAGAGAAACCGGACAACCCGACAAGGTGGCCTCTATTCCCCCGCCCCGCCCCGCCCCTCCTTTGCAAGGCAGTGTTTTCTCCTTAATCCAGTAATCGGCTAATTTATCCTCCCTTTGATTGGATCAGAATCTGCGGGATCAAATCACTCGTTAAAATAACACCAGGTCCCTTGGTTTTTATTCCGATCAGCCGCTGGGCTCTCCGGGCAGGTGTTAGGAGGTAATTCAATCTGCGGCTTGAACAAGCTGCCATTTAATTAACAATGAAGGTCACAGTTCTACGGGAGAGCGGGGGAGAGAGGGGGAAGCGCCCTGGGGAGCAGGCCACAATTATCGAAGAGGAGGGCATCGATTGGGAGGTGGCTCCTGGCAGGGAGGCCGGGGACGGTGATGAACTCTGCCCTGGTGTGGCGGTCTGGACAGGCATCATTTCTGGGGGGGGGGGGGGGCTGCCTCATATGTGCTAATGGTGATGATCTCGCTCTATTCCATCTGAAAGGGTGGGCCAAGTTTCGGCAGGTCCTTGGCTTGCCCGTGTCGCTTTGAGTTAATCAAAGGTGACGGGTGAGTTAAGGTGAGAACGCCCCGGAAGACGGACGCCACCGGACCTGTTCCTCCATCACAAAACCTCCTCGTGAGTCCAGCCGCAGTTCTGATCCTTCCTGAGCAGAAACAATCATTTTTTAAAATGCTGATGGGCGTCACCACTGTCCGTGGCACTTTACAGGTGACGAGGTCCCTGCCCTGAGGAGGTTACAATCTAATGTTTGAAGCAAGGGAGCTAACTTAAAGACCTAACTACGCAGCACTTTTTTTGCCCCGACCTGAACGGCCCAGGATAGCCTGGTCTGAGATCTCAGAAGCTCAGCAGGGTTGGCCCTGGTTAGTACTTGGATGGGAGACCATCAAGGAAGTCCAGAGCTGCTATGCAGAGGCAGGCAATGGCAAATCAGCTCTGTTTGTCTGCCCTGACCTGGATGGCCCAGACGAGCCTGATCTTGTCAGATCTCAGAAGCTAAGCAGGGTTGGCCCCGGTTAGTATTTGGATGGGAGACCACCCAGGAAATCAGGGATGCTGTGCAGAGACTGGCAATGGCAAACCACCTCTGAATGTCTCTTGCCTTGAAAACTCTATGGGGCTGTCATAAGCTGGCTGCAACTTAACGGCCCTTTGCACCACCACACCATACTTTGCTTATGGGTCTCCTCCCTCTGCCCACGTACTCCCTGATCCTGTCAGACAGATGTGTGCTGGGAGTCCCAGAACTGAATTACCAGGTGTACAGTGGTCTCACTTGGGTTGGGGACTTGAGCCCTCTCCCCTTACCCTTTTGCCAATCCAAAATGCCCTGGAGAGAGCCGATATTTGTCCATTTGGGGAAATGTATGCGTGTGGATTGGCTACACGTAAGGACCAATCGTCTAACTCCATATAAGTTGGTCGTTGCTTATGTTTCCTGCACTCACTTGATGTTATTCTCCAGTGATAACAACTTTCTATCTTTCTTGGGGGAAAGGCGGTTGGCCATAGCTCACTGGAAGGACACCTGCTTGGCATGCAGAAGGTCCCAGGTTCGATCCCCGGCATCTCCAGGTCAAGGACCTCAGGTAGCAGATGTTAGGAAAGACCTTCCTTTTCCTGAGACCTTGGAGAGCTACGGCCAAGAGTTACCAAGCCAGATGGGGCAATGGTTTGATTTGGTATCACCCAACACTATATGGTCATAATGTGGAGAAGGGTCATGGCTTAGTGGCAGAGCATCTACTTGGCACGCGGAAGGTCCCAGGTTCCATCCTCAGCATCTCCAACTGAAAAGTTCAGTAGTGGGTGATAGGAAAGACCTTGACCAGAGATGCTAGCTCAGTGATACGCCCAGGCTCAGCCCCTGGCGTCTCCAGTTCAAAGTTCTCAAGTTGTGATTTTGGGGGGAACCTTTCTTTGCCTGGGTCCTTAGAGAGCTTCTCCCAAACAGTACTGAGTCAGATGAACCAACAGGTCTGAGTCAACGTAAGGCCATTCCGTAGATCCATACCTTGGTGCACAAAGCACATGGAACGGACACATGAAGCTGCCGCCTGGTGACACTGCTCTGTCGAGGTCAGCATTGTCTACTCTAACTGGCAGCAGCTTTCCAGGATCGCTGGTCGAGGTCTTCCACATCACCAAAGAGGAGGTGCTGGGGATAGAACCGGGGACCTTCTGCGTGCAAAGGAGATCCACTGCATCCAACCTCTCGTCATGCCTTCTTCATTGTGTTGCCACTGTCGCGCAGTCATCAGTCTTGATCGTCCCCTCTGAGATCTCGGCGGCCCATGCCAGCAACCTTCCCCACTCTCTCCATTTTTGCCTCTCTTTCTCTCCCCCCCGCCTTGCCCTCGCCAGGGAGCTTCCTCTAGCCTGGTGGTGAAGTTTGCCGACACAGACAAGGAGAGGACCCTGCGGCGGATGCATCAGATGGCGGGACAGCTGGGGATCTTTAATCCAATGACGATCCAGTTCGGAGCCTACGGGGCGTACACACAAGCGGTAGGGGAGGCTGCCTGCTTGGATACCGGGGCACTCTCAAAAGGGGACAGCATGTGGAACTGGAGATGCTAAGGGGCTGGCTAGGTTAGTGGTTGAGAGCCAGTTTGGGGGAGTGGTTAGGAGCGTGGACTCTAATCTGGGAGAACCAGGTTTGATTCCCCACTTCTCCACATGCAGCTGCTGGTGTGACCTTGGGTGAGTCACAAGAGCAGTCTTCAAAAGGGCTCTCTCAGCCTACCTCACACGGTGGGGAGAGGAAGGTAAAGGAGATTGTAAACTGCTCTGAGCCTCCTTTGGTAGTGAAGGGTGGGGTATAAATCCAATCCCTTCTTCTTCTTGGAGGCAGGTGGTTGGAGAGAGCCCACTTTTGATGGTGGGAGGGTGGTGAACTTCCTTGACCTTATAGGATTCGGGGGGGAGGGGGGTGATTTTGAATCAGATTTTCATGATATTCCGGAAAGCAGAGCAGAGCTACCTGGTGTGAATGGGTAGTGCGGGACATGAGACCTGTGGGCAATTTATGTGGGTTTTTTTGTGTGTGTGTCAAGGGCCATCAAGTTTCAGCTGACTTATGGTGACCCTGTGAATTAATGACCTCCGAAATGTCCTGTCATTAGTGTTATTAAGTGCAGTAAAGGTAAAGGTTTCCCTGGCTCGAAAGCCAGTTGAATCCGACTCCAGGGATGCCATGCTCGTCTCAGTTTTCAAGCTGAAGAGCCAGCGCTGTCTGAAGACTTTTTCTGTGGTCATGTGGCCAGCGTGACTAGACGCCGAGGCACACGGAATGCTGTTACCTTCCCACCGAAGCGGTACCTATTTATCTACTTGCAGTTTCTTGCTTCCGAACTGCTCGGTTGGCAGGAGCCGGGATCAGAAACAAATACAGAGAATTTGTCCCAACCTAATAATCCCAGGGAACCCCCTTTTTCATATTTCTGAGATTTAATAAGATTTTTGTTTGGTTAGTCGTTAGAAGTGTTTGCACGTGAAGCATGCTTAGTTCTCGAGTGCGGTACAAATGCTCACGTCACAATCAAGGACTGGTTTATTTGGAACATTTATAGGCTGCTTCTCCAAAGAGTCTTGATATATATATTTTTACAGTTAATATTGTATTAATTAGTTTATGCCTTTGCAAATATTGAAGACACAGAATTTGTAGAGTGCTCTTATGTGGTGTGTAGAAGTCACATAACACCCATATGAAATATATATACTCACACAGTCTAGAACGCTTTGAGGTTGTGCGGGTGTGTGTGTGTATGAGCTTGCATGCCTGGAAGTCATGGTGACTTCTGGCAAGCCCCTAGTGGGGCTTGGAGGTTTCAGAGAGGTGGCTTGATATTGCCTGCCTCTGCGTCCCGGCCCTGGTATTTTTTGGAGGTCTCCCTTCCAAGTCCTGCCAGGATTGGCCCTGCTTAGCTTCTGGGATCTGATGAAAGCGGGCTTGCCTGGGCTATCCAGGTCAGCGCTGTCTAGAATGCTTTTTGATATCACCCATGTGGCAAAGAGAGCCAGCATGGTGGCATAGTGCTTAAAGTGTTGGACTCGGATCTGGGAGACCCAGGTACGTATTCCCACTCTGCCCTGGAAGCTTGCCCAGTGACCTGGGCCAGTCACATCCTCTTGGCCTCGCCTACCTCACAGGGTTGCTATGAGGATAAAACAGAAGAGTAAAGAACACCATAAGCTGCTTTGGGTCCCCGTTGAGGGTGAGAGGCAGTATATCAACAAAGGGGAAAAAATTAAAAATTAAATTAAAACAACCACCTGTTTGCTTTAAACAGGCAGAACAGGAGCTCACGCGTGAGCCGTTGCATGTGCCCTGTTCATTCCAATAGCGCTTGCTTGGGAGAGACTCGATGGGATTTTGGAAGGAGATAGAGGAAGACTAACGCACCTTTGTCTTCCTCCCCCCACCTCATGCCTTCCCCGCCTCTCCTTGTGCTGCCTCTTCCCTGCCTGTTGCCTCTGCCTCCTCCCGCCATCTCCCCACCTGGCCCTTCTCTCTCCCCACGCCTGCCTTTCTTTCCTTAAGATAATGCAGCAGCAGGCGGCTCTGATGGCCGCAGCACAAGGGACCTGCCTCAACCCCATGGCGGCCATCGCCGCGGCTCAGATGCAGCAGATGGCGGCCTTCAACGTCAGCGGGCTGGTTGCTGCTCCCATGACACCCTCATCAGGTACGGGGAGGGGCCCTTGCAGGCCAGGAATCATTATTGCTTGGGGGCTAGAGTTAAGGGGGCTCCACAAATGAGCCCACCAGATAGGGGTGCTGACCTCCAGGAGGGGCCTGGGAATCCCCTGGAATCAGTGTTCCCTCTAAGCTGAGTTAGCATGAGCTAGCTCACGGGGGGGGGGGGTTAGCCTCTGGCTCAGATTTTTGTCTTAGCTCAGGAAGGAGGGCTCCAGAGCAAACTCATTTATGCAGCAGCCAAATCACTGGCTCACAACTTTAATGCCAGTGGCTCACAAAGTAGAACTTTTGCTCACAAGACTCCACAGCTTAGACGGAGCATTGCCTGGAATTACAGCTCCTCTCCAGACTGCAGAGACCAGTTCCCCTGGAGAAAAGGGATGCTTTGGAGGGTGGGCTCCATGGCATTGCACCCCACTGAGGTCCCTGCCCTCCCCAGGCTCCTTCCCTAAATCTCCAGGATAGGGATGCCAGCCTCCAGATGAGACCTGGGGATCCCCTGGAATTACAGCTCCTCTCCAGACTACAGGGATTAGGTATCCAGAAAAGTTACAGAACTGTCCTGTGGAGATACAGATTTAGAGCTGTTGGCAAAGGTAGCTTTAAAAGGGGGTTAGGCAGATTCACGGAGGAGAAAGTCCATCAGAGGCTAATAGCCATGGCCACTGAAGAGAGCCGCCACCTACAGAGGCAGCAAACCTCTGGATCCCAGCACAAGAGTCTGCAATCCCCCCCCCCCAAAAAAACCCCTGGTGCTCAAGCTGCAGTCCAGTGGGACTCCCAGAGTTGTAATTCACACTCCTCTCTTTCAGGTACAAGCACACCTCCAGGGATCAGCACAGCACCTGTCCCCAGCATAGCCACACCCATTGGGGTGAACGGATTCAGTCCTCTCCCCCCGCAGACCAATGGGCAGCCAGCGTCAGAAACGATCTACACCAATGGCATCCACCCCTACCCAGGTAGGTCTTTGGGAGAGAAGAAGGAAGTGTGAGACAGAAGGGGGGTGGGGCAGTGGTGGCTCAGCGGTAGAATGTCCACTTCGCATGCTGAAGCTCCCAGGTTCGATCCCCGGCATCTCCAGTTAAAAGGATAAGGTGGCAAGTGATGTGGAAGATATCTGCCTGAGATCCTGGAGAGCTGCTGCCAGTCTGAGAAGACAATACTGACCTTGATAGACTGGTGAACTGACTCAGTATACAGCCGCTCTGTATGTGCTCATTAAGGGGGGGGGGAGCCTGTGGTGGAATGGTAGAGCATCTGCTTGGTGTGCAGAAGGTCCCTGGTTCCATCCCTGGCTCCTCCAGTTAAAAAGGACCAAGCAGTAGGGGATGTGAAAGACCCTGGAGAGCCAGTGCCAGTATGAGTAATACAACACATATATTGGTAGACCAATGGTGAGACTCAGTATAAGGCAATTTCAGGTCTTTCCAGATAGAGGCTGTGGCTCAGTGGCAGAGAATCTGCTCGGCATGCAGAAGGTCCCAGGTTCAGTCCCCGGCCTCTCCAGTTTAAAAGGACCAGGCAGCAGGGGATGTGAAAGACCTCTGCCTGAGACCCTGGAGAGCCACTGCCAGCCTGAGTAGAAAATACTGACCATGATGGACCAGCAGTCCAATTCAGCAGAAGGTAGCTTCATGTGGTCATGAGATCCCAGGAAGGCGACCTGCCCAGAGGGGCATAACTATGGTGGTGTCATTTCTGAAGTTTTGGTAATGATGCAGCTCAGAAGTTCAGCCCCTGAGCCGATTCCACACTCAGTCTCAGGGCTCGATCTTGCCACACTTCAAACCTCCAAGTGGGGCCTGAAGATCTCCCGGAATTACAACAGATCTCCAGACTTCAGAGATCAATTCCCTTGGAGAAAATGGTACCTTTGGCAGGTAGATTCTATGGTACTTTATTCCACAGAGGTCCCTCCCATTCCAAACCCCACCCTCTTAAGGCTCCATCCCCCCCCCCCAAATCTCCAGGAATTTCCCAACCCAGAGACCAACTGGGTTAGCTCATTTCTGCCAGTGGAGCCGCTGAGTCACCCTTGGCACCCTTGTCAGTTTTGTGCCACCTTCATAGTCCCATGAGCCACCACTACAGCTGCTCTGGGGAAATCAGACCTCAGGTATGCACATTTGTGTGGAGGGGATGAGCCGTGGTTCAGTGGAAGAACTTCTGCTTTACTTCCAGAAGGTCCCAGGTTCAATCCCTGGGGTATTCAGGTAAAATGACCTGGTGGGTTCTCAGACAGAGGTCTTTGACGCCACCTATTACCTGATGGGTTTTAACTGGAGATGCAGGAGATTGAACCAGGGACCTTCTGCATGCCAAGCAGATGCTCTACAGCAAGTCAGGGCTCCAGATCAAGGTGTTTCCCATTGCCTGCTGCCTGGAGATGCAGGGGATTAAACCAGGGACCTTTTGCATGCAAAGCAGCTGCTGTGGCACTAACCTGTGGCCACTCTGCCTGGGGTGACGGCTGTCTTTCGCAACGGGCAAAGCTCTTGCCAGATGGGTGCTGCTCTTATTAGCCAGTGTCATGCATAGCCAGGCTCTGAGCAGCGATGTGGAGAAAGGACCAGAGCCAAACAGAAATTAAGGAGGCTTCTAGTGGGGTTTTGCTGCTTGCACAGGTCCCTGACTGCCAGCTGCTCTGACCGATGTTTTCTTCCTGTTCTCCTGGCTTACTTTTTTTCTTCCTTCTTCCCTTCTTTTCTCTCCCCAGCTCAAAGTCCCACTGTGGCAGACCCCCTCCAACAAGCCTACGCAGGCATGCAGCACTATGCAGGTCTCAAACTTTGCTTTGCTTCTCCTCTCCCCCCACCCCACCCCGCACCACCACCCCTCCAACATCACCACCCTCTTTGACTGCCTCTCCCTCTGTTCCTTGCATCTCTCTTTTTCTCCATCTTGCCATGGCATGCACAAAAACAATTTCACTGCGGAAGAGGTTTTAGGGGTCTAGCTGTACTCATCAGAACATAAAAGCACCAGAAGAGCCCTGCTGGTTCAGACCAGTGGTCCATCTAGTCCAGCATCCTGTCGCACACAGTGGCCAACCAGGTCCTCTGGAAGTCCCGCAACAGGGCACAAAGGCCAAGGCCTTCATAAGAACATAGGAAGAGCCCTGGTGTCAGAGCAGTGGTCCCTCTAATCCAGTATCCTGTCTCACACAGTGGCCACCCAGTTCCTCTGGAGGGCCAGCAACTGGGCAGAGAGGCTAAGACCTTCCCCTGATGTTGCCTCCTGTCTCTGGGATCCATAAGATTAGTGCCTCTGGACAGGGAGGTTCCCCTCAGTCACCATGGCTAGTAGCCACTGATAGACTTATCCTCCATGAGTCTATCTAATCCCCCTTTAAAGCTATTAATTCCTGCAGCCACAACAACATCTTCTGGCAGCGAATTCCACATTTTAATCACTTTCTCTGTACCCAGGAGAATGGGGACACTTAGCGGGAATGGGGAATCCCTCTGTGGACAAGGTGCATGTCCCACTGGAAGCTTCTGCACAGGGCAGAGTGGGCTGAAGACATCCGCTAGCCCTGGTTGTCCACCAACTGTTCCTTGTCCTGGACTGTGGAAATGCGATGTTTGGAAGCCCTGGGAACTGTCTGTGCAATGATCTGTAGGGATGAGCATTTCGTTCCAGGTGGGGCACGCCATCCCGTTGGGAACCTGCAGTCGTCAATCAGGTCCGTAGCCACAGTGGAGCATCTCAGGACCTGGCCCCCCAACTTACCACCAAGGCCCCCTGACTTCCCATCTAGCCCAGGCCCCCCAACTTCCAATTTTTTATTTTATTTGTGGCACTTGCTGGGTGGGGGGTGCAGGGTCCCCCTGACTTATTTAAAGGCCCCCCAAATTAGAAAATCCTGGCTACAGACCTGGGCATCATGGGTAGGCAATGGAAATGGGCAATGGGTCGGCACTAGGAAGCAAGGGGGCGGGGCTTTATCATCTTGCATACTTCCTTGTCATTCCCCCCCCCCCCCCCCCACGGCTGGCAGAAACAAGATGTCCTCTGCTAATGTACGCATTTTGACTGGGTTAATGTAATCCATGTAAGACTGAGCCAGATTGGTCCTTTAATTTGCCAGGAAAGTTCCTGGTGGGTCGCTGCCTGGAGAGAATCGGGATGGTCAGACACAAGTCAAACTGAGCTCCAGGGGCGGTTCCGGGGGCTTGTCGGCTGGAACAGTTCAGAGAAGAACTGTGAACATGGTCGGCCGTCTGAAAAAAAATGGGTTTCGCCAGGAGAGGTGGAATGAGCCGTGATCGCGCTCTTCAGATATCTGTAGGGATGTCCCACTGCGGAGGTCCAAGGCTTGTCTTCTGCCACCCCTTCTTCTGTCTTCTGCCAGATTGAATGGACTTCAAGGATAGGAGGGTAGACTTTGGCTGAACTTTAGGGGAAGGCTTCCTAATGGTAAGACAGCTAGATCTGAGTCTAGCGTTTCTAATCACTCTTACCAGTACGGAGATATTTTCAGAGAGCAGCTATGCAGGTCTGCAATTGAACATCTGGTCCACATCTAGTTCATCCAGTAGCACCTTAATTTCGACAAGATGTTGGGGAGAATGAGTTTTTGAGAGCTTCCATTGTCAGATACCTGACATGTATCTGCAGAAGGGGTATTTGACACTTGAAAGCTCATACCCAGAAAATCTTCTTCTTGTTGTTTTTGTGAGTAGTGAGGGTGTCTGGGTGGGTGGATGTGTGTGTTTGCATGCCTGGAAGTCATGGTGACTTCTGGCGACCCCTAGTAAGGCTCAGACGTTTCAGAGAGGTGCCTTGCTATTGCCTGCCTTGGCATCCCAGCCCTGGTATTCCTTGGAAGTCTCCCTTGCCAGGGCTGGCCCTGCTTAGAAAATCTTGATGGTTTTTAAGGTGCTCCCAAGACTCAGTTCTAGCTGTTCTACTGCAGGCCAACATGGCTGCCCTCTGAAACTACCTTCCGATCTGAAGAAGTGAGCAGTGCCTCACCAAAGGCTCCTACCCTGCCACCGATTTTGTTAGTCTTTAAGGTGTTCCTGGACTCTTGCCCTTTTCTACCTTCCTAATAGCAAGAGGGGTTCAACTCTGCAGAGAATTACTTGGTAGGAGTGCAAATTCTGCAGTAGGGGGTTTCCAAACAGTGGTTGGGGAAGAGGATGTACGCTAGCTTTGCATTTCCTGCATTAAGCATAGGGAGCTGGACTTGATGGCCTCTAAAGGACCCTGATGACTCACATCAGACTTCACATCAGACCATCACCCAGGGTTAAGGAGGGTGCCGCGTGTTGCCCTGACCCCTCTGCTTTTGTGTTCCAGCAGCATATCCAGCCGCCTATGCACCTATCAGCCAGGCCTTCCACCAGCAAGCTCCCATCATTCCCCAGCAGCAGAGAGAAGGTGAGGAGGAGCAGTCGGGGTGGGACAGGGGACAGTTTGGTTAATGGTTTGGGGTTTCGCTGTGTGAGAAGTTGCGTCTGTCTTGTACCATTGGGTGATCGGCCAAGGTCGGGAGCCCATAACTTGTGGCTCTAGAACAGTAGCGCTCGCTCCACGGGAGGCAGAGAGCCACATTCGCCACTGGCGGTGGAAAGGGTTCTGAAATCCCAGCCAATGGATGGTGACCCCATAGGGTTTCCAAGGCGAGAGATGTTCAGAGATGGTTTGCCATGGCCATGGCCTGCCTCTACCTGGCCGAGAGTACGTGACTGGCCAAAGGCCAGCTAGCCAGCTTCCATGGCAGAGCAGAGTTCCACCTTTAAAACCCTCAGTGACCAATTCATTCGCGAATCAGTTGCATCCAAAGGTGAACCACATGCAGGTTAATGCCAGCACTCTCAAACAACCGCTTAAGATGCTCTCATGTGTTTTTATTACTACTTGTGAAACCTCATCGCATAGTCCAGGTTAGCCTGATCTCCTCAGATCTTGGAAGCGAAGCAGGGTTGGCCTGCATTAGTATTTGGATGGGATTCCCCCAAGGGATACCAGGGTTGTTACACAGAGGCAGGCAACAGCAACCCACCTCTGAATGCCTCTTGCCTTGAATTCCCTGTGGAGGTGCCACAGGTCAGCTGCAACTTGAAGGCAGATGATGATGATGATGGACTCACAACAACCAGAGTTTTGAAACTTTATGTATTATAAACCAGCTTGTCAGTTATCAGAAATGTCAGGTTTTATCATTTCAGTTACACAGATGGGTCCTTTTTTGATCTCTTGCTCTGAATTTTGGTATCATTTGACCCATTTATTGTAAAAAGTTGCTGACTCCGCCTCTTCGTATTATTGTGGGTCCCTGGCATGGTGCCTGTGGGTACCGTGGTGCCGGCTGAAACCCTTTTTTAGTGCCTACCAAGTGAGCAGGACCAAGCAGAGCACTTGCCCAGCTATTGGAGATTTGATTGGCTGTGCAGATTTTTTAAAAACCTTGCTTTGGCGGCAGCAGCAGCCAGCAGAGCACACTGTATGACTGAAGTGAAGCTGCAGCAGTCATTCTGTGGCTGGCTCCGCCTCCTCCGGCAGCCATTCTGCAGCAGCCATTTTGTTGCTGTGCCCACCATGCCGTGACAGAATTCCAAATGTTCCCTCAGACTCAAAAAGGCTGGGGATCCTGGTTTATACTACCGTGTTGAGTAACTGGTTAGGTCTTTGATACAGTCCCAGGTTAGTCCTTGTTTCTGTCTCCGTTTGGAATTTGCACATGATCTCTAACAGCTGATTCAAGCAGAAGGATTAAGATTTTTAAAAGACTGTTTAAAATAATTTTTGTGGGTTTTTTTTTTAAAAAAAAAAAGGTAAATGACCCACTGAAGGAACAATGCTCAATATAATGAGAGCTCGGAGGTAGTGCATTATGGGAAAGAAGTGGGAAATGACGTCTGTGGTTTTCTCTTTGCTGATGTGCCTCTTCTCTTTTGTGTGCTCGCTGGCGCTGTCCCAGGTCCTGAAGGCTGTAACCTCTTCATTTATCACCTGCCCCAGGAGTTCGGGGACGCAGAACTCATGCAGATGTTCTTGCCTTTTGGCAACGTCATCTCTGCCAAAGTCTTTGTTGACCGTGCCACCAACCAAAGTAAATGCTTTGGTAAGTACCTACTGTGCTCTGTTTCAGAATCTCTTGTCAACAGTAACACCTCAAAAACTGACAAGATTTTCAGAGTACAAGTCTTTGAGAGTCAAAGTCTTTGTGGCCTTTTAGCTAGCTCTATTTAGGGAACCTTAAAGAAAGAATAGAAAAGAGTCCAGGAGCACCTTAAAGACTAACAAAATTGATGGCAGGGTATCAGCTTTCGTGAGTCACTGCTCCCTTCTTCAGATACCTGAAGAATACTGTATCTAAAGAAGTGAGCAATGACTCACGAAAGCTCCTACCCTGCCATAATTTTTGTTAGTCTTGAAGGTACTACTGGACTCTTTTCTGTTGCTACAGTCTAACATGGCCACCCACCTTCATCTATCTCCATTAAAGAAAGGAGGAGAACTGTACCTACCTTGAAACCAAGAAGCGAGAAGTATACAGGAAACCATTACGCTTTTGAACTACACTGAAATTGTTAAGTTTTTATACTGTTACGTTTTTATACTTCTTAAATTAAGTGAAAACAGTTGTTTTGTTTAGGATAAACGATCCCTTTTTTAATCTCACTGCCTCTCCCACACACTGACCATTCTATCATTTTAAAAAAATTGTATGTTGGGAATGTCTAAGTCAGGCCAAAGATTCAACAGTATTGAGTATATTGTAAAAGGAACTGTATGTCCAGTAATATAAATCTCTTATTTTTTTGGACAAAAATGAACTTGGCGAGACCGGTTGTTTCCTCTCGTGTTCCTCAGAACACCCCAGGTGAACAATAGCCAAAGCTATACTGGATAGATATAATCCAGTGGATTTTTTTGAACATTGCTGTGGGTGCTGAGGCCTCAGAGGAGCCTTGTGAGATCTGAAATCCTGCAGTGCTCCTGAATAACCAGCTGGCTTGAGGATATGTCGTTTCTCTTAAGAGCTGCCGTCTGTGAGATGCTTGCGATAAGACAGCTGTGATCCCAAGCCGAACGGAGGGTCTCTTTGGTTCTCCCAGTGCTGAACTTGTCTCCTTCCTTCTTTCCTTTTCCATCCCATCACCCCACCCCACCTCCCAACTTCTCTCTCTCCTTCCCAGGTTTTGTCAGTTTTGACAATCCAACTAGTGCTCAGGCAGCCATTCAGGCCATGAACGGCTTCCAAATCGGCATGAAGAGGCTAAAGGTCCAGCTAAAGCGGCCAAAAGATGCCAACAGACCCTATTGACCCCTGCTCACCTTGGCCCTGAGAACAGGTAAGACTGAATAACGTGGAGTGGGTTTCAGGAAACAATCTGCACTTACGCCGCCAGATAGCTAGGGGGCAGGAGGACTGTCTCGAGGTGCTTTCGTTGTTCATTCCTGGAGAGGCGCCAACCTTCCTTCTATGTATCTCAGCCCATTTTTATCTTCCAAATTGCTCAGAGGAGCATACGAGTTTCTCCCTGCCTGGAAATGAGCTCCTTGCTTTTGCTAGCTAGTTGTTTGCCTTTCCTTTTTGAGAACCTGGGTGGGGGGGGGGGGGGTTGTCCCAAGACTCCAGCTGTGTGTAGTCACCCGGGTGGCCATGATTACTCCATGGGGGATCACTGCCTTGTAGGGTACTCAGATCCACGTTGGGAAACTCCTAGAGATTTGGGGGCGGACCCTGGGGAGGACAGGGACCTCAATGAGGTGCAGTGCCATAGAGTCCACCCTCCAAAGCATCCATGTTCTCCAGGGGAACTGATCTCTTCAGACTGGAGATGTGCTGTAATTCCAGGGGTTCCCCAGGTCCCACCTGGAGGTTGGCATTCCTACTGCTCTGTTGTGCAGGCATGTCCATACTGCTTGAAGCTGAAGCGTACGATTTCCCCCTTGCCTCTCAACTGTTCTTAATCCAGAAGGCATCGTACAAAGAGGTCCTGAAGGACCTAGATATGTTCACATGAAATACGGCCGGAATTTAAAAGATTGGGCCTACCTTGACAGTTTTAATAGCACTGAATGGAATCTTTTTTTGCAAAAAAAGATGTTACTTCACACGAAAACCTCCTTTTCTTTTCTCAACGGCTTTCTGACATGCCTCTCCCAACGTTCGGCCCGTGTCTCGAATTCCCCAGCCTGCCTTCGTGCTCCCTCTTATGTCATGCCTAAATTTGTGTCCCCCCGCCATGGTTTTATTTTTCTGACATCCTCGTTTTCTTTTAGTGACTCTGACCCCCTCATGCGTCACAGCATGTCATCCCGTTAGCTGTCGGCAGTATCTGATCGGGCGTATACTCCCAGGCGGTCTGAATTAGTTTCTCTGTTGACGCTGTTGATAGCCCGCCTTCCTCCACAGAGGCTCAAGGGCCCAGAATAAAAGCAACATATTTCTACGGCAGTAAGACATCCAATAAACAGGGCAATAGGACTCAGATTACGGAATCAGAAAGCAATGAAAATAACGGACTCCTAAAGGCAAAGTACACTATAAGCAATATAGTGGGTGGAAAAACAGGAGGGGGGCGTGGTGGCTCAGAGGCTAAGACGCTGAGCTGCAGACTGGAAGGCTGGTAGTTCACCAGTTTGAGACCCGAGTGCTGTGTGACACAGTGAGCTCCCGTCTCTGGCCCCAGCTCCTGCCAACCTAGCAGTTCGAAAGCAAGTAATTGTAAGTAAATAAATATGTATCACTTCGGTGGGAAGGCGTTCCGTGCACCTTGGCGTTTAGTCATTTTGGCCACATGACCACAGACGACGTCTTTGGACAGCGCTGGCTCTTCAGCTTCGAAATGGAGATTAGCACCGCCCCCTAGAGTCAGATTTGACTGGCTTTCGAGCAAGGTAAACCACAACTGCAATTGTTGCTGAAGAACAGAGATGAACATGAAAACTCTTGTGGGGGGGGGGAGAAGTATCTAGTATATTTCCCCCATACCCCCAACCCCCTTCAATGCAAAAATCAGAACAATATGGTACAATCCTCATTATGGTACAATATGGTACCATAGAGTTTTCAGGGCGATTGCTAGAGCGTCGCCTGGTGACGTGCACAGTGTGATGACATCACTTCTGGGCAACGTCACCACACCAGGCATGTTGGCCCGATCTGGCCATTTTGGGGGTGGGGTTCCCCCCGCCAGCCAGATCCAGACTGGCGGATTGGGGACCCTTTTAGCAGGGGGAACTCCGCCCTCCCAGGGGACCTGGCAGCCCGTGTGTGTGTGTGTGTGTGTGTGTGTGTGTGTGTGTGTGTGTGTGTGGTTTTGCCTTCAGATCAGGGTTCTAAATCAAGATATAATCCTGGTTTTGAATCCTGGATACTGAGAAGGAACCACCCTGATCTGTTCAGGTAACCCAAAACCAAACATCACAACAAAGTGGCGGTTGAGGGGAAGTTTCCTAAAGTTCCAGAAGAACTTCGGTGGTGGCCCTGGGCATGGGGAGAAGAAGGCAAGTGAGCATGAAGGTGAAGGTTAGATGCCTGTTCACCCATGAGGATGCCATGGTTCATTCACAACTTCTGAATAGAGCCTTAATTTCACCGGTATTCTCTCTGGTGCTGTGCGTGAGAGTTCTGGCCAGGAAAAGTCTGGAGAATTTTCTTGAGGAGAGCATTGCTGTATGATGGAAGTCCATTTGATTTTGAAATGCTTGAGAAGAAACCATGGTATAGATTCTCAGTTACTGAGGGGGGAAATAAGGCCCTGGTGAGCTCAAGTGCCTGAATTCAGACATCATGACCAATCTGAGGCCTAGTTTCTTTTTTTATTTTAAGCTGAAAATGGGGGTAATGGGGAGGAACGCAACCTCAAACCACCAAACCAATTCATCTTTTCTTTTATATTTTGTTCCCTCCAACCCATCCACGTTGTTGTCTCTTACCCAACCAAGCCAATCATAAGCTCCAAGATGACCCCAGGAGTTGCCTAGCAACCCTCTAGCTGTTATGGGAGACCCAAACCAAAAAAACTATCCCTCCCAAATTATCTGCAACTGTAAGTGACTCTCTCATGTGGTCATCGTGCTCTTCGATGACACCATGTGGCCAGTTGTAACTTTGTTGCATGACTTTGACGTGGATCTTCTCTCTCTCTCTCTCTCCTTTCCAGTTTGTTTGTTTTTTAATCAGTTCTCTCCCCCAACCTCTCTTCTGACAGTTGTACAGTGCCATTATCAATGCGCCTGTGGTGGAATAGATTTTGGAGTGCCAATTGGTCAGTCTTTTGTAGTTGTGGACTTTCTGAGCACATCAGTCCCCATCTTTTCCTCCTTCATGATCCTTCTCTGTCCTTCTGTTTGTGACGTGACGATGATGTATATTTCCCTTTGTGTTTGCCGTGTAATTTACTGCTGGGGAACCAATGGGGTGTCTTAAGAAAACAGTCCTGCTTCAAGAAACAGAAGACACAAGGGTCCTTCCTCTCCAACAGGGGTCCCCAACCTTGTGGAGACAGTGGGTGCTTTTCGAATGTTGAAGACCGGTAGTGGGCACCACCACAAAATGGCTGCCATGGGGGAACAGGGCCAATCACAAAATGGCTGCTGACCACAAAATGGCTGTGATGCAGGCTAAGGCCAGCCATCAAATGGTGGGAGGTTCCAAGCCAAATATCCTTCTGTGATAGAAGCAGCTGTTTCCAGTTGGGTGCTTCCTGAAGACCCCAAAGTGATGCCCCCTGGGTAGGGATCTCCAGTGGGGGTGGGGGATCCCCCAATTTGGCAGGTTCCTTCCCGATGCTGGCCCGGTGGCCGGCGGGAAAAGCCCCGCCCACAAATGCACGTTTCCCCGACCATCTTCTGGGTAAACAGGAAGTGCATCTCTGATGTGATGGTCTTACTTCTGAGAGATGTCATCACACCAGGGATAATGGGGAGGTGACACTCTGCTTTTGGGGCAAAACTCTATGGTTTTGAGGTCAAATTTACCATAGAGTTTTGCCCAATAAGCAGAGCATCATCCCCGAAGATCCCACTGTGATGACATCACTTCCGGACGATGGCATCATGCCGGGGGGGGGCAGTTCTGGTTTGATCAGAAGTACCCTAGAAGCCCCCTGTCGGCCAGGTGAGTACACCTGGCGACCGTATCCCTGGGCTCTTCTGAAGTACCTGATTTAGTGAGGTGGTAGAAGGCCAGGGTTTGGTTCTTTGCTTTGGGAAAGAAGAAGACAGTTGCCGGGAAACACATCAGCAGGCGTCACACTGAGGACCACAGTTGAGCAACGTAATTCATGGCCTCTGAGGTTGTGTCCAAACATCTTTGGCTATTGCACTGGAACTAAAGCAGTCTTTTACAGCTTGCTATCTCTGTGTGGACCGACCCAATCCAGTTGTGAATGATTGCTATCATGCAACAATAGTGCAGTGGCCAAAGAGGTGTGGATTCAGCCTAAATGAACAAATAGGTGCTTATGGAAAACAAGGACTCCACCTGCTCAAAAGCATTAGGGCCTTGTTCTGACAGTTGGTGTCCACAGTTCTTAAGGGTGCTTAATGAGACTGATGGAAGTAAACCATTAGATTTGAGTCCTCCACTTGCAGCTGCTGGGTGACCTTGGGCAAGTCATAGTTCTGTCAGAGCTGTTCTCTCAAGGGCAGTCCTCGAAAGAGCTCGCTCAGCCCTACCTAACTCAAAGGGTGCCTGCTGTGGGGAGGGGAAGCGAAAGGAGATCGTAAGCCACTATGAGACTCCAAGTAAAGGGCAGGATATAAATCCAATCTCTCCTTCTTCTTCTTCATACTGAGCCAGCCCCTTGGCCTGTCAAGGTCAGTATTGTACTATTGTATTGTATTGTGTTGTACAATACTGTCAAGGTCAGTATTGTACACTCCAACTGGCTGCAGCTCTCCAGAAGTTCAGGTGGCGGCCTTTCCCTCCATTTTCTATCTGATCCTTGTAGCTAGACCTGCCAGGGATTGAACATGGGATCTTCTGGATGCCAGGCAGATGTGCTGCCACTGAGACGGGGCCCTTCCCCTAATGATTCACAGCCCTCGCCCCTGGGACATACCTCCCCTGCATGCCCTTGCCTAGTGCTGTATGTCCACAGCTGTGTGTATGCCACAGCTCCTCCTGAGAGTCAGGAAGAAGACAGAGATGGGCACAGAATTCAGCATTCTGCGACCTTCCGAACCAGAATTTCCAGTGTTCCGTGTCTGTGTGGGAGGGGCACTTCATTATATAGCCTTTTGTCAATTAGAAGACAGTCCGAAATACACTTTCCTGGGAATAATTTCCACTGAATACCGCAGACCATACTTTGGAATAGAACTGAAATATTTCTTTACACGAGTGTTTAAAAGGTGGAATTCGCTGCTGAAGGATGTAGTGATGGCCACAGAAATGGACAGCTTTAAAGTGGGATTAGACAGACTCATGGAGGATAAGTCTATTAGTGGCTACTAGCCAAGGTGACTAAAGGGAGCCTCCACATTCAGAGGAAGTCAGTCTCTGAATCCCAGTACGAGGAGGCAACATCAGGGGAAGGCCTTGGCCTCTGTGCCCTGTTGTGGGCCCTCCAGAGGAACTGGTTGGCTGCTGTGTGAGACAGGATGCTGGACTAAATGGACTGCTGGTCTGATCCAGCAGGGCTCTTATGTTTCTAGACCTAGCTAAGGATTTCTCCGTTAATCATGTGGAATAAAGATCTGTTTCCAAATGTCTTTAATTTGCATAACTCTAGCCTTGCAATATTTAGTGCAACAGAATGATTTTTTTAAAAAACAGTGAGCTGTACATCTTTGACTATACTTCTGTGCTGTACTTTCTGGATGGAATGCCTCCCACCAGGCCCTGATGCATCCTTTCTGACCCTGTCTCCCTTCTTCTCTTGCAGATGGGACGCCGTGCGGCGTATGAAGAGTATTCCCCTTGTCCCAAGTGCAGTATCCAAACTTGTAACTCTCTTTCTTTGCAACATATCATGGAAGAAGAAGAGGAGTAGAGAGAAGAGCAGAGAAAGGATGCTCGTGAAAAAGAGAGCCAGTTTGGTTGTACCTTTTTTTTTTTTCCTTCTTAATTTCCAAAATCAGTTGGGGTTTTGTCTCTTTAAAGGCGGACGGCAAGCTAAGACGGGTGACATGACACTGTCGGACAGAAGGGAAACAGGATATTTGTGGATTCAGACCTCCAGGACGGAAGAGGCCGCCGAAGGAAGACTTTTTTTAAACAAAAAAATCCCTCGCGACTCGGAGGGGTGGGATTTTTTGCGAGAGGAAAGGTCGCGGGCACAGAAGCCTGCTGGTGGGACCAGCCTCTCAGAAGCACTTGACCGATACTAGAGACTTCAGAAGAGCGAGGCCAAACAGATCTAAACCAAAGCTGGTGGATTTGGACTAGGCTTATTATGTTTCACCTGGGAAATGCTTTGTTTTTTTTAAAAAAAGAAAGGGTAAGAGGAAAAGAAAAGGGGAGGGAGATTTTTTTTTCCACGTCTGTTTTGGGAAAGGAAATCAAAAATGCTAAGAGGATGGTGAACTTAACAGAAGATTATATATATAAATAGGTCTATATATCTATATCCCACGGAACCGGGATGGGGCGGGGAGTTTCGTTCCCCCTTTCTCGCCCGGCCGGGGAGACTGGATTAACTTCTTTCAAAGTCATATCATTCCTTAGTGTTTAGGGACCAAAGGACTAATGCTTTTTTAATATATATATATATAAATTAATTAATTTAAAAAACAAAACGACAAAAAAAAGAGAGAGAGAGAGAACCACAACATGAAAACTCAAAGAGGTTTTAAAAAAAAAAAAAGTGAAACGAAAACAAAAAAGCTTCATGTCAAAGCCGTGAGTGTTCCAAGAGGGGACGTCAGCGCAAGCAAGAGCAGATTTCGCTTTGTATGCAGCCTAGCAAGTACCGGTGGCCTCGTGACCGCATTGCATTTCTTATTTGGGGGGGGGGGGGAGTCCGGGAGGGGAGATAATCTGACTGGAGGGGGGCAACCATTGTGGTGGATCGCTCCCTCCCTCTCTCCAGAGAGAGACACAATTTTCAGGAAACGGGGAGGAAAGGGGGGGGGATGAAATTACCGCCCTCGATCGGCTCCTCACAGATATCAAAAGCCAACTGCACCAGCCTGGGAAGAGAGACAGGATCATAACCCTTAGCTTACAGGACCAGTCCTGATTTACCGCCTATGCCAGGGTAAGAAAATGACGTTGCCCGATCCATAACGACTGCCCGTTGCCTATGTGATGCTCCTCCTCCTCCTTTTTCGATGAGCTTGGACGGAAAGCTTCAAGCGCCGCCTCCCTCTGTTGTTCTGGAGAGAAAAGTCGGAACCGAGAGGGGTTGCTGTAGAGCTGACTCTAGTCCCCTTCCTGTGCATCTTGTTGCAGAAAAGAATATGCGACAAGATTATCGGCAGTGCCAAACTTAAGCAGAACTGTACCTTTCCAAATCGACTGGGGGGTCAAGCCGCTCTGAGACTCCTTCGGGTAGTGAAGAGTAGGATATAAATCCAATCTCCTCCTCCTCCTCCTCTTCGTCTTCATTTTTTATTTAATTTATACCCCACCCTATCCCAGGAGTGTGCTCAGGGCTTCCCCTCCTCCTCCTCCTTTGCTAGGAAAGTGTAATTCTGCTTGGGATGGCACTGTTAACAACCCAAAGGGGGAAGCCCTGTGTCATAAAAAAGAAGCAGGGTTTTAGATTGGATCAGGAAGAAGGGACATCAGAAAAAGCTTCTTTCTGATCCTGGTGAAGTGTTGTGACTTAAGTAAACATAAACCAAAGCAAAATGTAAAGGCCACCGAGGAAAGTGGTCAGCCAATACGGGAAGCACTCTAGCAGTCAGATTATCCCTCCTTAGGTGTCCCTGGGCAGCAGGCTCAGACGCTACCATCTGATGTTAAGCCACGGTCCTGGGAATGAGATCTTAGCTGGGGAGAGCGGCCAAGGCAACGCAACAGAAGGCAAGCGGCTGAGGGAGCAATGACTCCTTTTATTCCTTGTCTAGTGCCAAACGCCGTACGCCTGAAGGTGAACACTGCCAGTCATATTAGGTATGGACACCAGGAAGATCAGTTGCCCCCGGAGAACTCTCCTCTCTCTTTTTTTTTTATTGTGCCTCTTCATTTGCTCCCTCTTCCGCACAGGGTGCAAAAACGTCACCCAGCTTTTTCTCAGCATCGTAGGAGGGAAACGGTGCCGGAATCCTGGAGCAAATCGGAACTTGAAATGGAGTGGCTCGGCTTGGAAGCAGCCAATAGAAGCAAGGAGGGTAGGGTTGGCTCCTCCCGTTCCGCCAGCCTGATCCAGCATTTGTAGCATTTCTTTAGTGGATGGCACACCTGTGGGCCTGATCTAAGAAGCCTGATTTTGACCCGTAACCGTGTTGTAAGAGGAGTGACCAGATGCACAGAATTCTCATTCCTTTAATCGGAGTGCAAAGGGGAGTATTTTTACAGGTATCACTTGCAGGAAGAAGAAAGGGAGGAGAATTCTCAGTCCTGGACCTCAATCAAAGAGGCAGAGGCCGCCTCATTCAAGGACTAGGTGCTTGTTGCAGATCGCTGGGCAGGAAGGAGTTAGGGTTGGTTTATACACACACAGTAGAATGGGGTAATAGACTTCAGTCCTTCCTGCCCTTTCATTTTTAAGAGTCTTTTAAATGAGGGAGGGGGAATATTCCAGAATAACATCCTCCCACTTCCAGTCTGAAAAGGGCCAGTCCGTCCTACCACCCCATTCCACTTCCTGTAATCTCAGGGTTTTGGCAACTGCCAGAAGCCTTTCTAGGAACCCGTAATCCATATCTATGGTTCAGGCCACGGAATTTGCCCTTTGAATGATAGTGCTTTCTCTCTTCCTTTGTGCTGGCGTAATTTTGCGCAGGTTTGGTTGCGACTTTTCATTAATCTGAGGAGGATGAGATCAGGGGGAGGGAGGGGGGAGCAGGCTTGCGGGGGTGTCAAATAGAAGATGGAAAAGACACATGAAGGAGATCCAGAACTGCCTCGCCCTCCTTCACAGCTCACATTCCCCTTATGCGGTTGCTTGGCCACTGGGCCTTCTTTTTTTGCTTTCTTTTTTTCCCCTTTTAATTTTTTTTTGTGTGCTTCACTGTTACATTTCTTAGTGGTTTAGAACAGAATGCTTTTGTAGAGCGGTTAGGCGTTGAACCTAGGAGAGCCTCCCCCCCCCCCATTTGAAACAAAACAAACCCTAAAAAAAAAAAGACAATCGACTTTAGTGACCTTGTGAAAGTGACTTTTTTCTAAAAAATACAAAAAAGGCAAGATGGAAAAAAAAAAAACCCAACACAGAGACCCAAATTGGGGTTGGGGAGGGGAGATGGAGGGCACCGACTTGGGGGTGACTGTTTCCAATCACAGGCTTATCGGGACTGCTGCCAGTGTGAGAAAAGTTATGGCAGAGGGGAAGGACCCGGGAGGGGGGGGGGAATGTTCTGGGGCCACAGGTGTGTGAGCGAGCCTGCCATTTGTTTGCATACAGCCAGTGTGCAGTGCAGTTGCTTCCTCACAAGCTGTCTTTGGAAAACTGGAGAGCGTGTCACATTTGAAGGAATGGCGAGTGAGTTGTGCTGGGATTCCGGCAAATACCGTAATTTTGTTTTGGGTCCCAAGATGCTCCAACCCACGGCCCTCGTATTCCTGTGTTTGCGTCAGAGGGGAATTCCACACCGTATTTGGTTGCCTTCAACTTACAAACCAGCCAGCAAGCCTGAGAATGACCAGCCTGTTTGGGGCAGGTGATCTTGTCTGTTCCATGTTGTATGTTAGGCAGAGAAACCCTTCCCATATCCTTTTTCACCGGTGTCAGGAATTCACAGTGTCCACTATGCTGCTAAAAGAGGGGTCGGTCTCCACCGCAGGCTTCAACAGAATTGGCCGTGGCTTGTTTCCAGAAACCGGCAGTTTTTGTGAGGATGCTGGCATTTATCATGGGTGGTGCTGATGAAGGGCGTATCTGACTTGAAACGTAGGTAAGGGAGATGGCCAGGATCTGCAGGAGGCTTTGCAGTGCCCACTTATTTAGCACAGTCAGCCCAAGCTCAAAATTGGTTTCCTTTTTTATAACAATACCTAGGGCTTTTCCACACTCTTATTTTCATCGCTGGTTTGCCCCTTTGCTCTGGGATATTTTTTTCCTTTCCTGTACCTGTTCAGTCCCGCTAGCGGTCACTTTGATATTACATTGCTGTATCTCGGGCTTATTTTCCTGCAGGTGCAGGGAAATAGCTGGAGATACAGCAATGTAATATCAAAGCGACCACTAGAGGGACCCAACACGTGCAGAAAAGGAAGAAATACCTTGAAGCAATAGGAGCAGTCAAGCGACCAAAATAAGAGTGTGGGAAATCCCCTAGTTGCACCCAACACATTATTTGCTCTGAGCCTGCAATCGCGGGGAGAGCGGGGAGAGCGGCTTAGAAATCAAATAAATAAATAAATAAATAAATAAATAAATCTATTCCGAACAAGTTGCAAGTGAAGCCAGTTCGAAGCTAGACTTATAAGCGGTTGCCGTAGATCCATGTTTTTGAAACTGTTTCAGCCTTAACTGTAGACAAAAAGCAAAATCAAATGGAGCTACTTTAACTGCAAGTGACCAGTGACCAGTTTTTGTTATCTTTCTGCAGACTTCTGAATTACAAAAAAAAAGTGACCAGAAGTTTTTGATTTCTGAGTGTCGCTTCCCCCAGATTGCAGTGGGTAAAAGCCAGACCACCTTAAATTTGTGACTGAGGAAAGATGGCGACCCATTCAGTTTCAGCAACGATTCGGCCCAAGCCTCTTTTTCTGTGAGTGGTGTGTGTGTGTGTGCATACTTGCAAGCCTGGATGTCATGGGGACTCCCGGCGACCCCTAGTGGGGCATGGGCATTTCAGAGGGGTAGCTTGATAATGCCTGCCTCTGTGCCCCTGCCCTGGTATTCCTTGGAGGTCTCTCTTCCAAGTACTTGCCAGGGTCGGCCCTGCTTAGCTTCCGAAATCTGACGTGATCAGGCTATCCAGGTCAGGGTGGCTCAAGGCTCTTTTTGAACAAACTAAAGAGAAGCAGAGGGAAGCATTTATGGAACTCTTGGCCACTACCGCCAAAGGCATTCAAAGGGAATTAGATACATTGGTGGAGGATAGGTCCATCGGTAGCCATGACAGTTATGGGGAATCAACATGCTCAGATGCAGTGCACCTCTGAATACCACTTGAGGGTGGGCAACACCAGGCGCAGGATTTTGCCTTTGCACCCTGTTTGTAGACCTTTTATAAGGCATTTAGTTAGCCACTATGTGAGGCAGGATATTGGACTACGTGGACCCTTGGGTAAGCTCAAATATGGCTCCTCTTATGTATTCATAAGCAAAGTGCAGCCTGTCATTTATGCCAATCAGGCTACTGTGTCCTTGTTATGCTAAGGGGCAGCTCTAGCAATGCACTAGCTCTGGGGAAACCATTAGTCTTAAGGTTACCAGATGACAACCCAGAGAAACTTGTTTACAGGTTGGAAAATTGGAGATGAGGGGAACGAATCCAATTGCTGTACCCCATTCCAGTCTTACCTCCATAGAAGGTAGGAAGCTGGGAAGGACTAGTGGAGCAGTAGAGTGAAGGGCAGGTGTTTGCATTTCCAGAGTTTGCAGAGGTTGTGTTTCCAGGTGGCATTTTGAATGGTGAGGGACCATGGCTCAGTGGTAGAGCATCTGCTTGGCCATGCAGAAGGTCTCCGGTTCAGTCCCCAGCATGTCTAGTTAAGGATCAGCTTTAAAGGAGAATTAGCTTCATGGAGGAGAGCTCTACCAGTGGCTACTAGCCATGATGACTGAGGGGAACCTCCACATTCAGAGGCAAGAAGCCTCTGAATCCCAGAGCCAGGAGGCAACACTGGGGAAGGCCTCAGCCTCTATGCCCTGTTGCTGACCCTGCAGAGGAACTGGTTGGCCACTGTGAAACAGGATGCTGGAGTAGATGGACCATTGGTTTGATCCAGCAGGGCTCTTCTTATGTTCTTATGAATGTCTTAGCCTCTATGCCTTGCTGTTGGCTGTCCAGAGGAACTCTTAGAGATCTATGTCTGGGTTGCAATCTGGCAACCTTTAACTGAGACAGAAGCCAGAGGGAGACAAGAGATTTGAGTGTGGTTCCTCTGTGGGATAGATTTGACCTGGGCCAGACAGAATCTTGGTGTTCTGGAATGGCCAAGAA
Source organism: Lepidodactylus listeri (assembly GCA_029233225.1). Taxonomy (NCBI): domain Eukaryota; kingdom Metazoa; phylum Chordata; class Lepidosauria; order Squamata; family Gekkonidae; genus Lepidodactylus; species Lepidodactylus listeri. The sequence continues at coordinate 27,534,098 of JARCFY010000021.1, read as the reverse complement.
GGAGGGCTTTTGTTTCTGCTCACTGAAGTAAGGGCTAGGAGAGGTTCTGCTTACACCGCTGTGCCTTCCATTTCCTGCAATATCATGCACCAGTCACAGCCCTGGGACACTTCTGTGACTGCAACAACCTTACCTGTCCTCTTGGAGCTATGCCTTTGATGCCAGCCCTACCAGCAACACAATCTCTGTGTCCAATACAGGTGTGTGATTGTCAAACAATGAGAGATCTTACAGGGTAGCGTGGGGGGAAATCAGCATGCATTTCCATTTGGGCCATCAGTTGATGTTGAGGGACAGGGACTGGGCAGAGGGAGGCTGAACTCAACAGGGACTAGCACCTTGCAGGGTTTGTATTTCCGTGTGGCCTTTCGAAGGGGATTGTGGTTCATCCAAGTGAGTTTTATTTATTTATTTATTTATTTATTTTTCGTATTTGTATCCCGCCCTCCCCGCATGCGGGCTCCTTGCAGTTGCCCCAAATTAAAGCCCCAGCCTGGCCCTTGGAGTTGCAACCTGGCCAGAGCGGAACCTGATCCTATAGTCAGACAGATGAACTCAATGCCCAGGGTCCCTCTTCAAATAGTCATTCTTCAATCGCTCCATTTCATTGTCATCCCATTGATCAGTTGGGTGGTGGAAATTGCTGTTGTCACAGCTGACGAATAGCTACCCCGTGGGGTTTTCAGGGCAAGAGACGTTCAGAAATGGTTTGCCATTGCTTGACTCTACATAGCAATTCTGGCCTTCCTTGGTGGTCTCCCCTCCAAATACTAACCAGGGCCAACTCTGCTTAGCTTCCAAGATCTGATGGTCAGTTGCCAGATCTGTTTTTCCAGGGGGGCTCCTTCTCGTTTGCAGAGTCTTAAAGGTAGCCTGGATAGCGCAGGCTAGCCCAATCTCAATGGATCTCAGAATCTAAGCAGGGTCGGCCTCGGATAGTATTTGGAGGGGAGAACGCCAAGGAAGTCCGGGGTTGCTACACAGGGGCAGGCAATGGCCAGTCACCTCTGAATATCTCTTGTCTTGAAAACCTCATGAAGGGGTCACCATAAATCAGCTGTGATTTTGAGGGCCAAAAAATAGTTAAATAGTTAAAATTATGTCAGTTTTGTTTTCATGCCATTATCCCATTTGGCAACTCGATGATGGTTTCAGAGAAGTTTTCTTAAGTTGCCTCTCTGAACCATTGGCACTTAGGATGGCCAGGCGAGACGTGGCCCTGCCAGAATGGGGATCTCTTGTCCTGGCAACAGAATGAGCGAGTCTCCGCTTAATCCCAAGGTATTCGGTAGTTCTAGCCTACCTGTCCACATCTCTCTCAATCACTCAGCTCTTCCCCTTTTCCTACTTCCCCTTTCTCTGTGAGCAGGAAAATGTGTCGAATGGACTTACCAAATGCCGTCTTGGAGCTATTTCTTGAAGTTAGGGTGTCCAGTGCCAAAGGGACGCGAGGGACAAATTCTCTGGGCAGCGCTTGGCTGGGGCCTTCGGTCCTAATCGAGAGTGCCTTTGAGCAAGTGAAGAAAGCCCCATCTCTTGCCACCACTGTGTAAATGTCACTTTTCTTCTTTGGTGAGCGTGTGCGTTAAGGAACGCCTTTCTCACTTCTGTTCCATTTTTTATTTACCATAGCAGCAGACGATTGGGGTACAGTTGCCAGCCTCCCAAGTGAGTAGACAAAACAAGGGGGAAACGCAGTGTGCCAGTTATCAAAAACAAATGAACACTGCAAATGCAATTAACAAATCTTATATCAGTGCTTTTTAATAAACACTTTGAAATGCCAAACGAGTGTATATTCTTAACATCTGTATATTCTTAATATACACTCAGTTATCAGAGATATCGACTCCGAAACATAGTCAAAAGCTCCAAGCCAGAGTTTACAATGTAACCCATAAAGTTCCCAGACTCTCAAAAGACAACGACCATGAGCTATAAGTCAAGGTTACAGTGTAACGCTGCTAGTGACAAAGTTCTCGATACCACAAATTTATATCACATCAACAATTGGAAGTTATGTATTAAATACTTTCGGGGCGGGTAGAAAACTTCGATAACTGAATATATAGTAAGAATATACACTCGTTTGGTATTTCAAAATATTCAAAGGCATCGATAGAAGACTTGCTAACTGCGGTTGCAGTGTTCATTTGCTTTTGATAATCTCTCAGTGAGGCCTGGAGATCCCCTGCAATTACAGCCCATCTCCAGACTACAGAGATCAGTTCCCCTGGAGAAAATGGCCACTTTGGAAGGCGGACTCCGAGGTCCCTCCTCTCCTGAAACCCTGCCTTCTCCAGGCCCTGCCCACAAACCTCCAGACATTTCCCAAACCGGGGTCAGCATCACTATTTGGGGGTGAGGGAAGAGGCCCTTCTGACAACTTCAGTGAAATCAGTTGTCACCTGAGTACATGCACAGCCGACCAGCAGGCAGGGCCAACCATGTTCCATCAACATTTGAGGTTGGATGCGGCTGGGTTTGTAGTTCTGACACGTGACCTTTGCTTCCCCAAACCTGTATTATGGCAGTGGATCTGTACAATTGTGGGCTGCATTTGGGCCTACAGCCGCCAACAGACTTGTAGATCACAAGCTGGGTAATGGGTGACGTCCTTCTGCAAGCGGAAGGGCCACTTCCATGAGTGGAAGATCTAGTCTTTGTGTGGAAAGCCACCTGTGATGAAGACTTGTGAGTTAAAATCTAGCTGTGGACCAAGTCTTTTACTCATAGATGGACCCCTTCTGTGAAGAGAAGGAATCCTTCTAAGCGTGAGTGCTGCTATCCTTGTGTGGAACGATGCCTTTGGATCCAATCCTAGGTGACTGTCTCCCCGTCCTTAAGAATGTCGGTCTGGGCGATACTCCATGGGACCTCTTGCTGAACATCTCCCCACTGCCTCCACACCCAAATGTGACACTTTCTCCCGCATCTTCCTTTGACTTACATTCCTCGTGACTGCCAGCTATCCAAAGCAGCTGTATATAACAAGATAGCTTTAAAATAATCGGATTCACTTCATTTATAAATGACGGTTTTAGAGATGCAAGTTGTTCCATTGGGTTGGCGTGACGAAATGCAAACCGGCAACGGTTGAGGATGTCTCTCACATTTGTCCCAAAGTTCTGCTGTATTTGAAGCCTGCTGAATGGGACGGGAATGGGGGGAGGGTTGCTGGGGGGTGGGGTGGGGATGGTCCCCTTTGTTTTTTCTACTCATACTTCAACAATGACCAAGAGCGGTGTCTTCTCTCCACATGCCTGCTAGGAAGAGGGTACCGGAGCTCAGTCTTATATATATAAAAAATTAAAAATAGTTCTGCAGATAACATTCCTTTTATGGAGATAGTCTGGGGTAGTCGAAACAACAGACCCCGGCAGGATGCAGGATGGACAAATTATGAGTTGGTTGAGGTGTGGCCTTCCCACCTGTAGATAAAAGGTGAGGAAGACAGCGGGTCAGGTGGCATCACCCCCCCCCCAATTCTCATCCAGCCTAGCCCCGTTCCCCCACTAAACCCCCCTGGCTTTCACTCTCATCGCAATCCCTAACTCCCGTAGAGCACAAACAGCCAACAGCGGTGACTGCCGTCTCTAAGGGCTACCTTTTTGCTGCCATAGTCTATAGCTACCTTGGAAAGGACGCACGGGGTTGAGAGACTGTAAGAGTGTTCTTATCGTAAAGCTACCTCTGATGACAAGGCTGGTCTGCCCCGCCCTTCTCGCTCGCCATACACCGATCCTCGCTTTAGACCTTCCGCCTTCCTTTGCTTCCCGGGAGCGGAAATTCTCACGAGAACCTTTTATGGGTTTCCGTTCCCCAGCTCAGGCTATCTCCACGCAGCTTCCTCCCCTTCCTCCGTGCCTAGAGCCTGATTGCTACCCCAGACTCTTGTTTCTTTTATTCCCGTTCTCTAAAAGGGAGAAACTGTGTGCCCATGCAAACATGATTCTGGAAGGACTGAACTGTTTGTGTGCGTGTCGGTGGGAAAGACCAGCGCTTAACTGAGGCTTGCTGGAGGTGGGAATTGTATTGAAAAGCAATGCAAGGCAGTGGATATCGTGTATCAGGACTGTTTTGTTCTTGTCTGGATGGGGCGGCCAGAGTGTCGCGGTGAGAATGCTGTTCCTTGCCTGCTCACACACGACTACCATGTCCCACCTTTCAGGGGTGGGGGGTTAAGGGCTTGATGCTCTGGACAAGAGAAGCCGGATCTCCAGGTAACCGTTTGTGCAAAATAGGCCTCGGTGCACGTCTGGTTGCCACCTCTTAGCGAAAAGATCGACTGCTCTGGGTTCTTAAACTTTCGTGGGAGCACAGAAAAACAAACTTGCAAGAATGTCAGCTAATTGTCCCACACACTATGGCAGTCTTAACGATCTCTCTCTTTTTGACCACTATTTTAATATGCATGACACCAGTTCAGCTCTGCGACATATTCTAATTTGGGGAGACCATCTGGCTGAACTGTCCCCCATTGGCATAGTAAGAACTATTGAACCTTTTCATCTTGCCGCTCTTGGAAGAGCCAGGAGCCATGTCGATCTTTGCTGAGAAGCGGCAGCCATAGGTGAGCATCGGTGGCCATTCTAAATCACTTGCCTTTCCCGTCAAACTCTACCTGGGCAAAGGGAGCACAGAGAGATGACTGACTGCATTCCACAAAACGAATTCTAGCAGGTGAACCTACCTGGCCACCAACTAGCCCATGGGTCTTGCATTGCTCTAGAAGGATGGATGCGCCAAAAATGTCCCCAATCTTTCTTGATGGCCAGAAAAGAGTATGGGTGGGTGGGTGCATCAGTGACACATACACTAGCACCAAGGGAAGAAGAGTGATTCTGTTCATGCCTTTGGTGTCCTAGGCGAGTCCTGCAGGTGGTCACGCAATTTCTCACCAGCATACTGACAAAGAAAGACATCATTTTGAGCTAATGCAACTACTTTGGGTGGCCATTGTATCTGTAATGGGTGGAAGGGTGATTGGAGATGGGATCGTATTGGAATAAGTTATAGCCCAGCTTAACGTCTCTCTCCACAGGTTCTTATTTACAGGGTAGTTCCCCCCCAAAAAAAAAATATTTTGTGTGTGTGTGCGCACTGAAATGGCCCTTGAGGGCGCTAAGATGTTCTTTACTCAAGGTCCTGCAGGACAGTAGTTTCCAAGGTATTTCCATCACAGTTTCTCATCTTCTAAACCTGGTCTCGAGCAAAGGGCAGTGGGGGGAGAAAATCAGATATGACTCTGATCATCTTGCCTGGAGGGAAAAGGTTCCCCAATGTCTGTCTACTGCAATCTTCTCTTTAACAACGGTAGGCGGCCCTTCAACCCCACCTGTCTCGCAATCCTTCAGTCCATATTTTTTTTAATTAGATTTCTCTCTCTGTGATCCCTGCCGCAGCCTAAAACAGAGACTTCAGCAGGAGATCAGCCACTAGATCTCCCGGGGGGTGGGGGGAGGTGTGTGTGTGTAAAAAATGTGCTATGTGCCTAGCTAAAGAAAACAGAAGGGAGGAGAATTTGACCAGGGGGAAAAGGACATCAGGAGGTAAGTCTTTCCCAAGGAAAATGGAAATGCATCAAAGCAAGGACGGAGGAAGCCCAGTTATTTCCTCGTCAAGGGTGAAGAGCCATCTGCTAAGGGTATCGCTGAGCAAACACACACGTTTAGCTATCCATCCAGTAGCTAAGAGCATAAGGGCCCTTTTGGTCTGGTATGCCCATCCCAGTCAAATGGGTCTACATACTCAAGAAGGACATTCCATACGGGTGTTGGAAGACGATGCCCGGTTAAGGTCTCAGCCGTACAAAACACACGACGTTTTGGAGCCACTGTTTCTCTTCTTCAGGCGCGCCCCTGTTGGAAGGCGTTGTGGAAGGGGAGCAGCTTGCCCTATTCCCTCCCCACCCCCAAAACTGGATATTCTGTTTCCACCATTCCAAAAGGAGCACCACTTCCCTCACCCCCTTGCAGGGAGCAGTTCTGGCATTCCAATGAATTATGATTTTTTTTTGAGACTGATCCTTCTTATCATTTCTTGTAGTATAATAAAGAAAGACGAATGGACATTGTTATCTCTGTAGCTCTGTAGTTAATGATATTCTGCTTAGACTGAAATAAAGCACAGTCCAGCGGGAATTTGCCCCGATGGGTCATGTGTGAGTCTCTTGTTGAGGTGGCCGAGGGGAAAAAATGGCTGTAGACCGGACCAGTGTTCCCTCTAAGCTGGGTTAGTGTGAGCTAGCTCACAGTTTCTTAGCCTCCAGCTCACACATTTTTGTCTTAGCTCAGGAAGGGGGGCTCCAGAGCAAACTGTACATACAGTAGCTAAATTGCTCGCTCACAACTTTAATGCCAGTCACTCACAAAGTAGAATTTTTGCTCACAAGACTCCACAGCTTAGAGGGAGCATTGGACCGGACCTGGCATTAGCCCTTGTTCCAGCAGTTTGCTGCAGGGCCCAGTGGGTGGTGGGGCCCAAAAACCCTAGCTCCTGTCTCTAGAACAGCACTGACTTGCTTTGACCCTGGTGGGGGGGAGGGTCTGATGACAACAGAGACAGGTTAACACTTGCTTTCTGGCCCCAGATATGGTGCCTGGATAGAGTGGAAGATGGGGATCTGTTGTGCAAAAAGTGTTGAGGGGGGCTTAGTGAGGGCAGCTTAGCAGCTCACAGATTGGGCAGGAGATGAATTGCTGGTGCATGAACACAACACACGAAGCTGCCTTATACTGAATCAGGCCACCGGTCCGTCAGAATCAGTATTGTCTACTTGGGCTGGAAGCAGCTCTCCAGGGTCTCAGGCAGAGGTTTTTCAGCTCACCTGCCACCTGGTCCTTTTAACTGGAGATGCTGGGGATTGAACTGGGGACCTCTGCTTGCAAGCAGATGCTCCACCACTGAGCCATGTCGTCTTCCCGCCCATGCTGTTGCATAACAGAGGTGTGATATGCCCATCCCTGCTGTGCTCTTCTGGTGGTAGCAAGGCCTGCCTGTCCACACTGGATGTCATTATGGGATCCTCTTTTTGACCTGGTCACGCTGCTCAAGGGATGCACTAGGCACGGCCTTGGGAGATGGTAGTCTGAGGCTACACAACTTGAGCAGTTAGACGGGCCTTAAGGGATTTTGAGTGGAGTTAAGGGGGTTGCCCCAAGCCAGCATCTCACTCTCTGATGACCTACAGGATTGTTTTGATGAGGGAGGTCTGAACCCCTTCTCCTCCTCATCTGTTCTGCTCCCTGGAATTTCTCTGCTGCATCCCAGGGAGCTGTGTTCACAACCACCTGCAATGCAGCGGAAAGAAAAAAAATATTGTGCATGGAAATGTATGCAAATGCAAGAAATGTCACCATTGTGGCAAAGCAACTGAAATCGGTAAAACAATTTTCTATTCCATCTTCAAACAAAAAGGAGATGGCAACCAAGAAACCGGGGGGGGGGGGGGATTCAGCTGGGAGACTCCAGCATTGGTGGGCTACACATTGAGACTCCAGAAACAACTCCACCTATAATCTGAACAACAATAGTACTTTCCTGAAGACTTCGGGGTTTGCTGGGAACCATATGACTACATTAGACTCTGATTTAACCTCCAAACAATGATGACTATTTCACTCACTGGATCCTATCTCAATGATCTTCAGTGACCTAGATTAACCACATTAAAGTCATGCTGTCCTGCTAATTTGGGGGCATTCAGGAGTTGTCTGAAAATAACACTTTTGCTAATTGGAACTTTTGAAAATTAGTCAACTTTCAGATTTTCCAATTAGCCAGGGGTTACTTTGGGTCATTGGGGTTACTAGAGGTCATTTCTCAAAATTTCCAAATACCCAGGGATTACTTCAGATTGCTGGGGTTACTAGAGGTCAAACTTTCAGAAGCTCCAATTAGCCAGGGGTTACTTCAGGTAACTGGGGTTACTAGAGGTCAAACTTTCAGAAGCTCCAATTAGCCAGGGGTTACTTCAGGTCACTGGGGTTACTAGAGGTCAAACTTTCAGAAGCTCCAACTAGCCAGGGGTCACTTCAGGTCATTGGGGTTACTAGAGGTCAAACTTCAGAAGCTCCAATTAGCCAGGGGTCACTTCAGGTCACTGGGGTTATTAGAGGTCAAACTTTCAGAAGCTCCAATTAGCCAGGGGTCACTTTAGGTCACTGGGGTTACTACAGGTCAAACTTTCAGAAGCTCCAATTAGCAAGGGGTCACTTCAGGTCACTGGGGTTACTAGAGGTCAAACGTTCAGAAGCTCCAACTAGCCAGGGGTCACTTCAGGTCACCCCTGGCTAAATGGAGCTTCTGAAAGTTTGACCTGTAGTAACCCCAGTGACCTGAAGTGACCCCTGGCTAATTGGAGCTTCTGAAAGTTTGACCTCTAGTAACCCCAGTGACCTGATATAACCCCTGGCTAATTGGAGCTTCTGAAAGTTTGACCTCTAGTAACCCCAGTGACCTGAAGTGACCCCTGGCTAATTGGAGCTTCTGAAAGTTTGACCTCTAGTAACCCCAGTGACCTGATATAACCCCTGGCTAATTGGAGCGTCTGAAAGTTTGACCTCTAGTAACCAGTGACCTGAAGTGACCCCTGGCTAATTGGAAATTCTGAAAGTTTGACTTCTTGTAACCCCAGTGACCTGAAGTAACCCCTGGCTAATTGGAGCTTCTGAAAGTTTGACCTCTAGTAACCCCAGTGACCTGAAGTGACCCCTGGCTAATTGGAGCTTCTGAAAGTTTGACCTCTAGTAACCCCAGTGACCTGAAGTGACCCCTGGCTAATTGGAGCTTCTGAAAGTTTGACCTCAAGTAACCCCAGTGACCTGAAGTGACCCCTGGCTAATTGGAGCTTCTGAAAGTTTGACCTCTAGTAACCCCAGTGACTTGAAATGACCCCTGGCTAATTGGAGCTTCTGAAAGTTTGACCTCTAGTAACCCCAGTGACCTGAAGTAACCCCTGGCTAATTGGAAATTCTGAAAGTTGACCTCTAATAACCCCAATGACCTAAAGTAACCTCTGGCTAATTGGAAAATCTGAAAGTTGACCTATAGTAACCCCAATGACCTGAAGTAACCCCTCTAGTAATTAGGAAGTTTGAAATCAGTATCAGTAATGTTTCCTGGGATGTGGGTCAAACAGCCGAGAGACAGCATGCTCTATTCCCCTCCATTTTCACCCCATTCTTGAAACAGCACAAGTTGGAGGGTTCAGAGTGTGGCCTTTCTTGTCAGTGGTGGCGTTCAGATTGTCCCCTAAACCTCCTCGTATCCCACAAGGACTACAGCAAAGAATTTCTGGGGGGCAGGGAGGCAGCCAGGATTCTCCATCTTTGCTCCGTCTGCACAATATGCACCCACTTGAAGATTCCGGAACCCACGCACGCTGTCAGGGTGTGTGTGTGTGAAATAATATTCAAATAGGACTTGGCTTTGGTGAGATTCTTGCCCTGCAACCTATTCCCCCATTGGGCTTCTTGGGCCTCTTCCCATAATGCACCACCAGAAATTAATACCATTTGCACTTCTGCTCCCTGCTGTGCGAAGACCCTACATATGCCCCATAGCTGTATAAAGACACCTGAGCTCAAAGGCAATAATGAGCATTTGTAAAGATGTTTTATTTCTAAAACTGGGAAGCCCTTGTTGCATCTCAAAACCCACTTAGCCCCCAGGATAACTTTTCAACATGTGTGTGCAAAGTGCCACCAAGTCGCAGCTGATTCACGGCGACCCACCACAGGGTTTTCACAGCAAGAGATGAACAGAGGTGGTTTGCCATGGCTTGGTGGTCTCCCATCCTGAACCAACCAGGGCCGACGCTGCTTAGCTTCTGACTCAGGGCAACTCTGCAATACTCTCTTCCATCAAATGCAGCTGATGGGCAGTAGATTCAGGACAGACAAAAAGAAATACTTCTTTACACAGAAAGTGATTAAAATGTGGAATCGCTGCCGGAGGATGGAGGGATGGCCACAGGAACAGACAGCTGTCAAAGGGGATTAGATAGGTTCATGGAGGATAAGTCTATCAATGGCTACTAGCCCTGGTGACTGAGGGGAACCTCCACATTCAGAGGCACTAAACTTCTGAATCCCAGAGCCAGGAGGCAACATCAGGGGAAGGCCTTGGCCTCTATGCCGTTGCTGGACCTCCAGAGGAACTGGTTGGCCACTGTGTGAGACAGGAGGCTGGACTAGATGGACTGATCCAATAGGGCTCCTCTTATGTTCATTTTGAGACTCTACCATTTGCACAGGAGGGGTTTCTCCATCATGCTCACAAACCTTTTTATCTCCCCCTCCCATTTTTGCTGAACACACGGCCTGGAAACACCCCATCTAGGAGACTTAGAAGGGTGTGTTCACTGGCATTTGCCTGGAGCCCAGCACAGGTACTTGCAGCTATCTTCTTCCAACCATCCCAAGAGAGCAAACCTAGCTAGTCCCTTTGAAGCAGTGCAAGCCGGGGAGTTTGCCATTTTTATTCCCAAGGGGAAGCTGGATTGAGGATACCCACACTGCAACAGCTTTGCTGCCTGATGCCCACATTTCCCAGGTCACTGGCATCAATGCAGGGTACACACCTCGCTGGAAAAGGGATAAGAGCAAAAGACAGACAAGCAGGCAGTTGATGTATATTAGACCCACCAAGTCTCTAAGCACAGAGCATGAATTAAGCAGACAGGGAAATCAGGACCTCCAAGGAGTATGGACTAAGGGTAAAAAAATTCCAGGGGGCTAGAGGAGCAGTTTCCAGTCCAGACTGTGCCCTGAAGCTCCCTGGGTGATCTTCTGCAAGCAGTGTTCCCTCTAAGCTGAGTTAGTGTGAGCTAGCTCACAGATTTTTAGCCTCTGGCTCACACATTTTTGCCTTAGCTCAGGAAGGAGGGCTCCAGAGCAAAATGATTTATGCAGTAGCAAAATTGCTCACTCACAACTTTCATGCCAGTAGCTCACAAAGCAGAGTTTTTGCTCACAAGACTCCACGGCTTAGAGGGAGCACTGCCTGCCAGTCATCCTTCTTTGACCTAAGCTACCCTGTAAGGTTGTTATGAGGATAAAAACAAGGACTTTAAGTCACACTGAACTCCCCAGAAGATTAAACAGAATAAAAGAGATTAGTTAAATAGTAACTTACAGCCCTGCGACACCGGAAAGCAGAGGTAGGAGAAGAATGGAACCTGGAGCCAAGGCTATCGAGGGAAAATACCCAGGATTGGTGGTGGACAAATACCAGCACAAGAGGATCAGATCCAAATCAGGGAATAGGTGGTGCTCAGGCCCTGGGGGGGGTGGGGGTCCCCAACCATCAAACACACAATAAAAGTAGAGGCACAGCTTGTCCCAAACACAGATTCTAGCCCGGAACATAGCAGCATTCCACTTACTTTCTTTTTTAAAGAGAATTTTAATAAGCTAAAACCATTTGCTCTCTCTTCTTTTGTTTTAACTTCCTTTTTTTTTTTTGCTTGTTTTTGTTGCTTAAAAACGTCATCACTGTAAACACGGGGAGCGCACGGTCGGCCATCCCAACAGTTCGAGGGACCCGCGGCACAAGTCCACCCCTCTCAGAATCTCTCAGTATAACTCTACATACAGGCCCAGGGGGAAGGGGCCATTGCCACCGATACAGAGGTGCTCATGGGGCCTCCACCATCCAGATGTGACTGGTTGCCCCCTCTGCCCCCCCCCCGGTGGATCACAGTCCTCAAGTGGCCAGGGTGATCATTGCTTCTCCGGTAGCCTCCGACGCCTGGCATCCGTTCTGCCCGTGTGGAGGCAGGGGCAATGCTGGCACATGCTGAAGGAAAGGGGTGCTCCGTTTCCCTCCTCAGTTTGTATAGACCTGAGTGCCAATCACACGCATGATCTCCTTTTGGATTTTGGGGTCCTGAGTATTGATGTTGGCATCTCCGACTTGGCCATCTTCATACCTATGGCAGGAGGAAAAAAAGAGAGACTTTTTTGAGTGCCAGATTTTGCCACAGGTAATAGGTTGCCCTCACCAGAATGCCTTCATTTTTTGCGGATAACTTTTTGGGGTAGGCTACTGCCTGCCCCAGTGGGATAGGGGTCACACTGTTCTGAAAAAGACAACAGCTTCACCACATACGGTGAGAATACTCACACAAAGAAAAAGCGAGTGCAGACGTGGTCAGACACCGGGCAGACCCAAATGTTGCCATGTTTCTGGAGATCCTTCGACGTGATCACTGCAAACAAGGAAAAGGGATCAGCCAAACTGCAAATTGATCTTAAGCTTTGCTTTTGCTCCTTTATTTATTAATTTATTCGATAGACCGCCCTCTCCTACAAGCAGGGCTCAGGGCGGTGAACGACATTTCAGTAAATGACAATCAGAATAAACAGTTAAAATTATTTTAAAAATCCAATAGCTGTTTCAAGATGGTGCTTAGGGACTAATTCCTATCCTTACCCCATAAGGGAGGGCCAAAGGAGGAGAGAAAAAGAGGAGAGGCCAGGCATGATGGAAACCATTGCTGTCCTCAACCATAAGCCTGGCACCTGCTTCTGAGACTAAGCATGCCAAGTGCCTGCTTCGGGCAATCTGTCAGTGAAAGAGCCATCCCACCAGCCCTTGCTTCTTGGATCAGTGGTATAAAGAATTGGGGGAGGGGAAATGACATCAGGTGGACTGATGTCCATTGTTAACCAATGGTTTATAAACCATTAACCAATGGTTAACCAATGGTTTAACCAATGGTTTATAAACTCCACAGAGTTTCTAGATCATCAGCTGACATTGCTGACACCACATCTGAGTTTTTGCCAGGAAATGACATCAGCACTTAGCCCAACATCATCCCCACCCCTTGCTCTCCCCCTGAAGATACCAGGGATGCTAGGCAACTTCCTGGCATCTTTATCTACAACGGGGGCAAATATCTACTTGTAGAATGCTTTTTTCCAAAGCTAGGAATTTCTGTTTATGCAGGACCAGCATCTTCCAATGAGTCAGAAAGCACCAAGAGCAAACAGAAAGCCGTGTGCACCAAAAGACTACCTTTGGATGGGGCCATGGCTCAGTGGTAAAGCATCTGCTTGGCAAGCAGAAGGCCCCAGGTTCAATCCCCGGCATCTCCAGTTAAAAGGATCAGGTGGTAAGTAATGGGAAACACCTTGATCTGAGACCCTGATTCAGGGGTAGAGCATCTGCTTTGCATGCAGAAGGTCCCAGGTTCAATCCCAGCTTCTCCCGTTAAAAAGGCCAATAGTGTGTAACAGGAAAGACCTCGACCTGACACCAAGAAAAGACCTTGACCTGAGATACTGGCTCAGTGGTAGAGCATCTGCTTTGCATGCAGAAGGTCCCAGGTTCAATCTCTGGCATCTCCAGCTGAAAAGGCTGTGGGAAAGGCCTTGATGTGGGGCACCAGCTCAGTGGTAGAGTACTTGCTTGGCATGCAGAAGGTCCCAAGTTCAATCCCCAGCATCTCCAGTAAAAACCATCAGGTGGTAAGTAATGAGAAAGGCTTTGATCTGGGATACTGGCTCAGTGCTAGAACATCTGCTCGGCATGCAGAAGGTTCCGGATTCAGTTTCCGGCATCTCCGGTCAAGAGTCAGGTAGTGGACGATGTGAAAGACCTCTGCCTGTGACCCTGGAGAGCTGTTGCCAGTCTGAGTAGACAAGAGTAAGAGTCCAGTAGCACCTTAAAGACTGACAAAATTTGTGGTAGGGTAGGAGCTTTTGTGAGTCACTGCTCACTTCTTCAGATACAGTCTGTATCTGTATCTGAAGAAGTCAGCAGTGACTCATGAAAGCTCCTCCCCTGCCCCAAATTTTGTTAAGATTTTAAGGTGCTCCTGGATTCTTACTCTTTTCTACTGCTACAGACAGACTAACACAGCTACCCATCTTGACGGACCAATGGTGCGATTGCGTGTAAGTCAGCTTCATATTTGTTCACCATGGACAAAGATGGGTGTAAATGGAAGCAAGGCAGAGTAATGACATTGGAGTCTGTCACATGAGATGGAAACTCCCCCTGCCCCCCAAAAACATATTGTTTAAGAGATTCAGAGGGAGAGATTTGGGAGTTTCAGACTCAACCAATCAGACTTCTGTCGTCTTTCATTCACTGCAGCCCCTACATTTGTGCTTTAATAATATTTTAGCAAAACAGAAGACATTGCTTTCAGCCCAGCCAGTTAGAAGAGTGCTAGACTTATGATCAGGTCAGGCCGAACCTTCCAGCTTTAACTAGGAGCACTTTGCCCTTGTTGACAGGTATGCTTTGGTGTCCAATGGGGGGGATACAGAAAGCTGAAACTGGGACTCAGGTCTGAACAGACATGGAGAGAAAGTGGCTCGGAAAGGGGAAGAGACGCTGGCCCCCACACTCCAGTGATCACTCACCTTCACAAAGTGCGATGCAATTTAAGTTGCGACTCTGTAGGAACCTGGACTGGATGGATCGAGTCTGTAAGTCAAGGCAGAAAAGCCGGAGTTAGAATCCTGTTTATTTGGGGCATTGCACATTGCTTTGATCCTGTCTGCACTGTTATCAACCTTTTGGGACCAGCCAATTCCAAGATGGAGGAACTGAATGGAGGTGAGCTAGCTCACCGTTTTTTAGCCTCCGGCTCACACACTTTCGTCTTCACTCAGGAAGGATGGCTCCAGAGCAAACTCATTTCTGCAGTAGCCAAACTGCTCGCTCACAACTTTACTGCCAGTAGCTCACAAAGCAGAATTTTTGCTCACAAGACTCCACAGCTTAGAGGAAGCATTGATCCTAGGTATAATAATATTCATTTTGAGGGTATTGACTTTACCCCATAGATACAGGTTTAAAGTTGTCCTGCTCTCCAGATCCAAAGATCAGCAATTCGCTTGTTAAAATTCAGCATAATCTAATGTGTAATATCTCTAGGAAAGATGAAAGAGAGCAAGGTGCAAGCTGGGGAGTTTATTTAGCTCTCACGGATCCCTTTGCGTTTCACTATGAGCTTCGTCAGGGGATCTATTACAAAAACACAACATACAAACACAAATTCATTAAAATATGTCAAATTAATACTGTCTACAAAAATGCACAAATGAACAGTCTATGTTATAAATTGGCCTTATAAGATTCCTTGAATTACATCCAAGTCTGTAACACAATTCTATAATAGACAAGAACTCAAAGGGTTATTTTTCTACATGGTTAACATTAGAATGGTAGAAAACCGACACAGTGGCATGCCTTCTACAGAGATTTTTCAGCTCCCACCTCGAACAGTAAGGGTTTTTTTTTACCATTCTAGTTTTAACCATATATAAAAACAACCCTTTTGAGTTCTTCAAGATGGGTAGCCGTGTTAGTCTGTCTGTAGCAGCAGAAAAGAGCAAGGGTCCAGTAGACCTTAAAGACGAACAAAATTTGTGGCAGGAGAGGAGCTTTCCTGAGTCGCTGCTCACTTCTTCAGACACAACTAGGAGTTCATCTGCCCTATTTATTGGAAAGTGTAGTGATTTCAGATATCATTCAGCAGCTGAAATCACTCCACTTTCCAATAAATAGGACAGATGGACTCCCGTTCTAGCTGTATCTGAAGAAGTGAGCAGTGACTCACGAAAGCTCCTCCCCTGCCACATACTTTGTTAGTCTTTAAGGTCCTTCTGGACTCTTGCTCTTTTCTACTGCCTCTGAATTCTCGTTTATTATCCAACAGACTTGTGTTGCAGACTTGGATATAATTATAGGAATTTTATAAGACAAACTATAAGATGCTCAGACGGTTCATTTATGCATTTCATAATTTTTATACAGTATTAATTTGTTATATATTTTAATGAATTTGTGTTTGTATGTTATATTTCATAATAGATATCCCGACAAAGCTTATAGGGATCCATAAGAGCTAAACAGACTCTCTGCCTTGCACCTTGTTCTTTTCCATCTTTCCTGCCCACTGGTGTGGTCATCATTTTTTCTAACATCTCTAGGAATCAGGATTCCGAGATAGGCAATGATATCTGTCCATAACTCAATACACTCCATGATATATTTTCTCCCAACAGCACTGCAATGATTTCCTGTTTTGGTGTGTGTGTTTTTTTAAATGTTTAGTTTGACTGCAGTAATGTAAGGAGAGTGATAGGGGGAGATAAGTGTGATGTGATTGGCTGATGACGGAGAATGTGGGAGGAGAGATGTCTCTGAGAGGATTCAGTGTGCTTGTAGAGATGAGTGTGGAGAGTTGTGAAGAGTTTAGCCTGTGTGGCTACATGAGCAAGAGAGTTCAGCCTGTGTGGCTTATACATGAACAAGGAAGTTTAGCCTGTTTGGCAATATGAGAGAGAGAGAGAGAGAGAGAAGCCTATCAGAGTTGAGTTTTGGTGTTTGAGAGACTGAGTGTGACGCCAAAATTTTGTCAGTTATATTTTCTTTCTTCAACAACAGTTCAAAAATACCCAGAAAACTATTTTGTTCTTTTATAAATAAATCATTATTTGTTTAAACATCCCAGAAATCAGAACAGTCCTTCCTCAGGGCTACATAGTCCTCTGAAGCACCCAGACACTGGGTCATTCTACCAAAAGAGAGAGAGTTGGAATTTTTAATTCCTGGTGGCAGCAGAAATCTACCAAATTCATGTACACAGAGTGTGTTTTAAAGAAGAAATGGTCTCCACAATAAGCAAGGATGTCACAAGCACCAACTCAGATTTTGTCCAATTAATCGAATAGCCAGAATTCTCCAAAGGTTTTAATCATATTCATTAATGCACGAATGGAAGATTGTGGTTCTAATATAAATAATAAAAGGTCATCTGCATAAAGAATAGTTTTAAATTAGAAAGAGTTATGAACCGCTTCTCCTGACCAAATCAGAAGTTGCCACTAGAATTGGCTGCATTTGGTTTTTAAAAGTCAGGAGATCGGTCACTAACTCTTCTGGAGTTACCCCGAAGCCTCACATTAAAGGGCAGAACCACAGTATCTGCCCCTCTGCCTGTCTAGCACAGTCAGGTTCCTGGCAACCAAGAAACCAACAAAGCAATGAATTAACAGTGGAGGAAAAATCCAGAGGGGTAGCTGTGCTGGCCAAAATAACAGCCTTGTGGCAACTGGCAGTCTTGATGCTCTAGGCTGAACCTGCACTGAGCAGAGGGTGGACTAGATGGCCTGTATGGCCCCCTTCCAATACTGTGATTCCATGGTAGCCAGAAAGAACAATTAATTTATTGTGGCAGAAGTTTCCCATGAAGTCACTGCTTCCGATGCCCAAAAAGAACAAGTATGACAGCTTGTAAAATTCAGAGGCTGCCCACTCAGGTGATGGCAAGAAGCAAAGTGACTGGCATTGTTGCCAAAAAAAAAAAAGTTACCTGTGGGATGGTGTTCATCCGGTTGTACCTCTGCACCAGCTCATCCTTCGAGGGCATCCGATGCTGTCCCTTCCCCATCCCTGCAGGGGTGAGAGAAAGAAGATACATGCCATGATTATGATGATGCTGGGGGTAAAATGGTTCCCAAGCGAGTGAGGAACGCATTCTAGCCGCTTTGTGGAGGGTGACGCCGTGGAGCGAGAAAACAACAACACAACAAACTGCAATCAATGAAATCGCAACAGATAGTTGTGTGAAAACAAGACAAAAAAAGCTACCCAGTAGTCCACCCCGCCCAGGACTGCAAAGACCCACCAGGAAAAGGACTCCCTCTGGGCTTCCCTGCAACCTCATGTTGGAGGATCATACATGCCAAGATTTTGACTGCCGAAGGTGTGCAGCTATCGTCCTCCCTGGTGGCCCCTTGCTCAGTTGCCCAGGCCACTGGAATTTGGGCTGCATTCCTTAGAACACTTACCTGGGAGTAAGCCTCATGGGATATTATGGGCTTACTTCCAAGTAGAACTGCTTAGAATTGCTCCCCACACCCCATGGAGGCCTTGCGTGCTGCTTCAGATCATGGGCAAGGCCGTCAGATTGCAATGTGACAAGCAAACTTGGAGGAGAAGAGATTCGATTTATATCCTACCCTTCACTTGGAGTCTCAGAGCAGCTTACAAACTCCTTTCCCTTCCCCTCCCCACAACAGACACCCTGTAAGGTAGGTGGGGCTGACAGAGCTCTCTCGTGGACAGCTTTTAAAAGACTTGTGACTGACCCAGCACTCTTAACCACTACACCAAACTGGTAATATGTATCCTTTCACCCATCTCTCAAAACCTAATTCATGGCAATGATGATCACCACTGCCACCAGTTTACGGCGATGAAACCAATCGCTAAAAGCCATCTCTCAATGTCTGGCAATACATGGCTGATACCCATGACTCTCAGGCCAGATTTACAATGAAGGGATACAGGGTTGCCATTTCCCCACCGCCGGTGGGAGAACCCCCGCTGGTACGCCCCTGCTGCCCACTAGCACTCACTAGAGGGGCAGGAAAAATGGGTGGGGACAGTGTTCTTCTGATGCCACAACATCACTTCTGGCTATGTAACCGGAAGTCGTGTCAATACATCATGGGACGCTCTAGGATTTACTATGAAGATAGGTTTCAGAGAATAACCATGTTGGCCTGCAGTGGAACAAATAGATTCGAGTCCAGTTGCACCTTAGAGGTCAACAAGTTTCAGGGTATAAGATACCAACAAAGGGAGCTGTCGTGGGTCAGCCAGGGCCCAGCAGTAGTGAGGACTCCTCAGGAGAAGAGGAGCCCCGTGCAGCCAGCTCTGAGTCAGCAGAAGCTGGCAAGCGGAAGCTACAGGCTTGTCAGGATTCCCAGCCAACAGCTGGTGCAAAGCCATGGACACCCTCAGTTGAGTGTTCCCAGCCTTACAGCTTCACCCACACCCTTAGAGCGCCGTAGACGGAGGTTACGAACAGAACTATGGGAGAGACAACAAAGTGCACGCCTCCTGGCCCAAAGTCAGCTGCTTACTGACAGCAAAGAGGAGTGATTGCAGGATTACTCCCAAGGCAGCTGGCTGCAAGCCTAACCACTAAGCATGTGGCTATAAAAACCAGCCGAGGGAGGCTGTTAGGCATGGAAGCAACAAGTTGAATTCCCTCAGATTTGGTGGCCACTGAATCAGATCCTGCCTTGTTCCTGTGACTCCTCAGACCATCTACCTCTGCCTCTTAGACCTACTCCGGACCAACTCTTTGATGACCCTTGGACTTCTAGACCTTGCTTTTCAGACTGACCTCTGGATCAGTTACTTGACAACTTGCTGTTTCCGTGCAATGACCTTCGGACTATGCCAAAGTCTCTCCAGATGATCTCATTGCACTGGGAGATTCTCTACGGGAGTAGATGCTGTCCGATTCAATAGACTGGATTCAAGACACTGAGGACTTTGAAAGGCTTACACACAGCCTAGCACCAAAATCTTGAATCCTGCATTTCAATATTGGTGAAATAAGCTCACAATCATTTCAATATTGGTGAAATAAGCTCACACCTGCTCATGCTAGACTGCAGTCTAGCCGCGGTGTCATGCACATACTGATGTTTTCAAGCCTTATTCATCAGTATTAATCATATTCCTTAGCAGATCTATTCAACGATGATTTGTTGTCCAAAAGGCAATGGGGGCGGGGACAAAAACTTATTTATTTGTTTGCTTTATTTATATCCTGTCTTCCTCCCTAGCGGGGGCCCAAAGCAGCTTACATTGTTCTTCCTCTCCCCCATTTTACCCTCACAACAACCCTGCGAGGTAGGTTAGGCAGAGAGGGTGTGACTGACCCCAGGTCACCCAGCAAGCTTTCATGACAGAATGGGGATTCAAACTTCCCATCTGAGGAGGAGGAGGAGTTGGAGGACTTGGGTTTTATACCCCACTCTTCACTACCTGAAGGAGTCTCAGAGCAGCTTACAATCACCTTCCCTTCCTCACCCTGCAACAGACACCCTGCGAGGTAGGTGGGGCTGAGAGAGCTCTGAGAGAACGGTGACTGACCCAAGGTTACCCAGCCAGCTTCATGGGGAGGAGGAGTGGGGAATGAAGCCTGTTTCTCTAGATTAAAGTCCACTGCTCTTAACCACTACCCCAGGGTAAAGGAAATGAGGTCACAGTACTCTGCCCTTTGATAGGTTTAAAGCCACACACACATACAACCAAAGAAAGTTGGGCCGGAGAAGACGGACAGCACAAACCACCAATTCCTATGGCCCCCAGAATCAACAAATCCCACCTCCCCCGTGCAATGAAAAGAACGCACCTCCTGGGGACGGACCGAACACCAGACCCGTTCAATGTCCCACAAACGCAATAAGGAACGTGCATCAGCAGCCGCCATGCAGAATCCGGATGCGCAATGACTGGATGAAGCAAGTGATCATAAAGGTTTAAACGGCTCCCGGCTTCGGGACCTGGCCAAGTGGGCCTACCACAGAATTTGGAATTGCACAGAAGCAGGGAGCAGTTCTTGGCCCCCACAAAGCATCAGACAGCTTCCCCAAGAGTCAGCATGTGGATGAAAACACACACACGGTGAGAGCGGGAGGAGAGAGAGCGAGAGAGCGGCTCTTGGATGCCACACAAGCATGTCCGCAGGGCAGGGGGGGGGGTTTACCGACAGATGGAAGAGGACAAGGAGAGAGCCGCTTACCTGAATATCCAAAGGAGATACTGGATATGGGGCTCAAATAGATTCCTTTGCCATAGGCTGCTCCGTGCAGCTTGCAGGAAAACACCAGCATGAGCCAAAGTCTTTTTGTTTGTTTGTTTTAGAAAGAGCCCAGGCCCAGGAAGACGGGGACAGAGCTCACAAGCTCGCCCTGAACGGCTGGTTTTTCCCCAGTCGGCCACAACTTCCTGCCTTCCATTCACACCCCACAAAACTAAGCAGGAAGGGAAAGTGTAAATCTACAAGTGAAAAGAAGGTGGAAACTCTCCCCCAAAAGTTTTTAAAGATAATATATTCCCATGAGTATCATTACTTAACTACAAGAAGCGGGACCCGTGATACTCGCGGGGGTGGGGGGAGTATTCCTAAAGCAGGGGTGGCCAAACTTGCTTAATGTAAGCGCCACACAGCAGATTGTCTGAGAGCACCAAGATAGGAACAAATATCTCACACATGTCCTCCAAGCCCACCCCCCATCCCTACCAAATGGGTTGGCTTGGAGAAGAGATTTAAAGAGACAAATGCCTTCTCCAAGCCGGCTGGCAGAGGGAGGAGGCCTTTGAGAATGCATTTAAAGTTGAAGTTGCTTTCTTTCTCTGCTTCCCACCACCTCAAGCCTACCCAGGGAGGGGAACACTGGCTGGGGAAAGGAAGACTGGGGAGGCATGCCTGTCTTTCACTTCCCAGCCACCCTGCCGGGAGCCGCACAATATGTGTGAAAGAGCCACGTGTGGCTCCCGAGCCACAGTTTGGCCACCTTTGTCCTAAAGGCTCCCGGCCTGCAGAAGCAGCTCCACATTGAGGAGGAAGCAGCTGCAGGTAAGCCTTCTCCCCCACCCCACCCCAGGCACTGGCGGCAATGCCTGAGCAGCTCCCAGCTGCTGGGCCCGCCGCAGAATTCCCAGAGTGTTCTCTGTGCATGCGCAAGAAACACTCTTTTACTTTTGGGGGGGGGGGTTAAGTATCCCCCTTATAGTTTTTAAAACTTTTCAGATTTTTCTGCCCACTTGGGGAGTGCCCCAAGTGTGCAGGAAAACCTCTCTGCCCACCAAGTGCCCCCGATGTGCGGATTTAGATATCCACACAGAGGGGGCGACTTGGCTATTAGATATATAGATACTGGATATGTGAACACAAACTAATTATGTAAGCCACTCTGAGCCTGCTATGCGGGGAGAGCGGCCTAGAAGCTGAATTAAATAAATAAATAAATACAGTGCTTCAAAAGAATGTAATGCACGTCATAGAGTCACACAAGCTACAGAAGGATGATTCTTAAAGGAAGACAATCCAACATAGTCCACAAGCACAAGCCCTCCTAGGGGTGATAGCAGTCCATAGAAAATACCGTCCCGTATACCCCCCCGATGGAGCTGAGCAGGCTCCAAAGGGCAGTGGAGGACAGGAGGGCCTAGCGTGATGTGGTCCATGGGGTCGCAAAGGGTCGGACTCAACTGTGCAACTGAACAACAAATATCCCGATGGTATCACATGAAATATTAAGACCATTTCGAAGAAAAATCCTCCATCAAAGGGCATAGTAAGATAAGGTAGGCACGGTGACCATGCACAAATCAAAAGAATATTTTGTATTAAGGGGAGTCCAAGGTCTCTTAGCAAATTCACAACTGAATGGTATCAAATCTAGCGAGCAAAAAGAGGGTATAATATTGGACAGTATTTTCTCTATGGACTGTTCTTGCCCCTGGGTGGGCTTGTGTTTGTGGACCATTTTAGATTGTATGACTTTAAGAATCACCATTCTGTGGTTCAAGTGACTTTATGACGTGCATTCCGTTCTTTTGAAGTTCTGTATGTGTTTACATATTCAGTATATTTAATATATTCCTATGAGTATCATTAAGTAAAAAGGTAAATGTTTCCCTTGCTCAAAAGTCAGTCGAATCCGACTCTAGGGGGTGGTGTTCATTTCCGTTTCCAAGCCAAAGAGCCAGCGCTGTCTAAAGAGTTTTCCGTGGTCATCTGGCAGGCATGACTAAACACCGAGGCCCACAGAACGCTGTTACCTTCCCACCGAAGCAGTATCTACTTGCAATTTCTTGCGCTCGAACTGCTAGGTTGGCAGGAGCTGGAGCCAGAGACGGGAGCTCACTTTGTCCCGCGGCACTCAGGTCTCGAACTGCCGAGCAACCAACCTTCCGGTCGGCAGCTCAGCATCTTAATCTCTGAGCCGCCACGGCCCGTATCATTACTTGTCTTTAAAAACTTTTGGGGAGAGTTTCCACCTTGTATTTCTGCCCATCAACTAGTATGCAAGAGACCATTAAAGTCAGCGTTTGACTGGATCTCCCTTTATTACAGAGCATCGATGGCTGGAAGAACAGAAGGGTTCCGAACAGAAGGGGGTGGTCTTTAGTTCCTCTCTAGTCCCTTTTGGATGGACATCTCTACAAGGCCGTGGGGAATGACTTCTCAAAGAGCCCCATGTGGGCCTATATGCTGTGGTTAACCACTGGTAGATAAGTACTCAAACCATGTCAAGCTGACTCCAAGTGAGACCATGCTGGAAACGGCCTCTGTTGTGCATTAGGTTAGACCCAACTGGCTGGAAGACGCCTACAATCCATCCTTAAAGGAAGCCAACACCCACTACGGAGCGGATCTGCCCAAACGACGGATCGGAAGGAGACAAGAATCCCATGAAGTTGTCCGCTCCAGCTATGAAGGTGCCGGTGGCCGTCTCTTACCTGCAGTTTGGTGTAGGACGCATTGACCAGCCCGTTCCGCAGGATGGAGTGCCAGTTCTCAATGTGAGAGCCACTGCAGGGCGAGAGAAGACGGGTCAGCTTGCGAGGCTGGCAACCATTCCGCACGTGGGCAGGAAGCGATGTGACGGGGAGGCGCCCACGTGCGCAATACACAGAAATTGCCTGTACAGCTGCTGGCCTCTAGAAACCTTCCCGGGCAGACCAGCTCAAAAAAACACTTGGAAGAACAACAGACAAAAAATCTGATCTCCTGGAAAGGGAAGACATTCTTATAGATATGCCCCTCCCCATGGGATAAATCTGGCTTTCCCCTTCAAACGGCATCCGTGCCGACCTCTGCCAAGCTTGGTGCCTCCTCTACCACCCTCCCCCAGCAATATTTTGGTAGGCTATTCGCTTTAGCACCATTTGTACGATAATACTTGTAAATAATCAGATTGTCATGGGGCATTTTTGCTTTGTTTATAATCGAAAAACTGCTCCAGGGAGAAGAAGGGAGGAGCTTTGCCATGCCCAGCCAATCAGCACTCTGCACTGCCCTTTCTGCTTCTAACCAGCAGGACTTTTGTTCTGCTAAGCCAGATCCTCAAAGAAAAGATGTACCTGTGATACCACAAAATAGCTTCCACGGGGCCTACGTCTCTTTCCCCTTTCTCTTCCCAGTTGGTATTTGGGGTGAACGCAGGTTATAGGAAGGTAACTAGGCTGTGTAGTGGTTAAGAGCGGCAGACTCTAATCTGGAGAAACGGGTTTGATTCCCCACTCTTCTTCCACACAATGCCAGCTGGGTGACCTTGGGCCAGTCACAGTTCTCTCAGAGCTCTCTCAGCCCCACCTCCCTCGCAGGGTGTCTGTTGTGGGGAGAGGAAGGGAAAGGAGACTGTAAGCCACTCCGAGACTCCTTCGGGTAGTGAAGTGTGGAGTACAATAAACAAATCATCTTCTTTTTCTTCTCCAGTCATCAGCCAAAATGATGTCTCCTCCAGAAGATGAAGAAGTGTTGTTTAAGTGCGCGGACTCTAACCTGGGAGAACCGGGTTTGATTCCCCACTCCTCCACATGCAGCTGCTGGATGACCTTGGGCAAGCCATACTTCTGTCACAGCTGTTCTGGAAAGAGCAGTTCTTGAAAGAGCTCTCTCAGCCCCACCTACCTCACAGGGGGTCTCTTGTGGGGAGGGGAAAAGAAAGGCGTATGTAAGCTGCTCTGAGACTCCGAGTGAAAGGCAGGGTATAAATCCATTCATCTTCTTCTTCTCCTCCTCCTCCTCCTTCCCCCCACTTATTCTACCTTTAGGAGTCTCATAGTGGCTTACAATCACAATATCACCACCCTTAGTCGTACTTGTAGGAAATGGAGCAGGACAGAAATTAAATATATCATTGTTTATTATTACCTTCCTCCCCTCACAGCAAGAACCTTGTGAGGCAGGTGGGGCTGAGAGAGTTCTGAGAGACAGGCCCAAGGTCACCCAGATGGCTTCATGTGGTGGAGTGGGGAATCAAACCCGGTTCTCCAGAGTAAGAGTCCACCACTCTTAACCACTACACCACACTGGCTCACATCCCCAGACTAGTTACCTTCCTATAACCTGCATTCACCCCAAATACCAACCAGTCCTGCTGTAGACAACAATCCACGCAATCCAAGACCGCAAATTCTGGTCAAGTTTAGTTTCATTCTCTGTTTGGATCTCACTCGTTCGGCACCTAACCTTTCCCCCTAACAGCCCCTCCTCAAACAGGTGTTTCATTTCCTCACTTTTTCTCTTCCTGAGTTTGCGCGATCCACGTTCGAACACTAGGCCAAATCCGACATTTGGTAAATTAAGAAGGTGCCAAGGGGAAATGGGCATGACAAGGATATCCACCAATCCAATAATTCTGTGATGGCTCCAGTCATGATCGAGGAGAAGAGGGGCAAAGGAGGGATGTGGGACAGAGGGGGACTTCTGGCTATACCAAAACTGCATGCGCTCGTAACCGGTTCAGTGAGTTATAAGGTGCAGGGCCAAACCAAGAGTGACAGGGCCACCAGTTGGATGTCTGTCCCACTTAAACTGAGTTGTGTACAGCTTACTTTAATAGCAAAAGGAGTAGACAAAAGTGCTGGGTTGTGCTTAAAACTATTTACTAACCAAAACGATCTACAAGATTGAGGCCCCTTTCATATTTACTATTCTAAACCAGATGTTATCCACTGCTGGCCTAGTTCCAAGTAGGGTATGCAAAAAACCCCAGTATTTTTTTCGGTTCCGGTATACTGAACCCAAAAAAATCGGTATATTCCGGCATTCCCGAATCCCAATATTGTTATGGGATGCTCTGGGAACTGTCCGTTGCCACCGCTGCTGGGGGGAGAGAAGGCTTGGCTGGCCAGCCTCGCCGCCGCCACCACCACCACCGGGGGGGGGGGGGGAGGGAGAAGGGCTCACCTACTGCTACTTCCTCCTCCTCCAGAGCTCTTCCGGCTTCAGCATGCCTTGAGCTGTGGGGAATACTCCCCCCCCCATGAGTATCGCGGGTCCCACTTCTTGTAAAATACTATTTTTGTAAAGTAAATTTGTATTTACTGATGATTGGTCTTAAATTTTGTATCCTTCAAGATGTAAAAGCACCTGCAGCCAATTAGACGTGCTGAGTCAGAGAAATTTGGTGAGTTTTTTTGAATAGATACCACTGGTGGTCTAACAAACCAGATATTACTTGATGGTTTAATAAATAAGACTGTATCCAGCAGCAAGCTGGGAGTCTATATAACGAATAACAATGGAATATTAAAACCTGAGGGAATCATTGTAAGACCAGCATGCTAAAATGGTTGGGGAGACTTTTTAAAGAATCGTATATTTTAGTAAGGATACTGTATTGTAGCTATGGGGGATCTGCCTTGATGAAGCGTTGAAACGGGGCCCGAGCCATCCCACTGTGGAAACTGCAGGAGGTGCTATGTTAAACTATAAAATGGGGGGGGGGGGGGAAGAAGAAAAACGGACCACAAAATGGGACTGTTTGCACTAATGTATCTATTGGCACGCATTCACTCTTAGAAGTTTGGTGGAATGTTTGTAAACAAAAAACTTTTGTTGTTCGTGAAAAGGTGAAGGAGTTTTACACTAAGTTTTGATAATACAAAGATATTGTATCACACCTGTGATCTCTCTTACTTTTGACTCATTCAGCCTGGCTGGATTACAAAGCTGGGGTGGAAATGACATCACATGACACAGACTGGAAGTGACACATCACGTGACCCAGGCAGGAAGTGATGTGGGCCTCTTCCTGTGGCTGCTTGCATGTCTCAGCCCACCCTATTCAGCCACTACCTCAACAGGATTGCTCAGGCCGGAAGTGACAGATCACATGACCCAGGCAGGAAGTGATGCGGGCCTCTTCCTGTGGCTCCACCTCTATTCCTCGCCTCTCTCCTGTCTGCTCCTCTTACTATTAAAGAACAATCCCTCACCTCCCTAATTCCTACGCAAATGGAATGCACGTGAAAAGAAACCTGGGTCTGCCGCCGTCACATCTAAGCTTGGCCCTTTGCCTGAGGGAAGCAAAACAACAAAAAGGCAGCAAAACTGGGGGAGAGGAGAGGCCAGACTTACTGGAAGGCGAAGGTGCTGCCATACAGTTTCTTGGCTGTCCGGAAGCGAGCCTCCTTAGCAGGGGGGCTGCTCAGCAGGAGGAACTGGTGTGAGGTGTGCATAAATTTCAGCTGCTACCAAGGGAAACAGGCCCACAAAGAAGGGGGAGCGGAGAGGAGAGAGGACCAAAAGCAGACAGAGAGAGACAGACAGACAGAGAGAGAGAGAGAGAGAGAGAGAGAGAGAGAGAGAAAGAGGGCCATCATGCAAGGAAGTTTCCAGCAGGCAGTTCCTTCCCCAAATCCAACCGTTTGCCCTTCTCTCCATACTAATCTCTCATTCAAAAACAAAGGCTGGAGGAACGGAACCTCCACGTTTAGGAGCAGTATATCTCTAAATACCTGTTGCTGGGACGCAACAATAGGGGGAAGGCTTTGTGTGTAGACATCCAGTTTGGCCACCATGTGAATCAGGATGCTAGACAAGACGGACCACTGGTCTGATCCGGCAAAAAGGCCCAAGCGCATTTAAGGGCCACTTAAAGGAAGGTGTAACTTTTCCTATCACAGCGCCACAGGTAAAGCAGCACCTGTAGGACTTCTCCTTGGCACCTTAATGGCACAGGCGCATCCTTCAGATAGAGTCCAGAGTCGTCTATACAGT
The DNA here is from genome assembly GCA_029233225.1 of Lepidodactylus listeri. Classification (NCBI taxonomy): domain Eukaryota; kingdom Metazoa; phylum Chordata; class Lepidosauria; order Squamata; family Gekkonidae; genus Lepidodactylus; species Lepidodactylus listeri. The sequence goes on along the minus strand of JARCFY010000021.1, from coordinate 27,506,527 downwards.
GCATCATGTGCTCGTTCTCCAACTGAGCATACCCCCCGCTTCTGGCGTTTGTTGACTTTGTGCCGAAAATATTACAGCTTAAGTCCCTGTATCATGGAAACCGTAACCAAGCAAATCTCGCTGGCAAGGCAGCAATAAAGTTTGGGATGAAGGGGTCCAGAGGAAGTTCTTTTTTCCCTCCAGCTCGTCAAGTTTAGGTATATTATGAGACAAGCTCCGCTGTCCCAGAAGTCCATGCTCAGCTCGGAACGAAGACAAGATTGCGAAGGAGGGGAGGCGCGGCCCACTTACCCTGCTGAGAGGTAGCTTGACAATGTGGGATCTGTTGCTGGAGATTATCCTGGAGAAAACAAGTCACCTGTTAGCACATCGGAGAATCCATGCTGCTCATTTAATCCCACTGAAGCCCAGCCTGCGAGACGTTGAGCGGCGCTGTGGCTACTACAGCCTACCACGTGCTCTAGAAGAGCAAGTGATTGATCTTTCTGTCCCTGGGGATCTGTTTGGCATCAGTTGGGGCAACACCTCTGTGGTATTATCTCATTGTGGAAAACCAGTGAGAACACAGGGAAGAGAACTTGGGTGTCAGCCTCGGAGCGGAGTTAGCTACTCAATTTCTCAATTCAGTGTGGTGCTGTTTGAAGGTAAAATAGGAAAGGGGGGACCCGTAGAAGCCACCTTGAGCTCCTTTGGAGAAGGACAGGATAAAAACACATTACGTTCCTCAGTCCAGGCTAGCCCGATCTTGCCAGATCTCAGAAGCTAAGTAGGGTTAGTACTCAGTAGGGTTAGTACTCAGATGAGAGACCAAGGAAGTCCTGGGTCACTAGGTCAACACAGGCAGTGGTAAACCATTTCTGAACGTCCCTTGTTTTGATAACTCTACAGGGTTGCATGTAAGTCAGCTGAAATGCTCCCGATAAGCTGTGGAGTCTTGTGAGCAAAGATTCTGCTTTATGAGCTACTGGCATTAAAGTTTTGAGCAAGCAATTTGGCTGCTGCCTACATTAGCTTGCTCTGGAGCCATCCTTCCGGAGCGAAGACACAAATGTGTGAGCCGAAGGCTAAAAAACTGTGAGCTAGCTCACACTCACTCAGCTTAGAGGGAACACTGGCTGCGCCCTGATGGCACTTTCCACCACTGAGCGCAAATGTTTTCCCGTTGTCAGCTCTACTGCAGGGACTTGGGAGCTCTAACTGTTTGCAGAATTTCTGGCTGGATCCCCTCTGTGATGCTTCCAGCTCTTGAAGTACCATTTTATTTCTTACCACCAAATATGTTTCGAGATTTACAGCTTGAAACACTGAAGTTTTGTGGAACAGATTTCACTGTGAGTTTGCTTAGGATCAGTCTCAGATCTCCAGTGAAATTAAACTAACTTTACTTATATCCTGCCTTCTCTCCCCAGTGGGGACCCAAAGCAGCTGACAGCGTTCTCCTCTCCTCTATTTTAGCCTCACAACAACCCTGTGAAGTAAGTTAGGCTAAGAGGGTATCATTGGCCCAAAGTCTCCCAGCCAGTTTCCATGGCATGAATGGGGATTTCAACCTGGGTTTTCCAGATCTTAGTTGAACAGTTTAACACCATGCTGGTGTACCTGGATTACCTCCATCACTGTCCCTCACTGCCCATCTAGATCCTCCATCGCTGTCCCTCACTGCCCATCTAGATCCTCCACTGCTGTCCCTCACTTCCCATCTAGCTCCTCCATCACTGTCCCCACCTAAATCCTCCATCGCTGCCCCTCACTTCCCACCTAAACCCTCCATCGCTGTCCCTCACTTCCCACCTAAATCCTTCATCGCTGTCCCTCACTTCCCACCTAGATCTTTTCAGTGCCCACGAAACATTTTCTTTCCCCACTGGCACTTCTTCAATGAAGGCCTCGTAGGAATCTCTGCCCCATAATGTCACTGTCTGCCTTACCACTGAAGAAGAGGGTGGGCCAGAGGATCCAACTTGTCCATTTGTTTCTTGATCTCCAAGTAGGAACCCTGTCAGGAAAAAACATCCAAATCACAACCAGCACTAGCCCCTCAGCACAGCCAGCAGAAACTCATAACAAAGGAGGAGGAGGAGGAGGAGGAGGGGAGATTAGATTTATACCCCGCCCTTCACTACCCAAAGGAGTCTCAGTGCGGCTTATAATCTCCTTTCCCTTCCCCTCCCCACAACAAGACACCCTGGGAGGTAGGTGGGGCTGAGAGAGCTCTCTTGAGAACTGCCCTTGAGAGAACAGCTCTGAAAGAATTTATGACTGACCCAAGGTCACACCAGCAGCTGTATGTGGAGGCAGGGGGAATCAAACCCGGTTCTCCCAGATTAGAGTCCGCACTCCTAACCACCACACCAAACTGGCTCTCTCAGTTAAGTAAAACCAGGGGATGGCCACGTAGACCGCACATTGTTTGCAAAACGCACCACATCCTGATCTTGGATCAATCCTTGTGCACGCGTGTGCATGCACTAAATGGGGGTGGAGCTTCATATACTCTTGATTCAGGACTTCTCTGTTCTTCAGGGATCAAGCATCGAATGGCAACATTACAGAGAAAGAGGTAAATGCCATGTTAATGGGTTTTCCGTGATGGTATTTAAACTGCCTCCAAGCAGACAGAGGCGTCAAGGAGGACATGGAAGTTTGCAACAGATTCAGTGGAACCTACTTGGGTCATCTCACGGATTGACATGACGCTATCCAGGGCTTTCTGCAATCGCTCGTAGTTCTTCTTCTGTGAGAGCAAAAGAAGGGGAGAAGGGATCTGGTCACGTTTTGCCAGATCATCACCAAGGAAACCACCAGGGCAGGTCTGGATCCCTGCCACGGTGGCACACAGGAGAAGCGCTGTACGTCGTCTTCCTCTCCTCCATTTTATCCTCACAACAACCCCATGAGGTAGGTTAGGCTGGAAGAACGTGACTGGCCCAAGGTCACCCTGCCAGCTTCCGTAGCAGAGTGGGGATCTAAACCTGGGTCTCGTGGATTCTAGTCCAACACTAACCACTACACCTCAGTGGCCCTCTGCAGGGCTGCTGTGAATAGGATTGACTCAAGACTGGGCACACTGAGATCAGGTCATCGTGGCTTGCCACTGGCAAGCAGAAGTTTTAAAAACTCATTGTTTGATTTTGGTGACAGCAGTACGGTTAGTTGGACTGTAATGTGCCATTTTGCTAGCCCAACTTCATAAATGCCCATGCCGGGCTCTGCATGTCAACCAAATCCTGACAAAGCCTTGGAATACTTTGGGGAAGGGCTGTGGCGCAGTGGAATAGCTTCTGCTTTGGATGCAGAAGGTCCCCGGTTCAATCCCCAGCAACTCCAGTTAAAAGGACCAGGCAGTAGGTGAGGTGAAGGACCTGTACTGGAGACCCTGGCTGAGTGGTAGAACATCTACTTTTCATGCAGAAGCCTTAATCCCCAGTATCTCCAATTGGAAAGATCAGGTCGTGGGGGATGTGAAAGACCTTTACTGGAGACCCTGGCTGAGTGGTAGAACATCTACTTTTCATGCAGAAGCCTTAATCCCCGGTATCTCCAGTTCGAAAGATCAGGTCGTGGGGGATGTGAAAGACTTTTACTGGAGACCCTGGCTGAGTGGTAGAACATCCACTTTGCATGCCGAAGGTCCCAGTTCCAGTCCCTGGCATCTCCAGTTAAAAGGACCAGGCAGCAGGTGATGTGAAGGACCTCTACTGGAGACCCTGGATGAGTGACAGAGCATCCGCTTGGCATGCAGAAAGTCCCGGGTTCAATCCCTGGCATCTCCAGTTAAAAGGACCAGGCAGCAGGTGAGGTGAAGGACCTGTACTGGAGACCCTGGCTGAGTGGTAGAACATCTACTTTTCATGCAGAAGCCTTAATCCCCAGTATCTCCAATTGGAAAGATCAGGTCGTGGGGGATGTGAAAGACCTTTACTGGAGACCCTGGCTGAGTGGTAGAACATCCACTTTGCATGCAGAAGGTCCCAGTTCCAGTCCCCGGCATCTCCAGTTAAAAGGACCAGGCAGCAGGTGATGTGAAGGACCTCTACTGGAGACCCTGGCTGAGTGACAGAGCATCCGCTTGGCATGCAGAAAGTCCCGGGTTCAATCCCTGGCATCTCCAGTTAAAAGGACCAGGCAGCAGGTGATGTGAAAGACCTCCGCCTGAGACCCTGGAGAGCCACTGCCAGTCAGAGTAGTCAGCACTGAGGGTGGGGGCCCAATGGCCTATCCCAGTAAAAGACAGCTGCCTTGTGCCTGCCGACTCGTACCAACCTTGGGGTTGAAGGCAAGGGTCTTGGGATCACTGGGATCCACAACGGAGGGGTAAGGCTCAAAGATGATGCTCTTGCGCGGAGACTCCAAGGCCGCTCGACACATGGCCACTAGGAGGTCCACCACCTGGGGGAGAAAATGAAAGAGAACAGTAGAAAGGACCAGGAAGGCACTGTTGCATCCCAAGACCTCATTCAGTCTCCCGCCTCTGCCCTGACAACCCAGCCAGAGACAATTAGGTATGTTGTTTCCATGAAGAAAAACCAGAGGATCCTGTGGATTCTTTAGTGTGAGAGGCAGTATGGAGAGATGCTGAGAAAGGGTCAAGCATAATTAATCTCCCTTTCATGGATGGGAGAGGCGAGGCCACCTTCCCAAGTGGCTCTCCCAGTCAACTTGCCCTTGTCTTCCCAGCCGGCAGCTTATAGGTGTGTGACGGGCCATCGAGTCACTTCCAATTTATGGAGACCCTATGAATGATTAGATGAAGGCGGAATGAAAAGTGGTGGAAGAAGCATTCGCAGTTTGAGATACGCAGATGACATCGCTGGCAGGAAACAGAGAAGACCTGGAATGACTCCTGACGAAGGTTAAAGCGGAAAGCACCAAAGCAGGATTACAGCTGAACATCAAGAAGACAAAGGGAATGACTACTGAGACACGATTTTAAGGCTGACGATGAAGACATGGATATTGTTCTAGAATCAGGGGTGTCAAATTCATTTCTGACGAGGGCCAGATCTGACATAAATGTCACTTTGTCGGGTCGGGCCATGGGCGCCATGAAACGTAATGCCAGGTACCGGAGATATAAACTCTATAAAGGACAGCAGCTGGTAAGCTCCGAGTAGTTGTAACCTCACTGCAAGGCCCCATGGGCTGGGAGGGGGGTGCAAAGGAAAACCCATCTGGGTGGACTGGAGAGCCAGCGGTACAGCACTGGGCAGATGCTCCCACGCTGCTCGACTGCTGCAGACGAGGTTGTTCCGCCATGCTGAAGCCACAATCAGAATGGCTTCGCCCACTCCCCCCCCCAGCAGTCCTCCTGTTCCCTCCTTTGCACTAGTTGCTCACGGGCCACAGAAGAACCCTGGATGGGCCGGTTCTGGCCCCCGGGCCTTATGTTTGACACCCCTGTTCGAGATTTTCTATTCCTTGGCTCCATCATCAACCAAAAGGGTGACCGCACCCAAGAAGGAGACTGAGACTGGGAAGGGCAGCCACGAAGGAGTTAGAAAAGATTCTTCAGTGTGAGAAGTGTGAGGACCAAGATCAAGTCAATGCATGCTGTAGTATTCTCCACTACTATGTACAGGTGTGAAAGTTGGACAATGAAAAAAGCTGATGCACTTGAAATGTGGTGTTGGAGGGGTGTTTCACGGATCCCGTGGACTGCCAAAAAGACAAATCAGTGGAGTTCTACATCGGACCAAGCCTGAACTCTCCCTCGAAGCTAAACTGACTAAACTGAGGCTATTGTTCTTTGGTCACATCATGAGAAGACAAGAGTCGCTGGAAAAGACAATAATGCTGGGAAAAGGTGAAGGCAGCAGGAAAAGAGGAAGGCTCAACGGGAGATGGATGGATCCAATCAAGGAAGCCACAAAGGCCCTCGGTTTGCAAGACCTGAGCAAGGCCGTTAACGGGACCATGTTTTTGCTGTCATTAATTCATAGGGTTACCATAGATAGTTAGCAACTTAACGGCATGTAACACACACACTATGAATTGGGTGCACACCGGATTGGGGAGCATTGGAAGATCCCCCAGAACATAGAGCTAGCCTTAAACAAAGTGTCTTCTTAACTTCCCTAAGGGAACTGTATCCAAAACCAAACATACATGCTGGTAGAAAGGGATGTCTTCATGCATACAGAAAAAGAGTTATTACAAGCCCTCCAAAGTAACAAACACAGTCCTGAAAACTAAGCTGGGACTCTGGACAGCAATTGTCCAGTGTTCCCTCTAAGCTGAGTTAGTGTGAGCCAGCTCACAGTTTTTTTAGCCTCCAGCTCACAGATTTTTGGGAAGGAGGGCTCCAGAGCAAACTGATTTATGCCGTCGCCAAATCACTCGCTCGCAACTTCAATGCCAGTAGCTCACCAAGTAGAATTTTTGCTCACAAGACTCCACAGCTTAGAGGGAGCATTGCTCTTGTCTGTTTTCACAGGTCTTTCTTCTATCCGCCTTCTGAGACTGGTGCGCATCCCCCCCTCCTGGTTTGTCGCTCAGCCCAGCTCACCTCCGCTCCCGTGGCCACTTCCTCCGCTGCTCCGGACATCACGCCCAGCGTGTAGAAGGAGAAGACGCAGAGCTCTCGCGTGCACACAGCTGGCTGCGGGGAGACAAAAGCCATATGGTTAGCGAGAGAAAGTCCCACCCACTTTGCAAGGCAAGCTCAGTTCCCCTCGGGTGGGCAGCCTGAAGACGCCAGTCCGCTGTCAGTGCGGCACCTCTTGGATTTGGGATTCTTTCCATTTCTGTTCGGAGCGAAAGAACATTTCTAGAAAAGGAGCGGAAGGAAGTCGAACTGGTGATTAGCGTCGGTCCAATTCTGTCTGAAGTTACATCAATTTAAGGCCATTGAGACCTGGGGTCTCATAAGTGCAATGTCAAGGCAATCCTTGCGCAAACTCTGAAAAATTAGCACTTGGACCCCTGTTTGTAGCCACCCGGAGATATGAGACAATTCAAGGCCCACGGCTTTGATTGTATCGCCACAACCTCACGGGCTTTTAACTCAGTTTCCAGTTCTTTCTAGGGCAATTCTATATCCTTCCTATATGTAAAGGTTGAGGAAATTCTGTTCCACTGTACCTGAAAGAGTGTGCGCGCACCAAAGCTTATACCTTGAAAAAATCTTTGTAGGTCTCAAAGGTGCCACTGGACTCAGACTTTGTTCTTGATGGAGAGAACTCCTCGTGAGCCTTCAGCCCGAGCTCTCAACATCTGTGAGGATAACCATTCCAAGTGGAACCTGCCTCAACTTTTCCCATTTGGGCTGCTAGACCGAGGAACTGGCGCCTAAAAAAGGAAGCAGGAAGTACCTTCAGCATGGACCCGTTCTGGAAGACATGCTGTTCGTCGCACACCACGCAGTATTCGTTCAGGGTCGGAATCCTCTGCTCTGCGTACTTCATGATCTGGGTGAGGACATAAGAGGTTCAGATCAGCTTATCAAATACCTCTTCACGCTCTCTCTCCCCCCCCCCCCCTTCCCCATCAGCCTGATCGAAGGATCTGTTGAGGAAGCCGCTTTCCCACCGGTTCATCTCGTATTGTAGAGCTAAACCACAAAGATGTGTTTCAGGGGCACTTTCACACGCACTAAATAACTCCTGCTTTGACAAAATGGTGTGGCAAAATTTGGGAACAATTCCATCATGAGCGAGATCTCTAACTCTCTGGAACAAAAGCAAACCGATTCTATCAAGGTCTATTCCAAATCTGTACTTCTCAGGTCTCCAGTTCTGAGACATATGGTGAAAACAGACCTAATTCCCCCCTACGCTCCTAGCTGCATTTCTAACAATAATAGTCTTGTTTTAGGATTAGGACCTCTTAAGAACATAAGAACATAAGAGAAGCCAATGTTGGATCAGGCCAGTGGCCCATCCAGTCCAACACTGTCACACAGTGGCCAAAAATACCAGGTGCCATCAGGACGGCCAGGGCACTAGAAGCCCTCCCACTGTTGCCCCCCCCCCCCCCAGCACCAAGAACTGACGATCGCTCACCTGGACCAGAAAGCCGTATTCCAAGGTAGGAATGTTTTTGCAGTGGCCGCCAACCTGCAGAGAAAGAGACCGGGAAAGTCCCGCCACATTACTTTGTACCTGTTCGCTCATCCCTCCTTGAACCTATTTCCACCCCCCCCCCCAAGAATGCCTCAAGGATCAAGTTACAGCAAATAAAACCTGCATCAAAGAAAATATATTGATTATATGGTGCACATAATAATATAATTTAAAAAATTTAAAACATGGGGCTTGAGTATCAAGCTACATTAAGAATAATCAAGAGTAAGCTTGACATCAGCTGTTACAATTTCCTACCCAAAGCTGATGTAAATAGATGTACAGTTGAGAGCCAGTTTGGCGTCGTGGTTAGGACACTCCTCCACTTGCAGCTGCTGGTGTGATCGTGGCTCAGTCACAAGTTCTTTCAGAGCTGTTCTCTCAAGGGCAGTTCTGGAAAGAGCTTTCTCAGACCCAGCTACCTCTCAGGGTGTCTGTTGTGGGGAAGGGGAGGGACAGGGATTGTAAGCCGCTCTGAGACTCCTTCGGGTAGTGAAGGACAGGGTATAAATCCAATCCCTTCTTCTTCTGCTACTTCAGCCATTCATCAACTTTGGGTAGGAAATTACAACCGCTTATGTCAAGCTTATTCTTGATTATTCTTAATGTAGCCTGATACTCAAGCCCCATGTTTTAATTTTTTTAATTATATTATTGTTTACACCATACAAGAAATATATTTCCTTTGATACAAATTTTATTTGCAGTAGCTTGACCCTTAAGGCATTCTTAGTATATTTCAGGATGAGTTTGTTTCCCCCTTCCCCTTTGTCTTGTATTTTTCCCCTTCATGCACTCCTTTCCCAGGAGACCCGCTCGGAACCACTGTTCCCTCTAAGCTGAGTTAGCGTGAGCCAGCTCACGGTTTTTTAGCCTCTGGCTCACACATTTTTGTCTTAGCTCAGGAAGGATGGCTCGTCTAGGGCAAACTAATTGATGCAGGAGCCAAATGGCTTGCTCACAACTTTAATGCCAACAACTCACAATGTAGAATTTTCGCTCACAACACTCCACAGTTTAGAGGGAACATTGCTTGTCACCCATATTCCATGCAACAGAGTTGTTGAAAAACTGGTCTCAAAACCACCAAGATTCCTATGCTGGGTCCTCCTACTGAGGCTGAGGAAAACAGAAGCTCACAAACAGCTCTCTAAGCGAAAGACCTTTATTTATTAAAAAATTATTTCCATTTTGTATATGGTCACGGAGAGGAAGGGAGGGATGGCAGTCGGAAATAACTCTGGGAGACAGTTAGGTGTTGTAGTTACTCTCTGGAACAAAAGCAAACCGGTTACTCTCTGTAGTTACTCTCTGGAACAAAAGTGAACCGGTTCCGTCAAGGTCTATTCCAAATCTGTACATCTCAGGTCTTCAGTTCTGAGACATACGGTGGAAACAGACCTAATTCCCCCCCTACGCTCCTAGCTGCATTTCTAACAATAATAGTCTTGTTTTAGGATTAGGACCTCTTAAGAACATAAGAACATAAGAGAAGCCAATGTTGGATCAGGCCAGTGGCCCATCCATTCCCACACTCTGTGTCACACAGTGGCCCAAACCCAGGGGCCATCAGGAGGTCCACCAGTGGGGCCAGAACCCCAGCAGCCTTCCCACTGTGGCCCCCCAAGCACCAAGAATACAGAGCATCACTGCCCCAGACATAAGAACATAAGGGAAGCCGTGTTGGATCAGGCCAGTGGCGCATCCAGTCCAACACTCTGTGTCACACAGTGGCCAAAAACACCAGGTGCCCTCAGAACATCCACCTGCAGGGCTAGAACTCCAGAAGCCCTCTCCCTGTTGCCCCCTCCCCCCAGCACCAAGAAGACAGAGCATCACTTGCCCCAGACAGAGTGTTCCATCTACCCCTTCTGGCAAATAGCCACTGATGGACTTCTGATCCATATGTTTATCCAATCCCCTCTTGAAGCTGTCTATGCTTGTAGCCGCCATCACTTCCTGAGGCAGTGAATTCCACATGACCATTTGGGTGAAGAAGGACTTCCTTTTATCCGTTCTAAGCCTACTGCTCGTTAATTTCATTGAGTGCCCAGAAGTTCTTGTATGGTGAGAAAGGTACTTCTTCCTCTAACATCTCCATCCCATGCATGTATTTCTTTCTCTGCCTCCTCTCGCCCATGCATAATTTTGTAAACCTATATCATGTCATTTGGGAGACCCCAGGTTCGAATCCCCATGTGCTGTGGAAGCTCGCTGGGTGACCTTGGGCCAGTTGCACCCTCTCAGTCTACCCTACCTTGCAGGGCTGTTGGAAGGATAAAGTGGAGAAGAAGCCGCTTGGGGATGAAGCTTGGGAAAGGAAGTAAAATGGAATAGGTGCCGTTCTGGTGCTGTAGGCAAGCTTGAACTCATTACTCTTCCCACTGGCATGATCAAGATCTTGGAAGCATCACCCAGACAGAGGACTGAAAAGTTCAAGGTTCTGTCCTGTCCCAAGGAGATTTCACCCGTCTCTTCCTGGGCCTGCATTGCCGATGGCTGGGTATGGACCTGGTTGGATGCCCGTCATCTCCCAAGCAGCTGATGGCTAGGAATGAGCTGAGCCCCTGCAGCACACCAGGGCCTTCCTTGCTGTATCACCTCCATCCCAATTGTCTTATTCTGTAGAGAAGCTATTAAAATATTCTGTATCCCGGGGATCCACCAGCCTGAGCCATGTGAGTCTACCTTCCATTGCGATGAAGCTGAACTATTTAAGAAGTACAGGCCCTGACTATGAATCCCCTGAGATGGACAGCTGGATCTAATCTTCCCACATATTAGGGATCCGCATATGAAAAGGAGAAGCATTGCTGGTGTGTTCTGGTAGCACCAAGAGGTTATTTTGATCCCACACTCCGGGGCAGAAATGGACATTTCTTCCCCTAGCTATGCTCATTGTTGATGGGAGACCAAAAAGGGCGACTAATGAACTACCATTCCCACAGACCCTAGTAAGGAAGACTCCCCTGCATGCAGAAATCTAGCACGTCAGGGAGGAGGGTTCTAGCCCTGAGAGGCTAGCTTTCTGATTGCATGGAGTTTTGCTTTTAAATGCAGATAGACTCTGAACACATGATTCTCCCAACTTCAGTCTTAGGGGCAGTGCACACAGCCAGAGGCAAACTGCGTGATCCCCCAGCTTGTCGAGGAGTGCCGCTCTCACTGCCAGAAAGAAAAGCCCGGACCAACCCCGAGCACAAACCCACAGCCAGCCCCCAAGGGACGCGGCTAGAGAGGAAACCCACCAGGATGTTGAATGGGGCGACACCTGCCTGGGTGCTGGGGGGGTAGCCGAACACCTCCACTTTGGGGTTCTTCATGGTGCAGGAGATGGAGCGGTTCACGAGACGGTTGACCCGCAGCTCCGGCACGCCGAGCTTGCCCTTCAGCATGGAGTCCTGGATGACGGGGAAGCTGGGAGACCTGTAGACACAAACCGATCAGTCTCTTGTCTCGGGGTGAGGAGTGGGGGGGGCTTCCTTCCGGCCTTAAGAAAGGAGCGCTGCGCAAGAAGCAAAGCCAGCCTTTTCGAAACCGGAAACATTTGCCGAATCCCCCTTTGAAAACCACCTGAAAATATTGGGTTTGGATTCATGAAATAGTGCCAAAAAAATGCTTAAAACTAATATTCCATTAATCCCTGAGTTATTTATTTCGAATATAAGACCAGAGAACTGTAGAAATGAGGACTTCTGTTTGATAATACATATAGTAACAACCGCTGGAATACTATATGCTAAATACTGGAGAAAAGAAGAGATACCTTCAGAAGATGAACTTATAAGTAAAATACTGGAAACAGCAGAAATGGATGAACTGACCTTACTTTTAAAAGGTTCACAGGACCAGAAATTCCACAACACGTGGAACAAATTTTATGCTCGGTCCGAAGAATATATCAAACAACTGAAACACGTATACCCCTTTTTACACTTAGAGAAACTTGCTTATTTTAGATATTGTTTGTGGCAGAATCTTCGATTATTTCAGTATATTAGGCTAAAATACGTTAGTTACTATAACAAAGCAGGAGACTTTCATCCTTTACTTCATAGACTTTCCTCCAAACGTTTTATGTATGAATGTTTGTATGTCTTGTATGTTCTCTATGTCTGTATAAAATAAATTCTAAATTCCAAAAAAAAAAGAAATAAAAGAGAAGAAAAAGAAAACCACCTAAACTGGTCCTCCCTGGCACGGCACCCACTGTATTTCCTTATCCCCGCTCGCTTTTCAACTGCTGCTGATAAAGCTCAAGAGGTTCTTGAATGGAACAAGACAAAAAGCGGAAGCTCTGAGTTGCTCCCTGCCAATCATAACAGAGTTTTCTTCCACCAGAATTCCAGGGGACCCTTGGGCTATGCAAGCATCACCCCTGGGATGGGGGGGGGGGGGGAGGAGAGTTCGTGAAATTTTCCAGCCTTCCACCTCAGGAGCTTCCTTTCCCGTGGATTATAATTATGAATTAGTAAACGTGTATTTATTGCCTTTGGGTTCTGAAATGGTTAAATAAATCATGTTACCAGTTTAAACAGGAAGAGAAGGTTGGGGCTCTGAAGGATTATCATGGCTTAGTATTGGAGCTCCTCAACCGAAAAGTACTGTTTATGAGGTTACCAACCCCAGGTTGGGAAATTCCTGGCGATCTGGGGGTGGAGCTTGGAAAGGGTGGGGTTTGAGGAATGGAGGACCTCAGGAGAGTATAATAATAACACAAGAAGATTTATTTATTGTACGGCAGAGTTACACACAGGGATGATGATGATGATGGACGATGATTTCTAAATTGCCCTATCCCTGTGTACACAGGGCTCTGGGCGATTTATAACAGGTTAAAAACATCCCAAAAAATACAGTTTAAAATCAACAGATCAGTCGTTCCTAATGTGTAACCAAGCTGATACAATGGGTATGCAGACCGATCAGGCAATCCCCCTGAATAGTAGTATCTAGATTTTCAGTTCTCAGTCCATTCAGTCACAGCTGGGTAGAGTTTAAAGGACTCACATCTCCCTGTAGTTTTAGCTCACCTCCTCGTGGTGCACCCTGGAGAAGTCTAAAGAGCTAGAACTTCTGGCAGCCAGACAATTGCAGGATCTCCTGGCTACACTATACACTAGGAAGTGCAAGAAGAGCCCTGCTGGATCAGACCAGTGGTCCACCTAGTCCAGCCTCCTGTCTCACACAGCGGCCAACCAGTTCCTCTGGAGGGCCAGCAACAGGGCATAGAGGCTGAGGCCTTCATTAGAAAATAAAAAGAACTCTGCTGGATCAGACCAGTGGTTCATCTAGCCACCAATTCCTCTGGACAGCCAACAGCAGGGCATAGAGGCTGAGGCCTTCCTAAGAACATCAGGAGAGCCCTGCTGGATCAGGCCAGTGGTCCATCTAAGTCCAGCATCCCGTCTCACACGGTGGCCAACCTGTGCCTCTGGAGGTCCAACAACAGGGCACAGAGGCTGAGGCCTTCCCCTGATGTTGCCTTCTGGCACTGGGATTCAGATGCTGACTGCCTTGGAATGTGGAGGTTCCCCTCAGTCACCATGGCTAGCAGCCACTGACAGGCCTCTCCTCCATGAATCTGTTGAATGCCATGAATTCCACCCCCCATAAGAGCCATTTTCTCCAGTGGAACCGATCTCGGTTGCCTGGAGATTGGTTGTAATTCCAGGAGATCACCAGGCAGGTTGGCATCCTGAACTGCTGGGCTTAGAGGAAACAGCGTCTACTTTCCAGTGACGTACGACTGGTGCCGGAAGCCCCGGCAGTGGAACTCACAAGAGGGTCTTAACAGGGGATTCTGCTCCCTGTCAGCAGCCAAGGGGAGGGGCAAAAAACAAACAAGGAGAGAAAGACCACCCAATAGGGCGAGAGCAGCCTTACTTGGGGATGGGCGAGAAGATACTGAGGCCGGCCCGGAACTTCTTGATGGTGCCGCTGGCCTTGAACCAGCTGTGCCGCTTCTCCTGCTGGGTCTTTAGGAAATCGTTGCTGAGGTGTTTCCATTGCTGCGATGTGAACATGCCCAGGATCCTAGGGGAAAGCAGAAGGTGGTTGGCAGACTGGGTTAGACCTCCGTGGCAGAGCTCTCACTCGTTCTGTTGCCCCCCCCCAGAGATTTGGCAGCATCAACAGGAAGGAAATCATATAAAATTAATAACAGGCGTGGAGGTTCCTCTTCTACCTGAGGTTTTTTTCCTTCATTACTGGCCACATGACCATCCCTCTCTGGTACATAAAGACTTAATAGATAGTTGTTGTGGATTTTCCGGGCTGTATGGCCCAGGTCTTGGCATTGTAGGACCTGACGTTTCGCCAGCAGCTGTGACTGGCATCCTCAGAGGTATAACACAGAAAGATGGAGTACTCTCTGTGTCAATGGGAGAAGAAAAACGGTAGGCAGGTAATTTATATCTACTCAGGAAGGTGGGGTAGGACCCAGTCATTATCTTGTAGGAGTTTCCCAGGCTGTGAACACGCTAATGGAGGAGCTTTCCTGAGGAGGTTCCTTTGCATATGGATTGACTGTGAGAAGAAAAATGGTAGGCAGGTAATTTATATCTACTCAGGAAGCTCCTCTATTAGCATGTCACAGCCTGGACGAGGGCCATGCATCACTGTCCTAGCTGGCACTAAAATGGAAAACCAAGCAAGCTTTCAGCTCTGACTTCCAATGCAAAGTGTATCAGATTTTCACCCTAAAGACACCAAGGAACAGAGAGGAGCTACTCCGAGCCCACTGAGGATCATGGCTAATAGGCCACCTTTCCCCCCTCACTGGGTTCCAAACGCATGCAAAAGGGCAGAAATTAGAGGTTGAGTGAGCATCAAACTCACAAGATTAGAGCTGGTACCTCTCAACACAGGTTTGCTCCTACCTCACCTGACCAGAGTTCGCTTCTCTTTTTAAAAAACGCCTCCTTGCCCTGACCTGGTTAGACCAGGGAAACCCAGTCTCATCAGATCTCGGAAGTTAAGCGGGGCCGACCCTGGCAAGTACTTGGTTGGGAGACCTCCAAAGAATACTAGGGCTCGGGAAACACTGGCCGGCTATCCAGCCACTTCTCTGAATGTCCTCCGTGCCCCAGTAGGAGTCGCCAGAGGTACATGCACACACAAAAATGTGCCACGACACATAACTTCCAGGCACACGCACACACAAAAATACCCCCCAAAAAAGCCTCCTTGCAAAGGAACGTGGTTTTAAATTTGCATTCAGTAACACAAACTGCAAGGGCCCCTTCCTTTTCCTGGAAAAGGGTCAGATCTTCCCTGCCTTGCTGTTCTTCATTGCACCCGGGGGGGGGGGGACCCTGAAGGGGAAAAAGGGGACAGGTGAATGAGCCATAAGGTAGCCATGTCAGCGAAGGCCAGATAAAGAACTGAGGGGAACGTTTCACCCAGGTGACGATCCAGCCCTGTTATCTGTGCTTTCAGCTGAAGTCTCCAAAAGTCTGTGCTCCTCGACTCATAAGGCAAATTAACCCAAACCAACCTTTAACATAGATCTTGGCATGCGTTTCTTAAAGTACAGCAGTCAGCAGTTTATGTTGTGCTTGTAGCAGACCATAGATAAGGTAGCGGTATTCTTAAAGGTATGTTAAGAAGGAAGCATAGATAGCTTTCCTATTGGTTTAGACCAGTGTTCCCTCCGAGTTGAGTTAGCGTGAGCTAGCTCACAGTTTTTGAGCCTCCGGCTCACACATTTTTGTCTCTGCTCAGGAAGTATGGCTCCAGAGCAAACTAATCCGTGCAGCAGCCAAATCGCTCGCTCACAACTTTAATGCCAGTAGCTCTCAAAGTAAAATTTTCACTCACAAGACTCCACTGCTTAGAGGGAGCATTGGTTTAGACTAGTTAGTGCAGCATTGAGTATGCATGTATTGGTTGGTTATATGTCTCTGCCTTCTTGTGATGTAAAACTTGCTGTAAGTACCAAACATGATCAACATTGCAGTTATCAGGACCTTAAACGTTCTTAGGAACACAATCTTTCCTTACTCTTGATCTAACAATGAAGAAAAGAGTTTCTACCACAGTTGTTGGTAATCACTTGGATCCCTTCTTTGAACCCAGCTAAAATTTGTAATTTCCCTCGCCTGGCCCACATACTTCTTCAGCTGTAGGCCCAGTCCAAATCCTTCCTTGTTGGACGGCTGGAAAACTTCAATGGACGGTTCTGGAGAAAGAGACCAAAGAAATCCATTAAGACATCTAAACACAGGTGAGGAAAGGAAAACATTTTGTCGCTTTTTAGTCACACAGTTCACACCCTTTGGGAAAGGGCTCAAAGAAAGACAAGACGTGGGAGAATAAATGAGAATCGTCTGCAGTCGAACCTTAGTTTTGAGGGATGCTTTTGTTTCTGAGGGGTACTTCTCGCTTTCTCCCTATACACAGAGGAATCCCTTTCCACAAATATCCCTAATTAATTATCATATGGCAGTGTATGTAGTACAGCCAAGAGATCCGAAGATTGTATGGCAGTCAGAAGGTCTAGCTCTTTTAGCATTATGCACCACTAGGTGGCGAGCTAGACTTCTGTTTTCAAGGCAAGAGACGTTTCAGAGGCGGTTTGTCATTGCCTGCCTCTGCGTCATGCTCCTGGTATTCCTTGGAGGTTTCCCTTCCAAATACTAGAGCCAGTTTGGTGTAGTGGTTAGGAGCACAGACTCTAATCTGGGAGAACCAGGTTTGATTCCCCACTACTCCACATGAAGCTGCTGGTGTGGCCTTGGGTCAGTCACAAGTTCTTTCAGAGCTGTTCTCTCAGGAGCAGTTCTCAAGAGAGCTCTCTCAGCCCTGCCTGCCTCACAGGGTGTCTGCTGTGGGGAGGGGGAGGGAAAGGAGATTATAAGATGCTCTGAGACTCCGAATGAAGGGTGGGGTATACATCCAATCTCTTCTTCTTCTACTACTATCCAGAGCCGACCCCGCTTAGCTTCCAAGAGCTGACAAGATTGGGCTAGCCTGGGCTATCCAGGTCAGGCCATCCCTAACCCATTTCCTTCTCATTCACTTTAGACTGAAAGACCACGTGGTGTCGAGGCTGGAGTGCCAGCCATTGGGAGATGCAGGTTCGAATTCCCACTTGGAAGCTTGTTGGGTGACCTTGGGCCACTCACTCTACTTAGCTTAACCCATCTCACAGGGTTGCAGTGTGGGTAAAATGAAAGAGGGGAGAGCAATGTTATAAGCTGCTTTGTGCATCCAGCCAGGGAGAAAAGCAGGATATAAGTATCTCAGCAAAACAAGGCTGTTAGACTGAGGGAGCGCGGATTCTCTGTTTCTTTTTCTTTTATAATCTCTTTTTTATTTTAAGAACAAAACAGTAACATAAGAGGGGTATAGAAGGAAAGAAAGTGGTTATATAGGGGTTATGAAACCATTTATATTTATCACCTTATTATACTTACAGGATGCATTAAACAAGGAAGTAAAGAAACACTTCTCCCCGACATCCCCTTCATTAAAGACATTTTCTACAATAGTTCCATCATTAAGACATATTCTGTATTACGTATTCCATCAATACGACATACTAGCTATAGCTTTTAATATACCCAAGTTTGAAGGAAAATCCATTACTGGGGATTCTCTGTTCCGAATATCCTTTCGGTACCTTAGCTATTCCTTAAGCACTTTGCACACATTAAATGATGACGGTGATGATGACGAGGACAAGGATGGTATGATCTTGCCCTTGCAGACACGGTTGGCTCCTAGGCCAGGAAGTTTCTACAGCCCAGCAATGGGGTTACTCACCGGGGCCATCCAGGTACTGGGAAAGGGAGAACCGCAGCCGGAGGACAATGGGCTCGGTCCGTAGGACCTTCCAGGCTGTTGCCACCTCCTCCTGCAAAGAGAAAGGGATCGTCACCGGGGCTGTACGATTGAGGAGAGGGGGGGGGGGGAATGAAGAACGAGGACCAGGAATGGAAACCATTCGGAGCTAAACGTCACTGGTTTAGGGCACTGCTGAAATCATTCGTTTCCTGGGTTCTCCTCTGCCGACAGGGAAATCCAAGAGGCGAAAGATTACGGCAGCGCAACATCTAGCCACCGGGTCCTGTGCAAGGTGTGGGCCCTACCAATCAGGCCCAAAAGCAGGGCGTGGCATTTGGGGGCAGAGCCCCACCATGGATGAGGCCAGACCTCCCCCACCCTGGTGTGCCGCACACCTTACCCCTGCCCCTCCGCGGCCTCCCCACCACTTCCAGGGAAGCCGGCCTCCTGCTTCTGGTCAGTTTCACTCCTGCAGATCAGCTGATCTGCCAGAGGGCGGCTTCCCTTTCCTTCCCCAGCTTCCCTACCACTGCGGGGGGGGGGGGGGGCTGGGGAAGGAAAGGAAAGGCTCCCTGCCACTTCTGTCCCCCCCCCCCCCCGCCATGTGCCCTGCACCAAAAGTTTTCTGGCTACAGGGATGCTACCAACTCTAAGCAGTCTCCATTGCATTGTTCACTGTATGTATTTCTACTAACAAGCAGATCATAATGCCTCGGGCTTGGAGGAGCTGTGGCTCAATGGCAGAGCATCTGCTTTGCACGCAGAAGGCCACAGGTTCAGTCTCCACGTAAGAACATTTAACAGAATCATACCGATGAATGCTGTAAGTCGCCCCAAGACCCTTTGGGTGAGCGGTGACTAAGAAGCTATTTAATTAGTCAAACCTACTACCCGGTCCCTGTCGCTGGAGATGTCAGGATTTGAACCTGGGATCCTCTGCAAGCCACGCAGATGATCTGCTCCTGAGCTAAAGTTAACATTCCCACCCCATTACTGGAAATTACTAAAGGGAGCTTGAAAATTCCAAGCCACCCCAGTGGCACAAGAGGAGAGAATCTCTGAAATGTCTGGGCTACAAATTCTTGGAAGGACTAAGCGAGTACCAGCATGTACACAGCGTCACACCCCTCCACACGCTACCATCTATCTGTTACTCACGTCCAGAAAGCCGATATTGATATGCAGGTCAATATCCACATCATCAATGGTGCCATATTCTCTGTGGAGGGAAGGAGAAAGGATCGGCAAAAGACGACTGAGAGAAAGAATGAGAAGAACGGGAGCCGGTGGAAGACAGTTTTCCAGCAAGGCTCCCACGGGCCCTTATTCCAGGACAGCATAATCCTACCGAATATAGCGAACCCAACTCGCCACAGAACAGGTCCAGCTTCTTATTACTGTATAAAGAGATGAACTCTAATTGAAATGCCCCTTATTGCTGCAGTTTTGATCCAGCTGTTCCCCCTAAAGTAGGAATGAGCAGGCAACTTTACAGACGCGTACCATTCTGACCCATTTCCTGCTAGGAGAGACGGAAACATTCCACTGAGGGATTGTTGTATCCAAGCCTTCAGTCAGCCTGGGACTTGGATCTGTCCTCCCTTGGCCATGGGAGTTAGACACATGTGTCTGACGTCTCCAAGCTCTTTGTTGCCCGTGCTGATCTCATGCGCTCTCTCTCTATTCCTGATGTACGAAATTGTGGATCCGTCACGTGAAACCTTCTTCCCTCGTAGTCTTCAAACCAGAGATCGGGACCTTCTGGTGGGCCATGCAGCTTCACCTGTTGGATCCTGAACTCTTATTGAGCTGTCACTTTCCTGTTGCCTTTTGGAAGAACCTGAGGGGAAGGGGCACGCCTCCTGCCCCTCTTTGTAGCCCCTGTCCCAGGGCAAGAAGAAGAGGAGGAGGAGGAGGAGTTGAGAGAGCTCTGACAGAAACTGCTCTTGAGAGAACAGCTCTGAGAGAACTGTGGCTTGCCCAAGGTCACCCAGCAGCTGCATGCAGAGGAGTGGGGAATCAAACCTCCCAGATGTGTCTGTGCTCCTGACCACTACACCCAAAGCCTTCTGGCACATCCAAAGTCCTTCCAAAATTGAGTTTGCAGGGTAAAGACCTGTCAGCTCTCAGCTCTCCCTCAGCTGTGACCCCCATTAGTCCTGTTTCCCCCCCTTTTAGATGAACACCTTTCCCCCATGGTTTCTGTCCAGCTTAAGGCCACCCTCCCAATGCACAGTCCCTCCTGTACAAAGAGAGCCCCCGGGAGATCTGTTTGGGGTGTCCGCCACCGCCCTGCCCTCAGCTCCGAGGGGGATGCGCGCACGGCCTGTGAGGTTCCAGCTTCAGTGCACCAGCTCCAAACCACTTCCGGCTTCTCCCTCCGGGCGCAGCCTTCCCACTGCGGCTGCTCTCGCTAATTAGCGTTTCTGCTTCGGAAGACCAGGGGGGGGGGATTTGCCCCAGGCCAGCTGCAGCTCAGCAATGCGGTCTGCAAAAGGCTCTTGGGAAGAGCGGGAGCAATGCCCCTGAAAAAAGACTGCGCCGCTCTTTCGAAGCAACTGTATTTAGACTTGGAAGGACGGGCTCTTCTCCCGCCAGAGCACTGAGGCAGCTTTCCACGCGGCAATAAGGAGGTCTTCCAGAGTGCTCTGATCCCAGCGGCAGCCTGATGGGCTACTCTGGATAGAAGTACATTTCTGACGTCCTTCTTTAGAGCCACATGTCGGAAATACTCAAGACAGGGACATTATACTTTTCAGGGTTATCTGAGATAGGGGATGCCGGGATTCCACAGCTAGAGTTCCCAGAGCATGATTGGACCCTCTGAAGCCTCTGGCTCCAAAATGGGATGGGTCTGCCAGTCCCAGGAAGGGGGAGGTGGGCTGGGTCTCCCCTGTACCCTGCCCCCAAGTGAAAACTCCTCTCATACGAACATCAGAAGAGCCCTGCTGGATCAGACTAGTGGTCCACCTAGTCCAGTACCCTGTCTCACACGGTGGCCAGCCAGTTCCACTGGACAGCCAGCAGCAGGGCAAAGAGACCGAGGCCTTCATTAGAACATCAGAAGAGCCCTGCTGGATCAGACCAGTGGTCCATCTAGTCCAACATCCTGTCTCACACAGTGGCCAACCAGTTCCTCGGGAGGGCCAACAACAGGGCATGGAGGCTGTGGCCTTCATAAGAACATAAGAAGAACCGTGCTCAATCAGACCAGTGGTCCATCTGCTTCAGCCTCCTGTCTCACACAGTGGCCACCCTGTTCCTCTGGAGGATCAGCTACAGGGTGTAGAGGCCGAGGCCTTCATAAGGACATAAGAAGAGCCCTGCTGGATCAGACCAGTGGTCCATCCAGTCCAGCCCCCTGTCTCACACAGCGGCCAGCCAGTTCCTCTGGAAGGCCAACAACAGGGCAGAGAGGCCAAGGTCTTCCCCTGATGTTGCCTCCTGGCTCTGGGATTAATGTCTCTGAATGCAGCTGGGAGGGGGACATTTTAAAAGCAGGAAATGGCATGGAGAGGAAGCTACAAACTTTCCCCAGAACTGCAGCAGGCCACAAGCCGGACTGGGCTCCCCAGAGCCAACTCCAGCACCACAAGAACACACGGGACAGGATACCAAACCAGCCCTGGCCACCCGAGTGACCCAAAGTTTAGACACACACACACACCCAGTACTCACCGGACTGACACAGAATTCTCGCTGTACAGCTCCTTCACCGCCTCGATGTCTGCGTCCAACTGCGGGTGGCGATACAGATCCGCTGCACAGGTCCCCTGCGGAAACACGCACACAGAAACTGCAGCAGGGAAACAGAACTCTCAATGAACTATGTACTGAGGGGGCTCAGGCTGACTTCAGCAGAATAAAGCTGCCTGGGACCCAGGCACCTCCTCCAATGCCGCTCCAGTATTCTCTCTGTGAGAAAGTCTGCTTCACGGGTAGAGGAACAGCAGCACTAATCCTGCTTCTTTAAGATCCCAAAGGCCCTCCTTGACAGTGCAATGGCTGAAGAGCACAGAAGGTATTCGTTCAATCCTCTCTGGTTGCAACATTGATACATTCTGCTGGTTGGTCAACATCCCTCTCACTCACATTATCTACTGCTTCACCCTCTCCTGCTGCCTTCACTGGACTGAAACAACCTCGGTGAAATAGTAGAATGCCAAGGATTAAAGATCGTCCCTGATTATTTCCAAATGCCACTAATTTCTAAATTTGGACTGCGCATAAGGATATTCACAAATGAAGTGTGTTCAGTCTGAGTTTTGACTGCACGCTCCTAAGTGAGATACGCCTGTTGCTTGCCCCAGAACTTCACAAGGAATTTCACACCATCCTGCCATGACATAAATACCAAGCTGTTTTTGCCCTCCAGAGATACTGAGCCCCTCACCTGTACTCCGTACAGGAATTCTTCCGACTCATTGTCTCCATCAGAATCATCATCAGTCCAGTACTGGCCTTTGATGTCCTAAAAGACAAGAAATGGATGCAGGCAAATGCCACAGCTGGCAAAGGCCACAATGACGTGGAAACATCTTTATAACTTATTGTAAAAATGACTGGTCCTCACTGTGGAAAATAAAACCTTGGGTCAGTCACAAAGGCCATCTTGGCTGCAGGTTCCCAGAGCACAGAAAATGCTTTGCACGGTTTGCTCTCTCAACCTGCTCCAAAAGACCTCGGTTTGAGAGACGATGTTGTACAGCGGGAGTCCCTAATGTGGCGCCCACCAAATCTTTTAGAAAGTGGGCGAGGCCAGGTAGGGCTTTGCCCAGCAAGACTTCCAAGTGGCCACTGGAAATCTGATTGGCGGTGTGAATTTTTTTTAGAAGTTGCTTTGGCAACAGCTGCCACCACAGCAAAAGGATCTACGCTGTGTAACCGAAAGTAAGCTGCGGCGGCCATTTTGCGGCTGGCTCAGCCTCCAGCGGGTAGCCATTTTGTGGCTGGGTCCACCACACTGCATCAGAATTCCAATGGTGTCCACAAGCTCAAAAGAGCTGGAGACCTCTCTTGCACAGTGTCTGCTACAGCCAAGAAGTCTTGAGCTTATTAACTTACTTATTAAAATGTGTATATCCCACCTTCCCCATTGGTTCAAGGTGGCTTACAAGACTGGTTAAAACATCCCCTGCTAGAACCAAAGACAAAACAGCAAGCCCCAAATCTCTCCCCCTTCCCCCCCCCCCACTTAACATATGTCTGCTGTTCACACACACACACACACACACACACACACACTCTGCTAAACAGGCAGGCCTCGCAGTACCTCCTGGAGATATCTGGGGGGGGCCCTCTCACCTCCTCAGAGAGTCCATTTCAGAGTCGGAGCCATGATTAAGAAAGGCCCAGGTCAATTCAAGACAGGCCACCAGATAGCCAACAGACGTTCAAAGTCTGAGCCACTCTCTGAACTTCTGAAATGCACTTTTATCATTGCTCAGGATTACTATCAAATCCCGCCCTTCTGGCTTCGCATGCCCTTGGTCCATCAATATCCTAGAAGCATCCCATCCTTTTGAATCCTATCCCTTGTTCATCTCAGCAAAGAAATCCCAGACGCTGTGGGGGGAAATAGTTGTGCTAATCTATATCACACATCTCGGGCTGCTGAAATTTGTGGGGGATTAGCTGTCAGTTTGGCATCATTAGGAAAATGGCAACGCTGACTCCTGCTTATTTAGGATCTAACAAGCCTTCCTTGATAGTGCAATGACTGGCCAAAACAAAGAGCACAGAAACCTATTTGGTGGCAATATCAGTATACTCCTTCGGTTGGTCAATGTGCCTAGCACTTACATCATCTGTTGACTTACCCTTTCCCTCTTCTGCTCCCCTCACTGCATTGAAACAGACTCAGTAAAATACCAGAATGTCAACAACTTTCTGGAATCAATATTCCCATGGACCTATATACATGTCTGCAATAGTCCGACCAGCCTCCAAAAGACAAAAACTAGCTGTAAGCAAGGCTTACCTTCTGTGATGCCCCCCGGACCAGGGGCCACATCTCTCTGTGGAGATGCCATCTTCTTCCCATGGTACATAAAGAAGAGATTAGATTTATACCCCGCCCTTCACTACCAGAAGGAGTCTCAGAGTTGCTTACAACCTCCTTTCCCTTCCCCTCCCCACAACAGACACCCTGTGAGGTAGGCAGGGCTGAGAGAGCTCTTTTGAGAACTGCTCCTGAGAGGACAGCTCTGAAAGAACTTGTGACTGACCCAAGGTCACACCAGCAGCTGCATGTGGAGGAGTGGAGAATCAAACCCGGTTCTCCCAGATTAGAGTCCGCGCTCTTAACCACTACCACCAAAATGACAAATCAAGACAAATCAACCTGCCAGAATAGTAACTGTGGCACTTCACTCACTTGGCACCTTTATAAAGCCAACTCTAGGGGGTGAAGCGCCACCCTGTAGCCCAGCCACGCTACCTCTCGTCATCTCCATTTGCTCCCATCAAGATCCTGGGGCTACTTTCCCAGGATGAGTCCTTCTCCCAGCTCCTTAAGCTCCTGCCCTGGGGGCTGCACCCGTTCTGCAGGGTTCAGCTAGGGTGAGCCGGCCCAACTGGTCCTTCTGGCTTCTTTCAGGGCCAGAAATGTTGCTTTCCATGTATCCACAGGTGGCTTGGTACTCTCTGGCCCGCGAAAGGCCTCAAAGCCCGGCTAGCCACACCTCCTTCTGGGGTTGCGGAGGAATAAGGAACCAAACCCGGTTCTCCCAGATTAGAGTCCGCACTCCTAACCACTACACCGAACTGGCTCCCCATTTTAAGGAAAAGTTCCAGATCACTAGAAACCTGCTAGTGACCACTTCATTCACAATAACCACCACTTTGTACCTACCACCAGGATGATCAAGAGATAGGAAAAGAGTGACTTTTCCCCCCAGCCCTATCACAACACTTTCGTGCCAGACATAAAATCACACCAGCCACTAATCTAATAATTTCTGCAGAAGTTACAAGTCCCATACTGACAGACCGCTAAACACAGAGAGACACCCTGCGCCATCGAGCATGCGCCAAACAGAGGAGGAGGAGGAGCTGAAATCCACCTTCTTACCCCTCTTTTCGCACCCCTGTTTCCAGAACGGTCAAAGCAGCAACAGGAAACAAAGCCACGTTAAAAGATTCCAGAGGTTTTCCTCGACAGACGGGGCCGGGGCCTGATTTCTAGCATCGAGCCAGGCTGCCCATTATTTGCATCCACGAACTCCAAACTTTACAAGATGGGACGCTGCGTGTGTCCCCCCACATCCAGTACTTGCGCAGAGCATGACAAATGCCCTCCCCATTTCCGACACTGTGTGTCAAATCCATCTCTTGGCTTTGGACGTTCTGATCCAGCGCGGACGCACGAGTCTGCTGTCACCACCAAGGGAAGGGTGGCACCTCCAAATGCCCCTGGCCAATTGCCCCCTTCGAGCCCACCCTTGCCAGCTTCTCCCCTCTCACCATTTGCTTTGCGGGTTCACAGTTGCTCCTTCTCCAGGGCTAGGCCTCGCCACGCCATTCTACCAGCCAGCCAGAAGAGAGCGGTGAGACAGACATCCAGGCAGTGGCGGAAGGGCCTCGATGTCAGGGCGGGGAGTCAGCTCGGAGAGTATGTTCTGCCGTCGCCGTGGCAACCGAGTCACGGTCCTCTAGAAGGCTGAGAGCCCCGCGGGTGACGTCAGCGCCAAGCAGCGGCCTGCTCATTGGCCATCGGGAACGCTGCCTGCCGAAAGGGAAACCCAAGACATTTTCTGGCATTTCCATTCAAACCTATAGTAAACACAACGCTCGAGACGGGAACCGCAGATCTGGCAAACGGCAGCAGTGCCGTTTAATCACCGAGAGCCAGAGGGCCCCGCAGCCGAAACGCCTCCAGTTGCAATCAAAAGCAAAAGACGTTCAGCCACCCTTGATCTCATCTACATAGGGCTGCCAATCTCCAGGAGTTTTCCCGGAATTATGACCCATCTCCAGACTACGAAGATCGGTTCCCCTGCAGAAAATGGCAGCTTTGGACAGGTGTATCATAGATTCTAAATAAGAACCATCTCCAAATCCCCCCCCCCCGCCCTGGGCACCAGTGTTCCCTCTAAGCTGAGTGAGTGTGAGCTAGCTCACAGTTTTTTTAGCCTCCAGCTCACACATTTTTGTCCTAGCTCAGGAAGGAGGGCTCCAGAGCAAACTCATTTATGCAGTAACCAGTAGCTTTAATGCCAGTAGCTCGCAATTTTTGCTCACAAGACTCCACAGCTTGGAGGGAGCACTGATTGGCACCACCCCCAAATCTCCAGGAATTCTCCAGGCAGGAGTTGGCAACCCTACATGTATGCAAACCTTTTCCTTTTGAATGGGAGGAACAGGATATGGATTTCTGGCCAGGCGAGCAGGGCTGAGTGACAGCGATCGACCATGGGCAATTTTATTTCTGATGAATCCCTCCTACTGTTTTGAGAGTTCTCCCTCTCTGCCTCTTGGCTTTGCGATTTCCTTTTGAAGCTTGAACAGTTTTAATTATCATGTGCCGCGGGACCCATTAGGGCTTAAAAGAGGGAGGTCCGTAAAGAAAGGGATTCTAACACCCTGAGACAGAAATTGGGCCTGTCAAAGAGGGACTGCTGTTCATGCAAGGAAGAAAATGGAGAAGAGCTGTTTTAAACAATCATATAGATACATTTCAACAAATCCAGGTTCTTTAAAAGTTCTGTTTACAGGCCCAGGAAATGCAAGAATGTATGTATTTATTTTATTTAAGTCATTTATACCAAAACAGCTTCCATGAGTCTCCTCTCCTCCATTTTATCCTCACAACAACCCTGTGAGGGAGGTCAGGCTGAAAGGGTGTGATTGGCCCAAGGTCACCCAGCAAGTTTTTATGGCATGAGTGGGAATTCAAACTCTGGTCTCCCAGACACTAGTCCGACACTCTTAGCCATGAGCTCTCGACAATTTAATTTAAGCAACCCTGGTGGAAACAGCTCCTGCCCCCGCAATTAACTATTTACTGCATCCAGTTTTCAGGAAACATTTTGAAAAATCTGGGGATTGCAACAGGACAGTAACTGCAATCCTAGGTGCCGTGGCTCCATTCTAAGCCAACCAGAGTCAATGGGCTTAGACTGGAGGCTCTCTACGCAGGACTGGGGTGTTAACTGCGCAATCTTAAATAGAGTTACACCTTCTAACCAATGCTCCCTCTAAGCTGTGGAGTCCTGTGAGCAAAAATTCTACTCGGTGAGCTACTGGGCATCAAAGTTGTGAGCGACCGATTTGGCTGCTGTGTGAATTCGTTTGCTCTGGAGGAGCCATCCTTCCTGAGCTAAGGCAAAAATGTGTGAGCCGGAGGCTAAAAAATTGTGAGCTAGCACACACTAACTCGGCTTAGAGGGAACACTGCTTCTAACCTCATCGACTTCAACAACTGTAAAAGGGCATAACCCTGTTAAGGACTGCACCATTAGTTAATCAGAATCAGAAAAAGCAGGATATATCGATCGTAAAGATGACAAAACGTGGTCTGAAGTATGCAAAACCCTGATCACTTTTTGGTTTTTTTCTTTTACAGATTGGCAAACCACATAGTCATGTGGTTTATTGTAAGCTTTGACCGTGCCTGCATTAACATCCCAAATGTCATATTAGTAGGATGACTTAGAAAGCCAGTGTGCAGTTGGTACATCAGACTGGGATCTGGAAGGTTCAGGGTCGAACACAGCACTCTGCCATGGAAGCTCGCTGGGTGACCTTGGGCCGCTCTCAGGCTAACCTGCCTTGCAGGGGTCATTGTGAGGACAAAATGGAGGCAAGGAGAACAAAGTAAGCTATTCTGGGTTTCCCACAGGGGTACAGATGACGCAAGTAAATAAACAAATAAGAAAGTACCTTCAAAACAAGGCGTGATAACAGAAAACGAATCATGCCTATAGCCTTTGGGAGAACTGCTTTACGGCACTCAGTTCTCTCTCGATTCCTCCTAAAACCCATTCCAGGCAGATCATTAATATTCCCGATGAGGATCTGAGGACACGGCTCGCCCCGGTGGCTCAGCGAGGGTGGAAGCCAAAAAAATCAGATGTGCATTTTCAAGCACTGAACGATCAATGGCGATCTCTCCTCGCATGTCGCTTCAATTAATGCATGTAACACTCTATTGTTATGTTCGCATTCCTTCCCTCCAGTGCAGGGGAAGCCGTTCTTCCCTTGGTCTGCCCCAGATCTTGACCCGTTCTGCCTTGTAACTGTATTCCAGTTGCAGCTGACAGGGACTAACCCCCTTTTCTGAATTTCCATCTCCCCTCAGCCCTT
This sequence comes from Lepidodactylus listeri, assembly GCA_029233225.1. NCBI lineage: Eukaryota > Metazoa > Chordata > Lepidosauria > Squamata > Gekkonidae > Lepidodactylus > Lepidodactylus listeri. The sequence goes on along the minus strand of JARCFY010000021.1, from coordinate 27,478,373 downwards.
GATGTTGGCAACTGATGAAACTTACAAAACCATGTCAGTTTCACTAAGGTCAGGGAGAAACCCTGTTAATTTCTCTCTGGCCTGTGCTCTAACCCAGAAGAATCTCCTGTTTCAAATCAGCTGTCAGGGAATTCCAGCCAACAGGACATAGAGGCCATGAGCTCCTTGCCTGGTCCTTTTAACGGGGTGTGTGTGTGTGTGTGTGTGTGTGTGTGTGTGTGTGTGTGTGTGCGCGCGCGCTGGGGACTGAACCAGGGACCTTCTGTGTCCCAAACAGAGGCTCTTCCACTGAACCACGGCCCTCTTCAGTGCTAACCTCAGTTGGCCTCCAAGGCAGCCTCCCGACAGGAAATTCCCCACTGAGTTAAAGGGCTGATCCACCCCTCTTTCTAAATTTGCATTGGCTGTTCAGTGCCAGTTTGTTGCAGGGAAAAAACTACTTGGGGAGGGGGCGGGGACAGAAAAGAAATGTCAACAGCCACATCGGTCCATAGCAAAACCCAGCAACGGAAGTCAAATCCCAAATACAGCAGCACTGAAAACCATACAGAAGCCAAGTACTTTAACGCCGCAGTTAATGAGAGAGTAAACTGCTTTTGTTTGGGAGGAAAATAAGTGTGAAAACACCCTAGGACACCGTTGTGAAAAATTAATCAGCGCACAGATGCCTGGAAGAGGAGGGGGTACATTTACAGCAACAATAGCAACCAACGTTCAGGCAAGCTTAAAGAGGACTTGCTAGAGATTTTTCCTCTCCTGTGGACGGAACACAGTTCCATCGCCTTCACAGTAGCAAGTGTCCTTAACATTCCAAACACTGTTTTCAGTTACCTACTGCGCAGTTCCCCAAATCTATGGCTGGACCACCCATGTTTTTTAAAAATTGGCCACTGCTTCATTTTTTTAAAAAGAAAGGAAAATTCATTTTTAAAAGCTGCCAAACGACCTCGAAGGAAGCAGGGAGGTGGGTTTGCAACATCACAAGTGCCGGCCAATCAGTGCTGTGCACAGCTGGCTTCTGCACAAACAGGCAGAGCTGACTTTCACTGAGCTTAATGGACCAATACAAAGTTAAAAGTCCAGTGGCACCTTGAAGACCAACAAAGTCTTGTTCTGTGTATAAGCTTTTGTGTGCATGCACATTTCTTCAGATACAGTGGAACAAGAGGTCCTCAGCCATTACATACAGGTAGAGAGGAGGAGGGGGGTTAATTGCCAGGAAGGGCTAGGAATTATGCAGCTGTATAAAACACTTCACTTCCACAGCAGCGCAACTGCTCAAACACCGTAGATCGGAACATACCCGAAATTTGTCGTAACGTTCCTAAAAGATCTCTAAGGTTTTCTCCACCTTCTAGAACTTTCCGGGTTACTGTTTTAAAATTTGGGGAAAGGAGGAAATCTCCCAGCAGATTAGGAAAGCCAAAGATCACTCTTTGTACCCACAGAATTCATTCAAGGCTTGCAGTCAACATTGTCAGCAGTCAAGCCCAGGTCTGATCAATTCTCTAGCCTCTGCCTCTAGCAGACCACAGGTCCTTACTTCCTCCTTAGAGCCTTATGGGATTGATCCAGAACTTCCCCAAGGACAAAATAAACAACAGCTATTATAAAGTGACATGCAATGTGGTTTAAGCAAGGGAGCATTCCTGGGCTAGGGTTGGTTACAGAACTGAACAAGAGGGCGCCCAGAGCGGGAGTCCCTTTCCTCCTTAAATTAAGAAAACACTCCAATTGGAAAAACAAAGTTGTTCCTCGTGGGGAATCATCACACATGACTCACGCAAATCCGGCAAAACTTCATCTCAGTGTATGATCAGCTCTGTCCTGGAACGTCGCCCAGAATCTAAGTATTTTGCTTACAGAATCAAGAAACGGGCAGATGTCACAAAAATGAAGCAGAAAAATTTGTTCGTGACAAATGAGTTTGGAACCTTGGGCCTGCGCATTCCCTCCTTCTTCTCGCTGTGCCCAGAAGAGATTGAAGACGTCCTGCTTAGAGAAGTCTTTGGTCTCATCAATGTCCAAATACAGGATCTTTAGCAAATGCTTCCCTCCCACAAACTGGGGTTCCTAAACCAAAATTCCGACTTGTGTTTTTAGAAGGAGTTCAATCCGGAACTGGGTTGCCAACCTTCAGGTGGGGACTGGAGATCTCCCCGAACTGATCTCCAGCCTACAGACATCTGTTCCACTGGAGAAAGTGGCAGCTTTGGAGAATGAACTGTGTGGCATGATGCCCGCTGAGGTCCCTCCCCTCCCCTCCCCAGGCTCCAACCCCATATTTCCCAGGAACTTCCTAACACAGAACAGGTAACCTTAAATCAGCCGATGAATCGGTTCAAAGAATGACCGAATGCCAATGATGCGCAGCGCACATCAAACGGCTCTTAAAGGCACAGCTGCTGGGAACAGTTCAAAAGAATCTCTCTGCTCATCCTAGGATCTCAGGTGTTTAAAATGAACAGGAAGCAGAGAAGGAAGGAAAGCTCTCAGCCTTACCAAGGCCAAGGGGGAAGCTGTGAATGACAGAGGCGATGTTATAGATGCATAAGCATCTACGCATCAGCCCTCGGTTCCTACAGGGAGAAAAGACAGTTTGGCTGAGCAACAGGAGGGTGATGAATGAGAGAGCTTGTGTGCACAAAAAAGAGATTTCAAGGGACCGGCACTTTTAAGACTTCGTTCTTCCTCCAGAGAGGAGAGACCTGGATCCGAGCAATTTCCCAGGGATGTCAGACGCTTGTCAGCATAGCAATGGAAAGGAATGCAGTTCTACCCTTATGAAAACCCCACAGATCTCCCTCACCTACTTATGGCGACCCCATGGGGTTTTCAAGGCAAGGGACGTTCAGAGGTGGTTCGCCATTGTCTGCCTGCAGGTTGTGACCCTGCTATTCCTTGGTGGTCTCCCTTCCAAGTACTGACCAGGGCCGATCCCGCTTCGCCTCCGAGATCTGACAAGATTGGGCTAGACTGCTCTATCCAGGTCAGGGCATCAACTCCATGGAACTAATGAAATCACAGGAAGACAGTACAACAGTAGGTCTTAGACAAAGCCCATCTTGGCAGCCACAGATCAATCTCAAGAAGGCCCACCTCCTCCCTCTCAGGACAGCAGCATCCCAACTAGGATGCAACCTGGCCTACTGGCACTGCACCCTGGCTACATCTTGGCGACCACCCTTTGCACTGCACCCTGGCTACATCTTGGACAAGTCACCCTTTGCACAGCACCCTGGCTACATCTTGGACAAGTCCCCCTTTGATTGCTATTTGGTTCATACGGGCTCCAGTTCCCAAACGTCTGAAAGCCGTGGTGCCAATCTATGATAAACTACCACGAAAACATACCCATGAAATACAGCACGGACGAAAACAGGATTTTGAAAATAATCCCACGCAAAGTTGAATCTCTTTTAAAAGAGAGAGAGAGTCATGAGAACCAGGGATCTCCCAGGCCAAAGGGAGAGGGATTCCTAGAGAGCAGCTTGTCAGCTGCACAGGACCTCACCGGGGTTTCTCTTTCCTTCCTGGGCGATTCGGCATCTAGCATTTGCTCCACATTTTCTCAACTGGGAGGAAAAAGTGCAGCTCAAAACCACATTCAAATACCCCAGGCCAACACTGTAATAACTGAAAAGTCACCCCTGAACGGCCATAAAATGGCCATAAATCTATGCAGAAGTTACCATAAAACCCGATGATCAAAGGAAGTGAAAGCAGCATGGAGTATGGAAGCTACCATAAAACCCGATTATAAAAAGAAGTGAAAGCGGCATGGAGTATGGAGGCTACCATAAAACCCAATAATCAAAGGAAGCGAAAGCGGCACAGACTATGGAGGCCAGGGGTGTTGAGTTTTAAAATCCCCGGAAGGGGCGGGGGCTCGTGCGCGCACATGAAGCGTGCGCACTGGGACCATGTCTCTGCCGCTGCTGCCTCCACCCCCCCCCCCGGCCTGGCCACTCCTGCTTCCGTCCCTCCCTCCATCCGTCCAGGGGCCAGCTGGGCATTTGCTTAGCTGACCCCTGGACAGAGGGAGGGAGGGAGGGAGGGAGGGAGGCAGCCAGGCTGGGGGGGGGGGAGAGAGAGAGACGGCGGCAGCCCTAGGAAGGGCCCGGGGATGCGCGGCGGCGGGCACTCCATTTTCCTGGGCGGAGCTCAGTCCCCCCTGGGAAATTTCGGGGGTGGCTCGAGCCCCCCCCCCCGTAGTTGACGCCTATGATGGAGGCTACCATTAAATCCGATGCGAAAAGGAAGCAAAAGTGGCATGGCGCGTGGAGGCTACCATAAAACCCGATGACCAAAGGAAGTGAAAGCAGCACGCAATGCAGAGGGGAACCTCTGTTCCAACGTGGGTTTCACAAAACAACGGAGGAAAAAGCCCGTGCAGAATCAGCCCTTCTTGGAAGGCATGAAACCTGGGTGTGGACAGAGGTGCAAGTTGAAGGCCTCTCGGCGCCTAGTCCACAGCTCGCAGCCTGTGACCGTAGGGCAAGCCAGCCACCAGAGCAAAAACCCGCACAGTGCTAGGTTTTGTGTGTTCTCAGATTTTTTCTCTTAATCTCATTTTCCTGTTTCGATTCTCCGTTATGTAAATGGGGTCTTTGGGGGGAGCCTCTCTGGTTCTCCAAGAAAGAAGAGCACAGCACCGGAATGACCTCAATAAACGACACCGGAAGACAGCAGGTTCCTGTTCCGTTTTGCCCAAGGCTGCAGTTTCAAGGTTTGCATCAGGGAAATGGCACTGGCGGAGGGTTAAGCCAGGCACCCTAGACTCAAATTGGCCTCCCTCCTGGGTACGAGCATTTGGGGACAAAACAGGCCATCCAAGCAGTTAAAATTGTCCAAAAGCACAGTTCTGCCAAGAAGATACATTTCCTGCTTCCTAGGAAGAAAAACGAACAGGCTAGGAGACCCATATTCAAATCATACACACATGTGAAGCTGCCTTATACTGAATTGGTCCATCGGTCCCTCCAGGTCAGTATCGTCTACTCAGACTGGCAGCAGCTCTCCAGGGTCTTTCACATCTCCCTTCTGCCTGGACCTTTTAACTGGAGATGCCAGGGATTGAACTGGGGACCTTCGTCATGCCAGGCAGATGTTCTTCCACTAAGCCATGGCCCCTTCCTTGACAAGCTTGAACATATGAAGCTGCCTTATGTTGAATCAAATCTTTGGTCCACCAAGATCAGTATTGTCTACTCAGACTGGCAGCTGCTCTCCAGGGTCTCAGGTGGAGGTCTTTCCCACTACCTACTGCCTAGTCCTTTTAACTGGGATTGAACCTGGGACCTTCTGCATGCAAGGCAGAGGCTCTTCCACTGAGCCACAGCTCCCTGCCGCCTGCTGCCCCAACTCATTGGGTGTTCTTAAGCCAGTCCTTCTCCCTCAGCCTAACATAACTCACAGGATAGTTGTGAAGTTAAAGGGGGCCACATATGCTGGCATGAAAAGGGAGGAAGGGAGGGAGGTGATTGCAGGGCTGGCTGTGGTTACACAGCAGTGAGAGAAAAGCACTTTATGCATGACCAGAAGAACTTTCTCCTTTTGTGAGTCTAATCCACATGTTTCAGAGCAGACTTTTGGCTTACATGCAGAATCAGGGATGAGCCCTGGAAAGCCCAGCCTCAACCTGAGTCTTGCTACTATAAACATGAACTGAATGTTGAAAATAAGGCTACTGATTTGGGGCTATTTTAACGCCATGGGCAGTTACCGTCTAGGAGCTAAATGGGATATGTTTAAATGATTATTCAGAGCCGCTTTCAACAGGATCCAAGGGCAAAAACAGTGTCCTGGACTGTACCACTGGAGGCAAGGGTTGCAACAAACACTGTCAGCAGTCAAGCCCAGGTCGGCCCAATTCCCCATCCTCTCCCTGTAGCAGACCACAGATTCTTAATCCCTTGTTAATTAATTAATCCCTCCCACCCCCTTAAAATGAGAAGGAGTCAGGCTAGACTTCCCGCCGCCATGCAGGCTTTCTGTGCATTGCAGGGAGAATTTTGCTCACAAAGGTGCATTTAGTTGTCCAATTCCACCCTTAACCACACAGTTCAAGGTGGTACAATCCATGCAAACCTCCCCGCCTGATACTGCTGAACGTACAACCTGGCACTTAGAATGTGATCTCAAATGACCAGTTCAGGAAGGTAAACCAAAGCTATTCTCGGCTGCAGCCGACCTGGTGACAAACAAAAAAGGAGATGCAAGCAGACTATTTGCTTTCCTTCCGACTTATCCAGGTGACGCTCTCTGCAGGCGTGGGGATCTAAGGCAGGTGTGTGCCACTGAGTCTGCTTGGACCTCCAGATGAAATTCTAAAAATTAATTCTGCGCTCCCCTTCCTAGTCTTGGGGAAGCACCTGAGGCCCTCCTCCGCATGATGCCAGGGAGGCGCAGCTACAGGAGGGGCTTCCCCTGTACCAACCAGGATAGCAGGGGTGTCAAACATCAAGCCCTGGGGGCCGGAACTGGCCCATCCAGAGTACTTACCCAGCCCTCCAGCAACTGGTATGTACGGAAATGTAAGGTACTCCCCCTTTTATGGTATCCCTTGGGGGGAAAAACCTATTCTTGCATACGATTAAACACATCTATTAGGGCTTTTGCGGGTTCCCCAGTAAATCGATCGGTTGCTTTCACTGCCAGGAATCAATTGCTTTTGTTGGTGTTTTGAGTTAAAAAATATCAATAATTAGGTTTCCCTGTGTCCTCTATAAAGTTTATATTTCTGGTACCTGGCATTACATTTTGTGGCACCCCTGGCCCGGCCCAACAAAGTGACATTAGTGTCAGATCCAGCCCTCGTAGCAAACGAGTTCAACACCTCAGCTCTATCGCCTGCCCTTCCTCTAGGGAAACTGACCTCTATTTCCCAGACATCCATTGGAATCCAGAGAGAAAACCAGGCCCCACTCCTGCAGGGCGGCGACCCAATGACAGCAGAGGTCTTTGCTCCGGGAATGGCCTCACTGGTGGGGTTAAGGGTTGCTCCCGAGAAAGCGAGAACAAACACACACAGACAGGTTCTCCCTCCAAGTCACCCAGACACCTATACTTTGGGTAGCACCATGCGGGCGGCACAGATGCGTAGAAACGCTGGACTTCCTTGGTGGTCTCCCATCCAAGTACTAACCAGGGCCGACCAAGCTTAGCTTCCGAGATCTGTTGAGACTGGGCTAGCCTGGGCCATCCAGGTCAAGGCAAGAGGTGGACAGAGGTGGTTTGCCATTGCCTGCCTCTGCGTAGCGACCCTGGACTTCCTCGGTGGTCTCCCATCCAAGTACTAATCACTTTTGGGCACTGCCAGTGGCAGAGCAGATGACTGGCATCTTTCCCACCCCCCAGGCCGGCATTACCAAAGGCTGAGCCCAAGCCAAGCCCCTTGCTTGGGGCAACCAACTTCCCTTCACTGTCCAAGAGCACATACAACGAAGTGGGCCTCGAAGAAGAGGGAAGAATAAGAGAAGGGGTTCGGAAAGCCCAATTGGACTGGTTCCAAGCAATGCTCCCTCTGAGCTGTGGAGCCTTGTGGGCAAGAATTCTACTTCGCGAGCTACTGGCATTCAAGTTGTGCACGAGCAATTTGGCTACGGCACCAATTCGTTTGCTCTGCAGCCCGCCTTCCTGAGCTCAGACAAAAAACGTGTGCACCGGAGGCTAAAAAGCTGTGAGCCAGCTCACACTAACTCAGCTTAGAGGAAACAGTGGTTCTAAGACACCATTGGTTGGAGACCCCATAAACCAAGCCCACTCTCCTCCTCAACCCTGGCAGGTTTTCTCTTAGCAACCTCTGGAAGAAGGAAATGTTGCGGCCAGGGGACATAGGTATGGCCACAGGAGTAAACAGCTTCCAAAGGGGATTAGACAGATTCATGGAGGATAAGTCTATCAATGGCTACTAGCCCTGGTGACTGAGGGGAACCTCCACATTCAGAGGCACGAAGCCTCAGAATCCCAGAGCCAAGAGGCGACATCAGGGGAAGGCCTCGGCCTCTCTGCCCTGTTGTTGGCCCTCCAGGGGAACTGGTCTGATCTATCAGTGCTCCTCTGATGTTCTTAAGCAGAGGTTACAGGTCCCTCACATCTACGGTTGCCAGCTCCAGTTTGGACAACACCTGGAGATTCGGGGGGGGGTGGAGCCTGAGGAGGGCAGGATCGTGGAGGAGACGGACTCGGGTGTAATGCTTTGGAGCCCACCATCCGGAGTGGCCATTTGTCTCCCGGGGAACTCCTCTCCGCCGCCTGGAGATCAGTTCGGCTCTCCAGCCGCCCCCTGGAGGCTGGCAACCCCCTGCAGGACAGGCATCGCTGGGGCAGCGACCCCGTGCATACATGCATGCCCCCTCCCTCTCCCCCCTTCCCCAGGCCCCGATCCAGACTTACGGCACTGGCCGCCGGGGCAGGCCTGGCGAGGGTGGCGCGCCGAGCGGGCGGGGCCGGGCGTCGGAGGGGCGTCGGGGGCGGCTGCAGCAATCAGGGCCCCGCGGGGAGCGGGGGGACAAAGGGGTCCCGGGCGGCGGGCTTTGTTGTGCTCAGAAGGACGGAGCGCGGCGGCGGCCCAGCTGCTCTCGCCCATGCTCAGTGCGGCTCCGGGCTGGCGTCATGTGATTGCTCGGCGGCGGCACGGCGCCCGGCCAGGGCCTGTTGAAGGAGGCGGCGGGCGCCGCGCACGAGGAGGCGCGTGCACACGCCCAGCGCGTGCCTCCGGGGAGGGGGAGGGCTCGATGCAAAAAAAAAAAAAGCCAGCGCCCAGATACGCCTCGGTGCTTTGGATTGGCAGCCAACTGTGCAAGCTCGCCGGCGCCACAGGGCTCCTCGTCCTCGGGCCCGACAGGATCAGACCTGAAGATGACGGCCTGAGCACCGGGCCTTCTACCCGGCCGTCTTTTCGGATGTTGTCACGGCCGCCCCTTAGGCTTGCTCACTTCCAAGGGGGGAGGGGGGGTGGGCTGGAGGGGATCAATTCCTAGGGTTGCCAACTCCCGGTTCGGAAATTTTTGGGGATTTGGAGGTGGAGCTTAGGGAGAGCAGGGGTGGGGGTGGGGGTGGGGAGAGGGCCCTATAAGTTTTATAACGCCTTAGAGCCCCCCTTGCAAAGCAGGCATTTTCTCCAGGGGAACTAGAAAGTTGCCAATCTCCAGGCGGGGCCTTGCAGAGATCGGTTCCCCTGGAAAAATGGCTGCTTTGGAGGGTGGACTGTATGGCGTTATACCGCTAGGCTTGCCAACCTCCAGGTGGGGCCTGGAGATCTCCCGGAATTACAACTGATTGCCAGATGAAAGGGATTAATTCACCTGGAAAAACTGACCACTTTGGAGGGTGGGATCTATGGCAGTACACCCTGCTGAGTCCCCCCCCCCCCGTGTTTACCCATAGATCTCCAGGGATCTCCCAGTCCAGAGTTGGCAGCCCCACACAGGTCCATCCCTAAGCCCCACCCTTCCTAGGATCCACCCCACCCCATCTCTCCAGGAACCCAGAGCTTGCAGCCACAGGATCTAATCTGTGTAGTGGGAAGATCAGTTGTAATTCCGTGAGATCTCCAGGCCCCACCTGGAAGCTGGCAAGCCTGAGGGGCAGATGTTACAAAACTTTGAAAGATGGAAGGGCAGAAGCCAGGATTCTCAGGCCGTGATCTTAAGGTCTGGTCTTGCCTGTAAGATCGGACTTTCAGAACATCCCTGGTAGAATTCACCGCTCACTGCTTCAGATTTGAAAAGAGCAAGAGTCCAGGAGCACCTTAAAGACTAACAAAAATTGGGCCTGGGTATGAGTTTCCGTGAGTCACTGCTCACTTCTTCAGATACAGCTAGAACGTGAGTCCATCTGTCCTTCTACCTTGGGGAGTAGAGTGATTTTAAATATCAAATGACAATAGAAGGCATTCAGGTGGGTCTGATGTAACAGAACAAAGTTTGAGTCCAGTGGCATCTTTAAGACCAACAAGTTTTATTCACGGAGTAAGCTTTCGTGTGCACGCAGGCTTCTTCAGATACCGTGACTTGATTAGGTGTGATATGCAGAGGGGTAGTAGGAGTGGAGAAATCAGCTCTGTAAGGAGACAGGAAGCCTGCTATTTTCCTTCACCTGCTGTTGTCCTTCCGCATATACAGGTTGCTTACCTGTAATTGGAGATCTTCGAGTGGTCATCTGTGCATTCACACCTCTGGGATTAAGTGCGCCTGCGCCGATCCCGATCGGTAATCTTCAAAGCCTAACGGATTTTCGCGCCAGCTCCCCGGTCACGTGCACGTCCCACTGTGCATGACCCGGGGAGGGGCACGAGGATCCCACCAGTTCCTTCTGACCGCTGCTAACAGCCCCCAAGAAAAAGTGAGGGAGACCGAAAGCAGAGGGGAAGGAGGGCGGGTGGTGTGAATGCACAGATGACCACTCGAAGATCTCCAATTACAGGTAAGCAACCTGTATATCTTCTTTGTGGTCTCTGTGCATCACACCTCTGGGAGAATAGCGAGCAATAAACACACCACATACCTGGGGGTGGGTGCTGGAGGTCTCACATCTGAGCTGCTTGTAGAACTGCACGGCCCACCATGGTACGCTGATGGACGCGGACATCTAGGACGTAGTGCTTCACAAACGTGTGAGGAGACGCCCACGTTGCAGCATTGCAGATGTCTCCCAGGGGGATGCCCTTGAGGAATGCCGTGGAAGCAGCCACGGCTCTCGTGGAGTGTGCCCGGAGGGATGCTGGCAATGGCCTCTTAGCCAAGAGGTAGGCAAGCTTTATCGTCTCTACTATCCACTTCGAGAGTCTCTGAGACGATAGTTTCAGTCCCTGTCTGGGCAAGGCATATGTGACGAAGAGAGCCGGAGACTTGCGAAACGGCTTTGTCCAATGCAAGTAAAAGGAAAGGGCTCTCTTGACGTCCAGAGAGTGCAAGCTGCATTGTGATGGGTCCTGAGGATCAGGAAAAAACACAGGCAGCGTGATGTCCGCTCCCACATGGAAGTCCGAGACAATCTTGGGTAGGAAGGTGATATCCGGAGCCAGGGTAACTGCTCCATGATGAAAAGTGAGATACGGTGGGTCGCAACGAAGCGCTGAGAGCTCACTCACACGCCGAGCAGACGTGATAGCCACTAGAAACGCTACCTTCCACGAGAGAAGCTGGAGGCTGCAAGAGGCCATGGGCTCAAACGGTTTGCCCATTAACTTGGTAAGAACTAATGGTAGGTCCCATGCTGGGACCGGTGTCCGTACTGGTGGATAGAGGCGACGCATTCCCTTAAGGAATTGTTTCGTAGTCGGGTGAGAGAATACTGAGTATCCCTCAATCTCCGGATGGTTGACGGAGATAGCCGATAAGTAAACTCTTATAGAAGAGTGGCACAGTCCTCTATCCGAACAGGATAACAAAAACCCAAAAATATCATTAAGGGTGGCAGGAACGGTAGGCCGCCCTATTGAAGTTAGAAAAGCCATAAACTTATTCCATTTCGCTGTATAGGAACGGCGTGTAAACAGCTTGCGTGAGTTCAAGAGAACCTGTGCAATGCGTGAGGTTATATCTGGGGTTGAAGCATCCATGCTGTTAGCTTCAACCTGGGAACGTTGTGATGGAGTACCTGACCTCCGTGCATCCAAAGAAGGTCTGGGAGCGTCGGGAGGTGAAGGTAGATTCCTAGGGAGAGATGAAGGAGCGTGGGAAACCACGGTTGTCTCGGCCACCACGGTGTGATGAGAATCGCTCGTGGTCGCTCTGACATCAGTTTGTGGACTACTCTCGGTATCAGAGGGATCGGGGGGAAAAGGTACAGATGTCTCCCCGTCCACTGAAGCAGGAGGCCGTCCCTGAGGGACGCTGGATCTGCGCCGGCTCTGGAGCAAAAGAGATGACATTTCTTGTTCTCCCGAGAGGCGAATACGTCCACTGAGGGATGACCCCACCGATCGAAGATCGGGGTCAAGTAGAGAGGGTTCAGTTCCCAGTCGTGTAGGGACGCTCCTCCTCTGCTCAGGAAGTCTACTTGGGTGTTGAGCAGTCCTGGAAGATGATTCGCTACGAGGTGAGTGCCGATGGATTGGCACTCGTCCCAAAGCTCGATAGCTAAGCGGCAGAGTCCACGGGAGACCGTTCCACCCTGCCGGTTGATGTAGTACATGGTGGTTGTATTGTCCGTGAGGACAGCCACCGTTTTTCCCGACAGGGAGTAGCGGAATGACCGCACTGCATAAAGAACTGCCAGGAGTTCCAGAAAATTGATGTGGTTGTGGGCCACAGACGGGTCCCATTTGCCGCCCACACCAACACCATCCAGGTGAGCTCCCCAGCCCCATAGGGAGGCATCCGTGGTAATGGTTGCTGAGGGGGGTGGGAGTCGAAAGGGTGCACCAGAGTGAAGATTCTGGGGTGCCAGCCACCACGTCATGGTTTCCAGAACCTGTTCCGAGAGTCGGAAGAGCTTGGAGAGGGAGTGGATGCTGGGACGAAAGCACCTCAGGAACCAGAGCTGTAGCGGTCTCATCCGCAGCTTGGCGAATGGAATCACCGCCGTGGTTGAGGCCATTAGGCCTAGTAGGCGAAGTATTTGTTTGGCCGTAGCCTTCTTGTCCTGTTGGATCGAATGGAGGAGAGAGGTTATGTCTGTTGCCCTGTTGGGGGGCAGAAAGGCCCTGCATTGCAGGGAGTCTAGAATGGCTCCGATTAATTGTACTCGTCTGGACGGTATGAGCATGGACTTTTTTATATTTATCGTTAGACCTAGGGAGTCTAGGGCGCTGAGGGTTATCCGGATATGATCTTGCAAGATTGTCGCAGAGGGGGCGACCAGTAACCAGTCATCCAGATACGGGTAAAGCTGAACACCTTGAAGCCGTAGGTGGGCAGCCACCACTGCCATCAGTTTCGTGAAGACACGAGGGGCTGTAGAGAGGCCAAAGGGGAGAGCCTTGTACTGGAAATGACGCGGGCCGACCGCAAAACGCAAAAACGGTCTGTGGGACGGATGGATCGTCACATGGAAGTAGGCGTCCTTTAAGTCCAGCGTCACCATCCATACGTTGGCTTCCAGCAGTGGCAGGATGGTCTGGAGGGTGGTCATGCGGAACTTCTTGTACATGATGAACGCATTGAGGTTCCTCAGGTCTAAAATGGGATGGAGTCCGCCATCCTTCTTTGGTACCGTGAAGTAGCGGGAGTAGAACCCCTGCTGGAGATGGTGTATGGGTACCGGCTCTATGGCGTTCTTGGATAAAAGGGTTTCGACCTCTGATGACAGGGTGTCTGAGGGAGGGGTGGCTACAAAGTAGGGTTCCTGCGGTGTCTGGAAGAACTCTATCCGGTAACCTTCTGCTACTACGGATAGGGCCCACTTGTCCGTGGTTAGAACTTGCCATGCAGGTAGGAAGGGTGCCAGACGGGTGGGAGGGTCGGAGCATGTGTGAGAGTCAAAGACCCTGTTTATTGGGTCTGGGGGGTTTTGCCTTGGAGGCAGAAGCTGTTGGGAAGCGCGGTTTGTGGCTGTAAGGCTTCTGTTGATAAGCAGAAGGTGCAGGTCTTTGCCATTGTGGTTCATTGGGAGATCTTTGTGGTTGTTTCTTTGACCAGGATCTCTGCCAACCTTTCTGCTTCTGTTGTCTTGGCTGAGAGACACCTAAGTTACGTGATGTCTTCATACTTTTGTCCAGGTCATGAAGGACTGTGTCCGTGGTAGAGCTGAACAGCCCTTCACCCTCAAAGGGGAGATCTTCGACCAGCGATTTTGTGTCCTGAGGAAGCACCGTCGATCTCAGCCAAGCATGTCTCCTGAGGGCAACTGCCAAAGTGAGCGTTTTCGAAGTTACATCAGCGACATGTTTGGAGGCATTCAGCTGGTGTTTAGCCAAGACCATGCCCTCCGTTTGAATCTTCCTGGCAAGACGTTGTTTGTCCTCAGGAAGGTGTGCCAGGAGCGGTGTCATCTGCTCCCATAGGGAGTATTGATATCGGCTCATGCAAGCCGTGTAGTTTGCAGTCTTTATACCTAATGCTCCTGCTGAATAAAATAGTCTTCCGAACGAATCGAGTTTCCGTCCTTCTTTGTCAAGGGGGGGGGGGGAATGCCCGCTGAGGCCCCTAGTTGAAGGTGTCACCACAACTGAGTTGGGTTTGGGGTGGATAAACAAAAATTCTGCCCCAGGTTCTTGGAGCCTGTACATATGATCCAATCTCTTGCTCGAGATTGGAGTCGATGAAGGGTGTCCCCAGGATTCCTTAGCAGTGTTAAGAAGCACCGAGATTAGCGGTAGGGCTACTGCTGTGGATGTATCCATCTGCACTATGTCAAAGATGGCATCGGTAGCGGCGGGGGCCGGTTGGATGGTAGCCAGAGCCAAGGAGTGGGCCATTCTCTTGATGAGCTCCCCATAGGTCTTCACGTCCTCGGAAGGGGATATCGGAAGGTTGTCAGCGACATCGGGAGATGGTGACGGGTGAGTGGGGGACTCCTCTTCGGAATCGGATGAAGCGGAGGAGTTTGGTACCGAAAGGTGTTCGGATGGTGACATAGGGTTCGACGGTTCCGGTTGATATGGAGGAAGGTCGACGTCGGGTGGGGTCTGTGGTATCGGCATTGGTATTGGCATTCTCGGCATCGTGAGACTCTCGACGATGTCGACTGGCAGTCCCATTCTGCCGGGTACCACTGCGGTGGCGGAGGATACGAGGAACCGTATAGGTACCGCCATTGTCGGACGTCCCACGGTACCGACGAGGGAGGAAGACGCCAGTCTCGTTCTCCTCTCGGTGGTGGTGACGGATCGGGTCCGGTCTCTGGACTACTTCGAGGGACTTGCGTCAGCTCGATATCGGGGTCCGACTCCGTCAATTGGATGGGTCGCGGCATCGGGGAGACGGAGCTGCCCGGGGTCGCTTGCGCCCGGAAGGGTCAAGCTGTGGAGACCCGCGCTGGGCCACGTCGGACGCGGCCTGCGTCGACTGAGCACTCGATTTCTTGTGCTTGTGCTTGCCCTTTTCCTCCTTGCCCTCTCTGCGTTTTTTTGCAGGAGTTTGCGGCATCGGGAGGGGTCGTTTCGTTACCGACTTATCGGTACCGACGGTGCTCCTTGTCGGAGACGGTGCCGGGCCTGTCGGGGCCGATGGAGACGTCGCCGAGGCCTCGGGGGCCGACATCTTTGGCGATAGAGCTGCTTCCAGGAGCGCTACTCTCAGCCTCGCCACACGGTTCTTGCGGGTTTGTTTAGAGAAGGCAGTGCAGCTCGAGCACGATTCCACACGGTGCGACTCGCCCAGGCACAGGAGGCAAAGCGCGTGTTTGTCTGGAGGCGCTATTTTACTGCCACAGTCCCGACAGCGCTTAAAGAAGCCCCACCGCTGGGCCATAGGCCGAGCGGGGAGAAAGACGAGGGAAAAACAAGAGCGAGTCCAGTAAACAGTCCGAGTTCAAGAAAGGAGAAAAATCAGTCCGAAAAAGGCTTTTTCCACAAGGAAAACGAAGTACTACCGACCGGAGCGAGAGAGGGGTCCTCACGACGCGGCGGTCAGAAGAGAACTGGCGGGATCCTCGTGCCCCTCCCCGGGTCATGCGCAGTGGGACGTGCACGTGACCGGGGAGCTGGCGCGAAAATCCGTTAGGCTTTGAAGATTACCGATCGGGATCGGTGCAGGTGCACTTAATCCCAGAGGTGTGATGCACAGAGACCACGAAGAAGATCTGTAATCACTCCACCCTCCATCATTTAATGTGTCACGTTAACCCTTCTGCTTTGCTTCGGTTCTGTTGTGTAGACTTCTGTTTGGTTCCACCACCCGAATCTTATTTCATGGTTCATTGACTGCCTCATCTTGTTGATTGTAGTGTGTCGTCCTGCGTCATCCATACTGCGACCCCATGAGAAAGGTGGACTGTAAATAACATAAATAAATAAAAGGTATCATACAGCTTTTGCTTTTAAAGACGGGGGGGGGCATTTTTGGAGCTTTTGTTCTGTGTACAAACAGTGCAGGCGAAGCACAGACAATTTGCATAGATCCACCACCGTCACTGTCTCCTCGAGGGACTTCGGCCTAGTCCAAGCAGAGGTCTGTTTTCTTCTCTCTCTCCTTGAGATTTTGGCCACGCAGATTTTTTTAAATAACCAAAATGAACAAAAATTAAAAATTGAGACGTTGTAGGAGAAAGATGCAAGGAATGCCCAGAGAACAGGACTGGGATAACAAGGCAAGAGAGATGAAAGCATGATAGGCAGTGGAGGTGCAGTGGTTAGACATGACTTGGGAGAGCCCAGATTCGAAGCAAGATGTAAATGGAAAACTATGCAAAGGGTTGCCTGTGCATGCCTTCTACCAGCGTTCTTTACGGCAGCTTTACAGCATTTTTACTGCAAAGTCAGGAAGAGGCAGGCCACTTTCCATCTGTAGCCAGTTGGGTGTTTTCATATGAAGGATGCAGGAGGAGCCAGCTTGGCCTTTTTATCTGGAAACAGGTGTGTGTCTTGGGATACGGCACAAGTTACAATTACCCTGAATAGTTTTGTAACCAAATCGCTCCTAGTTAGGCACAAAAGTTAGAGCACTGTTTTCACAACACAAGCCGCCGTGCCACCCTCAAAAGCAAGCAAAGGGCTCAGTAATTATTACGGATAAAGAAGGAAAGTAGAACATGCAGCCAGCAATACTCATTGTGAGAGAAAAGATATTGCATGTGTTAGGAAGAGAGAAGAGGAGACTGGATTTATACCCTGCCCTTCACTCAGAATCTCAGAGCAGTTTACAGACTCTATTCTGGGAGAACCAAGTTCGATTCCCCACTCCTCCACTTGCAGCTGCTGGATGGCCTTGGACAAGCCATAGCTTTGGCACAGCTGTTCTCTCAAGGACAGCTCTGGAAAGAGCTCTCTCAGCCCCCCCTACCTCACATGGTGTCTGTTGTGGGGAGAGGAAGGGAAAGCAGTTTGTAAGCTGCTCTGAGACTCTGAGTGAAGGGCCGGGTATAAATCCAATCTCTTCTTCATCATCTCAGGAAGCAGAGAAGATCCGTCTGCGATTCAACATTCAGGCTCTGGTCCGTACCCAGCGTGGAAAACAAGCCTGTGCCACCCATCCACACACTGAGAAGGAAAATAGATTCATTTTTTAAAAAATGTTCCCCGTTTTTAACAATCTACAAATTAGTGACAGGCTTCTGAACACACTCACAGCCTTCTCTCCAGCCCCCACATGCCAGCGGGTAAGCAGCTGAGTCGTGACGGGCCTTGGCTGCCTGCCTGCCTGGATGTATTAACAGGAGTCTCCTCTCCGAGAATATTCCCCCCCCCCCCCCCTGCAGGACTTTGGTTCTAAGAAGCACTTCACGGAGCCATTTGGGGAAGCCGTGTCCAGGCAAAGTGGACAGAGGCCTCCTCTCGGGGTCCGGATACACATTTAGTATAGTGTCAGGAGGAGCACGGACCCTAATCTGGGAGAACCAGGTTTGATTCCCCACGTCTCCACATGCAGCTGCTGGTGTGACCTTGGGTCTATCACAAATTCTTTCAGAGTTGTTCTCTCACAAGCAGTTCTCAAGAGAGCTCTCTCAGCCCCACCTGCCTCACAGGGTGTCTGTGGTGGGGAGGGGAAGGGAAAGGAGATTGTAAGCCGCTCTGAGACTCCGAGTGAAGAGCGGGGTATAAATCCAATCTCTTCTCTTCTTCTTCTCTTCTAAACATTTAATAAACCTTATACATTTTTACCAAGGTACAGTGTACAGTCAGCCCTGGGAACCCGCGGGGCCCCGGCTTGGGCTCCTCGACATACAGCCAAACCACCTTCCTGCTGCATTGCCACAAGGAGGCAACCCAAATTTACACACTACAAAGTTGACCCAAGAGCACTCCTATTAATGCCACGCCTGTTGCGGGATTCTTGCAGAGCTCTGTAAGTGACAAGCTTGCTCATTAAGCCACTGACATTCGAGACCGTCCTTTACAGAAACCCTTCTTTACCAAGAAAAATAAAAGCCACTGAACTGCAGCTCTGTGCAACAGGGGTCTCCAACATGGTGCCCCAGGGGCACCACATCGCCCACCAACACTTTTCTTTGTGTCCACCACGTGTTTTTCGAAAATGGGTGGAACCAGCTTGCAAGGCACATGATTGGCTACTTGTAATTTGATTGGCGGTGCAGTTTTTAAAAAATGTTGCTTGGGCAGCAGCTGCCACCACAACATAACTGAAGGTCAGCTGCAGCCACCATTATATGGCTGGCTCCGCAGCCCCTGGCAGCCATTTTGTAGGTGTGCCCAGAAACCCAAAGGTGCCTGCAGGCTCAAAAAGGCCGGGGGTGCCTGAGCTACGTAAATCAACACAATCATGCCTGCCACAAGAGAGGAAAGCTTTGTGCAAATGCACACTTTGCACCTCAGTCATACTCGTTTTTGTTTGTAACAGTCAAGAATATTGGATCCATGTATTACATATATATATATTTTATTATTATTATTTCTTGGAAAAAGTCAGACACAAATAGACCAGCTGATTAATACCCAATAAGGCTTTCACAATGCACCTTTGGTACATTCATAATAAGGGGGATACGGGTACATGCAAAACAACTCCTTTTTGATGGTAATGCTGTTGCTCCCTAAATCGTAATCTTTTTAAGTCTCTGTTGAATCACTGCTGGCAGAGTGAGCTGGCGTGATCCTCCGCGTGGGTCCCTCTCTGAAGTTCCCCAGGCATCAACAGGTGGATGAGTCAGGAACACGCCGCTCTGCACAGGTAATTTACACTTCTGGGGAAAACCTGCCCGGAATTGCCACATGCCAATGAAGTCATGAGACACATCCCAGCTAATTTCATTCCCTCAGCCAATGGCTGCTGTGAAGCAGCAAAGTCAATCCTGCCCCCGCCGGACTTCATCCTGGATGTGAATTCTGCGGATAGCTGAGGACGCTTCCAGGAGACTTCCAGCCAGGTCTAGAGCCAGGTCTAGAGCGGCAGAGAATGAGAAACCAAGAGCGAGGAGGAAACAGTGAAACGTAGCTGCAGGATTTCCAGGGCGAGTGGCGCAACCAAAAGAAGACCAAGAGCTGGTTTGCTCGCACAGTGTTTGTTGTATGATCCTCTCTCAGACGGATGCCTTTTAGCGATTCATGTAAAAGCTGTCTCCACTGGGAAGCCTTGGGTTGAACCTAACTTGAAACGATCATCAAGGTCAACCTGTCAGGCCTCATACATACCTGCAAGACACCCACCGATGCGACAGTCAACACCTGACATGCATGTGTGAACCAGCCCAGAATACCTTATATGATTGAGGATTCGGGAAGAGGTAAACGGTTGCATTCCGTGACCCTTCGAGATGCCATCTGGAATTCCAGCCCCTCCAATCCGAGCACTGGTCCCCTCCAACCTCATGGAGACCTTTGCCCTCAACACACCATCGCTTCGACTGACTCCCCAAAGTGGGTACAACATGCAAAGTGCAGCTCCTCCCAGAAACTCATAGCGAAGGATAGGAGGACCCAACATTTTTGGTCCAGCTTTTTTGGCTGCTGAGAACTTCAAGTTTGTGCAACCAAATGCCGTCCAGGGAGCCCCCAAATGTTCCGTCCTTACCCGGTGCTCAAATGCCACCTGGTAGCCCAGGTGCCTCTGCGTTCCATGTCTGTCTCTGGAAGTCACGGCTCTGCTGCAAGACAACTGGAAGACCGTGTGATGACCGGATAGAGCAAGGTCATGTGCTCTGCCCCCTGGATGGGCAGCTTGTGACTGGCATAGTGGTGGATGATCTCTGGGACGTTGTCAAAGGGGGGGCTGTGCTGGCCCAGGATGAACTTGTTATCTTCTGTTGGCAAGAGTTTCATGTGCAGGAAGCCCTGGCTGCTCCTAAGTCAAGGAGGGAGGGGGAACAGACAGTCAGTCGAGCAAGCGGCTCCTCCCTTAGTTCTTTCAAAACATTCCCTCTCCAAATATTCCATCCATCTGCCCAAACATTCCATCCATCTCCCCAAACATTCCATCCATCACTCTCCAAATATTCCATCAATCTGCCCAAACATTCCATCCATCGCCCCAAACATTCCATCCATCACTCTCCAAATATTCCATCCATCTCTCAAGCTTGAGCGTGCATTAGGGTTCGTGGTGAAATGGTCTCCTGACTGAGTGGCTAAATTATGCTACTCCAGAACAATGCTTAAGTAGAGATGAAGTGGAACTGTGCACTCATTTAAATTCTGATTTTTAAAGCCTGAATTAAACACTCTGGGTTCTGAAATTTTAACTGGAGAAACATTAAACAAATCACAAACCTAAATCTTATTCTAAAACATAAAGGCAAATGTTAAGCAACTTTCCACATTTTACAATTGCCCACCCCCCTGCAAAAAAGGACCTCTAAAGTCAACATCATCCATGGGAGCCAGCATGGTGTAGTGATTAGAGTGATGGACAAGTATCTCAGAGACCCGGGTTTGAATCCTGACTCTGCCGTGGAAGCTAGCTGGGTGACATTGGACCTGTCAGTCTCTCTCAGCTTAACCTACTCCATAGGGCTGTTGTGAGGATCAAATGTAAAGGGGGGGAATATGGTAAGCTACTTTGTGTCCCCATAGGGGAGAAAAGTAGGGTGTAAATGAAATAAACATATAATAAATAAAATAGAAGTATATATTAGAAGTGTGCAGCAAAAAAAAAAATTGGTATTTTCCCAGATCTGGATATATTGGAATCAAAAAGTATCAGTATTCCCTGTTTCCCAGGTTCCAAATACCAGTATGGTTCAAATCCAGGGTTGTTGTTGTTGTTGTTTTCCGGGGGGGGGGAGGGGATTCCAATATTTCCCAGCTCCACTATTCCCTATGGGGAATCATTCCAGGGGGCAGGGGGTGTCTTGAAAGATACTGGCATCAAAATTGCAGGGGAGCTGCTGGTGCCTGTCCTTTCAATAACCCCCAAATTTCAAGTCAATTGTACCATGGGGTCAGTTGGCCCCACCCTCTCATCGGTTAGAGGGTGGGGGCCAGTTTGGTGTATTGGTTAGGAGCACGGACTCTAATGTGGGAGAACCGGGTTTGATTCCCCACTCCTTCACATGCAGCTGCTGGTGTGACCTTGGGTCAGTCATAAGTTCTCTCAGAGCTGTTCTCTCAAGGGCAATTCGCAAGGGAGCTCTCTCAGCCCCACCTACCTCACAGGGTATCTGTTGTGGGGAGGGAAAGGGAAAGGAGATTGTAAACCGCTCTGAGACTCCCTTGGGTAGTGAAGGGCGGGGTATAAATCCGATCTCTTCCAGATGTTGAGTCTCTTTGGCCCTTGCTTGCCTTTTGCTTCATCTTATATAGAACCTCTCTTCCTCTCCCTTACCTGGGCTTGAAGCTGTAGCGTTACCCTTTCTGAAGTTAATCTGTTCCCCATATGTTAAATGTACCTACATGATTATGCCATGTAAGGTGTGCTTCTATTTTTGCAAGTAATATTCCTTTCTCTTGTTACGATTGGAGTCAGGTTATCTTTGTCATTTGTCTGAACAGCATTTTCTCCTTAACCAGGAAACATGGAAGATCCTTAACCAGGAAATATTGTGTGAAGCTTCTATGCTCTCAAGTCATATGATTTTTAATTTTTTTTTACATTTAACTCAACAATAATCACCCTGGCCACCCAGTCTCCCCCACTATAAAACACCATCCTAGAAAGTCATCTAGATTTCAGGACACGAGAAACCCAGAGCAGAGGGACGAAACAAGACCCCACTTCACCATATCCAAAAGGTCTCTGGTCCCTACGAGACCCCCCAACCGTGCTTCATAGGCCGAGACCAGCCTGTCCCCAACAGGGCCCCCTCCACTCACTTGAGGGAGAGGGAGAAGGCGTTGTGGATGCTCTCGCTGTTCCGCACCAGGTAGCTGGCTTCCCGGCACAGCCGCAGCAGCCC
Organism: Lepidodactylus listeri; assembly: GCA_029233225.1. Lineage (NCBI taxonomy): Eukaryota > Metazoa > Chordata > Lepidosauria > Squamata > Gekkonidae > Lepidodactylus > Lepidodactylus listeri. The sequence continues at coordinate 27,456,479 of JARCFY010000021.1, read as the reverse complement.
CTCTGCATCCACCCGGCTCAGGGTCCCGTGGTACCACCTGTTGAGGGGGGAGGCAAGCGTTCAGTCAGGCCTCTGCAAGGCTGCTTCAGGAGCCTCTGGCTGGAGAAGCGGGACACAAATTCAGAACAAAAAAGAAATGGGGGGGGGGGAGAAACAAAATAAATAAAGAGCCCTCAGAGGCCTGCGCGGCTCAGGCCTAAGGCTCCAGTCAAATGCATCCGACCATTGATGTCCCAAGGCGTCCCCGGTCTCTGCCGGAAACCACAGGGATTGCAGTCCCCTCCGAGGGCTTCTGACTGGACTGGGTGCCATTCCCCTCCAATTTTTAAAATCTATTTTGAAATGAACAGTAAAGCAGCCATAAGAAGTTATTAACAAAGATGATAACCATAGAATCGGAAGGGACCCCCCCCAGGGTCATCTAGTCCAACCCCCTGCACAATGCAGGAAATTCACAAATACCCCCCACCCCCAGTGACCCCCCCCCCCCGTTCCACGCCCAGATGACAACAAACCTTCAGGATCCCCAGCCAAACTGGCCTGGAGAACAATTTCTTCCTGACCCCAAAGCGGCGATCAGCATTTCCCGGGTGTGTAAGAAAGGGCCACCAGAACTAAGCACTGAGGCAACCCTTCCTGCCCTCCCTCTCATGATCTCATAATAGTTCCTAACTAAGTTATAGATTCGTCAACTATACAGAACAAGTTCCTACTACCCTAGATGACACCACCACCACATGGCCTGAACGTTTGTCAAAAAGCGAGTATCTATCCCTTATGGCAGGGATCCTCAACACAGTGCCTGTGGGTGCCACGGCACCCCCTGAGTCCCGCTGAGTCGCTGACCCCTTTCCTGAAGCCAAGCAAATGTTTTTAGAAACTGTCAGGTGGGGCTTTTACCCAACAGAGCTTCTGATTGGCTGTGCGGGGGTGGTGGTAAAGTTGTTTCGGCAGCAACTGCTACCACAGCACAAAGGTCTTCCCTTCACTACATGCCTGAAGGTGAGTTTGGTGTAGTGGTTAAGTGTGCGGACTCTGATCTGGGAGAACCAGGTTTGATTCCCCACTCTTCCACATGCAGCTGCTGGTGTGACCTTGGGTCAGTCGCAAGTTCTCTCAAGGCTGTTCTCTCAAAGGCAGTTCTGGAGAGAGCTCTCTCAGCCCCACCTACCTCACAGAGTTGTCTGTTGTGGGGAGGGGAAGGGAAAGGAGATTGTGTAAGCCGCTCTGGGACTCCTTCAGGTAGTGAAGGGCAGGGTATAAATCCAGTCTCTTTTCTTCTGAGTGGTGGGTATGCAAGAGGAAAACAGTATGTCCATTTAAAGAGGCATCCTGTTCAATTGATTCTGCCTAAAAGTCAAAGAGTTGCTATTTGAGTTGTGCACAATCTCCTTCCCTGAAATTTTGTGGTTGGCTCCGCCTCCTGCGGCAGCCATTTTGCAGCTGCACCGACTGCCCTGTGTCAGGAGCCCAAAGGTGCCCGCAGGCTCAAAAGAAGCTGGGGACCCCTGCCTTATGAGGCGTACCCAGCCACGCATTTCCACCAATGGAGCAGCATCTCTGCATGTGAAAGAGGGGCCAGTGATTTTTGCCGATCCTGCTCCCCGGATAATGCAGATTCCCACTTTGAATTCTACATTGTTACTGAAGGGCCTCTGAATTCCGGGGGGGGGGGGAGGGGGGACTGGGGGAGGGCTCAGTAGGATGCCAAAGAACAGGGGAACAGGAAGTCTTGCTTTGCAGAGTCTGGAGTTGGTTGGATGCACCCCGATGCTTCTCCTGAAGCATTTCTATTTCTGTGCTTCCCTCTTTGCTTGTGACTGCTGCCATTCTTGCTCGGAGAGCACGTAGGGTTCTCACTTGTATTGCTACAGAAGCCCAGTCCAATCAAAAAAGCTGTTCCTGCCATGGCGGCTGGGCTTGTTTTCATACTAACAGAAGAGGTCCTCCCGAATGCAGAGACTTCAGGGTACATGTTCCGGTGGTTCAGGTCAGGCCACGAATGGCATCAATGGTAGGATGCATTGAGGGTTTCCTGCGGACCACGTGGCTTATTTTGCAATGGAGATGGTCACTGTACCCAGTGGGCAATAGGATCTCCCTCTGCCCCACCCCCCACCCCAACTACTCACGCCTGGCTCTCCAGCGGCAAAGTGGGGTTGACCCGTTCACCGAAAGTCAACGCAGGTTCCACGCTCAGCCAGCACAAACTGTTCCTCTTCTCCGTGCTGGACGGCGACTGGCTCTCCACCACCCCCTTGCCTTGGGGTAAGAAACATATATCCATGCATTAATGGGAAGGCAAGCAATGGTGGATGTGGGGGCAAGCGATGGCAGGCATGGGGGCAAGTGATGGCAGACATAGGGCAAGCGATGGCAGATGTGGGGGCAAGTAATGGTCATGCAGAATAACAGGATGACAGACTGTGGAAGAAAGGCAAGGAACATGGCACCTTGCTTTATGATGACTAGAAAAAGGATCAGGCAGGGCCAGGGAGCCCCCAGCTTATGACAAGGGAATCGGGGCGGAAGCCCTGCATTTCCAATTGAACACAGAGAGTTCAAAGCAATGTACCAGGAGCATTTTGAATGTGAAAGGTTATACCAACTAGTACTACTATTTTAATAACTCAGAGTGGGGATATAAGAACATGTCCTTTTTCATTTATGTGTACTTCCCCTTCAAGCCTTTTCTCCCATATTCTGTTACCAGCATATTTGTTATCTATTAGGACCCTAACGAATAAAGATTGATAGATTTCTAAATTTAAAGCAGGAATTGTCTGAGCCTTTCCATCCACGGCACAGCAGCCGCAACTGCAGAGTCCTAAGCCTCTTGGTTGTGTTCTATCTGAACGCTGGCAACATCGCATCCCAAATTCTGGAGATACCCACCACTGACGTCCAAGGGAGCGGATTGAGCCACAGAGTCCGGGAAGCTGTTGTTGGTGTCCTGGAGGCTTGGTGGGCTCTCCGCAGGTGGGCATCTGGTCCCGACGCTCTGGAGGGTCGGGGGTCCCTCGGCATCTGGGTGATTAGCCATGCTATCAAGCTGTCCGACCGGGGGCGGCCACGGGAGCTCCTTGATCCCTTCGATCTCGACTGGACGAGCCGTTTAGGAGAGAAAAGAAAGAAGACTGGAGGGAGGTGGCCTGGAGACTTGCCTAACTGATGGCACACTTGCTGAGCATGGCAGCACTCTGACTAGAAGCTGACAGCCTCGGGGAGCAAAGGCCGTCATACACAGATGGCGCTTCGTCTCCTGTCATCTGGCCGAGAGAACAGGGCGGATTTATTCTCAGCGAGCAAAGCCCACAAGCTAGCTGATTTGCAGTAAGTTGGAAGGAACAAACAGGAGTCGACACCTGTTTATTCGGGGTGACTAACGGTGAGAAATGGGAGGCTGCAACCAAGAAATCAGAAGGCGACTGAGCCTGGGAAGGGTCACTGCGAAGAAATCATAGAATCAGAGAGTTGGAAGGGGCCATACAGACCATCTAGTCCAAGCCCCTGCCCAATGCAGGACCAGCCTAAAGCATCTCTGGCAAATATTCGTCAGCCACTTTGAGTCCTGGAGATCGAGAGAAAAGAAGGAGGTACGTGTTCTAAATTGATCAGATGTACCTGCAAACACTCTGGAGATCCGATCCTTTTTCCACTCCCAGGGCTGGTCGTATTCCTCGGGTGGCCGTTCGTCATCCTCAGGCAGCCAAGAGTAGCGAAACGGGATGTCCGGCAGGCGCTCGCTCTTGGCTTCCGTGTCACCCTCACACGCTTCATACGGGGTGTCGTACAAGTGCAAGGGCTTGGCGTCGGCAGAGCCATCCTCGGAACCGCTGTTCTGAACTTCTGGGGGCAAAGAAGGAAAGAGGCCACATTACGTCCCTTCCCTTTTCCAGAGCACCTTTCTGGGATCAGAGGTGTCCAATCGGAAACAAATTCCAAACCGACTTCTCACAGCAGCGCTCGAACCCCGGACCCTGCCGTGGGCCGGCCCCAAACTGGGCAACAAGAACTGGGCCACGGATTCTGACTTTGACCCACGTTTTAGTAAAACATCGGAGAACCTGCACAAGTTATGCCCACACCAAAGCCGTCTGTCGGGCTTCAAAGAAGTACCTTCAGTTCCTGCAAACCTCATAAGCAACACAAAGTTAAAGTTCTGGCTACGCTGATAATCTCACTCATTCTAAGCCAAAGGGAACTGCAGGGCTGTTGTACATGTTCCCGTCTCACCTCACCCTATATCGCCCTCTCTTGGGGGAGGGGAGGAGGGACTTTGACTAACCGTTTCATCCCAAACAGAGTAGTGGTCTTCAATGCCACCAAGTTGTAGCTGACGTACAGTGACCCCGTAGGGTTTTCAAGGCAAGAGACGAACAGAGGCAGTTTTGCCATTGCCTGCCTCTGCTTAGCGACTTCCTTGGTGGTCCCCCATCCAAATACTAACCAGGGCCGGCCCTGCTTAGCTTCCGGGATCTGACGAGATCGGGCTGGCCTGGGCCATCCAGGTCAGGGCAGACAAACAAGATATGGTTGGCCATTGCCTGCCTCTGCATGATGACCCCAGACTCTCAATTAAATACTGACCAGGGCCGACCCTGCTTAGCTTCCGGAATCTGATGAGACTGAACTAGCCTGGGCCATCCTGGTCAGGGCGGACAAACAGGAGGTGGTTGGTCATTGCCTGCCTCTGCGCTGCGACCCTGGACTTCCTTGGTGGTCTCCCATCCACATACTATCCAGGGCCGACCCTGCTTAGCTTCCAGGATCTGATGAGATCGGGCTGGCCTGGGCCATCCAGGTCAGGGCAAGTGAAGTTACACCCTTCTAAGTTCATTGAGCTCTGCTGAGGATGGCACTGTAAGCATACAACTTTAGCATTAAATGAGACAGACACAAAACCACATCAGAGAACAGGTATCTATTTATTATGTGGATTCCCTTAACAGGAGACAACGAAACAGGGGAAGGCTGCATCCCTGATTCTGTTCTGCACTTCAGAGACTGAAGGCCTGACCAGCACTTATGCCAGACCCCTGGATTAAAGCGGAAAACGGGTACTTTACCGGCTAGCAACTTCTGAGCTTCGTACGGTTCCATGTAGCCTTCATTCTTCACCCTTTCTGGCTCCCCGGCCACTTCTTCTTTGGTATCAAATGGATCTGCGTAGTCCTCCAGAGCCACTGTCTGAAAGCAAGAAGATGACCCAAACGGTTAGAAAAGAAGGACTCTGGGTCAGAGACAAGCTTCCCCATCTCTCTGAAGGGAGGGAGAAGAAGAAGTTGAAGGAAGAGAAGGAGAAGGAGAAGAAGGAAAAGGAGGAGAAGGAGGAGAAGGAGCAGAGGAGGAGATTGGCTTTATACCCCGCCCTTCACTACCTGAAGGAGTCTCAGAGCAGCTTACAATCCCCTTCCCTTTCCCTCCCCACAACAGGCACCCTGTGAAGTAGGTGGGGCTGGGAGAGCTCTCTCCAGAACTGCCCTTGAGAGAACAGCTCTGAGAGAACTTGTGACTGACCCTAGGTCACACCAGCAGCTGCATGTGGAGGAGTGGGGAATCCAACCTGATTCTCCCAGATTAGAGTCCACGCTCCAAACCACTATGCCCAGCTGGCTCTCATGGATCGCCACATGGCTTGCCTGATGCAAAGAAGCTCGGTAGACACATCGACAAAGAGATCGGATTCAGGGAGCCACCGGGACACTTTTGCTGCCGTCCTAAGGAGAGCGACACCCTTCCAATTCCAGCAAAGTCAGTGGGCATAGAAAGGTGCCAACTCCGCTTAGGATGGGGATGTCACCAAATGACGTATGTGGCCTATTTATTTATTTATGTGGCAGAGGGATCCATCAATCAATAATTTTTAAAAAGCTCAGACTAAACAAAACATCTCTTCGATAAAAGCTGCTTTCAAAGGGAGACTCCATCATGAAACTGCTGAAATCAGATTTCATCAACTAGTTCAGTCACTCCAACCAGGGCTTTAAGCAGAGATGACCCCTCTCTCGCCCCACAGGCTGGCAGCAGCTCTCCAGGGTCTCCTGGCAGAGGTCTTTCCCATCACCTACTGGCTGGCCCTTTTAACTGGAGATGCCGGGGATTGAACCTGTGAGCCTCTGCATGCCAAACAGATGTTCTACCACTAAGCTATGGCCCCTCCCCATATATATGCACGGAAGAGCTGGATTCGAGTCTAGTAGCACCTTAGAAAGAAAGGGCTTACGAGGTCTTTTTAAAGAAAGGGCTTAAAAGGGTCTTTTTTTACAGCACAGAACTCAGGCTTGGGCCACCCGCCCCCGCCCATGGATCAGTCCACGTCCTGTGTCACCAGACCTACTAAAGCAGATCAGAAATTCACACCACCCACAAGCGCGTGCTGATAGAGTGCGAAGAATCCACACTTGTGCTGTTATCTGCTCTCCCGCACAGCAAGAACAAACGAGGGGCTAAAGGCAATGAAGGGATACTAGCTGCCATTAAGGAACCCCAAGAACCCCCCCCCCCCCCAGTTTAGAGTCTGTTGCGCAGTTACCTCAAGGAGCATACATGCCACATCCAGGCCAGGATTGTGCATCGGGAATTGGGACACAAGATGATGGGGGGGGGGGGGGGGGAGAACCGATGGTGCGGGTAAGAGATTGCACTATGAACTGGGGAGAATCCACACGGGTTCAAAGCTATGACTCACCACGCAATCTTACGCAGGTCCGCTCAGAAGCCTACTTCAGTCTTCTCAGTGGGGTTAACTCCCAGGAAAAGGATTTTAGGGCTGCCTGTTAGTGGTAGAGCCAGTTTGGTGTAGTGGTTGAGAGCGGCGGACTCCCCACTCCTCCACATGCAGCCAGCTGGGTGACCCGGAGCCAGTCACGGTTCTCTCAGAGCTCTCTCAGCCCCTAAGAACACGTCTAGCTCGCCACTGGCATAATGCTAAGAGCAAGAACTTGTGGCTGCCAGACAGCCTCAGGATCTCCTGGCTATCCCAATCCACACACAATGACATATAATAGTTAATTGATTAATCGGAGCCAGCATGGTGTAGTGGTTAAGAGCGACAGACTCTAATCTGGAGAACTGGGTTCAACTCCACTCTCTTCCACTTGAAGCCAAGTCAGGTGACCTTGGGTCAGTCACCGCTCTTTCAGCCCCCCCAATAAGCCTAGCTGACTGCATAATACAAAACAAACAAACAAAAATCTAGCGCTTTGGGCTGCCAGACAATCTTAGGATCTCCTGGCTATACCACATACAATGCTAAAATAATTTATTTTAGTGGTCCCAAGCAAGCCACTCCCTCCCAGCCTCCGCTCCCCACACTGGGATCACTGAACTGATCTGCCTTACCAGGTCGTTGTGACAGCATTTCCGACAGAAAGCACTCTGAACAGGCAAAGATGCGCCTGATTATTGTTTTATTCAAGGGTTGGCATTACTCATAAGTAAGCACCCTCTTCCATTGCTTCGTGTCTCACTTTGCTGGTCTTAAAGGCGCCCACACTGGACTCAAACTCTGTACTGGGATCTCAGCCTTAGCCTGCCTATAAAGCTCCCGGTTCAAAGCCACAAATTCACTTGGAAACCATCTCCTTCCTCCGGGCCCCACCTCCACGCGGGCAACGTGGGAAAGTCAATTAAACCCGCCTACCTTACAAGGCTGTTGTGTGTGACCCACGCAAAGCATTTTTGAGCAGACAAAAAAAAAAGGGGGTGGGGCGTGGGGGGTCCCTATCAACTATTAGATCACAGGGTGGAACCCCGCAAGCGTGTTTACTCGGAAGTAAACTGCCCCTGGGACGCCACCTCCCTCCGGGATCGACATTTTCCCCCCCAACAGAAGCGCGCCCTCCTGGAAGCAAGCAAGCCAGCCATCCCCCATTGGGAACGACGGCGCTTCCTCCCGAGCAGTCCTGGCGGGCTGAGAAAGTCGCGGACCCCCCCCCCCCCCCCCCCGTTAAAAGACCCAGCGGCGCCTATTGTCTGCCTCGAGGCACTGCAGACCTTCTCCTGCTGCGGGCGCTCCCCGGGCTCCGTCTCGGCGGCGGCGGCTTCCACGCGGATGAGGCGGCGGCGGCGGGGCGAGCGGGGGGCGGCGGCGGCGGCGGGGGCTGCTGCCCCGTAGGGGTCCTCGAAGTCGCGCTCCCGCTGCAGCCGGTAGGCGGCCAGGAGGTCGGGCTGCTCGGGCCCCGCCAGCGTGTAGTCGGGCTGCGGCGGCGCCGGCTTGGCGCTGCGGAAGAGCAGGCGGTCGCGGAGCCAGCGGGCCATGGTGGCGCGCCTCCCTCCGACGCCGCAGCTGCCCGCCGCCCGGAGCCAACGCCAGGCCGCCCGGCTGCTGCCCCAGCCCCAGAGCCCGCTCGCCGGCTGGGTCGGGGGGCCGGCCGGCGCGGCGGAGTCCCTGTGCCCGCCCATCGCGCCGGTTCTCGCCCTCCCTCCACCCCCCCTCCTCGGCGGCTGCCTTCTGCCGCGCCCGGCACCCCCCGGCTCCCGGCGGCCCTCCCCGCCTCCCTCGCACGCCGGCCCGCGTCTCTCCTGGCGCAGCAGCCCGTTTCACGTGTGCACGCCTCTCCTAAGGGGCAGAGGTCTCCACAGCACGTGTGAATGCGTCTCCCACTGGGCAGCAGACCCCTTGCATGCGTGTCTGATATTGCATGGACACCCCCGTTGCATTCTTGCGGGCCACTCCCGTTGGGACGACAGCCCCATTTCGGGTGTGCCTGCCTCTCTCTCTGGGGAACAGTAGCAAGGTTCCCTCTGATTTCTTTCCTCCTCCTGAGCAGAGAAGTTCACACAACCTGAGCAGGACAGAACTGCTGTGATCTTCAGAGGGGCAACGGGCAGGCTCCGCAGTCCTGCTGCACAGCTTAGAGTTTATTATTATTACTACTACTATTATTATTTCGATTTTTAGGCCAACCTTCCCTTTTATTGTAAGCCGCCTCAGGGCGGCTTACAATACAATTCAGTACAACAACACACTACAGAATACAAGACTACCAAAATTAAAAAACCTACAATAAGTAACAGTCAAGACATAAGATAATCGGCTCAGGATGGCAGAAAATGGATTAAGGATAAAAAATTTCACAGGCCCCCTGGGGGAAATATGGGAGGTGGGCTTGCCTCTTTTGTTGCAAACACCCCCATTGTATGCCTGTTCCATGAACACCTCCTTTTGCACTTTGCATTCTTCTCCCATCAGGCCAAAGCTCACACTACATAGGTACATGACTCACACATTGCACAAACACCCCCCTTGCACGTGTGTCTGTTGCATAAACACACACACACCCCTTACAGGTGTGCATGAGAACTTAAGAGGAACCCTGCTGGATCAGAACTCATGGGCACTCCATGAAATTGCTGAGCAGTCAGGTTAGAACAGATAAAAGGAAGTACTTCTTCACCCAAAGAGTGATTAACATATGGAATTCACTGCCACGTGAGGTGGTGGCAGCTACAAGCATGGACGGCTTCAAGAGGGAATTGGAGAAACATACGGAGCAGAGGTCCATCAGTGGCTATTAGCCACAAGGTATAGATAGGATCCCTCAGTCTGGGACAAGTGATGCTCTGTATTCTTGGTGCTTGAGTGGGGGGGCAACAGTGGGAGGGCTTCTAGTGTCCTGGCCCCACTGCTGGACCTCCTGAGGGCACCTGGTATTTTTGGCCACTGTGTGATGGGGTGTTGGACTGGATGGGCCACTGGCCTGATCCAACATTGGCTTCTCTTATGTTCTAGTTCAGTATCCTGTCTCACACAGTGGCCATCCAGTTCCTCTGGAGGTCCAATAACAGGGCAGAGAGGCTGAGCCTTCCTAAGAACATAAGAAGGGCCCTGCTGGATCAGACCAGTGGTCCATCTAGTCCAGCATCTTGTCTCACACAGTGGCCAACCAGTTCCTCTGGAGGGCCAACCACAGGACATAGAGTAGGATTGTCAGCTCTGGGTTGGGAAACATTTGGAAATTTGGGGGTGGAGCCTGGAGAGGGTGCGGTGGGGATACACCTCAGCATGGTACAATGGCATAGACTCCACCTTCCAAAGCAGCTGTTTTTCTCCAGGGGAACTGATCTCTGCAGTATGGAGCAATGCTCCCTCTAAGCTGTGGAGTCTGGTGAGCAGAAATTCTACTTTGTGAGCTACTGGCATATTAAAGTTGTGAGCGAGCAATTTGGCTACTGAATAAATTAGTTTGCTCTGGAGCTATCCTTCCTGAGCTAAGTCAAAAATGTGTGAGCCAGAGGCTAAAAAACTGTGAGCTAGCTCACACTAACTCAGCTTATAGGTAACACTGGTCTGGAGATGTTGAAAAAGCAGGAGATCTCCAGGCCCCACCTGGAGGCTGGCAGCCCTAACATAGAGGCCATCACCTCCCTCTGGAACTTTCTCATTTGTTGTGAGCAGTTACCTGCTTTACGAAAACCCGGCAGTCCCCCTTTCGTTACAGATGGCACTAGATGAATAAAGCCAGTGAGCTTGGTCAGGCATCTGAAATTTACATGATTTGCTTTCACCCTGTGGCTCCTAAACAGCCTATCCCCCTGACCCTGCGATTTCTCTATAAGTATTATATCTGCTATATGAAATGTCTGCCTAGTCGGGAGTCCCTGGCTGCATATGAAGAAGTAGCTATAACTGAAATATGGCACAGGAGACATGGGGAGGGCAGGCCAGAAGCACAGTAAACAGAAATTTAAAAATAATCTGGAACAGCAGAAATGCTGTTAATAATAATACAGAAATAAAGGCAAGCAGTGACATTTCCTAATTGTTTTCATCAAAGGGGGTCACCAACACACACCCAGGCCTTTGGAGAAAAACTATTAATTACTGAAATTTAAAATATTCATTTTGTTGTATCATTAGGGTCCACTCTCACTGGGAGTCAAGGCGGATAACAGAGCACAAGGCGATTAAATCCACAGGACTAGGGCATGCAAATAAACAATGCAATAAGGTTTGGATCACAGACTGTGTCCAGAGCAAAATCATTCCTGCATGTACCAACCGGAGCTGGTGAGGTGCTTTGATTTAAAATCGTGGTATAGAAAACATGGGTCTTGCTGCACCTTGGGTAGAATGACGGGTTGGCTGCCACTGATTTTCCTTATCAAATAATCCTTTTCTGAGTGAAGCTTTTAGCTGATCGCGGTACTGGAGAAGGGCCATGAAAAGAATAACATTTTCTTTTCAGTTAAATTGAGAAAAATAACAGCCACTCATGCCGTGACTCGGATTCGAACCGAGGTTGCTGCGGCCACAACGCAGAGTACTAACCACTATACGATCACGGCGAGCTACTGCGGCTCCTGAAAAAACAGCTGGCACGCTCTGTGTTCATGATTACCAGTATGTGACGTCAACACACAAATCCAACAATGATTGGTTGCGCAGTCTTTGTTCCTCCTTTCGCGGCGGCACCGTTTCGGCGCATGCGCCGCATCGCAGTCCGTTTGCAAAGGCGCTTGCGTCCTATGACATCCTGTGCTACAGAGCTGTGTGGAGCCACTGCGCTCGCGCACACCGTCAGCGTCGCACGTTCGGTCCGAAACAGTGCGAGGAAAATTTTTAAAAGTAATGCGAGGCGCAACATGCCAAAACTAAAAAAAAAAAATTACCACATAAAGTTGAACTAAGACTACAGCGAAGGACAGAATGAATTTCCAACAACAAAAAAAAGCCCTCATAGTTTATGGGATAAAACGGCGTTGCTCGATTCCTTGGAAACTACGGTTCATCCCCCTCCCCTTTGTCTCATATCCGTTAGTATTTTCATACTTTACACCGGAAGTTTCTTTGAGGATTTCCGATGATGCAGGAAATAGGATCCAATTGCCGAACGAGCTGTGACCCTACGCCCCCAGGGCCGAGTGCGCATGCGGATTAAATTCCCCTCCCTCTCTTCTGTTAGGACAGCCCCACCCCCTCCACCTTCCACGCGCCTCCGCGTTTGAAACACAGCGCGAGGCGGGGCTGTTAGGTGAAGGGGCGGGGCTCAAAGAAGAGCGAGCGACGCACAGTCCGCATGCGCGTCCTGTCCAGCTGTTCTCCGTTTGCAAAGAGATGGAGGAAACGAGGATTTCCCCCGGGGGCTTGGTAACCGCCTGCTTACTCTAGTTCTGCCCCTTGGCCTCAACGACAAAGTGCCACATTGAACATTCCTTCCCCGGCAAGGGACTGCACTGCAGGGGCACTTTGCACAGTCAGCAGAATCTGGGGTTTTCTCCAGTTTCCCCCCCAGGCTGTGATGTCTGGAAAGGAGGTTTCATGGTTTTACTTTGTTGCGGCGGGGAGGGAAAATATACACTTCCCTGCATTGAGAAAAGTAGTGTCTCAGGCAGATGGGTTAGGTTTCGTTACTGGCCATGAGGACTAAAATGAACCGCCTGATCTTGAGGCACACCCAGGCACACTTGATACAAAACTACACCGCTTGGAGTGGTGTTAGTGGTCCTCTAAATCCCTTTTATCCTCACAACAACCCTGTGAGGTATAATCTGTCCAAAAGCTAGTGACTCCCAAGCATTAGAAAAGTGCAAGAGCCCTGGAGCACCTTAAAGACTAGCAAAGTATGTGGCAGGGTAGGAGCTTTTCTGAGTCACTGCTCACTTCTTCAGATCTGAAAAAAGCACCTTAAAGATGAACAAAATGTGTGGCAGGGTAGGAGCATTCGTGAGTCACTGCTCACTTCTTCGGATCTGAAAAGAGCAAGAGTCCTGGAGCTCCTTAAAGACTAGCAGAATTTGTGGCTGGGTGGGAGCTTTTATGAGTCACTCCTCACTTCTTCAGATACCTGCATCAGATACTATGTGTTACTTTTCAGATGTCTGAAGAAGTGAGCAGTGACTCCAGAAAGCTTATACCTTGGTACATATTTTGTTAGGTCTTTTAAAGTGCTCCTGGACTCTTGCTCTTCTCTACTGCTACAGACAGACTAATACGGCTATCCATCTTGATCTGTCTCCCAAGCAAGTTCAGCCAATGAACTTCATGGCAGGATGAGGATTAGGTAGCCTTTGGTCATGTTCAGTTCATGCCCCGCAACAAAACCTGCCACGTTGAAAACTCTCTGCAAATGACACTGATATAGGTGCCACGTGCAGCTGAAGCCATGCGGAAGCATTTCCAGTGGCTTCCGCAGGCTGGCAAATAATATAAGCAGCACAGCTTTGAGGTGACGCATCTTGACATGGGATATGGTTTTCATGTGGGAGCAGCTGAGCGCCTTCCACACTCAAAAGATGGAGTGGTACAGGCCTCTTGAGAGGACTGTGTCACTTCAGTGATCTTTGCTATAACTGCAACATTTATAGTACTATGTTTTAATCTTTTCAATCGTATATCTATGTGTTGTGAGCCGCCCTGAGCCCGTTTGTGGGGTAGGGTGGGATATAAATAAATAATTTTTGACAGGATGCAGAAAGGAATCCTGAGACTGCTGAGCAACCTCCAACTCAAGGAGAAAGCGGTGTGCAATACAATGCATTCTTGGCCAGGTAGGGCAAGTTATCTCCAACATGGTGCCCAGCAATGTTTCCTCCTTCCTTTCTCAAAACACTTCTGCCCATTCAGAAATAGCTGCCTCCGTCACAGGAGAATGCGTGGTTTAGAACCTCTCAATATCCTTGGGTTAGCCCTCTTGACAGCCATTGTGTGTGATTGGTCCTGCCTCCCTGTGACAGCCATTTTGGGGTGGTTCCGATTTCTGTTCCCCAAAATTCCAGAAGCTTGCATGGGTTCAAGAAATTTGGAGAGCCCTGAGGAATAGAGCAGTATGACTGAGAAAAGACTGGGAGAAGCTGGAGCACCAGTACTGATAAAGACGTTGATTTTGTAACTGCCCTTTTAAAAATTGGGGGCTGCTGGGTAGAAAGAGAGTTGCCTTCATGAGGGCCCAGACCATGAGGAGGTGAAAGCCAACACCTCAAATTGCAGCTGGAAACAAATGATGACCAAGCCTTTGCAGGCAGGCGTGACTGGGTTTCTTTGGCCGGAGTGTCTGTAAGGAGTTTGGCCTACACGTTAGCTTTCAAATGGTGTTCAATAGCTATACCACACAGAAATCATTATGGTCGGGGCATTTTTCTGGGACAGTGCAGTGGAATGGAATTCTGGAAAAGAATCCCATGTGTCTCCTCCATTTCCCTCTTGAGAGTTCCAGCACCTCTTTTTCCAGAAAAAAAGCCCCCGTTATTATAGCTGAATTTAGAGGTTACCAAGATGTGTCTCGGTGGCAATCTGTCTTCTCGAGAAGAAGGAGCTAATGTCTAATGATGATATTCCAGGAACTAGTAGCTGCAATCGCCATGTGAGGTTCAAGTAGCCAAGCTAAGAGTCAGCCTGCTCTTTCAAGGGGAGTGTGACCCCACCTAGAGCAGGTTGCCCACCAACTCCCCAGTACAGGGAATGTTTCCATCTTATCTCGTTTCCGTTTAAAGGCCTTATCCACTTCCTAGACTTTAGGGAGCTTGGCTCTCAGATAGCCTGTTTGACCAAAGCGAATCCCGAAAGCAAAAACGATGCAGTCGCTTTACTCAGGGCCAACTAAAAGAACACAAAACATTTTGTAAGCTTTCGATTTCAACAGAACTTTTCATCAGGCTAAATGTTTTTCTAAAAAGAGGTGGGAGGGGTGGGAAAAAAACTTTTGGGCCCTGATTGTAAGATGTCTGCATCCTGGGTTTGCCAACCTCAAGGTGAGGCCTGGAGATCCCCTAGAACTACAACTGATCTCCAAATGACAAAGATCAGTTCTTCTGGAGAAAATCGCTTCTTGAGAAGGTGAACACTATGGCATTAAGGTCCCAAAACCCACCCACCCTAAGCCACACCTCCAAATCTCCAGGAATTTCCCAACCCAGAGTTGGCAATCCTCCTGCATCCTGAGAAGCACACTAGGCAGTCTTGAATACACTGGGTAGAGCTGTCATAGAATCATAGAATTGGAAGGACCCTCCAGGGTCACCTATTCCCACCCACTGCACAATGCAGGAAATTCACAACTACCTCCCCCCTTCACCGCCAGTGACCCCTGCTCCATGCCCAGAAGGTACCAAAAAAACCTCCAGGATCTCCAGCCAAACCGGCTTGGAGAAAAACTGCTTCCTGACCCCAATTCCTGGCAATCAGCGTTTCCCTGGGCATGTCAGAAAGGGCCACGAGAACGAAGCACTGAGTCATCAGAGTGCTCCTCCACCTTTCTTTGAAGAGGAATGCCATCGCCCCTCTGTCAGGTCCCCCTGCATCCCCAGATCTCCCTAACAGCCCCAAAGCAGGCCTGGAGAGCCACACACCCTTTGACCATTTGGTGTGATTCCCCCTTAGGATCTGCAGCCCCCTCTCCAAGGCACGTGACTTCTGCAAGACTCATTCTGAGATACTGCGGAAGATCTTCTTGGGGCTTCTTGGTGCAGGTGAGATTCTCCACCTGGATACGTTCTGGAAAGCATGAGAGAACTAAAGTGCTGCAAAACTGTGTGCGCGTGCTATTTTGGCTCATTCTTGACATTCTCCAGTGGCTTGCCTGGTCCCAGCTAAAGCACAAAGTTTTACGCTGCTTGTCCATCAAAGTGGGTATCATCTACTCAGACTGGCAGCAGTTCTCCAGGGCCTCAGGCAGAGGTCTTTCTTATCACCTACTGCCTGGTCCTTTAACTGGATATGCCAGGGATTGTACCTGGGACTTTCTGTATGCCAAGCGGAGGCTCTACCACTGAGGCACAGAGCCACTCATAAGAACATAAGAGAAGCCCATGTTGGATCAGGCCAGTGGCCCATCCAGTCCAACGCTTTGTCACACAGTGGCCAAAAATACCAGGTGCCCTCAGGAGGTCCAGCAGTGGGGCCAGGACACTAGAAGCTCTCCCACTGTTGCCCCCCCCCCCCAATCAAGCACCAAGAATACAGACCATCACTTGCCCCAGACTGAGAGCTCCTATCTATACTTTGTGGCTAATAGCCACTGATGGGCCTCTGCTCCATATGTTTATCCAATTCCCTCCTGAAGCCATCCACTCCCCAAAGGCAATACCGGGGTACGCAGTCTATATTGAAAACATTTGTTTATGGGCCACCATTTGACTCATGGCACACTGGAGGATGGGAAAACGATGAAAACAGTGTAATTCAAAAAACAATGCTAACCCCCACCTAATCAAATCAGAAAACAATGCAGCATAATGCATACGACCAAAATACAGGATTTTTTTTTTAATGGCCTACATTTTTCATTCATTAAAATTAGAATCCTGTTGCTGTCCTAGAATCTGGTTGCTATCATAAAAATGCCCTCCCAAGTAATTCCATTTTACAAAAGTGGCATTCTAACCAGGTCTGCTCTGATATTAACCAAATCTCTCAGCAAATTGTAACATTCCTTTTAATGCAATAAAAGCTTTTTGAGGGTTTTTAAAAAAAAAAAGTCCATTTAATGCACAGACTATCAGGTTAGTAAAAAGTTGGTGGGCTGGTAGCTTTTTGTGGACTTTCTTATGCAGGAAGTGGTGGCAGCTACAAGCATAGATGGTTTCAATAGGGGATTGGATAGGGAAACCTTTATAGATGGAACACTCTGTCTGGGGCAGTGATGCTCTGTATTCTTGAAGCTTGGGGGGCAACAGCGGGAGGGGGCTTCTGGAGTTCTGGCCCTGCTGGTGGACCTCCTGATGGCATCTGGGTTTGGCCACTGTGTGACACAGAGTGTGGGAATGGATGGGCCATTGGCCAGATCCAAACATGGCTTCTCTTATGTTCTTATGACTTACTTGCAAGGCTGTGCCATAGAAGATTGGACATACCAAATTCATCCCCAGTGTTAGTGGCTTTGGAGAGTCAGTCTGATGGGTAAATAAATGGGAGAAATACCAGCCAGCCCTGTGCTGCTGACAGCAGAATTGATCCTCTGTTTGTGGCCTTGTGTCTCCCCTCTCCAGCTTACCTGATCTTCTTCATCGCAGCCTGTTGGCTGGACTTCCAGCGGGCTTTGCCTTTGGTCATTCTAACGGGGCTGGCAGTCCTCCTCGTGACCTACAACTTCGTGCAGAAATGGTGGGGGGCGCAGATCGTCCAGTCGCTGAGCCCCGTCGGGAGATGCTTCCAGAGCGTCTGCCCCTGGTTGAAATGGTAAGTCAGGAACCAACTATTGGGATTGTGGTTAATACAGCAGAGTTTTGCACAGTCATGGAAGCGTAATACTGAATGCAATAAATACATCTTCCGAGAAATATATTGCAAAGAAGGTACATAAGAGAAGCCAATGTTGGATCAGGCCAGTGGCCCATCCAGTCTGACACTCCGTCACACAGTGGCCAAAAACACCAGTTGCCCTCGGGAGGCCCAGCAGTGGGGCCAGGACACTAGAAGCCCTCCCACTGTTGCCCCCCAAAGCACCAAGAATAAAGAGCATCCCTTGCCCCAGACTGAGAGTTCCTATCTATAGGTAAAAGGTAAAGGTTTCCCTTGCTTGAAAGCCAGTTGAATACGACGCTAGGGATGTGGTGCTCATCTCCGTTTCCAAGTGGAAGAGCCAGCACTGTCTAAAGACGTTTTTGTGGTCATGTGGCCAGCATAACTAGACGCTGAGGCACACGGAATGCTGTTACCTTCCCACAACAGTGGTACCTATTTATCTACTTGCAATTTCTTCCTATCTATACCTTGTAGGTAATAGCCACTGGTGGACCTCTGCTCCGTATGTTTTATCTAATTCCCTCTTGAAGCTGTCCATGCTTGTAGCCACCGCCACCTCCTGTGGCAGTGAATTCCATGTGTTAATCACTCTTTGGGCGAACTTAGGTAAACTTATATTTCTTCAAGTAGATCCAGTTCACATTCAGGTTGCAATCAAAAGAAGAGAAAGGAGAGTGGAGTGCTGTGGTTGACTTATTCCCACACTGAGCAAGGGGGCTGGAGTAGGTGACCTCTAGGATCCCTTCTAACTCTGTGTCAAGAAACTGTTCTCCTTTAAGAGAGGTTTTCTGCCTAAGTGTTAGCTTTCTTGACTGTAGAAGTCATCACCCCCACCTCCCGGCTTGTTATCAGAATAGTTGCTTAGGCTGGCAGAAGTTATTAACTTGCAGCAGCTGAGAACTGTCATCTAAAGTGGTTGGCAGCTTGCAGTTTAGAGATCTCTCCTGGCAACAGCTTTCTGTTGGCTAAATGGTTTTTCTTCCTGCACTGAGAACTTCAGCCCCACCAGAAAAATATTTGCCCCACCAGCCAAAAAATACTGGCTATGGGCCTGGCAACCCTAGCATCTTGCAGGCCTCACCAATTGGCACTGGGGTGTTTTCTTTGTTCTCTCTTCCTCCTTTGTGATGACCGTCCCATTGCCACATGTGTCCAAGTGTCCTCCTGATATCCTTTTTTCCCCTTTCCTAGGGTGCTTTATTTCCTCATTCTAGTTGGCCTCATCGCATTCCTGATTTTCGACGTGTCCCAAAGAAAAGAGCAGCTGGTGTCCCTGGGGGGCTTCAGTGTCTTGGTGCTGGCCCTCTTCCTCTGCTCCAAACAGTACAGCGCTGTAAGTAGCAGTAGAGGGAGGCTGTGGCTTCCGCCTCTTGATGCTGGAAGAACCAGGTTCACCGTGGGGCAGATGTTTTGGGTGCCAGATATAAACTCGCCCCGTTCCCCGAGTCACTGCTTCCTTGGTGGGTGAGTTCCACAGGTCAGCAGTGTCAGCAGTCCTCTCCCTCCCTCCCAGCCATTCTGCTGAATGGTTCAGGGGGCCCCAACCAGTGTTCCCTCTAAGCTGAGTCAGTGTGAGCTAGCTCACAGTTTTTTAGCCCCCAACTCACACATTTTTGTCTCAGCTCAGGAAGGATGGCTCCAGAGCAAACTGATGTAGGCAGTAGCCAAATTGCTCGCTCTCCACTTTAATGCCAGTGGCTCACCAAGTAGAATATTTGCTCACAAGACTCCACAGCTTAGAGGGAGCATATCTTTAGGCATCAGCCTGAAGGCACCTTTGGGATTTCGACCCAGGCTGGTGCTGCAACTACAAAATGGCTGCCACAGAAGGCAGCGCTGATCACTGAATGTCAGGGCTCAAGTTTATCCACAATTCTGACATTAGGCATTTAACATTTCGGGCAGGAGCTCTGTTTAACGAGATGCCTTTGAAAATCAACCTGTTGTTGCATACATACAAAACAAGGACACTTTGAGAACAAGCTAATAACCCCTCATCTGGCAGTGTCTGCATTTTGCAGCAAAAAGAAACCCCCCCGATACTTTACATAAATTCATTGTTTGTGTTACAGCATAGACATCAAAAACACTTTCTGGCCTTGACCCAGATAGCCCGGGCAAGCCCAGTCTCGTCAAGTCTCGGAAGCTAAGCAGGGTAGACTCTGGCAATTACTTGGATGGGAGACCACCTTGGAATACCAGCAGTCGGGAGGCGGGGGCAGGCTTTATTCAGCCACCTCTCTGAAGATCCTCCAGGCCCCCAGTAGGGGTCAGTCACCAGAGGTCACCATGATTTCTGGGCACACGCATGCACATACACACACATATGAAAAATACAAAAAACCCCACCCCACACTTTCTAAAAACACTTGATGGTGCCAGGAAAGGTGCCAGCAGGCACCACGGTGCCCCTGGGCACCATGTTGGGGAACCCTGGTCTCGCTGCTTTGTGTTCAGAGTTTCCTTTCCTCTTATGTGTATGTGCCGGATTGCAGGTGTCCTGGAGAACCGTGTTGTGGGGGCTTGCCCTGCAGTTTCTCCTCGGAGTTTTCATCATCCGGACCAAGCCTGGATTTCAGGCTTTCCAGTGGCTGGGCAAACAGATCACGGTACGGGGCATCATGACCTGTCAAACACCTCTACCCTGGGGGGTGGGTATTTTAGAGGGATAGTCTTGGCCTGAGAATTGTCTTGGGTGAGGGTGGAAGGTGTTGTGAGGATGATAAAAGAGAAATGTGTTAACAGGACAGGAAGTCCAGGGTTGCTACACAGAGGCAGGCAATGCAAACCACCTCCGAACATCTCTTGCGTTGGAAACCCTGCAGGGTCCCCATAAGTCAGCTGCGAGCCAGTTTGGTGTAGTGGTTAAGAGGGCAGACTCTAATCTGGGAGAACCAGGTTTGATTCCCCACTCCTCTACTTGCAGCTGCTGGTGTGACCTTGGGCCAGTCACAAGTTCTCTCAGAGCTGTTGTCTCATGAGTAGTCCTCAAAAGAGATCTCTCAGCCCCACCTACCTCACAGGGTGTCTGTTGTGGGGAGGGGAAGGGAAAGGAGATTGTAAGTCGCTCTGAGACTCTGAGTGGGGTATAAATCCAATCTCTTCTCTTCTTGACAGCACTCTCCACTGCCAATTCAGGGCCATCCTCTAGTTGCTTTTCAGGATCACATCACACTTCTGGAGTTGCAACCCTGGAGCTCCAGCACCACATATACTTTTGAACCTGCGTGAGGATTTCAGCTCTAGTTCCCTCCTTCACCCTTTTGACCTCTTACTTCCCATCTCTTCACCTCCTGCCACATCCTGGGTTCCACTTAACAGCATCTCCATTCCCGTTCCCTGATCCCTACAGCAAACAAAACCTTTGGGACAGTGTGATGGGTAACATAAAGGAGAATGCGATGATAGAGGGCATCTGGCCTCAGGAGGTGGAGGTGTCTGTTAACACCTGCAGGGATGTCCAGCACTTCTTTCTCTAGAGGGGACCATGAATTTCCATTAAAAGTACCCATCATCCCAGGCTGCTAATATTTCTCCTCTGTAATAGATCCTTTGTCGTTAAATGCATACACACTGGACATTCTCCCCTGCACAGGCAACTCTGTACAGCGCCCCATTTGGGGTCCATCAGGCCGAGGCTCTTTCAACTCCATTCACTACCAACTTTCCCGTTACAGATATTCCTCAATTACACCCGAGCCGGTTCCAGCTTTGTCTTTGGGAGCAGACTAATCGAAGAATCCTTTGCCTTTCTGGTCAGTTTCAAGAGCCGTTTGGAAGACGCTGCCCTTTGACCCTTCCCAGGAATCACTTCTGCCACTGGGTCCTTAGAATAAGAGGTTGACTTTTCACTGCTTGTCTGGAGCAGCCCTTACCAGCCCTTACTTGTACTGAACCTGTCCCCAAACGGGCCAGAGGAACGGGTCGTACAGTAAGTCCCTGGCCGTTGTCTCTCAGATGACATCTGCTTCACTTTGCAAGTCTATCAGATGACATCTGGCAACATCTGCTTCACTTTGCAAGGCGGGTTACTGGGCTGGTTCACGGCACCCCACAGTTATCTGCCATTTCTGCCTCCTGGATCCTCCTCTGCCCCTCTGTGCCAGGCTTCCTGCCCAGCTGTGCTATATGCTCTGTTGGCACGGAGCTTGCCACACGCTGGGCCTTTTCCGTCTCCAGGCTTTGCCCATCCTTGTCTTCTTCAGCTGTGTGACATCAATCCTCTACTACCTGGGAATCATCCAGTGGGTGATTTTTAAGGTAAGGAGTCTTGGGGCACTGGAAGAGATGCCGTCCAGCCCTACCAAGCTCCTGAGTGCTCTGGCATGCTGGCTGGTTAAAACTAGCTGGTGGGGAAGGGGTGGGGGCGGTAACTGAGCCAGAGTGAGAATCACTCAGGAACTTACCTCCTGGGTCACGGCGAGATGGAAGCGTCCCGCTGGCCAATGACTTCTCTCCCGCAGATCTCCTGGCTGCTGCAAATGACCATGAACACAACCACCGCGGAATCGCTGAGCGTGGCAGGGAACATCTTTTTGGGAATGGTAGGCCTTTTCTCCAAACACCTGGGCGACCCTCTTGCTCTAGGCGTTGGCAGATGAAGGCATTTCCTGTA
Source organism: Lepidodactylus listeri (assembly GCA_029233225.1). Classification (NCBI taxonomy): domain Eukaryota; kingdom Metazoa; phylum Chordata; class Lepidosauria; order Squamata; family Gekkonidae; genus Lepidodactylus; species Lepidodactylus listeri. The sequence continues at coordinate 27,434,679 of JARCFY010000021.1, read as the reverse complement.
CCAGTCTGGGGCTCCGGCTCCTAGGAGCATCTATGGTGCTGGAAGGAAGTGCTCTATGGCCATTGCTTCTGGGCGCTGTTCCAGCCAACTCACAAGCAAAGGCCACCCCTTCTTCTGGAACCTGAGTGCCTTTTTCTGCCCCACAGACAGAGGCTTTGCTGCTCATCCATCCCTACCTGCCGGAATTGACGAGCTCGGAAATTCACGCTGTGATGACCGGGGGCTTCTCCACTATCGCCGGCAGCGTGATGGGAGCCTACATTTCGTTCGGGGTGGGTGAGCAGGCTGATCAGGGCTCTGGAAGGGAACCAAAGCCCCCCCCCCCATCCTGGGGGTGGCACCGTCTAGCCCTGCGGGGAAACTCTCCCAGTGAACAGTTAAGAGGGTTTTACTCATTTGTTTGTTGGTTGGTTTCATAACGCAAGCATGTCCGATATCCGGAAAAGTCATAAGCGAGTGGAGAGTCAAACCTCAATCTTTCAAAGTGAGAGTCCAGTGGCACCTTCAAGACCAACCAGGTTTTATTCAAGGTGTGAGCTTTCACCTCCATGCACAGTTTGTCAGACAAAGTGCGCATGTACACGAAAGCTCACACCTTGAATCAAACTTGGCTGGTCTTAAAAGGTGCCACTGGACTCTCACTTTGTTCTGTTGCTTCAGACCAACATGGCTGCCCCCCTTGACCAGATCTTTAATGTCCAAGTCAACTCTTGCTGAGTTTCCATCTTTTTACTTTCTGGGATACTGGGTGGAAACCTGCTGGTGCCCATGTTCCTCTCACTGAGTCACGTTGATGACTTTCCACTCTGCTTCGCCTCCTCACATTCCTTCTGCTTACTTCTGGCTGCTCACCCTTCTTCACCTCTCCCCATCTCGGTGGAGTTCAGCTTTGCTTCTACACAGCATCTCTCCCCGCCCCCCAGTCCCTGTTTGGTGCAGAACACACCTGGACCATTTCCAAGCCCCATCCCCGCAAGGCCCATGAGAAAAAGACAGAGGGCACATTTGCTTTCTGTTCACTTGGATTTGCCTCCTGCCCCAGGTGGATGCCGCGTCCTTGATCGCGGCTTCTGTGATGGCCGCGCCCTGCGCTTTGGCGATGGCGAAACTCATCTACCCAGAAGTGGAAGAGTCCAAGTTCCGGACCATGGAGAGTGTGAAAATTGCCTCTGGGTGAGTGCACTTGGGAGGGGGGTGAAGACAGAGAGGGTATTGAGGGGAGGCGGGGAGGAGCGTAGAGGTCAGGGCCGACAGTAGCATACCCTGAGGTGGGGCAGCTTCTAGGGCCCAGGGTTTAAGGACATAAGAGAAGCTATGTTGCATCAGACCAGTGGCTTATCCCATCCAACGCTGTATGTCACACAGTGGCCAAAATCCAGGTGCCATCAGGAGGTCCACCAGCTGGGCCAGAACCAATGCTCCCTCTAAGCTGTGGGGTCTTGTGAGCAAAAATTCTACTTGCTGAGCTGCTGGCATTAAAGCTGTGAGTGAGCCATTTGGCCACTGTATAAATTAGTTTGCTCTGGAGCCATCCTTCCAGAGCTAAGTCAAAAATCTGTGAGTCAGAGGCTAAAAAACTGTGAGCTAGCTCACACTAACTCAGCTTAGAGGGAACACTGATTTATACCCCGCCCTTCACTACCAGAAGGAGTCTCCGAGCGGCTTACAATCTCCTTTTCCTTCCCCTCCCCACAACAGACACCCTGTGAAGGAGGTGGGGCTGAGCTGAGAGAGCTCTTTCAAGAACTGTGACTGAGCCAAGGTCACACCAGCAGCTGCATGTGGAAGAGGGGGAAATCAAACCTGGTTCTCCCAGATTAGAGTCTGTACTCCTAACCACAACACCCCACTGGCTGGTGATGGGCAGAGGAGGAGAGGGGGCCCCTGGGGCACTGTGCCCAGGACCCCCCAAAACCAGGAAGCAGCCCTGATGCAGGTAATACAATGTTAGAGGCAAGAAGAGCTGGCTTTCCAGAGGCCAGGGGAAGAGAGCAGGGGAGGAGCACAGCCTTATCAGCAGACCCCTTTACAGTAGAAAAAGCCCTGAACTTGGCAACTTGGCGTTTTGCAGCCGCAAGGTTTCCTTCTGACACCAGCAGAACCATCCAGACCGTCCAATACGGACAGCCAGAAACGTCATAGTCAGAAATCACCACTTGAAGCCTGCCAGCTAGAACAGTTTACAAAGATGGAAGAGTCCACTTGTTTCTATCTTGCCCTCATCCTTCCAGCATTAGGCACCCAGGCAGGAGGGCCGCAAAACCCGCTGCTTGTGTAACCCCTGGCCAGTCCCTTGGGAGAGGAGCTGTGCGAGCACCCCTTTGTCCTCCAGGTCCACCTGCAAACCTCTTTATTTTCTTCTCTTTACATGGTGTCTTCTCGCAGGGAGGAGCAGAACATTCTAGAAGCTGCCAGCAACGGGGCTGCAATTTCCGTGGGGCTGGTCGCCAACATTGCAGCCAACCTCATTGCTTTCCTGGCGATGCTGGCTTTCATCAACGCTGTACTGGCTTGGCTGGGGCACATGGTCGACATACCGGGACTCTCTTTTGAGGTACGTCCCCCCCCCCTCCCCCAACATACCCGGGGGCCTCTTGAGTCCTGGGGGAAATACAATGAGATAGCAGAATAAAGAGGAGGGACATCACTGCCAACGGATATCATTCAAAGGAATCCAAAAGTACCTCCAGCTTTCTCCGAACTTGTTTCATTGCCAACTACATTAATGACATCAGACACGGATGCAAGAATGGCAGTCCCACCGGACGGACCAGTGAGAGCAGAGCACGCATGCCACGGCTCAGCGCGAGAGCCTCTGCTTGGCACGGAGAAGGTCCCAGGTGCAACCTCCGGTGACCTGTGCGCGACATCTCCAGTTAGAGGGATCAGGTAGCAGGTGCTGCAAAAGACCTCAGCCTGAGACCCTGGAGAGGCCGCTGCCGGTCTGAGTAGACAACATTCACCTCAGCGGATGAGTCACATGACCGAATCCCCACTTCACCCAGAATTATGAATGGATGGAAAAGGTGGTGGGGTGCATACCCCTTTGCCTTTCTTCATCCTCTGTTTTCTCCTGTGCTATCATTAGCTTGAATACCTTACTGTAAATCTCAAGCACATTTTGGGAAGGAGAGGAGAGGAATGAAGGTACTGTTGGAGTGAGCGGCTCAGCATGCCTGGACATTGGAGGGTGCTAACATCATTTTGAGCATGCGTAGGTGTTGTCTCCTTGAATGGGATGCCTCCCTTTGTCTTCACCTGGGAGCTGCCCTCCGACCCCTTCTCTCCCACCCTTTGTCCTCTCCCTCTCTGCACATGGCCTTCCATGGAGAGACACGTCTCTGCAGGTCAGTGCCCTCATACTCCCACATACATAATGCCGGACAAGCTGGCCATCTGTGATAGGGAAAGTACTTTTAAGATTAGCCTTCTCTGTCTCCTTTCAACTGCATTTATGTGAGTAAATGTAAGTTTCCCCCTTTATTTGCAGTATTCTTCTTGGGAGATTTATTTACTGCACTCAATACCACGCTTCTATGACTGGGCAAAACTCGGCCCTGTTGACCAAATAGCCCAGTAGCTACATGTTGCCCTGTGATGGGCATGAGTGATATAGAACAGGGTGGAACGTGTGGGGAGGTGTCCTGGGTTACCTGGAGAGGGGAAGCAGCCGGTTAGTTAGCCCCGGAGGAGTTTGGTCCCAGACCGCCTTCCTGCTTTCCAGATGATCTGCTCCTATGTGCTGGTGCCCCTGGCGTTCTTGCTGGGGGCCAGCTGGGAGGACGCGCCCATCGTGGCCGAGCTGCTCGGGATCAAGTTCTTCCTGAACGAGTTTGTGGCCTATCAGCAGCTGTCCACTTACAGAAAGCGGCGGCTGGACGGGCTGCCCGAGTGGGGAAGAACAAAGAAGCAGTGGATTTCGGTAAGTGAGCCGGGAGAGAGACGCCGATGCGGAAATGTTTCTTGTCCCTCTGTGCTGGGGTCCCACAGTACCACTCCTCTGCTGGGCACACGACTGTGGGACTAGAGTTCAGCACGGGCGCAGAGCCCGGACAAGCTAATGAGAAGCATAGATCACATGTGTTCAGTTGGAAATGATGTTACAATGGCACTGATCTCTCTCTCTCGTTAACCTAGGTGAGAGCTGAAATCATCACAACGTTTGCCCTCTGTGGATTTGCCAATCTGGGTTCTACTGGGATCATGCTGGGAGCCTTGAGTGAGTCCACAGCCCTGGTGGTCATCGCAGCCCTTGGTGGGGAGGAGGGAGACACTCCAGAGGGGAGCCCCAAGCCTTGGTGTCTTCCACTAGGCCCCAAATGCACTGCATGAACTATCAGGCCTGTCATGACACCCCTTTCTGAGGTAGCTGCCCACAGTTGCTAGCTATTCCCAGCTGGAGCACTGCAGACCATTGGGGCTTTGGCCTGAGAGGCACGTACTCAGGAAGTGCCCCAGATGCTGGGCACGCCTGACTCTTGTCTTTTGTAAATTTTTATGGTAAGCATCCCTGGCACCACAGCGCAAAAGTGAATTCTCTAGCATCATCCTGTCATCTTTGCTCACCGGAGCCTGCGTCTCTCTCGTCAATGCATGTATCGCAGGTATGGCCCTGGGGTTTCAGTCGGGGGCAGCCCCAGAGATTAGAGGGAGAGTATGATTCTGGGAATTTTAAGTGAACACAGCGAGCGGCATGGAGAAGCAGGCTGCAATGTCTCTTCTCAGATGGCCCACTGAATCATCCCGTTGGAATGAGGAAGGAAAGCAAGCTGGCTGAATAGGTGCCCCCCCAGTTCCACCATCTTTCTGGGGTTCTGAACCTCCCAGCCTTCACAAGATCCCCCCCCCCGGCCCCTGTACCCCCACAGGGATCCTGTACGTGCCCCAAGAAGACGAGATCCATTGCCCGACCTTCTTCAAAACAGCCAACCTCAGTTCCACCAGCTACTCCATCTATCTCTGCTGCCATGGCTTGTTTTCCAGGTGAGCCACACAAGTGTCACACCTTGTCCCTAGACGGCAGGGAGCCAAACGAAGACATTCCTGCTCAGGCGCAAACCTTTACATCATCTCACGGTGTCCAACAGGGTACCGTACCAGCCTGGGATGGCACCACAGGTGCAAGAGGTGGAAGGTGGCCTGGATAAGTGTGCTCGGCTGGGGATCGCTTCGTGCGTCACAACAAAGACAGCCAGTGTGGTATAGCGGTTAGGGTGCTGGACTAGGATCTGGGAGACTCGGGTTCGAATCCCTGCTCTGCCATGGAAGCTCACTGGGTGACCTGGAGCCAGTCACATGCTCTCAGCCTCTGAGCTACCTCCCAAGCAGTAGAAAAGAGCAAGAGTCCAGGGGCACCTGAAAGACTAATCACTGCTCACTTCTTCAGGTACGATAGCTCCTACCCTGCCATGAATTTTGTCAGTCTTTCAGGTGCCATTGGGCTCTTGCTCTTTTGTACTGCTACAGACGAACCGACATGGCTACCCATCTTGATCTGTCTCCCAAGGTGGTGGTGGTTGGGTGTTGTAAGTCTGCATGCAAGAGGATCCGGTAGGGAAAGGGTTAAGAGAATTCTCTCACTGAGGTACACTTGGCAGCTGGCCCCACTTTTTCATGGGCTAGATGCTGAGCCTCTGTGGCCCTTGCTTTCTTCCTGAATTTCATCTTATATAAGACCTCTCTTCTCTCTCTTACCTGGGCTCGGAGCTGTCGCAAGTTAACCTTTTTGAAGTTAATCTGCTCCCAATAAGTTCAACGTCCCTACATGAATAGGCCATGTAAGATGTGCTTCTATTTTTGTAAGCAAAATTTCTTTCACTTGTTACCACTGGAGTCAGATCGCCTTTGTAAATAGCTCGAACAGCATTTTCCTCTTAACTGGGAAATGTGGAGGCCTGGGAATATTGCTTAAAGCTTCTATGCTTCCAAGGCAAATGATTTTTTTTTTTACGTTTGACCCAATCGTCGTGAGGATAAAATGGAGAGGAGAATAATGGGAGCTGCTCTGGGTCCCCATTGGGAGAAAGGCGGGATATAAATGAAGTAAATAAATAGATACAGAGGTGTTATAAGCGAGAGGGGCTTCCTCTTACGTTCCTTCTGGTGTACCATACAAGAAGGGACTTGCTCCAGTAAGATGCACAACCAGATTTTTTCTTGCACCTGATCCCTGCATGCTTTCCTGTGAAGATGTCGGTGACCAGATGTTCGTGACCAGCAGATGGCACTCGTTTCTCCTTAAACGTATTTCTCCGGAATTGTTTAGAAACAAAGAGATCCCACAAACATGCAGCCGATGGCTGATTTTCCACAAAGGGTCCGTGTGATTGGCCCGGCACTTGATGAAGGACATCATAGGGACAGATTTCTTGGTAACATTTGAACACATGAAGTTTGCCTTAAACTGAACCAGACCCTTGGTCCATCAAGATCAGTATGGTCTATGCAGGCTGGCAGCGGCTCTCCAGGGTCTCAGGCAGAGGTCTTTTACATTCATTACTGCCTGGTCCTTTTTTAACTGGAGATGCCAGGGACTGAAGCTGGGACCTTCGGCATGCAAGCAGATGCTCTACCCCTGAGCCATGGCCCCTCTTTTAGTGTTGGTTTTCACTTTAATGAACTATTATGGGTCTACATCATAGGAGTTCCTTCCTGTTTTATTTCTGGAAAGGTTCCACTTTTGCTTCCAGGATGACACAACTGTCTAGAAAATATGAGAGAGTTCAGTGAGTCTGACACTGTGTAATTCTGAGAGGAGTATCTAAAGTGTTCAAAAAAACCCCGAGGCATTGAAGAGGTGGAAGGAGAGGACACGGAGGCACCTCAGGAGGTCAGCAGATGGCCAATGTTGCAGGGATAAGAACAGATTTCCACTCCCTGATCACTAAAAGCATCGTCTGAACTCATCCTAGTTTTTGAGCCTGTGTCAGGATAAGTTTTGTGATCATACTGGGTGTTTAGGATATTACTGATTTACTGAAGTGGTCCTCAGAAGTACATCCATGTGGAAAAGTCTGATGTGGGTTGTAAGTTTTCCCGGGAGAGATATCTTGTGAGTTCTGTCATTCTTAATTGTTGGGGCAGTTCCCCATCTGGGGCCAGTTCACATTACAAAGTCCTCCCAGTCACAAGACCTGTTGATCAGACATGGAGTTCACCCCGGGGGGAATTTAAGCAGAGGGGGCTTCACCCTTCCCTCCCTGTGCTATTTTCAGAACCTGAAACTGCTCTGAAGAGGCATCGCTTGCCGCACTGGTAGAGTTGCCAACCTCCAGGTAGTGGTCGGAGATCTCCCGGGATTACAACTGATCTCCAGACAACAGAGATCAGTTATAGAGGAAACAGCTACTCTATGGCATTGTGCCCCACTGAGTTCTCTCCCCTCCTAGAACCTCGCCTTCCCCAGGCACCATTCCCCCAAATCTCCAGCAATTCTCCAACCCAGAGCTGGCAACCTTGCCCATTGCGGAAACTGACCTGTACTTAGGACAGCTGACAGGTTTCTCCGAAGGGGGAATTAGCGGCTCCCCAGAGCCATGCCAGTTGGGGGGAAAGCAGTGATCCTGCTGTGGCCGCCGGTCTCAAATTCTCTCTCTCTTTCACAGCACCTCTGCAGGAACTGGGGGCTCCTTTTCTTTCTCCAGCCCTTGGCAAAGTCAGGACCTCAACACCACAGCGACATATCTCCAGGAGTGCTGTGGCCACTATAAGGCCTCAGTCTGCGGCAAGCCATAACTGCCCCGGAATGGGTCGAGATAGTGCGAGAGGGCACCTGAACTGTGGCCCCACCGGAAAACACCATAAAGTTTGGTTTTGTACTGAAAAAAATAAAACTGCATGTGCACAACTTCAGTGGCAGTTCTTGGCAAGAAGGGGGGGAATCGCTCTTGCGGACATCAGAGCCCTTTCCTAGAGGCCTCTGGAGGGTACGTAAAACTCCCGGCATACGTCTGGACCGGTGTTCCCTCTAAGCTGCGTGAGTGTGAGCTAGCTCACAGTTTTTTAGCCTCCGGCTCATACATTTTTGTCTCAGCTCAGGAAGGAGAGCTCCAGAGCAAACTCATTTACACAGCAGCCAAATGGCTCGCCCACAACTTCAATGCCAGCAGCTCACAAAGTAGAATTTTTGCTCACGAGACTCCACAGCTTAGAGGGAGAATTGGAGGACTACTTTAAACTCAGTGGGATGTTCTAAGAAAAACCAGAGAGTGTGGGCTCTGCTTCTGCAGCTCGTCAGCTGAACTGTTAACCATATTGGAGTCAAATGGCTGTGAAACCCCAGCACTAGATCCTAAGGCTGAGCTCACTGTCAGGGTCTGTACGGGGCCTCCTAAGTATGGTTGCCAACCTCCAGGTGGCACCTCAAGATCTCCCACTATTTGAATCGATCTCCAGACAACCAGGATCCATTCCCCTGGAGAAAATGGCTGCTTTGGAAGGTGGACTCTATGGGATCATACCCTGCTGAAGTCCCTGTCCTCCCCAAATCACGCCCTCTCCTGGATCCACCCCCAAATCTCCAGGTGTTTCCCGACCCATAAGGGAACTGTGCCACAGAAAAATTCTGGAGAATATCAAAGCATGAAATGCTCACCCTCTCCAGTGACACCCCCCCCCCCCCCCCGCATACCACTTTTGGGTCACAGAAGGAGGAAAGGAGGCAAGCTTTATGTGTAATTTTGAAAACAAAGCTCGGATTAGGGCTTTCAGTTTCAAGCATAAAGGCCTCCTTCAGAGCTGGGGGGCGGGGGGGCACATTTGGCCAGAAAAAGGCCAAGGGCGGGGAACTGCTGTAGCAACCAGGGCTCACACACCAACAACCTCGGCATCCAAAGTAGATTTAAGATTAAGTGATTTCCTCTGGGGCTGTTTCTTCTCTGTCCCTGCGGTTTTGCTAGAAACGCACCAAACGCGATAACAGGACTGCTCCATCCTGTACAACTAAGCAATCTGAGTTAAGTGATATCAGTGGCTGTCCTCTTCCGAGATTGTGGCAGCGATTGCCACTACCCGTAACGGGTGTGACACTCTCCAAGGGGACTTTAGCATAGGGCCCTTTCCCTAGGTAAACGTCACAAGGATTAAAGGTTCTCTTTTTTCAATTCTTCTGATAGCATCGGGAGTCGTCACTGAGTCCGAGTGCAGACCAGGCAGATTTCCCGCAGGCCAGCATAGAAGAGGCCACAGCAGTCTGAAAACAATGGGTGCCTTTTTACAATGTTTTGAATTCTGCGCCGCGCAGGCACTCTTTGGCGATGAGAGAAAGACAAGACTCATTTGCAGAGCAGCTGGAGGTGTGAAGCTGTCCTTAGTTAGGCAGGCCATTGGTCCCTTTCCCCCAGTATTGTCTGTCCTGAGCAGCAGGAGTTCTCCTGGGGTGGGAAGAAGGAAAAAGGTCTTTCCCAACACCTGTTGCTTGGAATCCTACGATGGGAGGTGCCCAGGATTGAACCAGGGACCTTCTATATATGTGCCACTAAGCTACTGCTCCCCATCAGCTGTGATCTGGATGGCCCAGGCTAGTCCAATCTTGTCAGACTGCTGCTGCTATTCGTTGTGGGAAATGGGGGAGGGTCAATGCAGGTACCGTCTTTTGTTTCCCTGCTAAGAGCAGCTTGGGGGTGATTTCTAGGGGAAGTGGGAAAGGGTTAAAAACTGCCTTTCCCAGGACCGCAGCTGCAGTGAAGGAAAGGCAGGAGAAAAATAGGGCTGGGGAAGAATTTCAGGGGATTGGGATGTTTTATTTCTCCTTCCCTCTGTCCCACCTTCACCCAAGCATGGGGCCATACCGGAGACGTTCCCTTTGTTTGAGAAATATTCTAATGCCGCTCCACCTGCATTTGTTCTTTAGGGGGGTGTTTTTCTCTCTGCTGTGTCTTTCTCCAGTATCAGATTGCTCCTTTTGTCTGGCAAAGGTAGCTTCTTTGCAAAACTGGCGGGAACTTTTCCCTAATCTGTGGCAAAGGTCAGACCTGGATTTGTCTGGTATTTATGTGTGTTTTTTGGATAAAATATACCAGATAATCATCATCTCACAGGCCAGAGAAGGTGGGTGGGCTACCAAACTATCAACTGCCATTCTGATTGAAAGACTAATAATTAGGGTTGCCAACCTCCAGGTGGCACCTGGAGACCTCCCGTTATTACAGTTGATCTCCAGAAGACCAAGATCAGTTCCCCTGGAGAAAATTGCTGCTTTGGAGGGTAGACTCTATGGAATTCTACCTTGCTGAGGCATCCAGTGAAGCTGACGGGCAGTAGGTTCAGGACGGACAAAAGGAAATACTACTTTACACAGAGAGTGACTCAAATGTGGAGTTTGCTGCCAGAGGATATAGTGATGGCCACGGGCATAGACAGCTTTAAAAGGGGATTACGTAGATTGACAGAGGATTGGTCTATCTGTGGCTACTGTTTATGGTGACCAAAGGGAATTTCCACCTTCAGAGGCACTAATCCTTTGAATCCCAGGGCCAGGAGGCAACATCAGAGGAAGGCCTCGGCCTCTCTGTCCTGTTGTTGGTCCTCCAGAGGAACTGGCTGGCCGCTGTGTGAGACAGGAGGCTGGACTAGATGGACCAATTGTCTGACCCAGCAGGGCTTTTCTTATGTTCTGTCCTCCCCTAATCCTGCCTTCCACAGGCTCCACCCCCAAAATCTCCAAGTATTCACCTCAAAAATAAATAAATAAATAAACTTACCTATTGTCTCTGGGAAAAGTCTGCTCTCTGACTGTGATGGGAGTTGGTGATGTGGTAGTACCAGCTACTGCAGGTGTCCCGACCCCAACCTTTTTGAGCCAGTGGACACCTTTGGAATTCTCACCCGGTGTGGTGGGCACAGCCACAAAATGGCTGCCACAGGAGGCAGAGACAGTCACAAAATGGCTTACCTTCAGTCACACTGAAGATCCTTGTGCTGCGGTCGCAACTGCTGCCAAAGCAACATTTAAAAAATCCGCACAGCCAATCAGAAACTTAGACACTTTCTAAAACCACTTGGTGAGCACCAGGAAAGGAGTCAGCAGCCACCATGGGGCTCACACAGGCACCTCACTGGGGACTCCTGATCTATTGGCTATTGGAGGAAACAGCCCGTGAAAAAAATCTTATTTGGCCACAGAGCCAGTGAGCAGTAGGGGACAACACCCCACCCCCCGAAACGGGGATAAAAAGACCGAAAGGAAAGCCATTCCAGCTCAGTGAGAAGTCCAGAAGTAACCACAAACATCTGCCAAACTGCCACATGAAACATCGGAAGCTCCATCCCCATCTCTTCCAGGGTAACAGGAATAAAGAAGGTAGTACTGCAAGTTCAGAAAATTCTAGGAAGCGTGCTGAATCCTGTCACAAGACAGTGGGGAAGCACGGCTGGAGAAGGGCTCTTCATTTACGATGGATGAAAGTTTGGTGACCGTGGAAGGTGCCGCCAGTCTCAGCCAACTTATGGCAACCCCATAGGGCAGAGGTGTCAAACTCATTTGTTCCCAGGGCCAGATTTGCCATAAATGTCACTTGGTTGGGCTGGGCCATGTGTGCAATAAAATGTAATACCGGGTACCGGAGATATAAACTTTATAAAGGACACAGGCCAACCCAATTAACAACATTATTTTTCACTCAAAATACAAACGGAAGCAATCCATTTCGAGCAGTGAAAGCAATTGATATACTGGGGAACCCACAAAAGCCCCCAATAAATGTATTTAACCATTTGCAAGACTAGGTTTTTTCCAAGGGATACCATAAAAGGGGGAGTACCTTACATTTCCGTACATACCAGTTGCTTGAGGGCTGGGTAAGAGCCCTGGATGGGCTCCTTCCATCCCCACCCCACCCCTGTGCCTTCTTCCTGCCATAGGGTTTTCCAGGCAAGAGACATTCAGAGGTGGTTTGCTGTTGCCTGGCTCTGCCCAGCAACCCCAGACTTTGTTAGAAGTCTCCTATCCAAGTATTAACCAGGGCTTGACCCTGCTTAGCTCCTGAGATCAGATAAGATAGGGCTAGCCTGGGCCATCCAGGTCAAGGAACATGAAAGGTTACTCACACCTTAATTCATTGGAAAAAGCACGAGTCTTCTCATTTTCTGTTCATGAAAGGTCCTGATAAGGGATTTGGATTTTGGACCGGTATGGCTATAAACAACTCTTGCCTGACTTTGTTAGATGGGCTTCAGAAATGAATTCTTTTTTTCAGGCTGACTGTGCCGCTGGCAAACGGGAAGACTTTGTAGAGTCTTCTTTGGTTTAAGCTAAGTTTAGATCAAAACAACAGGCTTAGTCTTAGTCCTTGTTCCCAGCTTGGTCAAGACATGAGCAAAAGGCAGGGGGTCAGTTTAGTCTGGCCAGTTCAGTTACTTGGGGCAGAGATGAGTGTTCCCTCTAAGCTGAATTAGTCAGTTTTTTAGCCTCCGGCTCACACCTTTTTGTCTTGGCTCAGGAAGGATGGCTCCAGAGCAAACTAATTTGTGCAGTAGCCAAATTGCTTGCTCACAACTTTAATGCCAGTAGCTCACAAAGTAGATTTTTTGCTCACAAGACTCCACGGCTTAGAGGGATCATTGGCGGAGACCCTTTGGGGACATTCGATAGCTTTATTGATCCATTCTGGGAATTGCGATTGAAATCAGAACGGGCAGGAGGGTGTCTGCCAGGAGGCTAAAAACTAGAATGCTGTAGCTTTGATATAACTGCATTCTCAGACAAGCCATTTTTCCCTTTAATCCTCCTTTGTTTCTTCTGTCTTCTGATTGGGTTTTCAGTTTGTTTGCTATGTATTCCGTTCATCTTGCCACTCTGTCTGCGTTTTTCATTTTCTTTTCAGCTTGCCCTATTCGTCCATCACAGAAACTACAATAAACCACTTAATTTGTCTCAGTTACATTATGGAGTTTGCATGTTCTCTAATTACTCAACGTTTTCCCACTGTGGATATGTAAGAGCTGTTGGAGTGAGCGACTCCACATGCCTGAACTGGGGGGGGGGGGCTACATTGCTCTAAAGGTGTATAGGTGTTGTCTCCTTGAATGCGATGCTTCTCTTTGTCTCAGCCTGGGAGCTGCCCTCTGACCCCTCCTCTCTCTCACCCTTTGTCCTCTGACTCTCTGCACATGGCCTTCCGTGGAGAGACATGTCTCTGCAGGTCTCTCCTGTGGATACAATGCCCTCATACTCCCACACACATGATGCCGGACAAACTGGCCATTGGTGATAGGGGGAAGTTGCTGCCATCTCCTGCCCGGGAGGTGGGATGGCTGAACCCATGACGTCAGTACTGTGGAATGTTATGATATAGTTCTCATGGCATACTTATCACTCTCCCTACTCCTCTGACCTTGGGAGACTGTTGGTGCCAGTTCATGTATCTTTTTCTGTCTGGCTATGAATCTTCCCGCTTGTTCTCTGGGAACAATTAACCAGTATTTTAGGTGCCTTTTTACCTTACATAATGATTGGTTGCAATACACCACTAATCCTCTGTTTGAATTCTGTATAATTATCCTGGCTCCAATTGAGCCCACCATTACTAACACAAGAAGTGTAGATGACCACAGCAGACCTTTCTCAATAAAGCCATTCCCATTTAAGGACACTTGTTGCTGACTGACTCTGTAGGACTCTCACAGAAGTACTCTTTAGATTAGGCTTCTCTCTCTCCTTTCGACAGCACCCTGAATGTGAACTGGATGTACTTGAATCAATGAAAGTTTATCTTTTTTGCAATATCCTTCTTGGGAGATGTATTTACTGCACTCTTCTATGACTGGGCAAACTCTGCTAGGTTAACCAAATATCTCAATGAGAGCCCCTTCTTCGCTGTTGTTTCTAACCCCCATTTGGACGCCTCTGTCCAAACTATGACCCAGAATATGAACGTGGAGGAGAAATGCAACTGATCCTCAGGTGAGTGCAGAGGGAGAAGCAGGACTTCTGCCAGGATGGGAGTTCTTCCTTCAGTTCTTTGGACTGCGCTGTTAATCAATAACGAATCCACTGCCTGGCTGGGAGACGGGGCAGAGGCACAAAGGAAACCTCAGCGACACCACAGAAGCGACTTGATCCCCCCCTTGTCCCACGTGAGTTGTTCTGCTTCCGGTTTCTCGGGGTTAGGGTATCAGCAGTTGCCCAGTGGGGGGCTTTGGAGAGGAGGGTACGGCTCTCTGGAGCTCCTGGTGGAAGCTGAGGGGCCCAGGACAGGGACTGGGATACCTGAACTGGCAGACCAGGTGGCAGGGATTGTGAACATCTGAAGATGCCTTGTACCAAGTTAGACCACTGGATCCATCTGGGTCAGGAATGTCTTAATCTTAACTGGGTGCAGTTCTCCAGAGCCAGTTTGGTGTAGTGGTTAAGTGCGTGGACTCTAAGCTGGGAGAACCGGGTTTGATTCCCCACGCCTCCACTTGCACCTGCTGGATGACCTTGGGTTAGTCACAAGCTTGCTCAGAGCTGTTATCTCAGGGGCAGTCCTCGAAAGAGCTCTCTCAGCCCCACCTACCTCACAGGGTGTCTGTTGTGGGGAGAGGAAGGGAAAAGAGTTTGTAAGCCGCTCTGAGACTCCAAATGAAGGGCGGGGTATAAATCCAAGCTCTTCTTCTTCTTCTTCTTGGGTAGCTCTTTCCCAGCACCTGCACCCCGAGACCCCTCTATGTGAAGATGCCAGGAATCGAACCTGGGACAGTCGGCACCCAGAGTAGCTACAACCTGTATCCTGTTGCTTTTGTGCAGACAGTTAAACCTACACAGAAGGAGCCATTGATACTGTGCCGCTTCTGTGCAGACGGTTAAGCCTACAGAGTAGGCGCAATTCGTATTGTGTCGTTAAATCTATCGGTGGCTTCCTCCATCTCAAAGCCAGTTTGGTGCTGAGAGCCAATTTGGTGTAGTGGTTAAGTTCGCGGACTCTAATCTGGGTTTGATTCCCCCACACCTCCACTTGCAGCTGCTGGATGACCTTGAGTAAGCTGTAGTTCTGTCAGATCTGTTCTTGAAAGAGCAGTTCTCGAGAGAGCTCTCTCAGCCCCACGTACCTCACAGGGTGTCTGTTGTGGGGAGGGGAAGTGAAAGGGGATAGTAAGCCGCTCTGAGACTTTGAATGAAGGGCGGGATATAAATCCAATCTCTTCTCTTCTTCTTCTCATTACAGAGGGAGCCCAGTAACATCTGCACTCAAGTCGAAAGCAACTAAGTCAGGGGATGCAGAGCTGAAGAGCAGAATTGGGCAAGTAGACATGGGTTATCTGAAACTGGGGAGGATGTTGCCCCATTCCTTCCTAGAATGACTGCGCATCTCACGGTTCAACCCTAGGGCTCGTGTGGTGGCTGCAGCATACCGGGGAAATGGGAGAAGTCAGGATGTCGCTCAAAGAACGTGGCAATGGCTACGAGAACCCGGCGTTGGAGCTGACGGTAAATGACTCCTTGTCTCATTAGCTCTGCCCTTTGCACTTTCTCACATGACAGCAACTGTTGTTGTGGCTTTGGCAGGAATGTGAGGGAAACCCTGAGGCGACAGAGAAGCATCACAGTGCTGAGGCCCAGGAAGAAAATCATGCCCCACGTGCTCCGTTCCAGAAGTACCTCACCTATATTTATTTACTTCCTTTCTCGTCTGCCTGTATCATTTTAGCACCCCCCCTCCCGTGCTTCCAGCTTTTCTCTCTGTGCTCTTAGCCAGTTGTTCTCAAATTTGGGTGGGTGTCCCGAAGTGGGTTGCAGTTCTCTCACGTGGGGGCCCCAGTCCGAGGCAGTTTGGTGTAGCAGTTAGGAGTGCGGACTCTAATCTGGGAGAACCAGGTTTGATTCCCCACTCCTCCACTTGCACCTGTTGGTGTGACCTTGGGTCAGTCACAAGTTCTCTCAGAGCTGTTCTCTCAAGGGCAGTCCTCGAAAGAGCTCTCTCAGCCAGACCTACCTCACAGGGTGTCCGCTGTGGGGAGGGGAAAGGGAAAGGAGATTGTAAGCCGCTTTGAGACTCCTTCAGGTAGTGAAGGGCGGGGTATAAATCCAATCTCTTAACATAAGAACATAAGAGAAGCCAGTGTTGGATCAGGCCAGTGGCCCATCCAGTCCAACATTCTGTCACACAGTAGCCAAAAATACCAGGTGCCCTCAGGAGGTCCAGCAGCGGGGCCAGGACACTCGAAGCCCTCCCACTGTTGCCCCCCACCCAGGCACCAAGAATACAGAGCATCATTTGCCCCAGACTGAGAGTTCAGTCTTCTCTTCTTCAAGACCAAGAGGGGGAAGGACAGCTATGAAATGCCACCTTGTGGCCCACAAATGCTCTACATTTATAAATGCCAACTTTACAACTGATGTGAAACTCTTGCCCTTTATGACAGAGAGAGGGAAAGAACCATGAAGTTGACTTTGTTGGGGGGGGGGGGTCCCGCAAAGTAGAGTAAGTTAAGATGTGGGTCCCACCAGAATTCGAGAGGCGCAGCTGTAAGCATCTAGGGATTCCACAGGAAAGGCCCACCCCTGCAGCATGCTGCCCTGAATCCCCCATCTCTTTGAAAGCCTTTTCCCAAGGCAACCTTTCAGCCCCTTCCCCATAATTATTTTATTTATGCAAATCCCCTCAGGTGGAAGAAGGCAGCAGAGCCGTTTTCCAAAACGAGGCAGTTTTGCAAGGCTCATGCCAGGACCCTCCACAGGATCGTCTTGGGTCTCTTGGTTGCAGGTGGGTCTTCGAGACACGCACGCACTGTCAATACGTTTGCAGACAGGGCGGCAATGTTCCCTCTAAGCTGTGGAGTCTTGGGAGCAAAAATTCTACTTTGTGAGCTACTGGGCATGAAAGTTGTGAACGAGCGATTAGGTTGCTGCATAAATTAGCTTGCTCTGGAGCCATCCTTCCTGTGCTGAGACAAAAATGAGTGAGCCGGAGGCTAAAAAACTGTGAGCTGGCTCACACTAACTCAGCTTAGAGGGACCACTGCAGGGCGGATGAGGGAGGCAGAGGTTTCGAATCACGTGGGTTTCCTCTCTCTTCCTGCAAACCACCAGAGGTGGAATACTGGTGGGCAGGGACCGTGCTTGAGTGACAAAACTAAAGCTGTGTCTGCTAAGCAGGGAGAAGCCCTGACAAAGATGTCCCCGGCGTGGTGCCCTTGGGCGCCAGGGTCCCCACCAGTGTTCCAAGTTGAGCTAGCTGATCAGACCACCCCGTGTCAGAATTCCAAAAGTGCCCACATGTCGTGCAGGGGACGCTCTAGCATTTGGCCGAAATCTGTATGGTCATATGGTCTATGGTCATAGAGTTTTTAGCCAAATGCTAGAGCATCCCTTGTGTGGCGTGCCTGTGATGTCACCACTGGGTGATGTCGTCACACTGGGCATGGCGGGGCTCTTTGGGGCTCCCCCTACCAGCCAGCTGGCCAGCGGCAGATTGGGCCCCCCGAAATCAGTGGAGCCCCTGCCCTCATCAGCAGGATGGCAACCCTACCTGCTGTAGTTCTTATTGGTAAATCTCAGTCGTAGCCCCCATCTATGTCACTTCATACACAGGAATACTAAGGCACACTTTGCAATGCACTGCCTGGCATCACTCTCCTTGCAGCGTCTGAGAATAAGGATCGCAGAAGGTTAATTAAAAATCCACGGGAGAAGGGATAGCCGGTGTCACCCTGTCGACGATTGAACTGATCCACTGCCCGTGGGTCTTGTGTCTCCTCTTTCTAGCTTACCTGGCCTACTTCATCGCAGCCTGTTGGCTGGACTTCCAGCGGGCCCTGGCTTTGGTCGTTCTGACATTCCTGGTGGTCTTTCTCGGGCTCTACACCCTGGTAAAGAAATGGTGCGGGAAAACTATCGCCCGCCTGCTCAGCCCTGTGGGGAAATACTTCCGGAGCGCCTGGTTTTGGCTGAAATGGTGAGTTGGGCTCAGGCCCGTAGCCAGGATTTTGTTGCTTGTGGGGGGCAATTTCCCCCCCAGTGGGGTTGCCATTATTTTTCTGTCAGGGAGGGTCACTCTGGGCCCATGGAAGTGGAGCTCTGGACGAGCCACGGCCCCATTGAAGTTCCTTGCATCTTGGAAGGGAGCGCTTCACTTTGGGTGGAGGGAGGAGGAGGAGGCGCTGCAGTGGCTTCTTCTGATAGGGGAAGGTGATTCATGCCTGTCTTTTTAAAGGGGTCTGTTTAGTGGGCAGCTTGCCACAGCACGCCCCGGGAATGCATGCATTTTTTTAAATGTTGGGAAATGGTTTTGAAATCATTTGTAGCTGCACTGAACTGTGCTCAGGTTTCTCAGCACCCAGCATCTTTTTCTTCCAGCACCCAGACACACAAAGCTGCCTTATACTGAGTCAGAACACTGGTCTACCGAGGTAGATGTTGTCTACTCTGACCAGCAGCAGCTCTCCAGGGTCTCAGGCAGAGGTCTTTCCCACCAACTACTGCCTGGTCCTTTGTAGGCAGGAGATGTTGGGGTGGGGGACCAAACTTGGGACCTTCTGCATACCAAGCAGATGCTCTACCACTGAGCCACAGTGTCTACCACAGCCTCAAATGTCGCATCATCTTCCTAGTCTTGCTGACCCCATGGGGATGATGGACTAAGGCCATGCTTGTCTCAAGGTATCTCTCCGTAACGGCATCTTCCTTTTGTCCCAGGGTGCTGTGTGTCATCATTTTGACCGCTCTGATCACATGGCTGGCCCTTGACATATCCCAAAGGCGGGAGCAGCTGGTGTCGTTGGGGGGTTTCTTCACATTGCTCCTGGTGCTCTTTGCCGGCTCCAAACACCACAGGGCTGTAAGTAGACGCACTTCTTTTCGGTTTGGGCCTTTGAGATGTGTGATGCACACAGCGCCGTCATCCGCTTCTCCTTCCAGATGCTGCCCCTCATTTCCTCCAAAAGCCCACTCTAAACCTTGCTCCAGTACTGGGTTTTGGAGAAAGACCTGCACCATCCAGCAAGATATTGACAAAACGTTCACCAATTTAACAGGATTCGCTCACCCGAATCTTGCATTCTGTAGACCCACCCAATTAATGTCAGCTTGGCAAAGACACTGGATTTTATTTTTATTTTTTTTGGACACTTGGGCTCAGTTCATGTGTGAACTGCCGTCTGGCAGACTGATTGGGCAGTCAGCGTCCTTCAAGCTAGGAACAGAGATGACAACGACAAAACTGGGTTTTACAGCCAAGCTGCCTTGAGGCATCATGGGTGATGGGAAAGGTATAAATGTTTCCATTAATCACATAAAATAATCACGCTAGTTGTTGGTTTGCAGTGGAACAGGTAAATTTGAATCCACCACCCCCTTAGAGACCAACAAGTGTTTCTGAGTATGAGCATTCGAGAGGCAAAGCTCCCTTCATGTCTGATGAAGAGAGCTTTGACTCTCAACAGGTTATACCCTGGTACTCTTGTTGATCTGGTGTTATTGGACTCGAATCTCATTATAAAATTATTAATATCTTCACAACCGCCTCTCCCCATATGTCCCTCGTGGAGCATTGCACTCAAGTGACCAATACCTCCTGGTTGTCCCTGGCCCCAAGGATGTCCAGCTCGCCCCAACTAGGGCCAGGTCTTTTTCTGCCCTGGTCCCAGCCTGGTGGGAAAAGCTCCTTTTTGAGATCAGGGCCCTGCGGGATTGGTTACAATTCCACAGGGCCTGCAAGATGGAGCTGTTCCGATGGGCCTTTGGATGAGGCGGTGGGCATCCAAATCTATCTTAGCCAGGCCTGTAGTCATAGTGGGGCATTTAGGGGCAGTGCCCCCTGACTCGTAGCCCATGCGCCCTACAATTCCCACTGTGAGTTGTGCCAGCAGCTAAGGAAAGACCCTTGTCTTCTTCACGTACCTGAAGAAGAAGAGATTAGATTTATACCCCGCCCTTCACTTGTAGAGTGGCTTACAAACTCCTTTCCCTTCCGCTCCCCACAGCAGACACCCTGTGAGATAGATGGGGCTGAGAGAGCTCTTGAGACAACTGTCCTTGAGAGAACAGCTGGGACAGAGCTATGGCTTGCCCAAGGTCATCCAGCAGGTGCAAGTGGAGGAGTGGGGAATCAAACCCGGTTCTCCCAGATTAGAGTCTGCGCACTTAACCACTACACCAAACTGGCTCTCTGCCAATGGGATCTCTCTCTCTCGATCCCGATTCCCTCTCCCAATTTCCCAATGCCCCACCACCCAAAATGTTCTGGCTATGCCCCTGATCTTATCCTCCCCTGCTGACAATGCTGACAGATCAAATCGAGCATCATTGTCAAGCCAAATCCTCCGATTGTGTTTGGTTTGTGTTTTAAGATACTATACTTGATCATAGGCAAAACGCCAAGAAGCAATTGGTTTGTGTTTTAAGAGAAATATAGTTTTAACTATTTGATTATATTGTTATTTTGTAACCCGCCCCGAACCCACTTGTGGAGAGGGCAGGATAAAAATTGAAACAAACAAACATGATCTGGTGCTATTGGGCTCAAATCTAATTATTAAAAAATCAACATGAAATTTCCAATTCTGGTTTGGACAACATGTTCCAAGCCATGGTTTGCCATTACTGAATTATTTAGGAGGGGCATTTTTATAAAAGGAATGTGGTAGATGCAATTGTTCAAGAAGGTGCTTTTATAATAGAAATAGGGTTGTGGGTGATTGCCTTGATTATTGTATGTATTGAAGTGCATATGGTCTTCTAGTTTCCCTAATCCAGTTTTTGCATTGTGTATAGATCAAGATGGGTGGCCGTGTTAGTCTGTCTGTAGCAGTAGAAAAGAGTAAGTCCAGGAGCACCTTAAAGAGTAACGAAAATTTTGGTCGGGTTTCGTGACTCACTGCTCTCCTCTTCAGGTGACCCATGAAAACTCCTGTCCTACCACAAATTTTGTTAGTCTTCAAGATGAAACTGGACTCTTACTCTTTTTCTGTTGCATTGCTTACATTATCTTTTATGCTGTTGGGTATTGCATTCTTTTCTCCTTTTGTAATCCACCCTGAATCCCACTGATTACTTAATTAACAGCCAATGATTATCGGCCAGGAAACAAGACACCGAAGCGGGAAAGGGAAGATGTAAGGGCTGGATCCAGACTGACCCACTAAGCATTAGCGGCCCCTGTCTTCCAGAGCTGCCCTCCTTTGACATTGAACTCCAAATATCAGTGTACTGTTTCAGAGGGCAACCATGTTGGCTTGCCGTGGAAGAGCTGGGTTTGAGTCCAGCAGCACCCTAGAGGCCAAAAAGATTGTCAAGGTCTGTGCTTTCGAGAGTCACAGCTCCCTCCATCAGACACAAAGAGAGTCTAGTTCATCACTGGATGGTGTCCGCCCTGAAGTTACCAGCGCTCCCTCCCTGGGCTGCCGCCGACCTTTTCACAGACTGTCTCCTGGCTTCCTGCGTTCATTCCTGTTTGTGCTGGATCGTAGGTGTCCTGGAGGGCTGTCTTCTGGGGGCTTGGCCTGGAGTTCCTCCTCGGGATCTTCATCATCCGGACAGAGCCTGGGTTTCAGGCTTTCCAGTGGCTGGGCGAACAGATCCAGGTATGGAGCAGCACGACCTGGCCGGACTCCCTAACTCAGGCCAATGTCAGGATCTCTTTTGGGGAGAGGTGGGGTGGTGAGAAGGAGGCTAGTGGCGAGAAGCAAAAACCGAGGCAGAGATATAAGAACATAAGAGAAGCCATGATGGATAAGGCCAACGGGCCAGCCAGTCCAACGTTCTGTGTCATGCAGTAGCCAAAACCCAGGTGCCCTCAGGAGATCCACCAGTGGGCCAGAACTCCAGAAGCCCTCCAACTGAGCCTCCCCAAACTGGACCGAGCATCACTGCCCCAGACAGAGTGTTCCATCTATACCTTGTGGCTAGTAGCCACTGATGGACCCCTGCTCCAGATGTTTCTCCAATCCCCTCTTGAAGCTGTCTATGCTTGTAGACGCCGCCACTTCCTGCGGCAGTGAATTCCACATATTAATGAGTCTTTGGGTGAAGAAGTCCTTCCTTTGATCTGTTCTAAGCTCACCGCTCATTAATTTCATGGAGTGCCCACGAGTTCTTGTATTGTGCGAAAAAGAGAAAAGTACTTTTTTTCTTGATCTCTTCCATCCCATGCATAATTTTGTAAACCTCAGTCACATCACCCCAAGTCATCATTTCTTCAAGCTAAAGAGCTCTGACCTCTTTAACCTTTCTTCATGGGGAAGTTGTTCCATCCCCGCAATGGTTTTAGTTGGCCTTTCCTGCACCTTGTCCAATGCTGTAATCTTTGAGGCGTGGAACTGTACACAGTACTCCAAATGAGGCCGCACCATATATAAATGCAGGGGCGGCATAGGGTGCCATTCACAAATATTTATTCAGTAGCACATTTCCATAAGGAAACACTTGCAGATCTTGCAGAGGGAGTGCCAGATTTGGAGCAGGGAAACCCGGCTTCGAAGCCAATTAGTGAACCCGGTCCTTTATTTTCCTTCCCGTCAGCTGCAAAATTAGAATGTTATTTCACAAGGCCGTTCTAGAGGTCAGTGTGATAGCCGGTGTCAAGTGCTTCACCGCCAGCTGTCTCCCCCCAGCAAGAGGTATTCACGGGCCTCTGAATGTGGGCACAGCAGGTGTTCTTTGCAGGGCCGGTGAAGTCTTCTGAGAAGCAAAGGATGAAAAGGTTATTATCTGGGAATTAGATCTTGTATAAATGGCACAGGATAAGCTTAGCACTCATCTGGTGGTGGAAAGTGCTGTTGAGTTGCAGCCACTTTATGGTAACTCCAGAGGGTTTTCAAGGCAAGAGACGTGCAGAGGAGGTTTGCCACTGCCTGCCTCTGCGTAGCAACTCCAGACTTCTTTGATGGTCTCCCATCCAAGTCCTAACCAGCACCAACCCTGGTTAGCTTCTGATATCTGATGAGATGAGGCTAACCTGGGCCATCCAGGTCACAGCTGGAGAGGAACAGAGGAGGTTTGCCATTGCCTGCCTCTGCGTAGCAACTCCAGACTTCTTTGATGGCCTCCCATCTAAGTACTAACCAGCACCAACCCTGGTTAGCTTCTGAGATCTGATGAGATGAGGCTAGTCAGGGCCATCCAGGTCAGGGTAGTATAAATCTAGCATGATGACACTAACTTTCCTTTCAGTCTGGAAGGACCTGCAGTGCCACAGATTATCTTTAGCATTCTACCGACAGAGAGGCCTCATCTTTAATAAGCACACGTGCTCGGCCAATGCGCTCAGAAGCACAGAGCATCCGTCCCATTCCAGGCCACTCAAGCCGAGGCAGCGCCAAACTCAGCAACAGCTTTCTGTCTTCCCCTGTAGACCTTCCTGAACTACACCACAGCCGGTTCCCGATTCGTCTTTGGAGACCAACTAATAAAAGATGTTTTCGCCTTCCAGGTCAGATTCCAGAATGAGCTTCACTTTGACCCTTTCTCTTGGTCTCTGGGGGTACCCGAGGCCTTAAAATGAAGTGGTTTTTCCAGTGGCCAGGGTGGGATGGGACTAGCTCGGGCTGTGGGTGACAGTCCGGGCAAAGACTTTGAACCGGATCTCCCTCCAAAATGGGCCAGAAGAGACCAAATAACAAACACCTGGCTGTTGTCAAAGATCTAAATATGCTTCCCGTTGCCAGTCCAGGTCACTGGGTCAGTTCATGGCACCCAGTCGTTATCCCCGAGTTTCCTCCTGGATCCCGCTTTGCCCTTCTACGCCACGCTTCCTGCCCAAATACTAAAGCAATAGCACCGTGTAAGTTATACTTGCCATATATAAAGTATGAAATAAAGCATGAACTATGTATGGAATAAACATAGACTAATCAATTTCAGCATGACCTTTTTGCATTTTTCCATTTTCACCGCTTTCAGATTTGTATGTATGCTTTATTTTTGAAGCCGTTAAGACCTGAGAAAAGTGGCAGAAACGAGGTCATGCTGGTTCTTCGTAGTCTCGCAGTCGTCTTGCATTTCTGCATACTTCGTCCGTAACGCTGTTTTACAACCCTACGGGGTGTTTTCTGACGCGAGTTGTTGCTCTGTGTATCTTTATTTGCTTGTAATTTTCTCTATGATAGATGGTTTTTGTGAAACATATCCAGTTGGATTTATATTATGTGCTAATATATATTCCATGGTATTTCAATGGGAGAATCACAGATATGATATAAATACAGTTACCAATTTTGAAATTGATTAGTATGTTTCATACTTTATTTCATACTTTATATCAGGGGTGGCCAAACTTGCTTAACGTAACAGCCATGTCGAATAAACGTCAGATGTTTGAGAGCCACAAGACATAAACAAATATTACACGTTTTTATTGAAAAATATGCAAATTTGCTTTTTACTTACATTAAATTAGACTGTGTGAAAGAGCCACGTGTGGCTCCCGAGCTGCAGTTTGGCCACCCTTGCTTTATATATTACAAATATTACTTACACGGCGCTATTGCTTTAGTGTTCAGACTACTACACTGTGGTCCTTTGGTCGATTTTGTACATGCTTCCTGCCGAAGCAGCTATACATGCTCAGTTGTAGCACCGAGTTTGGTATGGAGGTGCCAAAGGCTGATGTACCTTTTCTGATGGCCTTTCCTGTCTCCAGGCTTTGCCTATCATCATCTTCTTCGGCTCGGTGATGTCCGTTCTCTACTACCTGGGAGTCATGCAGTGGGTGATCCTGAAGGTAATGATTGGCATGAGGCTCTGAGCGCTGGAACCGATGGCTACTGAGCACTACGATGGTTGTATTCCGATTATGTGGGGAAAACAGGTTTCATTTAAACTATGGGTTTTTCTGCACATTATTCCTGTCGGTTATGTCCCCATACGGTAAGTCCCACCCCCCACCCCCCCGGCTGCATGTTTTGCTCCCTCTAATGGTTGCTTCAATCTTTCATTGCTGTTTTCTCTGGTTTGTTTACCAGCACTTTCAAGTGCCGATTTCACTACTGATGCAGTAATAGATCATAATCTATATATCTAATTCCCAAGACACCCCGTGCGTGTGGATATCTAAATCTGCGGTGACTCGGCAGCTGAGAGCACTTGGGCTGAGTTGGGGGGGGGAATCGCTGGCCTGAGTGGCTCTTAGCCATTCGGGCCTTGGAGCGGGGGGGGGGGGGAGGGGGAATTGCTGGGGGGGATCGCCGGGGGGAGGGGGAATCGCCAGCCGCTCGGGCCTCGGAGCTGGGGGTGGGGTGGGGAAGAAGACTCACCTGGAGCGGCAGCCTTGAGGAATCCCCCCCGACATGTATTGCGGGTCACCGCCTCTTGTTTTTATATATTTGCTGCTCTGTACCTGGTTATTAAATATTTTTTTAAAAAAAGAAAGATTGAAGCAACCACTAGAAGGAAAACGGACAGAAAAAAAACCATTTCTTGTGCAATGCATTCTATTTCATTTACAAGATGAGACAAACAAATCCTGGTTTGTCTCCCAGGCACCCCCCCCCCCGACAAGGAGGATAACACCCCCACCAACCATTCCCTGTTGTGACAACACCCCCCCCCCAAAAAAAAACGCCCATTCCTTGTGGTTAGGAATTGGTGTTGGTATGGCAGCACCCAGAGGCTGGTGGGATGTCTTGATGAAAGCAGCTTTGTTCGCAAGTACAAAGTCACACAGGCTGGGGTATGGCTGAATTGTCGAACAGGTGAAAAAATGAGCAGCGGGTGGAGGGGGGAATAACTCTTTAAAAGCCTCTTTGCTGGGCCCTGCTAGTTGTGTGAATGGGCAACAGTGCCCCCCCACCCCGGTCTGATGATCTGTGGCTCTTTCTTGCAGCTGTCTTGGATCCTGCAACTCACCATGGGCACGGCAGCCACAGAGTCGCTGAGCGTGGTGGGGAATATATTTGTCGGGATGGTAAGTGGAATTGTAGTTCACGAATTGTAGTTCACAAATTGTAGTTCAGGGGGTGGAATTGTAGTTCACGAACAAGGGAGGACGCCACTATTGGTCTGCTGTAATTCAGATTGGTACAGTGAGCCGTGAGCACAAAGAAAGAAATATAACAACACGGTAGTTGATTTAATGCAGTGCATGCATTATATAAAATTAACCAAAATTAAATTTTCTGAGTGTTTCTAAATGCCTCTTCCAATTCCAGTCTGGGTTTTTTTTCATATACATGATATGGAATGCCTCTTCTGGTGTCATCTTAGAAGAGGTGTTCTCTGTTGACAAGGAGGGAATGCCTTTTCCAATACCCAGCTGAGGGGGAAATGCCTCTCCCAACACTTAGCACAGAGGGAATGCTTCTTCCAATACCTTCCACAGAGGGAATGCCTCTGCTAATACCTAGCACCAAGGGAATGCCTCTCCCAATACCTACCACAGTGGGAATGCCTTTTCCCAATATCTAGCACAGGAGGAATGCCTCTTCCAATACCCAGCACAAGTTAAAGCCCAAGAAGCTAACACAA
The DNA here is from genome assembly GCA_029233225.1 of Lepidodactylus listeri. Taxonomy (NCBI): domain Eukaryota; kingdom Metazoa; phylum Chordata; class Lepidosauria; order Squamata; family Gekkonidae; genus Lepidodactylus; species Lepidodactylus listeri. The sequence goes on along the minus strand of JARCFY010000021.1, from coordinate 27,408,302 downwards.
GTGAAAGACTGAGATTTCAAAGTAATGATAGCCAGGTAGGTCAAGCCCACCCTGAATTGCACCCTTGCATGTTCCTCGTAGCCCCAGTACTCCTGAGCAAAGACAGATCAGGCCGTACACTGTTCCTCCTTGGGCTCCTCACTCCAGGGCTCTGTCTCTCCTTTAGTTGGACTGCCGTTGCCTGACAAAAAAACCCCCTTCCTCCCTTGGGCTCACAGGCAAAAGTCTTCAATATCCACCTTCTACCTTGCAGTCGGAGGCACCGCTACTGATCCGCCCTTACCTGATGGACATGACCAAGTCGGAAATCCATGCTGTGATGACCGGTGGCTTTGCCACTATCGCTGGCAGCGTGTTGGGAGCCTACATTTCATTTGGGGTGAGTATGCTGCTCAACAGCTAGATTTGAGTCTGGCAGCATCGTCGTATATGTATGTGTGAATTGCTGTCAAGTCACTTCCGACCCAAGGTGACCCTATGAATCAATGACCTCCAAAATGTCCTGTCATTAATAGCCTTGCTCAGGTCTGGCAAACAGAGCTATGGCTTGCTTCCTTGATGGACTCAATTCGTTTCATGTTGGGTCTTCCTTTTTCCTGCCGCCTTCAACTTTTCCTGGTATTAGTGACCAACAAGATTTTGGGGGGTATGGGCTTTTGAGATGAGCTGGCAAAGGGACCTTTGGCTCTCAAGAACTAGTACTCTTCCAGATCTTATTGGTCTCCAAGGTGCTAGTGGACTCAAATCTAGCTATCCTACTTTAGCCCAACATGGCTAGCCTCTAAAACTATGCCGTTTAAGGATCCGACAGAGGATTAAAGAGAAAGCTCTTCCAAAGATTGCCTTTCACCCACGACACTGTTCAAACATAGAGGTAACCAGTACACAAAAATCAGTTTTTGACTGTGCTCTCTGAATCCTGAATTTATCACTTGGGTTCGGCTTAAAGTGACACCATTATCAGGGCCCTCGACGGAAGAGTGCTCGTGTTCTTTCACAGCTGTGGACATCTCCCCAGCGGGAGTTAATGACTGCCCTTGTCTCCAAGGAGAGCTTCGAGAAGGTGACATTTCCCCAAGTGAGTGGAAGGGACAGGGCAGATGTTATACTCGTATAAAACAACCCAGAAGGAACACGAGATGAACACGAGATAATTGTGAGCTGGCTGACTTTGCTATCTCTTGCCCAGTCCTGACTTCTCAAATCCTGCTTATATGTAGGCAGGTTTTCCTCTCATTCACCGCCTTCCACCTTCTGCCACAGATTGACGCCTCGTCCTTGATTGCAGCCTCTGTGATGGCAGCGCCCTGTGCTTTGGCGATGGCTAAACTCACCTACCCAGAAGTGGAGGAGTCCAAGTTCCGGAGCCGGGAGGGTGTGAAAATTGCCCGTGGGTGAGTTAAAATAGTTGTATTCGTCTGCTAGAATGACACAGAATTAGATTGGAGGAAGAGGTGTCTAATGGCTTTTCCACATTCTCATTTTTCTTGCTTTTCTGTTGCTTCAGGGTTTTTTTTTTTCCTGTTCAGGACTAGCGGTTTGGAGGGGGAAATCGCCTTTTTTCTGATTAGGTCTATTGGACCCGAAAAATATTGGGTTTCCCGAATATTTCCAAATACCAATATCGGTTTTGTATTAGTATTTAGGTAAATATTCGGGAAACCCAAATTTATTTGGCTCCATTATACCCTATGGGGACTGTCCCCATAGGGTATAATGAAGAAGGGATTTAAACTTTAAATGCTTGCTGAGTTCACTGGCCGAGTCATGCCACCGTAGCAGCACAGCTCTGTGAGTGAACCCAGCAAGCATTTTGAGTTCACTTGCCAACTCGCGCTGCAGTGACTTCAGAAGGCACTTGAAGAGACTTCTGAGCAAACATGCTGAAGATTGCCCTGCAAGACATTTCACAGGCAATCCCTCCTTCTACTGCCACTTCAGTGGTGCCCCTCTGCGCCTGAATCTCTAGGATCCTTACTTTCAGAGGGTATAGATTAAAGTCCAGTAGCACCTTAGAGACCAACAAGATTTTCCAGGTATGAGCTATCAAGAGTCACAGCTCCCTTCTTCGGGCCTTCTTCCTTGGTATGTTCTCACAGAGCAGAGCAGAATATTCTGGAAGCCATCGGCAACGGTGCTTCGGTTTCTGTGGGTCTGGTGGCTAACATTGCGGCCAACCTCATCTCCTTCCTGGCAGTGCTGGAGTTCATCAACGCTACACTCGCTTGGTTGGGGAACATGGTAAACATTGAAGGACTCTCCTTCCAGGTAAACCCTACAAGACCACCACCCTGACTTTGAGGACACCAGGGTGATCAGAGGGTGAAAAAAGGCAACTTGCTGTGTAAAGGATACGCCTTACGCAGAGACTCCTCTGGGCCTTAATTTCAACCGCCCCATGCTTGGATTGGCAGCCCTAATAGTCCAGGTTAGCCCAATCTCGTCAGAGGTTGGGAGCTAAGTAGGGTTAATACTTGGAGGGGAGACCGCCAAAGAAGACTTGGTTTGCTATGCAGAGGAAGGCAATGGCAAACTTTCTTGGGGTCACCATGAGCCAGGTGTGCCTCAATAGCAGACTTCAACTTGGATTACTGTGGCTGTTCTACACTAGAGCTTCACCGTACTTGGGGAAGGAAACGGCATATGATTAGCAGGTGAATTTGTATGGAATTGTAATTGTGGACAACGTGGAAGCCAGAAGGGATGAGTGGGAAGGAAGGAATGGGTGGCAGCAGGATGGATAGTTAATTTGGCCACCGAGTTTATTTACAAGCCCTGCTTTCTGCTTCCCAGTTGATCTGCTCCTATGTACTGATGCCGCTGGCATTCCTGTTAGGGGCCAGCTGGGACGACGCGGCCCTCGTAGCCGAGATGCTGGGAGTCAAGCTCTTCTTGAATGAGTTTGTGGCCTACCAGCAGCTGTCCTCTTACAAACAGCGACGACTGGACGGGCGTCCTGAGTGGGACGGGTCGCAGAAGCAGTGGATTTCTGTAAGTGCAGCCCTGACGAGCTGTCGAGAGGGGGAGGGAAAGGGGAGGTGAATGCGACTCATGCGTTCCACAGCGCGAAGCTTTTGTGAGAGCTGCTCCTGCCCTTTTTGTGGATGATCTTGATGTGTGTGAAAGCAAAGTCAGTCTCTCGGGGCTCAAGGGCAAGGCCACAGAGGAATCATCCAGCCCCCCAGGCAAAATATAGCCTTGGGACTCTTGTTCTGCACTCTTCTCCTCTAATGCTGTTGGTTGATCAGGCACTCCCAACATGGTGCCCATGGGTGCCATGACCCCCACCAACACTTTTCCTGACACCCGCCAAGTGTTTTCAGAAAGTGGGGCTCTTGCCCAGGAGGGCTTCTGATTGGCCTCTGGAGATTTGATTGTCTGTGAAGATTTTTAGAAGAAGAGTTGGTTTTTGTACCCCGCTTTTCTCTACCTTAAGGAGTCTCAACACGGCTTACAATCTCCTTCCCTTTCTCTCACCACAGTAGGCACCTTGTGAGGCAGGTGGGGCTGAGAGAGTCCTGAGAGAACGGTGACTGGTCCAAGGTCACCCAGCAGGCCTCATGTGTCTCAAAGTGGCTTCCAATTGCCTTCCCTTCCTCTCCCCACAACTGGCTCCTTGTGAGTTAGGTGGGGGTGAGTGAGTTCTGAGAGAACCTTGACTGGCTCGAGGTCACCCAGCTGGTTTCACGTGGGGTGGGGAATCAAACCCAGTTCCCCGGATTAGAGACCGCCACTCTTAACCATTACGCCCCAGCACAAGGATCTTCACTGTGTGACTGAAGATAAGATGTGGCAGCCATTTTGCCGCTGTGCCTACCACACTGTGTCAGAAGGCTGAGCAGAGAGAGTTGTCAGCAACTCAGCGGAAAAGGCGCCAGGTGGCCAGCATGCCCACAGCCAGGCCTCCCTGGGAGTAACACCCTGCTCTCATACTCAGGAGCAAGGCAAGAGAGCCAAGAAATGGGAAAATCAGAATTTGCTCAGGAAACTTTTATCACCATCCCCCTTACCATCTCCCCACACATGACCCTGAATCCAATGTATAGTAAAACAAGCATGACATTTATTCAGGAAAGTAATGAAGTTAATACAGGCGGGTGAGGTTGGAAAGAAATTTGAAGGGCTATACAGAAACAAAAAACAAAACAAAAACAAAGCTTGTAAAGAGAGCAGTTTCCATTGTAGCACTGAGACTTTGTGGGAGTTTTAGAAGCCGGCAACTAGTCTGAAGGACACCAAACATCCCTCATTTGCCCTCTCTTGTAATCCCTCTCGCAATCTATCAGCAGTGCAAAAGAACGGTGGCGCGAATGGCAAGAAGCAGATCCGACGCACACGCAGCCCTTTGATTTCCAGAAGTACAACCAACACACCTTCATATTCCCTTGGGGAATTACAGGGGCCATGCCCTCCTTGCGCCACATACGAGAGCTTATCAGTCAGTGACACAAAGCGGAAGGATGTGTGTTTGTGCGCATTCCGACTCATGGCAACCCAGTGAATTAATGACCTCCAAAGCATCCTATCGTTAACAGCCTTGCTAGGGTCTTGCAAACTGAGGGCCGTAGCTTGCTTTGTGGAATCGATCCACCTCCTGTTGTGTCTCCTTCTTTTCCTGCTGCCTTCAACTTCTCCTGGAATTATTATCTTTTCCAGTGACTCCCGCCTTCTCACAATGTGACCAAAGCACGATAGCCTCAGTTGGGTCATTTGAGCTTCTAGGGAGAGTTCCGGCTTGATTTGAACCGGAACCCAGAGTTGTCTTTTTGGCAGTATCCATAAAACTTTCCTCTGATGCCACATTAGGAAGGGACCTGATTAATTTGCTAGGAGGTGGGATGACCCACTGTGAGGCCACTGAGGGGTTAGCGTTTGCTAGTTCTGCGCAATCTGTGCCCCTAGTTAGGCAGGTGAGATGTTACAGCAGCTTCCAGGCACATGACTGGGAAAACTGAGATGGAGAAGCACAGTGTCTAAAGGCAGTGGGCCCCGTACTCTGGACTACACCTGACATGGTATCTCAGAAATAAGGGCAAGTTGGATGCAAGCAGGTACTGCAGAGAGCCCAGATCAACAACAAGGGACATGGATATGCCACGCTGAGTCGCACCGGGATACTCATGTTCTCTGCTGCCCCTCCCTACATCTCTGGTGGGTGCAGCACATGCAGGGATTGAGTCTGAAGGGTGAATAGATGGAGTATTTGTTATGTTGTCATGGCACCAATCTCTCTCTCTCTCTCTCATTTACCCAGGTGAGAGCTGAAACCATCACCACCTTCGCTCTGTGTGGATTTGCCAACCTGAGCTCCATCGGGATCATGCTGGGCGGCTTGTGTGAGTTAGCAGCCCAGCATGGGACGTGCCGTTTCTGAGGCTGGGACAGATGAGGAGGCCTGGGGAGATCTCCGTGCCATTTGCCGGGACCTCAAAGCGCCCTGCCCAGACCACCCAGCCCCACCGTGCCATAGCTTCCCAGTGCAGCCTTGCCCGGTTGCGACTGTCGCTTTCTCCAGCACTGTGGCTTTCCCGGGGCTTTGGCTTGTCAGAACCAGTACCTTTGACTCAGTTCCTCCCGATCTGTCTTTCTGTTTGTATCCAGCGACCCTGGCACCGCAGCGGAAGAGTGAATTTTCTAGCGTCGTCGTAAGGGCTTTGTTCACAGGAGCCTGCGTCTCCCTGATGAACGCCTGCATCGCAGGTATCGTCTGGGCCTTTAGGGAAGGCAACAGTTCCGGGGATATGTGGGAAATTGAGAGAACTGGGTCCGAGACCAGGAGTGCTGGGAGAGAGGGGAAACTAGTTGAGGCCGACTTCGGCTCATTCGCTTAACGGACCAGACTGTATATAGGAGAAGCAAGCCCAACAGGGCAGGCGTCCGTGGAGGATTCGACTCATTCTGTGTAACAGTGTTCCTACTGTCCAGAACCTCTCAGCCTTCTCTTGTGGCTTCTGCACCTCACAGGTATCCTGTACGTGCCCAGAGGAGAAGTGACCGATTGCTTCGATTTCTTCAGCACGGCAGACCTCAGCTCTACCAGCTACCCTGTCTACGTTTGCTGCACAGACCTGTTTAGAAGGTGAGCGAGCCCTTGATGTCTCTTGCAAAGCATTTAGGATGCTATGTCAACTCTGGCCATTTGGGGGAGCACAAGGGCCTGGAGAAGGGGTATGCAATCGGCAAAGTCTACCAGTGGAAGATGTCAGTATCCGTGACAGTAACAGTGGGGCATCTTGGGGCTAGGCCCCCCCCCCCGTTACTGGCAAGACCCCACGACTTCCCATCCAGCCGAGAACCCATGAGCAGTGGTGGGTGTGGGGAAGGAGCCTGGTATTCCTTTAATTCGATTAGCCAGTTCCCCCAAGAAATTTAAACACCCCCCCCCCACTAAAAAGATCCTGGCTGCAGGCCTGGTTGGTAGGTTGAGTAAACAAAATGTGGTAGGAGTGTGCTTGGCCACGCACCGCCAGTGGCGCCACAGGGGCTCACCTTGACTCTTGGGGCAAAGGACCAGGCCTGCATGTCGAGCAAAATGGTCTGGTGTGCCAGTGTTCAGCAGACATGCAGGGGGATTGCTTCCCTCTGGGACAGAAGGAAGCCAAGTCTCTACGCCCCTCCGTGTGCCATCATGCCTGGTCCTCTGTGTTTGCATGCACCATTTTGCCTGAACCCACGCCTGAGTTAAAACTGTGCCTGGCCACCTTTAAACCATCCAAACTCAATGTGTCGCTAGCAGAGCGACTCTTTGAAAGGCCCCGATGTGTGTGTGTGTGTGTGGGGGGGGGCATTTACGATGTAAACGAGTTCACATCTACAAATAAGATTTGTTCTCACAGGCTGTCGGGTGACTACGTGGCAGCTGACCAGCCTTTTAGCCAGGCACTTTTACAAACGAAATTCCATGGAAAGTGTCTGGAAGAGGCCGGGAGGAGCTTTTGTGGCCACTCCACTTCCCAAACCATCATTCAGGGTGGTTACCCCCCCCCCAAGTCATTTCTATTATGCCTGGATTGAAATCTCCCGCCCCTCCCCCAGCACACGTGGGTCATGGGAATCAGACACCATGCCTAAGGATTCCCTGTCGTTGAAGTGCATTTCAGTAAGCCGTCAAGTTGTTTCCAACGTATGGTGATCCTAAGGATTGATGACCTCCAGAATATCCTATTGTTAATAGCCTTCCTCAGGTCTTGCAAGCTGAGGCTTCCCTGATTCAGCCAATCCATCTCATCTTGGTTCTTCCTCTTTTCCTGCTGCCTTCACCTTTTCCCAGCATTACTGTCTTTCCCAGTGACTCCGGTCTCCTTGTAACATGACCAAAGTACGATAGCCTCAGTTTAGTCATTTTAGCTTCTCGGGGAGAGTTCAGGCTTGATTTGGTCTAGAACCCACTTATTTGTCTTTTTGGTGGTCCACAGTATCTGTAATACTCTCCCCCAATGCCAAAAGTCTGCTGGTGCTTAATGGGAGAGAGGAGCAAATGTGTGGGTGGGTGTCCTTCAGACAACCAGATACCCGTCCTTCCAGTGCTTGATAATATGCTGTCAAGTTAAAGTGTGTGTGTGTGTGTGGGGGGGGTGCAGCAGAATGAGGGACCCTGCTGCCTTTCAAGCTTTTGACAAGACACAGTAGGCATGCGGAGACAGCAGAAAAGAGGACTTCTGGGAGATGGAAAAGGGTGGGGTTGGGGGAGGGATCACTGATGCTGACCTTGAGCGCTACAGCTTGTCGAAAGAGAGGCTGAAGCATACATAAGAGATGAGAACAACTGGACAAGTAAGAGATCCAACAGATCTCTTTACATATTGTAGGGGCTATCAGCTCCTAGGACTGAAGCCTGGTAAGGCAAGCAGAAAAGTCCCACGATCCATCTAAAACTACGCGCTACTCCGGGGCTTGCGGAGTGCCATGAGTCTTCTGCATCTGGGCATGGCATGGCATGCCGTGGTTTCTGGCAGAACCGACAACCATGAAAATGGTTAAGATATCCTCCCTCAAAGACGCACCAGTTTGCAGTTTCTTAGAATTTCTTTTCAGTGGACCAGCAGATGGCACCGACTTCCCTTTTAAAATGCAGACTGGGAGTCCTGGATCTCCCAATCTGGGTTCGGTGGCCGGGTTCCTCAAGGAAGCACTGAGCCACAGACTGCCGGGTAGTTCTCAGAGGGTGCCACAGACATCTGGCTAGTCTTTGTTGCAGCTCTTTAGGATTAGGCAATCTGAGACTCCAAGTGAAGGGCGGGATATAAATCCAATCTCTTCTTCCTCTTCTTCGTCATCATCATTGAACTCCTTACCTAATTTCAATTCTGGAAATCTTCCTTTCTGGCATCCAGAAGTTCGTTTCTTTAAAAAACGGAGTCTCCATGGTTTGCAGCACAAAGACCGGGCAGATTTCTGAGCCATCAGAGGGGTGGCGCTGTGATTTTTCTGATCTGGCCTCATTGGATTCAAACCCCCCCCCAATGAAATCTCGTATTCAGAAAGCCCAAACCCCGCACTCAGAATTAACGGTGAGAAGTGCATGGTTTACTCTGCTGGAAAAGTTTGGGATTTTTGATGAACCAAATACTGAAGAGGGCAAAGGGAGGAGGACACCTGGCCAAAGGTGACAGGAAAAAGAGGTATGCCACCCACTGGCCACCGGAAGTGCCACCTAGACCATCGACCAGCTTTTGAGCCAAGGCCAGCAGGGTCAGTTTTGTAATCATACCGGGAGCTTCTGAGACGACTTACAGAAATGGTCCCCAAGTGTACATCCCCGTTGAAAAGTCAAATCTGGGATCACGATCCTTATAACTTTTCTAGGGAGAGTGATCCTGTAAGTCTACATTTATTTCGACAGTTTCAGAGGGCAGTCGTGTCGGTTGGCGGTAGAAGAACGATAATTCGAGTCCGGTAGCACCTTAAGAGACCAACGGAAATTTCAAGGGATGAGCTTTTTTTAATGTACCTGACAGAGGGAGCTTTGGCTCTGGGAAGCTTATCACCTGAAAATCTTGTCAGTCCCTATCGTGCTACTGGGATCGGATCTAGCTATTCTTGCAGACAACTCCTAAGAATAAGGGACGTCGGGCTGTGCTCACAAGATCACTGTCTTTTTCCCGCAGCACAACCAGTATCGATGGGTCTCTTTCTTTCTCTGGTGCATGGGAGCACCAGGATGTCAACATCACGAAGACGTACCTCCAACAGTGCTGCGGTCACTACAATAGCACAGCCTGCGCTGAGGTGTAACTGCTGAGGAATTGGGCCAGGACTGCACGATGAGGGTGTCTCGCTGGTGGCCCTAACATAACGAAGGACAGAGCCGCCAAAATAATAATAAAAAATTATACTAGAAAACTTCCTGCCTGCGTGCCAAACTATGACATGGGGAAGATGCCACTTTGGAACATCAGAATGAACAGGGTCATGGAGGAAAGCCGAGAGTGCAGGCAGAGCTGGCTGAGAGAAGGGGTCTGGGGGACAGGCTGGACCCTGCAATTAAATGTCATGTCTAGCAGGCCGTGCATCCCCCGAATCTCCTCTATATGCTGTCACGTCAACATCTAGAGTGTGTGATAAGCCTGCTTCCGTCTCCGTTCATTAACTCACGCCTGTCACGCCACCAAAGGTGAACTACCGAGCACCATTATTCGTGCCAAAGGGTTCGCAAAAAGGAAATCCAGGAAAGAACAGGAGGCTGCCTTATACTGGGTCGGACCATTGGTCCATCTAATGTTTAAAGCCCTGTGCGAAGTGGGACCAAGGTATCTACAGGACCGTCTCTCCCAATATGCCCCTCGAAGGGCTTTGCGCTCCTCTGATCAACATCTACTGGTGGTCCCCGGCCCAAAGGATGTACGCCTGGCCTCAACGCGCTCCCAGCTGATATCTGGGCCCTGTGGGATTTAATGCAGTTTCACGGGGCCTGTAAAACGGAGGTGTTCCGCCAGGCGTAGGGTGGAGGCGGCAACCATTCATCTATACTCGCCTCTTCTGCTCGATCCCGGCTTTATTCCATCACGGCTGACTTTCTCACCCACCCATTTGCTCTGCACTGCTCCATCTGCGCTTACCCTCAATCAGAACCCCTCGGGACTGTAATTTAATGGTGCAGCAGACGCTGTCAAAAGTTTTAACAATTTTTCAGTAATACTTCATAAACGATAATATTATAGTTTTTTATGTTGTATTGTAGTTTAAGTATGTTGCGTTTTTTTAATCGCGTTGCAACCCACCCTGAGCTTGTGTGCAGGGAAGGGTGGGCGGAAAAATCAGGTAAATAAAAATAACTCAGTACTGTCTGTTCTGGCCGGTAGTGCCTCTCCGGGTGGAGAAAGGTCTTTCCAAACATCTGCTGCCAGAAAGCTTCCTGTCTAAAAATTCTAAGAACTGCACCTGCATTAGGCCTTTGCTAGCTCTAGCCATTTGCGGCATCGTTGTCAGATTTCCTCTTTGCTCCTGGATGACCGTCTGCCTAGAAAGGTCATGACTGGAAGACAGCCGTTCGGCCGAGCCAGGAGCTGAGCGTTTGCCCGGCCCTGTCAGATGCCTACAGTGCCCAGAGAAAGGCCGGCCTGGGATCACTGGCGGCATCTCCATCTCCAGCCATGTTTTGTCTTCGCTGCGCCAGGATGCCCTTCCGAGACTGCCTTGTCCTTCAGAATCCCAGAGCGCCGGACTTGAAGCTAGTCCAGGCGAAATCGCCCAGCCGTAGGAGGAAGAGTTATGGTTACAGGAAGCTCGATTTTGAAGTACCCATCAGGGATGCAGGTCAATTTAGTCAGTGCTACAGAGGAAGCTATAGTGTGGCGGGAAAGCGGGTCTGTAATGGGCATGTGACAAAGGGGAATATCGGGGAGCAAGCGGGAGGTTAAGAGAAACCAGGTGCCGTCCTAAAGAAGAGACAGGCCTAATCCCACAGTCAGTCTTTACAGTGGTAGGTCACGGCTATCTGAGGTCATTCACAGCAGCTGTGCTGTTTGAGGGAAGGGGCAGGCAAAAAGAAAGGGAGACGACCCTGTGGCGCTCCGTGTCCTTTGACAAGCTGCGCTCAGCCCCACACACATCCCCGGTCCTTCCCAATCACCCTCTACCCTCATCAGCTGCAGAATCGCACGACGTTTTAATCCCCTGAAGTGCAGGTACAGGCAGGCCACTGCTACATCCACCACGGACATAGCCTTGGTCAAGACATCCCCCAACTGCGAAAAACCATCTCTCCTCGTGTTTGTCGGGGCCTTTGCTGGGTGGGCTGAGTGAAGCGTATGGGGCAAAGAGAGGAAAAGGCCAAAGGGCTCTCCCCCTGTGGGTCGTGGCCCACACAAACTGTGGGGGGAAGTGAGTCAAGGAGGCAGGGGACAGATGGATTGCAGGCGTCTTTCCATGTACAAAGGTTCTGCCTGTGAATTCCTCCCGTCGGGATCCACGAGAGCAGCCCGTGCCAGGAGGACGGCTTTTGACATCTGCCGCGGACCATGGAGGTGCCACGTGGCGGTGTCATGGCCAAGAAAATACCTGAGGCTTGTGGGGTCCAGAACAGCTGGATTCATGGTCTGTCTTTGTCTTTTCTTCGGAGCCCCTTCAAAAGCCACCCAGAGGGCCGTGCCCGGACAAGGCCCTCTTTGGGGCACAGCATGGCTCCCTCCCTCAAACACCACCACACACAGGCCTCACACATTGGAGGGAAGGGGCCACAGGAGGGCGTGGCAGTGGACGCCACGTCCCCTCCCCGGGGCACACACAACGCACATCCGTGAAGGCCCCCGTGCCTTCACTGCAGCCGGCCGACCTTGCTGCTGTCCCCCGCTTTGGCCCTCGCTGGCGGCTGCAATTCTGCCACCTCAGGGCATTTGCGGGTGCTCTTCGGACTCACTGAACCTTTCCGGGGGGCCTGGGGGCTACTCAGGCCTTTCCTCTGGAGCTGGGGGCTGGACTGGGCAGACGAGGCTTTCCTGCTGGTGTTGGGGCTCCGGGAGCCCTTGGCTCTGGGGGGAGGCTGCGGGGTTTCGAGGCTCTTCAAGGCCAGGAGCTCACAGAAATGGTTGCAGCGGTGGGAGGCGGTGAAGTGTTCCAGCAAGGCAGGGCAACAGCTGTCCTTCAGCCCTTGGTACCTGGCAACGGAGAGGGCAAATCACTAGGGCCGAATCTACCGTTGTAAAAGTCACCAACCGCCCCAGCCCACCACCCTCGGCTCTCTTTGACCACGCCTGGCACTGGACTTTGCCCGCACTGGACTTAGAATCATAGAGTTGGAAGGTACCTCCAGAGTCATCCAGTCCAACCCCCTGCACAATGCAGGATATTCACAAATCCCCACATCCTCAGGGCCCCCCTGCCCCCTGCCCAAAAGATGGCCAAAAACCTCCAGGATCCCCGGCCAAACTGGCCTGGAGAAAAATTGCTTCCTGACCCCGAAGTGGCGATCAGCATTTCCCTGGGCGTGTCAGAAAGGGCCATGAGAACTAAGCACTGAGGCAACCCATCCTGCCCTCCCTTCTTGTGATCTGCCTAAGTTCACAGCATCAGCATTGCCGTCAGATGGCCATCTAGCTTCTGTTTGGAAACCTCCAAAGAATGAGGCCCACCACCTCCCGAGGAAGCCTGTTCCTCTGAGGAACCGCTCTAACTGTCCGAAAGTTGCAGGGGCAACTCACCTTGGCTGAGACGAGCCCAGCCTGATTGGCAGCCAGGCCAGGAGGCACCGGAACAGGGAGGGCAGAACTACTGTTTGGCAGCCAGGTGTGGGTCATTGTCATAATCAAAGCCCTTCCTGGGAAAGGGAGCGGCCTGGGAGGTAGCTGCAACTGATACAGGGCTACAGGGCATTCGGACACACATATGTGAAGCTGCCTTACACTGAATCAGACCACGGGTCCATCAAGGTCAGCATTGTCTACTCAGGCTGGCAGCGGTTCTCCAGGATCTCAGGCTGAGGTCCTTCAGATTATCTACTGCCAGATCCTTTAACCGAACTTGGGACCTTCTGTGTGCCAAGCAGATGCTCGGCCACTGAGCCACAGCCCCTCCCCTTCACTTCTGATTGGGCGATAGTGTAGAAGGGAGGGGTAAGCCAGAGGCAGGGATTGCAAGAGAGGCCTATTTAAGGAGGATCTACAGGAGGCTGGGGAAGAGGAAGTATCCCTGCCAAGGGAAGAGCAGAGGATACAGGACAACAGAGGAACAAGGTAGCGCAACCCCCTCCCCTCTCCAGTTTGAGGCCTTCCAAGTCCTCCACTGCAGGGTAGGTCACGGCAGCGCAAAGGCAATGCGGCCTTGACCATGGGGAGCATCCTATCCATGTCTACCCATGTCAACCCATGTCAACCACGATACAGATCCACTCACACCATTTCTAGGTCCTGGGAGATGAATTAACGGGCAGACGGAGGGCTTTGCTTGGGCAGGGCAGAGCCACTATTTCTCCGTCTGTGTATCTTTTGTTGGAAGAGAAGGACCAGATGCTGTCTCTTAGCGTTGGCCTCCAGAGAGTGGTTACAAGAGAGTCAGACACACAGACAGACAGGCAAACTGTGAGTTTCCTTCCTGTCCCTTTGATATGTAGACTGATACTCTCAGGGAACTGAATTCCTTCCTTCCATTCTCATTCTCTCTCTCTCTCTCAGCACACACAAAGAAAGAGCAAGTGTTTCTCTGCATCTTTGACACAATGGATGCAGAATGCAGTGCAGGTTGAAAAATAGTGCAGGCTGAGAGATAGTGATAGAATATAATCTAACTAGCTGGATGTATGCAGATGCAGAATGCAACTGCATACATCCAGCAGGTTAGATTTGTTCCTATCACTACCTCTCAACCTGCACTACCTAGAATGTAGTTCCTTGAATAAAGGATTCTTATTAGTTTGAAACGGACAAGTGGCTCTGTATAACTTAGCTAGCCCATGCAGAACAAAGAAGCCACCAGTGCGTGTAGTCAACAGTGCACTCTGCTAAATAAGACAAGAGATTACTGGCTTACTATACCAGTGAATCTAACATCTTTCAGGACACTGAAGTTGGGGGTTCCGGCCACTACTGGCTGCCGTGGCACCCCAGAGGGTAAAGCAGCATTTCCTAATGGGAAAAGGGCACCAGGTCAGACAAGTGAGCGGGGCTTGTTTGAAGGCTTTCCCTAGGGCCTTCAGGCTCCTGGAAGGAGCTCGCCGTGTCTTCCAGCCCCCTGATCCAAGGTTACCACGCAGTCCAGGCTAAGGAGCAAAGAGGATTTCCCTGCAGGACGCTTGCAAGCAGTATCTGCTGCTGAGAGACCCACACGAGAAAAAATAAAACCCTGAGCCATCCCAGATTACAAAACAAGGTCCAGAGGGCAGAGCTTTCGGCTGACTCAGAATGAACAACAAGAGTTCATTTTCAAGGGGGGAAAGGTAGGCGGAGGAGAATGGAGCTTCCTGCTTTGCTATCTTATCCCCTCCCCGATCTAAGCCGCCGCCGCCGCTGCCTGGATCCAGAGTCAGCATCAGAGTCCAGACACAGGCACCCGAACGCTGCTTGTTCCTGAGCGGGTCACTTACCCTTTTGTTTTGGTAGCGATCCTCACGTTGGTGACCTTCCACCCGACACCTGCAACAGAAGAAAGACCCACCGTGGGTCACGAAGCAGGGCAGCAGAGAACTGGGGTGGCTTAGCTGGCTAAACACACCCAAGGCAATGGCTCCCCGAAAAGCTGGTTCTGCACTTTCCCAGCACGTTCAGCTTGAATGGAGAAAAGCTGCCCGCAGGAGGCACCAACTGGCTAGTGCCTGTAACATCAGCACACCATGGCCGTTCTAGGCCTGTGATCACTACTCAGTCCCACCAAACTGCGTCACAGCATTCTCCAGATTCCCGAGAGGCAAGGGCTTTGGCTCCCTCCCTACAGAGAAGCCCTGATGCAAAAAAAGAATTAAAGAGCAAAAATAATAAACGCTTATGCTTTGGGGTGCTCCGGGAAGCCAAAAATAAAAGTCAAACCAATGTCCGGTTCCAGCCTCGGCAAAATTTATTTTACTTGACTTCATTTATGCATCACCTTTTCCTCCAAAAGGGGGGACCCAAATCAGGGGACACTGATCTCTCCTTCAGTTTATCTACACAAGAACGCCGGGAGAAGTAAGTTAGGCTCAGAGTGTGAGATCGGCCCAACTTCACCCGGCAAGCTTCCGTGGCAGAGTGGGGATTCAAACTGGGGTCCTCCCAGATCCTGACACAACATTCTAATCCAGGGGTGACAAATATATGGCCTGAGGATCGGAGCTGGCCCATCCAGGGCTCTTATCCAGCCCGCAAGGGACTGGTGCGAGGGAGCGAAGGCAGGAGGCTGCTTGGGGGGGGTTGTCACATGGGTGAACAGCACAGGCTTCTAAAGCGCCTGATTCCGGGACCAGACTGTGGCATCCGGGTTCCCCAAGAAGGCAAAAATCCATTGTTTCTAAATTTAACCCCTGACGGTGCTCGTTCCTTTTTGGGATTGTCCCCCAAATGCCACAGGGCTTAAAGCAATAACCCTCACCTTCCAAGTCCGTCACCAGGATGTTGCCGTTTGTCCACTGGTACAGCCAGTGCTGGAAGGTGGCGCACTTGTGCCCGACCTCAGAGGCGCTGGCTGGCGCCAGGCTGCCGTCTCGCTCTCGCCCGCAGAAGCGTTCGAACAGGCCGGGCAGGTCCTCCTCCATGGTGGCGTAGGGAATATTGTTAGCCGGGCGGTAGAGCAGGTAGAGGGGGATTATCCTGTGCAAGAGCAGAGTCCCAGCTCAGTTACTGCAGTTTCTCTGCGTATTTCGTGTGTGTGACGTTTCCCCCTGACGCAAGCTCACGCAAGAGTCATGCACTGGCACAGGTTTACGTCTCAGGAGGCCGGAACTGGCTGCAGGTCGCTGACTTGAGTGCACGTGCAAGAAGACGTGGCCTTGAAGAATGCAGCTAATATAAGCACGGGGAGCTGGGTTTCGATTACTGAAACCTAGCTGGGTTGAATGGCGTAACTCCCCTCTACCGTTCCTGGCTTATTTTTATAGAAGGTTCCCTGGAGAGGCAGCAGAACAATTTTCTAAACAGAATAAATTAATGTACCCCCCCCCCCATACACACACATCTACTGTCCCAGGGCTGGTTCCAGGTTTCAGTGGGCCCTGGCCAGAGTGTGACCGCCCCCTCGCCTCCCTTCCCCTCCCCTGCTTACCATTGAATCCCCTGCTTGCCACTGTATTCACATGAAGCTGCCTTGTACCACATCAGGCCCTTGGTCCATCTAGGTCGGTATTGTCTACTCAGACCGGCAGTGGCTCTTCAGGGTCTCAAGCAGAGGTCTTTCCCATCGCCTCAGATCAGTGTTCCCTCTAAGTTGAGTTAGTGTGAGCTAGCCACAGTTTTTTAGCCTCCGGCTCACACGTTTGGGTCCTAGCTCAGGAAGGAGGGCTCCAGAGCACTGTTCCCTCTAAGCTGAGTTAGTGTGAGCTAGCACAGTCTTTTAGCCTCCGGCTCACACATTTTTGTCTCAGCTCGGGAAGGAGGGCTCCAGAGCAAACTAATTTCTGCAGCAGCCAAATCGCTCGCTCAGGACTTTAATGCCAGTGGCTCACCAAGTAGAATTTTTGCTCAGAAGACTCCACTGCTTAGAGGGAGCATTGCCTCTGATCCTTTTAACTAGAGAAGCCGGAGACTGAACCTGGCACCTTCTGCATGCCAAGCGGATGCTCTGCCAGTGAGCCACGGACCCTCCCCACACACCCCTGCCTACTGCCTAACTGTCCATCCTCCCCCACCCTTCCCAGTCCTCCCAGTGCTCGCGCATCTTCCGTGGCAATGCTGGACAGTGTGTGCAGCCAGGAGTCTGTGTGATGGGAGGGCGCAAGCCAGGCAGATGGGCAGTGGGGGAGCAGGTGGGGGGGCAGCAGTGGGCCCAACTGGAAGACCTGAGCCTTGGCAGCTGTCCTGCCGCAAGATAGGCTGACGCTGGCCCCATTAACCGTCTAAGCTCCACGGAACACAGAGGCACCACTTAC
This sequence comes from Lepidodactylus listeri, assembly GCA_029233225.1. Classification (NCBI taxonomy): domain Eukaryota; kingdom Metazoa; phylum Chordata; class Lepidosauria; order Squamata; family Gekkonidae; genus Lepidodactylus; species Lepidodactylus listeri. The sequence goes on along the minus strand of JARCFY010000021.1, from coordinate 27,391,318 downwards.
TCAGGCACCGGCCCAAAGGCAGGGATGGCTCGGGCTTCCGCGGCAAAGATTTTGCAGTATTCCCGGCTCGAATTCTGGATCTTGCACTCCTGCAGGGGGCAGACAAGACAAGAGGGGCTGTCCTCCTTGTGGGGGAGGAGAGGACGGACAACGGACACAGGAGCACAACAGGCAAGCCAATCGGGTGGGGTGAGGGGCAGACACAGGCCTTTTCAGCCCTGACCCCTACCTGGTGGAATGAGCTCCCATATGAGAAGATCAAGGCCCTGCAGGACCTTTTACAGTTCCGCGGGGTCTGCAAGATGAGAGCTCTTCCCCCCCAGGCTTTTAACCAGGGCAACGGACGTCCCCCCCCCTTTTTACTGGGCCTCCCCTCAGAGGGTCTGAACTGCATACCAGAGTTGGCATCTGTGAGGTTTTAGTTTTAATGACAACGGCACCAGATGAAGGTCATTGTGGTATTTTACTAGTGTTTTAATTGTGTGTTTTGTATTTTTATCAGATTTGATGTAACCCACCCTGAGCCTGCCATGCGGGGAGGGCGGGATATAAGTTGAATAAAATCAATCCATCAATCAATCCTGCCGAGTGGGGCTCCCGTGTGAGCAGCGTTATTTTTATGCGAAGCTCCGTAACAGCCAAGGGAGGAAAGATGGAGCTCCTGTTTCTGAGACAGGAGGCTGGAAAGTCGTCGTCATGGAAGCACAAGCAGTAGCCTTCCCCCACCCCGCCCTGAGATGCCACTCAGATGGCAAGCGACATGCCAACCAATGCAGACCGGCCACGTGCCACACGCCTCCCTCTTCCCACCTGGATGGTGATGTCGTAGTTCCGCTCCATCAGTGTGTTCTCGCTGCGCCCGCCGAAGGCGATGAGGTTGCGGATTTTGATGATGCCCGTGTGCCCGGACTCGAAGACTGGCTCGAGGCCGTAGATGGCCCGGGCGCGGCACGCCTTGCGCAGGAAGCCTTGGCCCACCTCCAGGTCCTCCACCATGATCCGGCCAAAGAGCTTGTCCCCCCAGAAGCCGGAGTCGGCCAGGCCTTTGGCAAACACCATGGGCGTCATCTCGATCTCCTCGCCGGCTGCGTGAGAGGGAGAACTACATGGGGGACGGGGCTGAGAAACTGCAGAAGGGGGGAAGGCAGGAGGGAAAGGGTCCTAACCTAGGGTTGCCAGGTCCCCCCCCCAGGGGGGGCGGTTAGGGTTGCAGTGCCAAGTTGGGAAACTCCTGGAGATCTGGGGGTGGAACCTGGGGGAGGACAAGAGCCTCAGTGGGGTACAATGCCATACAGTCCACCCTCCGAAGTGTCCATTTTCTCCATTGGAACTGATCTCTGTAGTCTGAGGATGAGCTGGAATTCCAGGGGATCCCCAGAACCCACTTGGAGGCTTTGGGGCCCACTAAGATACCTAGGGGGAATTGTTATTTTCCATGACAACAGGTTGGGGGGAACCATTTCCCCAGCAAAGGCGCGAGGGAGAGGGCATGGGAAGAGGAAGGGGCAAAGCGGCTTCCTCTCCGTCATCTCTTGCCTCGGCATTACAGGGAAGCCCTTCTTGCAGCTCTCCCTTGCCTCGCTGTTGCTAAGTCTTATGTGAGACGCCAGCCACGCAGGAGGACCAGGCAGGGGCTCACGCACAGGATGGGGGGGGGGGGACGGGGGGACCACGTCACCTTCCAGGGCACAGACTCACCACGCTGTCTCCTGAGCACACTTTACCTTCTATTTCTTCTTTGGAGAGAAATCCTGACAGCACTGGACAGGGAGAGAAAGAGAGAAGGTGGGGGGTGCACGGTTATCACAGCTTTATCCCTCCGCTGTGAAAAGAAGCAAGAAAGGAAGGCAGGGCCCTTCCCCCCCATTTCATAGTTGCTAATTTGGCTAATTGCCCTGATCGGGATAGCCCTGGATAACCTGATTCCATCAGAACTCGGAAGCCCCGCCTTGGTTGGCACTTGGATGGGGGACCACCAAGGAAGTCCAGGGTCACGACACAGAGGCAGGCAATGGCAAAACCACCTCTGAATGCCTCTTGCCTTGAAAACCCCTCAGCGCTGCCATAGGACAGCCGCGAGTTGATGGCAACCCAAAGCTTGCGGACTCCCCTCTCCTGGGTGGGGCTCCCCATGGAAAAGGCCATCTTCTCTTTGCTCCGATTCTCTACCGCGCATCTCTGCCCTCAGTCCGAGAAGCCCTTGCACCTTCAGCTTCTCCAGGCAATGCCGGTGTGGTGTGGTGGTTAAGAGAGGCGGACTCTAATCTGGAGAACCAGGCTCAATTCTTCACTCCTCCACATGCAGCTGCTGGTGTGACCCTGGGCCTGCAGACCTTTCCCCAGGGGCCTCGGGCAGGGTGTGCAGCTAGCAAGTGGACGGGCGGGGACTGACAGAAGTGGGCCCCGCTAGAAACCTCGGGCCCCAGCAGCCACCCCACCTCAGCCTATGGCCCTACTTGCAACACGAGAGTCTCCCTGCAGAGCAGAGCCATGACGGGGGGTGGGGGGGGGTGGAGGCCTCACCTTCAGCGCTCAGCAGGAAGTCGGTGGAGTCGGTGCCGTATTCGTTCTGGATGGTGCACTGGTAGACGCCGCAGTCCTTCAGGGACACCTGCACGATGGCCAGGGCCGCTTGCCCTTCATCCCCGGAGCTGGAAGAGAGTCCTCTGGGAGATGGGTGCGGGGGAAACCATGCAACTTGCCATTAAAGGGTCACGGAGAGCAAAGCGGGGTGACAAACCCAAGGGGTGCTCCAGCCACCTGAGCTTTCACACCAGTGCTGGGGAACCGAGCGACAGGAAGAGCATAGGGAAAAATTCAGAGGGACCTGAAAACTGATTTACTGAGAACCAGCTGTGGTGTCGTGGTTAAGAGCGGAGGACTCAGATCTGGAGAACTGGGTTCGATTCCCCACTCCTCCTCCTCCACATGAAGGCTGCTGGGTGACCTTGGGCCACTCACGGTTCTCTCAGAACTCTCTCAGCCCCACCTGCCTCACAAGGGGACTGTTGTGGGGAGAGGAAGGGAAGGTGATTGTAAGCTGCTTTGAGACTCCTTTGAGTAGTGAAGAGGGGCATAAAACAACCTCATCCTCCTCCTCTTCTTCTTCTTCTTCTTCTTCCGCATTCCCCTCTCAGTGTGGCATATACAAGGGCCAAACCAGAAGGTGATGAGGGTTCTGCAACTGGAGCTCTCAGCTTTTTAAAAAAGATGTTATCAGGATAGGAGAGGAAAGAGGAAAGGATGAGACAGGAAGCCATTGGTAGGATTCACGGAGGGGAACTGGGGGATCACCCTGACCTGGATGGCCAAGGGTAGCCTGCTCTCGTTAAATCTCGGAAGCTAAGCAGGGTCGAACCTGATCAGTATTTGGACGGGAGACCACCGAGGAAGTCCAGGGTTGCTACACAGAAGCAGGCAATGCCTCTGTTTGTCTCTTGCCTTGAAAACCCAAGGAGGGGTCACCATGTCTGCTGTGACATGACGGCAAAGAAAAAAAATCACGGGATCTGAAAAACGAGACAGGTGGATGACTTGGGAAGGTTAAGTTCTTGCCAATTGTACAATAGGGTTTTCTAGTAAGTAAACATAGTCGTACACGGGCAGTTTTTGAAGTGTGCACAGCAGAGGAACATTGGTGAGGAGACAGCAATGATCTCCCTTAGCCTGGTTTCGGGGGAGTATCCATAGATCGGGAGTGAGCGGGGTTATTGATCTTTTTTCGATTTGGTGCAACTGCTGCGGGGACCCCCGAGAGAGGCCCGTTTCCAAGTCGGAAGCAGTGAGAAGCTGTGCCTGGGTTGCTTAGCAACGGCCGGACATCATCCCCTGGTGCTTTTGACATCTCTTTCAACAAGCCTCGTGGTTCCTAAATCTGCCTCTGCAAAAACATCTTATTGAGGTCACAGATAGATTCTGCAAAGTACACACAAGATTTCTGCAATGTTACTGCAAATCTGCAGCAACACCCACATCGCAGTTCTTGTGTTAAAACCCTAAAAGCCAGGTGAGAAGAGACAGTGTCATCCGAAGACGGCATAGATGACATTTTATGTTCTGTTTTTTTGCTATCAAGTCACAGCTGATTTAAGGTGATCCTGTAGGACTTTCAAGGTAAAGGATGTTCAGAGGTGGCTTGCCATTGCCTGCCCCCCGCCTCCCGCCTGCTGGTATTCCTTGAAGGTTCCCCATCCAAGGACTAACCAGGGCTGACTCTGCTTAGCTTCCAAGATCTGACAAGATCAGGCTAGCCTGGGCCATACAGGTCAGGGTATAGTTCCTATAAGCACCTGGCCCCACTGGTGGACCTCCTGAGGGCCCCGGGTATTTTTGGCCACTGTGTGAGAGTGCTGGACTGGATGGGCCATTGGCCTGATCCAACATTGGCTTCTCTTATGTCCTTAAACTGAAACCTCTGGCAGTGGCTATTGTGTTATGGAAGAAACCCCAGACCTCTGTACCTGTTCTAGGACAAAATTTAGACTGGCATAATCAACGATTCTTTTATTTTTATTTTTTACTGCTGCTTGTCTCCTGGGCCTAGCTCCTCCTGTATCCTTAAGTGGAAAAACTGCCAACTAGCTATACTTGAAAGCAGCGTATGTCTAACATGAAGTGTGGCAAAACTGCTGGAAAAGATGCCATAAAGCACTTTGCTAAAAAATGAAGTCAGACACAATAATTTTAAGACTCTGAGTTGCAGACCAGAAGGTCGGCAGCTCGCCAGTTCAAGACCCGAGTGCCGCATGACGGAGTGAGCTCCCATCTCTGGTCCCAGCTCCTGCCAACCTAGAAGTTTGAAAGCAAGAAATTGCAAGTAGATAAATAGGTACCGCTTCGGTGGGAAGGTAACAGCTTCCGTGTACTTCGGCATTTAGTCATGCCGGCCACATGTCCACAAAAACATCTTTGGACAGCGCTGGCTCTTTGGCTTGGAAATGGAGATGAGCACCACCCTAGATTCAGATTCAACTGGCTTTTGAGCAAGGGAAACCTTTACCTTATATAACTATTGTTGGCTAAATCTATTAGTATCTCTTGCAAACCCGTCTTGTGTCTTATATATACCGAGTATGCAGTCTTTTTCTAACCAACTATAATGGCACTCTTGACCTGTCAATCATACCTGCCTAAATCACTGAATGACTGACGGTGCAGTCCTTAGCAGAGTGACTCCAGATTAAATCCACTGGCTTCAGTGGGCTTAGACTAGAGCTACTCTGCATTGTATCACATTGTCATGTGCCTCTCTCAGCTACTTCTGTTCTCTGCTCCCCCCACCCCCCACGCAAAGCATCCATATGCAATTCCAGGTATGCTATCATGCTAATCCACAAGTTAATAATGCACTTTTTAAAAAACCACATTGTAGGAATTATTTGAAAAAGCTTGCAAAAATGACATTTCCATCCTGCCCATCCCTTGCACCAAGAACCTAGAAGGGGTCTGGACTTAGAATCATAGAGTTGGAAGGGACCTCCAGGGTCATCTAGTCCAACCCCTGGTACAATGCAGGAAATTCACAGATGCCTCCCCCTCCCCACCCAATGTTCCCTCTAAGCTGTGGAGCCTTGTGAGCAAAAAATCTACTTTGTGAGTTACTGGCGTTGAAGTCGTGAGCGAGTGATTTGGCTGCTGCAGAAATCAGTTTGCTCTGGAGCCGTCCTGCCTGAGCTAAGACAAAAATCCTGTGAGCCGGAGGCTAAAAAACTGTGAGCTAGCTCACACTCACTCAGCTTAGAGGGAACACTGTCTCCAGCCCCAGGGACCCCTGCTGCATGCCTAGAAGATGGCAAAAAAAAACCCCAAAACCCTCCTCCAGAATCCCTGGCCACACTGGCCTGGAGAAGATTGCTTCCTGACCCCAAAGTGCATTTCCCTGGGCATGTAAGAAAGGGCCAGGAGAACCAAGCACTGATGCGACCCTCCCTGCCCTCCCTCTCATGACCTGCCTCAGTTCACAGAATCCACACTGCTGCCAGATGGCCATCCAGCCTCTGCTTAAAAGCCTCCAAAGATGTCTTGAAGGTCAACATGCCACCAGACAGGGAGAGCCCTGAGCCAGCAACAGTTGGCCTCTCTCCTGGCTCCTGGCCCTTTCGACCGGAGGCCGACGCAGACGGTTTCTTTCCTCTGCGCTCATTTAATGCAGTTCCGTAGGGTCCTTAAGGCAGAGATATTCTGCAAGGTGCTTGGTTCATCTGGCTGGCGCTCCTGTCCCCAGCGCCCCCCCGGGCAGTGGCACAACCTGAAATTTCTTAGCGCCATCAAATTGTATCAATTGCTGTTATCTCTACTATTTTAATTGTTATTTAAAGTAATGAATGTGTTTTTACACTGCCCTGCGCCCGGTTTTACTGGGGAGGGTGGTTTAGAAAACCAACCAACCAACCAATCAATGGAGGATAGGCTAAAGGTAAAAGTAAAAGTTTCCCTTGCTCAAAAGTCAGTCAAATCCAATTTTAGTGGGCAGTGCTCATCTCTTTTTCCAAGCTGAAGAACCAGCGCTGTTCAAAGATGTTTCCATGGTCATGTGGCCGGCATGACTAAACGCTGAGGCACACAGAACGCTGTTACCTTCCCACCAAAGTGGTACCGGTAACTCAGTATGGCAAACAAAACAGAACCTTCAGCAAGGTATAAAGTAGGGCCAGTTATGCACTGATGCTTTCTATGAGACTTAAGGCACTTTCACACACACTGAATAATGCACTTTCGATTCACTTTGCAACTGGATTTTGCTGTGTGAAACAGCGAAATCCTCTTCCAAACCATTGGTTTTTCCACATGTTCATTTTCCTTGCTTCTGAATTTCCTGTCTCTTCAGGAGAGGATCTGTTCTGCATGTATTTTGCTCCCCCAAGTGGCGGATTCGATATTGCACCAGTTTAGGTCTGGCATAAAATCCTGCAGTTTAAACCTGTGGGGAAATATGCCAGACCTAAACTGGTGCAATATCGAATCAACCACTAGAGGGAGCAAAATATGTGTGGAACAGGAAAAGCCCCCAAAGAAACAGGAAACTGCAAGTGAGGAAAATGAAAAAGGAAAAGCCCAATCATGAAAGTGCACTGAAAGTGGATTGAAAGTGCATTATTCAGCATCTATGGAAGTACCTCTTTAAGGGTGTTACAAGCACATCCCTCTTTCCACTGTTAAAATGTCGGAGGATATGCTATTCTGGATAGAGAAGCCCCTCTTCAATCACAACAAGCCCCAAATTTCCCCCACCAGAGGGGCAATTCACATATAACTAACCTCCTTCTGGTCTCCATCACGGGAATCTCATCTTTATACCAGGTCAGCTTTGAGTCGCTCAGAACGTTGAAGAACTGGCACCAAAGTTTCAGGTTCCCCGAAGCATCTGAGAACTGCTCTGCTCGGATCTTGCGGATCACCTGTGGGGCTGCGGAAAGAGAGCAGAGGGTATTAGCCAACTGGGAATTCCATACACCAGCACGGTGCAGAATTCCAAGAGCCCTACTGAGATGACAAAGCCTGGACCAAAAAAACCCCACAAAAACCCCCAGGAAAAATAAATTAGGGGGAAAGTGGAGAGTCATGGGGGAACAATGGGGAAATAACCCAGAAAAAAACTATATTAAAAAGTCTGTCCCCCAAAAAATCTTTGGGGAGAGGTTTTTCCATGTCATGTTCCTGTTATCCTGTGATAGGCACGCAGACTCTGCATTCTAAAAAGCTAACGCTGTGACTCTAGGAGTCACATTCTGGGCACAGAGCAGGGGTCCCTGAGGGAAGGAAGGGAAGGAAGGTAGCTGTGAATTTCCTGCACTGTGCATGAGTGGGTGGGTGGGTGGGCTAGATGACCCTGAGGTGCCTTCCAGTTCTGTTTCTACACTAGTGACTTCATGATGTGGTGGGAGCAAGCAGAAATTATCTCTATGCCCTGTAACAGTCTCGGTGACTTTTCCTTGAACGAAGGAGCCCTTAGAAAGGATGAAAAAGAAGGTCCCCAAATTCTACTTTGTGAGCTACTGGCATTAAAGTTGTGAGCGAGCAATTTGGCTATCACATAAATTAGTTTGCTCTGGAGCCATCCTTCCTGAGTTAAGACAAAAATGTGTGAGCCGGAGGCTAAAAAACTGAACTAGCTCACACTAACTCAGCTTAGAGGGAACAGTGGCCTCCCCATTTCCGCCACCCTACCTGAATGGTCCACTTTGAGGTTGGACTACCACACTCCCCTCTCAGATTCTCTTATCTGACTGCTCGGGCACCATCTTTCTCACCTTTAAATGGGTCATTTGCTCTCCGGGATTCTCCTGTCTGCCCTTCCGGGACAGTCTCTTCACATTTCTCTGGGACTCCCGAGACACTGTCTGCCACATTTTTACTCTCTTCAGCGGTCTCCTCATATATCTTCGGCACTTCTAACGTTGCCATCTTTCTAGCTTGGGTTGGGGAACGCCTCTCCACGGGAGGAGACGGAGACGGGACTGGGGTTTGCAGAAGAGCCGCGTTCCTCCGGCTCTGCTGCGGGGAAACGGTGGGGCTGTCCTTTCTGGCATGCGCCTGGCCATCTGGGACTACCCCTTCCATCTCGTCACCTTGCTTGGCCTTGGGCAGGAATATTTTACGGCGCGCTCCCAGTGCCAGCTCCTGAGGGGTAGCGCTAGGCAGGGCTGCCGGCGCCTCATTAGGAACCTCCAGAGGCAAATCGGGAAGTCCCGTCAGCTCGCCAGAGACATTCCCTACCACAATTGAGGGCACACAGGGCAACGAGGGCACTTTTGATTCGGCTACCAGCCTTTCCTGGCAAGCAAGCAGCTCCTGATTGATCATTCCCGTGAGCCGCCTGGAAGTCTTGGGGGTCAGCTGCAGGCTCTCAGCACTCTGGAAGAGCTGGTTGGTTTCAACCCGTTCAAAGATCTTCCTTGAAGTTTTCGGGGTTAACCCGGCAATACCCACGTCTTTGACATGCCTCGGGAGAGCAGTGGGCGGAGCCCTTTCCTCCACCACCTTGGCTTCCTGCTTTGGGCTCTCCTTGCTTTTATCTGTCTCTGAGGTCATCTTCAAAAGCAGAAGCAAATAGTTTTTCAGGGAAGTCACCAGGCTGTTCTGCTGTTTCTTCTCTGGGCTTTCATCCTCCTCCATAGCGGTCTCGGGCTGTGGCAAATCCTGCAAGAATGAAGTGCTCGAGGCTGTTCTCTTATCTTCCCTAGAGCTCATCTCCAGCTTCTGGCCAAGAGCTAAGGACTCCTGCTCATCTTCTCCGCCACTCTGAGGAGCCGAGATCACTTCCTTGGCATGATCCACCTCTCCGGCTGTCCTATTAGCCTGCTGGGCTGGTTCTGAAAGTGGAGGCCTTGCTGGTTGCCAAGGGTCCATGTCTCTCTTCACATCCCTCAGCAAAGAGGCCACAGACTGGTCCCTCTCAGCAAGGTCTCCTTCGACAGGAGAAAGCAGAGATGGCCCTTGAGGTCCGTGGAACACCAGCGAAGTCGCCATTATGGGGCTTGGAGGTGGCTTTTCCGGAATGCTTTGGTAGGGAACAGGAAGTTCTACGGCAGCCTCCGGAATCAGCAGCGGTCTTGCCATCACTGTCCTCTCCACCTCAAGCCCCAGATCCATTTTCAGGTCAGGCCGCAGTGACTCAAATGCCTCTCCTTGCTTCACACGGATCGCTGCTTCAGTCTGAGGGGCGCCTCGGTCCAAGCGACGCATCGGACTCGTCTCGAGATCAGCTCTCTGGGGCAGAAATCCAGCAGTGACCATCTCCTCCCTTCCACGATCTGGAGATGACCTGTGCTGATTTTCATCACTACCAAAAACCGGGGGGACCTTCTCCACCTCTTTTTCCAAAAGCAGGGGCTCCTCCCCAGTGGGCTGTGAGAGATCGAGGGAAACAGCTAGGGGGTTCAAGGAAGTCCCCCAGCTATACTGGCTACTGTCCTGGCCTCCCATCACCACACTTGGCTCTTGGATCTCTGGACTGGGGCTGGACCTCTCCTTGAGCCATCTGGTCTCTGGCTCTACAGGGGAGTCTTCCTTCAATGATAAGTAGCCAGCTTTCTGATTAGTTTCTTGGATAAATCCTGAAGCGGGAGGTTGTGGGGCTTCACAGGTGGTGGAAAAGGTTGGCGTCGAATTCTCAGGCGCCTAGGGACAAAGAGCACATGACAGTTAGCCTCCATGCACAAGCAGAGAGAGAAAGCCTTGAGTTGGGTCCTCTCCCATTTTGCAGCGTGGACCTTGCATGGCACAACATGTTATCTAAAGGATCACCAGCTAGGGTTGCCAGGACTTACCCGCATGCTGGTGGGTGTGGGTGTGTGCAGTCTTGGTCCAGGAGTCTTCGTCACTGCACTGGGCACATCAAGTGGGATGCTCTAGCATTGGGGCAAAAAACTCCATGGTCCAAATGCTAGAGCATCCCCCACACAATATGTCCAGTGCGATGACATCACCTCCAGGTGACATCATTGCACCGGGCACATTGGGCGGGACAGGGCTCACTGGAGGAGGGACCCCCCAGCTGGCCAGCCTCAGATTGGGGCCCCCAAAATCAGGGGAAACCCTGCCCCCATCGGGGGGATGGCAACCCAGCTCTTATATGAACCTGCATGCTCATGGAGAATATGACCATGGAGACTTTGCTCTGGGTGACCCCCACACTCAGAGATTAGGTGTGTGGTGTCCAGAGACAAGGCCTTCTTAGTGATGACACCCACTTATGGAATAAGCTCCACAGAGATATTCACTGGTGCCTTTCTTGATGTCTTTTAGGCCTCAATTGCACTTTTAAGAACTGACTCATTTGTTAGCAGCACTGCTGTTTTATTGTCTGAATGGTTTTGGTTTTCGAACAGCTTTATGGTGGATTTATTATTCTAAAAAATCGGTAATTAGCATTTTACAGAAATTAAAATAACTGTTATTAGAACCCAAATCCTTTCTAAATGTTTGGAGCTCACGGAAAGCTTGCTTTAACACACATTTTCTGTACCAAAATATGTTCGTGTATGTGTCTGTTGTGTATAGAGATAGAAGGAAAACCGTGTACCATCAAACATTCCTTCCTGAGCCAGCATATTCAGAACATAATTTTGGCTCACATTTCCCCTCACCTCAATTTTGATTTTTAAAGATCAAGTTTGTATTCCTCGTGAGACAACTGAGCAGATTTCTGCTAAAGCTGCAGAGAAACAGGGACAGAGATTCTCTTTCGGCCAAGGGGCACTTCCAATTCCCTTCTCCTAAACAACCCCCAGTGCCTTCCAACGTTAATTCTAAGTCCCTGATCCCGTCATTTGTCTTCCTCCATTATCTGAAAAACCCTGAACTGCAAACTGCAATCAGAAAAAACACATATGCAACTCAGGCTCATGACTCGATTCCTTGTTGCAGAATTTAAGCTTTTTGACAAAAACCCAAATGGAACAGATATCCGGTCGTTTCCTGGAGGAGAAAAAGAAAGATTACTTTGCCAGATCCGAGGCCACGGCTCCTGAGCTCTCCTGCAAAACACAAGGAGCAGACAATTCCTCTGTTCAAAAGCCTGGTGCAGTCGGGACAGGAATAGCAGCCCCGAACATGGGCAGCATCCGAACAACACTGACAGATCGAAGGGAGCAACCAGATCAGGTGGCTGGAAGGACTGACGTCTGGGGAAGATTAAAAGAGCTATATCTGTCTAGCTTGGCTAAGCAATGGCAAAAGGGGGAAGGGGGGGGTCTTCCAACCTTGAAGATATACAGCACACAGGCGATCACACAAGAGCAGGGAAAACAGTCCATGAAGTTGCCTTTTTAAAAGTAGAGTCAATTAGAATAGCTTTTCCAAGTTCAGTGGAACACTGGGCTCTGTATTCTTGGTGCTTGGGGGGGGGGGGAGCAACAGTGGGAAGGCTTCTGGAGTTCTGGCCCCACTGGTGGACCTCCTGATGGCACCTGGGTTTTGGCCACTGTGTGATACAGAGTGTTGGACTGGATGGGATACTGTCCTGATCCAACATGGCTTCCCTTATGTTCTTATGTCTGGGGCAGTGATGCTCTGCATTCTTGATGCTTGGGGAGCAACAGTGGGAGGTCTTCTGGAGTTCTGGCCCTGCTGGTGGACCTCCTGACGGCACCTGAGTTCTGGCCACTGTGTGACACAGAGTGTTGGACTAGATGGGCCATTGGTCTGATCCAAAATGGCTTCCCTTACATTCTTATGTCTAGGGCAGTGATGCTCTGTCTTCTTGGTGCTTGGGAGGCAATAGTGGGAGGGCTTCTGAAGTTCTGGCCCCACTGGGGGACCACCTGATGGCACCTGGATTTTGGCCACTGTGTGACACAAAGTGTTGGACTGAATGGGCCACTGGCCTGATCCAACATGGCTCCTCTTATGTTCTTATGTCTGGGGCAGAGATGCTCTGTATTCTTGGTGGGCAACAGTGGGAGGCCTTCTGGAGTTCTGGCCCTGCTGGTGGACCTCCTGATGGCACCTGATATTTTTGGCCACTGTGTGACCCAGAGTGTTGGACTGGATGAGCCATTGGCCTGATCCAAAATTGGCTTCTCTTATGTTCTTACTGTACTTGAGAGCCATGCATGGATTCATCTACCCGCCTAACAACCCTTGTCAGGAAGGTTAGGCTGACAGTGGGAGAAAGAATAACTAAGTCCAGGCCAACACTTGGAAAGTGATACAAAGCCTTGGAACCAGAGACTGAGCCTCAGCAGTGGTCTTTCACTACTACCAAGTTTACATCCACAAAGCTACTCAGAAAAATGATTAGGGGGTGTGATCTATACTACTATGTATAGCTTGTTGAAACTAGGATCCTGCTATGGGATTTCACATCATTTAATGTGTCATGTTAACACTTATGTTTTGCTTCAGTTCTGTTTTTAGCCTTCTGGTTGGTTCTACAACCCGAATCCTATTGCATGGTTGATTGAATGTCCCATCCGTAGACTGTATTGACTCACTCTGAGTAATCCGCCTTCAGACTGCATGAGAAAGGCAGACTATAAATGATGCGAACAAACAAATAAATACAGCAAGATCTAACCCAGACATGATAACCGGAAAAGAAAGAAATCCCCATTTGTTAGGTGCCCAAGCGCCTAGCAGAGAACTGGGCTTAACGTTTGGTTTCTTCCATGGTTCTGTACCTCTGCGGTTCTGCCTAATTTTTGGGGAGGGGGGGAGAGTTGTTCCCTTCCCCGTGGTTCTTTCTACCAACATGGATTATTGCAGAAATGACTGCGGCCATGGACCACTGTGTGAACAGCTGCTCTCGTGCCTCAGGATCAAGTTGCAAAAACAGCTCAAGCTGTCCCCTGCCACTGCCGGAAGTGCGAAAGCATCCCTAAGGAACACTGAAGGGCAGTTCTGGAGGACCGGTTCATAAGGCTGATGGTCACAGCAGTCATGAGACCCCCACCCTGGGATGCAACTGCCTTCAGCGGAACATCACTATCCCACACGGCGCCACTTTCCTCCCTCTCCCAACCAATGTTCCCTCTAAGCTGTGGAGTCTTGTGAGCAAAAATTCTACTTTCTGAGCTACTGGCATTAAAGTTGTGAGCGAGCCATTTGGCTACTGAATAAATTAATTTGCTCTGGAGCCACCCTTTGCGAGTTAAGACAAAAATATGTGAGCCGGGGGCTAAAAAACTGTGAGCTAGCTCACACTAACTCAGCTAAGAGGGAGCACTGCTCCCAACGTGCTAAAACTCAAGGGCATCCAGTGAAGCTGGTGGGCAGTAGATTCAGGACGGACAAAAGGGAATACTTCTTTACACACAGAGTGAAATTTGCTGCCAGAGGATGCAGTGATGGCCACAGGCATGGATGGCTTTAAAATGGGATTTGACAGCTTCATAGAGGATAGGTCCATCATTGGTGACGAGCCCCGATGATTAAAGGGAACCTCCACACTCAGAGACAATCAACCGCTGAATCCCAGAGCCAGGAGGCAGCATCAGGGGAAGGCCTCGGCCTCTCTGCCCTGTTGTTGACCCTCCAGAGGAACTGGTTGGCTGCTGTGTGAGACAGGATGTGCTGGACTAGATGGACCGTGGGTCTGATCCAGCAGAGCTCTGCTTACGCTCTTGGTTTCCTTTTGTCTGGTCAAAAGGTCTTAAAGAGCAGTCCACACGCTACCCTTTAATGGCCAGTCTACGGGATTACATGTTGGTAGTCATGGCCAAAGGTACCTTCTACTGGGTCAGACCGATGGGCTCTGCATTGCCCCCTCTGACTGGCGGAGGCTCTCCAGGGCTTCCAGGAAAGACGAGGCTTTCCCAGCACCTCCTGCCTATGATGCTGAGGACTGAACACAGGATCTTCTGAAAGGAAAGCACAGGCTCTGTCATCCCCCCCCCACATTTCCAGTGTTCGCTTCTATCTGGCAACAGAGCTGTGGCAGGGAGAGCACGGCAAACCTCTTCAAACCGATCTTCTTTGACTTGTGGTCAAGTTCTGTCACAGATCGCCACTTGCTTTATTCCCATACATGCCTCCTCGCCTCTTTCCACCACCACCACCACCCCCTCCGGTTATGAGCAGCGATGGTATTTTAAGACACCATAGCCTCATGGGTATGTGCCTACGCCAGCAGAGGCTGAAGAAAGAGGAATCTGCCAACAAGAGCAAGGGCTGAGGTTTCAACAAGACAATGAACTCTGTTTTCCCACCTCCACTCCTGCTTCTGTAAAGACACACTTGTACAATCTGTGGATCAAATCCTGGTTGCCTTTCCCTGTCTGCTGCTCCTCTCCCAAGGTGCAGGCAATCCACTTTTATTATGTTTCTCCTTCAAACGCCTTTCCTGCTATTTAATCAAAAATAGGTTCAGCACATTTAAAGATATTTTTTGTTGTTGCTTTTAAATACCCGTTTAATGAACGTAAGAAGAGCCCTGCTGGATCAGACCAGTGCTCCATCTAGTCCAGCATCCTGTCTCACACAGTGGCCAACCAGCTCCTCTGGACAGCCAACCAACAGGGCATAGAGGCCAAGACCTTCCCCTGATGTTGCCTCCTAGCACTGGTGTTCAGAGTTTACTGCCCCTGAATGTGGAGGTTCCCTTTAGTCACCATGGCTAGCAGCCATTGAAAGACCTCTTGCCCATGAATCTGTCTAATCCCTTTTTAAAGCTGTCTCTACTCCTGTGGCCATCACTACCTCTACACTCCCTTTGTAAAGAAGTATTTCAAGATTGACACAGATCATCAGCTTACTCTGACAAGAAGAGGAGGAGCTTTGTGGCTGGCAAGTGCGGTGAGCACCCCTCTACAGTGGACCTAGTGCTAAAACGACAGAATCTGTCTTCACCCAAATTCACTGAGGGGGACAAATACATCATGGGAGGGGTAGGAACATTTTTTTGCCCAGAGGCCGTATCTGGCTCTCTGCCTGTTTCTGATGACCCCAAGTTGGACATCAGTCCTTGGAAACCGACATCAACGCAGGCCTCTCAAAAATGGACAGATGTGGTCACCTCTTCCACTTGGATGGTTTCAAAAGACGAGTTGGTCTTCTACTCTGGCCTTCACTACCTGAAGGAGTCTCGGAACGGCTTACAATCAATCGCCTTCCCTTCCTCTCCCCACAACAGGCACCCTGTGAGGTAGGCGGGGCTGAGAGTGTTCTGAGAAACCTGTGACTGGCCCACCATCACCCATCAGGCTGCATGTGGAGGAGTGGGGAATCAAACCCGATTCTTCAGATTAGAGTCCACTGCTCTTAACCACCACACCAAACTGATGGGCAGCCAGGTTAGGCGCGTAGCGGTAGAACAGTATTTGAGTCCAGTTGCACCTTAACAGATGAACGTTTTCCAGTGTACCACATTTTGTGAGTCAAAGCTCACTTTGTGAGATATGGTATCAGACAAAGCGAGCTTTGACTCATGAAAGCTTGTATCCTGGAGAACACTGTTCATCTTTTAAGGTGCTACTGGGCTCAAGTTCAGTTCTCCTCCACTCTGCGGCCCTTAATGGCACTCGGACGTCTTCCCAGAACATCAGGCTTGCTCCCCACAAACTCCCCACAAACAGTTAAGCAGCTTAAGAGCTGGAGGAAGGCCCCAAGACACAATGGGCCCACCTTTGCACTGTAACAGGAAAGTCCACGAAGGGTGTTGGTCAAAACTTGTAGCGGTGGCCGAATGGCTTCTTACTGCCGGGTCAATCCTATGATTCCCCCTAGCTACGGCAGCCACAGAGAGGCGAGAGCGTGGAGTTCACTGCCTCCCCATTGCTTCAAAAGGCATGCCAATTCCCGTTACTAGCTTAGGGAGCCACTTCCTGGTTAGAAGCCAGGACAGTCTCGCATCTCCTAAAATGGCCATGCAGTGAGCAAATTCCAGCAGGACAGCCACGTAGCCACCAGCACCTATCAAAACACTGAAAGCCACTCCAAGAGACTGATAAGCCACTTGTGAACCTTCGGAGAGCAGGAAGAGAGCTGGCACATCCTTCGGCAGACTCAGAAGCTCCCTCCTCTCACCTCAGGGCAAGCTGAGATTAATGGCAGATAGGTGATGTGTGCTTTAATACATAAACTGCCAAGAGCAGCTGCAAGAGCCCCCAAATCATATCAAGATGGCGGGACGTGGGTGGGGAGGGAAGGCCGTGGCTCTGCGGTAGAGCATCTGCTTGGTATACAGAAGGTCCCAGGTTCAATCCCCGGCATCTCCAGTTAAAAGATCAGGTTGTAAGTGATCTGAAAGACCTCTGCCTGTGACCCTGGAGAGCGGCTGCCAGTCTAAGTAGACAATACTGACCTTGATGGACGACGGGTCTGATTCAGTAGAAGGCAGCTTCGTGTGCTCCTGGCACCACCACCCCCTTCCCGGTGGGGCAGTGGCACTACTGGACTCTTAGCGCCATCTTTTCAGCTAATGATTGTGTTTTTATGTATTTTAAACTGTTTTAACGGCGTACAATATGAATTTATTACATTGTACACCATCCTGAGCCCTGTCCTGGACTCAGAGGGATGGTGGTTTAAAATCTAATGCGATAGAGAGACAGACAGACAGACAGACAGACAGACAGATGGACGATAAAGAGAGGGAGACAGACAGACAGACAATGTGCTCGTGTGAAATGAAACCTTCCCCTATGCCATTTTGCCCTGACCTGGATGGCCCAGGCTAGCCTGATCTCGTCATACCTTGGAAGCCAAGCAGGGTCGGCCCTGGATAGTATTTGGATGGGAGACCGCCAAGGAATACCAGGGCTGTGACACAAAGGCAGGCAATGGCAAACCACCTCTGTTCTCCTCTCGCCTTGAAAACCTTGGGGGGAGGGGGGTGTCTTCATAAGTCGGCTGTGACTTGATGCCACTTCCCACCACTGTTGTCATTTTCCCCGATCAAAACTGCCCTCCTTTGCCCTGAGCTGCTATTACCCCCCCCCCCCCCCCCGGGTAAACAAAACAGACAGACAAAGTAGGTCTTTTTTCCTTCTCTTGGTTTGTAGCAACTCGAGGGGGATATTCTTCCCGGGGAACTGTGCCACAGGGGGAAGGATTTCACCTTCTCTGCAGTGTTAACCAGGGTCCCCAACTGCTTTTTTAATGCTAAGGGAAACAGCCGGCTAACGGGGAATCCAACCAACATGGAATCTGCCCCTAATTTATACGAGTCCGTTGTGGCCACGCCCTGTCTTCCTGCACAGGCTTTGACCCACCACAGCCCCAGTTCTTCTAGACAGCACAGGCAGGGAAATGCCGTCCTCTTCTCTCCATTCTCTCTCTCTAGGGATGGGGCTAGATGAGCAACTTCCTGCTCACCGAGCCCTGAACCTCCGGCAAGCGGTGGCATGGAGCAACTGTTTATTCATTTGTTTATTTCATTGGATTTCAAACCTGCCCTCCCTTGCATAGCAAGGCTCAAAGCAGGGCACAACAAATTAAAACAACAGTCAGATTATTAAAAACCACTTCATACAATAAAAATCAAAGCTCAAGTCAGATGGCGCCTTAGGCACTGACCACACAGTTTCCGGGTGTGGTTGTACAGCTGTGTGGTTTACGGAGCTGGTATGCAGTGTAATGAGCGGCAAGATGGAGAGAGGAGAGCTGGGGGAGGCCGGACTAGATGGAAGACCCTGCTGCCTCAACCTTATGCCTGGCGGAACATTTTGGTTTTACAGGCCCTGCGGAACTGAATTGAACTACACTGCAGCATTAGCCTGTTCAAATCTGGGACTAAGAAGGGAAGGATGATACAAGCATGGATGGCTTCAAGAGGGAATTTACAAGCATGGAAGGCTTCAAGAGGGAATTAGATAAACATCTGGAGCAGAGGTCCATCAGTGGCTGTTCGACACAAGGTATAGGTAGGCTCTCTCAGTCTGGGGCAAGGGATGCTCTGTATTCTTGGTGCTTTGGGGGGGTAACAGTGGGAAGGCTTCTAGTGTCCTGGCCCCACTGCTGGACCTCCTGATGGCACCTGGTATTTCTGGCCACTGTGTGACAGAGTGTTGGACAGGATGGGCCACTGGCCTGATCCAAGATTGGCTTCTCTTATGTTCTTACCCAGCTTGCATTCGAAGGGCATAAAAAGATCTCCCAGTTGCTTATCCGTCCCAGAACTTCTCACAGCTCCTCAGCTTATCATCTAGAAAGTTCACCAGTAATGGAGAGGTGCTTCCGTGTTTGTCCACTTACTAGGAGAATTTGTACTTGCAGCGAAAACAAAAAAGGGATTTCAACCAAAAAGGTGGTGGGAGGGAAATAGAAAAATGACTTATATATGGGAATATAAATAGCAATTGTAAACCCCCCCCACTAACGCTATATTCCAGAAACTTTAATAAAATCATAAATATTAAAAATTGCCCATCATATACCAGATACATACCTGTGTATGTATCTGGCCTCGTATATCCCCATATTTATAATTTGATTAAAAGTTTTTGGAATATAATTTCGGGGGGGGGGGGTTGCAACTGGCATTTATATTCCCATAGAAAAGGGTGTCCCCCCCAACATTTTTGGTTACCTAGTTTGTATTTGCAGCCCTCTTCCCAGAGACCTGCTCAAAGCATCTCACCAGTGAAAACTAAACACAAGTACAAAGTATACCCCCCCAAAAAAACCCTAAAGACTGACATAAAGGATCTATAGTAATATAATCAGGCTGCAATGTTACATTAGATGTTACACTAGATGTTACATTCAATGGTAATACATTTTTGACTGTTCTTTTCCCCCATTTGTGAGCATAATTTTCATTGCTGTGCTGTGACTTAGGGACAATAATTTAAGATCTGTCATATACTGAGGTTCCTTCGTTTGGCTTCCATTGCTTTATTTTTGTCTACACATACATTCTCTTTGTCTTGTCCTGTGGGTTTTAAGCAATGAAATCTTTTTAAAAAACAGCGATAATGAATTGAGAATGGTTCAACATGCAGACGCCGGCTCAACATGATGAAATGGTCACATATAAAGGTGGCCCTAGGACTGCCTGCATTCCAAAGCCAACTCAAAGACCCTGCAAACGCTAGAGCTGTTTATTCCAACGGACCCTGATGTCAACGCCCTCCCCTTTGCCCTGCACATGGGACACAGGAGCAGAAGACAGTTTCAGAGGGCAGCCATGCTGGTCTGCAGGAGAACAGCTAAGATTCGAGTCCAGTGGCACTTTGGAGACCAACAAGATTTTAGGAGTGTCAGCTTTCCAGAGTCAAAGCTCCCTTTGTCAGACATGAGTTGGAATAGAGATTCCTGAGTCCTTATATACCTGTCAGAAGGTGAGAGGGATGTTGCAGAGAAGGAACTCAGGGTGCAAAGGTACAATGTGCATAGTAATTTGCTTGACTGGAGCAGTGAAGAAATGGCTGGGGGCAAAAAAATTAGCATCTGTAGTGAGATAAGCATCCTATGTCCCTGTTCAGCCCTGGTGGGGTCTCTCGTTCTGAACTTGTGAACGAACGCAAGCTCAGCAACTTCATGCTGTCACCTCCGAAGCAGAAGGAGCAGAAGAGTTTTAGCAAAACCTTCTCCTGGGTGTATTAGAGGCAGGAGGAGGCGGAGTTTGGATTTATACCCTACCCTTCACTACCCGAGTCTCAGAGCGGTTTACAAACTCCTGTCCCTTCCCCTCCCCACAAGAGACACCCAATGAGGTAGGTGGGGCTAAGAGAGATCTCTTGAGAACGGCTCATGAGAGAAAAGCTCTGAAAAACCCTGTGACTGACCCAAGGTCACTTAGCTGGCTGCATGTGGAGGAGTGGGGAATCAAACCCGATTCTCCCAGATTACAGACCGCGCTCCTAACCACTACACCAAACTGTCTCTCTCTAGACACTGGCCCCCCCGCCCTGCTTGTGAGCCATCCCTTCGCTAGAGGAAACAGGAAGGAAGACTCAGTGACCCATGGGTCTGATCCACCAGTGCTCCTCCTTCTTAACAGGAGTCCAAAACCACTTGCAGCTGTTTGCGCTGGGGAGGGGGAAGGGTCCGTCTTCACGTCTTTGGTCCCCCAACAGCCTTACGCTGTAAGTCCCACCTATGCAGGCCCACGTGCCCCCCTCCCCCTCCCGAGCAGGGTTGTTCAAATGCCAATCCTGTTTGGAGCATGAGTCCTCGAGCACAGTGCAAGACCCTGAATTAGGAAACCCAGTTAGCGCAGCAGCGCGCAAGGCCTCCTTTTGAACGCAGAATTTACATGGAAAACACTTCAGAATCGGCGACGAAAATAGAACTGCCGTGGTGGAGTGAGTGGCGGGGACAGCTGCAGCCGTGGCCATGGGCAATGCAATGACACCCCACTATGGAGTGCTGGTGGAGCCGACGGACGGGCCGGAGTTGCCGGCTACTCGCCCCTCTGCACGGTAGCCAAAAAGGGCTGCTGTCTGTGGTTCACCCGACACGTCCTGCCTATCTGCTTTCCAGCTGCAAAGGGGTGGGAGGAGCTAATGCAATGGTGTAAAGCCAGGGGTCACTGTCAGCCTGGAGAGAAGCCGCCCTATTTATTGCTGTTCGCGCACATCCCGCATTCCCAGCTATAAATAGAAGGCGGAGCTTCAGCAGTTGCTGCTTAACTGATTTGGAAACATTTTGCATGAGGTCAGCCTAGCCGAGGGGAGAAGGAAAGGAGAAAAAAAAAATCTTACAGTACCTCACAAGGCCCTTTGCTGGGCAGTTGCTCTTCAGAGGAGGCCTGCGGCAAGTCTCCCGTTGCTTCCTGCAGCAGCAGATCCACGTGTGGCCCCACGGCATCCTGTGGCTGCGGAGCATCGGTGGGGAGGGAATCCAGTAAGTCCGTTTCTCGGATGTTGTCTCCAAAGGTCTCCCCTCCATTTCCTTCAGTGTGGCCGGCCTCTGACGCCCAGCTGGGAGGCTGAAGTTCTGTTTCCGAGGCTGTTTTGCCCAGAGTTTCAGCCACGTGAAGTGCACGTTCCACCTCCGGCACGGCCTCTGTGGTCCACTTAGGATACTGGGTCAGTTCCACATTAAAGTCCTTAGCTGCTTCAGTCACTGCAGTCTCGAGGGCATCCTTTCCCTTTGCTTCCTGTTCAGTTGACCCTTCCTCCGGTACAGTCCTTGTCCAAACTGGAACAGTCTCTTCCATGCTGGAAACATCCATGGCTGGCTGGTATACATCTGTCCCACCCACATTTTCCTCCACCCCCTCTTGCTTCGTTTCGAGCTTTGCCCCGACGTCGAAATACATGTCTTTCAGAGAAAAGTACACGTCGGTATTGGAATGCGGGCGTGCTGGGCTTCCCGTAACCTGACTTGGAACCCCTTTGGGCTCAGTTTCCATCAGCTCCCCGTTTGTCGTGGCTGAGGGTGTGCGTTCAGATGTGGGCATGGGCATGGTGTTTTTCTGAGTCCCAACGGTCCGCCTCCGCGGCGCCCTGTCTTCTCGCTGGGAAACATCTTGCTTCGTGTTGGGCAAGTCGAGGGCGTTCTCCTCTTTCTTCTTCTTCTTAGCAGCAAACTCCTTGTTCGTAGGCTTGCTGGTCATAATCTCCACCGTCTCGTAGATATACGTGAGGAAGCCATTGCCGTTCTCTTCCCCGTTCTCCTCGGCGCTCTCGAGAGAAGAGTCCCCATTGGTCGTCACGTCGGCGTCCAGACGTCCGGTGATGAAACTGTTCGAGAAGAGGGCTTTCGCGTCCAGGGAAGACTCTTTGCCCTTGGCGTGGCTGTCCTCGTTGAGCCTCTGTTTCAGATCGGGGATGTGCACCTTTGCCACTTCCTCCTTGTCCCAGAGGGAGGCACCAGAGCGCAGGCCCACTTCCCCTGTCAGCCGGCGCTTGCGCTGGAACCGGTCGGGGCTCACCCGCCTCACCTGCTCTGCCTCCACGTTCTCCTTCCCGCGCTTTCTGCTCTGCTCTATCTCCCGCAACCTGGCTTCGGCTTTCCGCTTCAGCTTGGCGAACCACCTCTGGTGGATTCTGTACTCCGTCATGGTTCCGACCTCCAAGACGCCCGAACAGGACACGATGCCCTTGCTGTTTCTAGCCGAGGCCTGGTAAATGGCTGCGTCGTCCTCTTTGCAGCTGCGGGGACCAAAAGACAACAGCGCTATGAGCAGAGAGAGCCAGTGTGGTGATGGACAAGGAGAAGGGAGGCCCGGATTCAACCCCCCCCCCCCAAGTTTCATTGGGTGACCTTGGACCAGCCACTCTTCCTGCCTGGCCAGTGAACCTAGCCGCTTCAGCTTCCCACTTAGCAAAGTCAGTCTAATTGGAAATCGGTTCGGGTAACAGCGACAGTCCCTTCCCACAAGTGCCACTTCCTGATGCAATACCGCAGGGGTCCCCAACCTTTCCGAGCCCGTGGGTACATCTGGAATACTGACACAGCATGGTGAGCGCAGCCACAAAATGGCTGCCCCAGGAGGCGGAGCCAGCCACAAAAAAATGGCTGCCGCAGCTTGACTTCAGGCACACAGTGTAGATCCTTGTGCTGTGGGGATAGCTGCTGCCAAAGCAACATTTTAAAAAATCTGCACAGCCCATTAAATATCCAATAGCCAATCAGAAGCCTTGCAGGGCAAAAGCCCTGCTTGGCCCCACCCACTTCCTCAAAACAGCTGGAGAGCCCCAGAAAAGGTGTTGGCAGGCTCCACGGCACCTACGGGCACCACGGTGGTGGCCCCTGCAATACTGTATTTGAACAGGGACTTTCTGGGGCTCTCTTACAAAAGCTACAATGAAGAAGTCTCCCTTGTAGGGTCCATTGCCACCCCACCCCTTGCACATCCCTGGATAGCAATCAGGGCACGGAGGAGAAGGGAGAGGAGGAGGAGGAGACTGGATTTATACCCCACCCTTCACTCAGAGTCTCAGAACAACTTACAATATCCTTCCTGTCCTCTCCTCAAAACAGATACCCTGTGAGGTAGGTGGGGCTGGGAGAGCTCTGACTGAGAACTGCTCTTGGGAGAACTGCTCTGAGAGAGCTGTGACTGGCCCAAGGTCACCCAGCTGGCTGCATGTGGAGGAGTGGGGAATCAAACCCAGTTCTCTGGATTAGAGTCCGCGGCTCTTAACCACTACACTGAACTGGCTGGAGCCGGGAGGTACGTATTAAGCCAATACGGACTGAGCCTGGAACTGTTTCCCTGCAGGCAAGGATTACTGTTAAATAAGTGCTATCATTGGCTATTTCCCCATTAAGGCATTATAGCGATAATTCACAACCAGATTCTCCTGTATGGACAAGCCAATCTAGTTGCAACAGATCAGTGTTGTTTTGGATGCAGCCTTTGGGAGCATGAAGGAGACGAAGGAACTGCCTTGCTTCAGAGAAATGCCTTGTCATCTTGGTGCATTTTAATGACTGAGCAAGAGAGTGCACCGCTTCAAAAAAAAGCTAAAAATGAAAAATCACCACCCCTAGCAATGCAATAGTTAACAAAATGGTGAGGCATCTCACACACAAAGAAGAAGAGAAGAGATGGGATTTATACCCCGCCCTCCACTCCCCAAGGGAGTCTCAGAGCGGCTTACAACCTCCTTTTCCCTTCCCCTCCCCACAACAGACACCCTGTGCGGTGGATGGGGCTGAGAGAGCTCTTTCCCAAGCTGTCCTTGAGAGAACAGCTGGTACAGAGCTATGGCTTGCCCAAGGTCATCCAGCCAGGTGCAAGTGGAGGAGTGGGGAATCAAACCCGGTTCTCCCAGATTAGAGTCCGCACATTTAACCACTACACCAAACTGGCTCTCAACTGGCTCACTACACACACATTATTTGATTTTGTACAATGGAACACTTTGAAAGGTCATCAAATGACAGAGCGAAGGACAGAGGTGTCTATCGTGAGAGCAGATGTCACAAGCGCTGTCCAATTACTACTCTTGAGGATCCTTTGCAGAGTGGAAGGTGACTGCACAAGTCTCAGTGGTAGCAACTGGACAGCGCCTGTGACGTCATTCTCACAATAGATGTAATCATGTGCAAGGAGCCCTTCAGCAACAGAGAGCTATGCCTCATGTCCAGGTGGCAAAAAGCCAAGAGAGGCACTGGATTTCAGAAAGCTGGTACCCTAGTGCTAGCTGAGCAATATCCGAGTCTTCCATCTGCTCGGCTTGGAAGCAATTGATCAAACAACATCCCTTGAGACATTCCCCCCTCCTTACTTGTACAACTGCAGCGTGTGTCGGTTCCCATGATGGAAGATCTCATACTTTGGCAAGCCACAGTATCTGTCCATCTCTTCGTCATCTTTATACCACGTCACTTCCGGCTGGGGGTATCCTGAGTGGGACAGTAGGACATTAGCAATCCCGAGTCACTGCTACTGTGTCATAATTCTGAGCTGAACACATTCCAGACAGCAATCACACAACCCCCTCGAACTCTAGGTCCAGAATGACTGGCGCACGATTGCCTTTTAAGGCATGATTCTTCCTGGTTGCTAAATCCAGGCTGACATGGCTGGCAGAACTTGGACCTTAGGGTCAAACAAGTCTAGATGCTGGATAATCTGTGAATGGATCTCTTGTACTTCTTTTATTATCCAATAACAGTCGTAGGGGAGGAGGGATTTGGATCAGGCTCAGGGCACAGAGGGGGGGGAACTGTTGTGACTCAATCTTCCCCCAAGAGGAGCTATTTGTCCTCCTGGAGAAATTGGGGGGAGGGGGGGAGTGCCCTCAACTCATAGCAGATGTATGGTGGTCCCGTAGGGTTTTCAAGGCAAGAGAGGTTCAGAGGTGGTTTGCTATCGCCAGCCTTTGCATAGCGACCTTGGACTTCCTCGGTGGTCTCCCATCCAAATACTAACTAGGGCCATAAGAACATAAGAGAAGCTAGTGTTGGATCAGGCCAGTGGCCCATCCAGTCCAGCACTCTGTCACACAGTGGCCAGAAATACCAGGTGCCATCAGGAGGTCCAGCAGTGGGGCCTGGACACTAGAAGCCCCTCCCACTGTTGCCCCCCCCCCGAAACACCAAGAATACAGAGCAACACTTGCCCCAGACCGAGAGTTGTATACCTTGTGGCTGATGGACCTCTGCTTAGCTTCTTATTTGCTTAGCTTCTTATGGGAACTGTTGTAGATATTTTCAAGGCAAGAGGTGCACAGGGGTGGTCAGCCACTACCTGCCTCTGTGTAGCAACCCTGGACTTCCTTGGTGGTCTCCCATCCAAATACTAACCAGGGCTGCTTAGTTTCTGAGATCTGACAACATCAGGCTAGCCTGGGCCATCCAGGTCAGGTTGCAGAAACTTACGAGTCACTTTTATGTTTTCTATGTCTTCCCCAGCAGGGCAAACAAATATCAGTGCCAGGAGACCATCTGAGGTCAGGAAAAGGTTGTGCACATGTGCAGGGAGGGGGGGGGGAACCTTAGACTTCTCTCCCCAGTGCTGCAGCGCTGACCTGAATTGGGAGGCTCTACAGCTGCTTGAGTGATAAAATACACGCCAGAGATCCGCTTGCAGGTCTTTCAATGCCTCGTTTGGTTTCTGACTGCCACGGTTCCGTATGTTATAGGAAGGAAGTGTGAGAAAGCGTGAAATACACAACCGTGCGGGGCAGGATGGAAAGGGACCCAAAACACATAACAACCACTGAAATCTTGGTGAAACCCCAAACATTGTAACCCGAATCAATACTCCCCCTAAGCTGTGGAGTCTCGTGAGCAAAAATTCTGCTTGGTGAGCTACTAACATTAAAGTGGCAAGCAAGCAATTTGGCCTCTGCTTAAATTAGTTTGCTCTGGAGCCGTCCTTCCTGAGCTAAAACTAAAATGTGTGAGCCGGAGGCTAAAAAACTGTGAGCTAGCTCACACTGACTCAGCTTACAGGGAACACTGACCCCCAACCACTGTCACCTTGGTGCAGCCATCAGAAGACAAGAGTTCCAGAACCATAGTAGACCCCACTCCATGTGCCAAGCATTTAAATGTCTCAGAACACAAGTACAGCCATGCTGGATCAGACCAGTGGTCCGTCCTGTCTATGCAACTCTTTCCCACAGTTCTGGGTCATTCCCAAAAAACTTGTTACTCCAAAAGCTAAAGAAGCATTTGCCCCCCCCCCCCACGCCATTAATGCCATTTCACCATCCGTAAGTAAAAGAAACAGACGCTTTGTGTGGCAGAGGGGACAGCTGATTTTGCTGGGGAGACGTATCAGAATAGCTACCGGGGGGGGGGGGGGGAAGGCATGCTGCCCAGCCAGTGGCAGGGGGACACAGTTACCGAAATCACTGCCTACTTTTAATTTTCAAAATAACACTGCTAGAGAGCGAAGCTACTTAGAGCAACATCACAGGCATCCTCCTGCAGATGTTTAAAGCCCACCTGAGAACGACAACCTGGGATACGGTCATTGTTACAAGAGCCAAGATTGAGACTGGAGGGGGACACTTCCCTCCCCTTTTGCTCTGCCTAATGGTGGCCCCGTGGGGTTTTCAAGAGCCGTTCAGAGGTGGTTTGCCATAGCCTGCCTTTATGTGTAGCAAACCTGGACTTCCTGGGTGGTCTCCCATCCAAGCACTAATCAGGGCTGACCCTGCTTATTTATCTGCATAACTGTGTGGGTGCTAAAATGTGTACAATACCTTACCGGGGAGGGGCAGAGGCAGCAATCAACTGACTCTAGAAGCAGCTGCCTTAGACCACAAACTAGCAGAATTACTGAAACACGGATCCCGTTCGCAATGTCTTCAAACACTGGGTTCCAGGGTAACGGCCATTTTTATGTGATCCTCTCCACGTCGTAACTTTTTGTTTGTTATTTAACTTTGCAGTTTTTTTTACTTCTGTACGTAAAAGTAAACTTAAAACAAAACAAAAAAACCTCCTGCACATCAATTCAAGTGGAAAGGAGAACTCCATCTGCTGACTCCGCTGTGAGTATCTTGGCAGTTTTTGCATAAACTGGGGAAAAAAAACCACCACTGTTTTGTAAGCCCGACTTGGGTGCAGTTGGGCAGATCAGGTGTTCCCTTTGCGGTCTCACTGGACATAGACGGGAGATGAGAACATCCCTGCTGTTCTAGGAAGCGAGGCCGCTTTGGGCAGATTGATGCCTAAGGTTAAAAAACAGACACTTAGCAGAGCCCTGGCAGCTCCGGGGAGGACCAAAGCATCACGGCCTGTAAACCGAACCCAAAGTTTCCATTGGACAGAAGCGACGGCGATTGCATCACAGGCCGGCTTGTGTCCTCTAAATACCATTGGATGACAGATGCTGCCTGCCCTTTCCGGACAATGACATCATGATAAGTGTGTGACTGGCTGCTCCAGAGCCAGATGGGCTATATTCATGCAAGGATCAGCTCTGGGCATTTGGAAAGGTGACCGGGGGGGGGGGGGGGGGCTGCTGGTCTCCAAAGCTGCCCTGGGGTAAGACAAAGTTACTGACTTGCCTTATAAAGCTGCTCCAACTAGCTTTCACCACCCCCTCCATGTCAGTCTCCAGAGGGGCCTCTCTCAAAGCCTGAATAGCCCCAAGGGAAACTTGGAGGGCATTTGGGTTCAGGACGTTATGTAAAGCGCAGGGGGATGTGCCTTTGAGCTCATTGGAAGCGGCAGGCCATTGCGGCTTGCCCCCTCCTACCTGTGTGTTTGTGAAGTGCCCTCCACTCACTTCTGACCCGCGGCAACCCTTTCAATTAACAGAACAAAGTTTGAATCCAGTTTTGTTCTTTTTCAGATACGTTGAGGTGGGTAGCTGTGTTGGTCTGAAGCAGCGGAACAAAGTTGGAGTCCAGCGGCACCTTTAAGACCACCAAGTTTAATTCTGGGTATCAGCTTTCGTGCGCATGCACACGTCTTCAATTACATTCAGGTGGGTAGCTGTGTTGGTCTGAAGCAGCGGAACAAAGTTGGAGTCCAGTGGCACCTCGAAGACCACCAAGTCTGATTCACGGAATAAGCTATCGTGTGCAGGCACACTTCTTCAGATACGTCTTCAGGTGGGGAGCCATGTTGGTTTGAAGAAACGACAAAGTTTGAGTCCGGTGGGCACCTTCAAGACCAACAAAGTTTAATTCCGGGTATAAGCTTTCGTGTGCACACACACTTCATCCGATACGCCTAAATCTACCTATCCACTGACGGCCTCCAAAAAGTTCTGTTGTTAACAGCCTCGTTCAGGTTTTGCAAAGGGAGAACCGTGGCTTCCTTTACTGAGTCAATCCCTCTCGTGCTGGGTCTTGGTTACTGGACAGGAAGGCTCTCCGGCAGCTGGTTCTTGGAAAGGCTGGGCGGTGGGAGATGGATTACCCCCCAGGTTCTGTGCCCTCTTTACCTAGTACATTACTTGAAATTAAGTGCCAGCTTTGTTAATATAAGGGATACCACTTTTTTCTTCTGCTGCTCTCTGTTTTACTAGGGCCCTTAGGTGTTTCAGTTCGTGCTGGGGAGACATTTGGGTTTTATACCCTCCTCCACTGAGCCACAGCCCCTCTCCAATAGAACAGAATGAGTTCATAAACTTGCCTTATACGGAGTCAGATCCATTGGTTACTCTCACCGGCAGCGGCTCCCCAGGGTCTCAGGCTGAGGTCTCCCACATCACCTGCTGCCTGGTCCTCTGGATTCGAGATGCCGGGAATTGAACCTGGGACCTTCTGCGTGCCAAGCAGATGCCTGACCACTGAGCCACAGCCTCTCCCCAAACCCAGAAGCTTTTTTATCTCAAAACCTCTTGCACCAGCACCATCTAATCTGGTTATGACCGTACAAACGGCAGATGAGGGGCCTCACCATTGTGTCCTAAAGCACCCCTCTGCCCAGTCATTCTTCGCAGCACTGAACAAGAAGCCTGGTGAACAGTTCGGGGAGCTTCATTATTCTAAGACAGTCCTGTTGGATCTTCACAAAAAGGCATTACGCTGTTATTTTGGAACGGCTGCTGGGGATTCTCGGGTCTTTTATTCTTCAAAAGAGCCTTTTCGACTCCAGCGAAGTCAGCTTTGTTCTGGGAACCCCACAGGGGCTCAGAGTGGGCGGCAGAGGCAACGCCTGTGCCTCTGCTCAGCTTCCCCTCAAAACAGCAGTAATTACGGCCTTAAGCCCCAAGGCATTATTCACCTAAGACTCACTTCCTAAAAAGCACCCCTACTGGTTTACACTGTGCACAAGCAATGGGGGCCATAGACAAGCTTCCTTTCCCAGGGCTCCAGAGTGCCTTCCCCACTTATCGACCCCGGCTGGACCACGAAGAAAGACTGACCTTCTGCCTACAGCCTTCACACACCACAGAGCCAGGCACAAATGCAAACCCTCTGAAATTCCACGGGAAACCCATTTGGAACACTTTTGCGGCTGTGGTAAAAAGAGGCTTAGCATTCCATTCCCACAGAGCAATCACCCACCCCAACAATCACCAAACACATGGGTTCCAGGCAGTAGTAGCTACAGGGGGCCCCATGGGGCGATGCCCCCGCCGAATTTGCCCTGCCCCCTCACTCCCCCCTCCTCTCTGGGTTCCCCCCTCCTCATCCCTCCCGGGAGCCTGGGCATGTCAAAGCTCGCCTCACCTCTCCCACCCGACAGAGGGAGATGGGTTCCAAACTGATAGGGAGTATCAGGTTGATTACGTTCCTCTGGTCAGGGCCAGTCAGCATACGCTGGATGGGGCAGCTGTGGGGGCCCACCGCCACAGACCAAGCACCTCCCCTGCCCTTCCCCCTGCCAACTTGCAAGCTCTCTGCCATCCATGCTCCCAGCCGTAGGCACCAACAAGCGTCATCAGGGTATGGGCACGTGGGTGGCGCAGGCATCCGTGAGTGCAAGCGGTGAGAGGACTCTTGAGGGGGTGGGAGAAGAAGAGGGGGAAGAGGCTAAGGAGAGGAGGGGGGCCCTGGGCTCTCTCTGCCCAAAGCCCAGAACTGGCCCAGCCTCTGGTCATCTCTGAAGCCTCTTGCTTCAAGCCGGGAGGCTTGGGAGAATGTAGAGGGGAGTGGCTGGCGAACAGCAAAACACCCCTGGGGCCTCAGATACCTTCCCCGCTCTCCAGATGCTAGAAGATGGAGCAGAGTCCCAGAAAACGCACAGATTTCCCCTAAATTCAGCAGAATGGTATTATAACACATGACACACGCTCACCACCCTCCCAATACTTTTTATTTTGCAAGAGGCACGGAACTCCAATCCTGTATCTTTCCTCCCTAGCACCACCAAGATAATCTGTACAAATATAGTCACTTAACATTATGGAACTGCACAAAATATCCAGTTGCTGTTACCTGTTTTGTTTGAGGGAGGGGTTTTAACCACAGAACACTGACACCCTGGAAAAAAACACAGCGATGGAAACCCAGGACAGGGTTCAAGGGTCCCCTGAGCTGAAAGAACAGAGTCCAGCTCAAAGAAGCTCTTGCTAGAACCAGTTCGGCGCAGAGGACAGAATGTTCTGTTTGGACAGGGGAGCCCCGGATTAAGAACATCAGAAGAGCCCTGTTGGATCAGACCAATCATCCATCTAGTCGAGCATCCTGTCTCACACAATAGCCATCTAGTTTCCTCTGGAGGGCCAACAACAGGGCATGGAGGCCAAGGCCTTCCTAAGAACATCAGAAGAGCCCTGCTGGATCAGACCAGTGAGGGTCCATCTACTCCAGCATCCTGTCCCACACAGTGGCCAACAGTTCCTCTGGAGGGCCAACAACAGGGCAGAGAGGCCGAGGACTTTATAAAGACATAAGGAGAGCTCTGCTGGATCAGACCAGTCATCCATCTAGTCCAGCCTTCTGTCTCACACTGTAGCCAACCAGTTTCCTCTGGAGGGCCAACAACAGAGCATAGAGGCCGAGGCCTTCCCCTGATGTTGCCTCCTGGCTCTGGGATTCAGACACTGACTGCCTCTGAACATGGAGGTTTCCCTGAGTCATCACCATGGCTAGCAGCCACTGACAGACATCCTCCATGAAACTAACTAATCCCCTTTTAAAGCTGCTTATCTTGTGGCCATCACTACATCCTCTGGCAGCAAATTCCGTATTTTAGTCAGTCTCTGCGTAAAGCTGTTCCACCAGGCCTTTGGCTGAGGCGGCCAGCGTCCAATGGAATCTCGGCCTCCCCTGCTGAAGTTGAAGTTACCATCTCACATGGCCCAAGTTAAGAAGTTCGAGAGACCAATGGCACCAGCTGGAAACCTCTGTATGAGGATAAATAGCACATCTGTTTTAATTTATGTTGTTTTAAATTGACTTGATTGTCTAGATCTAAATTTTATACATTTGAAATTTCTGATGTGTTTCTACTATTGTGTTGTGACCCAACCTGAGCCCGCTTGTGGGGAGGGCGGAATATAAGTTTGAGGAAGGAAGGAAGGAAGGAAGGAAGGAAGGAAGGAAGGAAGGAAGGAAGGAAGGAAGGAAGGAAGGAAGGATTTCATTTTTTCTGTTCTAAACCCACTGCACATCAGCTTCACTGGATGCCCTCAAGTTCTGGTATTTTGGGAGAGGGAGAAAAAGCTCTCTGGTCAACCCTCTCCACCCCATGCCTAATTTTATTATGGTTCAAATCTCCATGCAGCCGCAAAGCTCGCTGGGATCAGCTGCTGCTTCTCAGCCTAGCCTACCTCATAGAGTTGTTGTTTTTTTTAAAGTAAGGATCTAAAGGGAAGGGAAAACATCCCACATACTGCCCTGAGCTCCTTGGAGAAAAGGCAGGACAAGAGGTAAACACACGCAAACAGCAAAGCATCCCAGTCCTTCCCCCTTAATCCCTTTCCATTTCTAAAGCTGGCCTCTCTCTCTCCCCGCTGTCTCCCCCTCCCCTCTTTCCTATCTGCGGCCTGCCAAGGTCACCTCCAGCGCCTCTCGTTTCCCCCCCCCCCCCTTCAGTCTCTGCACTTGGGTGACGTTCAAAAGTGACCTCAGCGCCCAAGCTCTCTCCACCTGGCAGCAGCCAACACCTGGCCTCCCCCCCCCCCCCCCCCCGCACCCTGCTGATGTTTACTTAACAAGTCACATAACTCAGCTTTTCCAGTCAACACCTTCAGCTGGGCACAAGACAGGGGTTGCATTCAGACATCCAGAGAAACCGTGGCTTGTGAAATACAGGCTAAACACACAGGGCCGGCCTGTCCACCAGGCAAACTTAGGCGATCCTCTAGGGCTGGGGTTGCCTGCTCTGTGTTGGGAAATACCTGGAGATTTTGGGGGTAGAGCCTGGGGAAAGGGGGGATGGGAAGGGCAGGGACCTCAGTGGGGTACAATGCCATAGAGTTCAAAGCAGCCATTTCCTCCAGGGGAACTGATCTCAGTTGCCTGGAGAGCTATTATAATAGCAGGAGATCTCCAGGCCCCACCTGGAGTTTGGCAATTCTACTTAGGCCACCAGATTCAGAAAGCTGCCACAAGAGTAAAAAAGCTACAGGCAGCCCTGGCGGTCCATGGTACAGGGCACAGAGGAAGAAGGATGAATATTTCTCCTATGCATGTATGCCTACACAAGTCCCGCTGATGCTCAATGGGCTATGCCCCCAGATAACAGGCAAGAAAGGGGGGAAGTCAGTTCAGTTGCTATCCAGACTTACCTCAGCCCACCTTCATAAAAATGCTAATAGGTGTAGACAATGGGATGGTAAAGCTCTTCCTCCCCCTTTTAGAAGGGAACAGAGATTTGCAGGTATTAAATACTAGAGAGACTTCAGGAAGGAAAACTCTAAAGACTGCTGGAAAAGCTTCTCTGACCTGGCCAGAGAGGGTGGAGTAAAGACAGGAGATAAAACTCCTGGAAGCAAGGAGGAAGCTCTCTTTGGTGCCGAGTCCATCAGAGCAGACAGAATTCTTAACTGAGGTATGGAGAAGGCCACCGTTTAACCATGTGCTGACCTGAGGAGCTGAAGGAAACTTCAAGGTAATAAAAACTCTGTAGAGATCTGTAACTTCCTAAGCTAAGGAGCCTGTCCTATATTTTAACATCTGATAGGGCACGTACAGAAAGAGGGACAGAGGAATTGTGTTACACCCATTTCTTTTGAATCCCTTGCTCAGTTTGGTACTGTGCTAAAAGTATGCTTGTGAACATTTTCTTTTTAATGAATACTTATAGCTTTTGATGCTGGTACTGGCTCTATGTACCACACAGACCTCTACTGTCTTGGACATGCTGGTTTAAAAGGAGTGTCAGGGGGAAGGCCAGCAGTTGGCAAGCAGCTTTTCCTCTAGGGGTGCACAAGGCAGTAAACTGTCCCCATGGTGACCAGGAGGTGGGACAAGGCCTCGGAACTTGGAAGGAAAGCTGGGAGTCCTGACCCTCCCTGCAGGCAATTCCTGCAAAGGTCAGGTGGTGGTGATGAATTACTGGAGAGAGAGAAAAGCCTCTCCAGGTGTTAGGAAAACCATGTAGGGCAGGGTGGAACAGGGCCTGCAGGTCAGAGGAGGCCCGGTCCGCCACACTCCCCCATCACCTGCCTCCATTCAAAACAACCCACCAGTAAAACTAGTCCATCATCAGGGCTTGCAAGCATGAGACACAAAAGACTGATAATGGGTGAGCGATCTGTTCGGCTCTATGGACCGTGTCAGAAACAACTTCAGTTATGAGGCTGCTTCAGGTTTGTTTACTAAAATTAAGGGACATGGAGGGGGGGAACGGTAGCTCAGTGGCAGAGCACATACCTTCCACACAGAAGACCCCCCCCCCCCCCCCAGCTCTACATAAAGGATCTCTGGCACCAAGTGTTAGGAAAGACTCTTCTCTGCCCAAGGTCCTGGAGAGCTGATGCCCGTCCAAGTAAATCATTACAGAGCTAAATGGACCAGTTGTATGAAGGTAGCTTCCTGCATACAAGTTGATTGTAAATGTGCACAGGTAGTTAAGCCAGGTAGAAATGCATGTGTTGAGGGAGGGCTAAGCACCACATACATGGACCACCGTGCACTGTTTGTTGTTTTTGCACATAGGTAACAATCATGCTGGCCCTTGAAAAAAATGGATGCCTGGGATATCTAAAGCATTTACCTGTTGCTGTGTAAATCATGTGTAGCAGCTACGATGGACACAGAGTGGCTAGGGCCGGCACATGCAATCCCAGTCCCGTGCATACATTCTTTTAGAAGAAGAGATTGGATTTATACCCCACCCTTCGCTCGGAGAGGCTTACAAACAGCTTTCCCTTCTCCTCCCCACAACAGACACCCTGTGAGGTAGGCGGGGCTGAAAGAGCTCTGACAGAAGCTGCTCTTTTCAAAAACAGCTCTGACAGAACTATGGCTTGCCCAAGGTCATCCAGCAGGAGCAAGTGAAGGAGTGGGGAATTAAGCCCGGTTCTCCCAGATTAGAGTCCGCACACTTAACCACTACACCAAACAGTTTTGCCACCTGCCCGGGGCTAGAGTTTTAGTTATTATCAAACTGTATACAGAAATTTTAAAATTTGGATATTTATTTTATGATATTGTGCCCATTGTACATCGCCCAGAGCCCAGTGTAAGCTGGGATAGGGCACTTAACAAATCAAATAAATCATCATCATCTGCCTGACTTTTTAAACAATTATTTAGGCTAGTCGTACTTTTGACATAACCTGCAGCACGTATTCAGAAACTGTGCTTTTCCCCCCGGACTGTAACAAATATTGAGTCAGCCTTGAAAATATGTGACAAAAACAAAGGAGTTTTCAAATAAATACGTAATTAATTCTCAGCATTTCTTTTTATGGGACTTTGGCCTTCGGGGGAGGACACGTTTGCATGAAAAAAACTCTTAAAACCTTGTAAAGGTTTCCTCATTTCCTTGTTTCCATAGCGCAGCATGCAGAAGGAGCAAGGTCTGACCCCCGGCATCTCCCGTTACCAGATCTGGAGCGGCTGATGCTGCAGAAGTTCACAGGCCAATCTGAGCTCCCCTTGGAGTTCACGCTTCGTCTGCCACTCGTCAAAGAGACTGCTCTGATTTCAGTCTAACGTGGTCTCCGGCTAACAAAGTGGATCTGACTGTGTGCTTTTAAAGAAATCTCTTTTGCCACCTGGAATCTCAAATTCCAGGACAACCGGGCATATATATGAATTTGGCTGCGGGAATCTGCTTGACATAAGCAAGGGGCCCTGATCCTCTGGAGGAAGACCACACGTTCCCCTCCCTTGTGCTGGGTTTTGAGAAGGCAATGGACACAGCACAACCTTCTGGAGCTGTGTCTTATCTTCCCTGCAACTCAATGTACCCAAGATAAATCCATGCCTCTCCCCCCAAACCTTTTGTGCATGCCAAAAGTAAAAAAATTAAATGAAGGGTGGCTTAGAAACCAAGCTAATGTTGATGGATCCGCAACATTTTAGGGTCCCGCTTTGGCCATAGGAATCCCAGGTGATTTGTCTTGCTGGCCTGGGATCAGCGACTGGCAGTCCACTGGGCCACCGTGGAAACAGAATGGGCTGGAGCAAAGGGGAAGTGCCAGCCAGACCTCTCTCTGCCTGCCCCTTCAGCAGTTCTTCTGGCCAAGGATCACAGCAGTGATGTGGTCAGAGCTGTAACAAGAGCTCTCTCTCTTGCTCTCTCCCCCTGCCCCCGGCAGCATGTGGAGGAACTGTCCAAGAACTTGGTTAGCCCCTTCCCGGCTCCGGTTACACATCTCAGACACATCTTCCTACAGTCACAGGTGTCACTGTGGGCAGCTGGGATTTGCTGGCCATGGAGAGTACGGAGCAACACTCTCTCTCTCTCTCTCTCTCTCTCTCACACACACACACACACACACACACACACAGAAAGACAGAGAGAGCATGGAGGTTCCCACAGAATCCAAAGGATCTCTTCAAGCAAGCCATTTTCAGTGAAGTGCTTGAAGATCACAGGATGCCCACACGAAAATTCCACCCACCCACGCGCTAGGAACCCTGAATCTATACACTGCCGTGTTATTCGGCTGCGGCCCAAAATAAGCCCTGGGGATTTCTAGAAGACTCACTTCCCCGCAAATGTGCAGAGGATCATGATCCAGACGTGACAGCTGCTCCCTAATCCCGTCTTTATCGTGATTCATTTCGGATACCTCATTGCGGAGAAAATTCTGATTTGAGACGAAAGTGGGGGGAGGGAAACAGAACCAAAGCGGCCAGCGCTGGAAGATTGTCCGCGCATCTCGCCTGGAGAAGGTATTGCATTTACACTAACTGGGAGTGAGGTCAGGCGTTTAAATCCACAGCCCGAATCTGGTTCCCGTTTACAAAATGGGGCCAGAATAAGGTTGCCAACCTCCAGGTGGGGTCTGGAGATCCCCCAGAACGGCAGCTGATCTACAGATGACAGAGATCACTTCTCCTGGAGAAAATGGCTGCTTTGGACGCTCCACTCGATGGCACTGTACGCTGCTGGGCTCCCTGCCCTTTCCAAGCTCCAGCTCCAAGATCTCCAGAGTTAGCAGCCCAAGGCCAGAAGGGTGTGATTTCCAGCAGAGAACGGCTTAACTTATCTATCCTTTCTAGTGCATTTTTTCTTTCCACGGAGCTCAAGAACCTCCTTTGTCCCAGAAGATCCTCCTTTCCCCCATTTTATCCACACAATGACCTCCTGAAGTAGGTTAGCCCAAGAGAGAGCATGTCTGACCCACCGTCACCCTGCAACTCTCATACTCCAAGAGAAGTCTCCCAGATCGTAGTCCAGCACTCTAACCACTATACTGCACTGGTTCTCTCTTAACCCCTCTGTTGTCTGCTGCTTTCCTCCATGTTTCCATCACAAACTTTGGTCTGGGACCCAGGGAAGGGGTGGGGTAAAGCAGCAAATGGGGAGCAACTGGCCCAGAAAAGTGTCAGACAAAGAGAGAATTTTTAAAAAGGTTTTTAAATACACCCAAAGAAATGATACTCTGCCAGTCTTGCTTTGCTATGGAGACACTGGGCCCAGATTTTGAAAGCCAAGGAAGAAGCAAAATGCATTGTTCTGTCCAGAAGCCCAGAATACAAAATAAGGTCTCCCAAGGAAGCACCAGAGGGTGCATAAGCGTGTGACAGATTTGGAAATCCAACCTTGTCATAAGAGCATAAGAAGACCCCTGATGGATCAGGCCAGTGGTCCACTGAGTCCAGCATCCTGTCTCACACAGCAGCCAACCAGTTCCTCTGGCAGGCCAACAACAGGGCACAGAGGCTGAGGCCTCCATAAGAACATCAGAAGAGCCCTGCTGGATCAGGCCAATAGTCCATCTTGTCCAGCATCCTGTCTCACACGGTGGCTAACCAGTTCCTCTGGATAGCCAGCAACAGGGCAGAGAGGCTGAGATCTTTATAAGAACATCAGAAGAGTCCTGCTGAATCAGACCGGGGGTCCACCTAGTTCAGCATCCTGTCTCACACATGGCCAACCAGCTGCTCTGGAGGTCCAGCAACAGGGCAGAGAGACTGAGGCCTTCCCCTGATGTTGCCTCTTGGCTTTGGGATTCAGAGGCTGACTGTCTCTGAGCATGGAGGTTCCCCAAAATCTCCTCCACCAGGATGCTATACTCTCTCAGGGATCTGAGCAAGCTCATTTTCCACTTCAAGCGACTTCCAGCTGCTTCCAACATTCCATACCTCCTGGAGCACATTCTACATATGGGGGGAGGGATTTCCACCCCTTTCAGTTAAATTATAATGTCATATTCTTCTGTACACCAAGGGACTCCCTCAAGTAAATTAAGCTGTTGCCTTTGGGTGGTCCAGTTTTTCTGCTTTCACGAATCATAAACAAGATGCCAGCCGCCTTGCATGTGCCTAAAGTGCCACTGAGTCGCAACCAGGGCTATTTTGGGGCAGGAACACACAGGAACAGAGTTCCGGCTGGCTTCTGAGTTGGCCACGCCTACAGCCTCTCCCCCCACTCCCACCTCGGGTTTCCCAGGTGCCTCCCAAGCCATGGGGTGCCTGTGGAAGCCAAAACAATCCAGGGAGGGAAGGCAATTTAAACTGCCTCCCCTCCTCGGGTTCCCCAGGCACCCCACAGCCACAGGGCACCTGAGGAAGCCGGTCCTGGGAGGGAGCCGCGCTGTCAGGGGTGTGGCCTAATATGCTAATGATTTTCTGCTGTTGGGTATGGCCTGTCATGCTAATGAGTTCCTGCTGGTCGCAACCGACTTACGGCGACCCCTCATGGGGTTTTCAGACAGTCTCTCATCCAGGTACTAACCAGGCCCAACCCTGCTTAGCTTCCAAGATCTGTCGAGATCTGGCTAGCCAGGGTCATTCAGGTCAGGGCACCAGCCGCTTTAACTATCCATTAATGACGACTCTCCTGGCAGGGGTGAGTCAGCTGCTTGACCCATTCACACCACCACCAGCAGGTGGTCCCTTTGAAGGGATTGTTTGCTTAACAGGGCCGGGACTGTGATCTGAAATCCAACCGAGAATAAGCAGCGGTTGCTAGGGCTACTTTTTGGAAGCCTCTCCTAACAACACTCAAGAGTGTGAGAGAGAATGAGTCACATCCCGCAACTGGAGGGAGACGACGCCAGTTGCCCGGAATCACAGCCAAGTGTTACTGAATTCACTTGATGTAAAGTGGGCGCAAAGGGAGGCCCGTCCCCAAGCCAAAGAGACGTCGCGGAGGAAAAAGACATGGAGAGATTCAGCCCTCTGTTGTCAGTTTCAGAGGGTCTCTGCGTTGATCACAGTTAGATATAAGCTTAATGGGAAATTTTCCTATATCTTATCCCATTCCCCATGCCCTTCCCTTCCTAAAATGTCCTATATCCCAAATAAAAACTTAATTATATAAAAAAAGCAATGGGTTTTTTTTTCAGTTGCCTAGGCAACCTAAACGGACAGCCGAGATCTCATAAGGGAGTCTTGTGAGCTCTCAGCAGGCTTTCTTGGTTGATGCAACCTGAGAAAGTCCACATTCATATTCAAGGGAGTCCACACAGCAATATAAGGCCATAAGCAAGAGCCAGAAGGCTTCTTTTTGAAAGACAGCTTATTTTTGTGTATGTTTAAACTTCAGTACAGTTTCTCTCTGGTTGAGCAGAGCCAGGCAAGAAAGTTTCTAACCATCATGTCCATCTTTAACTGCTGCCATCTTACCCTTGTTGAAGTTCCCTTTCGTAGGGCAGAATTTATTTGCTGCCATCAATTCAGAGACTTACACAAGGGGCGGTAGAACAAAGTTCAAGACCAGTGGCACCTTTACAACCAACAAAATTTTATTCAAGGTGCCCTGACCTAGATAGCCCAGGCAGGCTCAATCTTGTCAGATCTTGAAAGCTAAGCAGGGCTGACCCTGGCAAGTAATTGAAAGGGAGACCTCCAAGCAGGCCTGTAGCTACGGTGGGGTTTTGGACGGCTCCACCCCCTTTCTTAAAGGCACAGCCCCACAAGAATTTCTCCTGTAAATGCCTTTTTCAATCATTTTTAAACATTTGTTTAAAGGCATGAGCTCCTTTAAGCATAGTGGGGTGCTGTAGTTGACTAATTCCTGCACTGAGTGAGGGGGTTGGAGTAGGTGACCTCTAGGATCCCTTCTAACTCTGTGTCAAGAAACTGGTCTCCTTTAAGAGAGTGTTTCTGTCCAAGTGTTAGCTTTCTTGATTACAGGAGCCATCACCCCACCTGCCAGATTGTTATCAGAATTGTTGCTCAGGCTGGCAGATGTGATTAACTTGCAGCAGCTGAGAACTGTCATCTAAAGTGGTTGAAACCTTGCAATGCAGAGATGTATCCTGGTAACAACTTTCTATAGGCTAAATGGCTTTTCTTTCTGCACTGAGAACTTCAGCCCCACCAGAAAAAAAATTGTCCCACAAGACACAAAATCCTGGCTACGGGCCTACCTCCAAGGAATACCAGGGCTCGGGACGCAGAGGCAGGCAATCAAGCCACCCCTCTGAAATGCGCAAACCCCACTAGAGGTCGCCTGAAGTTGCCACGACTTCCAGGCATGCAAACACAATACCCGCAAAAATAAATAAGTAAAAGTTTTATTCAAGGTATAAGTTTTGGTGTGCAGGCACACTTCTTCAGATACAGTGAAATTGAAGTTACCAGTCCATACATACAGGTAGAGGGTGAGCAGCAAATTAGCATAAGCATAATAAAAGTTGAACAGGTCAGAGCAACTGCCAGCAAGACAGCCGGGTCCAAAGATGACCGCCATGCCTCCCCGAAGGAAGGAAATGCTTTTCGTACTTGAAACAGAAGGGGTGCGGAGACTGTAAATGGTTGGAATAGATGAGAAAATCCACACGTGCATTTAGGAGCTGCTATTTTTACTTGGCTTTTAGGGCTGTTCAAGAACTTTGAATAAAGTGACTGGCCAAGGAGCGGAAGGAGTAGGGTGGAGACGGACAGAGGGAAGATCCTGCCGGGTCAAGGAGATTCCAAGCTCAGCAGGAGGCCAAAGGGCAAGCAGCCGAAAAAACAGATGAGAGCACTGTGGGGGAGGGTTACATCAGGCACACCCATGGTCTGGCTTACAGTGGGCTCAAAAGTACAGAAAGGGCTGTGCCAAAAGGACACATGAAATAAAATGCAATTCGATGCCAATGAAATCCCAAAGCTGCACCCAGAATAAATTGCACAAAAGTGCTGGCTTAATTTGGGAAATCTAAACCATCTCATTAGGACACATTTATAGGAATCTGACGTTCTTTTTTCCCTAAAGGTTTGTCAGAGGACTGCTTCCTTCTTCCCTCTATGGGAACTGTCAAATCAGGCCCATAGCTACAGAGGGGCATCTCGGGGCTAGGCCCCCCAACTTGCTGGGAAGGCCCCCTGACTCCCCATCCAAACCAGGGCGTCACAGCCTTCTCCCCCCAGATTAATTTGATTAGCCAGTGCCCCCTAAGAAATTTAAATGCCCCTCGACTTAAAAAAATCTTAGCTACAGGCCTGTGTCAAATAGTCTTTTACCAGCACCTACCAGCATCAATGCCCTGGCCGTGAGGAATGAGAAGGCACTGGCGAAGCCAGGACAGATCTTGAGCAGATCATACAGACAACCCATGCTTGCAGTTTAACAAGGTATCAGGCCAAACTAGACACAATGGAGGCAGCCATGTTCGTTCAAACAGCTGTACTGTTCAGATGTTAAGCAGGGGAAGTGTCCAATTTTAACATCAAAAGAAGTGGAAGAGACAATGACAACTCTCTAAACTTACCTCCAAGTGGTTTGTTGCCCCAGCCCCCAAAGTATGGGGAATGAAGATAGGGATGGGAAGGTAAAGTTCAGATTTCTTTGTGCATGTCTCTTTTGATTTTACAGCCACACTTATATCCAGCCCCCACCTGCCTTACACGCAAATGTGGCAGATATGTGAACATGTTAGTATTTCTATCACCAAGTTCTTTCACAGCAAAAATGGACCAGACCAAAGATGATCCATCCCTATCTGTATATAAAAAACGGTTTCTGCAGCCTCAGTTTGGCTTG
Organism: Lepidodactylus listeri; assembly: GCA_029233225.1. Taxonomy (NCBI): domain Eukaryota; kingdom Metazoa; phylum Chordata; class Lepidosauria; order Squamata; family Gekkonidae; genus Lepidodactylus; species Lepidodactylus listeri. The sequence continues at coordinate 27,349,582 of JARCFY010000021.1, read as the reverse complement.
GGGCTGCGCAGAGAAGGGATCCCTTGTTTTATCAGCAATTTAAAGGGGAAAAAATACATGTTTTTAAAGGACAAACTCCCCCCTCCCCTTTAAAACACTAATGCGAGAGGAAGTTGGTTTCAATTAACCGCACTGAACAGAAATTGAAGAGCTAAACGTCCTTTTTCTGCCCCACATAGCTCAGAGGCAAAGTGAGACTGAAGAAACCTGCAATTTGCATGTTATAGAGAGGCGGAGGTACAACTGAATGCACCCTCCATAAGAAATGAGTTCGGGCAAAAATTCTGGATCTTATTAATCCAGTTACAATCATTGCTATTTCCACAAATTAATCCAATTACAGACATTGCTATTTCCACACACTGTGTTAACTCGTTATTTGCAGGGGTTTAGGGTTTAGGCCCCAAACAGAGGCTTTAGTTAAATGCTTTGGCTAATATCATTAACAGCCAAAATGCGGCTTCAAAAAGATAAAGCAGAGGTCTGGTGATGCTAAATCTGAAAATGTTAAATGTCAATCAAACTTTGTCTTGGCCAGTTAACAGTTCTTGAAAGAAACAGACAAAATTTGTGACTTTTTACAAGCACTATAGGAATATCAGATGGGAATACAGACTTTACAACTAGGCCGCCTACATAACTGTTTTGTTTCATATTTTGTAATTTGCCTACTGATTGACTCAACTTTTAATCATTTTTGTAATCTGCCCTGGGCTCCAGTGAGCAAGGCAGATGATAGATAAAAATAAACACATAATGAAATACAATTTCTACAACTCTAAAACAACAAAACTATTATAAGGCACTTTCACACATGCTAAACACTGTAGTTTCAATCCAGCGACTGTTTGCAAGTGGATTATACCATTTCACACAATAAAATCCAGTGGCAAAATGTATTGGAAGGGGACTGAAAGTGTATTATTTAGTGTATGTGAAAGTGCCCTATATTAGTAAAAGAGAGCCAACCTTACCCTCTCTTCTTAGCACCATCCTCGTGTTCTGCTACTAGCCAACTACCATAATCCCCGGGTTTTTTAATTACCTGTCACGATGCATGTGAATTTGGCATCGGCATCCTCAGATACAGCGTAAGATTTAAGGGTAGTTTCAAACAGCGGTTGAGTCTCCTCCGTCAGCTGCGCAATAATTGTGCAGAAAGTGCTCCTGAGAATAATGCGAGAAGCAAAAATTAGAAACTGGGGTGCGATAGCGGAAGATATGTGAAACTGCATTCGACTGAGAAATTCTGATCCTTTGGGGAAAGATCAGCCTTATCTGCATCCTTTGTGCCTATAAACAAAACCAGGGTTAAAGTCACCTGGAATGGACGGGGGGCAACGCTGACCACCTTTTGCTGTGTTTTGTACTAACCTGGGGAAGCGTATATCCATCTTCCCTCCCTGCTAGGGTTTGCCAGCTCCAGGTTGGGAAATTTCTGAAGGGCTTGGGGGTGGAGTCTGGGAAGGGGAGGGCTTGGGGAGCAAAGGGATTGCAGTGGGTCAGACATTTTCTCCAGGGGAACTGATCTCTGTCACCAGGAACTTCCTTGTAATCCCAGGAGATCTCCAGCCACCACAGAGAGGTTGGCATCCCTATTCCCTATCCCTCCTATACAAAGCTAAGCGCAGTTTGGAGGGGGGTGATTTAGGGCAAAAAGACCCACGATACTGGAGTTCTGCAACTGGAAGTCCAGGCTCGCAACTTAGGGGAGTCCAGGGCATGTCTTCTCCCCTACCATGATTTAAAACAGCCCAAGAATGACCATTTCCAATTGGGAAAATGGCCATTAAAGGGGAACATGATCCTAAGCATGTATCCCACAGAGTCAAGAGACGTTGAGGCTCTTGAAAATGGCACTGGGGAAGGAAGCAGCCCCTCATCTGTCCACAAAGCGGTCCCCAGCAAAATCGGGGGCCCGCTGCATTTTGAAAAGTACAAATCCAGGCTTTAAAATGGCACCGCGTCCCTCATGGTGGATCTGGGGCCACGGGATCACCCAATTTGGCCCTTACTACCTAGGAGGCAGGGTTGCCAGTTCTAGCTCCAGAAATACCTAGGGATTTGGGGAGTGGAACCTGGGAAAGGCGGGGTTTAGGGAGGGACCTCAGCATTGTACCTCAAAGAGGCTGTTTTCTCCAGGAGAACCGATCTCTAGCATCTAGAGAGCCGTTGTAATAGCAGGAGATCTCCAGGCCCCACCTGGGGGTTGGCAACTCTACTAGCAGGTATGGCTTGTCCAGACTTAAATGGTTGCAGGAGCAGTGGGGGGGGGGGAGAGCAGATACCACGGCCATCCTGCGCTACTTGGAACCTGTTCTGTGAGGCATCGCTCATTTGCACAGAGAATCAAACTTTTATTTTAACGCAGGGGCTGGACACAAACACAGACTCCTCACAACGACCATCCTTTCCAGGGCCGCAAAACTCTCTCGCAAGCTTCATGCATAGCCCCGTGTCCATGCATGGCATCAGCCTTTGGACCTGGTGCGTGGAAGTGGCCTGACACAAGACTGGAGATGCGGTGGCCGAGAGCGACTCATGGGAGTTGTTCTGTGAAAGAAGGCTGGCAGGCAACGAAGCCCAGGGCCTCTCCTCTTCCCCACTGCTTCTTTCTTCAGTCAACCCCCCCCCCAATCAAACACCCCTCAGGCTCTCCCTTCAAAAAAACAACACCTAGAGTATACTTAAAAACCTCAAAGAAAAACTCTGCATAATTAAGGATTGCCAACTCCTGGAGATTTAGGGATGGAGGCTGGGGAGGGGACTTCAGTGGGATATAATGCCATCAAGTCCACCCTCCAAAGCAACCATGTTCTCCAGGGGACCGTGTTCTTATCATCTGCAGACCAGCTGTGATTCTGGGAGACCTCCAGGCCCCATCTGGAGGTTGGCAACCCTAACGTGATAAATCCCTTTTCAGTCGTTACAGTTTTGGCATCCAAAGTGTTCATCGGGGAGATCCTGTTACCTGCAATGCTCCTGATACACACAGTTTGTGTGAATTTTGCCATTTTATGTGAATAAAGCCAACACACATTTTTCTTACAGCAAACATGAACCTTTAAAAAAAAAATCCTTGCATCCGATCATTGATACCAAGGCTGGAAAATGAGGGGGCTGTGGCTCAGTGGCAGAGCATTTGCCTGGCATGCAGAAGGTCCCAGGTTCAATCCCTGACGTCTCCAGTTAAAAGGACCAGGTAGGAGGTGATGTGAAAGACCTCAGCCTGAGACCCTGGAAAGCCGCTGCCAGTCTGAGTAGACAGCAGTGACCTCGATGGACCAAACGGATGATTCTGTGTAGGGTAGTTTTATGTGTCCAAAATACACACATAGCCCAGTTCACACAAAACAGTGACTGTGCATATCAGGAGGCTCATAAGTGGCACAGTCTCCAATTATGTGCTGTCTGAACGCCAAAATTGCTAAAGAGCTTCAAACATACCACTCAAATGAATGACAGCATGTTCAGAAGTGATGGAACAAAACACTTCATCCTTACAAACCTGGGCATTCCACGCAATCCACTGGGAGCAAGACAGAGACGTTTTTGTTTCAGTGCAAGCAAGCAGACACATGCCACATGAAAAGAGCACCCTCAGTGCCGTTAGTACCCTTGAGTGGACAGAAAGTCGCGTACGAAATCTGAACCCTAGAAATATACACAGTCAAAAAAAGATGAGTCAATTACCTTCCAAAGCTGGAGGCAGATAGTCTGTTGGTTGGTAAGCTAAGCAGAGACAGCAAACACAAGAATTAGGATTTTTTTAAAAAAAAAAAAAACAGAGAAGGAAGCTTAAACAACAGTTATTAGGATGTATTAAAGGAGTTGTCTTGCGCGGGTTTGAGTTTCCATTAATGTAAATCAGCTGCCACTGGCCGCACGCCAGTTTAAGCAAAACCACCTTGTAAATTGTAACCAAAAGCTCTGAATGAAGACAATCGTTAGCAGCAGGGGACAGAAAAATAAGGATTGTTACATACATGGGTTAAATTCCCTAGGGCCGGGTCCATGGCTAAGACACCCAAGCAACTGCCAGAGGAGTCACTATGAGTAGCCAGTGGACACACCATGCTCTATCAGTGCACCGTCAGTGATCCAGGAGGCCAAGGGCATTGTTCCCTGGGATCCCAGCGCCATTGGCCTGGTCCTGCCCAGCACCAGCACCAACAGAGGAGGTGATGCAGGTACATTACTCAGGGTGACAAAATACCTTGAACTAGGGTTGCCAGCTCTGGGTTGGGAATTTCCTGGAGATTTGGGAGTGGAGCCTGGGGAGGGTGGAGTGTGGCTAATGCCGAGACCTTGGTAGGGATGTGAGGCCATAGATTCCACCCACCAAAGCAGCCACCTTCTCCAGGGGATCTGATCTCTGTTGTTTGGAGATCAGTTGTGAACCCGGGAGATCCCCAGGCCCCACCCAGAGGTTACACAACAAACAAAAACACTGTGGAGAATAACGAAAATAAGCAAGCAAAAAAAAAAAGTGTGTGTGTGTGTGTGTGTGTAAATGAAAATACATCAATAAAGTCACAACTTTTCAGCGTTCAGAGACAGTATCAACAAGTGCATATGGCATGTAAAAGTCCAAATCCAGGTCAAAGCAAGCCGTAACAGTCAACATGAAATAAAGTCCTTTGTAGAAATGAAGTTTTTGTGTGTGTAGTTCTTATCAATAAAATATGAGTGTTCCTTTCTCCCTTCAACGATCATGTGGACTTGAAAACGTCGTTTCGCAAAACGCTTCTTCAGAAGAGGACACAGGAACGTGATGTTCACAAATCCAGAGAGTTCAACAAAGTCAGTTTCACATCAGGCACAGAAGCTGGAGCAGTATTATTTCTTGTTGACTGTTATGGCTTGCTTCGATATGGATTTGGACTTTTACATTCCGTATGCACTTGTTGTGGCTTTATTATTGTTAGTGTATTTTTATTTACACACACACACACATATGTTGCCTACTTATTTTTGTTATTCTCCACAGTATTTTTGTTTGTTGTGTAATCTTCCGTGGTTCTCTCTAGTTGTATCCCCCACCTGGAGATTGGCAAATGGCACCTGGAGATTGGCAAATGGCAACCCTGGAGATTGGCAAATGGCAACCCTGGAGATTGGCAAATGGCAACCCTACTTTGAACTGGCCCTACAATCCCACCCCCAAGTCACTGCAACCATGAGCACCCAGTCTGCAATTAACAATTATCTGGAACTCCTGGAGCATGGATTCTACAGATTCCCTACATGTACAGGCACATAAATTCAGGGTAAGCATATGGTGAGTAGGACCAGACCCACAAATATCTTCGATTCCCTTCGCACTGACTTATTATATGAGAGAGAGAGAGAGAGAGAGATCCACATGGAAGCCAGCTGGAACATGTGACCTTGCCGCTAATCAGTCCATAGGTGTCAACATATCGCATGGGGAAACCAGAGAACTGGCGGTGAGCGAGATATCTGGTCATGGTTCCCTTAGAGCACAGCATTCCAGAGGACCGAGATATAAATAGCCTGCCCTGCTCCATCTCAGAGGGCCGTGAGCCTTTTGTGTCTACCAGCCCTATCTGTGCACCCTTATTTGTTTGTTTATTGGATTTATAACCTGCCCTCCGCTGCATAGCAGGGCTCAGGGCGGGTAACAATAATAAATTAGGCTAAAAACCTTATAACAAATATCTAACACAGACAATCCCTTCTTAGTGCAAGAAATACACCGCTGCTCTGAGATCTATCCGCAAAGGGAGCGCTTCTGCTGCATCCCCGACCCTCAATATTCAAATCTGCAATATTTGGTCACTGGAAGAATGCAGTTCTTCTGCCAGTTAGTTACTGTGATGCAGGAGGCCTGTGACACGGACACCTCTTAAGTTGGTGCAGCAATGGACAGTGCAGATGGATGTCAAAATACCCAGTAACTCAGGAGGAGGAGGAGGAGACTGGATTGCCCTTCACTCAGAGTCTCAAGAGCGGCTTACAATCTCCTTCCCTTTCTCTCCCCGCAACAGACATCCTGTGAGGTAGGTGGGGCTGAGAGAGCTCTGAGAGAACTGCTCTTGAGAGAACAGCTCTGAGAGAACCATGACTGGTTCTGCCTGTTTTTGATGACCCCAAGCTGGACACCAGCCCTTGGAAACTAGCTGAACCAACATCCGATGCAGATCTCTCAAAAGTGGGCAGATGTGGTCACCTCTTCCACTTGGATGGTTTCAAAAGAAGAGTTGGTCTTATACCCCGGCCTTCGCTACCTGAAGGAGTCTTGGAACAGCTTACAATTGCCTTCCCTTCCTCTCCCCACAACAGGCACCCTGTGGGGTAGGTGGGGCTGAGAGAGTTCTGAGAGAGCTTGTGACTGACCCAAGGTCACCCAGCTGGGTACAAGTGGAGGAGTGGGGGATCAAACCCGGTTCTCCAGATCAGAGTCCGCCGCTCTTAAAGACTAAACCAAATTACAGTGAATTGTTCAAAAGAGGTATTAACCTTATCACGAAAACCTTCCATCACTACAGGTGTCTAGTGGTGGTCTTAGTGATTCTGTGGCCCTGGGCAAAAGTCCAAGATGCAGCCCCAGAATCACTGCCGCCCCACAGCTGGCCTTTCTGCTGGGGCCAAGCAAGGGGTGGCCCAGCCCCACGTAGGGTGGGTGGGAGCTGCCACTGCAAGCCTGCTGCATGAGACCTAGACGGGGAAGGCACAGATGGCCTGCTGTTCTTCTTTTCGCCCCTTTTTCAGAGGGCAGGGCCATGGGTGGATGGGCCCCTCCTAATGTGGGGCCCAGGGCAGTTGCCCTTATTGCCCATTGGTTAAGACTACCCCAGATGGTGTCATACCAGGGACTCTGGCAGCACAAACTAGGCGCCCTAGTTTTTGTACCTCCGTGGCAGTTTCTGATGGGAAAAGTCACCTGACCTGCTCTCGGCTACAGCACAACGCCACCACTGTTGGTGTCCAAAAAACTGTAAATTCAATGCTATAAACATCATTTCCTTACCCAAACCAAATATTTTGCTAAATCTTTGGATAACAGCAGAGAAGCTCCAGAAGGGCCCCCTGAGACCATATACTAGATGTTACAACATGGGATAGACACACAACTCTCAAGTTTGGGGGATTTAAAGAGAAGATGGACAGAAGTGCAGAACCATCCATTCATCACTGCCCCCTCCTCTCCAACATCTACTCCACCGCTGTTTGTCTGGGCTGAGCTTGCGATCAGATGTGTGTGTGTAGAGGGCTGTCGAGACACAGATGACTTATGGCAACCCTAGCAAGAGCCTATCAAGGCAAAGGAGAAGCAGAGGTGGTTGGCCATTGCCTTCCTCTGCAGAGCCTTCCTTGGTGGTCCCCCATCCAAGTACTGACCCTGCTTAGCTTCTCCCAGCAAGGGCCTTTCAAGGAAAGTGAGAAGCAGAGGTGGTTGGCCATCGCCTTCCTCTGCAGAGCCTTCCTTGGTGGTCCCCCATCCAAGTACTAACCCTGCTTAGCTTCTCCCAGCAAGGGGCTTCCAAGGCAAGTGAGAAGCAGAGGTGGTTTGCCATGGCCTGCCCCTGCAGAGCCTTCCCTGGAGGTCTCCCTTCCAAGTACCAGTCCTGCTTAGCTTCCGAGATGGGCTATACCATGCTGCCTTCCCTCCCAAGAAGTAGCCTGCTGGACAAAGTTCAGTGAACAAGAGCCCACCAGTCCTCCAACTCAAATATCTCCACCTCACATTTACAGCTGCGCAGTGTGAAGTGTGCACTATCTCCCAGACTGTGATGCCTGTTGCGCCTAGCCAGGGCCTAAAGTCAACGGTCCTTCATCTTTTAAAATCTTTCATCCTTCCATGAAAGATCACTGGTTTAGGACACTGCACTTACAACTTGGGAAATCGATGAGAAATGGGATTCCAGGGAGCCACCCCAATTACAGCTGAAGCGAGGGTGCCGGAAACCCTGACGAAATCCGGGAGCATCGCTGTGCCCAATGCTTGAAGTGGTTCACGTGTCACTCAACTGGTTGCTCGTTCACAAGACAAATGTTCCCAGTAAAGCCTCATGTATGAAAATGCTTCTTGACTGGGTACAGCTGCCTTGGCCCACAGAGAAGGACCTTCTTGGCTAAGTGAGTTTGACCAAAAATATCAGAGGTCCTTCTTACCACACTGGGTGCTAACCAAGCCTTTGCTATTTTAAAGTTTCAAATCATGGGGCTCAAACGTGACTGCGGTGTGAAAACAGGTGGGAACTATGGAAACAGACACTATGTTTGCCTGGCCTGACACTCACTGGGGCATGTCTGCACACTTACATCTTCTCTCCAAAGATATCTGAAGCCGCCTGATACTCAACCAGACCGTTGGCCTGTTGGCTTCAGAAGCATCTGCTGGGACTGGTAGCCTATGTACACTCCGATCTTTCCCTGCCTGTTGATTGTACTGTGGAATTGTGGAGCTCACACTTTTCGGTAGTGGGCAAAGAGGCCCTATGCCCATCCCTTTCCTCCCTCCTCCCCCCCCCCATGGTTCCTACTTTGGGGACTGCTTTGGATCATCCAAAAATTCCTGCACCCAGGATACTCTGAATGGACATTAGTATGAAGTGGATATAGACAGTTTCAGAGGGTGGCCATGTTGGTCTGGGAAGGGAGAGAGGGAGGGAGAAGAAAGCAAATAGATGGGGAGAGAGGGAAGGGGGGGAGGGAAAGCAAACAGATGGGAAGAGAGCAGAGGGAGGGAGATTCAGCAGGTAACTGTGTTGGCCTGCAGTAGAACAGCTAGAATTGAATCCTTGAGGAAGCAAAACAGAGCTGGGTCTGGTTGGTACTTGGATGGGAGACCAAGATCTAGATCTCAAAAGAGGCCTTGAGCTCATGATACAAGAAAGGCAGGAAATAAATGCAATTAATTATTATTATTATCCCCTTCGGGGGCCCCGCTTCCAGAGCCCCACCATCTGAGGCTACATCAGTGGCATCCCAAGAAAGAGCCTTCTCGGTTGTGGCACCACAACTGTGGGATTCCCTTCCCAGGGAGATCTGTCTGTCTCATTCTATCATTGTATTTCACCAGTGGGTGACAATTTCCTGTTTTGCCCAGCATTCCCTTACTGGTTTTTAGGGACCCTTCCCTCTTGTTTGGGCTTTTCTGTGTTTTGTTTTAATTGCTTTAAATTACGTTTCTGCATCTCTGTGTGTATTTCTAATCACATGTTAATGTTTTTTTTATTTGTCGCCCTGGGGGCCTGAAGTTGGGTTAGGGTTGCCAACTTCCAGGTGGCGGCTGGAGATCTCTTGGGATGATTTACAACTGATCTCTAGGCAACAGAAATCAGTTCACCTGGAGAAAATAGTCACTCTGGAAACTGGACTCTATGGCATTATTGCCCATTGAAGTCCCTCCCCTCCCCAAATCCTGCCCTCCTCAGGTTCCACCCCCCAAAATCTCCAGGTATTTTTCAACCTGGAGCTAGCAACCCTAAGTTGGGTGGGAAACCTGGCTTTAAAATGTTTTAAATACACTATTATTATTACTACTGATGCGGAAAGTGAGAACTATCTTCGTGAACAGGAAACAAAACATCTGAACCAACTCTTCAGCTAAGTACATACAGCCATTGACTAATTAAATGATGGTCGTGGAAGGTGCCATCAAGTCCCAGCTGACTTACGACGACCCTGTAGGTTTTTCAAGGCAAGAGATGAACAGAGGGGGTTGGCCATTGCCTGGCTCTGCATAGCAACCTTGAACTTTCTAAGCGGTCACCCACCCAAATACTAAGCAGGGCAGATTCTACTTAGCTTCTGAGAACTGACTGAGACTGGGCTAGCCTGGGCCGTCCAGGTCAGGGAATTAAGATATGTAACACCATTAATGGCAAAGATCCCTGCCCTGAGGACTTTAGAATCTAAAGTAACAACTATGCATCGTTAGGCTTTGGTTCGGTAGGGAACGGAGACAAAAACTGTTGCTTCAGACATTGGGGTGTCATGGTTAGAGTGCCAGACTAGGATCTAGGAGACCGAGGTAAGGTTCGAATCTCTCCTTGGCCAAGAAAGTTTGCACGGTGACCCTGGGCCATTGGCATACTCTCAGCCTAACCTACCTCAACAGGGCTGTTGTGAGGATTAAACAGAGGAGAACAATGTAAGCCTGCTTAGGTCCCCAATGGGAAGAAAGGCAAGAGAGCAACGAAATAAAGAAAGTCATAAAGTTTAAAGACCACAGTGGTGCAGGAACAACTCTCGTTTAGATCTTCTAGACAGAGTCAGATCTGCCACTCCGAGCTGTAACCACTGAGCCTGCTACTCCTTTTCCTCCAGGCAGCAGAAAGCCCTTTCCTGGGTATCTCTGCAAGGCTGCCAAGTAGGCAAAGCACACCTCCACACCCATACCTCAGAGATGAAATTCCCTTGCCTACAGCAGGAATTAGCAGATTTCTAGGAAACTACCATAATCAACCCTAGCCTCCTCCTTCTTTTAATCCAGTGGCCGGGGGATTTGGCTGGGCGCGTGCTGCTTCGCCTGCAAGCCCAGGAAAGCACCTTGCCTCATCCCTCCTGGGCCTCGTTCCAAGCCCAGCCCACTGGAAGCGCCCGGGCGGTCCTGCCTGGAAGCCACAGGCCTTCTGATCTACAAAAGCGTTCTCTTTCCTCCCAGGAAATCCAGATGTCGGGTTATGGGGTTACTTGGTAACCAAAAGCAAGGGGCACTCTGCACATGCTCCGAGGCACTCTCTTCTTTGTTAATAAGACACACATCAACAGCTTAGGCCTGACCCCGAAACAGGAGCAAGAGCTACTGATTACGGTCCTTAGGAAACGGTGCTGCACCAGAGCCAGTCTGGGGTTGGACAGCAGTGCAAGATCAGACCATGGGTTCATCTAAACCAGCACCCCGTTTCCCTCTGTGTCCAGGCGCTCCCAGAAAGGCCTCCAAGCAAAATATGGGAGGCAACATACATCCCGCCCTCCCCCGCTGCCTCCCCCAGCCACAGGCATGAAATGGCGCATGGCCTCTGACCCAGAGTGCCTCTTTAGCCCGGAGAACGATCCGCCTCCTCTAACTCTGCCCTTCCAGCTCTTCTTCCGAAGCCACTTAATCCAGAGGCCCTAAATCCCGTAGCCGCGAATTCCACAAGTTAACGCCGCCTCGAGAGCACATGCGCGTCTTTCGCCCTAATCCATCTGCGCCCCGAACGGAGTTTCTCGACGCGTGGGTGGGCCGCTGCGCCACGATCAGAAGGAAAGCGGGCCTGGCTTGGCGCACGACGAGGCGCACTTGCCCCGCGGGAGAGAGAAACCGGGCCCGGCCGCCTACCTGTTCTCCGGGCGCACGCTGAGCAAGTAGCTGCGCCGCTCGGGCCGGCTCTCCACCAGCGGGCCGTTGTTGTCCTCGCCGTCGCTGCCCGCGCTGGAGAGGCTGTACGCCGAGAAGCGGCCGTTGCCCGAGTAGGAGCGGCCCAGAGGCCTCCGCCTGGAGCCCATTTGCCCGGCCGGAAAGTGGGGCGCTTGGCGGCGGCGGCAGCAGCGGGGCGCGCGGGGGTCCCGGGCGGCTCCCAGTCCCAGTCCGAGTCGGCGCAGCGCACCAGCCGTCAATCACCCGGGGCGGGCCGCCACCCCGCTATTTATACCCGGCCGCACATGGCGCTGTCGCTCAGCCGGGGGAGGAGGGCTGGACGGGACCCGTGACCCCGGTCTCTGCTCCGGCGCGCCGCCTGGCGAGCTCCCGGCCCGGTGCCAGGCGCTGTACAGCGGCAACACGCGGGCGGCTAAGCCCAAACGCCGGCCCTGGGATCCGCACGCACCCCACCCCGGGACGGGTGGCTGAGAACGCGGCGAGGCGAGAGGGCGGCCGGGCTAGGTGGGAAAGGGAAGGGGCGGCTTGATTCTGTCCCCCCACCCCCCGCACCGCCCTTTCTGGACAGGCCCGAACCTTGCCGGCCCGCTCTCTGGTTCAATTTCAAAAAGGCGGTTGTCAAGATACCCACGGCGGGGTAACAATTTAAAACATGGAAAAATAAAGGCAGGAAACAGCAGGAATAATTCCCATGACCCTTAGGGCTCCCTTTGGGAGGATGGTTGCCAGCCTCCCGGTGGTGCCTGGAAAGCTCCTGGGGTTACTGCTGATCTCCAGGCAACAGAGATCAGTTCGCCTGGAGGAAATGGCCACTTGGGAAGGGGGAACTCTCTGGCATTATACCCCAATGAAGCCCCTCCCCAAGCCTCACCCTCCTTGGGCTCCACCCCCAAAATCTCCAGGTATTTCCCAACCTGGATGTGGCAACTGTATTTGGGAGTTTAGTGGCAGACTGCGTGCTCTGGGGGTTTTATGTACCGGAGGGATCTATGCCCTGGATTAGGAGACCTGGGTTCAAACCCCACTCAGCCAGGACACCTTGTCTGACTGACTTTCGGCCAGTCACTCATTCTTGAATCTCACAGGGATGTTGAGAGGAAACACCCTATGTGCTATTTCAAGTCTAGTACTGTTTTAAACCTGCACTTCCACTTGGGTTGCCAACTCCAGGTTGGGAAATTCCTGGAAATTTGGGGGATGGAGCCTGGGGACAGCAGGGTTGGGGAGCAGGGCAGAGGGACATCAGCAGGGTATACTGCTGGAGAGTCCACCCTTTAAAGCCGCCATTTCCTCCTGGGAACTGATCTCTGCCGTCTGGAGATCAGTCCTAATTCTGAGAGGTCTCTAGGCTCCGCCTGGAGCTTGGCAACCCCATCTTCCAACTAAGAGCACAGAGTTGTACATGGGCATTTTACCTTCACAGCTGGGTTCCGTGACTCATCTGCCACCCTCCCCCCAAGCAAGTAAGAAGACCGCAGACATGTCCATAGGAGATGCCAGGGGGTATCTGTGCAGTGTAGCTGGCAGAGGTGGGTAAAAGTGAAAAAAATAAAAAGAGAGATTTGATCCTTGATGAGCCAGAGAAACTCAAAGGATATTTGAATCACCCTGAGGGTCCAAACAGATTTGGTACTGACAGCATCTTATTGGAGGGGAGGGGATGTCACCTAGTATAACTTGATGGGCACTAGATTCAGGACTGGTGGGGAAAAGAAAGCCCGTGTCTTTGCACAAAGAACTGACTGCCACTGGATGCAAGGACAGCTTTTAAGGGAGATGAGACCAGTTCAGGGAGCTACCAGCTATGATAGCTAAATTTAAAACTTCCACATCCAGAGATGGTGTCCCAATCCATAGTAGTGGGGGAGGCAATGGGGGCAGAAGCTTCTGCGTGGCACTCCCCCCCCCCCAAGTGACAGCTGACTTATGGCGACCCTGTGGAGTTCTCAAGGCAAGAGACTTGCTCTGCCTAATCCACCTTGTTTGGTGTAGAGCCAGTTTGGTATAATCCACTGTGTCTGGAGAGCCAGTTTGGTGTAGCGGTTAAGAGCATGGACTCTAACTGATTCCCCAGTCCTCTACATGCAGCTGCAGGTGTGACCTTGGGTTAGTCATGAGTTCTCTCAGAGCTGTCCTCTCACCAGCAGTTTTCTCAGAGCTCTCTCAGCCCCACCTGCCTCACAGGATGTCTGTTGGGGGGAGGGGAAGGGAAAGGAGACTGTAAACTGCTCTGAGACTCCTTCAGGTAGTGAAGGGTGGGGTATAAATCCAACTTCTTTTTCTGCTTCTTCTTTCCAAGTGAGAAAGGTGGACTATAAATAGTGAATAAATAAATAAATAAAAGGTACCTGAGCAACTTTTGACCCGGGAGCTTATCCTACCTCTGGGTCTGTTCTTGTCCCTTCCCCCGCCCCCCGCCCCAACATCTGATAAGCAAACACTGACCTCAAGTGGCCATTGTGGGAATGGCAGGTTGCAAGGGCCTGACTTCAGCGAATGTTGGTGCCGCAGTGGTGATGCTTCCTCTATCTGCAAGTTAGCAATTAGCAATACACCCAGGTGATCAGAGTTTAAGATACACCCGCAAGTTGCCACACTCTATACTTACTGGGACAGCTGATATTATTCAAATGCGTATCTTTCAGCTGCAGCAGGGAGATAACTGGGCGGCTTTGATAATCCCTGAGAGCCAGTGTTGGTGTGGTGGTTACCCGTGTCAGATTAGAATCTGGGAGTGCATGCACACTGATGTCTGAGTGCCTCATTCAACAGCTCTAGCATCCTGCACTGACAATAATTGGCAAGTCTGAGTCCAGTGGCACCTTTACGACCAACAAAGTTGAATGCTGGGTATAAGCTTTCGTGTGTATCTGGAGAAGTGTGCATGCACACGAAAGCTTACACCTAGACTAAAGTTTTGTTGGTCTTAAAGTTGCTGCTGGACTCAAACTTTGTTCTGCTGCTTCAGACCAACACGGCTTACCCACCTGGATCTGTCTTTATGAAGGCACCACATTAAGCTGCGCGGAATGGAAATCCATCATCCTCACAGTATCTGAAGAAGAGTGCCTGCACACGAAAGCTTATACCCAGAATAAAACTTTGTTGGTCTTAAAGGTGCCTCTGGACTCGAACCTTGTTCAGGCCAATCAAATGTTAGGGACAGAACCAAGAAGACATGGTCTGGGCTTCATAACTTCTCTGGGCACCTAGGCCGGCCATTGCCAGGAAGGATTATGATGGCTTTCTGTTTAGCCTGGGATTAGTGTTTTAACCACAGCAGATCTTAAAGGCCCTGATGTGACTGCCAGTCATTGGTTTCTACTTGCCTGCCGTCCGTGCCTCTCAGTTCTGACAGCAAGTTTCCTGGTTACTTTCATGTCTGAATCAGTAAACCAGAATTTAATCTGACATGCTGCAGCCCGTAAATAACATCGAATCTCTTTTTAAAATATGAAACAGTTTGTGGAGGACAAAAGAGTAGGGAATAAGAAACGACATCCACTCTGCAGACAAACAGCTGACTTGGTGCCATCTGCAGAGACCATAACTGGCAATGCGTAAAAACTAGGAGTGGGAAATGGGTTTTCTCCAATAAATTTCATTAGCCCCATGCTATATTACGCAATGGATCACAGAGGAATATTAGAATGAGGTGTAATGTTTACTCCATTATTTAGGTGAATCGGCTAGAAAGTTTTTGATAAAATTAAAAGGAATCCCCAGTTAATTGACCAGCATACTTTGGGGGGGGGGGGGTTTGTTTTGTTTAACACATGTACTGATCAAAGATGCAAAGGACATGAGCACACCTTCTAAAAATAAAAGAAGTGTGTTTTTATGCTATATAAGTATGATGCCACTTTAAGCAGATTTACAAGGCAATCCTAAACAGAGTTACACCCTTTCTAAATCCATTGTTAATCATTTTAGAAGGGGTGTAACTCTGTTTAGGATTGCACTATTAGCAGATTAACCAATCCATTAAAACAATGACTAAGGTTACCTTTATTTGGCCAGCAGCCTTACACAGAATGGGTCAACTGGTTTAGACCCCTGCGGATGTCAGTATTGCGGAATGTGATGTTTAGACGGGCTTTTAAACAAAAAGAATACTTACCTGGCTCAAGGATGGTTCTGAAAAACGAGTCTGATGAATCAGATCAATTATCATATGGATTTGCAAATATTCCAAAGGAGAAATATCCATTCTTTCATGCTGTTGGAAGGCATAAGATGTCCACATCCTAGAAACAAAAGACTAAAGTGGCTCACAGTCTCAGTGTCTGATAACAACTAAAGCAACCGTTTGCCCCGGTTCTCTATGGGTGTGGTATGGAATCATTGCAGACCAGCGATTCCTTTGTGGTACGGTAACCCACAAGTCCAAATTCACTTGGTATGGTTACCTGTCCAAGGCTGGCCCATGCTTTTGGCACACTGGGCAAACTCTGACCTTGGCACCCATCCAGTTCAGCATCCCATCTTCTACAGTGGCTAACCAGATGCTTTTGAGAACCCAACAAACATTGCACAAAGGGCACAGCTGGCTCCAGTGTGAACTGCAAGCAGGTGGCATTCTGACAGAAACAGCCTTTACATATGGAGGTGACGTTTCAGCCTCTGACCACCCTCTCCTTCTCCAACACTCCCTCTAATCCCCCCCGCCCCCGGTTCCAAGAAACTTACTCTAGTAACCATCAGGGCGTGTTTCACTTGACCACCATGTATAGACAGTGAAGAAAAAATATGAACTAATCTATGACATGAAAGATACTGTTTCTAGAGTCAGAACGTGGTTTCCAAAATACAAAGGAGAGCAACAGAAAGGGCAGGGTGGCCATTAGGGAAGGCTGGCCTGCGACCAACTTTCTAAAACCAGTTTGGTGTGGTGGTTAAGAGCGGTGGACTCTAATCTGGACAACCGGGTTTGATTCCCCACTCCTTTGCATGCAGCCAGCTGGGTGACCCTGGGCTAGTCACAGTTCACTCAGAGCTCTTCTCTCAAGGGCAGTTCTGGAAAGAGCTCTCTCAACCCCACCTACCTCACAGGGTGTCTGTTGTGGGGAGGGGAAGGGAAAGGAGATTGTAACCTGCTCTGAGATTCCTTAGAGTAGTGGAAAATGGGGTATAAAAACCAACTCTTCCTCCCCCTCCCGCTCCTCCTCCTTCTTTTTGACCCCCTTCTGGCTTGCGACCCACAGGTTGGGAAACACTGTTCTAGGCCACTGGCTTCTCTGTAGTGAACACTTCGCAGAGGAGGTAGCAGGGGGAAATCGATTCTAGACTGAAAATGTCAACGGATTTTGCCTTTTTCTCTCTCTGCGGATGCTTTGTGGATAGAGAGGAGGTCTGAGATATTCTCTCATTAACGAGCAGGACTATAACGATCCAGAAACCCTCTCCTACCCTCCTCCATCCTGCACTCCTGCTCAATTTGGCTGTCGCCACCATGCCCTGCCACTCAGAATTAAAGTTGTTTTCCTCAAACATTATTGCTTCTGAAGCTCTGGGGAAGCTGTCCTTATCTTTTAAGACCAATGCAGCGTTTATGTTGTAACAGACGGCTTTCAAACATGAAGGGCCCTCTCACAACTTCCCAAGGAATAAAAAAACACCCCACCACTTCTGAAGTCACTGACCAAACTTTGCATAAACACCAAGACAGATCTGAGATCACAGACGGCAATTAAAATCCTTCTGATGGTTGTGACTTCGCTGAGACACAGCTGTATGCCTCGGTGTCAGGTGGATGAGACAGGCAAACCATTAAAGTTTCAAGTAAACGGAATGCATGGCAAAGACTTCTGCTACGATATTCTCATGCTCTGCATAAATAACGTTCTAACGACGTGATTTTTGCAGCTTAGAAAAAGAGGGGAAAGAAGGTGGTATGCAATTTGTTGTACCGTGGTCGAAGACGTCCAGGTGTGCTTTCTTTTCCATTGGGATCTTCAGTCTCAAGTATTCCAAAACTCCTTATTTTGCTTGACAACTGCTGCTGCCCAGAGCAGATAGCATTGAGCTCCATGGATCTGGCAGTGAGGCAGATTCATATGCTTCTGACAGCAGAAATGGAGATCTCTGAGTCCTTTTATTCTAGTCAGAAAGGTGGTGGTGATGTAAAGAATGTTTGTAAAGGATGCAGAGAAGAAGAAGAGGAGGAAGAGGAGACTGGATTTATATCCCGTCCTTCACTCGGAGTCTCAGAGCGGCTTACAGTCTCTTTTCTCTTCCCCTCCCCACAACAGGTGCCTTGTGAGGGAAGTGGGGCTGACAGAGCTCTCTTGAGGACTGCTTTTGAGAGAACAGCTGCGAGAGAATTTGTGACTGACCCAAGGTCACCCCAGCAGCTGTCAGTCAGTCAGTCTTCATTAACGACCCATGGCCAGTAAACAAATAAATACTATCACACGTAAGGAAAACAATAAAAACAATAACATGATTAAAAATATACTAAAATTGAAGGCACAAATTTAAAACCGATAAAGACAGTCGTGCAAATCAAGTTCCCACCATTTCTTTAGAAACATAGATGGTACGCAATTTTATCGCTTGAGCACAACATTTTGCTGTTTTCTTAGTAGTCTCCATGTTCTCATCGGAAAGGAGTTTATTAACAATCTCTTCCTCAAACATTTCGGGACCTTTTGGTAGTGTCGGTGACACAAAAGTCAAGCGGATTTCATTGTATATCGAGCAGTGAAGTAAGACGTGTGTTGTTGTCCCTATCACATCAGCGTTACGAGGACCAACTCTCTCAGCTCGAGGGATTTTATTATACTTACCCTCAACAACTGCTGATGGCCATACTGCTAGCCTTGTAAGGGAAAAGTCTCTTCTTTGGTTTGCATTTTCCAAGCTATATAAGCAGGGAGTTTTTTCTAGAAAAAGCCCAGCAGGAACTCATTAGCATAATAGGCCACACCCAACGACAGAAACTCATTGGCGTATTAGGCCACACTCCTGACAGCACAGCTCATTAGCATATTAGGCCACACCCCCATGTTACCAGAAGTGTGGTCATCCAGCCACACCCACGTTTTGCTTCTTATTCTGTTTACCTTGTTTTGTTGTCAAAACCCGGGGCTTTTCTTGTAGCAGGAACTTCTTTGCATGTTAGGCCACACACCCCTAATGTAGCCAATCCTAAAGAGTTTCTGCTGTTGGGTGTGGCCTAGAATGCCAATGAGTTCCTGCTGTGTGTGGCCAATTCAGAAGCCAACCGGAACTCCGTTCCTGTGCGTTCCTGCCCCAAAATAGCCCTGTATATAAGTAAGAGGCCGGTTGGAGAAGGTAGCGTCTTTGAGGGGCAACGATAAAATCTAGTGCTTTGGAAATGTCAGATTGGCGTTCTATGTCTCCCACTCTCTGCCTGAGGAGCTGGTGAGCTGTATCACAACCCAGATGAAGAACTGAATCAGGGGAAAACCCAAACTGAGCTAACTTGGTTTGAACTGCTTTGACCCCAGCAGCTGCGTGTGGAGGAGTGGGGAATCAAACCCGGTTCTCCCAGATTGGCAGAGGTACCATGCGTAATACTCAGAGGCAGAAAATTAGCATCTGTACAGAGATAAGAATCCTATGTTTCGATTCAGCCCTTGGGGAGTCCAGTGTTCTGAAACTGAATTGAACGCAAATTCAAGTACATTGGCAAGCATTCTTTACAATGCCCCTCCCACCTTCGGACTAGAATGAAAGGTCTCCGAGGTCTCCACTTCTACTTGTGGCTGACGAGGGGAGCGTTAAGAACATGAGAACATAAGAGAAGCCAGTCTTGGATCAGGCCAGTGGCCCATCCAGTCCAACACTCTGTGTCACACAGTGGCCAAAAACTCCAAGTGCCCTCAGGAGGTCCAGCAGTGGGGCTAGGACACTAGAAGCCCTCCCACTGTTGACCCCCCCCCAAACACCAAGAATACAGAGCATCCCTTGCCCCAGATTGAGAGTTCCTATCTATACTTTGTGGCTAATAGCCACTGATGGACCTCTGCTCCAGATGTTTATCTAATCCCCTCTTGAAGCCCTCCATGCTTGTAGCCGCCCGACGCCTCCTGTGGAATTGAATTCCACGTGTTAATCCCTCTTTGGGTGAAGAAGGACTTCCTTTTATCCGTTCCAAACCAACTGCTCAGCAATTTCATGGAGTGCCCACGAGTTCTTGTATTGTGAGAAAGGGAGAAAAGTACCTCTTTCTCTACCTGCTCTATCCCACGCATAATCTTATAAACCTCGATCTCTCAAAAAGAGAGATCTCATCAGCGTTGACTCTCAAAAACTTCCACCCTGAAACTCTTGTTGTTCTCTAAGGTGCTGCTGGACGCAAATCTATCTGTCTTACTGCAGACCGAGGTGGCTGCACTCTGAAACTATCCTAACAGCAGGTTATCTGTTCTCTGGCACAGCTGGTTCCCCCACCGCTTGTAGTTGCTCTAAAGACTTCATTTCAGAACAGAAGAGGACCTGAACTGGCAGACTCCAACCTTCTCAGATGTGGGATTGGCCACAACAGGAACCGCCAGGCTGATGGACCAGATTCGTGATTCAGAAACGTTCTCCGCTGGGTAGTCGTTGCCAGCTCCTTCCCGGTATTCATTAAGGGCCATTACACCTTCAAAAAGAAAAAAAAGAAACAAAAAAAGGCACGCCTTGTTAAGTCTGTGAAAGAAGCCTGGAGTGAGAGGTTCCAGCGGCAGAAAATGCCTCTAAGGCCGGAGATTCCCGGAAGATAAAAAGGAGTCATTAGCCAGGCATAAACAAAGGCCACTGCAAATTGTGTCAACCTGCCTCTAGTCTGAAATGAACAAAATAACCTTTTACATAATAACATTAGCATTTCCCGATGAAAACAGTGGCATTTGAGCAGGTAGTAACGAAAAGGCTTCTCTTCTGCCCACCCCCCACCTCCTCTGCAGAAAGGCCAACGGTATTTATCAGATTTAATATTTCATAATTGGTATTAAACAATATGGAAGAGCAGGAGACAAGCTGCGAGTCAGCTGCAGCCAAGAAGCATGGGTGAAGGGGGCTCATCATCTCTGAAAGGCACGATGTGCCACGCTTCCCGGAGGGGAAAGGAAATGCTTCATTTCACTTCAAAGCCCCACAGAAGAGAACAGCTGTGGTTAAGCCATAATGTAAGGGCACAGACATACAGGTGGTAAAGAGGATGCAGAAAGTGCCAGGTAAATGCAAAGCAGTTACAAAAGGTAGAATGAAAAAGGTAGAATGCGCAATCCAGGCTGGGCGTGACCCCTTCCTTCTATTGATGAATCTGAGTGGGATACCTGAAAGGCAGTTACTGCTGGTATTGAGATAACTATCCAAAGTCTCTATTCCATTCAAGCCTGACTGAGTCAAAATGTACATATGAATTCCAATTCAGCAGCTTCCCTGGTTGGTTTTGAAATGTTTCTGTTGAGCTATGGTGGCCTTTAAGTCCTTGATGGAATGCCCTGGTAGACAGAAGCGTTCTCCTGCCGGTTTCTGGATATTGCCATTTTTGACGTCAGATTTGCGTCCATTTATTCTTTTGCGTAGAGATTGGCTGGCATTAAAGTCGTGAGCGAGCGATTCGGCTGCTGCATAAATTAGTTTGCTCTGGAGCTGTTCTTCCTCAGCTAAGACAAAACTGTGTGAGCCGGAGGCTAAGAAACTGTGAGCTAGCTCACACTAGCTCAGCTTACAGGCAACACTGCTTACAACTGAGTGTGACACTCCGAAACCTGGGGAAGAGGAGACAGAGTCGGCAGGATTTAGGGACTGACAGCAAAGGAGAGAAACTCCTCTTGTTATGCCAGGATGCACCCTTTCCTATTATCGTTGGATGCCTCGTGGAATATAAAAGTAATATGAAATAAGTATCAATTGTGTGTGCCCTGACCTGGATAGCCCAAGGCTAGCCTGATCTTGTCAGATCTCAGAAGCTAAGTTGGGTTGGCCCCACGTAGTCTTTGGATGGGAGACCACTAAGGAAGGCCAGGGTTGATACGCAGAGGCAGGCAATGGCAAACCACCTCTGACCTTTTATTTACTTTTATTGCATTTGTATCCCACCCGTTCCCACATGCGGGCTCAGGGTGGGTAACATCATAATTTCATTTACAATGTAATCAACAAAATACCGCAGAGGGCACTAAGATCGGGCTCCCAAAACCACCTGGTTCTTCTGGGCCCTAAAGAGGTCAGGTTGGCTACGAGGGCCAGGGTCTTTTCTGTGGCAGCCCCGCACTGGTGGAATGAGCTCCTGGAGGACATCAGGGCCCTGCGGGACCTTTTACAGCTCCACAGGGCTTGTAAAACGGAGCTCTTCCGCCAGGCCTTTAAGTAGGGGCCGCTGCAATGCCATGGCTCTGGCCTGATTACCAACAGTGCCAACGGCACCAACAGTACCACCAACCGAGGACTAACAACTAGGCGGGAGCCTAGAGGTCCCACTCAGCGGACAGAAGATCGCCATCTTTTAATATAAGTTATGTTGTACAGTATGGCTTTATATTGATTTTGATTGTTTTTTAAATTGGAATTTTAATGTACATTTATTTATGCCATTAGCTGCCCTGAGCCTGCCCTATGGCGAGGAGGGCAAGATAGAAATGTAAATAAAATAAATAAATAGAATTCCATTTGTGGTATAATCAATACATTTAAAACTATTAAAATTAACTAAAATGGTGACAATTTCTGTTGCCTATGGACCGCTTTGCAGGGCCCCTTTGCAGGGGAGGCCATGTGATTGGACGGCCATCGCCTCAGCCAAAGGCCTGGTGGAACAGCTCTGTTTGGCAGGCCCTGCGGAACTGTGATAGGTCCCACAGGGCCTTGACCTCACGTGGGAGCTTGTTTCACCAGGTGGGGGCCAGGACCGAGAAGGAAACCCGACAGGGTCGTTGTCAGTTGTGATTTGACAACCAAGAAAAGAAATTATGTGTTATAGCAGAACACGTATACATTGTTAGGAATGTATGCGTACGCCTGTTTCAGTTTCTTGGCGTGATTTTTAATGCCATTGCTGCTGAACTTTTGTTTTGCATGTTGTCAGTGCTAGAGTTCCATTCATATGTCACCTGCAATCGATGCAAAAAAAAATAATTAAAGAACACCGTTCAAATTAACTGGGGGTGGGGAAATTAATCGAGAGCACATGAATTTGATTTGCACCAGGGACGTGTGAAATCCAAAAGGGGAATTTTGAGTGGAATTAGCAGAGATTAGAAGGTAGATAGCATCTCTCTAGGAAACAGGTGCTGGTCTGAGGTTTTTTAATGTCAGAGTGATGGTACCAATCAGGGGTCATTTCGTAGGAAAAGAGGAGCAGGAGCTCATTAGCATAACTTATTTGCATATGCCGCACCCCCTGACATCACCAGAAGTGTGTCAGAAGGCAACATCCACCGCTGAGGCTCCACCCCAAAAATCTCCAGGTATTTCCCCACTCAGAGCTGGTGAGCCAGCTTTACACTTGGACTAAAGACACTTTAGGTTTCCTTTGCTCTGGCAGGGAAGCTACCCTACAACAAGAATGAAAATATAGATCAAGTTAGTATGCTTTTGCTTTTTTCCACAGTGCATCACCATATGTGCCCGCTCCTGGGCTTGTTACTCCCGGAATGGTGTTCCTGTGCATTCCTGCTCAAAATGACCCGTTAACAGCCAGCTCTCTTCATACCTTCACAAATCACTCGCTGTGCATTTACACCTTCTTTGGGAGGGTCAGCGATATGTATTCTTGCAGCACTTGCTTCAACTTCTAAGTCCCTCGTACCAAATGTCCTTTGGAGTGAAACACGTACCGGGGATTGGGAGGAACTCATTGCAGTTCTGCTCTGCTGCACCTGTGCTTGAAAGGTCTTGTTCAGCATATCCTTCAAACAGCCCTGCATCAGGATTGGAAAAATTTACTGGTCAGCCGTCCTGTTAGCTTTGTATTTGTGCCAGTTTCCTTCTACTTCTTTTGGATTGCTTTACCTGGACTTTGGGCTTGGATATTGATTTCTTTTTCATGAAATGTTTTGGGGCAGGCTGGTCTTTCAGGCTTGACCTCTCAAGACCTGTCTCATGATTTGTACCTGTGTTGATGGATTATGCAGGGATTTAGCACCTTTTATTTCGGGCACAGATTCTACAAGCAATCATGGGTCTGTCCTCATGCCTAACAATGAGAATGCATGCTACAAAGGCTATGATGCAGTACAACTGCAAGCCAATGTATTAAAAAATCTGGATGCTTTCCCTTAAAAGCATAACAACTGGCAACAGTCAGATGAACTGACATGCAGCTTCAACCTGTTGTAATTCGACCTGGCAACAGGACTGTTCTCGTAAACCTGGTGCTCAAACCCAGGAAGCAGAAATGAACGTTGGAGCCCCTTGAGCAGATATCATAGGTATGAAAAACCAGTCCAATTAACAGTGATCACATAAAGCCAAAACTGCTTCTTAGACCTCCCTTCCACATCCTATCTGCCAATCACTTTTTTTAATCCCATCCAGCTTCCAAGGAAGAGCCTGCAACAGCCCAGCTTAGTCCAAGCTTGTCTGAGGTTGGAAGCTAAGCAGGGTCAAACCATGGTCAGTACTTGGATGGGAGACCACGAAGGAAAGACTGGGTTTGCTACCTAGAGGAAGGCTATGGCAAACTACCTCTTGCTTGTCCGTTTCTTGGAATTCCCCGTGGATGGGGTCACCATGAGCCTGTGGCAACTTGATGGCACATTCTTCTCCCAAGGACTCAGAGTGGTAGTACGTGGTTCTCCTCCTCTTTATCCTAACAGCAATACCATGAGGTAGATTATACTGAGAGAGTACGCCTGGCTTAAGGTTACCCAGTGCGTTCTGTGGCTGAATACGGGATCTGAACAGATCTCAGCCCAAACCAAATAACCCACTCCTTCTAGATGCGCCACCAGACTCTGAATATTCTACAAGAGCAGCCCCCAATTGACAGAAAGGGCTTCTTCCTTCAAGTACTGGTCACACAATGACCTTGAGTGGCATAACTCCAAGCCTCCAGTTCTTCAGAGCAAAAAACCAATGCTCATCAGGCATTCTAATATTATGGCCTTATGAGCCTTAACATGTTCTAGAGGCCATTAAGTAGTCAGGTGTGCGGACTTTTCTAGAGGACACATTCACATCAGTATGTAAACCTGAGATGCAATTTATTTACGACATTTCTAGTCCGCCTTTCTCACTGGGACTCAAGCTGGATTATGACAGAGTGGATCAATACAATCAACAGGATGAGGCATTTGATAAACAACAGGATTAAGGCTGCAAAACCAATCCGAAATTTTAAAAGAACCCCTGCAGCAAAGCGGAAGTATTAAGTACACAGACTCTAATCTGGGAGAACCGGGTTTGATCCCCCACGCCTCCACTTGCACCTGCTGGATGACCTTGGGCAAACCAAAGCTCTGTACCAGCTGTTCTCTCAAGGGCAGTTGTCTCAGAGCTCTCTCAGCCCCACCTACCTCACAGGGTGTCTGTTGTGGGGAGGGGAAGGGAAGGAGTTTGTAAGCCGCTCTGAGACTCCGAGTGAAGTGCGAGGTATAAATCCAATCTCCTCCTCCTCCTCCACATGACACATTAAATGATGCAGAAATTACACAGTAGGATCCTAGTTTCTGCAAGCTAAACACAGTAGCATAGGCCACAATCCCTAATGATTTATCCAAGTAACTTTGTGAATCATTTAGCACAGTGCAACAACATTGCTTGAGTAGAAAAGCCCTTTTGAGTAATTCAGTTTTGCATCATTTGTGGGAAGCCAAGAGAGTGGGAACCTTCCAGACCTCCTCAGGCTGGCCTTTCCACAAGGTAAAGGCCACAATGGAGAAGGCACGTGTATGGGCAGCTGTTGATTTTGCCCATTTGCAGGTTGGCACCTGCAAAAGACCCTGTTTGGATGAGTGTAGCTGTTGTGGAGGGAGGAAACAATCTGATTCTCTCCCCTGGTTGCCAATGTTAGCATGGGATCCTCCCTTGTGCCGCTACTTGCTTGCTGTTAGGTTCTTCCTAAAGAACAAAACAATGGCCCACAGACTGGAAACAGTTAATTTACATTCCAATTCCCAAAAAAAGGAGACATCAAAGACATCAAAGACTGCAGCGGACCGTCACATTAACTTCTCAAACAAGTAAAGTGATGCTCAAGATCTTGCAACAAATATATGGAATGAGAAATGCTAGATGTTCAACCTGGATTCAGAAAAGGAAGAGGCACTAGAAATCATGCTGGAAATTTACATTGGTTACTGGAGCAATCGAGAGAATTTCAGAAGAAAGTCAGCTTGTGGTTCATAGATTACATCAAGGCTTTCTGACTGTGTGGATCATGGAAAACTCTGCATGCAGAACATATAGGGACAGTTGGGTTAGGTTTAGATGGTGGAGTGAAAATTAACAATTTGAGATATGCAGACGCACCACACTCCTGGCAGAATATACTGAAGACTTGAAATGACCAACTGATGAAGGTTAAAGCAGAAAATGCTAAAGCTGGATTACAGCTCAAAACCAAGGAGACAAAAATAATGATTATTGGGGAATTGCATAACTTTAAAGCTGATGATGAATAAATTGAAATTGTTATAGATTTTGTTCCTTGGGCCCTAGGGTTGCCAAGCTCCAGGTGGTGACTGGAGATCTCCTAGGATTATAACTGATCTCTAAGCAACAGAGGTCAGTTCACCACTTTGGAAGATGGACTCTATAAGCCTCCCCTCCCCAGAGTCCTCTCCCAAAATCTCCAGGTATTTCCCAGCCAGGAGCTGACAGCCCTCAAAGGGAGACTGCAACCAGGAAAGCAAAAGGAGACTGAGGGCAGCCATGAAGAAAAGATTCTTAAGTGTCAGGATGTGTCATTGGTGACCAAGTTAACTGATGTCATAGCATTCCCCATTACTGCACATGGGTGTGAAAGTTGGACAGTGAAGAAAGCTGAAAGGAAGAAAGTTGATTCCTTTAAAATGTGGTGTGAGGAGAGTTTTATGGACACCATGGACCACCGAAAAAAGACAAATAAGTGGCGTTCTAGATCAAATCGACCCTGAACTTTTCCTGGAAGCTAAAATGACTAAACTAAGGCTATTGTATGTTGGTCACATCATGAGATAACAGGAGTTACCGGGGTGGGGGTGGGAATGCTAGGAAAAGTTGAAGGCAGTAGAAGAAGCGGAAGACCCAACAAGCGATGGATCAACTCAGTCCGGGAAGCTACAGTCCTCTGTTTGCAAGACCCGAGCCAAGCTGTTAATGATAGGACGTTTTGGAGAATGTTAATTCAGAGGGTCGCCGTCGGAAACCACTTGACGTCACTTCAAACACACACACATTACCACAGAACTTCTTAGACCAAGCTAAGAGGCAAAGCTTGGCACACAAGGGGCAAAGAGTCTAGTTAGCAGTGCTGGGAAAGACCCCAGCCGACAATACCTGCTAGCTGCTGCCGGCTAGTACAAACAGCATGAAGCTAAAGGGAGCCAATCGCCTGATGCCCTATTCAGCAGCTTCCTTTGTTGATGCAGCACCTATCCTAGGGTTGCTAACCTTCAGGTGGGGATTGGAGATCTCCTGGAATTACCACTGAGCTCCTAGACCACAAAGATCAGCTTCCCTGGAGAAAATGGTGGCTTTGGATTGTAGCTCACTGAGGTTCCTCCACCCTCCCTGGGCACCACCACAAAAACTCCAGGAATCTCCCAACACAGAGTTGGCAACCCGATCAGGACGTGTCAGAGTGCCCTGTGCAATATGGAGCAACCCAGCCTCTCTCTTACATAAAACTGTTCCAAACCTACCCCAATGGAAAAGATTTCTAGAGCTCCCCTTCTGGATTGAAGCTAAGAGATACCACCATGCGAGGAGATTTCATTACTATCCGCGTAGTTAAAATCAAGGAAGATGACACCAGGGCTAACTCCGCAGAGCACCCCTCGACCCTGTAGGGAGAGAGGAGCGTCATTTTGCTTTGTAACGAGTTAGATCATTCCAAGGGACTCATTGCCTAGATGCAATCCTTGGGTTACCTGCAAAAATTATACAGGCTTGACGAGTTAGGCCAGTTCCATGGCTGGAAGTCTTTTGGTCTATTGGATGTTGCAACAGTCCTAGGACACAACAGACTCCAAGCCTCCACCTCCGACAAAGGTAACAGTGCTCTTTTATCTATCCCTTTCAAGGTAGGTGGTACAATGTCTATTCATTGGAGTCCCGAAATAGGAGCTAAAGTAAAAGTTGCCTTAAGAAGGGAAAGAGCCAGGTTGCATCTTCTGACCAGTTTATGTAGGTACGGAAGGCTACAGTCAGATCAGAATGCTTGGGCCTGGAAGCATCCAGATTTCTGTTCCTATTTATACGCATCTGTAGGTTTGACCGGCATCCCTCAAAGGCTTTGTAAACTATGCAAAGGAGTAATAAGCCTCATTTAACACAACAGCTACATTCAGATATCATGATAAACGACAGGGAAGGGCCGTGGCTCAGTGGAAGAGCCTCTGCTTTGCATGCAGAAGGTCTCCAGTTCAATGCCTGGCACTGCCAGTTGAAACGACCAGGCAGTAGGTGGTGTGAAAGAGCTCTGGCTCAGGACCTCGAGAGCCGGTGTTAGTCTGAGCAGACAATACTGCCCTTGAAGGACCGAGGGTCTGATTCAACATAAGGCAGCTTTACGGTTTGTTTAAACCATGGTTTGCACTCTGGTTATTCCACCAGCTGCAAGTAACAAGCCCTGCCTTGTGTACAAACCCTACGCCTCCCAGCAAAAAGGGCATTGCCTATGATTATCTGTGAGCTATTCCTCTGTCGGGAGAGTGCCTTTGTTTTAGCCATTCAAACAGCTGCAGACTGCATGCCTAAACTGAGGTTAAAATACACTACTGTGTCTTGTGGGCATCAGATATGGAAGGACAGGCAGACATCGCTTCCTCAACCCGCAAGCAACCGACCAAATGACTTCTAGCTCACAAACTGATCCGAGTCGGGCTTTAAACCAGGGCACCAACCCAGGAGAACAGAGTATCCTGAGTTTCAGGTTCTATTCCAGGTTCTGTTTTAGGCCTGTTATAACCCACCCTGAGCCTGGCTTGCAAGAAGGGCGGGATAGAAGTCCAGTAAAATAAATAAATAAATCACCTGCAATGCAACCCCACGCAGGAATACTACAGTGTGAAGGCCCATCGAAACCAATGGCTTTAGACTGGTGTTAAACTTATCACACTGTTGATTATTCCAGTCAAAGCCCATTGAAATAAGTGGCAGCAACTCTGCATGGAACCACGCTATGAAAAGCCAATCTCTCACTTCCACAATTATCACATTCTGAAGATCAAAAAAGAGGACCTGTTTCCTGACTGACTACTTCAAATAACGGAACGGAAGCTGCATCTATCCTACCCTTTCAGCTATCGTGCTTATACCCAGAATTAAAACTTTCTTGGTCTTAAAGGTGCCTCTGGACTCAAACTTTATTACTTCAAACAAGTGATCACGATGACAGATCTCATTTTAAATACCCCTACTATTTCAGCTGTGATCATTGCTACGCACTAGGAATATTCCTAACCTTCCAACCAGTGTTCCCTCTGAGTTAGTGTGAGCTAGATCACAGTTTTTTAGCCCCCGGCGCACAGATTTTTGTCTTAGCTCAGGAAGGAGGGATCCAGAGCAAACTAATGTATGCAGCAGCCAAATCGCTCACTCACAACTATAATGCCAGTCGCTCACCCAGTAGAATTTTTGCTCACAAGACTCCACTGCTTACAGGGAGCATTGCTCCCAACCCCAAAAAAGAACATTTTCATCCGTTTTTTAAATATAGCCCAGAAGAGGACGGACACCAAAATATGCTGGTGAGCCCTAAAAATTAGGCTCACCACTTTTCAACCTTGTCCCTCTACCTTTTCCCTGAATATCCACTGGATTTGTTGCAAAACACCCAAGTGATTTACCTCGGGGCCAGCAAAAAAAAGGAGCTTCAACTGCCCATTTCTACATAGTAAGGCTCCCCTACAGAGCCAGGACATTTCCCCCCTGGCCAGTTGGCAATCTTAAAATGGCATTTTGCTGACCAACCTTCAGTGTTTTTTGAATTGTCTAGGAGTGGCCCGCTATGTGGTGTTTAATCATAAGGATGGGGGGAAAGGGGTGTGTGTGTGTGAAAGGGTGGGATGGCTGAGGTGAGGGGTGGCAGAAGGAAGACCCAGGAGAGGAAAAACGTGTGGGGTGAGGGATAAAGTGGGTGTGTGGGGGGGGAGCCTATACAGTCCGTGGGGAGAGGCTGCATTAGGCTGGCTGAAGGCCGACCTGTGGGGGGGAGAGGGACTAATAGAGGGCGGCGGTCGTGAGGGGAGGAGGACGGCGGAGCAGGCCGAGAAGCCTCCCGCGCCTGCGGCCGAGAGGAGGCCAGCCCGCCCACCCGGCCGCAGCCGCCCCGTCCTCTTGGGCGACTGCCCCGAGCGAGGCCGCCCCCCACCCACCAGCCCCGGGCGTCCGGCGCCCGTCGGCCGCTCCGCCTCAGCTGAGGGGCCGCCTCGGCCAGGCGTGGTAGGCCCCGCCCCGCTCTCCGCCCCGCCTGCAGACACCGCCGCCATGTTGAGGCGGTCGCTGCCCGGCGCTGGGTGAGGCCTGTGCGGGGCCCGGGCGGCGACGGAGCCCGCGGGGGAGAAGCAGCCGCCTGCGTAGGTAAGTGTGCGGCCGAGGCGGGGGAGCGGGGGGAGGAGGAGAAGCTCGGGGCCGCTGCAGCCTGCAAAGCCGAAGGGCCTTTGGGGGGAGGAAGGGGGGGCAGCCCGCAGAATCCGGCGCAGACCGCCCGCTTGCCTTGCCTGCCCTGCCTCCCCGCCCGCCCCGCTTTCCTGCCTCCCGTCCCTCCCTCTCTTCCTCCCTCCAGCCCGCCAGACTCTCTGCAAGGCCGGCGGCAGGGGACACCCCCCCCCCTTGCGAAGCTCGCCTTCCTCCCTTCTCTTCCAGTGCCAGCCACGGTGCAGGCCGGGTCGCCTCATGGGGCAGACCACAGGCGGCGCATCTCCGCCCACCCTCTATTATGCACGCCCCCCACCCGTGCAAAACAAACCCCTCCCCACCCCCTGACACTTATGTGTGCCCCCCCCCCCCATTTTGGAGTCCTCTATTTAAGAGCTTGCAGAGCCATCCCCCCTGTCCCTAAAGGATCCCCAGGGAGGACACCCTCTTGGGACAATGTAGACGGCCTAGAGGGGGCATGGCCCCCTCTGTAAGTGGGTAGGCAGGCTGATTTGGGGGTGGGGAGGTTGCCCTGGAGATGGGCGAGGCGGCTGCACTGGTGGGCGCCGGACTGGGCAGAGCCAGGGTGGGGGGGTGGGGAGGTTGCCACCCACAGCAGAGGACTAGCAGGCGCACTGCTTTGGACGGGGTGGCACAGCTGTGACCTCCCGTGCACGCCCTCATACCTGGTGGATCTCAAGCACTTTATTTTGGCATTGCTTGGCAGCAACAGTGCCCTCTGCCGAGTCCCTTTATTGTCGAATCGGGGCCACTGGGCAGGTTGTGTGATGGCGCGTACTTGTCAGTTGCTGTATGGCCCAGCTCCTTGGCACGTGTGTCTGTACCATGCATGCGTTGGTAAATACATCGTTCTCTGCACACACACACACACACCATGTACGCATTACACTTTCCACTCCTGGTGTATGCCTGAAAGCCCAAGTGGTGCTGAGCATGCAGAAATTGCAGCGCACTTTGGTCTCTCTTAGTGCTGCTCCTTCTTGAGAAAGATCTCATTGGGGGGGGGGGGGCTTTCTCTGCCTCTGCCTCCTGGCCAGTTGACTGAGTTTCCTGCTCACCCGCCTCCCCAAGTCATAGGGTGTATGGATTTGCATCATGTCTGCACTGCCTTGTAATGATTATTTAACCAACGCTTACCGCAAGAATCGAGGCCATCAGATAGCCAGTTTCGCTGCCACTGATTTTGGATGTAGTGCTGCTAAATGTTTCACTTAGGCGGGTGGGAAACTCATTTTCATTTTGTCGCATGCGCTCAAAGCTGTAGCAAAATAGCAGGAGGGGGAAAAAACAAAAGCAAAACAAGGCAATCACAATATCAAGTGAAATCCATAAAATATCCATTAGAAGATTAAAATACATGGGAAGTGTTTAAAACATAGATCCTAACAGCTAAAAGAAAGAGAATTAACAGTCATTTACTCTTCCTGTAGTAATGAAGAGTGATCCAGCGTAAAGCTCGTAAACTCTTCAAAGAACAAACTTGCGTCAGAGGATTTTGTCTTTATAACCAGGGCCACAAACTCTGCCAATTGTAGTGTTACCCATTATCTGCAAGTCATATTGCCAGCTTGTTCCGGTCTGGGCATTGTGATAAAATATTCCCAAGATATCTTTCACGGTCTACTGCAAATCTTGGACACAGGTGGCAAATTCACCTCGAATGACGCCAATCCCTGTAGAAGCTGCTGCATATAGAACGGATCTTGGTGGAAATATCTGCTGGCCCTTGTGAAGTGTTTCTGTGTCAGTACTGAATATAACGGGCAGCAAGCTACCATGAGTCCCCTCCACTGATGGACAAGGCAGGACAGAAATGTTTTAATATAAATAAATCCCATTGAGGTTAACTGGAAATCACTTACCAGCAAACGAGGATAATCTATGTATCGCTTTTCTGAGGCATTCAAAGCACTCCATGTACATTTTAAAGACCCACACAATAACTCTGTGCAGTATCTGTCGGCATTATCCCTTAGTTGTAATGCTGGAGACAGGGTAATGGCTCGTGAGCTTGTCCCGCCCCCTATGCGTGGAGGAGCTGAGATTCAAACCAGGAGTTTGCAAAAGAACAGCCTTGGCCTTTGGTCAGCCTTCATGCAAACAATAGAGGAACAATCATGTCGAATCAGGTTGCACAGAGCTTTAATGCCACAGAGCTGTCCTAGTGTCTTAATATTTTTTTTTTCATGTTATGAGGCAACTGTAGACATTTTTTTCTGTTTAAGTCAAATCCAAGGGTGTCGTGCAGCTGAATGTTTGTGCCTCAGGTAGTTCGTAAATGTCCTCATTGGTCGACTGACAAAGAATGACAAAACAAAGAATGCTTCATCTCTCCATAATAATAATACCTTGAAACTGTTCTGCACACCTGAAGTGTCGACTGTGGGCAGCGGTTCCTGAGTTACAGGGGGTGAAAGAGGGTAGGTTGCACATCCGATTAGTGGCAGGCCTATAGAGGCTCAGCTGTTCCCCAAATGTGGGGATGTTTCTTTTCAGGAGTCCCCACTGGAGTCGCTGAAACAGAAGTGTTGGGTTAGAACATAAGAACAGCTCTTTTGGATAAGACAGTGGTCCGATCCAGTCCAGCATCCTCTTTCTTACAGCGTCTTTCCGGATACCCCGGTAGGCCCTCCAGCGGGCATGGAGGCCAAACCCTGCCCCTCAGTGTTATTCCCTTTCATCAACTGGTGTCCAGAGGTACACTGTCTCTGAACATGGAGGTTCCATTCAGCCTTCTTGGCTAATATTGGCCATGGACAGGGCTGTCCTCCAGACTCCAGGGGAGTCTGTGCCTCATACAGGCGTAGCTGGCTCAGGCTGCAGAAAGCCTGGCGTGGGAAAGGGGCGATCTGGGAGATGAAGATGGATGGCGGAAATGGAATGGGAAGCGTGGTACCTGGGCAGAAATACCCTTTAAGGTTTTTAGATGGGGGAGGAAGGTGAAAGATTGATTTATTATGCTATTTATAGTCCGTCCTTCTCACTTGGACTCACAGCAGGGGTAGTAAACTCAGCAGGAACAGCATGGTTTTTGTTATGCGGGAGAGGTGCTGGTTTAAGAAGTTAAGGGCTTCTTGTGAGTTTTGATTGGGGGATGCTTGTCCGGCCTCTGCCTCTATCCTTGGGGCTGTTTCTTTCAGACTTGCCCTGATAAGGGCTTCCTGCACCATCGAAATGCCGGCCATTCCCTCTGTGGCTGTTGTGATGCCTTCAGCTTCCCCAGTGGATGTGTTTTGCCAGCCAGCGTGGCTTCTTTTGAGATAATCTGGCGAACTGTGATGAAAGGGATTGCGGCTAGTAGGACAGTTGTTGCAGTTTCCACATCGCTTTAATACTTGCTGCCACTTTCTCTTTGGAATAAGGGTATTGATTCCTGTTCCCACCCCACCCCACCCCCAGTCGCCTTAAAGTTCATTGAACACAGTAGCATCAGAGGTGAACAGGTGGGTAATCCTCTGAGAGAACTTGGATTATTATTGAATGATCCCTGGCCCTAAGGATGTCCGGCTGTCTTCAAGTAGGGCCAGGGCCTTCTCGGTCCTGGCCCCAACGTGGTGGAACTCTTTGTCAAATGACATCAGGGCCCTGCGGGATCTGATGCAGTTCCCCAGGGCCTGTAAGGCAGAGGTGTTCTGCCAGGCTTTTGGTTGAGGGCAACAACAGTTTTTCCTTAGCTGGCACCTTCCTTCCTTTCCCTTCCCCCCCTTCTGAATTGCGGTTATGAGTTCCCTCTCCCCGTGCCCAGAAACTGGCCCGCTAGTTGGGGTAGAAATTTCCAGGATGCCATCATTGTCGACTCTGTTTGGATTTTTAGCTTTATTAAATTGTTCTGTAGAATTTTAACGCTTTATATGTTTTTATGGTGTTGTGCCCCCTTGTACATCGCCCACAGCCCAAGGTAAGCTGGGATAGGGCGATTAACAAATTTAATAAATAATAATAAAATCAAGTAGGTTATCCTAAACAAACATTAAAACCTGCAACCATCCTTTCATTTTTCCTGGGCTTCTTGGCAAGCCCCCCCCCCCCCCCCAGCTCATCTTGCATTCCTTATCTTGACTCCGCAGTGCTCTCCCGAGGTCATTGCCTTTCCCATTTTGCATGACAGAGGACTAAACCAAACCATCTAGAGGAGGCTGTTTGTCAGACAGGGCAAAAATACGAGCCCAGTGACCACTCGCTTGGGGGGGGGGGGTGTCCAAGAGATACCCAGGCCGAAGGTATACCTGGGATGGCCATCCGTTGTGAATAGGGCGGCTGCATGAAATTTTCTTTTTCTGGATAAAAGCTGCATGTTTATGGACAGTTAAAATGGACACGTTCCCCTTTGTGGTTCTCATCTGTGTGATTTTCCAAAAGAGGGCTAGAAAGAGCAGTTGTTAGAATATTTGGAGGCAATGGCTGGACTGCCGAGGTCTCACTCTGCTTGCTGGTCGGCAGTGCCTTTCGTCGCTACTGTGGCTGAGGAGGGACAGCATCGGTGGAGATAGTGCCAGATTTGCATATTTTTGTTTGCACAAAGTTTAGCCAGAGCCCTAGGAGTAGAGGAGGGTATGGGTTTTTGAATAAATAAATCATTTATGTCATTGACAGGAAGCACTTGCTAGCCTGTTTGGAGCGACAACAAACTAGGCCTTCCTCCCCCAAGCGTTACCAGCTCTGTTTTGGGAAGGTTTAGATAGCGCCAAACCATCCTGGGCTGTCTGAAACGTCTTGTTCTCGTCCAGACAGATTAACTCCAAAGCCAGCTGGTGCCTGTCAGGAGCAGCTATTGTGATCCCCGCGCTTCAGTGGTGCTTGTGGCACAGCCCCCGAGACAAAGTTTTGCGGTGCGTAACCAAATTGGAAGTGTGCCGTACTGCAACTGTGTATGTATACAGTGAGCCGATGTGGTGTAGGGTCACAGTTTGGACTAGGATCCAACCCAATGCTCCCTCTAAGCTGTGGAGTCTGGCGAGCAAAAATTCTACTCTGTGAGCTACTGGCATTAAAATTGGATACTGCATAAATTTGCAGATTTGGCCACTGCATAAATTAGTTTGCTCTGGAGCCCTCCTTCCTGAGCTCAGACAAAAATGTGTGAGCCGGAGGCTAAAAAACTGTGAGCTAGCTCACACTGACTCAGCTCAGGGGGAACACTGCAAGAGACCTGGATTCAGATCCCAACTTAGCTGTGAAGCTCTCTAGGCACCCGTGGGCCTGTCCCCCTTTCTCTCTCCCTCAGCCTAACCTACCTCACAGGCCTG
The DNA here is from genome assembly GCA_029233225.1 of Lepidodactylus listeri. Lineage (NCBI taxonomy): Eukaryota > Metazoa > Chordata > Lepidosauria > Squamata > Gekkonidae > Lepidodactylus > Lepidodactylus listeri. Next base: position 27,314,242 of record JARCFY010000021.1, on the reverse strand, counting down.
TTATTAGGATAAAACGGAGAACAGAGGACCTTCCCTGAGTACCTTGGGCAGGGAAAGAATGTATGGGATGGATAGATTGTTGGAGAAAGATCCAGAAACCCTGGATTCAAAACACCACTTGAATCCAAGCTTTGCATAGTGTTGAGAATAAATGGTTATGACTTCCATTGTACTTTAGCTGCAAGAGGCAGCTGTGCGCCCCATTATAGGCATCAGGGATATGGGGAAGGGGGTGTCCCCCCACCCCATCCGCCGTGCCAGGGTCCTGATTGAAAATGCCCCTTCTGGCCTGCTTTAGGCCTCAACAGTGGCGAGGGCATAAGTACTTCAGTGTAGCTTCCTGTCTGTCTTTCCCTGCCAGACTTTAAAGCACTTTGGGGGAGGCATTTTCAATCCGTGATTAGAGCTCTGGGCCCTCAGCCATAAAGCTCTTTGGGTGACCTTGGGGAAATTCACATTCTCTCGGCTTAGCTCAGGGTGATTGTGAAAGTAAAACTACACACGCCGCCCTGAGCAACGTTTTAAAAAAATCTGCACAGCCAATCAAATCTCCAGCAGTCAATCAGAATTCTTGCTGGGCAAAAGTCCTACCTGGCCCCACCTACTTTCTAAACACACTTAGTGGGCATGGGGAAAGGGGTCAGCAAGTGCTGTGACATCACGGGCATCACACTGAGGACCCCGGTGCTCCAGTGTCAGTCTTGTGGGCAGATCACTTAACACCTATGCCCGCACCGGAGAACACAAACGCAACAGTGCATCTGATTTACACAATTTATTCCAATGATTTTGCGTGTGAGTCTATGCATGAGGGTTTAAAAAAAAAAGAAAGAAAGAAAAAGCTCTCAGGATGTTTGGCCTTCACAATACATGCAAGTCATGGCTTGCTGTGAAAAAATAACACACAGATGGGCAAAACAATTTCTGAAATTGCATATGCTAGAAGTCCGGGGGGGGGGGGGGGGGGGAGATTCCACAGGCCACGAGCAAAAGGAGCCAGATGGGCCAGGGAGCCACAAAGGGGGAGGGGATTCACCACCCCTTGACCCTTGACACAAAGCATGGCAGATTAATTTTGTCAAGCCTTCCGCTCTGGCTGTGGCACTGGATATCTGGGAATGGTCTGGGTTTTTGATGCTGTACATGAGGCTGATGTGATTCTCTAGCACAGACTGCCGAGGAAACGCCTGAATGTTGCCTGTGCAGTATCTTTGCGATAAAGCAAGATAAGATTAAGATTGCTCCTGTTCACAGTTTTGCTCTTCCTCTCAGGGTTGTTGTGAGGATAAAATGGAGGAGGGGGGATAATGTAAGCTGCTCTGGGGCCTTGCTGGGCAGAAAGGTGGGGTATAAACGAAGTAAACAAAATTAAAATCTGCAGACTGATACAGCGCACGAGAATGTATGAGAAAGGGCCAGAAAGCCAACAGTAGTCCCTCTGAAGAAAAATGTTGGATCATTCAATTTATGAAAAAGCTGAGGAGGAACACTGTCTATTAGGGACTGTATGGGTAGAGAGCATGCTTTGCCAGTTTGGTGTAGTGGTTAAGTGCATGGACTTTAATCTGGGAGAACCGGGTTTGATTCCCCACTCCTCCACATGCAGCTGCTGGCGTGACCTTGGGTGAGTCACAAGTTCTCTCAGAGCTGTTCTCTCAAGGGCAGTTCTCAAGAGAGTTCTCTCCGCCCCACCCACCTCACAGGGTGTCTGTTGTGGAGAGAGGAAGGGAAAGGAGATTGTAAGCCACTCTGAGACTCCTTTGGGTAGTGAAGGGCAGGATATAAATCCAGTCTCCTCTTCTTCCTTGTCCCTCCAAGTTCGTAGGGAGGAATTGTGGAGTGACTGACAGAATTGATAAAAAAACTGGGGGTTCTGTTTGATCCAGTTCTTTTGCTAGAAGGTGGATGCAATGACTGAAAGTGTGTTCTTCCCAGCTTCCATCTAGTGGGGAAATTTTCTGTTGTCATAGCCAACTGAGCTGCCATAATGACCTCGAGGCTAGATTACTACACCAGGCTCTGCACGGTGCTGCCCTTGAAGACCAGCTGGGAACTTCAGCGGGTCCTGACTGCGGCGACTTGACTGTTGGCTGGGGAGCCTGGCCACTCTGAGAATTTTTCACAGGTATCCTGCTTGTTCCTGGGCTCAGTTTGAGGTTGTGATTCTGCCTTTCAAGCCACTTGTGATCTGGAAGCCACACCGCTAAAAGATCACCTCTCCTTGTATGAAGGTGTGCGGCAGCTCCAGCATTCCCAATGTGAAGACCTCTGGTCTTCCTTTCGCTCCGTGCTCACCTGCAGAACTGCAGCTGTGCAGTCTCAGGCCTTCGCTACATTCAACCACCCCCAATTCTCTTGCATGCAAGACATCAACCCCCAGTGTCCTTCCAACAACCACGTAAGAACCGAGTTGTTCAGGAGGGCATCAGCGAGGGATTAATAGCAACAATAGCCCCTCTTTTGGTTGTTCGTTCATTCTTGGGTGTCTTGCTGTCCTTCCATTTTGTTGTGAGACAGTTTTCCTCCCTTGGGTGGGAGAAAGCAGGATAGAAAAAATGGCAGGTAGAGAAACAGGGAATCGCTCAGCAGGAAGCTCTGGGCAGCTGCGAAGAGACCTGTCAGAAGGGTCTAGTTCTGAGTGCCTTTTTATGACATTAGCGGTAGAGCTGAGCCCGTCTCAGCCTGGTCAGCAGCCGGGCACGAGATCTTTCCCTGAGCTGCTCTGATGTATTCTTCTTGCAGTTAAGAAACAAAAGGCTTCTTCACCGGGACAGTATGGAATTCCTTGTCGCAGATGACAGTCACGCACACGGGCGGCTTTGTAAGCCAGAGTAGACAAATCCATGGGAGCCGGTGGGTGTTTCTGTGGTTGCTAGTTGTTACAGAGACAGTGACTGCTATATTTGGGTCAGGTGTGAAGATCAGAGGACAGCGAGCACCTTTTGCTTTCCTGCTCAGTCGTGACCTTCTGGGAATTATTTCGCCGCTGTTAGAGACCAGGCGCTGTATGGAGCTTTACCTGCCATGGTAAAACATCAATTGATCTAGTGCATTTTTGTCCTGCCATGCATCGAACGAGCTCTGGGCAACATTCATGGTACTCCTTTCCCCATTTTGTCCTCTCAACAACCCTGTGGGGTAGTTAAGAGTGAGTGTGACCAGCCCATGAAATGCCAAAGGAGTAGGGATTTAAACCACTGATGTTTCCAGATCGTAGCCTGACACCCTAGCCACTGCACAGCACTGAGGCAAACATCCTTAATACAGCCACATTACATATCTATCCGTTACATTTTTGCCTAGAACAGAATAGGCCGATCCCGGAAGCTAAGCTGAGTTGGCCCTGGCTAGTATTTGGAGGGGAGACCTCCAAGGAATACCAGGGTCATGACGCAGAGGCAGGCAGTGGCAAACCACCTCTGAAATGTCTCTTACCTTCAAAACAAGTCTAGCTCGCCACTAGTGGTGCGTAACACTAAAAGAGCTAGTGCTTCTGGCTGCCAGACAGTCTTAGGATCTCCTGGCCATACGATAATTATTATTATTATTTATTGGGAGGATCTTCCATGCCCCCTTACCGCTGGCAATTGTGGTGCTGTCAAGAGGAAGGAGAGAAGGGATGCCTTCTGATATAAATTGGCAGAACTCTTTTTAAAAACAGTGTAGTGTAATGGTTAGAATGCTGGACTGAGATCTGGGAGACCCAGGTTTGAATCCCAACTCTGCCATGGAAGCAGGCTGGGTAACCCTGGGCCAATTGCATGTTCTCCCTCCCTCTCTCTCTGCCTAGCCTACCTCGCAGGGTAGTTGTTATGAGGATTAAATGGAGGAGGTGTGTCGTAGAGGGGGAGCAGGGTATAAATATCCAAGTAAACAAAACAGTTGCTAGTTCCGCAGCGCTGGCTGTTCCCTGCATTGCAGGAGACAAAACGAAGAATTTGCCCCGCTCCTTTTCTGCCCCGTCACGTTTGGCAGCTCCATGGAGGACAGAGTAGAGAGTGGACTTGGCCGGCTTGGTGCTCCTTGTATCGCTCAGAGCGAAAAGAGCTCCTTCCCACACGCCAGCCGCTTGCAACTCAGAGTAGTGTGAGGCAGAGAAGAACCATCACCTTTCCGTCAGCCAGCTGGGGATTGCTTTAATGTGTATCTTGGCAGGGGCTCTCCAGCGGCTCCATTTCAGCTGGGAAGAACTAGTGTACTCCTGGCATCAGCCTCTCCTCTCCCTTGGCTTGGGTCGCCCAGTTGCTGGAAGCATTGCAAAATGTACATATACGCACAGTGGCCACAAGGGCAAATGGGTGTAAGAATTGCCAAAAAAAACCCCAAGTCCATTAAAATATAACAAACATATTTATGTTTCTTGCATCTTTGTTTTTTCGCTCGTGTGCTCCGTCATTCAGAGTCTAACATAAGAACATAAGAGAAGCCAGTGTTGGATCAGGCCAGTGGCCCATCCAGTCCGACACTCTGTGTCACACAGTGGGCAAAAACACCAGGCGCCATCAGGAAGTCCAGCAGTGGGGCCAGGACACTAGAAGCCCTCCCACTGTCGCCCCCCCAAGCACCAAGAATACAGAGCATCCCTTGCCCCAGACCAAGAGTTCCTATTTATACCTTCTGGCTAATAGCCACTGATGGACCTCTGCTCTGTATGTTTATCCAATTCCCTCTTGAAGCGGTCCGTGTTTGTAGCCGCCACCACCTCCTGTGGCAGTGAATTCCATGTGTTAATCCCTCTTTGGGTGAAGAAGGACTTTCTTTTATCTGTTCTAACCCGACTGCTCAGCAATTGCATGGAGTGCCCACAAGTTCTTGTATTGTCTAGTGGGGGGGAGGGCAGAGACTTCATTTCTGAACTTCAGAGAAAGCTGAAATCCTCAGTAGAGGTTTGGCAGATGGATTCTCCTCTGTTAACAGTGGCAAAAAAGGCCGGAGAATCCTTTGGAAAGACTGATCGTGGCCCGTTACCCCTGTTGGGAAAAAATAGTTTTCATTCTGCTAGGAAGCATGGGTGTCTGACCATCCGCTGAAGTCCTAGAGTGTGGGAACCATTAATGTGGCAAGTGGGCATTTGCCTCCCTAGACTCTCTCAAGGTACTAGAATCCACCGCTGCCTAAACAGTAGAAAAGGTGGCTGATTGACATTCACGGACGCAGCACCTGACTGTGTATTTTGTTTCGTTTCAGCTTTCATCATGGGGGACATGAAAACCCCAGACTTCGACGACCTGCTGGCTGCTTTCGACATTCCCGATCCAACCAGCCTCGATGCCAAGGAAGCTATCCAGACGGCTGGTGAGGAGAACGAAAATCACCTGAAGCAGTCCGGAATCGGCATCGACGAAAACGCGTCCCTGTCTCACGCGGCGCCGGCTTCCGACGTGCCGGTGGTGAGCGTCATCGTGAAGAACACGTGTCGCCAGGAATCCTTCGAGGCGGAAAAGGAGGGTAACCATCTAGGCCCCGGCCTGCTACACAATGGATTCCGCGGGTCCGATCTGCCCCTGGAGACTCACGGTTACAGCAAGTTCGATTCTGCTTTCATCAACGGGGACAGCTTGAGAAGCTATCCCGAGAAGCTGGAACAGGCCAAGTCGGAGCCGCTGCCAACGTTCAGTCAGTTCAGCCCCATCTCCAGCCCTGAGCCGGAAGATGCACTCAAAGAGAACAGTATTGTAGATAAACCGAAACTCTCCCAGACTCCCTACTTCCAACCCCATCCGATGTATATTCCCTCCGGGTCGTCTGTGTTAGACCTCCTTAGTAGGACCCTACCAGAAACAGAGTTCAGTAGGTTTATTTCGACTGGGCCCTCGCTGCTAGATCTGCTTAGTAAAAAACTGCCGGAACCGGAACTGAGCATGTTCGATCAGTATTGTAAAAGGGATCCAAAGATGGAAGTGCATGGGCTGCAAGAATGTAGGGTGGACGCTGGCCGGAGGGAACGCGACAAGAGCCCAGAGAAACACGATGCGCCCGGCAAAGAGCCCCCAGACGCAAACAGCTTCCTCGGTGAAGGGTTGCCCCTTGGCAACTTCCATAGCAATAACCTGGCAGAGAGCAAAGGGCCTGCACCGGAGATAAACTTCTCATCCGCGGTCCCTCCTCGCCAGCGGATAAAGCCCACTCACTCCAAACTGTCGTCTTGCGTCGCCGCGCTCGTCGCCCTCCAGGCCAAAAAGGTTGCAGGCATCACAAAAGACGACCCGGCATCTCCGGCGAAAGAGCTGCCGGCCCCCTTCAAGGACGGCATTAAAGGAAGCCCCAAAATGCCCAAGTCGCCAAAGAGTCCAAAAAGCCCCCTGGAGATGGTGAGGAAGGCCAGCAAGCAGCCGGAGTCCCCCCGGAGCGTGTGCAGTGACAGCAGCGGCAAAGGGTCTCCTTCCGTGGCCAGCGGCTCTCCCCCCGCCATCCCTAAGGTCAGGATCAAGACGATTAAAACCTCCTCCGGGGAAATCAAACGGACAGTCACGAGGATCCTGCCAGAGGTGGATGAACTGGGCAAGTATCCCCCGGAATCGCCCGCAGAGAGCTCAGTGACGGAAGAGTTTGTGAAGTCTTTCCCTTCCCCAGAAGCCGGTGTGTCTGTGGAAGTGGAGCCGTGCAAGGGCTTTGTGAAAACGGCTCCCCAGGAGGCAGCCCTCGCAAGCCCCCAGGCAGACAACATCACCGCAGACATTCCCGTCAACAGCACCCCCAGTTTCTCTCTGCTGACAGACTACAGTCCAGTCAAAGGAGGTCTTGCGGGTCAGCCGTCAAACAAGAAGCAGCCGCAGGGCCCAGCAACGCAGCCCTGCAACCCCGCCAGCCTTCTCCCGAAGGCCGTGCACCTCGCCAATCTCAACCTGGTCCCTCACAGTGTGGCCGCGTCTGTGGCGGCGAAATCTTCTGTGCAGCGGCGCAGCCAGTCCCAGCTGACGCAGATGACGGTGCCGCTGGTGCACCAGGTGAAGAAAGCCGCCCCGCTGGTTGTCGAGGCATTCCACAAAGTGCTGCACGGCGCCAATCCTGTGCCGATCTACGCGCCCAACCTCAGCCCTCCCCTCGACAGCAGTATTCAGTTGCCTGTCTCCGGGTATTGTTGCCTGGAATGCGGGGACTCGTTTGCCTTAGAGAAGAGCCTCACGCAGCATTACAGCCGGAGGAGCGTCCACATCGAGGTCCTATGCACCCAGTGTTCGGCCACGCTGCTCTTCTTCAACAAGTGCAGCTTGCTCAAGCACGCGCGGGATCACAAGAGCAAAGGCTTCATCATGCAGTGTTCGCAGCTCTCCATGAAGCCCATCTCTGCCGACCAAATGTTTTCGCCTTCCCCAACGAGCTCGTCCGCATCTTCGGCGCCACAGGCCTCACGGCTGCCCTCCCTCCCGCAAAAGCCCCGCTCTGCCTCGGGGAGTGCAGGGATGGGGAGCTCCCCCAACCCTCAGCCCCCGCCGGCTCTGCCTCTGTACACAGACCCGTTGAGACTGATCCGCCACGGATTAAAGTGTTTTGAATGTAATAAGCAGGCGCTGGACTACGTCGCCCTGGCCGCGCATTACCAGAGGACCTCGGACGACAACGAGGGGCTGGTAAGTTGCTCTCGAAAGGTCCGAGCGGCCTTCTGTTGGGTCTGTGTTAAAACCAAAGAGCCGCCAGAGTACGGTAAGCTGAGCGCAAGATGTGCATTGCTGAATCATTCCGTGCCCTTAGACTCGATAGCAGGGGTCCCCCAACCCTTTTGAGCCTGTTGGGCACCTTTGGAATTCTGACACTGTGTAGTGGGTGGGATGGCCGCCACGGGAGGTGGAGCCAGCTTCCAGATGGTTGCCCCATCTTATCTTCCGTCACACAGTGAAGACCCTTGTGCTGTGGTGGCAGCTGCTGCCAGAGCGACATGCTAAAAAACTGCATCGCTTCGAGCGGTCAGGGACCAACGTATCTACGGGACCATCTCCAGTGGTGTGTCCCCAGGAGGGTGTTGCACTCTCTGGATAGTAATCTGCTGGTGGTCCCTGGCTCCAAAGATATGTGGCTGTCCTGGGCCAGGGCCTTTTTGGTCCTGGCCCCAACCTGGTGGAACTCTCTGCCGAACACCCATCAGGGCCCTGCGGGATCTCATGCAATTCTGCAGGGCCTGTAAGGCAGGTTTTTGGTTGAGGGCAGTAACAGTTTTCATTCCGGCTGGCACCCTCTTTTGCTCTCCATACTGCCCTGTTCCTCTTCCCACCCCCCCATGAAGTAGTTGGCAGTCTGAATTTGGGAAGTAACTATGAAATTCGCCATCAGTTTCCTTTAGATTTGTTGTACTAGTATAATTTTATATTTTATCCTGTGTTCCGATGTTTTTATTATGGTTGTACGTCTCCCAGAACCCTGCAGTAGCAGGGATGGGGCGATTCATAAGTTTAATTAATAATAATAATAAATAATCACCAGTGGCCAATCGAAAGACTCACTGGCGAAAGCACTACTTGGACCCGCCCACATTCTAAAAGCAGTTGGCAGGTGCCAGAAAAGGTCCTGGCGGGCGCCTGTAGGCACCACATTGGCGACCCCTGATCTATATGCTGTGTAAAATTTAAGACCACATAACGGAAAAGAGCACAGAGAGGGTTTAATGTGAAATGTAACTGTGGTTCTGAGCTGTTTGGTGCCCTGAAATGTACAGTCAAAACTGTACTGGTGCTTTAGTTCCAGTCACTGGGGTGGTGGATGAGTGATTAAGGCATCCTTCCTGATAACAGGCCTGTTTGTACACCTTCAGGTTTGTTTTTTAACTTAGCCCCTTGCCCCTCTTCTAGCCAGTGTTCAGTCAAAAATATTGAACGGTCTTGGGTTTCTCGGCTCAGTCCCATGTACAGACTGTCGCTTGCAGTGTACCTTCTAAGCTGAGTTAGGATGAGCTAGCTCACAGTTTTTTAGCCTCCGGCTCACACATTTTTGTCTCAGCTCAGGAAAAAGGGCTCCAGAGCAAACGAATTTATGCAGCAGCCCAATCGCTCGCTCACAACTTGAATGCCAAATGCTCACAAAGTGGAATTTTTGCTCACAAGACTCCACCGCTTATAGGGAGCATTGCGTTACAGGAAGCAAGACTTCAGTCTACAATAATGGGTTTGCATAAGAGGGGCGAAGAGCCATGCACAGGCTCAATACCTTCCCCGGAAGTATTTGCCCTGTCACTGAAGAAGGCTGTGCCCAAACATCCAGATTGAATACTGTTAAATAAAAGTGTGCCTGGATCCGGTCTGTGCAGTATTTAATCTTGGCTTTGGGTCCCGGTTAGCAGAAAGAGGACTAGGTTCAGTTAATCCAGGCCCCTGTAGTCATATGTCACAGGTAACTGGACAGATCCAGGTGGGCGGCCATGTTGGTCTGAAGCCACAGAACAAAGTTTGGGTCGAGTGGCCCCTTTAAGACCAACACAGTTTCATTCTGGGCATCAGCTTTCGTGTGCGTGCACACTTCTTCAGATACGGGTAACTGGAGTTAGTCTGAAACAAATTTATGTCACGTGTACAAGTTGGGTTATTTCACCGCTGTTCCTTTTGGATGTCTGCTGCTAAAACATACAAGAGGCCTTCAGTTTTGACTTGTTTTCTGTACGTTTGCTTTCCTTCCTAGAGAATACTGCTGCTTGGGTGCGTTAAGTGCTGTCAAGTCACTTCTGACCCATGACAACCCTGTGAATGAATGACCTCCAAAGCGTCCTCTCATTCACAGCCTTGCTCAGGTCTTGCAAACAGAGGGCCCCGGCTCCCTTGGTGGATGAGCCAGTCTATCTCCTGTTGGGTCTTCTGCTTTTCCTGCTGCCTTCCACTTTTCCTAGCACTGTTGTCTTGTCCAGTGACTTTTGTCTTTTCATCATGTGACCGAAGCACCTGCCTCCCTATAAAAAAGGAGCGCTGTTGCTGGATCAAAGAATTTGTAATCTTGTGAGGTTCAGTTGATTAATCAAGTAAAATCTAGACCGATTTTTATCTGAATAAAATCAGACTTCTGAAGAAGACTTTACTTTCTTTGTTTGGAGAGGATGCATCACAGCAGGGACGCTCGGAAGAGGCATTCCCTCCTTTGTAGTGGAGAAGGGGGAATGCACTGCCTCAGGAAGTGGCGGCGGCTACCAGCATATGTACCTTCAAGAGGGGATTAAAGAAGCATGTGGAGTAGAAGTCCATCAGTGGCTGTTAGCCACAAGATATAGATGGAGCATTGTCTGGGGCAGTGATGCTTTGTATTCTTGGTGCTTAGGGGGGAACCTGGGGGGGGGCTGCTTCTGGAGTTCTGGCCCCGCTGGTGGACCTCCTGATGGCACCCAGGTTTTGGCCACTGTGCAACACAGGGTGTCGGACTGTATGGGCCACTGGCCTGATCGAACGGCTTCTCTGATATTCTTGTGTTCTAATGCCTCTTCTAAGAAGATGTCCATCTCTGACATTTTTTTTGCGAAGGCTTTTATTTTAAATGATTTAAAAGAACCTGCTGCCTGATTAGTCAGTGGCAACTTTCAATCAGTTGAGATGCTTTCAGTCAGCTGATCTAACTTGATTATTCCACTAAGCACTGAAGCCCCAACAAAATGAGTTAACAAAACACTACCGCTCAGACAACCCAGTTTTTAAAAAGCCCTAACGCTAAGTTCGACTGCCACTCCTCCACACACTTACTTGAAGGCAAGTTCTACTGAAATCTGTGCGGCTTACCTCCCAGTAAAAGTGGGATAGCCCAGGCAAGCCCATTCTCGTCAGATCTTGGAAGCTAAGCAGGGCTGACCCTGGCAATTACTTGGAAGGGAGACCTCCAAGGAATACCAGGGCTGGGATGCAGAGGCAGGCAATCAGGCCACCTCTCTGGAAAACATCCTAGTCCCGCTACAGGTCGCCAGAAGTCACCGTGACTTCCAGCTCGCAAGCACACACACACACACAAATACCAAAACAAAAAGAAAAAGTGGTCAGGGTGAAGGTCACATTAACTTCATGCAGCCTTTCGCAAGCATGCGTTTAAACTCACCACAACTCCGCCACAGCTGAGAGGCTGGTCTTCAGGCTCTTTCCTGGCTCTCCTCCCCTAATTTTCCTCCCCGTCCTGTTATGTTTTGTTTTTGCTTGCCTTGGCTGTCTTCAGTTGATCTTGTAGCTGTGTCGAAATCCACAAAGGAACCTTTGTCTCAACAAAGGGATCATTCACAGCCACTGCTTCTGATTGGTCGCTGGCACAGGACTTCTTCGGCAGCGATCTTTCTGCCAACTTGCTGCATTTCTTCTGTGGCAGTTTCACTTGGTAATCTAGCTCAGAAGTGATGGCTGGGGAAGTTCGCGTAGGGTACTCTAAACGGAGATTCTTGCTTGTTTTGTTTTCAGGCAAAATTTTGGAGTCCTTGCAGATTAGGGAGGACAGAATTTTTCGGAACAGAACAAAACGAAAGACTAACAGCACCCTCCTAAGCGAGCAGTCCCAGAGGGCAGCCGTGTCGGCGTGCATCAGAAGAGCTCAATGCCAGTCCATTTTCAGCTTTGTTGTTCAGTCGCACAGTCGAGTCCGACTCTTTGCAACCCCATGAACCACATTACGCCAGGCCCTCCGCTGTCCCCCGGAGTCTGCTCAACCTCATGCCCGTTGCATCGATAACACTGTCTAGCCATCTCCTCCTTTGCCGTCCCCTTCTTCTTTGACCTTCAGTCTTTCCCAGCATCAGGGTCTTCTCCAGGGAGTGCTCCCTTCTCATTTGGTGGCCAGAGTATTTGAGCTTCAGCTTCAAGATCTGGCCTTCCAGGGAAGAGGCAGGGTTGATTTTCTTTAGGATTGACTGATTTGATCTCCTTGCGGACTCTCAAGAGTCTTCTCCAGCACCATAATTTGAAAGTATTTATTCTTCGGCGCACAGCAAAGTATTCTGGTTACAAGGTTTTGAGAGTCAAAGGGAGTTTTGGCTGTACCCTGAAAATCTTGTTGGTCCCTAAGGGTGAAACTCTGGTTAGGGTGGCTCTGGAAAGCTGACAAAATTTCATCAAGCTGTTTCAGTTCAGCTGAGGGGGGAGAGGGGCCTTCGGATATCAAATAAGCTGTTTTTTACTCTTGCAAATGAGTTGGTTGGCAGCAAATTGTGGCTTCTGGCTGCCGCTGCCTTCCTTGCACAATTCACAAGCCGCAAAAGGGCCAGGAAATCTTAGTTCGACAGCTGGCTGCTTCAGGGCCATAGGGAGACCGTTGATTCCACAGCACAAATGCCATATTCCGACTATAGTTGGGTGCACAGCCAGTGGCTTTTGCCCAACTGGTGCGGGTCAGGCGAAAAGTCTGGGCAGAATGGGAATGGGCAGAATTCTCTTGACTGCTTGTGTGGAAAGCTTACTGAGTGGGAATTTGGTTGCTTTCCCAGTTGAGAAAAAGTGTAGTTGGCATTAGCCGTGGCTGAAGGAGAGGCTGACACAAGTGTGCTAAAAAGCCTGGGAAATTTGCAGGTGGGGGGGAGAGTGGGGATGTTTATTTTTTAATTTTTAGTCATGTGGACTCCATCTTTCTACCCAGTGGAGACCCGAAGCGGCTTACATCGTTCTCCTCTCCTCCGTTTTGTCCTCACAACAACCCTGTGAGGTTGGCTAGGCTGACAGTGTGACTGGCCCAAGGTCACCCAGTGAGCTTCTGTGGCACGAGTGGGGATTCGAACCCGGGTCTCCCAGATACTAGTCCAACGCTCTCTTAACCACTACCCCCCACTTTTGTGCGAGCTCACAGCATGACTAGTCACGTGGGGCGGGGTCAAATCTTACCCTTACCTTGCCGCTCCAGTGAGCAAAATTTATTTATTAAAATATTCTTGCCCCCCTTTTCCTTTTAACTCCATTTTGAAGCCTTTGTCCTCCAACCTAAGGAGACTTCCCTCCAAATTAAGTGGCTCTTTCACTGGGGAAGAGCCGCTTAAGCTGGATGAAAGCTCCTTACGCTAGAAGAAGACTACTCGGAGGGTGGTTGGATCCACCCTATTGCGTGCAAAGGAAAGGAAATGGAGCATGAGGCTTGTGCCCCAGCAGATTTAGATGAACCATTGTTTCTGAATGTCATGAAGGGGGGTGCCATTCAATTTCTGCAAAAAATTCCCGATCGGGTTCTTAAATTCTTGTCTGGCAAGAAATGTTATTTAGCGATTTATTGATTAAAACGTTTCTATCCCACCTTTCCTTGAGGTTCAAGGCGGCATACAATAACAGTGGAAAACATTGTCAGTTAAAGCCCAAGATAAAATGGTAAATCCCAAATCTCTCCCCCCTTCAAAGACACCTGCCATGCAGACCCCCTCCAAAGCCCCGGTGAACAGGCAGGCCTTGCAGCGCCTCCTGAAGATCTCCAGGGAGGGGGGTCCCCCTCAGCTCTTCCGGGAGGCCGTTCCACAGAGCTGGAGCCGCAACGGAAAAGGCCCAGGCTTTGGCTGATTCCATACAGGCCGCTCGGAGCAGTGGGATAGAATCATAAAGTTGGAAGGGAACCCCTAGGGGTCATCTAGTCCAACCCCCAGCAGAATGCAGGAAATTCACAAATACCTCCCCCCCCCCAACACTCCCAGTGACCCCTGCTGCATGCCATAGCATCATAAAATCATAGCCGACAGGTGGCTACTTGACAACCATCGTTGGCGCACAGGACCGTATGGAAGGAGACAGTCCTTGGGATAATAAAAGTAATGCTACTGCTAATATTTTTTACCGGTTTCCAGTTCGGTTTTCTTTTCCTCCCCTCTTTGTGGGCTTTTAAAGATGTTTCTAGGGTCAACTGGGGCCTAAGAGGAGTTCCCAGAATATGCCAGGCCAGCATATAACTCATTTATATAATCCCGTGCGAGAGTCATCTGTGACTTTTTTCACAACCGCCCCCCCCCCCTTGAGTGCAGAAAAATGCCATGCTTGCAGTGATGGTAGTGTTAGTCAGCCACAGAAGTTGCCCCGCCTGCAGGAGGCGAGCCCTTACTTGAGTGACTCATAGCATGCGATGAAATCGGCAGCCGGAGTGTTACCTGGTGTAGGCAGGAACAGTGTGACTTCCAGGGCTAGCTGAGTTTTGCATTTCCAACTTTACTGTATTCTTTCCGATTGAGGGGGGAGCGTGTCTTCAATGATTTTTCCACCAGCAAACTTTTTTTTTTGGGGGGGGGGGGGGGGGATGCTGGAGTCCCAGACGGGAGTCCCGTCCCGCGCTCCTCAGATAGCCTTCCTGAGCTGTTGGGCTTGGCAGCTCTTCCCGGCTTCACTTTCAGTCTTGCCGCGGGAGTTAAGCTAGCACAGACACTGAGCTAATCTCTCCTAAATTCCTGTCTGATGCAGGTCGCGCGGATTCCCGCAGCGTGGGATGTTAGTAACATTATCAGTGACCAGAAGTGCCAGGAATCGAGAGGCTTTGCAGAAACGGTCCGTTTTCATTGGGGATGGTTCTCTAAGCCAATGTTAAAAAAGCATTCTGGAACAAAAAAGACCGGGACCGTGGGGCGTCTGGGCAGCACGAGTATTTTGTGCCCTTTTTCCGCAGACCCTGTTAACAACCCGAAATCTTTCCCACCATACGCTTTTCCTACATTGGATCTTGAAGGCATGAGTATTTTCTGTTTTGAGAACAGTGATTGCTCGGAGAACTCAGTACAGATACTGGTTTATGACCGTACAATTTTTTTTAAAAATTACATTCAATAAGCAAGGTTAACTCAAATAACTGCATGCAAATCAGCCACGTTTTCCTGGTATTTTGCCGTATTCTCCAGGAAGTTACAACATAACCGCAGTTTCTAATCACATGTAAACGTATATCAAGTATTCTATGCCGCCCGCTGTGCCACTGTTGCTGCAGATGACTCTTGGCAGGCGTTTGCTCAGGCAGCGTTAAGGAGACGGGCTATCGGCTAGATGGAAGAGTGCGCTTGGGGAAGGGGAGCCGCTATTTTAGAAATCTGCTTTGTCGCCAACGTGCACGTGTTAGTTTTATTATTTTCTTCACAAAAGCTACCAAGTCAGGAGGTGGTGTTTCTGTCTCCACACGCTCGATAGAAACCTAGCAGCTTTCGTTTAGGAACAGGGAGGATTTGGAGGAAAAGAGGAAATAAAGATGCCCCCCCCCCCGTGTCCTGGCCAAGAGTCCTCTCCGGTACTGCACTGCTCAATGGGAGAGGGGTTTTGTTCAGTTGTCAGTCTCTAGGGACCCACCGGAGCCTGGATCCCTCAAGTCATACACCAGTTCTTCAACAGATTAAGCAGAGGTGTTCATGCAGGGCCAGTTCCAGATTGGGGGGGAGGACGACGGGACCTGGGCAGACAGAGGCCAAAGGCCTTAATGCCTTTGTGGCTCGGCCAGCATGGTGTAATGATCAGGAGCGGCAGAGTCTAATCTGGAGAACTGGGTTTGATTCCACGCACCTCCACACAAAGCCTGCTGGGTGACCTTGGGCCACTCACTGTTCTGTCAGAACTCTCTCAGCCCCACCTGCCTCACGAGGTGCCTGCTGTGGGGAGGGAAAGGGAAGGAGATTGTAAGCCACTCTGAGACACCTTAAGGAAGAGAAAAGCAGATATAAAAACCAACTCTTTTCCTTCTTCATCATCATCTTCTTCCACCCCTGTGCGTGCATGCACCCCACTCACCTAGGCACCCTTCTCCCCCTTGCAAGCCCTCCCGCCGCCCATGCTCAGTTGCCTTCGCCATCTGCACACCCTTTCTTGCTCCGGCAAGATTGGGATGTGCATTATTGCAGAGTGTCTATGACAAGAATGTGTAGGGACAATGGAGGCTGGCACTACACATTTGATGATAGAACCAGGGGGTTAAGAGCTCAGTCCGCTGTTAAGAGCTCAGTCCGAGTCCAGTAGCACCTCAGCGACAAACAAGACTTTCGGGGTCTAAGCTTCCGAGAACCAAAGCTCCCTTTGTTAGATACATGTAGGAATGGAGGTCCCAGAGTCCTTATATCCCAGTCTGAAGATGGGAGGGGTATTGCAGAGAAGGGAGTCGGGAGGCAAAGGTACAGTGCAAAATGGAGTCAACTTGATTAGAGTGGGATATAAGGACTCGGGGATCTCTGTTCCTACTTGCATGTGGTGAAGGGAGTGCTGACTCTGAAACTCTTGTTGGTCTCGAAGGTGCTAAGGAGTCATATCTTGCTCTTCTACTGCAGACCAACACAGCTACCCTCTGAAATTTGCTGTTCTATGGTGTGAGATTTGGATGGATGGATGGATGGATGTAAGACGATAGATATATGTAGAACCCTGACCTGGATAGCCCAGGCTAGCCCAGTCTCATCAGAACTCGGAAGCTAAACAGGGTCAGCCCAGGCTAGTAATTGAATGGGAGACCACTGAGGAATACCAGGGTCGTGACACAGAGGCAGGCAATGGCAAACCACCGCCAAACGCCTCTTGCTTTGAAAACCCTACAGGATCACAGAGAATCAGCTGCAACTTGATGGCACTTTCCAACACCACATATATGTAAATATATTTAACTTAGTCCATTTGGATGAGTAAATATATAGGAAAATTAGCAAAGATGTGACGAGGCAGGAGGAGGAATTCAGAAAGACGCGCATCTCTGAGGCTAAGATAGAGCCACGGAGTGTAAAGATGTTCAGTGGAACCTTGGTGAGTTGATCTGAGTTAACTTTTACGTTTTTTTAAAAACAATTAGGACCCTCACGGGCCACTGAAATGTTTTAAATCTCTACAGCGTGACAGGCACCTTGCTAGCTCAGGGCCACCTGATCTTTGGTCTTTGTCCAAATTCCAGCCACCCACATCCGCTCGTACACTGCAGAATGGTTTGCTGGTAGACTGCCGTTTTCTTTCCGCTCGCCCCGCCATAGAGCAAGCCAGACGCTGGCCTAGAGGCTCAAGCCCAGCAAGCGTTAACAGTGGCCAGTGAATGCAGCTTGGAATCTGTCTTGTGGCACGTAGATGGTCAGTCCTCCACTCTCCTCTTTAATAGCCCTTTGTCCGGAGGGCTGGCCTCACAGCCAACTGCCCCGCCTTCTCTTCCTGCAGGCCCTGACAGGACATGTCCATCGTCCTTTGCCTTCATGTGGCCTCCCTAATTAGAGGTTCACGTGCCGCTTCGACAGCTTCAGGTGGGGTTGCGCCTGGGGCTTTCCAGGGCTGGGACACTTGGCTAGGGAAGCCTCCATTTTTGACCTTGCAGAGATGATGGGCTTCGGATTTAGCCCTGGAGGACCTCCTCCGGCGGCTGTAGCTAACTTGTTTACGCATAGTTAACATAACTCCTTTCGTACATCAAGGATACCGGGTTTATTGCATGCTACCGCTGCAGCACGCCCTGACCTGGATCTCCTCAGATCTTGGAAGCTAAGCAGGGTCGGCCTTGGTCAGTACTTGGATGGGAGACCACCAAGGAAGTCCAGGGTCACAACGTGGAGGCCAGCAACGGCAAACCACCTCTGAACCTCTCTTGCTTTGAAAACCCTGTGGGGCCGCCATAAGTCAGCTGAGACTTGACGGCATTTTCCAACCACCACTGCTGCGATGTTATTACTGGCAAACAGAGAGGTAAAATGTGGAATGGCTGGGGGGAGGGGGGTTGGGAAGGGAGAGCTGGGATTTGTAACGCTTTACATTTTCTCAGTGTTGAGTCTCTGCCGAAGGAGGGATATTGGGGAGGGACTAATGCGGGGGATACAGGAGAGTGTAACCAGAGGTGTGAAATTTCTGAGAATTTTGAAGCTCAGGAAAAAAAAACCAATTTTTTTCCCGGGAAAAAAACAAAAAATTGAAGGAAAAAAATGCTACTTTAGCACTTTTTTCTTCTCCGGATTGAAAGTCATTCTGTTACTTTAGGAACATAAAATAGGACTATGGACAATTTTACTTGGCAAGAAGTGATCACAGCTAGCATACTAAAAATATAGTGTATCCAAACAATTATTACAAACAGAATTTACTTTTTTAATAATACTTATTTGTAATTGTAACAAATGGAGCGACAGTCCCCTGAATGGTTTACTAGTTTATGTGGAGCAGATTAAAAAAAACCTCCACAAAACAATTTTTAAAAATCCAGAAGTGACAGTTATTCCATATTTCCTCTCCACAGCATTGGAGAGTTCAGTTTGTAATCTAGGACTTGCCTCTCCTCAGTGCACAGAAATTAGATTCATCTGATACCATACATACGTTTTAGAAATGATTTAGAAAATATTCGAACACCTTGTCTTAAGATATTTTATTCATCATGTTAAAATACAGTTTTCCATAATCAATTTTTTTTCTTTTTTCAATTTTTCAAATTTTTCCGGGAAAAAATAAGGCTTTGGGGAAAAAACGGTTGCCCCCCTTAAAAAAAATTTTCCCCAGTTTTTTTCCCCGGCCTTCACATCTCTAGGCATAACCCTAGCAAAAAGTACGGAAAAGCCAGAGGCTGTGGGTGTTTAAGAGAGGGGGGTTCTTTCCCTACCACAGGTGGGAAGGAGGCACAGAAGACCTTGTGAGGTAAAAAGGCCAACTGCGGCCTCTCTCTTTTCTTCCCCCGCAGACCTGTCAAGTGTGCCTGATGTTGTTGCCCAACAAATGCAGTTATTGTGCCCATCAAAGAATCCACGCTCACAAATCTCCTTACTGCTGCCCGGAGTGCGGCGCCATTTGCCGGTCAGCTTACTTCCAGACCCACGTCAAGGAGAACTGCCTGCATTACTCGCGCAAAGTTGGCTACAGGTTTGTTCTTTGGTGTAGTGGTGAAGCCA
Organism: Lepidodactylus listeri; assembly: GCA_029233225.1. Lineage (NCBI taxonomy): Eukaryota > Metazoa > Chordata > Lepidosauria > Squamata > Gekkonidae > Lepidodactylus > Lepidodactylus listeri. The sequence goes on along the minus strand of JARCFY010000021.1, from coordinate 27,295,533 downwards.
CCAAGCCAGTTTGGTGCAGTGGTTAAGTGCGCGGACTCTGATCTGGGAGAACCGGGTTTGATTCCCCACTCCTCCTCTCGCAGCTGCTGGATGACCTTGGGGCAAACCGTAGTTCTGGCACAGCAGTTCTTAAAAAAAGAGCAGTTTCTGTCAGAGCTCTCTCAGCCCCACCTCCCTCCCAGGGTGTCTGTTGTGGGGAGGGGAAGGGAAAGGAGATTGTAAGCTGCTCTGAAACTCCTTCAGATAGTGAAGGGAAGGGTATAAATCCAGTCTCTTCTCTTCTTCTTAAACCCACCCACCTATTTTTGTAAGCGTTTAAAGGAGCTGGAGGCAGTCTGAGAGGCGATTGGGGCAGGGGCAGTGTTCCATCCAAACGGAGTTTAGTGTGAGCTAGCTCACAGTTTTTTAGCCTCCAGCTCAGCTCAGGAAGGATGGCTCCAGAGCAAACTTGATTTATGCAGCAGCCAAATCGCTCACGCACAACTTTCATGCCCAGTAACTCACAAAGTAGAAGTTTTGCTCACAAGACTCCACAGCTTAGAAGGGAGCACTGGGGAGGGGGCTTCACGACAGTCTTTGGAAGCCGTTCTTAGTATTCAGCTATTTCAGGCACTTAAAGCCCTGTACAGGAGTCTAGAAAAGGCAGCCCTTAAAGCGACATGCAGAAATCCATAATACCACAGTCAAAAGCAAGGGTCCCCGATGAGGTGCCCATGGGAGCCACGGTGACCACTGACACCTTTCCTGCTATGCACCAAGTGTTAAATAGTAGACGAGGCCTTTGCCCAGTAGGGCTTCTCATACGCGGTGTGCATGCAAGAAAAGGTCTTAAAAGGCATTGTGTTCAATGGAGCATCTGCCTGAAACTTACATAACCTCGATCCCGGACATTTTGTGCTTGGCTCCTCCTCTCACGAGAGCCATTTTTTGGTTTTGCCCACCAGCCTGTGGCAGAATTCAAAAGGTGCCCACAGCTGGAAAAGGTTGGGGACCCCGATCAAAAAGACAAAATTAAAAATATAGACCACGCGTCCTAAACGCCAGCACGAGTAGCAATATCAGCTGTACCTCACAGGAACGGCAGCACGACGTTTCTTTGAAAAACAGCACATCTACCACAGGGTAGTCAACGCGGTAAAAGCAACTGGGCCCTCAAGCTCTCAGCCACTGAATAAACCGATAGCCTTTACACAAGTCAGCGAGAGCGAGTTAATGAATCCCTGGTCCATTGGTTATTCCAGGCGATAATTCGTAGTGCCATTCGTAGATATTTCGTAGATAATTCGTAGATAATTCGTAGCCAGTATTACTGGCTGGAGTGTTGTGGGTTTGGTTTTTGGTTTTTTTCCCTTGAAGTCTAGATTTGCCACTGCTTCCCCCAAAGTGCAAAAGCTGCTAAAACAATTTTAGATGAGTGTGTTAAAAAGATATATATATATATACACACACAGCCTGCGTTCCAGTAGAAGGGGAACATTGAGCATAATTACAGCCCCGGGCTCTTGCTTTCGCAGACCGGCATAACATGTGCTCTTGTAAAAAGAAAAATTATGCATGATTTCTGTGTGAGCAGAGGTAAATTGGGAGAACAGTTACCATCTGGCACAGATCACCTGGAGTAATTGGGGGGGGGGGGGGGGAATGGCAGAGTGTAAAATTAGACATACCTTGCCCATAGGGGGATTGACTTGTAATTTCAGGTAGGTAGCCAGAGGTTTGGAGAACCACCTGTGAGGGCCTAGTTTTTCTTAAGAAAGCGTCAACCCAGTGTGCTGCAGCAGTGAAAAAGGCAAACTCTGTGTTAGGGATTATTAGGGAAGGCATTCAACATGAAACAGTCGATACTACGATGCCCCTATGCAAACCCTATGTGGTTTGGCCTCATTTGGAATATTGTGTACAGCTCTGGTCACCATATCTCAAAAAGGACATCACAGAGCTGGAGGCAGTATAGAGGCGGGCAAGTGAGACGATGAGGGGGTCGGAGCACCTTCCCTAGGAGGAAAGGCTGAAGAGCCTGGGACTTTTCAGTTTCAAAAAGAGACGACCCCGGGGGGGGGGGGGGGGCTTTAACAGAGGTTTATAAAATCACACATGGGGCGGACAGAGTGGACAAAGAAAAACTTTTCTCCCTCTCCCAAACTGCTAGAATCTGAGGGCACCCTATGAAGGCGATGGGCAGTAGATTCAGGACGGACAAAAGGAAGTTCTTCTTTACACAGAGAGTGCTTAAAATGCGGAATTCGCTGGCAGTGGAAGTAATGATGGTCACAGGAATAAACAGTTTTAGAAGGAGATTAGATGGGTTCATGGAGGAGAAATCTATCAATGGCTACTAGCCGTGGTGACTGAGGGGAACCTCCACATTCAGAGGCACTTCATCTCTGAATCCCAGAGCCAGGAGGCAACATCCAGGGCAGGCCTCAGGCCTCAAGGGGTGCATGTCAGGAAACATCACTGGCCACGCTCACAAGCATCCCTCTCTCTTTCCAGGTGCACTCACTGCGGGGTCGTCTTCATGTCGCAAGCGATGCTGAAAGTGCACATTCACGAGAAGCACTGTGAAGTCTTCCACAAGTGTTCGTTCTGCCCGATGGCCTTCAAATCTGCAGACAGCACCACCGCCCACATCACAAGTCAGCACCCCGCGGAACCTCACAAGACATCTCAGTAAGTGCGTTGCCTCCCCCCCCCCCCATAGCTCTGGACCTGCCCTCGCTTGCGCGGCATGGTGTGCCTTCGGGTGTCCAACGAAGCTGATGGGCAGTAGGTTCAGGACAGACAAAGGGAACTACTGCTGTACACAGAGAGTGATTAAAATGTGGGATTTGCTGCCAGAGGGCGTAGGGATGGCCACAGGGATAAATAGATTTCAAAGGGGATTAGATAGATTCATGGAGGATAAGCCTATCAATGGCTACTAGCCCTGGTGACTGAGGGGAACCTCCACATTCAGAGGCACGAAGCCTCGGAATCCCAGAGCCAGAAGACACTATTGGGGAAGGCCTTGGCCTCTATGCCCTGTTGCTCTCAAACCCAGTTCTCCCAGATTAGAGTCCGTGCTCCTAACCCTCTCTGGGGGAAAGGCAGTTTGATGTAGTGGTTAAGAGCGGTGGACTCTGAGCTGGAGAACCGGGTTCGATTCCCCACTCCACATGAAGCCAGCTGGGTGACCTTGGGTCAGTCACAGCTCTTTCAGAGCTCTCTCAGCCCCTAAAAACAAGTCTCGCTCACCACTTAGAGAGCGCAACACTAAGAGCCAGAACTTGTGGCTGCCAGACAATCTTCAGATCTCCTGACTGTTCTAGACACAATGCCATCCAATAATTATTTATTGTTACTGAAATAGGACCTCTGGGCTCAGAGGCAGGAAGACCTCTTGTCACATGGTGGGGAGCAGTCAGCAGGGGAGGGCAGTTGTCCCTCCCCCCCGGCCCTGCTCATGAGCCGGCCTCCAGCATTTAAGTGGCCAGTGTTAAGATGTCGAACTAGAAAGACCGCAGGTCTGATCCAGCACGACTGCTCTTGAGCTTCCAGATAACTGGTCTTGTGGTGATGGGGGAAAAAATTCTACTTTCAGAAAAGTCTCCGAAACGGGGAATTCCCTTTCACCTCTCTCCGGTGACTGACCGTTTTGAGTTTTTTTATCCTGTCCTTCCAGGGTGATCTACAAATGTTCCTGTGAGACGGTCTTCAACAAGAAGCGGCTCCTGCAGGAGCATTTCCAGCAGAACGCCAACCGGCTGACGGTGGGGGTCTTCAAGTGTCCGCAGTGCCAGCTGGTGTACATGCAGAAACTGCAGCTGATGCAGCACGTCAAGGTTGGTGGCTGAAGAGGGCTCGGTGCCCGCACACAACACCCTCCCCCGCCCCCCCTGGCCCTTTCCCTGCCCTGACCTGGATGGCCCAGGCTAGCCCGATCTCATCAGATCTCAGAAGCTAAGCAGGGTCGGCTCCAGGGAATACCAGGGTCATGACACAGAGGCAGGCAATGGCGAAACACCTCTGGACGTCTCTTGCTTTGAAAACCCTGTGGGTTCGCCATAAGTCAGCTGAGACTTGATGACACTTTCCACCACCACCACATCAGACCTTTGGGGCTGGCAAGGAGGGGGGAGAACTTGTGGGGGGGGGGACTCACAGGGCTCATTTCGTAGCAGGAGCTCCTCTGCATATTAGGCCACACACCCCTGATGTAGCCAATCCTCCAAGAGCTTACAGTAGCCCCTGTAAGAAGAGCTCTGTAGGCTCTTGGAGGATTGGCTACATTAGGGGGTGTGGCCTAATATGCAAAGGAGCTCCTGCTACGAAATGAGCCCTGGAAACGCATATTCCAAGTCACTGACTAGTGAACGTGCATGAACACATGAAGCTGCCTTGTACTGAATTGGGGTCAGTGTTGGTCCATCAAGGTCAGTCCAGTCCAGTCAAACTGACAGTGACTCTCCAGAGTCTCAAGCAAAGGTCTTTCCCATCACCTCCTGCCAGATCTTTTCACCTGAGGATGCCAGGGATTGAGCCTGGAACCTTCTGCATGCCAAGCAGATACGATTCACTGGGCAGGTCATGTGGTGCCTCTTCAGAGATATCCGGGGTGGGTCTCAGTAGTAGGAGAGGGCCAACGATGACTTTCCTGATCCCCACCGGCACAAAACACACTGCCAGTTTTCTTTCACCTGCTAGCGATGTACATTTTCACAAGCAGTCTTAAAAAGCTGAAGCACGTTTTCAAAGAGCATGCAGTACAGTCCCCGCAGGAATGTACTGCTTCTGGATGCCAGTAAGTGGTCAGATGTGCTGATTCCCTTGCACATCAAGAAGTCACTGTGTGGAGAAAATCAGTGCATCAATGAGAAGTCCCAGCTAGAAACTTCCTACCTGATATGCTAGCTTTCTTGAAGCAGGAGGCCTTTTACAGGGGAAGCATTCAAATATATATCACCTGGATCCCGAATTGGTACTGTCCCAAGAGGACTGTACCTCAAGCTTTTTCCAAATGTCTGCTTTTTCTAAATGATTGAGCTGCCTTTTCAAGGTTTGTTGTCGAAGATAGGATCTTGAGATGGATGACTTGACCTTTTAAGGAGATCTTTTCAGATGGGGAGGAGAAAAATCACTGGGCAAGAGAGAGACGTTTCTTCTGCACTTTCTTTTTCCTGAAAACTACAAGCTTGCAGTCCACATCGCCGAACGTAGTTGACATAACCCGTTTTCCATAGCCAGCATGTAGGTAGTACTCAACCCTGTGAGTCTCGCCATATGGGGGAACACTGCAAAAGCTGCCCAAGTCTCCAGGTTCACCTGGGGAGAGTCATAGCAGGACTCAAACCCAATAGCTACAACCATCTCTTTCAGACTGAGGCGGTACAAATCAGGCCTTCCATTCCTCGATCGATTTGGCATTTATTCAAGGTGGAAGCCATGGAGGCATAAAGCTTTGTCCAAGTGTCCCTTTTGCTTTCTGGTGTGCTGAACAGCTGTCTTTAATTAGAAGCAGAACTTCGGTGAAAGATCCTTGGATCTGAAACCGTCTTGATGAACTTGTGACAGATGAGTTTCGCATGCAGTGTAAAACGCCTCAAGAGGGATGAACATTGTCCTGACCTGGATAGCCCAGGCAAGCCCGATCTTTTCAGATCTCAGAAGCTAAGCAGGGTCAACCCTGGCAAGTACTTGGATGGGAGACCTCCTTGGAATACCAGAGGTGGGAGGCGGGGGCAGGCTTTGTTCTGCCACCTCTCTGAATATCCTCCAGGCTCCCAGTAGGGGTCAGTCACCAGAGGTCGCCATGATTTCCAGGTGCGTGCACAGACACACACACACACACAGAGTCATGCATGAAAACAAAACAAAAGAGAGGGGTGAATGTTCAAAAAATAATAAATAGGAGGGATGGCTTAAAGGGTTCATGCCCTGGTCTGGCTGGAGATGCCACCAAGGGTGGAACCCAAGATGACCTCTGCCAGTTGAGATCTTGTTGACTTTTCTGTCCCCGTGTGTTCTTTTCCATGTTCCAGTGTAAATGGGGTCATGTTGACTTGCGCTGACCCAGGCCTGAGTTCACACTCGGGCCTGGGTCAGTGCAAGTTCACACTCAGGCCTGCGTGAAGACAAGCACATCACACACGATAAAAGTTACCAACCCTCGTTGCCAAGTCAGTTCCATTAGAACTGTTCTCAAAGTGAATGTCTTGAGTTTATAGAAGAAGCGAGACGACCTGAAGCAGCAGATGCTGTAGTTCCTCGCACCAGAGGCGCCTGCCACTAGCTGGGCAGTAGTTCCACGGGATCCCTGGTATACCTATGCAGTGGTGGATTATCTTGTTCCAGAAACACTGCTTTTTAAATATACAGCTTTCTCAGAATGCTGTCTGCACAGGCAGCTGCTTTGCACCTTCTTATCTTGTGCGTTGTTTGATTCCTCTATTTTTTTTTGCTGCTGTTCCTCTTCAGTCCATCATTTTTGTTTCCTTTATTGCCTTCATTTCGTTTCCACCTTAAATTGCAAGCAGTCGCCACGTACTAGTAGCACAGACGCCCTGTGCCTGTTACTCATAATCTGGGAAAGGGCCGATACGCCCTGATAAGGCCCAATATGAAGATTAAGCAGCACAGGGAAAAATCACATCAGCAAGCCAGCAAGAAACAGGTCAATACAAATGTTATGAAATTGTGAAAAGGGCTGTTTGCGAGATGCCAATGAATGCCGTTTACTCCCGATCCAGCCAATACATAATCACATCATACTGGACTCTGTGTGTCCGTCCATCTGTCAGTCTGTGTCCCAGAATCTCCCAGGGAACTATGTCTTTGACTGTTTCCAGAAGACAGGCCCCCAAGTCACACACACAATGGCCAAACTACAGCGCGTCTTTCTGGACTGCATTAAGTGTTGATCGTCTTAATTGTAAGCAATGCAGCTGCACAGTTGGGCTTGTACTGACTGCTTTTCTGAACCTGCATTCAGCCTGACTCGGTGTTGTTTATCTGGGACTATAGCCTTTCCCCTTATATGCATCAAGACTATCCTCTGTATACCACACTTCAGATATTTATGGGGGGGGTGCAATTTTATGAGGATGTGTACCATTTTAGGTCACATGGAAGGAGAACAGTATTTTCCCCCATAGCCAAGAGCTGACAGTATTGGAAAGGCGGTGGGTCAAGGAGAGATTGGCTAGGCACCACCCTGTGTGTATCCTTGTAATGGTTTCATGTTTTGGTGTGTGTGTTTCTTTAAATGTTAAGTTTGACTGCAGTAATATGAGGAGAGTGATAGAGGGAGAAAAGTGGGGTGTGATTGGCTGATGACTGAGTGTGTGGGAGGAGAGATGTCTCTGTGGTGATTCCGTGATTTTGTGTGTGAAGTTTGGAGAGAGAGCACAGTCTGTGTGACTATGGGAGTTTGAGTCTATTCTGTGTGAATAAGACAAAGAGTTTAGCCTGTGTGGCTATATGAGACAGAGAGATATAAGCCTGTCAGAGTGGAGTTTTGGAGTCCTGAGAGACTGTGTGATGCCAAGCCTTGACATCTTAAAAACAAATAAATCACCGGGCCCGGATGGTATATATCTGAGAGTTCTGAAAGAACTCAAATGTGAACTTGTGGATCTCCTGAGAAAAATATGCAATCTTTCCTTAAAATCTGCCTCCATTCCTGAGGACTGGAAGGTAGCGAATGTCACTGCTATCTTTAAAAGGGTTCCAGAGGAGAGCCGGGAAATTACAGGCCAATCAGTCTGACGTCGATACCGAGTAAGTTGGTGGAAACTGTTATTAAGGAAAAAATTAGTAGGCACAGTGATGAACAAAATCTATTGAGGAAGACTCAGCATGGGTTCTGTAAGGAAGATCTTGTCTTACTAACCTGTTAGTGTTCTTTGAGGGAGTAAACAAACATGTGGACAAGGGGGACCCAATAGATGTTTACCTTGACTTCCAGAAAGCTTTTGATAAAGTTCCTCATCAAAGGCTCCTAAGTAAGCTCAATAGTAATGGGATAAAAGGACAAGTCCTTTTGTGGATCGAAAACTGGCTAATTAAAAGGAAGCAGAGAGTGACTATAAATGGGAAATTTTCTCAGTGGAGGGAGGTAAACAGTGAGGTACTGCAGGGATCAGTACTCGGTCCAATGCTTTTTAACTTGTTTATTAATGATTTGGAATTGGGAGTAAGCAGTGAAGTGGCTAAATTTGCAGATGACACGAAGTTGTTCAGCGTGGTGAGAACCAGGGAGGATTGTGAGGCACTCCAAAGGGATCTGTCGAGGATGGGTGAGTGGGCATCAACGTGGCAAATGGGGTTCAATGTGGCCAAGTGCAAAGTGATACACATGGGAGCCAAAAATCCTAACTATAAATACACGTTGATGGGGTCTGAACTGGCAGAGACTGACCAAGAGAGAGATCTTGGAGTCGTAATAGATAACTCAATGAAAATGTCGAAACAGTGTGCAACTGCAATGAGAAAGGCCAATGCTATGCTGGGGGTTATTAGGAAGGGAATAGATAACAAATCAGCCAGTATCTTAATGCCCCTGTATAAATCGATGGTGTGACCTCATTTGGAGTACTGTGTACAGTTCTGGTCACCACACCTCAAGAAAAATATTACAGCATTGGAAAAAGTGCAGAAAAGGGCAACTAAAATGATAAAAGGGTTGGAACACTTTCCCTATGAAGAAAGGTTGACGCTCTTGGGGCTCTTTAGCTTGGAGAAACGACAGCTGAGGGGTGACATGATCGAGGTTTATAAGATTATGCACGGGATAGAGCAGGTGGAGAAAGAAGTCCTTTTCTCCCTTTCTCACAATACAAGAACTCGTGGGCACGCCATGAAATTGCTAAGCAGTCGGGTTAGAACAGGTAAAAGGAAGTACTTCTTCACCCAAAGAGTGATTAACATGTGGAATTCACTGCCACAGGAGGTGGTGGTGGCTACAAGCATGGACAGCTTCAAGAGTGGATTAGATAAACATCTGGAGCAGAAGTCCATCAGTGGCTATTAGCAACAAAGTATAGATAGGAACTCTCAGTCTGGGGCAAGTGATGCTCTGTAATCTTGGTGTTTTGGGGGGGGCAACAGTGGGAGGGCTTCCTGCCCCCACTGCTGGACCTCCTGATGGCACCTGGTATTTCTGGCCACTGTGTGACAGAGTGCTGGACTGGATGGGCCATTGGCCTGATCCAACATTGGCTTTTCTTATGTTCTTATGTCAGTTATATTTTCAAGTTCCTTTCTTCCGCAACAGTTCAAAATAACCAGAAACCTATTTTGTTCTTTTATAAATAAATCATTATTTGTTTAAACTTATCCCAGAAATCAGAACAGTCCTTCCTCAGGGCCACATAGTCCTCTGAAGCACCCAGACACTGGGTCATTCTACCAGATTAGAGAGAGTTGGAATTTTTAATTCCTGGTGGCAGCAGAAATCTACCAAGTTCAGGTACACAGAGTGTGTTTTAAAGGAGACTCAGTCTCCCCAATAGCAAGCACGTCACAGTCCTTTTGTGTTTATTTATTTCTGTCCCGCTTTCTCCCCCCTCCCCCCCAGTTGGGACCCAGTGGCTTAGAGCCATGTTCTCCACTCCTGTTTTCTCACCACAGCCCTGTGAGGTAGGCCAGGCCAAGAGTTTGTGACAGGCCCTAGATCAGCCAGCGAGCTTCCATGGTAGAAGTGGGAGATTCGAACCCAGCTCTCTCAGGATCCTAACGCCACACTCTACCCATTGCAACGCGCTAGTTCTCGTGCGGTCTCACCAGTATGCTAACCTTTTGTTTTCAGGGAGTATTTCTTTAGCCGAGGAGCATCCTCTTTGCAGTCTCAGGGGGTGTGGTCCAAAGAGGAACATACTACTTCCTTTTTCTACATGTTTGCAGTGACTCAGAGCGTTCTTCTCTGGGTGATGACCACAGTGCACACTTCACTGTTTTCCAAGTTGGGCGAGCTGTTTGAGAGAGTCATATTCATTGGGGGGGGGGGAGGGGGGGAGTTGAGTATGCAGACAAACTTTCAATCGGTTTCTTGTTCCGTTCTCCATGTGACCTCTTCCTGTCTCCGTTTGTTTGTCAGAGTGTCCATGGAGTCCCGGAAAACCCCGAGGATCTAGCCAGCTTCCGCCAGAAGTCCGAGGCAGCAGCAAGCAGTAACGCCCTCCCCACATCAAAGGAGCTGTCGGTCATCAACGGAGCTCCCCAGATGCCTTTGCCCGTGAAGGACACGAGCCCAGAATCCAAGGCCAAGGCAAAACCCTGCAGTTGGACATGCCGGGAGTGCTCGCAGGGGATCCCTGACCGAGAAACCTACGTGTCTCACATGAAGAAAAGCCACGGAAAGGTGAGGGTCTCGCGGAAACATTGGGGCCGCGTTTGGTTCTTCTTCCCACAAACACAACAAAAGTATCACAGCTGTATGATGCACACCCATAAAAACGCAAGAGTCCGGAAGGTTGATCCTTTGGCATGTTGCATGTGTTTGGGACCGCGTGCCAAGTATATTCTGCAGGAGGACTGTGATAGCATAAAAATGGTCTCAACAGCCTTTGTACAGAGAGGGAAATGAGACTGAGGAACTCATCAGTGCCCTTGACGCAAGCGAATTTCACCCAGGCTAGCCTGATCTTGTCAGATCTCAGAAGCTAAGCAGGGTCAGCTGTGGCTAGGAATTGGAAGGGCGACCTCCAAGGAACAACAGGGCTGTGACGCTAAGGCAGGCAATGGCAGACCACCTCTGAATCGTCTCTTGCCTAAAAGTCAAGTCTAACTCACCACCTGGTGGTGCATAATGTTAAAGAGCTAGAACTTGTGGCTTCCGGCCAATCTTAGGATCTCCTGGCTATACTGCACACAATGCCATACATTAATTAATTGTGACCAGGAGCTGTTTGCTGTGAAGGACCATCTTCCCCCCATACGTTTCTGCCCAGGAATTAAGAACGCACAGAGAAGCTCTCTTGTCTGCCCACCAATCAGAGAAGCTCGTTTGGGGGGGCTCACGAGACAGGGCCTTTTCAGCGGCAGCCCCACAAGCCTCTCCAGGGTGGTACACTTGGCCGCCTCACTTTCTATCTTCAGAAGGCCGTTGAAGACCATTTTGTTTAGGCTGCTTTTGACTAATTGGCTTTTTGCTTATTGGCATTCCTGACTGGAGATTTTAAATTCTGGTCTTGAGGTGTTTGTCTGATTGTTTTATCTATAAGCTGCGTTCCTGACCTGAATAGATATTTATATTATAAGTTGCCTCCTTGACCTGGATAGCCCAGTCTCTCTAGATCTCAGAAGCTAAGCAGGGTCGGCCCCGGTTAGTATTTGGATGGGAGTCCGCCAAGGAATACCAGGGTTGCCATGCAGAGGCAGGCAATGGCAGACCACCTCTGTTCCTCTATTGCTTTGAAAACCCTCGGGGTGGGGGTCACCATAAATCAGCTGCAACTTGACAGCAAAAAAAAAAAAAAGCTGCCTTGAGATCCGCCAGGCAGGAAGGTGGCTGATAAATGTTTTTAATAAATCAGTGGAACAGAGCGTGTTTTTCAGCACGTTTACCGTGAGTCCGCAGGCAGCCTCTCCTCAAGCGGGGTCGTGCGGCACACAGATCGTAAGCGCCCCTTTCTCCGCCTCGCGCAGAGCAGCTTTGTGCCGTAATCCGAAGATCGGCTTTGCGAACCCGAGTCCGCTTCTTCTGCCCCGACTGGAAAACGTACATTTCGAGACGGCTCTTGTGGTTTCACTGACCGCTTCTGTTCCTTTGTCAGAACATAAAGAGATACCCCTGTCGGCAGTGCGAGAAGTCTTTCCACGCCTCCAACAGCCTGCGGAGACACACGCGCAACGATCACGACACAGCGAAGAAAGTTTATACCTGCCTGTGAGTACCGGGGGGGGGGGGGGGGGTGTCTTCCCCATAGTGAACCCGTCTTCCGGTTTCGAAAGGGCTTTGCGGCAGACGTATCCACTGCTGCCTGTTTTAGAACATCGTGTAGAGTCTGAGGCAGCAATGCTGACCGAGGCAGTTCTTCAGGTTTCCCCATGAGACGAAACATGTCCAGTGTTCCCTCTAAGCTGAGTTAGCGTGAGCTAGCTCACAGTTTCTTAGCCTCTGGCTCACACATTGCTGTCTTAGCTCAGGAAGGAGGGCTCCAGAGCAAACTAATTTCTGCAGCAGCCAAATCGCTCCCTCAGAACTTTAAATGCCAGGAGCTCCCAAAGTGGCATTTTTGCTCACAAGACTCAACAGGGAACATTTGTCCTGTCGATAATGCAAGCAGTAGCTGATACGTGGGAAGGGTCGTGTGGACCTTGTTGGACTGTTGGTGTAGTGCCTGGTTTTGGAGGAAGGATACTCAGGCGTTCAGAGTTCTGACCAACGCTCCCTCTAAGCTGTGGAGTCTTGTGAGCAAAAATTCTACTCAGTGAGCGACTGGCATTAAAGTTGTGAGCGAGTGATTTGGCTGCTGCATACATTCATTTGCTCTGGAGCCATCCTTCCTGAGCTGAGACAAAAATGTGTGAGCTGGGGGCTAAAAAACTGTGAGCTAGCTCACACTAACTCAGCTTAGAGGGGACACTGGTTCTGACCCACGCTAGCTGGCAATTCCCTAATCGAGGGATCCCCAGCGTGGTGTCCGCAGGCTCTGTGGCTGCTGCCAACACCTTTTCTGATGCCCGCCAAGTGTTTTTAGGAAGTGGGTGGGGGCAGGTAGGGCTTTTGTCCAGCAAGACTTCTGATTGGCCACTGGAGATTGTATTGGCATGGCACATTTTTTAAAACGTTGCTTTGGCAGCAGCTGCCCCCACAGCACAAGGGTCTGTGCCGTGTGATTGAGGTTAAGCCGTGGCAGCCATTTTGCGGTTGTTTCTGCCTCCCACAGCAGCCATTTTATGGCAGCCATTTTATTGCTGCGCCCACTGTGCCGTGTCAGAATTCCAAGCGTGCCCGCTGGCTGAAGAAGGTCAGGGACCTCCTGCCCTAAGCAAAGATCTCAGACGACTTCAAGCCAACCACTTAAGAAGGCAGCATGCTAGGCCCTCTTCGAGGTGACTTTTATCGCCACATCTGGGCAACAGAATGCTTTAGTCTTGGGCATTTTAAACCTTATCTTTTATTATTTGTTTGTTATATTTAGTTTATCGGCCGCCCTTCCCTGCGAGCAGGGCTCAGGGCAGCTTTACCTCAGAAATAAATACAATATAATTGAGTTAAGACAACATTAACGTACTTTAAAACAGTCAGAAAAACAATATTTAACTCCACGATAACAATAATTTCCACCAGCCCTCTGGGTGGAGGGGACATGCAGGAATAAAAGGGAAGGCTGAAGTATGAGAAGGCCAAACCATTGCTGTCCTCAACCCAATGCGGGCTCCTGAATTCCTGCTTTGTTTGAACAAGGGCGGTTCCCAGCGAAACGCAGACAAAACAGATCCTCGCTTTGCCTAGCGTTCCCTTCATGTAAACCTCTTTATTTGTCCTCTAGAATGGAAGCCATTCTCCTCCTCCCTGCCTTACTGATAAAAGTTATGGTGGTCAGCAAGTTGGACCAAGGTTGCCCTCTGATACGACTGAGAATAGAAAGCTTGATTCCGAGCCTCTTTGGATAGAGCGCTTGCCTTTAGAGGGAGCTCCTGGCAGTGGTCCCTGTGCAGACTTGGGGGGGGGGGCGACTGGGAAGTCCGTGCCAGTTGCCTGAAGAGCACCCCATTAACCAGGTCAACCCTGGGAAGCCACCCGGCTGTGCCCACAAGCTCATTTGTTGGCAGATGTCACTTACACCTGGGGGTTTCTTCAAAAAGGAGCATCAGAACCTACACTCAAATAACATACGCCTCTAGAGCAGAGTGACGTATAAAACCGGTGAACGTGCTTCCGAATACTCATTTGCTGGTTAATGATAACGGAAGGGGAGACCTGTATAGAGGGGAGTTAGTAAGTGAGGAGAGTGGTTATTTGGAATAAACAGCCGTTCTTCCTCTTACAAACGGAGCATGCGTTAAGAGGTGCACACAGTAATCAGTGGATTTCCTTAAATACCCTGAGCACTTACGAAGTTGGAGCAGCGCTCAGTTCTCGTGGCCCTTTCTTACACACCCAGGGAAATGCTGATCACCACTTTGGGGTCGGGAAGCAATTTTTCTTCAGGCCAGTTTGGTTGGAGATCCTGGAGGTTTTTTGTCATCTTCTGGGTGTGGAACAGGGGTCACTGGGGGTGTGGTGGTGGGGGAGGTATTTGTGAATTTCCTGCATTGTGCAGGGGGTTGGACTAGATCAGGGGTGGGCAAACTTGCTCAGCGTAAGAGCCACCTAGAACAGGGGTGGGCAAACTTGCTTAACATAAGAGCCACGTATTACCTGCTTTTATTGGAAAATAAGCAAATTTGCTTTTTATTAACATTAAATGAGACTGCCAAAAATAATAACAAAAGGGGGAAAAGCAGATATTGATAATGATATTAATTTGTCCAATGATATTTGTTTGCTAATGATATTTAGCTTCCCCAGCTGCCCTGCCGGGAGCCACATAATATATGTGAAAGAGCCGCATGCGGCTCCCGAGCCATAGTTTGCCCACCCCTGCACTAGATGACCCTGGAGGTCCCTTCCAACTCTGTGATTCTGTGAAGTGGAACTGGGTCCCATCTCACAAGTCTGTATTTAAAAAATGTAAGTTGTAGTTCTTGTCTCACCCAGACTAGGATGATCCAGGATAGCCTGATCTGAGACAAAAATGTGTGAGCCAGAGGCTAAAAAACTGTGAGCTAGCTCACACTAACTCAGCTTAGAGGGAAGACTGCTCACAGGGTGTCTGTTGTGGGGAGGGGAAGGGAAAGGAGATTGTAAGCCACTCCAAGACTCTGGAGTGAAAGACGGGGTATAAATCCTATTATTATTGTTGTTATTATTTCTAGTATCAAAATAAACTTTGAACTTGAACTACAGTTAAAATTATAAAATGTTATTGAAAAACATGAACACGGAGCACTAGAAGGAGGGCCAATACTGTTGGGTATGCCAGATAAAACAAAAAGGTCTTCCCCTGGGGAGAGCCAGTTTGATTCCCCACTCCTCCACATGCATTTGCTGGTGTGACCTTGGGTCAGTCACAAGTTCTTTCAGAGCTGTTCTCTCAAGGACAGTTCTGGAAAGAGCTCTCTCAGCCCCACCTACCCCACAGGGTGTCTGTTGTGGGGAGGGGAAGGGAAAGGAGCTTGTAAGCCACTCTGAGACTAGGAGTGAAGGACAGGGTATAAATCCAATCTTTTCTTTTTCTGCTGCTGGCAAAAGATACCAGTAGAGGGAAATAAACGAATCTCCCTGGGGAGGGCGTTCCAAAGTTCTGGAACAGAGCTGATGAATAATATAAAAGAGGGTTTATTATATGTGGCCAAAGACCATAACCACTGAACAGAGGAAACAAAATAGACAAGTAAAACGTGAACAAAGAACACCTCCCTGGCAGGGGAGACACCTCCGTCACGAAGGAGGCTTTCCCAAGGCGAGGCTCATCCTTTGCACTCCGGGTTTGCTGACCCCTGCCATTCCCCCAGCTGCAGGAAATTCGCCTGCATCGTTTGTGGCATGAATAATATACGGTCAGTGTACATGGCGGTTTCGCCATTGCAGAAGCAAAACAGCAGTCCCCCTCCTTGCCTCAGCTAACGTGGACCAAAAACATTTCCACTGGAAGGAGAGAGAAGCGAAGGGGTGGAGCAAGGCCACGAACGGGAGCAATCTTCATCTTGTCATGCTTTATTTCGCAGGTATTGCACAGATGAAGTTCAGACGTTTCCTCAGCTGTCGGCGCTGGAGAGCCACGTGAGCCTCATGCACGGCATCAAAAACCCAGACCATTCCCAGCTAGCCAAAGCCAAAGCCCCAGCGGAAATCTTGACAAAAGTAATCTGCCATGCTTTATGTTAATAGTGGCTCAAGGGGCAGCTGGGTTTGTTTCCTGCTCTGCTGCCTGGCGCATCTGGTGGCCCTTCCCCTTTGGCTTGTGGACTGTGGAATCCCCCCCCCCTCCGAATTCTAGCGTATGCAATTTCAGCCATTGTTTTGCCCATGGGGGGGGGGGGGGTTTTCCCCACAGCAAGCTGTGACCTGCGTGTGTAGTGAAGACCAAACACTGAGAGCTGTTTTTAAAAAAAAACCCTGGGCATGCACTCGCACACAAAATCATTGGAATAAATGGTGTAAATCAGATGCATTTTTTGCATTTGTGTTCTCCCGTGTAGGCATAGGTGTCCGTGACCTGCCCCCAAGACTGACACTGGAGCACGGGGGTCCCCAACGTGGCGCCCAAGGGCACCACAGCAGCTGCCGACACCTTTTCTGGCGCCCACCAAGTGTTTTTAGGAAGTAGGCAGGGCCAGGAAGGGCTTTTGCCCAGCAAGAGTGCTGATTGGCCACCGGAGATTTGATTGTCTGTGCAAATGTCTTTTTAATGTTGCTTTGGCAGCAGCTGCCACCACAGCACAAGGATCTACGCTGTGTTACTGAAGTTCAGCTGAGGCGATCTTGTGGCCGGCTCCACCTCCCGTGGCCGCCATTTTGTTGCTGTGGCACCCACCATACCATGAATTCCAAATATGCCTTCAGGCTGAAAAGGGTTTCGGGACCCCTGCTGGAGCATATTAATTATTCTTGGCAAATACCAGTAGCAGAGCTAATAATATATAAGAATACGTACGCAAAGTAGACCAGTTGCAAGCTTATTAAACTTCTGAATGATAAAATACTCATTTGTTGAAAGGGCTGCTTTATTAAAGATTTACATCCTTGGTGCTTATGGGGAGCTGGATCCAGCCTTTGGAGACCAATGCAATAAAGCCCTGCTTTCTTTTTTGTTTGGTAGACAAAAACTCCAAAGAGGGTATCCGCAGATGGTTCAGAGCAGACAGAAACGGCCGCATCGGGATCTGAAGATCCACCAGCAAAAAAACTGAGAGCACACTGGAAGTGCGCAAAATGTGAGTTTTCGACAGCCTCCGAGACTGAATTTCAGGGACACATACCTCGGCACAAGACGGACAGCTCGACTTTCCAGTGCCTGCTCTGCGGTCTGTGTTACACGTCCAGCATCTCTCTGAACAGGCATCTCTTCATCGTTCATAAAGTCAAAGATCCGGAAGAGGAGGAGGAGGAAGAAGAAGAGGAGGAGGAGGAAGAGGAGCATGAGCAGCAGGAAGAAGCAGGGGGTGGGAAAGAGGGACTGGACGCGGAGATGAACGGGAACGGACTGGCGGAGCCTAACGAGGAGATGAATGTTGGGGGGGGGGAGGAAGCGGGCAGTTCGAAGGGGAAGGGGAAGGACTCGGAGGGCGATTCAGCGTCACGGGACTCGGAGAAGCCTGCCTCTCAGAACAAACATTCAAAGTCCCCAAATGTTTAAGAATGGATTTTCTTTGTGTGTCCCCCTGAGGTTTCGAGGGGAGGGGGCGGGAGAGGGTGGGGTGGGGGTTCCCCACTTTTTTAAATATGCTGTTCATTTCTCGAGGTGGGGCTCTGCATTCCATTCATTTTCAATTAGCAAGGGAATCCAAAAGTCGCCGCTGCCATCTCTGTAGCACCGAGTATGTGACGAGGGGAACGGGCGGGGAGGATCCCCAGTCGAACCATGACTGAACCTTTGGGGTAAACGAACATTTTTCTGCTGGGAAATTTTTTTGGTTGTTTCTCGGTCCTCCTCTGCCTTCCCCCCTTCCAGATCAGAACAAAAGGAGCCCCTTTCCTTCAGTCATGTGCCATTTGATGCCCCTTCCTACAGTTCAGCTTCACTCCCCCCCCCCCCTTCCATCAAGTATTCTGGTATTTTTGTCGCAGTTCCCCGTTCAGTTTTATGCAGTCGGGACTGTGCAAGGGTTTGTTAAGTCCCCCCCCCCCCCTTCCTCTCGACTGCCGTCAATGCCTGGAGCTATACCTATGGGTAGATTGGATCAAGCCCTTCATATGTTTAAGAAACAGAACATTGCAAAAAAAAAAAAAGATATTCCCTTGCCCAGATATATTGTGGATTTATGACAGAGTTGTGTTGCTCAAACAATATGATATTCATAGAGTTACATGCTTTCTTGTAGCTTGTATCAGTCCACTGGGGGCTTCCCTGTCCCGGGCTAATGCTCCCTCTGCTTTTCAGCCATGCCATGAAAAGCCATCCAATGATTTCTTTTTTAATTGGCCATCTCTGGAGAAGATGCTTTTGAACCCACAAGTGGGTTTTCTTTTCTACACAAGCAATGTTTTGCTTTGAACCCCCCCCCCGCCCACCCCCAAAGAAATTGTGCCTGGGTAGCAAGGGCACCTGACTGCAAGTCTCATCCCCGCCCCCACCTTCGGGAGTTTCCCCTCATTCAGACCAAGACCGGGGGGGGGGGGGGCAACATGCAATTACAGTAAAAGAAAGCAGCAGTTCGTTTTTGTGAATGGTTGGCCCCATACATAGCATGGGATTTATACATAAACTGGGGGTGGCTACAGGGACTCTCAGGGGTGGGGAAATACAGTCCCCCGCCCACTGGCCCCGGCTTTTCGTCCTACTCTCCTACTTGTCTGGTTTTCCTACGGTCCAGATCCACCCAATCGCTGCTTTGTAGCTTTCCCCCTACCCCAGTTTTGGCCAGTCTGCATCCCCTTAGCTGATCCCTACTTTTGCTCATCTGTTTTCTGTTTTCACAGTTTCTTAACGCAGCATCTGCACAGACCACGCAAGAAAGCTGGGGAAGTATTTTCAAATTCCCTGCAGATAGAGTCCCTATTTATATATATATATTTTCCCCCTCCACACTCGAGGATGACCCGAGGTGCTCCTCCTCTGCAGACTGGGGAGGGGGCCCTCATGGGAGGCCCACCAATTTCTATCAAATATATGAGAGTCTCACAGCACCTTATAGACTGCTTTTTAATCCGGCATGAGTTGTCATGGACTAGAGCCCCTCGATGACCCTCGCCCAGGGTTGCAGCAGCTCGCCGTAGAAGGGCACGGTATTGGTTTCTGAGGCAACCCCAGTTTGAGTCCATCGGGATCCTGCAACAGTGTTTGCATAGGATGATCTTGAGCCACTGCAAGGCACTGTCAGCAGCACATATGTTTGTCCCAACTGGGTATCACATCGTCCATCTTGAGTCAGTCGGCCTGGAGATTTTCAGTTCCCGTACGGTTGCGTCGATTTCATTTCCCCCCCTCTCCCTGCTGTCGCTTTGTGTGTGCTTCCCGCCCCCCCAAGCTCTATGTAATAACTACTACTTTCTCTTTTATATATATTATATATATATATATTATATATATACAGTTTTTTTATGTTGAGTCAGACTCCTGCTCATTGTTTACTATAAATAATTTAAGAGAGAGAAAAACCCTATTTATCTTATTACATTTGAATTGCTCACTTTCTCGTCCGAACGTGTTTTTTGATAAAAACCCTTTGTATTTTTTGATACTATGTACATTTAGTCTAGGGAATGTTTTACAGAGTAGCCTAGCTAAAGTAACGATAGCCGGGGCGGGGGGTGGGGAATCATTCCCAGGCCTTCACATATCTTATTTAATTTGCAGAGGCAGCCGTGCCTTGCTATAATGTTTACTTCAAAGTATTTCAAATAAAACCATCTAATAACGACTAGCTGTCGGGGTATGTTCAGTGACATTTTGACTCTCCCAAAAGGTGAGGCACAGCGTTGGGTTGCCGACTCTGGCTTGGGAAGTTCCTGGAGATTTGGGGTGGGAACCCCAGAAGGGCAGAGTCTAGAGAGGAGAGGGAGGTCCACCAGGATGTGTGGTCCATAAAGTGCATCCACCTAAATTGCCGTTCCCTCCTGTTGAAACTGGGGGAGAGCTCCAGCCCCCTCCTGGAGGTTCAAATCAAAACGGCACTATGTACAAACTCACCAAAAAAAATATTCAGAATGATTGCATTTATACAAGTGGAATCTCAAAATGTCTCAGATTCCAACGCATCTGAATTTATTTGAATCTGAGAGCTGTATGCCGGGTTTTGAATATCGTTTAAGTTTGGATTTGGAAGCGATTGATTCTAAGGTTCCACTTTTTGAAGAGGCTTGGGCGGAACGCGATAAGCGGCAGCTAGCCGTCGCGTGAAAAGGAACTATGGGAACCTTTGATTAGAATCACTTTCCTCTTGTTTATTAAGCGTATCCTTTGTGAACGTTAAAGATCGATGTTACAGCTGTATACTCATTCAGCCTTATTCTGTGCGGACATTTGTATTATTATTACGGATTACACATTTTGAGACTATAAAGTATTCCACTTGTATAAATGCAATTATTTTGGATATTTTTGGTGAGTTCTTTTGTACACAGTTCCGTTTGGATCGTTACTTCTTACTGTGTATCTCCGGTGGTTGTATTTGGCCCTCCTGGAGGTTGGCTGCCAGGGCGACCTCTGAATGGTAAACTCATTAACCCAGGAAGCCCCGCTCAGCAGCAGTCCGCAGCCGCACAGGGTCTTGCATTGCCCGTTGCCCATCTGAAGATTACAGCCATTCTGTTCTGCTCAAGGTGTGTGAACTGCTCCGCTCAGGAGGATGAAAAAACCTCCAGAAAACATTGCGGCAATTGAGAGGCAGTATGGTGTCGTGGTTAAGAGTGGCAGGACCCTAATCTGGAGAACTGGGTTTGATTCCCCACACCTCCACTTGAAGCCAGCTGGGTGACCTTGAGCCAGTCACGGTTCTCTCAGAATTCTCTCAGCCCCACCCACCTCACAAGGGTGTCTGTTGCGGGGAGAGGAGGGGAAGGCGATTGCAAGCCGCTCAGAGACTACTTCAGGTAGTGAAAAGCAGAGTATAAAATCCAGCTCTTCTGGCAACCCTGCCTAATACTTGGGTCTTTAAAAAAAAAAAAAAAGACATGGAACTTGAACCTAGCACACCCTCTCTGCAAGATAGATTGCTGGGTTGCCAACTCTTGGTTGTGGTTGGGAAGTATCTGGAGATTTGAGCATGCAGCCTGGGTGAAGGAGCTCAGTTGGGATGCAATGGCATGAATTCTGCCTTCTTGGGGGAATTAATCTTTGTGATCTGGAGATAAGCTGTCATTCCAAGAGAGTTCCAGGTTGACAGCTATCAGTCGCTGTGCCGCAGCCCCTCACAAGGATAAAATGCTTTCAGACCCTGGCCCTGGATCAGAATGGGCTGAACCACGCCGTGCTCTTTGCAAAAAGTAAAGGTAAAGGTTTCCCCTGCTTGAAAGCCAGTCAAATCTGACTCTAGGGGGCGGTGCTCATCTCCGTTTCCAAGCCAAAGAGCTGGCGCTGTCTGAAGACGTCTCCGTGGTTATGTAGTTGGTATGACTTGTACTGTGTTCCAATTAAATGCATTGGTGGTGGGAAGTGTGGCCAAATGACAACCCACGTATGCCATCCCTGTAGGTTTTTCAAGGCAAGAGACATTCGGAGGTGCTTTGCCATTGCCTGCCTCTGCACAGCAACCCTGGACAGTTTGGTGTAGTGGTGTAAGACTCTACATGCAGCTGCTGGTGTGACATTGGGTCAGTCACAAGTTCTCTCAGAGCTGTTCTCTCAAGAGCAGTCCTCGAAAGAGCGCTCTCAGCCCCACCTACCTCACAAGGGTGCCTGTTGTGGGGAAGGGAAGGGAAAGGAGATTGTATAAGCTGCCCTGAGACGCGGAGTGAAGGGTGGGGTATAAATCCAATCTGTTCTTCTTGCTGGTCTCACATCCAAAAACTAACCAAGGCTGACCCTACTTCGCTTTTGAGAGCTGAGAATCTCTGACTACCCTGAGCCATCTAGGTTGGGGCAATTGAATGCCTTACATTGCAATTAATTAATTTGGATGCAGTTGTATTATGCAATCAAGAAGAGCTGGACTGAATGCCATTGAGTTAAGGAACTGAGAAGTGTGTTTAATGAATGGCAAATGTGATTACAACCGTGACGTTGTAATCCGCCTTTCAAAACAGAAATGTACTAGGCCCGTCGCTAAATGGAAGGGAGAAGGGCCAGTTCTTCCAACAGTTCCCACTTTAGCCCCAAAGTCCCAAGAACAGACTACAGAGCCCAAAAGAGAGCGCATGCATAGTGTGTTTACTGGTGGGTGGGACCTCATGCGAGAAGGCCTCTAAGGCAAAGTCAAAATGCTAAAGGCTCGCCCAGAATAAAACTCCGTTGGTCACCGGACTCACACTTTGTTGGGCTAAATTTTGTTGCTGTCCAAGGACTTTTGTTTTGTCTTTCTGCAACAGATTTGCAAACAGCTTTGCAAACATCACGGCGTCAAGGTCTCGAGGTTTGAACCTCTCCTATCAGAACCGGACATGCGGGGCGAAAATACCTCTTTGGCCTGGGAGGTGGGGCCCTTCTAGCCGGAAAAGGCGGTCTCTATGGTATTCCCAACCCGGCCGGAAATAGCTGCGGGCGGAAGCGGAACTGCGGCGTTCCCGTCCTGCCGGCGCGGCTGCAACTTTGTCCCGTGATGTTGTCTCTGGACTTTTTGGACGATGTTCGGCGGATGAATAAGCGGCAGGTGCGGCTGGGAGGGGTCCGGCTGGAGATGCTTGGGGCGGGTGTTTGCTGCTTGCAGCCCTGTGCCTCGGATTGCAGGTCTGGGTTGAGAAATACCTGGAGACTTTGGGAGTGGAGCCAAGGTTTGGGGAGGGGAGGGACCTCTCAGCATGGTGCAATGCCATAGAGTCCACTCTTCAAAGCAGCCTTTTTCTCCAGGAGAGCTGATCTCTGCCCCACCTGGAGGCTGGCAACCCTACCTGAGCCCCTGGAAAGGGGGGGGTGTCTCTCCAGCAGCCCCTGCCCTTTTGCTGTAGGGAGAATGCAAGGCTGTTAGCCACGACCGACCCTCATCTCGCGGCTCATAACTCTTCCAAGCTTCGGCTGAAAGCCGCAGCTATGCACAATGTTTCCTCTAAGCTGTGGAGTTCTGTGAGCAAAAATTCTGCTTTGTGTGCTACTGGCATTAAAGTTGTGAGCAGGTGATTTGGCCACTGCATAAATTAGTTGGTTCTGGAGCCATCCTTCTTGAGTTAAGACAAAATGTGTGACCAGAGGCTAAGAAACTGCAAGCTAGCTCACACTAACTCAGCTTAAAGGGGACACTGGTTATGCATGAGAGCTGAATGGAGCCTCCATGTTCAGGGGCGGTCTACCTCGGAGGGGCAGTGGCCAGCGCATACGTGCCCTGTTTTGTGAGTTTTCCAGTGTATCTTCTAGGATTCTGTGCTGGAGTGACTTCCTTGTATCTTTTTCAAACTCCCCCAGCACTCTGAAGGTTGATTCTGGGGGATTTTGCATTGCTTTTAATGTTTGTGTCTGCTGCCTGAACGGCACTGCAGCAAAATGACTGGGTGTGTGCTTTCAGAACAAAGAGAAAATTTAGAAGCTTTTCCCTACAGTGAGGAAAGTGGGTGTCACCTCCCTTCCACATGGTTCTGTGTAAACAGATT
Source organism: Lepidodactylus listeri (assembly GCA_029233225.1). Classification (NCBI taxonomy): domain Eukaryota; kingdom Metazoa; phylum Chordata; class Lepidosauria; order Squamata; family Gekkonidae; genus Lepidodactylus; species Lepidodactylus listeri. Next base: position 27,272,108 of record JARCFY010000021.1, on the reverse strand, counting down.
GTTTTGCTTTGTTTGCCTTCCTCGAGGTAAATGAACCTCCTCAGTTTTTAGCATTGTCAGCTGAGGCCCTCTTTACACATGAAGCTGCCTAATGCTGAGTCAGATTCTTAGTCTATCCTGGCAGGTATTGTCTGCCCTAACTGGCAGCAGCTCTCCAGGGTCTCAGGAGGACATCTTTCATGTCACCTGCTGCCCTTTTAACTGGGGATCGCATCTGGGACCTTCTGCATGCAAAGCTGATGCTCTCCTGTTGAGCCATGGCTCCGTGCATAGGTGGCCATCGGTGTCCCCTCTAAGCTGAGTGAGTGTGAGCTAGCTCACAGTTTTTAACCTTCCGGCTCATCCATTTTTGTCTTAGTTCAGGAAGGAGGGCTCCAGAGCAAACTAATTCATCCAGTAGCCAAATGGCTCGCTCACAACTTTAATGCCAGGAGCTCACAAAGTAGAATTTTTGCTCACAAGTCTCCGCAGCTTAGAGGGAGCATTGGTGGCCATGCCTTCAGGGATCAGACAGAAGGCTATGAGGGACAAGGGGCGTGGTGTGTGTGTGTTCCTAATTGTGCTGGGTTCAAGAAAGCCCCACTGAGTTCGGTTAAATACGTTTAGGATTGCAGCCCTAATCTTAAGCGAGAGGACGTTTCATTAAGAAACGGTGCCGTATTTCTTGCTTGGAAGGGTGGGCTCAAAATCACTTCCCGCCACTCTGTTCGGAGTCCCAGATACTAAACCAGTGTCCTGCCTGCAGGATGGGTCAACCTTTCCATTCATTCGCTGCCCCCAGAACAGTCTTGAGGGAGACAACATGCCACAGTGTACCACAAGCAAAACAGCGGGGTCCCACTCCTGCCGATAACGTCTGGTGACCGAAGTAAGGAATCCCGATTTCAAATTTCGGGATGGGGATGCATCCAGAATGAGTTGCTGTCCTGCAGCGTCCTTTTATCCCCTTCTGTAGCGCTTAGTGTTCCGAGTGTCTTCCGGCTACAGATGGTATCCTGTGGATCTGTTGAGCTGACAGCAGGCGCCTTGCTCTGGTGCAGGGGTCCCCAGCGTGGTGCCCATGGGCGCCATGGACACCTTTCCTGGTGCCCACCAGATACTTTTAGAAAGTTGTGCAGATCAAAAGGCATCCTGTTAAATGGAGGTCCTGCCTTGAAGGGTTGAGGAGGTCCTATTAGCGTTATATAACCTTGCCCCCTGGCATTTTAAGGTTGGCTTCGCCTCTTAGGGCAGCCGTTCTGTGGTTGTGCCCACCCACCCTGTGTCGGAATTCCAGAGGTGCCCACAGGCTCAAAAAGGTTCAGGACCACTGCTCTGATGGAAGGGAAGCTTCTTTGTGCCAGAGAAAGGACCACAGTTGGCAAACCAGATCTGTGTGATCCAACCCATAATTCAGTTTCCCCAGTGAAGAGAATTGCCACCTGGGCACTGTGGGGAGTCAGCGGAGAGAAGCCACCACCGTCTAATCACATTTCCTATTGTTGTTTGCCTGCAAATGTCATTTGGCATCTGAAATTGCTCCACTTTCCAGTATATCACACAGATGGACTCACATTCATAGCTGAAGAAGTGAGCAGGGACTCACTAAAGCTCCTCCCCTGCCACAAATGTTGTTAGTCTTTAAGGTGCCCCGGGGCTCCTGCTCTTTTCTACTACCGCCACCATCCGGTTTGGTGCCAGTGCTGGGACTCTCAAATCCAGATCTAGCGTGTCGTTCGCTAGACTGATGCTCTGGCTCGTCTGCTTTTTTTAATAATTTGGAGCTATCTGAACTATTGACTCAGAGCCATTCTCTGCTGTAGCTCAGAACCAGGTTCTGCTGCGGTTTGCTGGCTCAGTACTTTTAGGGACTGGATTGTAAGGCTGTGCCTTTCCTACTCCGGAGCAGTGCTTTTGACGGCAGTGGGAATCATAGAGTTGGAAGGGGCCATAGAAACCATCCAGCCCAACCCTCCTGCTCAATGCATCCCTGAAAAATGTTCATCCAGCCACTGCCTGAAGACTGCTGGTAAGAGGGAGCTCGCCACCTCCCTAGGCAGCTGGTTCCACTGCTGAACTACTCTGATTGTCAAATTCCCCCCCTCCCAATATAAGAACATAATTAGAGCCCTGCAGGATCAAACCAATAGTCCATCTAGTCCAGCGTGCTCTCTCGTGTGGTGGTCAGCCAGTTCCTCTGGAAGGCCAACAGCAGGGCTCTGGGATTCAGAGGATTAGTGCCTCTGAATGTGGAAGTTCCCCTCAGTCACCATAGTTTGTAGCCTCTGATAAGAGTTCTCCTCCATGAATCTATTTAATCCTGTTTATTCCTGTGGCCATCACTGTATCCTCTGGCAGCGAATCCCAGATTTTAATCACTCTCTCTGTAAAGTAGTATTTCCTTTTGTCCATCCTGAACCTTCTGCCCATCAGCTTCATTGGATGCCCTCAAGTTCTAGGATTTTGGGAGAGGGAGAAAAGTTCTCTTTGTCCACTCTCTCTGCCCCATGCATAATTTTATCAACCTCTATCATGTGTCCCCCCCCCCCCCCCGGTCATCTCTTTTCTAAGCTGAGAAGTCCCAGACTCTTCATCCTTTCCTCCTACGGAAGGTGGTCCAATCCCTTAAGCGTCTTGGTTGCCCTCCTCTGCCCTTTTTCCAGCTCTGCCATGTCCTTTTTGAGACACGGTGACCAGAACTGTACACAGTATTCCAAATGAGGCCACATCACAGATCTGTACAGGGGCAGCACAATATCCAGCTGGTACCCTTCTGTCTGTAACGTAAACCCCTTTATTTATTAGATTTGTACTCCGCCTTCCCTGCCGAGGCAGGCGCAGGGGGTTTTTGTGAGACTTCTGCTCAAAGTAGTCAAGAATCAGATCTTTGTTGATGAAACACAGTTCTTTATTTCCAATCTCTACATTGGTACAGCTTCTCGGATTATTGTCAGAGATAACACAGATGACAGAAGCGGGTCTATTATACCTTTCTAAGCAGTTTGAATTACCCATAGGTAGCCAATCACTACAAGGGAAAAACGGCGGGCAAAAGGGGCTCTGGCCGTTTGCTTCCCACAGGAAAGAAAGTGAGGTGTCAGGTTGTAAATTTCCCCTTCCAAACCAGACCCTTCAGATGTTACCAGTTCACATAACAATCCATGGCCTCGAGGCTTTCGCACGTTGATAAGAGATGAGACTTGTCCTCCCTTGGAGTCTCAGCCGAGATGAATGGAATGCGGAGGTAGGAGTGTGAGAGGCCCATTGTTCCCATACTTTGAAGTTGACATCCTCCCGCTTTGACAGTTACACAAACCAGGCCGGTCAGGGTCATAAACCTGGGGTCACACAATCTACATACATACTGATACATACTGGCCAGAATGAGGGTTACATGACAGGTGTTCATGGGAGCAGCTATAATACATACAGTACCATAAGAAGCAGAGCAACAAACACAGAAAACATATCTGAAACATGGCTGTAAGCAAAAGAAATACTCTGTCTGAATCAGCAGATTCTGACAGGTTTACATAAATGTTTTAAAAACAATTTAAAAACACATAAAATGCTATAGATACATTCCTATGCGACGGCAGTCGTAATCCAATATTTTCATAACAGGAATCAGTTAGTACAGACATAGTTGATGGAAAAAATCCCAGAGAGGCTCCAATGTTATCTCAAGATGTTAAATGTGGACAGATGCCTGGTGGAAGAGCTCTGTCTTGCAGGCCCCACGGGACTGAAGTATATCAGGAAAGCCCTGCTGGATTCGGAAAGGTAGATCGCAGCCAGTCTCCCGTTCCCCAAGGCAGATGCTCTCAAGTCAAGGAATTGTGGGAGTCTGGCTGCTGAGGCGGCGGAGGGAATGTACGGGGCGTGTGTGTATGTTCGTCTTGTGAGAAGGAGCCTGTTTTCCCGGCAAACCCTTCATCCCCGGACCCTCCTCTTCCCCCAGCTGTATTACCAGGTGCTGAACTTCGGGATGATCGTTTCCTCGGCGCTGATGATCTGGAAGGGGCTGATGGTGGTAACTGGCAGCGAGAGCCCCATCGTGGTCGTCCTGAGGTAAACAACCCTGGAGGTGGGACTGGGGGTGGGGGTGGCAGCTCAGATAGCGTGTTGTCTGCACACGCCGGAGTGCAAACATAGGGCCAACCAGGCTGCTGCCCAAGGCAATGCAGACATAGATACTGCCGAGACAGAGAGTGTTTCTCTCCAGCAGAGAGGCCCATTTTGTTCCACTGATTGGGCTTCAAAACCGATGGAGAAGAGGAAGAAGAGATTGTATTTAAATTCCGCCCTTCGCTATCCAAAGGAGTCTCAGAGCAGCTCACGCTCTCCTTCCGCTCTCCCACCCCAAAACAGACACCCTGTGAGGGAGGGGGGGCTGAGCGAGCTCTTTCGGAGACCACTCTTGAGAGAACTTGTGACTGACCCAAGGTCACCCAGCTGGCTGCATGTGGAGGAGTGGGGAATCAAACCCGGTTCTCCCGGAGTAGAATCCACGCTCCTAACCACTACACCAAACTGGCTCTACACCAACCTGTCTCTTGTTCTGCCTTTTTCCTAACTTCTTTTAAAAAAACAAGGAACGTACAAACCTGTTTGGGTAGTGGTACATGCGCTGCCCTTTTTCCACAGCGGCGCCATGGGAGCTGCTCTTCTGCATTTGAAAGGGCTTGCAAATATGAGCGGGGGGGGCGGTCACGTGGCTTTCCCCCCAGGGAATCACCCCTTGGATATTCCAGCCCACAAGGAAGCAGCTCCCATAGCGCTTTTCGCATATCCAAATGGTGCTGGCATCCCCACTGGAAAGGACTTTTTTCTCACTCCTTGAAGAGAAGAGCCCCCCGGCTTCTTGAAAAGGCACCGTTGTCAACTCGAGAGGTTCTACATCGCTGAAATCGAGAGGTGGCTCGTGGCTCGAGTCCCGTCTGCTGGCCGCCTTCGCTGTCAGGGCTGTTATCAGGTGGTTCTTGGGTCACCGGTGTCTTGGTGACACGCATCTGCTGCCCGCACTGTCTCTCTGCCTTTTCCTTTCTCCGTTTGAATGTCAAGCTGGCCTGGAAACTGCAGGCTCAACGCATGGGCCCAACGCTTAAAGTTCACTGTCTCTCCTTGTGCTGGATTTAATCGCTCTGATATTTCAAAGGTTAAGGATTCACAGGCGGATGATAATGAGGCAGGGCAGCAACTGGGAGGCTGGTGATGGAGTTAATCGCAGGAGCCATCTGTAGCTCAGCGCTCGGGAGACCAAAGATTCCAGCTAGATTTCAGTCCAGTAGCATCCAAGAGAAGAAGAGATTGGATTTATACCTCATCCTTCTCTACTCGAAGGAGTCTCAGAGCAGTTTACAAATGCCTTTCCCTTCCCCTCCCCACAACAGACACCCTGCGAGGTAGGTGGGATTGAGAGAGCTCTGACTGAGAACAGCTCTTGAGAGAACAGCTCTGAGAGAACTGGCTTGCCCGAGGTCATCCAGCAGCTGCATGTGGAGGCGAGGGGAATCAAATCTGGCTCTCCCAGATTAGCGTCCATGCACTTAACCACCACCCGAACTGACCAACAAGATTAAGGTGCTACTGGACTCAAATCTTAGAGAGCAAGCTGTGGTGGAGTGATTAAGAGCTGTGGATTCTAATCTGGAGAAGCGGGTTTGATTCCCCACTCTTCCACATGCAGCCAGCTGGGTGACCTTGGGCCAGTCACAGTTCTCTCAGAACTCTCTCAGCCCCACCTACCTCACAGGGTGTCTGTTGTGGGGAGGGGAAAGGAAAGGAGTTTGTAAGCCACTCTGAGACTATAAGTGAAGGGCGGGGTATAAATCCAATCTCTTCTTCTACTGTGTGATGTAACAGAGTAGAACAATTGCTATCTCAGAACTAGCAATTTATCCAATTAAATATTTATCAAATACGCGCCCTCTCTCTCTCAAATGAATAAAGTGCTGAAATACCCTAGTGTTTAAATAACAGTAATAAAAACATGAACGTCTGTGTATCATCCTAATAATAATCATAGAAGTCAGTCCATCGCGAAAAAATACAAACATGAAGTCCCCTGTTGATATCCAGAGGAGGACATGAAACAATGTTAAATAGTCCATATGGCTTTTGAGCAAGGGAAACCTTTACCTTTGTTGCAAACTTGTTCAAAGAGTCCTCCTTAAATAATTCAAGTCACTGCAGGGGACGGGACGGGCAATCTGTTGATCTTCAAGCCTTCAAAGCATCAGCGAAACCAAATCTCTACCGACCGTTCAATAGCGTCCGTTTCGAGTCACCACTTTTCCAAGAGCGGATAACCCTTTCCTTCGAGCGGTCGGTCTCCACTAATTACAGGACACCTTCATATAGCTATACCCAGCTTGAAACACTCTAATAAGACATTGTGACTTAGGAGGTAAATGTGTTCCATTATGGATACTGGACTAGGTGGACCACTCCATCCCATCTTTTTACTAACAGCTGTTTTCATCTTCCAGCGGCAGCATGGAGCCCGCCTTTCACCGGGGGGACCTCCTCTTCTTAACCAATCGCATCGAAGAGCCAATCAGAGTCGGCGAAATTGTGGTTTTCAGGATAGAAGGACGGGAGATCCCAATCGTGCACCGCGTGCTGAAAATACACGAAAAGTACGTCTCGCGATTTGTGGGGGAGCGATGGGGTCCACTGTCGCTGTGTTGCTATCACGGCAAGCCCTGGTCACCCTGGCAGCCTGTGGAACTGGGCAAGTTATGGGATGGATCTGCCGGATCCCATCTGTTGGTGAAGTAATCTTACTCTGGCAGAAGCACCTCTTGCATCAAGGGGAGGCTCTGTGTGCTGAAGGAAAGCTCCCCTGCTAGTGGGACAGGTCCGTGGGATCCAGCCCTCCATGATTTGTTTGTGTATGATATTTTGGCGGTGGTGGCTCAGAGGTTAAGACGCTGAGCTGCAGACAGGAAGTTCAACAGTTCAAGACCTGAGTGCCGCGTGACAGAGTGAGCTCCCATCTCTGGCCCCAGCTCCTGCCAGCCTAGCAGGTCGAAAGCAAGAAATTGCAAGTAGATAAATAGGTACTGCTGTGGTGGGAAGGTAACAATGTTCCATGCATTTTGGCGTTTAGTCATGCCGGCCACATGACCACGGAAAAAGTCTTCAGACAACACTGGCTCTTTGGCTTGAAAATATAGATGAGCACTGCCTCCTAGTGTCGGATTCGACTGGCTTTCGAGCAAGGGAAACCTTTGCCTTTACCTAACTAGTATAGAGGGCATTTTTGTGGCCCGTGGTGGGTCGGGAGCAGTGTTCCCTCTGAGTGAATGTGCACTAGCTCACAGTACACATTTTTGTCTCAGCTCAGGAAGGATGGCTCCAGAGCAAACTAATTTACGCAGGAGCCAAATCGCTCGCTCACCACTTTAATGCCAGTAGCTTACCAAGTAGAATTTTTGCTCACAAGACTCCACCGCTTCAAGGGAGCATTGGTCAGCAGCCTGGCAGCAGATCTTTTCACAGCGAGGGGCACCTCTCACGCACAATCTGCTAATTCCTGGTTATTCTTAAATTCTAGGATAGATTTATGAAGGCCTGCGCCGTACCCACTTGCCTGCCTAGTGGGTGGACCACATTTCGAAGGATATGTCTGTGTTTCCCCCATGACTCGAATAACTGTTTCGACTCCCCTTTTAAAGCCATCGCCCAGGGGTCCCCAACATGGTGCCCACGAGCATCATAGTGCCCACTGACACCTTTCCTAGTGCCCCGCCAAGTGTCTTTAGAAAGTAGGTTGGGCTCATGCCCAAGAAGGGCTTCTGATTGGCTATTGGAGATCTGTTCTGACAGCAGCTGCCACCACAGTGTTGGCTTTCTCCTTTCCCACGCTCCTTTTTCCAAGTGTATTGTTTAAAAAGTCACACGTCTTGTCCCCTGGATGCTGGGCTTCCTCAGCTTCCAACCGCTGTGCGTCAGAATTCCAAAATTGCCCCCAGGATCAGAAATGTTGCTGTAGCCTGTTGAATTTGATGGCACGTCCCAGCCAGTGTTCCCTCTAAGGTGAGGCAGCATGGGTTAGTTCACTGGTTTTTTAGCCTCCGGCTCACACGTTTTTGTCCCAGCTCAGGGAGGACGGCTCCAGAGCAGACTGATTTACGCAGTAGCCAAACTGCTCGCTCGCAACTTTAATGCCAGTAGCTCACCAAGTGGAATTTTGGCTCACAGGACTCCACAGCTTAGAGGGAGCATTAGCTGTTTCAGAGAGAAAAGGCACAAACAGGCAAAAGCCACCCGCAGCATTTCCCTCTGCCTGCTTTTGTCTCCGAGACTTGCTTCTCATCACTCTGGTCTTCGTGCAGATCCACAGCCTCGGGGGTGCGACGCCCTCGGGAAAGCGCTGGCAGAGTCGAAAGGGGAGACGCTGGCTTAGAAATGTCCGTGGGTCTGTTAGGAGCTGACCTGTGGTTTCCCTTCCCCCTCTGTAAGGCAAAACGGCGACATCAAGTTTTTGACGAAGGGGGATAACAACGCCGTGGACGACAGAGGACTGTACCGGCAGGGGCAGCACTGGCTGGAGAAGAAGGACGTGGTGGGAAGAGCCAGAGGGTGAGTGCAGAGTCAGCCGCAGGGAGGCCCTTGGCTTGACTCCGTTTCTCCCCGTTACGCTGGCGACGTCTTTAAAATCCCTTCCTTGGGTCTGTTTGCTGATGAACCCCACCCCACCCTCCAACCACTGGCTTTGTCCCTTCGTCTGAAACCTGGAGGGTTGGAAGCTCGTGGGGAAGGGGGGTGCGGTCAGGGAAATTTCCCTCTCTTTGGAATGCCGAGTTCTATGTCCAAGACCACGTTTTTTGCACCTGTGCAGCATGACTGCAGAACAGAGTCAGGTTCCCCAGGTTTGAAGCCAGGCAACAAAGGGCCTTCGCACTGTCATATAACATGGGACGGTTTCCGAAACAGCTGATTCCAGCTTCTGTTTGCAACGAAATGGAATATTAGGCTGGATGTTGGGGAGGATTTACAGTAAGAGTAGCTCAGCAGTGGAGTCGGCTGCTCAGGGAGGTGGTGAGCTCCCCCTCCCTGGCAGTCTTCAAGCAGGGACTGGACAAACACTTGTCAGGGGTGCTCTAGGCCAGGGGTGTCAGACTCATTTGTTCTGAGGGCCGGATCTGACATAAATGAGACCTTGTTGGGCCGGGCCATGTATGTCATAAAATGTAATGCCAGGTAGCAGAGGTATCAACATTATAAAGGACACAAACACACACAATTTTTGTTAAACTTCAGAAGAAGAGACGAGATTGGATTTATACCCCGCCCTTCAGTTGGGAGTCTCAGAGCAGCTTACAAACTCCTTTCCCTTCCCCTCCCCACAACAGACACCCCGTGAGGTAGGTGGGGGCTGAGAGAGCTCTGACAGAAACTGCTCTTTCAAGGACAGCTCTGTCAGAACTATGGCTTGCCCAAGGTCATCCAGCAGCTGCAAGTGGAGGAGCGGGGAATCAAACCTGGTTCTCCCAGGTTAGAGTCCGCACACTTAAGCCCTACACCAAACTGGCTCTTTAAATAAAACATGCTTAAAACACTATCAGTCTTGCAATATTTTGTCTATTTAACAGTCTCTAATAACTGACACAATGTATAGATAGGATCTCTCAGTCTGGGGCAAGTGATGCTCTGTATTCTTGGTGCTTGGGGGGGGCAACAGTGGGAGGGCTTCTAGTGTCCTGGCCCCACTGCTGGGCCTCCTGAGGGCACCTGGTGTTTTTGGCCACTGTGTGATAAGAGTGTTGGACTGAATGGGCCATTGGCCTGATCCACCATTGGTTTCTCTTATGTTCTTATTCTGGTTTGTATTGCATTCTCAAGCTGAATAAAGTTTGAAAATTGGAGGAAGAAAGATTTTTATACAGAGGAACTGTCACAACAGGATCCAAACAGGTGACGTTGTTTTCCGTCTTTGCAGATTCGTGCCATATATTGGAATAGTGACCATCTTGATGAACGATTATCCCAAATTCAAGGTATCGTCACTCATTCTCTCCCCCCCCCCCTTCTCTTGGAAAATTGGTGCTTTCCTGGGGAGAAAACTTCACTACAGAGTGTTGCTTCTGGAGGCCCATTGCTGCTGTCCTTCAGCAAAGTGTCCCAAATTGTGTCATTAAAAGCCGTCGTAGGCAAAGCCTGCCTCTGGCATCTGCGCATGGCAACTTGAATGCAGCCCACTGTACGAGAAAGATGGGATGCTGGACGAGATGGACCACTGGTCTTATCCAGCAGGGCACTTCTTATGTTCTTACGAGATGCGACCCGCATTTTTATAACTGGCTTGGGAACCAAATTCTGTAACAGCCCACATTCCATGACTTGTGCCACATTTGTGGCTGCTGTTTGGTGTGCGGAACCTTGAAATATTTCGCATGTGCTCTAATGCTTTCCGGTGGCCTCTCTCTTTCCCCCTAGTACACGGTCCTCTTCCTGTTGGGCTTGTTCGTGCTGGTTCATCGAGAGTAGCTCAGCTGCCGTGGAGGGCCGCGTCGAGACGCCGAGTAGCCAGTGGAGTGTGACGTGTGTACGTTTCGCTGCTTATTAACCGAATTGGGCTTCTGGTTTTCTTTTTCTACTGCCGTGTGACGAGAAGGTTGATCCTCCCCAGTATTTTGAACCGGTTTTGTCATATTTTAGCATTTTTGTACATCGAGTGAATTTTTATATTAAAAGTTTGAAGTCAAAGGAGTCCGTCAACGTGTCTCTTTCTCAGCTCAGAGGTTCTTGTTTCCCCCACTGACCACAGAAGGATCTGCAGGAATGTGGTCCTGATAGTGCCAGAGATGGCCAAAATATGGGAGAAGCAGTCTGATGAACTTATGATAAAATAGTCTGACGCACACATGTGCCATCAATTCGCAACTGACTTATGAGAACCCCAGCAAGGGGCTCTCAAGGCAAGTGAGAAGCAGAGGTGGTTGGCCACAGCCTTCCTCTGCAGAGCCTTCCTTGGTGGTCTCCCATCCAAGTTTTAACCCTGCTTAGCTTCTCCCAGCCAGTAGCTTTCAAGACAAATGAGAAGCAGAGGTGGTTGGCCGTTGCCTTCCTCTCCAGAGCCTTCCTTGGTGTAGTGGTTAGAAGTGTGGATTCTAATCTGGGAGAACCGGGTTTGATTCCCCACTCCTCCAAATGCAGCTGCTGGTGTGACCTTGGGTGAGTCCTAAGTTCTTTCAGAGCTGTTCTCTCAAGGGCAGTTCTAGAAAGAGCTCTCTCAGCCCCACCGACCTCACAGGGTGTCTGTTGTAGGGAGGGGAAGGGAAAGGAGATTGTAAGCTGCCCTGAGACTCCTTCAGATAGTGAAGGGCAGGATATAAATCCAGTCTCCTCCTCCTCCTCCCATCCAAGTACCAACCCTGCTTAGCTTCTCCCAGCAAGGCAAAGGAGAGGCAGAGGTGGTTGGCCATGGCCTGCTGCTGCAGACTCTTCCTTGGTGGTCTCCCATCCAAGTACTAACCCTGCTTAGCTTTGGAAATCTGATGAGATCAGACTGTACCATCCCATTCAAGTACCTGAAAGGTTAGTTACATACAAAGTAAAGGGACCAATGACTAAAAACTATAATTATAACTTGAACATGATCAAAAACACTTGCATGTATTATCATTTAGTTAAAAACAGTTACGGGCCCAATAGTAGCCTCATTACAGAATAAAATTGTATGACGTAAACAAGTGGGACTCATCGTGACTGGACATGTTTTGGCCAATGTGGCCTCTTTCAGTGGTCAAGCAATCTTTGTACATATAGGCTCAACGATTAGACAATGAGTTCATCAACACTGGACCCAAAAAGGAGTTATATAGTTAACAATCAATTGACACAAAACCTGAGAGTATTGATGAGGCCTCCTAGAGTATCACCTTGCGGCATGGTCAGGTATTTATGTGTCCTAAATAGTATTGGTATTGTAAGCCTTCCTATTTGGATCCAGAAGATAACAATCAAATCTGAGCCAATGTACCAAAGTATTGTACAGAACTGCCCGCTTAGCTACGGAGATTGGACGAGATCCAGCTATGCCATATGTAAGGAATAGCTGCCATTAAGCCTTCGTGTTGTTTGGGTTTATCGCTTTCCTTAGGCTGTAAGTTTTGGCAAGCCTCTGGCCCGGCCTGCTAAAAGCAATGTGCTTGTTTTAACTACATCCACCTGTGGCTTTTGGCGGTCAACAGAACCTTCCCTGAGAGTCTCCCTATGTTGTTTCAACCTCTGAGGGTCTTTGAGGTTACTTGCATGCCCTCAGTAAGTGACTCCAGACACTGGGCAGGATCCGCTCTTAAGGCACAAGCAATGGCACTAGAAAATAGAAATAGAAGTTACTTACTGAGTGCATGCAGATAACCTCAAGAGGAGAACCTGGGAAGCTGAAAGCCTCTGGGGAAAGGTCCAGAACCCGAGGCTGCTGGCTGCGGTTCCAGGGCCTGGGAGCCAGAGATGGGCTCCCTAGGACAATACACCATAGCATTCTGCATCCCCAAAACATTGTGTTGGGACACCAGAAATCCCCACTGGGAATTTCTGGGAAAAGGGGAGGGGCTGCTGCTGAGGTCTTCTGTGAGAGCTACCAAGAACCAGTGTGGAATTTGGTGTCTGGAATTCCAATCCATCTCTTCTTGGTTCTTCCTCTTTTCCTGCGGCCTTCTGCTTTTCCCAGCATGATTGTCTTTTCCAGTAAGCCTTCTTGCAGTGTAATCAAAATATGATATCCTCAGTTTAGTCATTTTAGCTTCTAGGGAGAGTTCAGGCTTGAAGGTTCGTTGCCTGTTTTGTTTCAGGCTGATATGGGGCTTCCCAATGCAGTCCTGTATTGCATAGCAGTCACTGTGTTGGACCATTTGAGACCTGGATTAAAATCCCCATTCAACCACAAAACCGTAAATTGGGCCTGTTAGGGTGACCTACCTCACAGGGTTGCTGTGGGGGTGCAGAGGGTAGGGAGAAGACGGCCCACCACCCGGAGTTCCTCGGAGTAAGATCGATGTGCAAGGTGCATCGTTTATCAAGTTGCATTCTGACAGACTCCGGGTAACAGCTCTCCAAAGACGTTCGTTAGACAAAATTGGCAAACGCTGGCCGAGTTACAGGAGGTGAGAGTTTATCTTCCCTGTCAGAACTTTCCTTGGAGACCTCGGTTGCTGTTAAATGTGAGGCCGCTACAAAACTAATTGCAGATTGGGTTAGCTTTGGAAATGCTCCGGAGGATGTGGGAATCATCCAGAGTGCCTGTTTTTTTGTTTCTGTTCTTTTACATCTTGGTATCATTGGATTAAATGGAACCCAGAGGTGCAGGGGTGTTCGGCTTGCCTCTACAGCTGTGGGAAGGAAAACTGCGTGAAAATTGCAGTTTCCAAATGAGGCTATGCAGATATTTAGATGTGAGGTGATCTGGTTCTCCCGCAGACTAATGCTGATAACAACTTTGGGAGGTGCTCAGTGATAAAGCATGCATGTTTGTGTGTTTTCGCTTGCAGAAGGTCACATGATACACATGAAGCTGACTTATACCGAAACCAGACCTTTTCGGTCTATCAAAGTCAGTATTGTCTACTCAGACTGACAGCTGCTCTCCAGGGTCTCAGGCAGAGGTCTTCTACATCACCACCTGGTCCGTTTTTAAACTGGAGGGCTAGAGCATAAGGGAAGCCATGTTGGATCAGGCCAATCACCCATCCGGTCCAGTGCTCTGTGTCACACAGTGGCCAAACCCCCAGTGCCATAAGGAGATCCACCAGCAGGGCCAGAACTTCAGAAGCTCTCTCACTGTTGCCCCCCCCCCCCCCCCCAAGCACCAAGAATACAGAGCATCACTTGCCCCAGACAGAGTGTTCCATCTATACTTTGTGGCTAATATCCACTGCTGGACCTCTGCTCCAGATGTTCATCCATGTTGAACCTGGGACCTTCTGCATGTCTGCCAAGCAGGTGCTCTGCCACTGAGCCATAAGCCCTCCCCAAAATCTGAGAACTCATCCTTGCCATAATGTATAAAGAAGTTCCATTATATATAGCCTGGAAAATTATACATCTGTATTGAATACATGGAGCTGCCTTTATACTGAATCAGACCCATGATCATTGAACTTCAGTGTTGCCTATTCAGACTGGAAGCAGCTCTCCAGGGTCTCAGGCAGAGGTCTTCTACACCCCCCGGGGCCTGGCCCTTTTTAACTAGAGATGCCGGGGATTGAACCTGGGACCCTCTGCATGCAAAGTGGGTGCTCTACCACTGAGCCAGAGGCTCTGGTTGAAGTCTTTCCTGTTACTTCCCACTGACCTTTTTGACTAGAGATGCCAGGGATGGAACCTGGGACCTTCTGCCTGTGAAGCAGATTGTCTACCACTGAGCCACGGCCCCTCCCCAAAATGAAAGAGAACTCCTCCTGCCCATAATGTGTGAAGTTCTATTATATAGCACCAGGAAGTGGATACATCTGTACTGAATACATGCAGCTGCCTTATACTGAATCAGATCCTTGGTTCATCGAGGTCAGTGTTGCCTATTCAGGCTAGCGGTGGCTCTCCAGGGTCTCAGGCTGAAATCTTTCACATCACCTCCTACCTGGTCCTTTTAACAGGAGATGGCGGGGACTGAACCTGGGACCTTCGGCATGCCAAACAGATGCTCTACCGCAGAGCCACAGCCCCTCCCCAAACTAAAGAGAACTCCTCCTCCTCATAATGTATGACGTTCTATTATATAGAGCCAGGACCAGGATACATCTGTATTGACTATATGAATCTGCCATATACTGAATCAGACCTTTTGGGACCATCAAGGTCAGTATTGCCTACTCGGACTTGCAGCAGCTCTCCAGGGTCTCAGGCAGAAGTCTTTCACATCATCTCCTACCTGATCTTTAACATGATGTTGGGGATTGAACCTGGGACCTTCTGCATGCCAAGCAGATGCTCTACCACTGAGCCAGGGCCCCAGATGGCCTTTCCCATGTCCTACTACCTTATCCCTTCAACTGGAGGTGCTGGGGATTGAACCTGGGACCTTCTGCATGCCAAGCAAATGCTCTTATCATTGAGCCCTGAGCCCTCCCTAGAAGTCCCAGGTTAGATCCCCCCCATCTCTAGTTACAACGTTCACAGGTCGCAAATATTGAAACCATTCTCCACCTGAGGCTCTGAGCAACAACTGGCTAGATGGACCGCTGGCCAGATTCTAGAGGACACCTTTAAGTGAACAAAATTTTAGTGGAGCATCTTCCTGTACTGCCCACTTTGTAAGGCTTTTAGGGGGAGATTCTGAGTCCCAGTTTTCCCCTCTGCAGTTGATGGATATAAAACTGTCTTTATCAGTAACACATTTTTCATCATCAGCCTGTAGATAAATTATCCTGCTGGTGCTTGCTGTTCCAGACAACCTACGCTGTTTGGGGATGTGATTCTCTTTACTAGCTGACTTGCTGGGCCCGCGATGACTCCTTGTTCGTAACCTGACTCCTGCTGGAGCTGCCTCGCACCTGCCTCTGTGTGGTTAGCAAACACACACACACACATACACTCACCTCCTAGCACGAGCCTGTGAGCGCCTTCTGCAGTTTCTAACACAACTGCCCCTTCACGTCACCACCTGACGTGCTTCATCTTTCCCCCATCTGTCAACTGCATTCGCTGCGCTTCTCCAAAAAGCCTAACATTGTGGTCAAAACACTGCTCCAGTGTGTATATGTGTGTGTGTGTGTGTGTGATTGCTGCCTGGCCAGAGCCGCACGAGACCTGCTCCAAGGCCTTTACGAGAAAAATCAGGATCTGGATGCAGATGTGAGCTTGAAGAGCAGCCTGGAGTCCACAGAGCCGATCGTGTATTCTCCTGGGAGTCTGGTGAAGAAGGGCTTAGTGGCAGCCGGTACGATTTTCAGAGATGATGGTTTAAATTAAGAGGCCCAAAAGAGGACACGCAGATACATCCCTAATTGGTCCAGCAATAAGTCCATCCTTAATGTGCACATATATCTACAGGAACAGGGTTTACAAGCAAACAGGACAGCAGATAAAATTTTGAGCAGCTGCCAGCAATAGCCAATAGAAAGGAAGGAAGGAAGGAAGGAAGGAAGGAAGGAAGGAAGGAAGGAAGGAAGGAAGGAAGGAAGGGAGAGAGCGGGAGGGAGGGAGAGAGAGAGGGAGAGGAGGGAGGGGAGGGGAGGGGAGATGTCTCCAAGATGCCTCCCAAGGTCATCCAGCAGCTGCATGGGGAGGAGTGGGGAATCAGACCCGGTTCTCCCAGATCAGAGTCCACACACTTAACCACTACACCAAACTGGCTCTCTAGATTGCACTGAAAAAAAAAAGATTGTAGTATTCAGAAACCGGTAGGAGAACATTCTAATCTCCCTGGGTGCTCTGTTTCTGACCTGAAAGTCACACTTCTTCAACAAAAGAACTTCAGAGAGAGCCCTGCAGCGTGAGATGGCTGAATTGGTATTTATTAAGAGGTTTTATATTATCTCCCTCCTTGGATTCAACAAGAAAAAAAATAATAGAGATTCTCACCCAGTTTAGGTGTTAATTAACTTAGCAAAAACCACTGAAGGGTGTCTGCATTTTTATTCCCTTGATTTGATCTAAATTTTTTCACTCTAGATTGCCTGCCTTTCCTGACCCCTTGACGCTGCTTTTTGCTTGTCATATTCCTCCAAAAAAGGACTGTGGAGTGCGGATCCACTTATCAGCTCTGAAGAAGAGGGCTGTGGTCCATGGAGGTTTCTTCTGGGTCCGTGTGTTGTTAGCCTTTGAGGTGCGACAGGATTCCTGTTTGATTTTTGAAGGCCAGCCCAGGACACAAAAAAACATGCCATATCTACTCAGGCAGGGGTCCCCAATACGGCGCCCGGGGGCACCACGGTGCCCACTAACCCCTCTCCACCAAGTCCTTTCAGAAAGTGGGTGGGGCCAGTTGAAGCTTTTGCCGGCAAGGCTTCTGATTGGCCATTGGTGATTTTTAAAAATGTTGATTTGGCAGCAGCTGCTACAACACAAGGAGCTGCACTGTGGGACTGAAGGCAAGGTGTGGAAGCCATTTTGCGGTTGGCTCTGCCACCTGCGGCAGCCATTTTGTAGCTGTGCTGACCATGCCATGTCAGAATTCCAAAAGTTCTCCCCTCCGATCAGCTGAAGGGCCCTTTAAATCTTGCAGGAAGGGAGGGAGAGAGGCGCTCACTACTTCCCCACTTCTTCTCAATCTTTTAAATACTTTTGGGAAGCAGGGGAGCTTTAGAAAGTGGGGGGAGGGCTTTGAGGAGTGGGCTGGCTTTTTAAGGGAGGGGACGGAGCCCCCAGTGGTCCCAACCGTAGCTACGGGCTAGCGTGGGTTCCAGGCCAAATGAAGCCTGAATTCTCCCCAGAAGCTAAAACGACTAAATTGAGGCTCTCATATTTTAGTCACATTCTAAGAAGACAAGAGTCACTGAAAAAGACAATAATCCCAGGAAAAGTTGAAAGTAGTAGGAAAAGAGGAAGGCCCAACAGGAGATGGATTGACTCAACAAAGGAAGCCACGGCCTTCAGTCGGTAAGATCCCGGCACGGCTGCTAATTAGAGGTTTTGGAGGACATCAATTCATAGAAGAGAAGAGAGAAGAGATTGCATTTATATCCCGCCCTTTACTACCTGAAGGAGTCTCAGAGTGGCTTACAATCTCCTTTCCCTTCACCTCCCCACAACAGACACCCTGTGAGGTAGGTGGGGCTGAGAGAGCTCTCTTGAGGACTGCCCTTGAGAGAACAGCTCTGAAAGAATTCGTGACTGACCCAAGGTCACACCAGCAGCTGCATGCATTGACGTGCACAATCAAACCTGGTTCTCCCAGATCAGAGTCCACACTCCTAAGGGCTGCCTTGGGTCAGAAGCAACTTGATGGTATTTAACACACACACAAACAGACATGTTGTCGAAGGCTTTCACTGCCTGAGTTCATTAGTTGTTGTTGATTTTCCGGGCTGTATGGCCGTGGTCTTGGCATTTTAGTACCTGACATTTCGCCAGCATCCGTGACTGGCATCCTAAATTGTGCCAAGCCTTTGGGACTGTGCGTTGATGCCAAAATCGGGGGTTTCATGCTTTCATGAGAGCTAATGCGGTGTGGTTAATCCAGAGAACCGGGTTTCATTCCCCACTCCTCCACACAGAGTTGCCAGGTCTGGTTTGAAAAACACCTGGGGACTTTGGGGGTGGATCCAGGAGAAGGTGGGGTTTGGGGGAGAGGGGCCTCAGCATGGTACAATGCTGTAGAGTTCACCCTTCAAAGCAGCCATTTTCTCCAGGGGAGCTGATCTCGGTCAGCTGAAGATCAGTTGTAAAAGCAGGGGAGCTACTGGCATTAAAGTTGCGAGTGAGTGATTTGGCTACTGCATAAATTAGTTTGCTCCAGAGCCATCCTTCCTGATCACAGATGTGTGAGCTGGAGGCTAAAAAACGGTGAGCTAGCTCACACTAACTTGGCTCAGAGGGAACACTGGACCTAACCCTCCTTAGGGTAGAGAAAAGGAGGGTGTAAAAACCTGCTCTTCTTCTTAAAGCAGCAACCTCAGGGCCAGCCTTTGCTCGGAGAACCCTGCATTTTGTTATCTGCTCATCTCAGTTCTCCCGCCACCCCCTCTTTAAGCCCTGTTCACACGGGCAACATATTTTTGTTTCCCAATGCGAACGAACGTCACTAATCAACACTTCGTTTTACACTGTAAGGAAACAGTAATCGTCTTGATGCAAGCAAGGGCTGTAAAAAAGGGTGTTAGCCAGAGGGATCGCTTAGCAATGACACACTTTTAAAAAATATAAACTAAAAAAGTTGCAAATGTTGTAGTGAGAAACCCAGAGCTAACTCAGTGGGTACAGAGCAAGATTTGGGAACGAGAAGGGTGAGCATCTTGTTTGTCTCTTGGCCAGCCTGAACAGAAGTCCTGAATTCTGCCTCAGCGTCTTCCCATGCATAGCCCTTCAAATTCCAGTTGGATTGCATTTTAGCCAATGAACAATAATCCTGTTGCATAACTCGTAGCACAATAGAAGGAGGAGGAGGAGGCTGGATTTATACCCCACCCTTCACTACCTGAAGGAGTCTCAGAGCGGCTTACAATCTCCTTTCCCGTCCCCTCCCCACAACAGACACCTTGTGTGAGGTAGGTGGGGCTGAGAGAGCTCTTTCGAGGACTGTTCCTGAGAGAACAGCTCTGAGAGAACTTGTGAATGACCCAATGTTACACTAGCAGCTGCATGTGGAAGAGTGGGGAATCAAACCTGCTTCTTCCATGCTAATGCCCAAATCCCATTACATCTGTGACCCATGCATAGGCCAGTTTGGTGTAGTGGTTAGGCGCACAGACTCTAATCTGGGAGAACCGGGTTTGATTGTGCACTCCTCCACATGCAGCTGCTGGTGTGACTTTGGGTTAGTTACAAGTTCTCTCAGAGCTGTCCTTTCAGGAGCAGTTCTCAAAAAAGCTCTCTCAGCCCCACCTACCTCACAGGGTGTCTGTTGTGGGGAAGGGAAGGGAAAGGAGATGGTTAGCCACTCTGAGACTCCTTTGGGCAATGAAGGGTGGGGTATAAATCCAATCTCTTCTTCGTCATCCCTACCTGCCCTCCCTCTCACTATCTGCCTCGATTAATAGCAAGCCACAGATGGCCATCGAGATTGCTGTCAGATGGCCATCGAGCCTCTGTTTGAAAACCTCCAAAGAAGGAGAGCCCACCACCTCCCGAGGAAACCTGTCCCACTGAGGAACCGCTCTAACTTTAGCAGAAAACTCTTTGGAGGTAATTTCAACCCGTTGGTCTTGATACGACCTTCCAGGGCAACAGAAAACAAGCCCATAGCACCCTTGCTATGTTCACATCGCCCTGCTGTTCAAGCACTGGCTAGACGGTTGTCTCTTTTCCTGTAAGGGAGGTCAGGAAGTTCTCTTTCTCTCCCCCTCTGACCCTTATTCTGGTTTCCAGTCCCTGGGGTCTGTTTAAAGAAGTGTGCGAGCAAATCCACCCTCCTGCCGCCCCCGCCGCCACGTCTCGCCTGTGCCAGTTCACTGCCTGCCACCACGGCGTAACGAGGTCCCCCGGTTTCGTCCTCAGCCAGGTAATCCCGGAAGCATCCTGCATCCTATCAGGCATGCTTGGATGCTTTCAGTAATTGCCCCTGGGACTTGGATGCTGTCGGTAATTGCCCCTGGGACTGCGGCGCTGTGGCTTCCTCCAGACGCCCCGGTAATTGGCACCACTTAATCCCAGCCTCTCTGCACATTGGCCTTGTGCTCATCCTACAGCAGCCTTTCCGGTTCAGTATCCCTGACCAAAACAACACCTCCAGAGCTGGGAGGTAGGGGCTTAGCTCTGGCCTGGACCCCACCCTCTTCCCCCCCCAGATCTCACACCATAATCCCCAAACATCGACAATCCACGGCTCTCAGAAGAAGACATAAGAGCAGCACTTCTTAACTGAGAGCTACGCATCCTTTAAGGCTCTCCAGTTGCTTCCTCCCTCTTGTTCTATATATTCTTCCTGGCCTCTGGGCTCCTTGGAGTTCTCTCTCCCCCACCTTTGGGGGACCTCTTTCTCAGCCCTCGGCCTGCCCCACTAAGGTACTCCAAGGGTTTCTGGGAGATTCTGGTTGCATGGCAACCCAGAGGGCCTTTCCGACAGGCTCGTGTGATGGGGAGGTATTTTTGATCTCCATTGAGACGGTTACGCAACGGGAAAGCCTTTGGTAGATTTCTGCGGGAACGGCATCGCTTCCAGATCTGTTTTCATTTCAGCATTGTACTGTTCGTCCGGTGTGGCGTAACGACTTCTGTGTCTTGAACGAGCACTCATTGCCGAACATTTAAAGATACAATTTCTTTACATAAGGATAGAGCCAGGTGGGAAGGGCGAGGCATGTCGAGCAAGACGTCTGTTAAAGCTCTCCAATCTGCTTCTCGAAATTCAGTGTACACAGGAGGGGACAGGACTGAGCGCCTTTCACTGCCAAGCTCTATTTCGTTTTTTAAAATCATTATTTACACCTAGGGTTGCCAGCCTCCAGGTGGGGCCTGGGGATCTCCCGCTCTGACAACTAATCTCCAGCTGACAGAGATCAGCTCCCCTGGAGAAAATGGCTGCTTTGGAAGGTGGACTCTATGGCATTGCACCATGCTGAGGCCCCTCCCCTCCCCAAACCCTGCCCTCTCCCGGCTCCAGCCCCAAAGTCTCCAGGTGTTTTCCAACCCAGACTTGGCAACCCTGTTTACACATAGAATCACAGAGTTGGAAGGGGGCCAGACAGGCTATCTAGTCCAATCCCCTGCTCAGTGCAGGTTCAGCCGAGAGCATCCCTGACAAGTGTTGGCCCAGCCACTGCTTAAACAGTGCCAGTGAGGGGAAGCTCACCACGTTTCTAGGCAGCTGATTCCACTGTTGCACAACTCTGACTGTATAAAAGTCAGCTGGTACCTTCCCGCCCTTAATTTAAACCCATTATTGTGAGTTGTATCCTCTGCTACCAAGAGGAACAGCTCCCTGCCCACCTCTAAGTGACAGCCCTTCAATCATGTTCCCCTCTCAACCTCCTCCTCTCCAGACTGAACGTGCCCAAGAAGTCCCTCAGCCTTTCCTTCTATCTAGGGCTTCTAGGTCTCCAGGCCCCCAATCATCCTCGTTGCTCTCCTCTGCACCCACTCCGTTCTGTCCACATTGTTTTTGAAGTTAGGCCTCTAGAACTGCACACAATACTCCAAGGGCGGCCTGACCAATGCAGTGTACAGCAGAATTATGACATCTTGAGCAACAGGCTGCATAACTTTCATCCCTAACGGTTGCTGGCATAAAGCAGGGTCCCCAGCCTTTCTGAACCTGCGGGCGCATTTGGAATGCTGACACAGTGTGGTTGGCGCAGCAACAAAAGGGTGGCCACAAAATAGCTGCCCCAGGGGGCAGAGCCAGCCCCGAAATGATTGCCACAGGTTAGCGTCAGTCACAGAGGGCACATCCCCGTGCTGTGCTGGCAGCTGCTGTCAAAGCGGTGGGGTACTCAGAAGGTTGAGTATCACAAGCTTAAAAATACAACAAAGTCCCCCCCCCCCCCCCCCAATCTGCTGGGCCACAGAGGAGGCAGTGTTCCCTCTAAGCTGAGTTAGTGTCAGCTAGCTCACAGGGTTTTTTTGCCTCCAGCTCACACATTTTTTGTCTTTGCTCAGGAAGGATGGCTCCGGAGCAAACTAATCTGTGCAGCAGCCAAATTGCTGGCTCACAACTTTAATGCCAGTAGCTCACAAAGTAGGATTTTTGCTCACAAGACTCCACAGCTTAGAGGGAGCATTGCAGAGGAGCCCTGTAAAGGCCAGAGTGCAGAGGAAGGGATCCTAGGTCGAGCATCTCTGGCAGGAGAGAAGGTCAGTTCTTGGCAGGGGGCAAGAGAGGGAGGGAGGGAGGAGGGGAGAGAGAGAGATGTCAGTGGCTGCGGAGGGGCCCTGGGAGGTCCGGAAATAGTCCAAATCTTCTTTAGAGGAAGCGGCCTTAGTGGAAGGGCAACCTGTTCCCAATGCCCCCCACCCCCGGAGCCGGCCCCTGTGGAAGCCAGGCGGCCGAGGCTGGAGAGGACAGCGAGCCGCGCCCTCATCAGGGCTCTTTGGCGGCGCGGTCCCAGGCTTCCCGGTCTGCGCGGGCAGTCGGCGGAGCGAAGCGAAGCGAGGGAAGCAGCGCGGCCGGGCACCAAGCAGAGGTGGGGTTCGTGCCGGGCGGCGGGGGCAGTGGTTTCGTCAGTGCAGCAGCAGCCGGTGCAGCCTGGGGTCGGGCAACGATTTGGCCACGGACTTCGTCTCACCCTGGGGCCTCTCCTGACCCTGCGGCGAGTCCCCCGCCAGAAGAGGGGACGTGATTCCATTTGTATTGTAGTCATCGCATTCATAGTAGGGCGCACAGAGTTCACGGTCAATGCATAGGGCGGCGCAACTGGAATTTTCACACGTGATACACTGGGATTAGCCGGAAGTTGATTTGTTTAAAAAAAAGTTATTGTTGTTTAAGTCAGTATTGTTAACTTTTACACTTATTGCATTACCTGCACTGTTTCTATTCTCAAAAAGGTGTTTTTTTAAAATGATAAACCCAATAAATTTTTATAAAAAAAATAATAAACCAGGCATTTATACATCTCTTCCGACGTGCCCGCAACCCAGGAGGAAGGCTGGCAACTTACCTCGGGCAACCGTGGAAGAAGCCAGGACAGGCAGCGGCGGGGAGTGGAGGCCAAAGCTGGGCCGTGAGTAGGGGTGGCGGTGATGAGCGTGAGGATCGGTCAGCGGGAACAGAAACCCCCGGGAGTCTCCGTGTTCTGTCTGAGGAGGTTTGTTTTTGGCGCGCGCTGCTTCTATGGGCGGGACTCAGGGAAGGCAGCCAGTGCTTAAGGGCAGCGTCTGTGTGACAGTTCAGGGAGCAAACCAGTTTTGGAGCATGTGGAATGTTCTGGAGAGTGTCGCCACCAGACGGCTTTTTTATGTAATAGGGACAGGTGAGCTTTTGGGTGTACACCCACCTGGATGAAAAGGCTAGATTCAGGCGGGTAGCTGTGTTCCTCTAGAGCAATAGAACAAAATTTGAGTCCAGAGTGGCACCTTTAAGACCAATGAAGTTTTATCCTGGGTATAAGCGTTTGTGTGCATGCACACTTCTTCAGTGTATAATTAAATAACAGAACAACGTTAGAGTCCAGTGGCACCTTTAAGACCAATGAAGTTTTATTTGGGATATAAGCCTTTGTGTGCACACAGGCTTCTTCAGATACATTGAAACAGAAGTCACCAACCATTACCTATAGGCATAACCAATTTTAGCTATATTTGTTGCTCCCTTACTTATGCATCTTGACTTTAATTAGCCCTTCCTGGCAACTCTTCCTGTGTGTAATGGTTGAGGATGTCTTGTTTCACTATATCTGAGAAAGTTTATACCCAGAATAAATTTTGTTGGTCTTAACGGTGCCATTGGACTCCAACTTTGTCCTGAGCAAGACTTTTAACAACAGGGCGTTTTGGAGGAGATTTCATTCATAGGGTCACCATAATTCGGAAGCAGCTTGAAGGCACTCAGCACACACCATGCCTTGAAATAATTTATAACCTCTGTCTGCACCCCTGGTTTTTTTTATTTTCTAACTGAGCCTCTGTCTTGGTGTGGCCTTCTGGAGGAGAACCTGGAAGCCTGCCTCCTCTTTGGAGGGATACTTTGGTGGCTCCTGGCAGAAGGCCTTGAATCTGTCCCCTGGTCCTTTGACTTTTAAAAAATAAAATCCGAGTTGGTGCGGAAAGCTGGGCTCCCGTGCAAATTTCTGGTGGGCAGATGAATGCGGAGGCCGCTACAGCTGCTGAGACCCCTGTCCCGTCCTAAGAGGGAAAGAGGCAGGAAGGTAGGGCGGGGCCAAGGCACCTCATTTGCATGGCACCTGCCCGCAGCCTATAAGAAGCCAGCCCCAAACTCCCGGCTTCGGCCCGAGGCCCCCCCCCCCCGCAGGTGGTTGCTGCCCTTCGGCCGTGCGGCAGGGGGCGCCGTCGGATCAGCCCCTGCGCGCTTTTCATTCATTCACTTCCATTTACTTCTTTCCCCGCCTTTATCCCCTAATGGGGACTCAGAGCGGCTTATGTCTCTCTCCCTTCCTCCATTTCATCCTCACAAAAACCCTGCGAGACAGGCGAGGCTCTGCAAGTCGAAGTCGATGCCATTCATTACAGAGAAAAAGATTTAGAACTTGGGGGGGGGGGGTGTTAAAGGGCTGGGAGGGCAGCTCTGGCCATTCGGTCAGCTTCAGTTTCTCGGAGCGTGAAGGACGCATCTCTGCCGGCGGGTAGCGCAGCGTGCCTCTGGGCGTGTGCAGAGCGCTCCTGCGCCTTGTGGCGCCAGACGGCGGTTTCAGACTCAGAGGCTGGGGAAGGGGGCTATCCTGAGCCTTGGAGAAACGGGCAGAAAGCTGTGCCTGAAACACCGGGGAGGGAGGAGTCTCCCCCCCACACACACACAAATGCAGATTCACCCGACGGCTTCGCTGCTTCCCCCGCCTGCCTGACTCGCCCCCTGCCCGGGAGGGGGCCCCCACCCCAGGATCTGCTCCCCCCCAGGGATAGGCGGGAGAGAGCGCTCGGGCTTGGAGGGCGGCGCTCGGTGGGGTGGGGGGCAGGCGGAGGTCTCCGTGGTTGCCCTGCCCTGGGAGCGACCCGGCAGGCTCCGGAAAGACCCCGGAGAGCCTCTCCAGCCCGCGTCTTGCTCGGATTCTCCTGCTCCGCTCTGCACACGCTCAGAAGCACCCTCGTCGCCGAGCAGACGGAGCCCGGTCGTGAGCCGAGCCCGAGTCCTGTCTTTTTCCTCCTCCACGCCTGCTTGGTCTGGCGAGGTCTAGAGCGACCCTACCTACCTGCCTGCCTGCCTGCCTTTGGCCAGGAGAGGCGCCGCGCCCGTGTCAGCCGCAGTAGCAGCAGTCTCCGCCCCGACGGCGCGGCGCTATTTAAGCAGCCGGAGCCCTGGACGGGAAAGGAGAGACGGCGGGCGGCTGGGAAGGGGCTGAGATTCTCCAGTCTGGGGAGCTGCCGAGGAGCTGAGCCAGGCGCCCGCTCTGCCCCCCCCCCCCCCCCCCCCGCTGCCCATCCGTCGAGGATCCGCCTGGGAGCCACCCATGGCCGCCGCCGGCCGGCTCCGGCTGGGGAGCTTGGCTTACCTGCTCCTCTTCTGCTCCTCGCTCTCCGCCTCGCCCGCGCTGGGCGACAAGAGGAACGGACCCTTCCGGATGCGGGAGAACCTCTGGGCCACAGGTGGGTACTCCGTCGGCCAAAGGGGCGCTGGACCCAGACGCTGGCACGCCTGTCCGGGGGCGCTTCCCGGAGGGTGGGGGGCGCCTCCGAGGAAAGAAAGGGGGGCTTTTGCAGGAAGCCCCCGAACTGTGCTTGGAAGCGCTTTGCCTGAGCTGAGGGTGGGGGAGGGTGACTACCTACCTGTGCCAGGAGATCGGCCACCTGGAATTTTCCATCCCTTTTGGGCTTCCCAGCAAAGGGAGTCGTGGAGAGAGGGAGAGGGGGGGCGAGCCAAGGGGGGGGGTGCCCCACCAAAGGCCCCGTCGCATGATTTCCCTCTCCTCCCTTTTCTCATTAATGCCACCCACCCACCCCCGCCAGAAGGGTGAGGCTGAGAGAGATTCTGAGCCAGGGCACCCAATAGGCTTGGGGGCTGAGTGAGGTTTCGAACTCGGGTCTCCCCGTCCTCAGGACTGTAACCGCACCCCCCTGGTGCTCCCGAGGGGAGAGTGGCAGCAGAGCTTACCACTCTGAGCTTTGATCAGAGGCACAGAAGAAGAGGAAGAGATTGGATTTATACCCCACCCTTCACTACCCGAAGGAGTCTCAGAGTGGCTTCCCAACCCCTTCCTCTCCTCACAACAGACACCTTGTGAGGTAGGCGGGGCTGAGAGAGCTTTTTCGAGGACTGCTCTTGAGAGAACAGCTCAGAGAGAACTTGTGACTGACCCAAGGTCACACCAGCAGCTGCATGTGGAGGAGCGGGGAATCAAACACAGATTAGAGTCAGCTGCTCCTAACCACTACACCAAAGTGGCGAAAGAAAGATTAGGATGTGTTTTGTTTTGTTTTTTAATTAATTGACAATAAGTTAGCAAACGATTAGCAGGGGGAAATTAGCTCAATGGAGAGGACTGAGCTAAGAATCCTGTCCCCATTTCCATCTCCCTCTTTCTCCAAAGAGGTTGGGAGCAACTCCTGTGGTTCTCCTACTTCCTTCTCACAACAACCCTGTTCAGTAGGCTAGATTTAGCGTGGCTGACTGAGAGGGCCCCCCAGGGCACTTCATGGCAGATGACAGTCAGCTGAGACTTGACAGCAGAAGCACACACAGAGAGAGGGCTAGGGGGCTTCAGCAACCCCCTGTGCTCCCCCCCCCACAGTTTTTCTGAGCTGAGATACCCCAAGGAGGTGCTGTTTGCCCCACTGAGGAAAACTGCCCATAGCCCATCAGTTAAACAGGATACCCAGTCACTTCCCGGGGCCTTCGTCAGGTTGGGGGAATGGTGCGCATGAGAGGCAGGGGCTTCCTCTGTGATCTGAGTGAGTGGCCCCCATGGGGGTGTGTGGAAAGGGCCAACAAGTGGTTGCCATCACCTGCCTCTGCGTAGCAACCCTGGACTTCCCTGGTGGTCGCCCATCCGAGTACGAACCACAGCCCACCCTGCTTAGCTTCCGAGGTCTGACGGGATCGGCCATCCAGATTAGGGCAGCCCTCACATACCTGCAAATTAAGTTTTAAAAGGTTGACCTGGAAACAGTGTCACCTGCAGTGAGGGATTTCAACCCAGGTCTTCTAAATCTAGTAATCACCGTCATCATCATCATTGTATGACATTGTGTGTGGTATAGCCAGGAGATCCAAAGATCGTCTGGCAGCCATAAGTTCTAACTATTTTTAGTGAGCTAGGCTTATTTGGGGGGGATAAGATTTCTGAACCCAAGGTCACCCAGCTGGCTTCATGTGGCGGAGTGCGGAATCAAATCTGGTTAGAGTCTGCCATTCTTTACCACTACACCAAACTGGCTCTCTTCCTAGTACAATGCTCTAACCACTACACCACACAGTCCCTCTCCTGAAGGCTTAATGGCCAGTTACCCTCAGATTCATGAACGGATGCATGGGTCCAGCACTCTCATGAGGAAATCTGCCTCCTTTAACTAATGAGTGTGCCTCAGGGGATGAGGCAGGGGAAACCTTCAGCCTGTGTTCTGTCATTTGCTGTGCTCCCTGCTAGAACACCTGTCAGATTCTAGTTTGCCTCCATGGATAGGCTGTCATTTGCCTGCTAGAGTTATAGTCATTAATAATGTATTCACCTGACCTGGATAGCCCAGGCTAACCCGATCTTGTCAGATCCCGGAAGCTAAGCAGGGCCGGCCCTGGTCAGTACTTGGGAAAGGAGACCTCCAAGGAATACCAGGGTTGTGCTTCAGAGGCAGGCAATGGCAAATCTCCTCTGAATGTCCAGGGTCACTACACACAGGCAGGCAATGGCAAACCAATTCTGTTCATCTCCTGCCCTGCCCTGCCCTGCACTGCCCTGCCCTGGATAGCCCAGGCTAACCTGATCTTGTCAGATCCCGGAAGCTAAGCTGAGTCAGCCTTGGTTAATATTTGGATGGGAAACTTCCAAGGAATACCAGGGTTGTGCCGCAGAGGCAGGCAAGTAGCTAACCTCCTCTGAACGTCTCTTGCCTTGAAAACCCTACAGGGTTGTCCTAAGTCAGCTGTGATACGATGGCCGACAACAACATCAACAATAATGTATTAATGACTATAATTCCTCACCATGCACATGTTTTTGGTGGGTACTTTACTCAATCCAGTCTCTGCCTCCCTCGATCATAGACCTTGGGGGGCTGTGGCTGAGTTTGTGAGGTGAAAGCTGATGAATATAAATTTGAATAGGCCAGAGGGACTAGTCCCTTTCGGCCTTATCCTCTATACCTGTTCTTATGAAGTCCCAATAAAATATTTTTCCGGATGGCAGCTGTGCCGGTCTGCAGTAGAACAGACAGGTTTGAGCTTAGTAGCACCTTAGAGACCAAGAAGAGTTTCAGGGTATGAGATTTCAAGAGTCAGAGCGCAAAATATGATTTTCTCTACGGATTCCCCCAAGACAGCTCCAGATGGCTGGCTGCCTAACGGCCATTGTATTTATTCGTGATTTTGTTTTAGCACAGGCTGAGGTTGACTGTGTCCCCTGACCGAATGACAGACAAATGCACTTTTACGATTTTGAATCTTGCCTTTAAAAGCGGCGCATGTTTTTCCGTTAACAGCCAGGCACAGGCTGTTCCCGATTTCAGCACTTGGGAGGTGGACAGCGCCGAATAAAAATCTGAAAGGGGATAAAGAATTCCATCTTTGTCCATAACACGCCATCGATGAGGGCCAGTGTAGTGTGGTGACTAGAGTTACAGGCCAGGATCTGAAAGGCTTGGGTTCAAATCCGTGCTCTGCCACAAACTTTGGTGGGTGACCTTGGGCCATCACCAGTGTTCCCTCTAAGCTGAATTAGTGTGAGCCGGCTCACAGCTTTTCAGCCTCCGGCTCACACGTTCTTGTCTTAGCTCAGGAAGGCTGGCTCCAGAACAAACTAATTGATGCAGTAGCCCCCTGGAGTCAGATTCGACTTGCTTTTGAGCAAGGGAAACCTTTACCTTTATGAACTTTCATGAGTCACTGCTCCGTTCTTCAGACCTGAAGAAGTCCCTCCATAATGCACCGATCCTGCTCAGCTGTGAACACCCTCCCCAAAGAACATTTAGAATGAATTTTGATGTCATTTGTATTCGGGGTTTTTAAAAATCCTGTGAGCCGCTTTGGGAGCCAAAAGCAGAATAAGTAACAGTCATGAAGACAACAACAACAGGATCAAGATCTTGTTCCGGTTTTTTCTAACCTTTCTGGTTCTCCAGAAAAAAATTACCAAGTATTTACTTCCTGATAAATCCTCTCGATTGACAGAATCAGTGGCTGAGTTACTTGGCTATAGAATTGCACAAGGGTTATCCTTTTCTAGGTACAGCTGATGAATAATTGTCTGATTTTGCTTTTAGGCCCTGTTTTCTTGATATTACTCTAATTATCTGTTTAGATTGTACTTTTTAAATCTGATTTTATTTATCTTAGACCTTGTTTGTATCTCATTCTAATTTACCCTCCTATGCCATTAAAGGTTTTGGATTTGCATTTGATAGCAACAATAATAAATGATACTCTCCTTTGTTGTTGTTGTTGTCATTGTTCAATTGCACAGTCGAGTCCGACTCTTCGTGACCCCATGGACCACATCACACCAGGCCCTCCTGTCTTCTGTCGTGTTCCAGAGTTTGCTTAATTTAATACTCTCCTTGCAGGGCATTTTATGGGAAAGAAAAGCGTGCCGGGCTCTTCCCACTTCCCATCTGCATCCCCTGAAAGATCCGAGCTGAATAGCACCCCCGAGGCGTTCCGCCCAGTGCTCACGAATGTCTTGGAGGACATGAAGGACCTGCTGACGAGGGAGCTCCTTAAAATCCTCCTGCAAGAGAGGATACTGGAGGGGAACCGAGGGAAACGGGATTTAAAGGACCAGGTGAGATTGCCCCCTAAATCTTCTGAAGTGTACACGGTACGCAAAGCGTCCTAATCTTTCATGGGGCTAGCAGAGAGCCAGTTTGGTGTGGTGGTGCAGAGCACGGACTCTAATCTGGGAGAACCAGGTTTGATTTCCTACTCCTCCACATGCAGTTGCTGGTGTGACCTCGAGTCAGTCGCAAGTTCTTTCAGAGCTGTTCTCTCAGGAGCAGTCCTTGAAAGAGCTCTCTCAGCCCCACCTGTAAGCCACTCCAAGACTCCTTCGGGTAGTGAAGGGTGGGGTATAAATCTAATCTCCTCCTCCTCTTCTTTTTCGAAAGAAAAGGGAAAAAGAACTGTGAAGGAAAAAGAGATGGGGGAAAATGGAGGCACGACAAATCTTTAACAGGGGGAAAAAATTGTTAGAGCATTCCACAGATATATAGACCGTGTCCAGACAAAAAGAGAGATATAATAATTGTATGTACATCCAGTCGACTTCTTCATTTAATTCTTGGGGTGTAAGTGTTCCCAAAGTGAAGATCCAGAATGTCTCCCTTCTTTTTAAAAGTCTATGCTGTTGAGAGGTCGAAGCTGGCAGCCGTTCAACAACCCAGAATCCAAGTTCCTTATCAGTATGCCCTAAGGTTACAAAGTGCTGAACGAATGGAGCTGTCGGCTTTCTTCTTCTAACGCAGCTCTTCTGTTCCCAAATACGAGTCTTAAGCAGTGTTCTCTCTAAGCTGTGGAGTCTTGTGAGCAAAAATTCTACTTTCTGAGCTACTGGGCATGAAAGTTGTGAGCGAGCGATCTGGCTGCTGCATACATTAGTTTGCTCTGGAGCCCTCCTTCCTGAGCTGAGACAAAAATGTGTGAGCCGGAGGCTAAAAAACTGAGTTAGCTCACACTAACTCAGCTTAGAGAGGACACAGGTCTTAACCGATCTTGTTGCCTTACCGCCATACATCGGATTGCAGGGACACTGTTCAATATATATTATGCCTCTAGAGCTGCAATCGACATGGGGATTAATATGAAAGATTCTGTCATTAGATTAATTTGGAAATCTCTTCCTTTTAGCAGAATAGGCACATAGAGAACAAGGGAAATTTTCTTCTGGCATTTCTTTACCATCCGTTGTTGTATTTCTAGTAGTGGGTTTTCTTAATGTACTCCTCACTAGCCCGTCCTTAAGATCAGTAGATCATTTAAAAGTAAAAAGAGAGGAAGAACTACCTGACAGGAGGTACAGTATCTTTGTGTTATTCCTCTAACTTGAGTGTATACGCTGTTGTACTTTAAAGTGATAACCATTCTGCCTGTTTTCTAACCTTGGGCATAGGCATCAACTACGGGGGGGCTTGAGGGCTCGAGCCAACCCCGAAATTTCCCGGGGGGGGACTGAGCCCCCCCCCCAGGAAAATGGAGTGCCTGCCGCCGCGTGTCCCCGGTCCTTCCTAGGGCCGCTGCCGCCCCCCCTCCCCCCCCGCCTGGCTGCCTCCATCCCTCCCTCCCTCAGTCCGTCCAGGGGCCAGCTAAGCAAATGCCCAGCTGGCCCCTGGATGGATGGAGGGAGGGACAGAAGCAGGAGTGGCCAGGCTGGGGGGGGGAGGCAGTGGCGGCTGGGACATGGTCCCGGCGTGCGCGCGTGCACGAGCCCCCCTCCCCCGGGATTTTAAAACTTGACACCCCTGACCTTGGGTATTAACAAAGATGATCTTGGAGTGCTTTTAGCCTTATAAAAGACTTGTATTAAAGTTTTAGATAAATACCTCCTGTCTGCCAGTTGACTAATCAGTTCCTAGGCTTGTCTGTAGAAGTCTGAGTCCAATCTACAATTCCTTCTTAATCTCAAAAGTTGGGAATAGGACAAATTCTTTTTAAAATGATATGGATGGAAGCTATCACCTGCTAGATAGGAATCGGCATCTGTAGGTTTCCTGTACCAACCTTTTTAGCAGTACAACTAAAAAAATTTGATCTAGACCAATTATATGTCATATCAAATTTAAATATCTTATGGACAATGTTAACGTTTTGGCCAAAGCAGGTTAGTAGTTCCTCAGTACCCTCCCAGACAATGAAAATATCACCCAGGCATCTTGTATAAAGGGCAATGTATTTCATACAGATGTTTTCCTGAAGAAAAAAAGTTGTTTTCTAATTTCTCCATTTAAAATCTGGCCAACTCAGGAGTGAACTTCCAGCCCTTAGCAGTGCCAGAAACTTGCCCTCAAAAAGCTATTCTGAAATTGAAAGAAAATTTTCTTAAGGCATAATTCTGCTATCTGGCACAGAAAAGATGCAGGCGGATATGACTTCTGTTCCCTCCCCTCAAAAACCTCCTGCAAAACTTCCAAAGCCTCATCCTGTGAGATATCAGTGTAAAGGGAAACAACACCCAGTGTCACAAATAACACCTCAGTATGTAATAGTATACCGTTAATGTGGCTTTAAAAATCCACTGTATCCCTTAATTAGGATCGAGTATTGAGAACTAGTGGTTTTAAAAACAGATCCAAGCTATATATTAGAGAAAAGCTAAAGATTTTCTTTGAAGCCCGGCTGTCTGTATTGAGAGAGAAACAGGACAAAGAAAGCACGACATCATGTGGATGTTCCTGAAAACAGCGAGAGAAAATGCACAAGGGTTGAAGTCTGGGCCAGTTTGCCTTGGCTGAGTACTTAAACAAGACCCCTCGGGGTCATCCCCCGAATTTTACTGGTGGCATCAATGCGAAGCATAGCAGCTGACAGAGAAAGCGAACGGTTTATGAGGAATTATTAGTGAAGGAATCTGGTCTGTGCCTCTGCCGTATATCAGTGCTAGCCCACAGTGTATACCTCTTGCTCACACACTGTATCCCTGTTGGAAAAGGAAATGTCTGGTGTACAAAGAAGCAAAGAAGACCCTGCAGGAGGATCATTAGATGGCAGAATGAGGTCAGCACCTTCTCTCTTGTGAAGTGTTGCTCCTTCCTTGTTTGTCTCCAGATTGTGACTCTCAATTTCCCTCTTCTTCTCAGAAGGGCCACTCTCAGATGCAGTTAGGAACCTATCTCTGTCTCTCCTCTTTCCTATCAAGTATGTTAAATCCCAAATAAACCTTTAATCAGGTTGTGCACCGTTCGCTGTGTTAATTACTCTGCCAACAATTCCTCCCCTATAAGGACTGGGTATACAGCAGACGCTCAGCACCACAGCCATCCCTATGGGAATTATGAGTTATAAATTATTTCTATGGGAGAAGTTGGCGCCCTCCTCTGACGCTAAGGTGTAATTACACCTGTGTACATTTGCAAATAAATTTAACAAAACCCAGATGCATAGGGAAGATGAATGGAATGATTCACAAACGGTGATTCTGCATTGGCTTTTCCCTCCATTGTTTTAGCAAACCCACATTGGAACAGAAATTCCCCTCTGCAGTGCATGCTGCTTTCACTTCCTTTGAGCATCAGGTTTTATGGTACCTTCTGCATAGATTTATGCGGGGTATAAATCCAATCTCTTCCTCCTCCTTCTTTTTCCAGACTTTTAAAAATTAAAGCACTTTCAGTTGCAAGGTGCTTTATAAAATATGAGATGTGTTACAATGCTCCCTCTAAGCTGTGGAGTCTTGTGAGCAAAAATTCTACTTTGTGAGCTAGTGGCATTAATGCTGTGAGCGAGTGATTTGGCTACTGCATAAATTAGTTTGCTCTGGAGCCATCCTTTATGAGCTAAGACAAAAATGTGTAAGCTGGAGGCTAAAAAACTGTGAACTAGCACGCACTAACTCAGTTTAGAGAGAACACTGGATGGAATTTGTCTACAAATTTCATATGAGGGTGGGGTTGAACCAAACATGAATTTTTACTCTCTTGGCTTTCAGAAATAAGAATGGTATTTCCTGGCTCAAGCCTTGCTATACTTTATGGCTCAGTTCTTTATGTGTACTATGAATTTCTTACTGCTGTGCATCTTTTCCATTACAGGAGACGGGGTCTTTAATGAAAGTACTGGCGAAATATGTTTAAAGAGGACAAAGCAAGAAACACGCCACGGACTCCTGGGGGGAAGCGAGAGCCTATCCAGGGAAAGGATCGAAAACTGCCAAGTTTGCAGTCTAAAATTGATTAAACCTCATGCTGATCACTCAAAACAAAGCGCCAAGCTTTGACTGTATATAGGAATCCTTGTCTCTCCCCTGCAAATATGGCCGCCGCTGAGGGAAGCATGGTGAATAAATGTCCCTATTTGCACTGCTGAAAGCATTCTTTGTAGGCAGTGATGTATGGTGCAGTGAGGTGGGATAAATGAGGAGGAGGTAAGTGGTCGCTCAGGGGCTAGCCAGGCCAGATAGGGACAGCTCACTGCTGAAGGAAAGCGGTTTGCTCTCTAAGTTGTTGATCGCCACGTAGACTTGACTGTGAAGTGGAAGAAAGGAGGGCTGGTCCGGCGTAATCTTTTACATCCAAAACTGCGATGTGATTTTTGACTCTAGAGACTACTGCGTGACCTAAAAGCCCATCAACATGTAGGGTTATCAGTCTCCAGGAGGGACCTGGAGATCTCCTGGAGAGCCAGTTTGGTGTCGTGGTTTGGAGTGCGGACTCTCATCTGGGAGAACCGGGTTTGATTCCCCCCTCCTCCACGTGCAGCTGCTGGTGTGACAAGTTCTCCCAGAGCTGTTCTCTCACAAGCCGTCCTCGAAAGAGCTCTCTCAGCCCCGCCCACCTCACAGGGTATCTGTTGTGGGGAGGGGAAGGGGAAGTGGCTCTGGGACCCCTTCGGGTAGTGAAGGGTGAGGTATGAATTCAATCTCTTCTCTCTTCTCTTCCGGAGTTACAATTTATCTCCAGGCTACAGAGATGAGTTCCCCCAGAGAAAATGGCTGCTTTGAAGGGTGGACTGTATGACATTACACCTTGTTAGGGACTCTATTCTCTCCAAACCCCACTTTCCCCAAGCTTCACCCCCCCAAAGCTCCAGGAATTTCCCAAGTCAGAATTAGCAACCCTAATCAACAGCCATCAAACCCGAGTTTAGGATTTTATTAACAAAGTCAGATCTCTACAGCTTATGCCGTTTTTCTAGGCCATGCTTTCTTGGTCTGAAAAGCCACGAGGAAGTTCCACAACCAAGAGAACTGTGTCCAGCACTGAAATGTTCCACGTTATCCCAGACGTAACTTATCCATCCTTTAGAGCATTGGTTGCCAGCTCTGACGTCGTCCTTTGTGGATTGTGGGACCGCAAGGGCGAGGCGAAAGCAACAGCAAAGCTTGCTTTCTGTGCGCAGTTTCAGGCACACTTTGCTAGAGCTTTCAAGCATGTGGTTATGAAGATCCCCCCCCCCCCCCCGAACTTCTAGTTTGTTGCTATAAAATTTGCCCTGCTGATGGGCTTTAAGCTAACTAGCTTATGTCTATACTCCAGGCTACAAAGAAAGCTAGGCATATACTTGGGGGGGGGGGGGGGAGTAAACTGACTAAAGTAGCCTCATGTCTGCACATCTGCATGCCTTTGCTTACTTTGCATATTTTATTGGCTCGCTGAGTAGGGACGAGAGGACGTTTTGTGGGAGCAAACCAATCGGTTTCCCATAAATGCGCCTCGTAGTCATCCATTCTGCGCCGTTCAGAGCCTGCGCATGAAGCAGGCTGAGTGCTACACCTTTGAGGTGTAAAGAAACTGTTTTCTTTAAGAAGCAACTGGATAAGAAAACGAAGCTGAATGTGCAGGGCCTTCTGGGAGAGACCGTCACCCAGTGGCGTGGATAGGCTCTCGACTCGAGCTTAGAGTCAGGGTAGACCTATCTGATAGGTTTCCTTGGATGATTTCCGTCTCTCTACGTTTCTTCCTGCTAGCACCAGTCTCGTGAAGGCTTGCCCTTGGTCTTTTTACTGGATCCAGCATTCTCCTGCCTAGACTATCAACATTCCCTTCCCCCTGCTGATACCCTGGCTACATTCGGGAGGAAAGGCTTTCCTGCTATTGTCCAGACTCAAAGGAAGCCAGCCCTCGACATCAGGGCTACCACACACAAGACCACGTCAGGCCCATCCAACGGCTTTCCACAAACTACATTGCAGTCAATATCCCAGTCAAGACAGGAGTCCATTGCAAAGTTTTCTTGCTTTTAGCTGTTCTTGATGGTCAGTTTGAAATTGGGTTGGGAAGAAAGTGTCTTGATTTCCGCCAAGTGGGGGTTGATGTACACTTCCCCCAGCATCCCTTCCTCTTCCTCTTCCTCCTCACACAGGTCGAAGATAGCTTTCAAGAGGTCAGGGCGGATGTAGTGCAGAAGTATGACCACCGCCCCGATCAGGAAGCAGAAAAGTCCTGAAAGACACACAAGCCAGACGTCGGATTCTCGGAAAGAGGAATCAAGCTGGGGGTTTTGTGGGCTGGGGAAAAGTTTCAAAGGCGTGTTCAGAAACAACGCTCACTCTCAAGCATTTTTGGATTTGGGAGGACGTGCTCACACATGCCTGATGTGGCTGTTTTGCTTCCCAGCCCAGAAACATCCATGATTAATT
Source organism: Lepidodactylus listeri (assembly GCA_029233225.1). Taxonomy (NCBI): domain Eukaryota; kingdom Metazoa; phylum Chordata; class Lepidosauria; order Squamata; family Gekkonidae; genus Lepidodactylus; species Lepidodactylus listeri. Next base: position 27,235,476 of record JARCFY010000021.1, on the reverse strand, counting down.
TTCACAACAAGGGAACAAGAGCTCTTACATGACCACTGAATTCCAGATACTGGAAACGGCAGCGTTCCCTCTAAGATGAGTTAAAGTGTGCTAGCTCACAGTTTTTTAGCCTCCGGCTCACTCATTTCTGTCTCAGCTCAGGCAGGATGGCACCAGAGCAAACTAATTTATGCAGTCGCCAAATGGCTCGCTCACAACTTCAATGCCAGTAGCTCACCAAGTAGAATTTTTGCTCACAAGACTCCACAGCTTAGAGGGAACACTGCCGGAAGGGAAAGGTTTTGGGTGTGTTTTTAAAAAGGGGTGGTGGTGGATTCTGATCAAGCAGTTTTCTTGTGAAACAATAGCCTCAGAATGCAGGCGATACGAATTCTGCAGGAAATCCACACCAGCAGGGATCTAGTCTCCTGTTTGCAGGTCTGTTCTGCAAAATCCCCATTGAAAAGTCTCTCTATGCCACTTTATAGAAAGCAACTACCTCCGATACTCTGTGGGAAGCTCGTGACATACACAGTAGCCGGATGGACGTGTGACGCTGCCTCATACTGAATCAGATCCTTTGTCCATCACAGTCAGTATTGTCCACTCAGAACGGCAGCAGCTCTCCAGGGTCTCAGATAAAGCTCTTTCCCATCACCTACTACCTCATCCTTTAAAGTGGGCATGCTGGGAACTGAACCTAGAACCTTCTCCATGCCAAGCAGATGAGTCCAGTCGCCTTCTATGGCAAAACAGTAAGCCCACCATAACCAGGTATCCAGAGGTATGAATGAACACTATATTTGGTTGTGCCTAACTGGTATCAGGCCCAAGGAGGCACTGTACTTCCCAATCGATTTGTAGCTCAAGAGATTTGCCCTCCCCAGCAGTGGGAAGCAGCTTCCTGTCAAACAACTGGCTTCCTAAAAAGCAGCTCAGCTCTCAAGGCCCCTTAGTGATACCAGGACGTAGAAGGGCTTCTGTTATTGGCAGCTGTGGCACACATCCCAAGAGATGCGCCTACGGCATCTGAGGTGTCAGATGGGGTCCCGGAGCGCACACACATCTCAGATCACGTGGAACAGTGGCCTCCCTCAGTATTCCCGGAGCAAAACTCCTCAAGAAGCTTCCTTCTCTAGTCCTTCTGGAGAGAAAAGGGGATTCTGTCTAGCTGTTCGATGCACCATGATTCTAAGGCTAGAAAGCCAGCACCAAGCAGAAGGTGCGGAGGCAAAGGCGGTGGGGAAACACACGTGCACGGCGCCACAGCCCACAAGTTCTGCTTTTGCCATCTTTGCTTTCTAAAAGGTATTTTTAAAAAATCCACAGCAGGGATTAACATGGTATTTTAATAACATCGTAATAACTTCTATAGCTCTGAAGAAGTGTGTATGCACACGAAAGCTTATGCCCAGAATAATAAGAAGAGTTGGTTGTTATACCCCACTTTTCTCTACCCCGAGCAGTCTCAAAGTGGCTTACAATCACATTTCCTGCCTCATCCCACAACAGGCACCTTATGAGGCAGAGGGGGCTAAGGGAGTGCTGAGAGGACTTGTAACTGACCCAAGGTCACCCAGCTGGCTGCATGTGGAGAAGTGGGGAATCAAGCCCGATTCTCCAGGTCAGAGTCGGCCACTCTTAACCACTACACCAAACTGGAAATTGTGGTGACTCCCGGGACATGCCAGGAACAAGGCAAGCAATGCTGCCCTCAGGAAAGTTTGTGACAGGCAACCAAGGAGCAACCAGAGAGGAAATGAAAATGTTCCCATAAGCCCATGCAAATCTTGAGGCTGAATTTTAATGTTCGGAATCTGCTGGACACAAGATCAAACATTTGATATTTGCCAGCCAATGCTGCTTTCTACAGCAGCCGGTATTTGACATAGCTGATACCTTACAAAGAATTCATGGTGTTGTGAAAATTTGTTGGCTTTAGTCCCTCTTTGTTAGCTGACATGCCATGGCAGTAGGTGGCAGTCTTTAGCCAACATGCATGCAAAAAGGAAACCCTGGGCTGCGTGTTCCAAAGACTTGTTGTTAGGGGGCGGTTTCGCAGTGACTCTATGCCAGGGACCTGAATGTGTACCCATCCATATATCTGCACATGACTGGCCACGCAACACATCATCCATGGGGAGACAGCCACGACTTTCAGTTTGGTACTGTACATGTGCCAATTTTAGGCACCTTCTCTGCATATGTTTCCCAATGCAGCAAGGAAGGAGTATGCTCACAATCACCGTTGCTGGTCTGGGTGCAAATATCCTGAGCAATCCTGACCGGGATAGCCCAGGCTAGCCTGATCTCATCGGATCTCAGAAGCTAAGCGGGATCAGCCTGGAATAGTATTTGGATGGGAGACCTCCAAGGAATACCAGCACTGTAACATAGAGGTAGGCAATAGCAAACCACCTCTGAACGTCTCTTGCTTTGAAAACCCTACGGGGTCACCATAAGTTAGCTGTCACTTGAAAGCACTTTCCACCACCACTTTCCTTTGTAAGAGATTAGAAGCAAGATCAGAAAGAGAGACTGTTGACTTGCAACTGATGATGAAGCTCAAGACAATCCATCCGCCTGGACTGAACTGAGACCTAGGTTTTCTGTCTCATTACTAATGCTGACTTCTATCTCATTATTAATGCTGACGCCTATTACCCCTCTGCGTATCTCACCTAAATCCAATCATGTCTGCTATTGTTATTCACCTGCTATTGTCATTTGCCTGATAATGTCATTCAGAATCTTAAATCACTCCACTTCCCAATATATAAGACAGATGGGCTCGCATTCTAGCTGTATCTGAAGAAGTGAGCAGTGGCCTCAAGAAAGGTCCTACCATGTCACAAATTTTGTTCAACTTTAAGGTGCCACTGGACTAACACAGCTACCCGTCTTGATCCATCCTCTAGTCATTTGTTTCATTGCTTTTTAAAGTGATCTAAACCAGGACCTATCGGTGTTCAGAGCACTGGAGTAAGATGTGGGGGACCCTGGTTCTAACCTCCACTCGACCTTGAAGCTTTTGGGGTAACCTTGGGCCAGTCATTCTGTCGCAGCCTACTCTACGTCACAGGGTAGAAGCAGTGAGGATAAAACAGAGGGGTGGTAGAGAGGACCACACAGGCCAACCTGTGCTCCTTGCACAAAGGGTGGGATACAAATGTACTAATAAACATATAGCAGTTCAGGAATATTAAAATATACATACCCGTTTCGGCAGCTATTGCAGGAAACACAAATATGGGGAAACACCCACATAGCACCACACCTGAGATCTCATTCATAGCACCCCTGAGACCATTTCTAGGAATCAAGAAGTTTGACAAAAAAATACTTCCCCCTCCCACGCCCCTGTCCAAAAAACAAAAGCTGTTTCAGATCCTAACCTGTGGCAAGTGTTAGCCAGAAAGATGCCCCGTAGACGGGCTGCAAGGAGGCGGAGCCAAAGTGGATCACGCACGGCGAAGAGCTCCTCACGGTGGAGAAGGAGAGGAGTGCGAAGATCAGAAAGGCCCCCGTCACCAGCATCATGTAGCCGCCATACACTGGGACCGGCATAGAGAACAACATGTTGGAGACGAGCCACGCGCAGAAGGCAACCCTGCAGGAGAAAGGCAAAAGCCACTGGTGACGACTGGCTAACTGTGTCCTTGTGGCAGCTGAGCCTCACCTGGATTGGGCAGCTCTACGCCACCATCCTGGCCGGTCCTTTAGCCAGAAATTTTAAGTTGGTGGGGCATGGGGAAATTTTGTGGGGCAGCGGGGGAGGGGGACAGCCGCATGCCTTTCCTGAACTCCGAGCGGCGATTTCGCCGCTTGGAGTTTTGGCGCGGGCAGCCCCTGCTCGAAAAACAACATTACAGTGTTCCCTCTAAATTGTGTTTTCTAAGCAGGGGCTGCCCGCGCCTGAACTCCCAAGTGGCAAAATTGCCACTTGGGAGTTCAGGGAAAGCATGAGGACTTCAGCCCTACCAGAATAAAAACTGCCCCACAAGCCAGAAAATCCGATGAGGCTTACTAACCACAGCGTAGCCGATGCATAGTGTCCTGCGATCCTGTACTGGCCGAGCATGCCACAGGGGCTTTGCGTGCTGAACTTCTCTGCCGTGTAGAGGATAGGGTTGGGCAGCCCTCTCTCCAAGCCTTCCTGAAACTCATGATTGTAGTCTTTCCCAAACAACCAGGAAAAATGCTCGTTGTAGTTGATGGTTTCATTGAGCTGCCCCACTGGTTTCCCTGCAGAGAGAAAAACACCTGATTACTACAGAAGGCAGAGTGGAGATTGGAGGGGCAGAGTAAGAGCCAGGCAAGGCCGGGAGGGCGAGACAGAACAGATCATTTATGCAGTGGGCCAGGCAGTGTTGGACTTTCTTTCCTTGTAGTCTGTTTCCCCCTCAGCGTGCATGACTGCTTACAAATCTTGCACAATTTTAACAAAAGGCACAAACCCACCTATAAGCTACAAAAAAACAGCTTCCTTGTTTGGGATGATGAATTGCACATGTGCACAGTGACATATGCAAGGTTTAATGAGACCCAGGAAAGTACACCACACAGAGGGACATTTCCCCAATACTTAAGAGACTCTTGTGGTGGTTGCTTTTTATGCAAAAAATCCCAGGCTCAATGGCCAGAATCTCCAGTTAAAGAGTTTTTTATTCTAGCTTACACTTTCAGGGACTCAAACTGGTCCTACTCAGAAACGTGATGTTGTATCACCGAGCACATTTCTCTGTTAGATCCCCATGCCCACTCGAGCACCGCCGACTCACCAACCAGCGTGATGTTGACTCCCGCCAAGCCGACGTGCACGCCAACATCTGCATATACCACATCAGGACTGAAAGACTTGTAGGTGGTGTTGGCAGTCACCTGCCCGCTCTCCCAGTCAGAGGTGAAGTGAACAGCTGCAGGAAGTGGGGAGAATTCAGTGAGCGCCACACAGCTTCATAATTCGTTTCTCACTGGCATTTTTCATTGAAAAATTGGGTTTATCTGGGAGCTTTCCTAAGGCACAGGCTTGGTTTCACAAAAGCACAGGGATACTCAATCCCCCACCTACTACAACCAAATATTTTAACCCACTACAGTAACCTTCTCCTCCCCAGGCAGCCTGTAGAATCTTTGTCTGGATAATTTGGGCAAAGATCACATTCCCAGATCCGGACACCTTGAGCCATCATATCTGCCATTCATTTTTTTTCTTCCCATCTCCAGTTATTTAATTTCTTCACCCCCTTGGAGAAGCTGGTTGGATATTTTTATAAGGATGATGAAATGCAGGCAGTTTTGCTTGGGCATTAGCACAATTCTCCCTGGTCAAAAAGCCAACCTTATCATTAAAAAAAAAAAACATTCAAACCCCCCCACCCCCAATCTTAAGACTAACCAACTGCAGGAGCAGTTTTTATGGTGTCTCCACTTTCAGATCTTCTATACCTATTTTTACCTGGATTCAAAAGAAGAGTTCTGTGAAATCCTTAAGCTGGCTCACTTTTTTTTTTTCATATTGTTTTTAGCTTGGTTCAGGTGGGTAGTCAGGTTGGTCTGAAGCAACAGAACAAAGTTTAATTCTGGGTATAAGCTTTCGTGTGCATGCACATTTCTTCAGATAGTGTATCTGAAGAAGTGTGCATACACACGAAAGCTTATACCCAGAATCAAACTTGTTGGTCTCAAAGGTGCCACTGGACTCAAACTTTTTTTCCATCTTGGGTTATTTTAGAGCCAGTGGCAAAGCATGGCATGTATTACCCAAGCCAAATGGGCCCGCGGAAGAACATGCTCCTCCTGACATTAGCTACACACCAGTAACTTGTGCAGGTTTTGTACTTATTAAATGGGTACAGCTAAAGGTTCTTGACCTGGACAACCTACAATTTACAAGATTTAGAAACTGCTCATATTTCAATAAGGTATTAATACCTGGACTCCAGTGGAAGATAATGGACAGAGTTCAGATTCAGGCTTGTTTAAAGACAGGCTGTCTGGAGCTAGGGATCTAGGAAATTTTCTTTCCTGCCCTTTCTCCAAGGAGCTCATGAAACTATACATGGGGTCTCCCTTCTTTCACAACAACCGTGAAAGGTAGGTTAGTCTCTGAAAGAGCAACTGGCCCAAGGTTATCTGGGAGGATGTGAAACCAAGTCTCCTCACTGGACACTCTAACCAATACACCACATGGGCAAAGCCACCCACAGAAGAACAGGGATTTTGCCAGGCCTCTTTCCCTGAGCAGCGAGGAATGGGTACCTGAATGGTAGTGTGTTCAGTTTTCAGACTTCTTGGGGAATAATAGAAGAGTGCAGTAGGCCAGCTCACAAAAGCACCAGCAAGCAGCACTGCTTATTGGGGCTGCTGCAGCCCGACACGTGACACTCCCCCCAAAGAACATGTCCGATATGGTACAGTCATTGCTGAAAAGATCAATGTGCTACTGCTCCCTTATTTAATGCATGGTAATGAACTTAATTCTTCTTCACAAAATGATGGGGAAAACAAACCAAAGAATGAGAGTTAATCCAAAAGGCATTGCCATTTGGGGAAGGGGGAATGTGTGTGAACAAACCTTAAAAATGCTGGAATTTCTGAAATATACTTTACTGGGGTTTGGAGACACAGAGTTTTTCAGCCTGGGCTGGAAGTCCATTGCTACAAAATTCTGTACAACATTTAAAGTTGTCAGGTCCCCCTTGCCCATCGGCACTGACATTTCAGATTTAAAAAGTATTTCCCCCCCACAACTCAGGAGACTGCATGCATGGGATAAGATCGGGGAAGGCAGACCATCTCACAAATTGGTGCCAGGCTGGGAGAAGCCACACGTGAGTGCTGAGCAGGTGAGCCAATTCAGCTTGCAGTGAGGAAGGGTCATGCCAAAACAAGTGCTTACCAACAATCACCCCTCCGATGAAAAGGCTTGTGATGACCCGGAGGAGCCAGAAAAGCCTCTGTCAACAAAGAAGAATCAAAAGTCAGTGGTGGAGAAGGGATTGGCGTTTCTCTCAGATGTGCCACTTGGCACAACTGAAGCCATGTTCTACTTTCTGTGCAAGCCATTGGTACCAGTTCCTAGTCTCTTGTCACACATCTACTGCCCCTTCAAACAGTATTATTTAGAGGCCCATTTAGCATGTTCCGTAGTGGGATGGCTGGTGTCTTACAAATACCTCCCTAGCTGGAAAAGGCAGCCATTTTAAATGGCTGCCAAGTGATAATTATTTGTGGGTAGTTGCCCAGAGAACAGACAAAGCAGAGGTGACCCAGGCTTCTGTATTGAAAACAGTTCTCATTTCTGAAAGGCACAATATTTCTACACAATATTTTTACAAAAGGCCTCAAGGAGACTATGAAGTTTACCTCAGCAGGCTTGCCTTTATTGCCGCCTGGGAGGCCTCTCCTTACCACAGAGAAGAAACTACTTCCTAATTCACAGGGACAGAACAAACATGTAACATGTCATTTTCATAATTATTTTCCCTGGCAATTTAGTTTTTTAACAGAACGCAGCTGCCAGTGCTGAGATTTTTGAAGAGGGAAGACTGGCAGAGAAAAGAGATGCCTCTTCTTTTCCCTCAGGCCTTTTCCCGCCAAAAATCACAACCTCTTGGAGTGCTTCAAGAAATGCCTTTACTCTTCCCCTCATCTCACCTGCGGAGACTCAACTAATATCCTGCCTTGAATTGTGGCAACAGATAGCAAGTCTGTATAAATCGATGTTGCAACCTCATTTGGAGTACTGTGTACAGTTCTGGTCACCACACCTCAAAAAAGGATATGATAGCATTGAGAAAAGTGCAGAAAAGGGCAACTAGAATGATAAACAGGTTCACTTTCCCTATGAAGAAAGGTTAAAGGGCTTGAGGCTCTTTAGCTTGGAGAAACGACGACTGAGGGGTGACATGATCGAGGTTTACAAGATTATGCATGGGTTAGAGCAGGTAGAGAAAGAAGTCCCTTTCTCCCTTTCTCACCATACAAGAACTTATGGGCACTCCATGAAATTGCTGAGCAGTCGCATTAGAATGGATAAAAGGAAGTCCTTCTTCACCCAAAGACTGATTAACACATGGAATTCACTGCCACAGGAGGCAGTGGTGGCTACAAGCGTGGACGGCTTCAAGAGGGAATTGGATAAACATATGGAGCAGAGGTCCCTCAGTGGCTATTAGCCACAAGGTACAGATAGGAATTCTAGGTCTGGGGCAAGGGATGCTCTGTATTCTTGGTGCTTGGGTGGGGGGCAACAGTGGGAGGGCTTCTAGTGTCCTGGCCCCACTGCTGGACCTCCTGAGGGCACCTGATGTTTCTGGCCACTGTGTGACAGAGTGTTGGACTGGATGGGCCACTGGCCTGATCCAGCATTGGCTTCTTATGTTCTTATGTTAAATCAGGATGTCTGGGTGTTGGGGTTGCCAACCTCCCAGTTGGATCTGGAGATCTCCTGCCTGGAATTTCAACTGATCCCCAGACTATGGAGGTCCTTCCTGAGCTGAGACAAAAATGTGTGAGCTGGAGGCTAAAAAACTGTGAGCTAGCTCACACTAACTTAGCTTAGAGGGAACACTGGTCTGAACTGAGCCAATTTCGCAAAGCAGTCACAGCCAGTTTTCATTAGCCCATGTGACATCTGGTTACTTTCCCTGACATGCGCTGAAGCCCACTTGGATCAGTACCCCTAGATCACAAACTTCCCAGTGGTATGGCTCTGGTCAGCCACGCTGTACACAAACACTTGAGTCCATGGCTGATTTCAGTGAATCGGCATGGATTAACTAAAATTAACTGCCACTGATAAAAGGATTATGGTACCTACATTCACGGAAGAAGAAGAAAAAAATCTCGGTTAGAATCCAAGCCTAGTTCAAATAAAAAGAAACCGTTCGGCTGCTACAAGGAAAGATTTGTTTCCGCCACAACTGAATGCCCCATTACACTGTTTTCATACACTCACGTATTTCCTTTCTAGGCAAACAAACCAGGATATGTAAGCCTGCTAATTAGTTACTGTCTATTTACTCTTGGCTACACCATTAAGAGATATCCTTATGACAATTACCTTAAAGTCTGAGAGCTTTGTATTCTCCCCATCCAAAGAGCAAAGAGAATATTAAAAAAGAGATTTTAAGAGTAGGGGGGAGGAATAAAGGAGTACTATTATTCATCAGTACTGTTATTATAAAGTCAAAAGGCATTTCCCTCCTGTTTTGGGGATTGTTCCAGTAAAGGTGGAACTGAGAATCAATGTTTGAACATCTGCTTTGCATTTAAGAGCCTCCCATTAAAGATTTTTGGCTATCTTCATTTTAAAGGATCTCAGTTAGCAGGTAGGAAAGGCCGTTCCCTGCTTGGAAAACCGTTCTAAGTAGACAATAATGAATTATCTGGACATTGTGTACGTTCAGTTTAAGGAGCAAATGCCTCACTCCCATCCCTATCTCAGTGCTAAAAGCCTATGTTTTTCTGTGGTTGATTTTGATGATAGTGCATATGTGGAAATGAGCCTTCATTTACCAGAAGGTTTTGTGGGATCACCCCGGGCGGTGCCGCACACCACCATTTGCGTACACATGCTGAGAACACCCACCATTTAAAGACATTGCATCCAATTAACCAGTGAATAAAAGCAATCGGTGAAAGTGAAGCCAACAGTTGGAGAAAAGATGTTATCACATATCACAGCTCTCTCCAATGTCACAAGATTTTGTGTAGTGAAAGAGGAGAAAAAGAAGGTTGCCAGAGGAGCTTATATGAAAAGAAGAGCCTAGCAATACTTTTACATGTCATAAGTTTGTCGAACGGTGCATAATGAAATTTCCACACTCGGTATCTGCACGCCACAAGAACCGTGCTTCATCCATTTCAGAAAAAAAGGATTCTTCTAGTCTTCTATATGTAGTTCAGGGCATTCCTCCAGCACTGCAGCAAATGCCCTCTCTAAGCTGTGGAGTCTTGCGAGCAAAAATTCAACTTGGTGAGCTACTGGCATTAAAGTTCTGAGGGAGCGATCTGGCTACTGCATAAATTAGTTTGCTCTGGAGCCAGCCTTCCTGAGCTGAGACAAAAATGTGTGAGCCAGAGGCTAGAAAACAGTGAGCTAGCTCACACTAACTCAGCTTAGATGGAACACCGACTCCAACCACAGGGGACTTATAGGCCAGAACTAACCAGCTAATTCAAACATGCACAAACATTCCTCAACGGCTAATCACTCGGTGTGCGGCATAACATGTCAACTGCTTCTTCTGAATAGGGTTGCAAGTGATACAAAACTGGGGTCCCCCCCCCCCCAAAAACGAACAGATTTGGAAGGCCGCAGTTTTGAGCAAGTGGGAGGGAAGGCAGTACATTATAGCCCAATCTTGTCAGATCTCAGAAGCTAAGCAGGGTTGGTACCTGGAAGGGTGACCACCAAGGAAGACTCTGCAGAGGAAGGTGGTGGTAACCCACCTCTGCTTCTCACTTGCCTTGAAAGCCCCTTCCTTGGATTGCTAGAAGTCATCTGCCCCTTGACAGAACTTTGCACACACACAATTCTGGGCGAAGAGGCAGTTGCAGGGGAAGAGCTTATCCTTTCCCTCCGAGTACCATTTCCCAGTTATTCTCACTTGCAAAATCTCCCCACTGCCAATCAGGTTTTACATATAAATACAATTAACCAACATCTTTGCAAAAGCAGCAACAAAAAAGTGTCGATTTTTGAGCAGAAACAGAAAACCCTGAAGGAGAGCGTACTATGTACTCCCGGGTGACTCCCACTTCCCTTTAACTTAAAATCACAGCCTCCTAAAAATACTTCTCATTTCATATAATGTTGTGGGTTTCGTTACACACAGTAGCACATAATAGGAGCGCAGCGGTAAGATCATTAGTGCGTAGCAGTGCATAGTGCCCCCCCCCCCAAGGATGAAGAGACCAGCCATACTCACCGCTCTGCCCCGAATTCCAGGCAGGATAAGCAGAAAGCTGAAGGCGATGACCAAGAAGACAATAATTACAATGATCAGATCGACATCGAACACGAAGGGTTTTCTCTGCTGGGGGTAAAACGGATAGACGCCATCGAAGAGAGTCATTCTGGGAGAGGTTCCTGTAAGGCCGAGATTGCACTGTTAGAGTCCTGAGCGCCCCTTTGCCTTATTTCTACTTTTATGGCTGGTACACCACCCCCATTGCCAAACACAAAACTCCAATTCAAACCCTACCCCCCCCCTTTGCAATGGGATCACAGGATGCCGTTCCAAAGCCATACGGAGAAAGGACGCCAGCTTGGCGCTGTGGGTAGAAATCCTGGGTTGAGATCTTGGGGACCTTGGTTCATATCCTGACTGCCATGGAAGCTTGCTGGGCGTCTTTGGGCCAGTCAACAAGTAACCTACCTTACAGGGAGGTTGTGAGGGTAAAACGGAGAAGGTGAGAATGTCATAAGCCCATTGGGGAGACAATCGAAGTAAATAAATTCTGGGCATGATTTTTTTTGTTTTACTTGTGGGATAGTTTTGAGGTCACATGCTCTACATCTTGCTGCCAAAAACGGCCTCCAGGAGGGCTGAGTGGTAACGGATGATGCCCTTAAAGCATATACTAAAGACGCCAAGCAAGATTAACCAAGGAACAAGAAGTTGAAGGAGAGAGAGGAAGGACTGCCAGGTATCTCCAAAGTGGTTCCAGAGCTATTGAAAGCCGGCCAAAAAGGCCATGAGGTTTAAGTGGCTGCACAGACTAATCTCAACCGTAGCAAAAGGGAATAGTAGCAGAACCGAGTGGCTGTCTGGGCAAGCCAGGAAAAGAGGGAACTGCAGGGCGCTGTGTCAGGGACAGGGAAACTGGCTCTCCCAGACTGATGGATTCTGGAATCCAGGAGAGATTCCGGGTGGTATTTCTAATGGCGGCCTCGTCCAAATACCCCAGGGGGTGGAGAAAGCTGCCTGATGGAGTTGGCAGGTGCTATAAGAAGGAAAGGGTGGAGGAGAGCGGTGGCGTTTCAGCTGTGCTAAAACCTGTCCCTGTCCCCTGACCTTGTCAGATCTCAGAAGCTAAGCAGGGTTGGATCAGTATGTGGATGGGAGACCACCAAGAAAGTCCAGGGTCACTACGCAGGGGCAGGCAACGGCAACCCAGTTCTGTTCATCTCCTGCCCTGCCATGGATAGGCCAGGCTAACCTGATCTTGTCAGATCTTGGAAACTAAACGGTGTCAGCCCTGGTTTGTACTTGGATGGGAGACGACCAAGGGAGCCCAGGGTCGCTACGCAGAGGCAGGCAGTGGGAAGCCACCTCTGAATGTCTCTCGTTTCAAAAGATCCTCACAGGAGGATCGCCATAAACAGGGTGTGACTTGATGGCACTTTTTACCACCACCAAAACCTGTCCTTGGTCCAAATGAAAAGTCACTTCTGTCCCCCAAGAGACCCCAGCCCATTTCAGGAGCAAGGAATGGTTTGGGAGCCGGCAAGTTCCACTCTTCCTACTGATGCAAGAGCTTGGAAGCAGACAGCCAGAACACCAGTCTGATAGACCAGGAGACATGATCGACTCTTCTAGGCTTACCAACCTCCAGGGGGTGACTGAAGATCTCCTGGGATTGCAACTGATCTCCAGGTGACAGAGATCAGTTCACCTGGAGACAATGGCCCACTTTGGAAGGTGGACTCTCCGACATTATACCCCTTTGAAGTCCCTCCCCTCACCCCGCTCTCCTAATGGTCCATCCCCAAAATCTCCAGGTAGTTCCCAATGCGGAGCTGGCAGCCCAAGACTCTTCAGACAGCTTCCCTTTTTTTAAAAAGCAGCCCCTCGATTTTCTTCAAGCATCTGTCGCGCGTGGGTGGGGGAAGAGATCCTTTCTAACCACCTTAGGGAGCTTAGAAGGATTCAGGGGCATTTATTCCTGGGGGGGGGGGGGGAGCGCCAGCGGGACCCCTAACTCGCCCCAGACCATGGCCTCCTCCTGGAGATGTTCAGAGACCCAAATCGCAGCTCTAAACCCCCCCCCCCCCCGTCATCTAGTTAAACCCCTTCGAAGGGACGTGCTCCCCGCGACCAGACCCGCGTGCGACCCGTCTGATGTTCAAACTCCCCATCAGGTGGACCCGATCTTTTGGGACCAACCAGGAATCCGCGTCTGGATGAGGCGGAGAAGGGGGGGGGGGGGGGGAGAGAGAGAGACCCGCGCGTTCCACCGCTGTTCTGAAAGAAGCTCAGGTTGTGGGGATGTCGGCTGCCCTGCGGGTCGGTCGTGGGAACGCAGACGGCGAGGTCCGCGGGGGGAGACGTGTCGGATCTCAGGGCCAGAACCGGGAGGCAAGACCCAGCGGGTCACGAGCGGGAGGCTCAGGAAGCACAGGAGCGCCGCTTCTTTTGGGCTCACAAACAGACAAAAGAAATAAGCTTTGGGGTTGAAACGCCCGGAGAGGGTTGGATCCCAGTGGAACCCCTCTCAGTGGAACAATCCCAGGACAAAAGGCACGCGGGCTTCCAGTCCTCGCTGGGTTCTTCTTTTCCCCGTCCACTTATCTCCCCACCCCCCATTCGAAAAAGACCTTTAAGAGGATGGCTCAGGCAGATTTCAGAAGCTAAGCAGGGTCAGTCCTGGTTAGCAAGTTGGACGGGAGACCACCAAGGAAGTCCAGGGTCGCTACGCAGAGGAAGGCAACACCAAAGCAACTCTGAGCATCTCTTGCCTTGAAAACCCATAAAAGGCGCAGCAGGGCTGGCCCAGGTTCCTACTAGGATGGGAGACTACCTAGGAAGTCCAGAGTTGCTATGCAGAGGCAGGCAACGGCAAACCACCTCTGAAGTCTCTTGTCTTGGAAACTCCAACGGGGGGCGGGGGGCCATAAGTTGGCTGCCACTCGACAGCACTTTCCACCCATCACCAAGAGGAAAAGGATAGTAGAGGCGATGGCATCGAGCTGAAGCGAACCTCCCAAAAGTGTTTAGCGCCTACCTGGTCCTCTGTGGAGAGACCTCCTCGCCTCCACCACCACCAGCCCTAAATCCAGTGGCACCTCCCCAACAGATTCTGGGTCCGAGTTCTATAAGCTTTCGTGAGTCAAAACCTCGCAGCCGTCGCATCGGTATCGGAACAACTGAGCTTTGACCTCCAAAAAGCTTATATATACTTTGGGGAGGGACGAAAAGTTAGTCTTTTTGCTGGACTCGACGGCTGCTCCGCGGCTACGTGCTTCGCACGGCTGCCACCCCGCAGCTATCGACGTAGACCTGTTGCTGGCACTCTGCAGGTGCTCAGAGGCACGGTACTCTGGCCCAGAAACGGGGGAAGGGGCTTCAGAGAGAGAGGAAGGTCGTGTCCCCCCCCCCCCCCGCGCCTGCCATCACCCTGGATTCTCCGGCAACGCAGCCGTCGGAAAAGCGCGCCAGGGAGCTGACCCGAGGGCGCCCCCATCCGCATGGCAGGAGCGCAGCACTCACCTAGCGCAGGGATGGAGATCTCCGCCCGCACCGTCTAGACTCAGCGGAGAGCAGTGGAGACCCCGGGGCGTAGGGCTGGCTTCTTATAGGGTCGCGGGCAGGGGCCATGCAAATGAGGCGCCTTGACCCCGCCCCGCCCTCCCGCCTCCTGGCCCGCTTGCGACGGGACGGCCGACGCCAGGGTCAGTAGCTGGAGCGGCGGCGGCGGAGGAAGCGCCGGGCGGCCGGGAGAACTGTAGAACGCGTGGCGCTGGTGGGTGAGTGCGCGTCCGGGGCTTTCTCGGTTGCAGAAACCTGTAGGGGACCCACGCGATGCCCGCAGGCAGGCACGATTTCGAAAAGAGCTCCAAAAGGCAGGCTTGGGAAAGGCGGCGTTATCTCCCCCCCAACCCCCCCCCCCCCCCCCGTAGCAATGTATTTTTTGGCAGGGCCGGGTTTGGGATCGCGCACTTTAATGTCTGCTCTGGACTGACAGGCTCTTTGTGGTGGTGGAGCGGGCTGTGTGGCTTCGGGCTTGCTGGTGGAGGAGGAGGCGGAGGCTCTTGCTGAACTCTCTTTCCCTCAACCAGAAAAACCACCTCCTCCTAAAGAACACAAGCCCAGCAGGGCGAGAGATATCCAAATGCTCCCTCTGTGCTGTGGAGTCTTGTGAGCAAAAATTCTACTTAAACTACTTGAGCTACAACATTCCTGCAAGGGAGGCCCATATTAGGATTCCCCAGAATGGGAACTAAGAGAGAGGGACTTGCTCGAGTGAGGGTGGGATTTGAACCAGCAGCCTCTTCTTTTATAGCTATACACCTTTACCTGGGAATAAATGGAGGTGCTGTCGCTCAGAGCAGAGCCTCTGCTTGGCATGCCAAAGGTCCCAGGTTTAATCCTTGACATCACCAGTTAAAAGGATCTGACAGAAGGTGATGCGAAAGACCCTGTCTGAGACCCTAGAGAGCGGCTGCCAGTCTGAGTAGGCAATACTGACTTTGATGGACTGGGTGTGGTCTGATTCAGTATAAGGCAGCTTCATGTACGCTCAATAAACCCCACTGAACGCAACAGGAGTTCCTTCTGTGCAAGCAGACATAGGATTGCTCTCCATGCTTCTATACTGTGCCAGCATTTCCCCCGTTCCCTCTTAAGTAGGGAACAGAGGCAGGTTTGAATTCCCGTCGCTGGGCTTCTTGGAGAATGAAGCATCTAGCAGAAATAATTTCCCGCTCCATCCATCCCGACAGTGCCGTAGAGCACTCCGTGGCGGTATCATATTCTGGCTAATTTCCAGCTTTTAGTCCACACAGGAACTCATTTGCTCTCAGAAGTGCTTTGTACCTTACCTGGCCGTGGTGTTTCGACTGGTACACCTGTGCCAGACCGGTGTTCCCGTCCCTTCTGCAAATATGTTAAAGGGCATGAAGCAGGTGTACTCTCTTACACATGTGGGGACATGTGCTAGGGAGTTCCAAATTTCTGCACTATCCTGGCACATGCCTGCTAATTGTTCAGGAATGCATAAATGCCCTCTGAGTATTTCCCTGTAGGACAGCTTTTGAGACCAGCTTTTAAGGCGACTGTCCTTTTTGAGAGCCACTTGCAAACTAACTCCTCACTGTCTTGCACATAAAATGCAAGAACCCTCAACAACCGTGCCTTTTATTTTTCATGGTCAGGACGTATCAATCTATAATGTTGCTGAGCTGCAGGCTGCTTTTCACAGCTGTTTTGTGCGATATGGTGAAGCAAACCTAACATTGTCTTCACTTAGAATCACAGAGTTGGAAGGGGCCAGACGGGCCATTTAGTCCAACCCTCTGCTCAATGCAGGATCAGCCTAGAGCAGGGGTGGGCAATTGTTTTGGCTCGGGGGCCACTTTGTGGGAGCGGAGGTTAGCGGAGGGCCGCACCTTTTAAAATGATTGCATTCATTAGCTAACTTTGCATTTCAGAAAAGGTATAAATTGTATCATAAAAATCAATAAATATAAATTAAATAAAATAGTGGTAGTTTTATTCAATTTATTTATTGTGCCAATTTCATATCATCTATAGCTGCAAGCACATTTAATTTTAGAATCAGTTTAATGAGAGAAATGTACCCTATCACACTTTTCTACAATTTTTTTGAAATCAGGAGATTGTTTGTTGAGAAACCACGTGGCCAACTGTCTTGGCGGGCCGCAAAAAACTCTGTGGCGGGCCACATGTGGCCCCTGGGCTGCAATTTGCCCACCCCTGGCCTAGGGCATCCCTGACAAGTGTTTCTCCAGCCACTGCTTAAACACTGCCAGTGAGGGGGGGAGCTCACCACCTCCCTGGGCAGCCGATTCCACTGTTGCACAACTCTCCCTGTAAAAAGGGTTTTTCCTAATATCCATCTGGTACCTTCCCACCTTAATTTCAACCCATTACTGCGAGTCCTCTCCTCTGCTGCCAACAGGAACAGCTCCCTGCCCTCCTCTAAGCGGCAGCCCTCCAAATACTTAAAGAGAGCAATCATGTCCCCCCCGTATGACCCATATAGGGGAGAATTGTGACCCACTTCTGAATCCCAATCCCAGAGTTCCACTGTTGCAGACAATTGTTACAGAAAATGTGAAGTGGCTCTAAGGAGCGTACAGACATACAAAACTCAGTATGTCAGACTCTTGGTCCATTAAGGCCAGTATTGTCCACTCTTGACTGGTAAGGGCTCTCCAGGGTCTCAGGCAGCGGTCTTTCACATCACTTACCACCTGACCCTTTTAGCTAGAGATGCTGAAGATTGAACCTGGGACCTTCTGCATGCCAAGAAAGAAGAGAAGAGATTGGATTTTATACCCACCCTTCACTACCCAAAGGAGTCTCAGAGCGGCTTACAAACTCCTTTTCCTTCCCCTCCCCACAACAGACACCCTGTGAGGTAGGTGGGGCTGAGAGAGCTCTCTCGAGGACTGCCCTTGAGAGAACAGAACTACGGCTTGGCCAAGGTCATCCAGCCAGGTGCAAGTGGAGGAGTGGGGAATCAAACCCGGTTCTCCCAGATTAGAGTCCGCACACTTAACCACTACACCAAACTGAGCCATAGTACTACATCCCATGTTCCATTTCTGGTGTACATAGAACACTACAGTTCTAAGCTCATCTGCACCTTGCATTGTGTGGCAGTAATTCCCAGCAAAGAGATAGTTGCTGCTGTACAGGAAGTAAACATCTTTGCTCCTGTTTTCATGCACACCCCCCCCCCCCAAAAAAGATCACCAAAGTAGTACTTTTGTAAAGGTTCCATGGATTTGCAGGATTTTGCAGCTCCGCCCTAGAGATAAATTTTGGTGAGTTTAGTAGGACTGACTCCCTTGTCTCGTTTCCCTTGTCAATATGCCCAGGACTGCAGCCTTGGAGTTTCTCCTTGTACATCTATATATGTAAATGCAACAAAAATGTACATTCCACAGGTATGCTCGTCAAAAGAGCCGGGATTAACTCCTGTCAAAATCACAGTTGGTGGGAAAGCAAGGCTGTCAGTTCATAATGTATGGAACGGGCCCGAGTTTCACCAGCTCAAGCTGAGACTTCACACACGCACGCACCCACATACGACGACTTGTGCAGCTCCCAACCCCATTCAGTTGGATCCACAAATCAAATGCGGCAACTTGGAAGGAATGTGTTGACTTTGTGCGGTTTTTGTTCCGGCACTCGGGAAGAGATGCACACACCTCTTTGTGACTCATAGCTGGTGATTATTTTAATATTTATTAACGCAACATTTTATATATAGCTACATATTTCTCCCCCCCCCCCCAAATCTACACGCTTCCTGATTCTTTTGTCCACAGGGTGTGTTGCCCGTGCTGAAAGCTGTGTGCTTTTGAACAAGGCCTGCGTGACGCAAAGCGGGACCACAAAGTCAGAATTGTGTGGCTTCCGTTAGCTTCTAAGACTGTATCTGGGGCCTGATTCTGCTTGGGAGCAGGTATGGGGGAGCAGGAGAACTCTTTGGGATAGCAGCTGCGCCAGATCACTCCTGTGCTGTAGGGTACGGTCATGGGACCACTTCAGCCTATTAACCTAACTAGTGACATGTTTGCCCGAAAGGTTGACCGTCTTAACTGACTGTCAGAAATGCAAGAAAAGAAAACTGCAGGGAAAGAAGGGGGATTGCTGGTTGGGAAGATCAAGCTCTTCTATGTGCACTCAAGTGGTACCTATTTAATTTCACGTATATACATTAGAATTTGGAGGGAGACGGCGTTTCTAGACTTTTGGGAACTGTGGGACAAAATCAGTGCTTTCCAGGTAACTTTGCAGAACTCTCACGAATGGTTTCTACAATCCTTTTGGGTTCCCCCTCTTGGGAGTACACTCTTTCTAGAGGGTTTCACACTATTTCGCTTTTCAATGGGCAGCTGCTCAGCTGTGGAAAATGTTTAGACTCTGCATTTTCAGGAAGGGCTGCTTTGCTTTGAAGGGCTTGTATGCCACTAGTATTTTTAGGCGTTTGCTAGGCAGTCCAGCTGAATCTTGTTTTGGGGAGAGGCTAAAAAAAATCCTTTTTGGAGTGGCTTTGTGGCCTCAGGGTGTCTTTGTTGCTGGGAAGATATATCCATATGTGCCTTCAGGCTGGTAGATTTCATGGGGCTTTTGGGGCCCCACCCCCTTTCTTAAAGACAGCCCCACAAAAAGTTCTCCTGTAAATGCTTTTTTTCAATAATTTAAAAACATTTTTTAAAGGCTTGTACTCCTTTAAGTAGAGTGGGGTGCTTGTAGTTGACTAATTCCTGCACTGAGCCAAGGGGTTGGAGTAGGTGACCTCTAAGATCCCTTCTAACTGTGTTAAGAAACTGGTCTCCTTTAAGAGAGTTTTTCTGCCCAAGTGTTAGCTTTCTTGATTATAGAAGTCATCACCCCCAACTGCCAGCTTCTTAACAGAATTGGCTGGCAGAAGTGATTAACTTGCAGCAGCTGCGAACTGTCATCTAAACTGGTTTGACAGCTTTCTATTGGCTTAACTGGCTTTTCTTTCTGCACTGAGAACTTCAGCTTCACCAGAGAAAAATTTGCCTTACAAACCACAAAATCCTGGCTACGGGCCTCTTGAGCCTTCCATGAAATATCCTTGCCTGCTTCCTGGTTGTTTGGCATGTGCATCTGGCAGGGAAACAATTGCTCAGGTGACCAAATTGGGTTATAAACTGCAGCATCCTCTACCTAGCCCGCTGTCCGGAAAAAACAGGCCTGCGTTTCCCGCACGCAGAGCCGCTGTGCCACGAATATAGGGGGAAACCCAGCTTTTCATCTAGCTTTTTCCTGTCCAGAGAGAAAGCGAAGAAACCTGTTTCCCTTCTTTTGCCTTCCCCTCTGCTCTGCTTTTCGCTGATAGTTACATCATGGCCCATTCCGTTCCCTGCCCCATTCTTGCAGATAACCTGAGGACTGGGATCCAGTTAGTCACAGCAAGGTAGTGTAGAACTGGTTCACAAGAGTGTTGCGTATGTAGGAGGGTCCCTCCACGGGGGGGCCACATGGGGAGAGCGGGATTTTAACGCAGCGTACTGATCTTGTGAATGTGCTGATGTGCCATGCTAATGCAGTCTCCTGGCAGACAGCTGTGCGACATCTTAACAGATCACAGTGCCCTCTGCTCACACATGACCAGTTCAAAATCGTTTGGGAGGGAATGCAAGTTTTTTTTAAAAAAATGGTTTGCAAACAGCAGAACTGGAGAAGAATGATGTTCATTTGCTGCGTTCTTGGCTGAGCTGCCACTCACAAAGCACAGAAGGGGGAAGAAAACGAACTTGGAATCAAGACAAGGAAAAAGGAAAGCGCCTCCGTTGTTGCCACAACCAGGAAGGGGAAGAGAATAACCATCTTCTGGTGTTTCCCAACGCTGTTTCCTGCGTCCCCTCAAATATTTTCCCCATCTGATTCATTGTTTGGATCTCTAACAAGGTTTCCAGGCTGGTGACCTTCAGCCCTACTGAACTTCTTGGGTAAACAAGGGTCAGGTCACACAGGATGCTGACGATCTACGGGTTCTATAGAACTCATTTCCCCTTGTTAAAATGGCAACAAGAAAGCAGGGAGCCCAGTTTCAATTAGTGAAATTGAGCAGAGGTCGAAGAGTGAAATCCCCTCTCCCTTCCCAGCATGGCCCCGAGACAAATCGAGGCCGCAGCTTGTGTGTTCTTCATCTGGTCTGTCTGAGCCCTTAAGACTCTGGATGCTTTTTCTATTGTTTCCTTCTAAATGGTTTCTCCTTTCTTAAAACAGATCTCCTCCCCACCTTAATTCTTCTCCTTCACTCTCTCTTGCTCTTCTGGGAGATAATGATAAGGTTGCTGTCAGATTCCTATGAATGGTTAGTGTCACTACAGGTTGGCCTCAAGTGAAACAGGATGAGAGTAGGGAACTTGAGGAAAAAACACACACGCATAGCATGCTAATAGTCCTTAATAGCTCTGCAGATGTTTCTCCAGCCGAACATCTCTTTCTCTCTCTCCTTGTTCAAGGACCCTTCAGGGCTTGAATGTTCCCTGTAAGCTGTGCATGTGAGCGGCCGCTCATTAACCCAGGAAGCCCAGCTCAGCAGCAGTCTGGAGCCACGCAGAGTCTTGCACTGCCTGTTGCCCGTTTTAAGATTACAGCAGTTATCTTCTGCTCAGGGTGTGAACTGCTCTGTGCAGGAGGGGAAAATATTAGAGGGGACACTGGGAGACAGTCCTCCTGTAGAGGGGAAGGAGATGTTAGGGTTGCCAGGTCCGACTGTCCTGGCGGGGAGGAAGCCATGTGGGACTTTGGGGGAGGCAGCATTGCTGTGCATGACATGGTCAGCGTAATGACATCACATGGAAGTGACATCATCACACCGGGACGGCACATGCCGATGCTGTAACATTTTGGCCCAAAACTCTATGGTTACCATAGAGTTTTTGGCCAAAATGCTAGAGTGTCGATGCATGATGTCCCTGGCATGATAAACATCACTTCCGTGTGATGTCATTGTGCCAACCATGTCAACATGTGATGGGCCTCTTCAGGGGTGGGGCTTCCCCTGCTGGCCGGCGGTGAATTGAAGCCTAGAAGATTGGGGGATTTCCTGGCTGGACCAGGGGTCTGGCAACCCTAGGAGATGTGCATATATGTGTTAAGAAAACTGCAGTTTGGAAAAGAGGGAAGCTGTGAGCCAGCATGTTGTAGCATCAGCCTAGGATCTAGGGCTCTGTGACTCAAATCCCCTCTTTGGCGTACAGTTTGTGGAACGATCTTGGGCCAGGCATTCTCTCTCAGCCCAGCCTATCTCACAGGGTTGTGAGGATAAAGGGGAAACCCATGTATGTTGCTCTGAGGTCCTTGGAGGAAAGGAAGAATTAAAATGTACTCAACATGTACTTCTAATAGCCTTTGGGGCTCCCCCACCAAATCCGGCTTGTGCCAGCCCTGACCTCTGAAGCTCACCATTCTTCTCTTTCTTCCCTCCATCCACTCAGTTGCTACATTCTGTTCTTCCCGTCTTGGTGAGGTCTATAAAATTCACCCTTTTCTCCCACTTGAAGCAACTATGAATTTTTCTTTGCTGCCTCAGCCGGGGATTGTGACACCCTTTTGCTTCGTCTTCCTCCTGCCCCTTTTCTCAAGCTTCTTGCCTCTCAGTTGCCTCATCAGGATCAAGTTTCTCCTCTCTTCCCTGGGTTGGTTTCCTCCTTTCTTCTCTTGCTTTGTTCAATGTCCTTCCACTGACCTTCAAAAGTCTTCATTCTACCAGTCTCCCGTGCATATTTCTACCTTCTCTCTGCGACTCGTCTTACCCTAGTCAGGCATCCTCATTCGCCCTGACCCCAAAATGGCTCCTCAGATCCTTTTTGTGTTCTTCATCACATGAATACTCTACTTCCTGGCTTCATTGGGCTCCCCCATTGTTGCGTTTATATACCTCAGAGGTCCCCAACTTTTGCCCAACAAGACTTCTGATTAGCCACTGGAGATTTGATCAGCCCATAGGCGTCAACTATGGGGGGGCTCGAGGGCTCGAGCCTCCCCCGAAATTTCCCGGGGGGGGGCTCAGCCTCCCCCGGGAAAATGGAGCGCCCGCTGGTGGGGGAGGCGGGGAGGGCCGCCGGGAGCCCGGCAGAAGGCAGCTGCGGAGGAGGGGGGGTGGAGGGAGGGCAAGAGCCGGCGCGATGTGCGGGCCCAGGATCCTGTACCCAGCGCGCAGCGGCTGCGTCCTTCGCCCGAAGCCAGGCGCCCTCTGGGGGAATGTCCGGCGCGCGTCACCACCTGCCTGGGTGCAGTGGGGGCCCTCCGGGGCGCACGGTTCAGGGAAGCTAGAAGTGGAAGCAAGCCTGAGCCTCCCCGACCCCATCCCAGCACCCACGTGGGAAGCTGGGTCAGCACTGCTCTCCCCGCCCGCTCCCCCGCGGCCAGCATTACGCACGGAGTGCGCATGGAGAGCTAGGTCCCCTCTGCGCCCTCGGGGGGAATCTTCCTTCCCAGCCGGGCTCCCCTCCTTACCTCCAGCGCGGGCTCTGGGGCTGGGGCAACAGCCGGGCAGCCTGGCGTTGGCTCTGGGCTGCGGGCAGCCTGGCGTTGGGGGGAAGCGCGCCGCCATGGCCCGCTGGCTCAGCGACCGCCCCAAGCAGTCGGTAAGTAACTGGGCCTGCCGGCCGGGGGGCAGAGAAAAAGCGGCCGGGACATGGTCCCGTGTGTGCGCGCACGCAAAGCGCACGCGCACGAAAGAGCCCCCGCCCCCCCGGGGATTTAAAAACTCAACGCCCCTGATCAGCCCTGCAGATTTTTAAAAACATTGCTTTAGCGGCAGCTGCCACCACAAAGATCTTCAGTGTGTGTGATTGAAGGTAAGCTGTGGCAGCCATTTTGTACCTGGCTGCGCCTCCTGTGGCAGCCATTTTGTGGCTGTGCCCACCGCACTGTGTCAGAATTCCAAGTGTGCCCCCAGTCTCAAAAAGTCTGGGGACCTCTAATATACCTGATTTTTTAAAATTCTCATCTTCATTCTGGTGTTTAACAGATCGCCTTCCTTTTCTGTTAGGGCTGCCAGCGTGAAGTGCACGCACCATGATGACATCACCCAGAAGTGACGTCATTGCACTGGGGACCTCGTGTGGAGGGGTGACACTCTTTTAGGGCAAAACTCTATGGTTTTTTGCCTTAAAACCCCTAGAGTTTGCCTAAAGAGTGTCACCTTACCCCCCCTGATGTGATGACATCACTTCCATGTGACACTCTTTAGGCAAACCCCCCTCTGGGAACCCTATTTTCTGTCCTGGTCTCTTTTCTTCGCGTGTCTTATAAGCCTGAGGAGAGAGGCTGTGTCTGATTTTCATTTTGTGTATAGCACCTAGTCCAGTGAATCAGGGCCATATTGTTCCCCCCTTCCAAGAGGAGCGCCAGTGTGGTGTCGTGGTCGGACTGGGATCTGGAAGGCTGAAGTTCAGATACCTGCTTTGCCAAGGCAGCTTGCTAGGTGAACTTGGATCAGGTGCTCTTTCTCAGTCTAACCTCCCTCACGTGGTTCTTAGTAGGAATAAAAAACAGAGGATGGGAGAACAGTGTTGTATACCACTTTGGGCCCCCCACTGGGGAGAAAAGCAGGTTATAAATATCTATGTAAATAAATATCTACAACTTTTGAATGGTGTTCAGAACTCTGGGGAGCAAGTGGGCTAAGGTTGCCAGCCTCCAGGTGGAGCCTGGAGATCTCCTGGAATTACAACTGATCTCCAGATGACTAGAGTTGCCAGCTCTGGTTGGGAAATACCTGGATACGTTGGGGGTGGAGCCTGAGGAGGGCGGGGTTTGGGGAGAGGAAGGACTTCCATTGGGTATAATGCCATAGAGACCACCTTCCAAAGCGGCCATTTTCTCCAGGTGAACTGGTCAGTAACTGGACTATCTGCTCTAACTGAATAGCAGATTATGTAAGATCATAACGCTTCGGTTTCCTTCATACTGTGGGAACAGAATGATTTTTTAGGAAGAAAAACAATCATGTAAACATGCCCTTAGAGCTGGTTCAGAAGTGAACTGCCAAAAGGTGAAGGTCACCAAACACGCATGGGAATGGATTATCTGTTAGATACAGGGCTAAGTAAAATCTCCCAACAGGATGAACAGTGACACAGATCTGGGAAGAGTTATTGACCTGTGCTGGTGATGACACTTAACACTCAAACGAAGGTTTGCTATCTGACAGTATTCTCACACCCGAAAGCCATAGAACAGACTGGACTACAAGAGGGACACCATGTTTTATATAATTAAGAAAAAAATCCTAAATAGGTCTCCTCAGAATCCTAGACTGCACTGTAAACAGGCTTAACTATATTAAGCAGTTTAATACTTATCTAAATTAATGACCTCCTCTGCAAAATGATCTTATAGGGTAAGGATCCCCATATGTTAAAACAAGACACAGATACTCAGACTTGGGTCATTTACAGTGCAATTCTAAACAGGTCCGGAGCACAGACTCTAATCTGGGAGAACCGGGTTTGATTCCCCACTCCTTCACATACAGCTGCTGGTGTGACCTTGGGTCAGTTACAAGTTCTTTCAGAGCTGTTCTCTCAAGGGCAGTTCTCGAGAGAGCTCTCTCAGCCCCATCTACCTCACAGGGTGTCTGTTGTGGGGAGGGGAAAGGAAAGGAGATTGTAAACCGCTCTGTGACTCCTTCAGGTAGTGAAGGGTGGGGTGTTCTGGTTTTGGCGGCTTAATGACGGGCGTGCTCCAGTGGAGCTCTGCATGGAGCGGCCCACAACCTCGGTGAACAGGAGGGGGACCGGCTGGATTCCGGTCCCCTCTGGAGTCTTTGTAGGGGGCTCCCAGCCTGGGGCGCAAGAGGCGCCTCTCCTGAGGCGACAGCCAAAGGATTGAGGCACCTCTTTGCCTCGTAAGGTCCTGTCGCTGCGGAGCCTCTGGCACCTAAAGCGGCACACCGGCTTGGCGAGCAAAGAATGCAGCAAAGAAATGAAAATACCCCTACCTGTGGTGCAGCCTTGAATGAAATGTGAGTCAACGGGTCCACTCAGTAGGACTAACAGGCCTCCTGTAGCCGTTCCTGGCAACTACCCCCCCCCCCCCAATGTGTAACGCTGGGGAAATCCGTTTCACTGTAACTGAAGAAGTGTGCATTTACACATGAGGAGTCTCTCAGTTCTTACTTATACCCAGAACAGAACTTTGCTGTTCTTGGAGATGGCACTGGACTCTGTTCTCACATCTGTTTGTTAACTCTTGTATTTGTGTGCTAATTTGCTGTCATTCACAGGTCTGTGCCAGCTGCTTTAATCCAATCTCAGCTGTACTTATCACCCGGTTACTTATGCATATTGACTCTATCTAGCCCTTCCTGGCAACTAACCCTCCTCCCCACACAGCTGTATGTAAGGTCTGAGGAAACCTGTTCAAATATATCTGAAGAAGTGTGCATGCAAACAAAAGTTTATACCCAGCATTAAACATCATTGGTCATAAAGGTGCCACCGGACTCAAACTTTGTTCTGTTTCATGCCTGCATTACAGATGGCAAGTATCTTACAGGATGAACGCATTCTATCCACCGCAGCCGGTCATAACAAAGCATACCCTAGCCCAGGGGTGGGCAAACTGTGGCTCGGGAGCCGCATGCGGCTCTTTCACATATATCATGTGGCTCCCAGCAGGGCGGCTGGGGAAGCTAAATATCATTAGCAAACAAATATCATTGGACAAATTAATATCATTATCAATATCTGCTTTTACCCCTTTTGTTATTATTTTTGGCAGTCTCATTTACTGTTAATAAAAAGCAAATTTGCTTATTTTCCAATAAAAGCAGGTAATATTTGTTCATGTCTTGTGGCTCTCAAGCATCTGATGTTTATTCTGTGCGGCTCTTACGTTAAGCAAGTTTGGCCACCCCAGTTCTAGGTGGCTCTTACACTGAGCAAGTTTGCCCACCCATGCCATAACCTAGCAAAACTCTTATTAACCTATAACTCTCCATTAGGGCTCTTTGCCCTCTAGATTTACGTGGTCTCTTCCGACCAAACAAAATACCTTCTCAGGAACATTCCAGAAGATGCTAGATTCTGCTCCTAATTTCCCCCTCCCACGAAGTTATTCAATTAAGCACAGATTTCCCACGATGCACCCCGTCACCACACTCCTCTGTCTGGCCTTGAAGGAGGGAGGGCGGGATACAAA
Source organism: Lepidodactylus listeri (assembly GCA_029233225.1). Lineage (NCBI taxonomy): Eukaryota > Metazoa > Chordata > Lepidosauria > Squamata > Gekkonidae > Lepidodactylus > Lepidodactylus listeri. The sequence goes on along the minus strand of JARCFY010000021.1, from coordinate 27,208,879 downwards.
TGTGAAATAAATAAATAAAATAAAATTACTAACACTGGTGGCAGCAAGAGTGCTGAGATCACAGACCCCTGTGAGTTCAACTAGGCTCCAGAGCAGGGGTGGCCGAACTTGCTTAAGGTAAGAGCAACACAGAATAAACGTCAGATGTTTGAGAGCCGCGAGACATGAACAAATACCACACACCCATTTCTGTTGGAAAATAGGCAAATTTGCTTTTTTATTAACATTAAATGAGACTGCCAAAAATTAAAATGAAAGGAGTAAAAACAGATATTGATAATGATACTTATTTGTCCAATGATATTAAATTTTTGCCAATGGCATTTAAGTGTCTAAGAGAGGGAGAGGCGGAAAGAAAGAATGAAAGAGGTGGAAAGAAAGCGAGAGAGAGAGACAAAGAAAGCAAATAGATGGGGGAGAGGAGGGGGGAGGGATGAAGGAAGAGAAACAGAAAGAAAGAGAGAGAGCAAATAGATGGGGGGCTTCCCAGGAGCTCATAATATGTGTGAAAGAGCCGCATGTGGCTCCTGAGCCACAGTTTGGCCACCCCTGCTCTAGAATATTCTCATGAACCCCTGAGAAGAAATTAAGGTGCTTAGTGTCACAGCTATTGAAGCCCCTCCCCTCCCCAAACCCTGCCCTCCTCAGACTCCACACACACACACACACACAAACACACCCCAAATCCCAGATTAGGGTGGCCAGGTCCTCCTCGGCTATTGGTGGGGGTTAGGTTTGTCAGATCCAGGTTGGGAAACTCCTAGAGATTTGGGGATGGAACCTGGGGAGGACAGGAACCTCGGTGGGAGACAGTGCCATAGAGTCCAAAGCATCCATGTTCTCCTGGGGAACTGATCTGTGTAGTCTGGAGATGAGCTGTAATTCCAGGGGATCCCCTGGTCCCACTTGGAGCTTGGCAACCCTAGGGTATTTCTGGCAACCTACCTAGAGGAAAAGGCGGCCTTGGAGGGTGGGCTGTATGGCAGTATCCCTCCCTCCCCAAACCTTGCCCTCCCCAGGTTCCACCCTTCCGAATCTCCAGGAATTTCCCAACCTGGAGCTGGCAACCCTAAAGATTGTTATCAGGAAGCCGAAACTGCTTTTCCCTTTAACACCTTCATGCTGCATTAAACCGTTTTGCAAAGGAAAGCTGTGACGTCTACTCCCCTGCTTCCCCCCCCCCCCCATCTTTTAAATGTCTCTAAAAGGATTCCTTTTTGTGGGCATCATTGCAGGACTGCCCACAGTGAGGTGCTGGGGGGCCTACAGAGGTGCCGATGCTGTCATTCCCACTTACAGCTAATTACAGGAGAAAAAGTCCCGCGTATAATTATTTGCAGATAGAAAACTGAACAGGCAGGAATCAAACTGGCATGACATCTTTCAGCTTTGAGTAGGCAGGAATTGAACTGGTGAGATCTTTTACATGCACATTGTTTATGTTGAGTGCAAGCAGGGTAAAAGGTTTGGGGTTTTATTTTTCTACACAGTGGTTAAAAACAACCCATAAACTAACTGCAGCATTTGTTTTTCTTCCCAGATATACAGATCTAGTTCCTAGGTGGTAAATCTTTTTACAGCATCGTTAAGTGATTCCTGTTTACGACTTGTTTGTGTGCAATTGAGGCGAAGGATGCCAGCCTCCAGGTGGGACCTGGAGATTCTCTGGAATTAGAGACCATCTCCAGACGACAGAGATCAGTTCCCACAGAGGAAATGGCTGCTTGGGAGGGCGGACTCCATGGCATTGTACCCCACTGAGGTCCCTGTCCTCCCAGGCTCCATCCTCAAATCTGCAAGATAGGGATGCCAGCCTCCAGTTGAGACCTGGGGATCCCCTGGAACTACAGTTCCTCTCCAGAATGCAAAGATCAGTTCCCCTGGAGAAAAGGGATGCTTTGGAGGGTGGACTCTGCGGCCTTGTACCCCACCGAGGTCCCTGTCCTCCCCAGGCTCCATCCCCAAATCTCCAGATTCCCAACCTGGATCTGGCAACCCTCTCTTCCCTCCCCTGCTGGTGGCCAGGAGGGACCTGGCAACCCCATGAGTAAGGTTTTCTGTGTCTCTCAGACTAGCCTACTTCACAAGGTTGTTGTGAAGCCATGTACTTCATCCTAGGTTTCATAGAGGAAGGGTGCGATCAAAATGCGACCGATACTATTTGCCTGTGTTTGTCATACTTAATGCATTTCTCCGCTACTGTTCCATCCAGATGTCCAAGACTGTTTATAATTTAATTTTTTTAAAGACAAAACAATAAGCAGTTGAAACTGTCTCAAGCCATACTTGGCTGTTTCTTCAAGAACTGATGGTATGAATTCTTCCGCCCTGGGTGTCTCTGTTGCGTTCCCATTGGAACACAGATCTCGAAAGCAGTGCTCCCTCTAAGCTGCGGAGTCTTGTGAGCCAAAAATTCTACTTGGTGAGCTGCTGGCATTAAAATTGCGAGCAGCGAGCGATTTGGCTGCTGCATAAATTAGTTTGCTCTGGAGCCGTCCTTCCTGAGTGCAGACAAAAATGTGTGAGCCAGAGGCTAAGAAACTGTGAGCCGGCTCACGCTAATTCATCTTAGAGGAAACACTGCTTGAAAGTGTGCCGTGAGTCGCTGGGCCCCAACAGATCAGAATAAATCTTTTAGCCCGTTTCTTTGGGGGAAATAAAGGTTTGTCCTAGAAGGGTGGATAACAAGTGAAATTAATTTCCGGAGTTGTAACAAGCAACTGTTCTATTTTGGTTTTCAGAAAAAACAGCCCGGGGAACGGCAGATGCTCCCCATGTGCAGAACTGACATGCCGCTTGCTGTCTTGCTCGGGATTGTGCTGACGAGTTTGTGGCCCTCTATCGGTAAGTAAACCTAATTTCCCCGCCCAGTTAAGGATCCAGGGACGGGTTCCTTAGAGTGGAAAGGCTGAAGGTGTCTGGGACTTTTCAGTCTGGAATAGAGACAACTGGGTGGGGAGGGATGGACACGATAGAGGTTTATAAAATTACACCTGGGTGGAGAGAGATGGCAAAGAGAACTTTTTCTCCCTCTCCCAAAAATCCTAGAACTCGAGGGCATCCGATGAAGCTGCTGGGCAGTAGGTTCAGGATGGACAAAAGGAAATACTACTTTACACAGAGAGTGATAACAATGTGGAATTTGCTGCCAGGGGATGTAGTGATGCCTGCAGGGATAAGCAGCTTTAACAGGGGATTAGATAGATTCATGGAAGATAAGTCTATCAGTGGCTACCAGCCATGGTGACTGAGGGGAACCTCCACATTCAGAGGCACTAATCTTCTGAATTAGGAGGCAGCATCAGGAGAAGGCCTCGGCCTCTCTGCCCTGTTGTCGACTCTCCAGAGGAACTGGTTGGCCACTGTGTGAGACAGGATGCTGGACTGGATGGACCACTGGTCTGATCCAGCAGGGTTCGTCTTACATCCTTATGAGGGCCTCAGCCTCTATGCCCTGTTGTCGGCCCTCCAGATGCACTGCTTGGCCAGTGTGAGACAGGATGTTGGTAGTAATCAAGTGTAATTCTGGTGGGTGAGGGTGGAGAAAGTTTTGAAAGTGAGAAAAACTAGATTACTGGAATGCCTTTATGATGTCCCTTTATAGCCAAGGGCTTGACGCACTATAGCCTGGCTGACATTGGCCTAACTGATAAGGCCTAACTGACATTGCACCATAAAGCCCTCTCCTTCCTCTATCTGTGAGCAGCTCAGTTTTGATACCAAGAGGATCCACCAAAGTAAAACAAACTTCTGGGTCTCTAAAATGATCTTTGAAAAGAGCAGTATGTTTCCTTGTAGGGTTTTCCCCCCTTTTTCTTTTGCATTGAGTAGTGGGTGGTATTGATAGTCATTACGCTGATCGCTGTCTAGCCAGCGTGGTGCAGTGATTAAGAGTGCGGGATGAGGTTCTGGGAGTCCTCGGGTTCGAACACCACTCTGCCATGGCAGCTTTCTAGGTGACTTTAAGCCAGTTAGGGTTACCATTCCTCCGCTTTCATGGGCTCCTGCCCACTGGTGGCCAGCTGGCCGGCCCACTGGTCTGGTCCAGCAGAGCTCTTTTTATATTCTTAGGAAGGCCTCGGCCTCTCTGCCCTGTTGTTGGCCCTCCAGAGGAAGTGGTTGGCCACTGCGTGAGACAGGATGCTGGGCTAGATGGACCACTGGTCTGATCCAGCAGGGCTCTTCTGATGTTTTTATGAAGGCCTCGGCCTCTGTGCCCTGTGGTTGGCCCTCCAGAGCAGTTGGTTGGGGAGGGGAAGGACTTCAGCAGGGCATCATGCCATAGACCCCGCCTTCCAAAGTAGTCATTTTCTCCAAGTGAACTGATCTCCGTCACCTGGGGATCAGGTGTAACAGCGTGAGATCTCCAGCCTCCGCCTGGAGGTTAGCAACTGAAGCAGTAGGATTGGTCCGGCCTGCTTTGTGGGGAGGGAGGGCTATAAGTGGAATAATAAATAAATGAATAGTCTGAAACGGTGGCACCATCACAGAGAAACATTTCCTGCCTCCGTCTGCCACCCCAAATAAGAATATTCCTTTAACTTCTATGAAAATTCCTTCTGTGTTCCAAAGAATCATGTCTCCTACATGACGATGTTCTTCAACTGCTTTATTCTCAGGCGCCCAAAAGAATCTCCACTGGGAAATTCAGCGTTACGATGGCTGGTACAACAACCTCATGTATCACAGCCACAGTTCCACAGGTGAGGGCGCGGCGGAGCTTTCGGGCCTCTGATGCTGTTGCGGAGGCTGCAACGGCGATGCTGTGTATATGGCGTGCATGCACTCTTGTTAATCCAGTGGGCCAACGAGGTTTGAAAACGTAATGAGAAATGCACAGGATGAGGCTGTGAAGGTTAACTCTAGTCTGGCCATGGAGGGGAGGAAGCCAGAGGGGAGCGGCTGCAAAGCATGAACTGAATCCAACTAAGGGTGGATGGAATTATTTGTAGTTGCAATCTTTCTCTAACCCGTCTCAAGCAGATGAGTTCTTTGAACGGATTATTGCTAATACAGGCAAAATTCCACTGGTGCACCTTTTCCATACATTGTGATGGGGGGAAATTACATTCGTGGGACGTCTCCTTCTTCGTATCACTTAAAGGAGCACAATCCCTCTTCCGGGGCTGGAATGTGTCTACTCAATTAAAGCGAAGGCTCCTTTCTTTCTGTTTTTAAGCCCGTCTGCCCTGGCACTCTCCGTGTGAGTGACGGAAGTGCTATCAAATCGCCACCGACTTATGGCGACCCTGCAGGGTTTTCAGGGCAAGAGATGAGCAGAGGTCATTTTGCCCTTGCCTGCCTCTGCTTAGCAACCCTGGACTTCCTTGGTGGTCTCCCATCCGAGTACTAACCAGGGCCAAAACTGCTTAGCTTCTGAGATCCAATAAGATCGGGTTAGCCGGGGCCAATCCAGGTCCAGGCAAGAGATATTCAGAGGTGGTCTGCCATTGCCTGCCTCCACCTCACAACCTTGGTGTTCTTGGGAGGTCTCCCCTCCAAGTACTAACCAGGGACTCCCCTCCAAGTACTAACCAGGTTATCGTCCCGAGATCTGACGAGACCGGGCTAGCCAGGGCCATCCAGGTCAAGGTAATTTCAGTGTTTCCTCCTCCTTAAAATGAGGCCTCCACTTGACATATTGATTCGCTGCTTCTAGGATCACGGCTTTCACGCCTGCTGCCCGCTAACTATGCAGACGGCGTCTACCAAGCCCCGCAGGAACCTCGCGTCCCCAGCGCACGTGGGCTGAGCAACGTGGTTGCACAAGGCCAGTCGGGATTGCCCTCCAACAACAACCGCACCGTTCTCGGTGTCTTCTTCGGTAAGTTGGCAATCGCTCTTCCTGCTCAGACCCCCACTCAGACCCGTTTCTAGCAAACGCCTTACGAAGAACATCGGCATACTTAAGATAGAACGGGGATGTGCTGTCGTGCCGAACCCTGAGGAAGACGGCATCCTGCAGTCCACGTCCTGTCCTTCCACCTCCGTTTCCAATCCAAACTGGCAAGATCTTTTTTAGACAGAGCAGAGGCCTTTTCACTGTGTGCCTCCCCAGAGCATCTTTAATGCAGGTGGTGGGGATTGAACGGGGGGAATCTTTGGCATGGGAAACAAGCGCCTCGCCATGGAGCTGGGGGGCCTTCCCTTCAAAGCTGCGTGGGAATATGTTTATTGTAGTGAAATGCCTCATTTCTCCTGGTCGCAACAGTAGCTGTTGTCTGGTCCTCTGGATTTCAGCTGCAGTATCTAGGGCCAAGCGACACGTGGAGAGTAGAGGTCTAATTCTCCCCCTCTCAGATGCAAAACCAGGCATACAGGTGAAGAGAGCTAAATCCTGTGCCCTCCTTGGCCTTAAATACACAAAGCTGCCTTCAGATCCTTGGTCCCTCGAGGTCAGTATTGCCCACTCAGGCTGGCAGCAGCTCTCCAGGGTCTCAGGCAGAGAGGTCTTTTCCATCACCTACTGTCTGGTCCTTTAACTGGAGATGCCGGGGATTGAACCTGGGACCTTCTGCATGCCAAGCAGAGGCTCTTCCACTGAGCCATGGGTTTCTCCACGGGTTTGATGGCATTCGCTGGTGTGATTTGGGCACCTCTTGCCAGTCTGAGCTTTACCACCTATTGAGTTCTTCTTCCGTCTGAGTCACCCACAGGAGTCTAATCCTCCAAAGTCGGTTCAAACATGTTGTGGCTTTTCTCCAAGGACATAAGCCTGGTGAGTCAGAGGGAACAGGGTTAGGTAATGGTTTCCTTCCTCCGTCCTGCTAAGTCAAAACCAATTTGGTGGAAATCCTCAGGTCTTAAAAGATAGACGCACAAAAGGTTATGCACAGTTCATGCAGCGTAACTGTAAGGTGTACGTCAAATATTATCCCTTCTGACAACATCACCTCCCCCTTGTGGTGGCCACAAGGGATGAGTGGCCGTGGGTGCTTTTTTGGGGTGGGGGGAGTGATAGGCCAAATGTGGCTCCTGCCCTAGGAGGAGAGGAATTTGTGGGTGAAATGCTCTCTCTTATTTGTGGAGTCTTGTGAGCAAAAATTCTACTTTGTGAGCTACTGGCATGAAAGTTGTGAGTGAGCGATTTGGCCACTGCATAAATTAGATTGCTCTGGAGCCATCCCTTCCTGAGCAAAGACAAAAATGTGCAAGCCGGAGGCTAAAAAACTGTGAGCGAGCTCACACTAACTCATCTTAGAGGGAACACTGATGAAGTCAGACATAATGTTTAGAATGATATCTGAAGAAGCATGATTTCTGGTGCGTGGGTCTGCCTTCTTCCACATGGGTGTAGCTATTAAGAGCGTTGTGTCTGTCTTCATCCACATGAGTGAAGACAGATATAACATTCTTAGCAGCAGTCCCAACAAATTAGTCACTTCACGTTAAAACGTGTCTCAGCCCCGGTGAGCTCACCAAACTGAGCTTCATTAGCCCTTGTGGCTCATCAGACGCTGTTCTCGATCCACCCTGTATCAGCCACCTTGAATTAGTCATTCAGTGTTTGTTTCTTTTTCGACCCTGCGAGTTCGCTGCGTTGAATTTCATGGACATGGTGGCTTGTCAAATACCGACAGCAATCCGTTCCCAATTAGAGCTTTCCCTTTGGCTATCTGGCAGGTTTCCATGTGCTCTCTGAGGTCTTGGAAGCAGACAAGCCAGGTTGCCCTGCCGAGTTCTTGAACATGCGTATCCCTAAAGGCGATCAGGTGTTCGATCCTTCAGAGTCCGGGGGTGCCGTTCTGCCCTTCCAGCGCATGCAGTGGGTGGCAGGAACTGGACAAAGCCCTAACAGTCCCCGGGATCAGGTAAAGTACCATGGCACCTTCTATTGCCTATTTTTAACTTTTTTGCTTATGTATACAGATCATTTCTCAGGGGAGATGGCCGCGGAGCCTGGCCAGTTCTCGAATGAGAGGATGTAGACCCCTGATCTATCCTGAAATGTATTCAGAAACTTTAGCAACAGGAGCGCACAAACAAAGTTTAGTGGCCCCTTAAAGAACAGCAGACTTGTGAACGAAGCACCCTCTTTATCAGATGCGTGAAGTGTTAGTCCCAGTTGGCAGGTACATATATAGACCTGGATGTAGAGAAAGAGATAGTAAGCAGAGGGGCTAACACTACAGCTGATGACATTGTACAAAGCTCAGAGGTATTCAAGGTAACCGCCATGAACATTCACAACGTACTTCTTGAATTTCATGGCTTTTGCTTGTTTATTTCATTTATACCCCACCTCTCGCCCCCAGTGGAGACCCGAAGCAGCTTAGTATCATTTTCCTCTCCTCCATTTTATCCTCATGAGGTGAAGTAGGTTACTACTGAGAATGTGTGACTGGCCCAAGGTCACCCAGTGAGCTTCCATGGCAGAGTGGGGATTCGAACCCAGACCTCAGTCTGACACTCTAACTGCTACACCACACTTTGTCCTTCTAGGTGTCACAGTGCACTTAGTTCTCCCCTCCTGCATCTTACCATCTGTTGTCCTTGAGACATAGGTTAGAGAAAGCGATTGGCTCATGTCAGCTTCCTGTCTGAGGAAGGATTGGAACTGAGGTCTCCTTTGTCCTAATCTGTCCCACACTGGCTTTCTGTAGAAGAAGAAGAGATTGGATTTATACCCTGCCCTTCACAGCCTGGGGAGTCTCAGAGCGGCTTACAATCTCCTTTCTTTCCCCCTCCCCGCAACAGACACCCCGTGAGGTAGGTGGGGCTGAGAGAGAGCTCTTTCTAGAGAGAGAACAGCTCTGACAGAGCTACGGCTTACCCAAGGTCATCCAGCCAGGTGCAAGTGGAGGAGGGGGGAATCAAACCCAGTTCTCCCAGATTAGAGTCTACGCACTTAACCACTAGACCATGTAGTATATATCTGTACACCATGTAATATATCTGTTCAAAGCAGAGCCAGTTTGGTGTAGTAGGTTCGATTCCTCTTCCTCCACATGCAGCTGCTGGTGTGACCTTGGGTCAGTTGCAAGTTCTCTCAGAGCTGTTCTCTCAAGAGCAGTCCTCGAAAGAGCTCTCTCAGCCCCACCTACCTCACAGAGTGTCTGTTGCGGGGAGGGGAAGGGAAAGGAGATTGTATGCCGCTCTGAGACTCCTCAGGTGTGAAGGGCGGGGTATAAATCCAATCTCTTCTTCTTCCTCACTCCTCTACATGTAGCCAGCTGGGTGACCCTGGGTCAGTCACAGTTATTCAAGAGCTCTCTCAGTCCCTAAAAACAAGTCTGGCTCACCACTAGCATAATGTTAAGAGCTAGAACTTGTTGCTGCCAGACAATTTTCAGATCTCCTGGCTATTCTACACACAATGCCATACGATAATGATTAATTATTGTATCTGTCCAGAGATTTGGAGTAGTCTCAATCCATGCACCCTCTTTATCTGCTCATTCTCTCTACTCAGGTGAACGCTGTTACAGGATGGCTAGACGGCAGCGCAATCTATGGCCCGTCGCATTCCTGGAGCGATTCTCTGAGGACTTTCTCTGGAGGGATGTTGGCTTCTGGAACTGACCCAGGACTTCCACGGCAGACACAGGCGTCCAGCCTAATGTGGAAGGCTTTGGATCCAGCTACCGGACAGGGTGGGCCAGAAGGGATCTACGGTAAGGAAGTTTCAAATCCCACTCTTGTATAGTGGAAAGGTTGGGTAGCTGGCCGGTAGGCAAGAAGCCAGAAATAAACGCGACATGCCTGTCACCCGGAAGTGACATAAGCACATCGGTAATGTTGGGGAGGGGGCACTCTGGTTTTTGGGCAGAACTCTATGGTAGAAGCGAATTCTACTATAGAGGTTTTGCCCACAAGCCAGAGCGTCGTCCCCGACATGCCTATGTCTCTTCCGGGTTTATTTCCAGCTTCTTCCCTCTCTGCTCCCAGTAAGTTCACCCCGATCCCCTGCCAGTTAGTCCGATGGACCAGGCCCCACTTGGAGGCTGGCAACCCTACGACTGATTGTACCTCGTGTTCCCAGAACGCTGGGATACCATTTCAAGAACAGCCAGGCCCAGGGTGGAAGCAAGGAGGTGGTACAGTCTTCACAGTCAGGTTCTGCTTCTACTGTTTGGCTGAGAACTGACTGGCTGAGAACTGATTAGCTGGTTCTACTGACAACTGATTGGCGGTCAGTTATTGGAAATAGGGTCGCCAGCTCTGGATGGGGAAATACCTGGAGATTTGGCGGGGTGGAGCCTGAGGAGGGCGTGGTTTGGGGAGGGGCAGGACCTCAGCAGGGTACAAGGCCATAGAGCCCATTCTCCAAAGCAGCCATTTTCTCCAGCTGATCTCTGTTCTGATCAGCTGTAATTATTCCAGCAGATCTCCAGGTCTTCCCTGGAGGATGGCAAGCCTAAATTCCAATAAGGAAAATGATAATTCTGCCGATACATTCTGGGACAATACAATCCTGTGAGAGGACTCCGCCAGCAAGTCTGAATTGTTTCTAAATATTTTAGAGAAAGTTTAGGACTTGCCCCGTGGATTGGTGGCAGGTGGCAGCCATTTTCCGTCACAGTTTCCAGGCTGAAGTCTCACGGGGGCCTGAGGGGGAGGGGTCCCATTGCCCAAGCTGAGAAACCAAGCAGCTGGGTAGCGACTCAGTCCCTCAGGTCCAAACGAATCCCAAAGGCTGACTTTACCAGGTCCAAATGGCAAAGCAAAACACGTTAAATTGCATTTCTATTTACCTTGACATTTTTTAGTGACAGCCAGTTTGGTGTAGTGGTTAAGTGCGTGGGCTCTAATCTGGGAGAATCGGGTTTGATTCCCCACTCATTCACATGCAGCCAGCTGGGTGAACTTAGGCCAGTCACAAGTTCTCTCAGAGCTGTTCTGTCAAAAGCAGTTTCTGTCAGAGCTCTCTCAGCCCCACCTACCTCACAGGGTGTCTGTTTATGGGGAGGTGAAGGGAAAGGAGATTGTAAGATGCTCTGAGACTCCGAGTGAAGGGCAGGGTATAAATCCAATATCATCTTCTTCTTTAGGTAGCACAGGATGTTCCTGGATTGTTTCCTGTCCCCTGGCTCTGGTGGGCATTACGTCTGTCCCCGGTCTTTGTTTGGGGTGTACACTGATCGGATTAATGGGCGTACAGAATGGGGGTGGAGGAGAGGGTTTGGTGTGGTTTGAGACACAGACAAAACTGTCTTAGGGCAGTATTAGGTTTGCCAGCCTCCAAGTGGTGGCTGGAGATCTTCTGCAGTTACAACTGATCTCCAGGCAACAGAGGTCAATTCCTCTGGAGAATACGGCTGCTTTAGAAGGTGGAATCTACGACGTTATACCGTGTTGAGGTCCCTCCCTTCTCCAAACTCTGCCCTCCTCGGGCTCCATCCCCCAAACCCCAAGGTATTTCCAGACCTGGAGCTGGCAGCCCCAGGCAGTATGTCGTATTCCAGGTCAGTAAAGATGACTCCCCATAAGACAGGTCTAAATCCTTTTCAATGCTAGAATTTCTTTTAGTGTTGAATGTGACCTAAATCCTCTCTGTGGTCTGTCTTTCGTAGGGTCGCCAGCTCTGGGTTGGGAAACACCTGGAGATTTTGGGGGTGGAGACTGAGGAGGGTGGGGTTTGTAGGAGGGGAAGGGCCTCAGCAGGGTATAATGCCACAGAGTCCACCTTCCAAAGCACCTGGAGATCAGTTGTAATCCCAGGAGACCTCCAGCCACCACCTGGAGGCTGGCAACCCTAGTCTTTTGGATGCTTTGAAAGTCCTAACGCCACCAGTGGACACCCGTTGTCTCAATACCAAAAGTTAGCCCTGAACCAGGAAATTACATTTTAAAGAGTCTTGTTAACCTATCTATACAGCATCGCCACAATTACCGGTTCAGATAGTTTTGGCAAGGGTGCTCAGATTGAGTCCAAAGGTGTGCCAAAGGACAGGTAAGATTATTTGTTTTTTCGACGTAAATCAGGAGCAGGGGAGGACACGAGAGGGTCCAACCTTTGGCACATGGCTCATTTCTTGGGCTGACGAGAATTAGGAAGTTCAGTTGCGGACGTGACGGGGTGTCCTCTCTTCTGTCACTACACATCTTTTATTGTTTTATACACAGTTTATAATGCCTTATCTGTTTGACTGGTAAGTCATCCTGGGACTGATAAACTGCGGGGCGTGGTGTTTAAAAACCAACATTCAATTTGCTTCCGTTTATTCATTTCTTCAGAACACAGGTGGAGAAATGAAATCATGCAAGCAGCCTTTAGTAGGACGGCCATTTCATTTCCTGGTGTATGGACTCTATAGACCCTATAGATCATATACAGTTGCCATACCAGTCCCCCCAGGTCCCAGTGGGGGTTCCCCTGCTTTTCAGGGCTTCTGCTTGCTGCTGGCCACCTGGCCGGCAGGGGAAACCCCACCCCCAAACTGCCACATCCCCGCACGACGTTCACAACACAGTGACATCAACCGGACGTGATGTCGTCATGTTGGGGATGTCGCACATGATGCTCTGATTTGATGGCAAAACTCTGGAAAATGTGGTCTAAAGCCCTTAAACTAAGAGTGTCGCCGTGTGACGTCGGCAATGCAATGACGTCATTTCTGGGAAACATCATGGCATCAGGGACGTCCCGGAATGCCCCATAACCCCCCCGGAAGTGACATCATCACACGGATTGGGGCCCCCTGAAGCAGGCAACCCCCCCACCGGGGGGATCTGGTAAACCTAATTTTTTGTCACAGTTCACTCTTCACAATGCCCTTTTCACTAACAATCTTCTTTCACAAGGAGTTACAAAGAGTTCTTTATAATGAAGAAAGTAAGCTTTTGCTTCCAGTTTAATGGCGATCCAATGGATAGCCACAGATGTCTCATTTTCTTTCAACTTCTTCTTTCTCAAGAGTTGCTTGAATAGATATCTATCAGTTCATGACCTGACTTCTATGTCTGACTGGAACACACCCTCTTGCAGATGAAGTCCTTTAACTGAGGTTTAGCATTCTAGACCAGTCCAGCATCAGATCAGACCAGTCCAGTAGCCTGTCTCACACAGTGGCCAACCGGTTCCTCTGGAGGACCAGCAACAGGACAGAGAAACCAAAGCCTTCCCCTGATGTTGCCCCCTGGCTCCGGGATTCAGAGTTTCACTGCCTCTGAACATGGAGGTTCCCCTCAGTCACTGGGGCTAGTAGCCACTGATAGACCTCTCCTCCATGGATCTGTCTAACCTCCTTTTAATAAGATGCTACGCCTGACTATTCTCCGTAGGAAATTCAGTGGGAGCTCATTCAAACATGGAAAACCATGATGTGGCATGACCTCTAGGACAGCGCCGCTTCCACCTGAAGGCAAAGGAGCATCCCTTTGAGTTCACCCCCACAGATAAAACAAAATTTCCCTGACTGTAGAAAATTAGCACATCAACCAGATGCCTAAAGCAGGGATCCCCAACCTTTTTGAGCCCGGGGCAACTTTGGAATTCTCATACGGCATGGGGAGTGCAGCCACTGACTGGTTGCCATAAAATAGAGGGCAGAGCCACCCATGAAACGGCTGCCTTAGCTTACTTTCAGTCACATAGTGAAGATCCTTGGGCCGTGGTGGCAGTTGCTGCCAAAGAGACATTTTTAAAAATTGACACAGCCAATCAGATCTTCAGTGGTTAATCAGAAGCCTTGCTGGGCAAAAGCCCCACCTACTTTCTAAAAATACTTCCTAGGTCACAGGAAAGGTGGTGGCAGACACCATGCCCGCCCCCAGATGCAGGATCCCATGCTTTTGCAGGCTCGGGCCCACTGCTGGCCCAGCTGGCAGTCAAGTGAAACCCCAGTTTGATGTGGTGGTTAGGAGCGCGGACTGTAATCTGGGAGAACCAGGTTTGATTCCCCACTCCTCCACATGCAGCTGCTGGTGTGACCTTGGGTGAGTCACAAGTTCTCTCAGAGCTGTTCTCTCAAAGGCAATCCTCAAAAGAGCTCTCTCAGCCTCACGTACCTCACAGGATATCTGTTGTGGGGAGGGGAAGGGAGAGGAGATTGTAAGCCGCTCTGAGACTCCTTCGGGTAGTGAAAGGCAGGGTAGAAATCCAATCTCCTCTTCTTCTTCACGCCCCCCCCAAAAGTCCCTCAGCGATGTTGTCGATGCAGTGACATCATTTCTGAAACTGACGTTATGGCTTCGGGGACGTCGGGGCGACACTCTACTTTTGAGGCAAAACTCAATGGTTTGTGGCCATTTTTACCAAAGAGTTTTGCTCAAAAAGTAGACTGTCGCCCCGACATCACCAACATGATGATGTCAGTTCTGGAAGCCGGTAAGGACCTGGCAACTCTGCCTGGCCTAGAACTCTTTTCCTTGGTGTGCTGGCTTTTTGACACGAAGGATCATTTAATTCTAAGAGTTGTCAACATGCATGCTGAAGGATTTCCAGATTTGCTCTTTGTACAAGATCGCTCCAGCGCTGGGTTCTGACTTGCCGATGTTGATCTCTCTTCAAGCCCCGAAAGACATCAGCTCCTCCTGGATATATTCTCACAGAGTTGCCTAATCCCCCCACCCCTGGTCTCTTGGGTTCCCTTTTCTAGACTTTGGAAGTGCCAGAGGGAATGAAAACCCGTTCCTGCAAGCCATGAGCATCGTCTGGTTCCGCTACCACAACTACTGGGCGAAGAAGCTTGCCGGGCAGCATCCCAGCTGGTCGGACGAAGATCTGTTCCAACACGCCCGCAAGCAGGTCGTGGCCACTTACCAGGTGAGGCATGGAAATCAGAGAGGCCCTCTCCATGGACACCAGTAATACCCGTCCATTTGTATGGCCCGCTTGCAGGTTCCAAGAGCAAATGGCTGTTTTTGCAGTCCCACAACAACCCTGCGAGGTAGGCGAGCATAATTGCCAGTACGGGTGGGTGAAACAGAGCAGGTTCTTGTTGAAATCCACCTACTGAGTTCTGAGCTGAGACTTGAACCAGTGAACTCCCCCCCCACCCCCAATACTTCTCTGAGCTGCTATGCAACACCAGCTCTGTTAAGTAACTTATGAGAAGAGACGGAAGAAGGCAGGATATAGCCCCGTCTCGTCAGATCTTGGAAGCTAAGCAGGGTCAGTTTCTGGGTGAGAGACATTGGATGGGAGCACCAGTTTGGTGTAGTGGTTAAGAGTGCGGGACTCTAATCTGGGAGAACCAAGTTTGATTCCCCACTTCTCCAAAAGCAGCTGCTGGTGTGACCCTGGGTCAGTCACAAGTTCTCTCAGAGCTGTTCTTTCACAAGCAGTCCTCGAAAGAGCTCTCTCAGGCCCATGTCCTCACAGGGTGTCTGTTGTGGGGAAGGGAATTGACAGGAGATTGTAAGCCGCTCTGACATTCCTTTGGGTAATGAAGGGTGGAGTATACATCCAATCTCCTCCTCCTCCTCTTCTTCTTCGACTCTGCAGAGGAAGGCTGTGGCAAACCAGCTCTGCTCCTCACTTGCCTTGAAAGTCAGATGGTGGGATTACCATAGACCAGTTGCGACTACATAGTAAATTGGTGAGGGGCTTCAGAGAAAGACAGGATTGCTTCTATCGATGCTCGCCTCCAGGTGTGGGCTGGGGATCTCCTGGAATCACAGCTTAACTATCCAGATAGATTCTGGTGGGTAGCCATGTTGGTCTGAAATTCTATTTCGTTGTATCTGAGGAAGTGTGCGTGCACACGGAAGCTCAGACCTTGAATAAAACTTTGCTGGCCTTAAAGGTGCCACTAGACTCAAAGCTTTATCTATCAGTTCCCCTGCCCTCTCAAGGCTCCACCTGCAAGTCTCCAGGGATTTCCCAAACTGGAGCTGGCAACCCTACCCCTTGCCTCCCGCTGGTGGCGGCGGGGGGGGGGACCTGGCAACCCTAGACCATCCAGTTCACATCTGAGATAAAATTCACTCCACTGCGAAGCTTACTGTGTGGCCTTGGGCCAGTCACTCGCTCTGTCAGCCTCCCTCGCAGGGTGGTTGTGAGAAAAAAGCAATGCTCCCTCTAAGCTGTGGAGTCTTGTGAGCAAAAATTCTACTTTGTGAGCTGCTGGCATATTAAAGTTGTGAGCAAGCGATTTGGCTGCTGCATCAATTAGTTTGCTCTGGAGCCATTCTTCCTGAGCTAAGACAAAAATGTGCGAGCTGGAGGCTAAAAAACTGTGTGCTAGCTCTTACAAATTCAGCTTAGAGGGAACACTGGAGCCAGGGACAATCCCCTGAGCTCCTTGGAAGAAGGATGGGATAGGAATAGAGATACAGAATTGGCTCCTCGGGACTCTGTTCGTGCCCTTCACAAAACTTGCTTCTTGCCTTTCCAGAAAATTGTGCTGTACGAATGGCTCCCGACCTTTCTGGGAAACAACATCACAGAATACGAAGGTGAGGAGGGGATCGGTGCTGTAGTGTTGAGTGCCGTAATTTGACACTTGGGGCCTCTGCTGTTTCGATTGCCAATTTTGTGATTCCCTTGCGTTTATTGCCCTATCGCATTTATCAGGGCTTTTTTGGTAGAAAAAGCCCAGCAGGAACTCATTAGCATAATAGACCACACCCAACCGCAGAAACTCATTAGCATTTTAGGCCACACCCCTGACAGTGCAGCTTCCTCCCAGGATCGGCTTCCCCAGATGCCCCGCGGCTTGCGGGGTGCTTGGGGAACCTGAGGGAAGGAAGGCAGTTTCTGGATCGGCTTCCACAGGCGCCCTGCAGCTGCGGGGCACCTGGGAAACCTGAGGAGGGGAGGCAGTTTAAACTGCCTTCCCTCCCTGAATTGGCTTTGCTTCCCCAGGTGCCCCGTAGCCTGCAGCTGCGGGATGCCCAGGGAGCCTGCGGGGGGGGGGGGGGGGGAGGCTGTAGGCGTGGCCAACTCGGAAGCCAGCCGGAACTCCGTTCCTGTGCGTTCCTGTCCCAAAATAGCCCTGGAATTTATCATTCATGTCCTCCTGAAAAACCCTGGAAGATCGAAGAAACGGTATAGGGGAAGGGCTGTGGCTCAGTGGAAGAGCCTTTGCTTTGCAGGCAGAAGGTTCCAGGTTCAATCCCTGCCGTTTACAGTTAGAAGGACCAGGTCGGAGATGGTGTGAAAGAAAGTCCTGGAGAGCCGCTGGGTGGACAGTACTGACCTTGATGGACCAAGGGTCTGATTCAATATAAGGCAGCTCTGTGCGTGTTCATAGGGTTGCCAGCCTGTAGGGCGGACCTGGGGGTCCCCCAGAATTACAGCTGATCTCCAGACTGCAGAGATCAGTTCCCCTGGGGAAAGGGGATGCTTTAGGGGTGGACTGTATGGTAATGTATCCTGCTGAGGTCCACTCCTAACCCTCCCCAAACTCTGCCCTCCCCAGGCTCCACCCCACCCCTCCAAATCTTCAGATATTTCCCAACCCAGAGCTGGCAACTCTACCCTGAAATAAAAGACAGTTTGGTGTAGTGGTTAGGAGCACAGACTCTAATCTGGGAGAACCGGGTTTGATTCCCCACTCCTTCACATGCAGCTGCTTGTGTGGGTTAGTCACAAGTTCTTTCAGAGCTGTTCTCTCAAGGGCAGTTCTTGAGAGAACTCTCTCAGCCCCACCTCCCTCACAGGGTGTCTGCTGCGGGGAGGAGAAGGGAAAGGAAATTGTAAGCCGCTCTGAGACTCCTTCGGGTGGTGAAGGGCGGGGTATAAATCCGATCTCTTCTCTGCTCTTCCGCTGCTAGATCCTGTGTAGCCATCAGAATCTACCATGGTTCCAGGCTGAGTCAGTGAAACATACCTGTTATTTTTATATTCTTGTACGTGATGGTTCTGTGTATCTGTTTTTGCTCATCTATGTTTTCTGCTGTTGGCATATGACCATAAGAAACAGCTATTGCTAATTAAGTAGAGAAACAAGCTGTTTAAGAAAGGAAACTACGGGCTGAACTGATGTTAGAGCTGATAAAGTTGATGAGTTTCCGTGTTGGGGGGGTGGGGGGGGGTGGGGAGAATACCAAAAGAAAGCAAAGGGCAAGGCTATATAGGAGTCATCTGTGGAGACTTCAACGATCTCTTTTCATTCTTGAGGCCAATTTTCCACTTTATGATTTTATTAGGAAAATGATTCACCCAGATAGGAACCGCCGTGGGCAGAAGGGCTGAGAAATGGGGCTGCGGTCCCACCAGCCATCCCTCCTCTGTCAGAGCAGCCGCCAGATATCCCGGCAGGGTTTCCGAGAAATGAGTGGGGAGGCCAGAAACTCTTATCTAATTCTTATCCAACAGAAATTCTTGCCATCCCGTTACCAAGCCCAAAGGTCTATGAGCAGTTTAGTGTCTCACAAATTTTAAAAAAGGTCTGTTTCTGTGGGGGAAATCTTAGGTGGGAGTAAAGCCGAATGCAAGGTGGGTTGCCGTAGGTCACTGGCCTCACCAAATGGAGATTCCCCGCTATTATAGTTGATCTCCAGACAACCCAGATCAGTTCCCCTGGAGGAAATGGCTGCTGTGGAGGGTGGACTCTATGGCATTGTCCCCTGGCTAAGGTCCCTTCCCTCTCCAAACCCCGCTATTCCCAAGCCCCCACCCCCCAAAAAATCTTCAGGTGTTTCCCCGTCCAGAGCTGGCATCCCTACCTAACCCCGACTGTGAGTCCGTCGCCTCTTGAGAGCCAGAGCCGAGCGACAGGTGTGTGTCTCTGTGTGTTAACAGGTTACAAGCAGCACATCGATTCCAGGATCTCTCCTGAATTCCTGGCGGCTTCGGCACTCTTCTTGGGCACCCTGGTCCCTTCCGGAGTCTACATGAGGTGAGCAGAGGACATGGGTCTCATCAGGCAGTTCTGCAGATCGGTCGATACTTCTGTCTTGTGCAGCAGGCCGTTGCAGCGCAGTCCAAGGAAGAGAGCCAGTTTGGTGTACTGGTTAAAGAGTGCAGACTCTAATCTGGGAGAACCGGGTTCGATTCCCTACTCCTCCACATGAAGCTGCTGGTGTGACTTTGGGTCAGTCACAAGTTCTCTTGGAGCTGTTTTCTCAGAGCTCTCTCAGCTGGTAGGGACCTCAGTGGGGAATAATGCCATAGAATCCCCCTTCAAAAGCAGCGGTTTTCTTCAGGGAAACAGATCTCTGTAACCCGGAGACCAGCTTTGATTCCAGGAGATCTCCAGACACTACCTGGAGACTGGCAACCATATTTTTGGTAGTCAGATTGAAACCGATGTGTAGAAGTAAGTCTAGCTGGGGCAGATTCCAGCCACAGGAATTCCCCACCCCAGAGCTGGGAACCCTAACTGTACTGTAGAATGCATCCAAAAAGACAAACAATATCCTGAAATACGTTATTCCACAAATCATTTTTTTGGCTGAACTTTTCCACCAGTCCGGTATTTTCCTGTTAAACTATTTAAAGTTGACATAAATGCAACTGACCAATCCATCCCATCAGAAAAGGAGGACTCTGGCTTCGCCTGGAAGGAATACAATGCACTCGTTAAATGAGGAGAACAACGTTTCAGTCCAGTGGCCCCTGTAAGACCAACAAAGGTTTATTCAAGGTGTGAGCTTTTGTGTGAACACACACTTCGTCAGACAGTGAAACGGAATTACAGATCATAGTCGTCTATATAAAGGGTGGCTTGTTAAATTAGCATTCAAAATAGTGATTTTTTTTAACAGATTAAAAAGAATAACAAGCTAAAACATCTTGACAGTTGACGGAGACTACTTCGGCGCAGATCCACTCTTTCCTAGATATAATACAATCCAAAGCCTTGTTCTGTTTATTTTCATAAACCTCTCCAGAATCTCATCCATATTTTTAAAGAAGTCATAAAACTTTACTTGTTAAAACTCTTCAAGATGTCTGTTTCCATTATCTTCTCCACCCTTGGCCTTCTCATCTCTTTAGTATGCGTGTGTTGTTGTTTTTTGTTCCCGTTAGGAACTCATCTTGTGGTTTCCGAGATCTGAAGAACAAAGACGGCACATCCTTTCCAGCACTCCGGCTTTGCAACGCATACTGGAGCCGAGAGGTAGGTTCTTCTTTCTTGCGGGGCTGTCTGAGGGCAACCAAAGCACAGGTTTTAACTAGAGACTCACATTCCAGTATCTGGGCCTTGAAATAGGTGAATGGGTGGAGCTAGTTGCTTCCATTGTTGGTAGGCACACATCCCTAGCAAGATGCCAGTGCTTCAGTAAGGACCAGAACACTGGTTTGGTGGGATTGTGCAGATGTCTATCATCTGGGGGCTTGGTCTATTGGGCCAACACTATTGTTGTTGTTGTTAATAATTGGATTTTTGACTGCCCTTCCCAAAAACAAAGATCTGAACTGATAGGTTCCCTGCAATGCTGATGCTGGCAGTGGGCATCCTTTGCAAACACATTGATGTTTTATGCTACGTCTTTCTCTCTGGTTCAGAATCCCAATCTCCAAAACGCTGAGGATGTCAGCGACCTGCTGCTGGGGATGAGTTCCCAAATCGCTGAACGGGAAGACAACATTGTGGTTGAAGATCTCAGAGGTAGGAGTTTTTCTCCTTTCTAAACTGTTAGTATTTCTTAGAGTAGGGGCATCTCTTTTTGACAGGGCGAAGATCTTCCGATCTCGTCAGATCTTGGAAGCTAAGCAGGGTCAGCCCTGGTTAGTATTTGGATGGAAGACCGCCAAGGAATCCCAGGGTTGCTATGCAGAGGCAGGCAATGGTAAATCCCCTCTGCGAGTATCTTGCCTTGAAAACCCTACCGGTAAGTCAGCTGTGACTTGACAGCACTTCACACACAGAGAGAAGATCTTCCTCACTGCATGCTGAGAAAGTGAGGTTTGCTTATGCAACGGCTGAAATCTTAAAGGGGTAGAATGCAGCCGATTCTTCAGACAACTCACCCAATCACTCCCATCTTAGACTGCTGTAATAATTAAATGGTCCAGTGAGCCCAAATAATCCATCTGGAAGGACAATGCATCACCCTGACCTGGAGAGCCCAGGCAAGTCTGATCTCATCAGATCTCGGAAGCTAAGCAAGGCCAGTCCTGGCAAGTACTTGGATGGGAGACCTCCTAGGGATACCAGGGCTGGGATGTAGAGTCAATATCAACACCACCGCATCTGAAAAACGTCCAGGCCCCCAGTAGGGGTCAGCAGGAGTCACCATGACTTCCAGGCACGCACGCACACACACAAATACCCAAAAGGAAAAAAATGGAAGGGTGATGCTTTTATATCCCACTTTTCTCCCCTGTTGGAGTTCAGAGCATCTCAGAACATTGATCTCCCCACCTCACAACAACCCTGTAAGGTAGGCCAGGTTGAGAGTTTGTGATGGGCCCACGGTCACCCGGCAAGCTCCCGCGACAGAATTGGAATTTGAACCTAGGTCGCCCAGGGTGCTAGCCCGCCGCTCTGTCCCCTACATCACACTGGCCCATCTGCAGAATAGGCTGTGCCACCGTATGTTTGCTCCAGGGTTGTCTCCTTCCAGCCAGCCTTGATCATCTGCTGCGATCCTGCACTGGATGTGATTAGATCAAGCCTGGTGCAGAGACACGGTGGCGTGGAAAAGTATTCTTCCTCGGGGGAGGCTGTACATTGCATCTCTGCATGAGTCATAGTTCTGGACTGGGAGGCCTTGCAGGAAAACACGGTGGTCTCCTCCAAAGCAAGGCAATAATCTTTCACACTGTAAAATTAAAAACAGTCTGGGGCATAGGAATGAGACAAGCCTTCAGTTTTAATTCACAAAACGAGCTGTGCTGCAGTTGTCGGGATATTGAGAAGCCCGGTGCTTGCCATCAGCTAGCGATGCCTTGGGGACGCCATCTCTTCTAAAAAGGACATACATCTGAAGGCTCAGAGAGGGTACGAACCAGGGGCCTGCAACAATTGTGGGTGTCTTTTACAGAGAGAGAATGTTCCTGTGTAACAACCCCACCTTGTTTGTCTTTGGCCTGCAGATTACTGGTACGGGACGGTGAAGTATTCCCGCACTGACTTCGTGGCCAGCTGGATCCAGCGTGGGCGGGACCTTGGTTTACCCACCTATAACAAAGCCAGGAAGTTCTTCCACCTCGACCCTGCTGATGACTGGCAGAGAAGCAATGCCGAAATCTTTCAGAAGAACCAGACGGTACTGAGCTAGCGCTCTGGGGGAAAAGGGGGGCTGGTGCCAGGCTGTATGGGGTCCCCCAAAAGCAGTGATTCAGGATGGAGGTTCCTCTCAAGGACAGCTTCTCTCTGGGTTCTGGGCGTCTTTATTCTAGGAAGTGACGTCATCACACCAGCAATGTCCAGGTGCTGCTCTCGTATGTCAGCAAAAACTCGATGGTCGAAGCCGGTGTCACCATAGTTTTTGCTCAAATACCAGAGCAGCCTCTGGACATCACTGGGGTGATGATGTCACGTCCTGTTTGGCGCCAGCAACAAGGCCTGGGCCTGTCTCTTTCTCCTGGTAAGTCCCTCCCCATCCCCTGCCAGTTGTCAGAAGGGACCTGGCAACCCTAGTTCACCTGGAGAAAATGGCTGCTTTCGAAGGTGGACTCTATGGCATTATACCCCAGTAAAGGCCCTCCCCTCCCCAAACCCTCCCCTCATCAGGTTCCACCCCCCAAATCTCCAGGTATTTCCCAACCCAGAGCTGGCAACCCTAGCTGATAGCCATTGATGGATCTCTTCTCTATGAATATGTCTAATCCGCCCTGAAAGCCATCAACACCAGTGGCTAGCATTGTCAGCGGATTCCACAACTGAATTGCTTCTTGAGTGAAGAAGTACTTCCGTCATGAATGTACTGCCTCAACCACTTCCCGGTAACCCTGCTCCAGCAGTCCAACTGAACCTTATGGTTTTGTTTTTCAGCTACTCGAGGGACTCACGGCCCTCTACGGAAATGACACAGACCAGCTGGAGCTGCTGCCTGGGGCTTTGCTGGAAGCTGACAGAACCCTTTTCCACGCCATCATAAGGGACCAGTTTGTTCGCCTGAGAGATGGAGACCGGTTTTGGTTTGAAAACACCGAGAACGGGTAAGGGCCAGTCGGCTTTGCAGGAACTCTCCCTGGAACACAGTGCGTAGCAGCAGGTCACTTCACAAAGACAGGGCAGAGCTTTGTGGCTCCTGGAAATTCCCTGGAAGTTTCCACTTCCCAATGCCAGCTTTGGTGTGTCCATGTGATAACAAAGGCTCCATCAGCTATGTATCTGCTTTTGGCAGTCGCAGACTTCTTCCATTTCCTTTGTTTGGAGGGTGGGTGCATGTGTATATTAAGTGCTGTCAAGTCCCTTCCAACTTAGAATGACCCTATAAATTAATGACTTCCAAAACATCCTATCCTTAACAACCTTGTGCAGGTCTTGAAAACCGAAGGCCGTGGCTTTCGTTATCAAGTCAATCCGTCTTGTGTTGGGCGTTCCTCTGG
Source organism: Lepidodactylus listeri (assembly GCA_029233225.1). NCBI lineage: Eukaryota > Metazoa > Chordata > Lepidosauria > Squamata > Gekkonidae > Lepidodactylus > Lepidodactylus listeri. The sequence continues at coordinate 27,185,544 of JARCFY010000021.1, read as the reverse complement.
TGGGTAGGCAAAACTGGGCAGCATTTGCCACTGAATTATGACCAGGAGCTGAAATTCCAGTCAAGAAGTAATGATGCTTTTAAAAGATGCTGATTCCCAAGGGTTGGCTGAGCCAAGAGAGGAAGTGAAGAAGGCACGGAGTGTTGGAGTGAGCAACATCACTCTAAGGGTGTATAGGTGTCTTCTTGAATGGGGTGCCTCTCTTTGTCTTAACCTGGGAGCTGCCCTCTGACCTCTCCCCTCTCTCTCCCTTTGTCCTCTCCCGCTCTGCACATGGCCTTCCATGGAGACACATGTCTCTGCAGGTCTTTCCTGTAAAGACAACGCCCTCATACTCCCACATACATAATGTCGGACAAGCTGGCCATTTGTGATAGGGAAAGTACTCTTTAGATCAGGCTGCTTTCTCTCCTTTTGACTGCAACCCGAATGTGAACTGCATCTGTTTGGTGGCCAGTTTGATGTAGTGGTTAAGTGCGTGAACTCTAATCTGGGAGAACTGGGTTTGATTCCCCACTCCTCCACTTGCACCTGCTGGATGAACTTGGGCAAGCTGTAGTTCTGGCACAGCTCTTCTTGAAAAAGAGCAATTTCTGTCAGAGCTCTCTCAGCCCCACCTACCTCACAGGGTGTCTGTTGTGGAGAGGGGAAGGGAAAGGAGTTTGTAGACTGCTATTGTGGCTAATAGCTATTGATGGACCTCTGCTTTCCCACAGGCTGTTCTCTTCCAATGAGATTGACGGCATTAAAAACACATCGTTCCATGATGTTCTTGTTGCAGTCACCTATGGAAATTCAACCAGAATCCAAGCAGCTGTGTTCCTCTGGAACAGCGGTGGGTATTTATTCTTTGGAGTACTTTGGATTGTCTTTTAGGGACATCTTTCAGGAGAGCAATGGGACAAAATTAGGTTTATACTGCTGTCATTCTGTCTTCCCTCCCAGGAGATCTGTGCCCCCAGCCCCAACAGATAACTACGCAACATCTGCCGCCCTGCGTGTCCCTAACCACGCTGGATTACTTCAAAGGGAGCGTGCCTGGATTTGTGATTCTCATCATTGCGCTCTGCTGTTTACCTTTAGGTTTGTTCCCATCCAGTTTTCTTTACTTTTCTGCAAAGCAGATGCTCTGCCCCTGAGCCATGGCCTTTCCCGAATGGGCCATGTGCTCTCCGTATGAGGTCCAGTATAGCCTTTGTAACTCCATCTTTGTCAGAGGCTGATGCTTGAACTTTCAGTTGCTTCTTGTGAGGATATGGCCGTCAGGCTGCTCCCAAGAGAACATTTCTTTCTCTCTTGTGCTTCTTAGCAGCCCTTATCTTCAAAGCCTGATTTGTTTCCTCTCACCACTAGACATCAGGGTGTGAGATGCTCATCTCAATATTTGGGATTTCTTAACTGGTAGCCAGCACTTAGGGTATAAGATGTTTAGTTTTAGCTTACTTAATTCATTTAGTTTTAGCTTGCCTCGAGATCTAGCTAAGTTTTGCTGTTCGTGTGTGCGTTTGAGACCCAGCAGATGGGAGCTTAGCCTTTTTTGCTTATTAAAAATCTTCTTGTAAACAAACTTGGATCTTACATATCATCTCCTTAGGATTTCTGTGATCCTGGAACTCCTGGCCAGAGCCCCAAATAGATCCACATAGAGTTGCCAGCTCTGGGTTGGGAAATACCTAGAGATTTTGGAGGTGGAGCCTGGAGAGAGCAGGGTTTGGGGAGGGGAGGGACCTCAGCAGGGTACAATGCCACTGAGTCCGTCCTCCAAAGCAGCCATTTTCTCTGTTGTGTGAGGATCAGATGTAAAAGTGGGAAACCTTCAGGCCCAACCTGGATGTTGGCCACCCCAAATCCACAGCTATGGAGCTACCTGGCTAGGGGAAACAAAGGCACTTGCCAGAGCAGTTGGGTAAACTTATCCTTGTTAAATACAAAGCCCAAAACATGCCCCCCTTAAAAAGGGCCCAGTTCTAGCTTTTGTGACTTAAATCTGCCATGGAGCTTGGTGCTGGGGCGGGGGGGGGGGGGGAACAGTGACAGAGTTTCTGAAGTTCTGGTGTTGCTGGTGGGACCTGGGCTTTATCCACTGCATGACACAGAGTGTTGGATGAGATGGGCCATTGGCCTGCTCCAACATGGCTTCCATTATGCTCTTATGTCTGGGGCATGTCTGGGGCAGTGATGCTCTGACTTCTTGGTGCTTGGGGGGCCACAGTGGGAGGGCTTCTGGAGTTCTGGCCCCACTGGTGGACTTCCTGATGGCCCCTGGGTTTTGGCATCTGCGTGACACAGAGTGTTGGATGGGATGGGTCATTGGCCTGATCCAACATGGCTTCTCTTACGTTCTTAACGGAGGCTTGTGGCATTCCTGTCTCCCCAGTGAGTTTGCTCATCGCTTGGATTGTTGCCTTCGCCCGGAGGAGAGACTTCAAAAAGCTGCAGAAGGGGCAAAGCCCCAGTGAGCGGTCGGAAGCATTTTCAGGAGGGATATCAGGTGAGGCCCTGTTACCCAAATCACCAATCCACGAGCAAAAATCCTACTTTGTGAGCTACTGGCATTAAAGCTGTGAGCAGGCAATTTGGCTACTGCATAAATTCGTTTGCTCTGGAGCCGTCCTTCCTGAGCTAAGTAAAAAATCTGTGAGCCGGAGGCCAAAAAACCGTGAGCGAGCTCACACTAACTCAGCTTAGAGGGAACACTGAAAGCCTTCAATACTCTTTGTTTCCCCCAGCTTTTGAATGGCAAGATCCCAAGACGGCCACTTCCCAAGTCTACCTTCAGCTGCACGAAGACAAGGTGATCAAAGTGCTCGACAGCAAGCTGGCGGTGGTCCGGAGCATCAATCTGAGAAACCAGCAGCAGGTGGAGACGATCTTGTCCGACAACAAAGGCAACAAGACCTTGCTCCTGAAGATCCCCAAGGAATACGACCTGGTAGGCAGCTTGTGCAATGTGGAGCAGGCAGGGCTCATTTTGTAGCAGGAGCTCCTTTGCATATTAGGCCACCCCCCCCAATGTAGCCAATCCTCCAAGAGCTTACAGAGCTCTTCTTACAGGGGCGACTGCAAGCTCTTGAAGGATTGGCTACATCAGGGGTGTGTGGCCTAATATGCAAAGGAGCTCCTGCTACGAAATGAGCCCTGGGAGCAGGGATTCCCAAAGAGAGGCATCGGGGTGTTGAGGCCCATCCAGGAGCTACAAAAGTCTTTGCGCAGGGCTCAGACTTAGATCCTGCATCAGTCTGCAGGTCTAGGCAATGATCCTGCATCTCTGTCTATAAAATGCAAATGACAGGCTTGGGTTCCCTCAGTTTGCCTTGGAACCATGCAGGAAAGAAAGGAGGTTGAACCTCAGTCCCTGTTGAGTTTGGCTAACTGAAACCAGCTCCTTTCCTCTGCTAGCAGCATTTAATCATGTTATTATTGTTTATTGCACAAAATGTATACAAATATATTTATTCATGTTTTACTGAAAACATTTATTAGCCGCCTTTCTCGTGGAGCTCAAGTTGGCTTATAACAAAAATAAAATGCATAAAATAGAGTACACACACACACACACACACACACACACACACACACATATGAAACCAAAATTTAAAATCACAATTTAAAACTACTAGTAACTGAACCAAGGGCTGTCTTAAATTAAACCATCTTCAACTGGCTCCTAAAGTTTGAAAGTAAGGGGCCAGGTGCACCTTTATGGAGAGGTTGTTTCATAATTGTGGGGCTACCACTGGCCCTGGGATGGCCCAGGCTAGCCCAATCTCATTAGATCTTAGAAGCTAAGCAGGGTCGGTCCCAGCTAGTATTTGGATGGGACTGGCAGGATTTCCAAGGCAGGGTCATGATATAGGGCAGGCAATGGCCAACCACCTTTGAACATCTCTTGCCTTGAAAACCCTACAGGGTCACCATAAGAAGTTAAGCAGGGTCAACCCTGGTTAGTACTTGGATGGGAAACCACCCCAAGGAAGTCCAGGGTTGCTATGCAGAGGCAGGCAATGGCCAACCACCTTCTTGCCTTCTTGTTCCTTGCCTTGAAAACCCTATCGGGTTGCTAAGTTGGCTGCAACTTGACATTTTACCTCTTTGTCCCTGTTTAGTTATGATAACTGAAACTTATGGCTATTGCGGGGCTACCACTGAAAAGCCCTGACCTGGAGAGCCCAGTCTAGCCCGATCTCGTCAGATCCTGGGATGGGAGACCTCCCAGGAATACCAGGATCATGACATGGAGACAGGCAATGGCAAACCACCTCTGAACATCCCTTGCCTTGAAAACCCCACATAACTTGGTTATGACAATTGGGTACAATAATCGAAACCCTAGTTGCTATTAGCATTTGAAATGGTGGGGGAGATACATGTCCTCTTTTCCCCTTTCCAGTATCAAATAACAAAGCAGGGAGCCAAGCTCCAAAGGTCCAAACCAAGTGGAGAATATTTACAAGGCACTTTAAAAACCCTGCCTGCGGGTCTCTAGTCTGCAGTGGTTCCCATCTGAGCTGAGAACCTCTCCGTGGCCTTGTCTCCTTAGGTGTTGCAGTTCAGCAGCGAGGCAGAGCGCAGGGACTTCCTTGTGCAGCTCAAAGTCTACCTGGAGACGAGCCGGCTGACTCTGCACGCATCCGAGATGAAGGAGCAGCAGTTGCTAACAAAAGCAGTCACCAAGGAGCAGAGGAAGAATATCCTGGACTTATTTTTCCGGCATTTATTCGCCCAGGTACCCGCAGAAGCAAGATATTTCCCTCCTTTAAAAAGCAAAGCAACAGCACAAAGAACAGTTAAGAGTGTTTAAGCGCTGCAACTGCAGAAACTACACACAGCCTTTAAACATTTTCTTTTTTCTGGTGCTAAAATTACTACCCTACAAAATTACGTCTGAAGGGATAGCTGAATGTTGAGCTGTTTCTGGGTCCATCCCAGGTAGACTGCCAGCTCTGGGTTGGTTGATTCTTGGAGATTTGTGGGTGGGGGAAGCTTGGGGAAGATGGGGTTGGGCAGGGGATAGGGGCGCCAGCTCTGGGTTGGGAAATAGCTGGAGATTTGGGGGTTGGAGTCTAGGGAGGGGAGGGGAGGGACCTCAGCAAGGTTGTAATGTTATAGGTCTACCCCACCTAGATGAGTTGTAATTTCAGGAGATCTTCAGGCCCACCTGGAGGCTGGCAGTTCTAGCCCCTGATCCTGTGGGGGGGGGGGACCCCTCCCAGATGACTGACTGGGCAATCCATGTGGAAATTTCACTCACCATAGCTAGTAGCCATTGATAGATTTAATCCTTCATGAATCTATCTAATCCCTTTTTAAAGCTGCTTATTCCTGTGGCCCACTATATCCTCTGGCTGCAAATTCCACATTTTAAGCACTATCTGTGTAAAGTAGTATTTCCTTTTGTCTGTCCTGAACCTACTTCCCATTATTGTTTTGGAACAGATGCTGTATAATTAAACAAAACGAGTGCTACTGTTTTTCTCAAATCTATATCAAAACCCATTATTGTTATTGTTGTTGTTATTATTATTACTAATTGTCACAGTCAGATATCTGACTGGTAGATAGTGTTCTGCAATTTGAGATATAGCCAAGTTCTTTGGAACTGCAGGTCTGTCTTTGCAGGATTCTCTCTGTTCCAAGCAACGCTGTCTTCTGGAGCTGAGCTGGTGTTATTTGCTCAATGCCCAGAATGTCCAGGTGTTTCTTGAGACTTCTGGGCACCCCTCCAAGAGCTCCAGTGACAACTGGCACAAAGGGGTAATCTTCTCCCAGAGGAGCGCTCTAACTCTGTTCATAGGTCTTGATATTTTGTGATCTTCTCCTATTCTTTCTTTTCTATTCTTCTGTCTCCTGGGATTGCAGTGTCAATGGCCCAAACACTATTTTAAAAAATTTTCCCTACCTTATTATTATTTATTATGATTATTTCTCTGCTGCATCATCAGAGTCCTACCGACTCTGTCAATTAAAACATTAAAAATTGGCTGTCAATTAAAACAATAAGTTGTCAGTATAAAAATGAGACATCCGCTCCCACTGTCAACAGATCTGTCTGCCAGCATAGTTAAATTTCAGTTCAGCAGCCAAAGCATGTTTGTAACAATAATGATCTTTGGGAAAACAAAACAGGTCCTTACAAGTTCTTTTGGTAAAGAGATTCGCCAGGTGTGTCCAAAAAAAAAAGGTCCTTGGTGTTAGCAACTGTTTCCCAGGCAGATATTTTCAACTCCTTTCCTAGTCCATGCCCTACATTTCCATAAAGATTTATTTGTTTTTTAATCTCTGCATATCTTCCTTACCCACCAATATTGACTAGATCTCTTTTGTGCTATGCACCAGATCCTCTATTCCACCGAGACCTTTCCCACATGCTGGAGTTACTCCTGATTTTCTTAGGTGTTGAGCTACAAGCATTGGAACTGGCTTGGCCAGGGTTCTTTGGCACATCTGTCCTCCCTGTGTATTTTTACAGTTGTGAAGTACTTTATTTTCCTCCACATGTGGCTGAAATAATGAGGATTTTCAAGAGAGGGTGTTGTCATCATCAATGTCCTAATTGGTGGCATCACAGCACCCCCGTTTTTTTAAACGACCTAAAATAGTGGTATAACGCTGCAATGCTGTAATGATACTTTAAGCAGGAAGTCTGAATTCCCATTTTTCATTGTTTTTTTAGAGGAAGTCTCTGTCTCCTCTCCTCATGGAGATAGACTCACTTTTGAAAACAAAACGAATGCGGAGTATTCAGAGAAACTGTTTAAACTGTCATTACAACACCACAGCATGACGATAATTTAGGGTCGGGTTTTTGTTTTTTTTTAATTAAAATCACTGTCTTCGGGGGGAAGGGAGTGGTTTCATGATGACAACACTCCAGTAATTGAAAAGTCGGCTGGGGGGGGGGAGGGAATTGGCTTCCACAAAAGCATTGAGATAAAAGTGGTCTCAAAAGAGCCAGGAAGAAAAAAGGGGGGGGGGACACACAAAGTGAAAACTAAAGGCTCAAAAGTGTGTCCTTAAATCAGGATGGACAAAAGGAAATAGTTCTTTACACTAAGAGTGATTCAAATGTGGAATTTGCCACTAGAGGATGTAGGGATGGCCACAGGAATAAACAGCTTTAAAGGGGGATGAGATAGACTTGTCCTCTATGAATCTATCAGTGACTACTGGCCATGGTGACTGAGGGGAACCTCCACATTCAGAGGCACTAAACCCCTGAATCCCAGAGCCAGGAGGCAACATAAAAGGAAGGCCTCGGCCTCTATGCCCTGCTGTTGGCCTTCCAGAGGAATTGGTGACTAGATGGACCACTGGTCTGATCCAGCAGGGCTCTTCTGATGTTCTTAGGAAGACCTCAGCCTCTATGCCCTGTTGTTGGTCCTCCGGAGGAACTGGTTGGCCACTGTGTGAGACAGGATGTCCGACTAGATGGACCATTGATCTGATCCAGCAGGGCCGTTCTTATGTTCTTAAATCAGGGATGAGCCAAAGCAGTATGGGGCCAGAACCAATGGGGGGGGGAACCATGTGGAAAAGCCCAGTGACATATTTTTCATGTTTCTTTCCTTGCTTTTAATCCCCCCCCCCCATGTATTGCACAAAGAAGCTCTGTGCAAATTAGGAACCATTTCTTACAATAGTCAGCCTCGCAAATGCAGGGGACTGCTTTGAGGCTGCTGGAAAAAAGACAGCGGGAGTCTAAAAGTTCCAAAGCCAAAAGGGGTTCTGTTGCCGAAACAGCTCATGGATAGAACTTGGTCTTCAACAAAGCCGTACCTTCCGCCTTCCATTTCAGGGAATCAGTGTGACCCCTCTTGTTTGTTGAAGACTAAGGAAGTATTAGCACATCATGAATTTTCAGAGTCTGCAGTCCGGTCTTTATGTGAATACTCCCATAAATGTCCTGTGCCGCTGAGAAATAAACAGAGCCTTTGTTGAATCAGTGATTTCCCCAACTAATATTTACAGGAAAGGGCAAGGCACCCAGAGGAGCAAAGAGTTTTGTGTTGATTTCCTTGTGTCTATTGTAGGAGCGTTGAATGGTTCTTGGAATCTAATCTTTGACGCTTGTCCTTTTAGGTCTTAGACATAGACAGACTGGATGCCGGGGAGCTCAGCTCGGAAACATCTCAGAAAGTCAAGGAAGCCCTGAAGTGTGAGCTGAGCCGGGCCGAGTTTGCAGATGCTCTGGGGCTGAAGCCCCAATCCGTCTTCGTGGACTCCATGTTCTCGATGGCGGACAAAGATGGCAATGGATATATCTCCTTCAGGGAGTTCCTAGACATCTTGGTGGTCTTCATGAAAGGTGACGTTTTTGTGACGCCAACGGAAAGGACGGGGTGGAATTGGTCAATTACCGGGACATCTAGAACCCCGTACTAGAAAAGCACCCAAAATATTTATTAGCGAAATCAAACATGTACATTTCTACCTGACCACCTACCTACCTGCCAAGTAAGAGATAGCAGAGAACCCCTACATGAACACACATGAAGCTGCCTAATACTCAATCAGACCCTGGGTCCATCAAGGTCAGTACTGTCTACTCAGACAGACAACGGCTCTCCAGGGTCTCAGGCAGAGGTCTGTCCACATCACCTACCACCTGGACCCTTTTAACTGGAGATGGCCAGGGACTGAACCCGGGACCTTCTGCATGCAAGGCAGAGGCTCTTTCACTGAGCCACAGCCCTTCCTCCATAAGGGTGGTCATGTCAGAGCTGATTTATGGCTACCCCAGCAAGGGGCTTTCAAGGCAAGTGAGGTTTTAATGTAAGTGCATTCTTAGCCTGATGTTTCTCCACTGAGCCCAGGACAATGTACGTGGCTCCTTCCTCCTTCGTTTCGTCCTCTCGGCAACCCTCTGAGGTAGATTAGCCTGAGGGAGCGATTCACACTGGGTCACAACATAGCGACTGGGGATCTGAACACAGGTCTTCCTGGTCTTTGTCCAAAACTTGTTGGACGTGCCCCTCTGCCTCTCTCTTCAAAGATCCCTAACTCATTCCCCAAAGTAAAATTAAGAACATAAGAGAGGCCAATGTTGGATCAGGCTAGCGGCCCATCCAGTCCAACACTCTGTCACACAGTGGCCAAAAACACCAGGTGCCCTCAGGAGGTCCAGCAGTGGGGCCAGGACACTAGCAGCCCTCCCACTGTTGCCCCCCCCCAAGCACCAAGAATACAGAGCATCACTTGCCCCAGACTGAGAGGTCCTATCTGTACCTTGTGGCTAATAGCCACTGAGGGACCTCTGCTCTGTATGTTGATCCAATTCCCTCTTGAAGCCGTCCATGCTTGTAGCCGCCGCCACCTCCTGCGGCAGTGGAGGAAATGGCTGCTTCAGAGGGTGGACTCTATAGCATTATACCCCTTTGAGGTCCCTCCCCTCCCCAAACCCTGCCCTCCCCAGGCTCCATCCCCAAAATCTCCAGGTATTTTCCAACCCTGGCAACCCGAGAGAGAAGAGAAGAGAATTGGATTTAGAAGAACCCTCCAGGTTAACTGATGGTCTGAGATGTGCAGTCTTTATCCTGATGTTTTTTCCCTCCTTCGGGTAGTGAAAAGCAGGGTATAAAAACCATCTCTTCTTCTTCTTCCTCCCTTCATCTCTCCCAGGATCTCCACAAGAGAAGTCCAAACAGATGTTCACGATGTACGACATCGATGGAAATGGCTTCCTTTCCAAAGAAGAGTTCTACCGGATGCTGAGGTAATTCCCCTTACCAGCGGCTTTAGGCATGGAATCATGGGCACTGCTATGTCACAGCTGACTCCCCAGTTTGTGATGCTGGAGAAAAGTCTGGTGGGGAACCATTCTCCTGGACACCCCGCCATTTCCTCTGTCGAATTTTTCTTTCTGTTTCTCCAAGTCTAGGTTTACATATTCATAGTTTTGGTCCCAGCTGCTGAGGAAAGAGAGCAGTAGTTCCTTTTCTCTGAGCCAGTTCAGTATAGTGGTTAAGAGTGGGAAACTAATCTGGAGAGCCAGGTTGGATTCCCTGTTCCTCCACATTCAGCCACCTGAGTGACCTTGGGCCAGTCACAGCTCTCTCAGAGCTCTCTCAGTCCCACCTCCCTCACAGGGTGTCTCTTCTTCTTCTCCTCCTCCTCCTCTTCCTCCTCGTCCTCGCTAAGGCTTTTCATGCTCCCTCCTCTCTGGTGCCCTAGACAACTGCCTAGCTTTGCCTAGTGGTCAGGCCAGCCCTGTCGATATCACTTGCTGGCACTCAGTCCCTGGACATCACTGTGTCTTCTGACACCCGCAGCCTTTAACTGGAGATTGCGGGGATTGAACCTGGGACCTTCTGCATGCCTAAGAGATGTGATGCTCTGCCGAACCACAGCCCCCTAGTGAACCCTTAAAACTGCCTTGTGCTGAGTCAGACCATTGGTCTGCCAAGCTAGGTGTCATCTACTCTGGCTGGTAGCAGTTCTCCAGGGTCTCAGGTAGAGGACTTCCACATCACCTACTACGTGGTCCTTTTTAACTGGAGATGCTGGGGATTGAACCTGGGACCTTTTGCATTCCCAGCAGATGCTGTACCACTGAGCCATGGCCTCTCCCCTCTGCCTACAACAGCATTCAAGGGCAGAGGCCCCGCACCCCACCTCATGAGCCACTCCTGCTTAACATGGCACCACACTGGTTCTTGGCCCTCCTCTCGACCTTTTTCTGAGATGACAGCATGCCACCCCCTTCTGTTCTAGGTCCTTCATCGAGATCTCTAACAACTGCCTCACCCGAGATCAGACCGAGCAGGTCATCGAGTCGCTGTTCAGAGAGTCGGGCTTCCAGGACAAGGAGGAGCTGACGTACGAGGATTTTCATTACATGCTCCGTGACCATGACAACGAGCTCCGCCTCACCCAGCTCTGCGTTAAAGGTCAGTAAAGCAGGGAACCCCAGCGAAGCCTCGGAAGGGTGGCCCGGGGTGGGGGGTGTTTTTGGTCAGCAATGCCATGCTGTGGTAGCTGATGTTAAGCCAACCCGGTCCCAACTATCTCTTTGGTTTCAAATCATCATTGCTTTAATGCAGCACAAAACAGTCCAGCCATGTCAAAAACTGAAAATGTGGATACTAATGTAGAATCAGAACAAAACTGAAACATTTACAAATAATTAAAATGAAATGTCATACAATCTATATCTGTATCACACCTTTACATACTGTTTATGAATTCTGTAGGCTGCTGCTAAAAATCTGGCACACGCCAGCATGATTTCTGGGTTAGAATCTGATTTGATGGAGCAGAGGTCCCTCAGTGGCTATTAGCCACAAGGTACAGATAGGACCTCTCAGTCTGGGGCAAGGGATGCTCTGTCTTCTTGGTGCTTGGGGGGGGGCAACAGTGGGAGGGCTGCTAGTGTCCTGGCCCCACTGCTGGACCTCCTGAGGGCACCTGGTATTTTTGGCCACTGTGTGACCGAGTGTTGGGCTGGATGGGCCACTGGCCTGATCCAACACTGGCTTCTCTTATGTTCTTATGTTAACAGCTGTGCATTTGATTTTAACTGTCTTCCTAATAAATACATGCATTTTTGGATATAATAAGTTTACACTGAGTTTTTAATATTGGCCCTTTATCAGACTTCTTTCTTACCCTTGTGTTTCTTGATTCCAGGCTTTGGGTCAAGTTTGATTTGCCCTTCCTGCGTCTTACGGTTCTGAATAGTACCCTTTTCATCGTTATCGCAAAAGATTACATGGCACTCCGACAAACCAGCCAAAGGAGTCAACGCATTCCTTTTCTTTTCTGTTCCTATTCGATGATAGACTAAACTTCTTTTTTTCTCTCTCTCCCAAAGGCGTTCCTGACAGATTCAGACAAAACATGAGCAATCGAGTCTCTTTCATAAACAAGGACAAAGAAACCAAGTAAGCGATCTGCCCAGCCGCTGAGCTGCTGGTGCCCCTAAAACATTCCATTTGCGTCTTGCCATGGTTGCCAGACTCGTACTCAGTGGCCCCCTTGCAACAGAATTAAATAACAGCATCATTTTATCAGCCGATAATTGAAATGAAATATTGGCACAAGGTTCTTCATTGCACTTCGGTGTTGTACAGTGAACACCAACACACTTTTCCAAAGCTCTATCAATGTAGACAGGCATTACTCTTGGGCTGCTTCCAGACGTCCTGTTCTCTTAGGACAGATCCTGAGGGGCCTGCAAGCTCCTGATACTTCAGCAAATGGTTTATCAATGTAGACTGGAATTACTCTTAGGATGCTTCCGGACATCCTGTTCTTTTGGATCAGATCCTGAGAGCACTTCCAGCTCCAGATAAATACAGCAAATTATTTGCCAGTATAGACTGGAATTACTCTTAGGATGCTTCCGGACATCCTGTTCTTTTGGATCAGATCCTGAGAGCACTTCCAGCTCCAGATAAATACAGCAAATTATTTGCCAGTATAGACTGGAATTACTCTTAGGATGCTTCCGGACATCCTGTTCTCTCAGGTCAGCTCCTGAGAGGACTGCAAGCTCCTGATGAATACAGCAAATTATTTGCCAATGTAGACAGGCATTACTCTTCGGATGCTTCCGGGCATCCTGTTCTGTTAAGTCAGATGCATCTGAGAGGCCTACAAGCAGAATGGGCAGACATCTAAAACTGCTTTTTGTTGTCGTCACCCAGCAACTTGTATTAAGAAGTACACTGCCTCTGAACATGAAGATTCCCCTTGGCTAATAGCTGGTAGATTGATCTTCCATAAATTTGTCTCATCCCCTTTTAAAGCTGGCAAAGCCAGTGGCCATTGCTACATCCTGTGGCAGTGAGTTCCACAAGCAAAGCAAAAGAAGTGATTTCTTTCATCTGTTCTGAATCTACCATCCACTGTTTTCATTGGGTGTTACGGGGTGTGTTACGGGGAATGGCAGAAAAGTTCTCCCTGGCTGCTTTCATCACTGCCTCTCCAATTACAGCCCACGAGAGAGAGTTCTCGTGAAAAGGGAGTTCTACCAGAAATGGAGGGAGCTCAGAGAAGTGGCTTTCCTTGGGGATGCGGGACACAGTTTTTAGAGGGAACCCTTGGCCCTTTTCTGGTGCGCTAGAGGAACCTTTCTCTGGAGAGCGTCTTGCTCTTTAGGGAGCATCAAGAGAGTCAGAGACTGTCTGTCATTCGTAGAGGAGTTTCTACTTTGGAGTATAATGACCTCCTCCCTTTGCAGCTTGTTCATAAACCAGGAAGGCCAAACAGAATTCACAGGGCCAGAACTGCGGAAGCGGCCAGGCAAGAAGTGAGTATACTTTCACAGATACTTCGAGATGGGTAGCCATGTTTGGAGCAGTAGAAAAGAGCAAGAGTCCAATAGCACCGTAAAGACTAACAAAAGACTAACAAAATTTGTGGAGGGTATGAGCTTTCATGAGTCCTTGCTCACTTCTTCAGATACAGCTAGAACGGGAGTCCATCTGTCCTAAGTCCAACTATGCCTGCTATGGTCATTCACCTGCTATTGTCATTAGTCTGCTGATGGCATTCAGCATCTGAAATGACTCCACATGCCGATCTGGAGAACTGGGTTTGATTACCCACTCCTCCACATGCAGCCAGCTGGGTGACCTTGGGCCAGTCACAGTTCTCCGAGAGCAGTTCTCTCAGAGCTCTCTCAGCCCCACCTACCTCACAGGGGGTGCCTGTGGTGGGGAGAGGAAGGGAAGGAGATGGTAAGCTGCTCTGAGACTCCAAGTGAAGGGTGGGGTATAAATCCAATCTCCTCTCCTCTCTTTTCTTCTTCTTCTTTGTCTCCTCCTCCTCCTCCTCCTCCTCCTTCCAGCAAACGACACATGGACTCCCATTCTAGCTGTACCTGAAGAAGTGAGCAGTGACTCACGAAAGCTGCTACCCTGCCACATATTTTGTTAGTCTTTAAGATGCTCCTGGATTCTTGCTCTTTTCTGCTACTTTCACAGATACTGAAATGGTTCTTTGATAGACCCAATGCTAGCCGGTGTCTCTCCATGTTAAGCCTAGAATGTACCCGAAGCAAGGTGCAGTGCAGATGTACAAAGTGGCTTTATGTGGAGTTTGGATCTGTCAGGTCCACCGATGGCCAGCAGCTCTCAGGCAGAACTGGCTCTTTGCCAGCCCCCGAGATTCTTTAATGGGAGGCGCCTGGGGTTGAACCTGGGCCTGTCGTGCTTTTGTGTGGAGATATGATGTCTGAAGCCGCTTGTGTCCGCTGCAGCCCAGAAAGGAAACAAACCGTGGGGCCGCATGCATGCAAATAGCCACAGGGCTGATTTGCATTTTCTGATTTACCCTGGGAGTGTGTGCCTTAGATTTCTGCAGCATTTCCCTGTTGCGGTAACGGCCTTCAGGATTTACTGTCACCGCCTGAGGTTCAGGGTTCTTCCAAGGCTTATCATCTGTGTCTGGCTGACTCAACAGGAGGCAAACACTTCACTCGCACGGTATTACCGCTGTCAGAGTTGGCTGGCTGTCATCAACTGTTTGGCTTGGGGTCAGCTGCTTAGCCGCAGAGCGAGGCTGGCCAACGATGAGCAACTGTGTTATGTTGCTCTTTCCATGGCGATAAAGCCTGTTAGGGCCGAGGGACCTTTCTAGCGGTATCATCTGCAAATGTCTGATACGGTAACATCTAAAGCCGTGGCTGGATTCTGCCAGTAGGTGAGGAAGTGCCAACTATCAAGCTGTTCTAGAGTCCGAAGCAGGTGTAAGGAACAATCTTCTCAATGGCTCCCACTGTTGTGATTTATTCTGTGACATTTGCCCTGCATGGGGGTCTCAGAGGGCCCCTGGTGGATGCTAGCTCAGAGCTCAAGTCCCTTGCTGGTGGCGGAAAGTGCCGTCAAGTTGTGGCCAGCTTATGGCAACCCCGGTAGGGCCGTCAAGGCAAGAGACATTCAGAGTTGTTTGCCATGGCCTGCCTCTGCGTAGCAACCCTGGACTTCCTTGCTGGTGTCTTATTCAAGTACTAAACCAGGGCCAACCCTGCTTCGTTTCCAAGATCTGATGAGATCAGATTAGCCCGGGCCGTCTAGGTCCAATTCATATCTTTGCACTAGTGTTCCCTCTAAGCTGCGTTCGTGTGAGCTAACTCAGTTTTTTTAGCCTCCACCTCACACCTTTTTTTCTCAGCTCGGGAAGGATGGCTCCAGAGCAAACTAATTTATGCAGTAGCCAAATCGCTCACTCACAACTTTAATGCCAGTCGCTCACCAAGTAGAATTTTTTGCTCACAAGACCCCACAGCTTAGAGGGAGCATTGCTTTGCACCCCATTTATCCTCATTTTGTCTCATCCAACCCGCCCCCCTTGGTTCCTTCCCCTCATCCAGATCATCTTTACCTCAACCGCATCTCTACACTGAGGCGCGGAGGGAGAAGTACCACCGGGGCCTAATCCACCAGAAGATCCAGCACTTCAAGCGCTTCATCGAGAACTACCGCCGCCACATCATCTGCGTGGTGATCTTCTCTGCCATCACAGCTGGCGTCTTTGCCGAGAGGGCTTACTGTGAGTTGCCAGACGACCTATCGGCGCAGAGTCAGCCGCTAGGCCTGAGGCCTAGAGTGGCCAACCGGGGCTCAAACTCCACATCCTCATCCAATGAGGAAGGAGGGATGCCTGTCTCCATGGGAGGCAGCCCGTGGCGGCCACACCTCAGAGTGCCACGTACGTATCTGCTTGCGGCGCAGACTAACACCAAAGTAGAACTGAGAAACCTGCCTGCAAGTAGAGCTTCATTAATGGGTAACAAGGGAAGTTTGCCAACCAAACTTCCCGATTGTGCTCCGTAGTGGCTGCTTTTGGGACTCAGGCCTGTAGAGACTGGCTTCGCTGGGCTAGGATTCTTCTCAGTCCAAACGCTGTTGTTGTAAAAGGGGGATAAGGTGACTTCAATTCCACTATAACCCAAACCCCACCCTGTTCAGTAGTTCGCCGTTTATAGCCGCTTCAAGCCCTAGAGAATAGATTTGTCCAAGGTGGTAACAGAGGTAAGCAAGGCATGCAACCAATTTATTTCACCCAAGCACCCAAAGGGTGGGGTTCCCAGTTTTTTTCACCCTGTGGAATTCTGACACAGGGTGGTGGGCGCAGTGACAAAATGGCCGCTGCAGGAGGCGGAGCCAGGCACAAAATGGCTGCCAAAAAAGGTGGAGTCACACAGAGAGAGGAAATCCAAGTATGGGGGAGAAGAGGGTTCATTAAAAAAAAAGAGGAATGTGAGAGAATAAAATAAATTCTGTGGCAGCAGCTGCCACTGAAACAGTGTTATTTCAATCAGATCTTCAGTGACCAGTCAGAAGACCTGCTGGGCCAGGGTGCCACCTGGCCCCTCCCATTTTCTAAGAATGCTTGGTGGGCACTGCGTTGGGGACCCCTGATGTAAGGTACCCACAACATTATCACTTCTGTCACTGAATGGTTTTTCCATGTGCCCAGACTATGGGTTTGCAACACCGCCCACCGGGATCGCCGACACGACCTTTGTGGGCATCATGATCTCGCGGGGGGGAGGCGCCAGCATCTCGTTCATGTACTCATTCATCCTGCTCACGATGTGCCGGAACCTCATCACCTTCCTGCGGGAAACGTTCTTCAACCGCTACATCCCCTTCGACTCTGCCGTGGACTTCCACCGTTGGATCGCTACGGGGGCACTGATCTTTTCAGGTAGATTTCATGAGACACCAACAAACATTAATTTGTAATTGATTTGTAAAAAAAAATAATTATCATTTGGCACTGTGTGCAGAGTAGCCAGGAGATCCTAAGATTGTCTGGCAGCCAGAGGAGCTAGCTCTTTTAGCGTTATGCACCACTAGGTGGCAAGCGAGACTCATTTTTAAAGCAGGAGTGGTGGTTTGCCATTACCTGCCTCTGTGTCGCAGCCCTGGTATTCCTTGGCGGTCACCCTTCCAAAAACTAGCCAAGGCTGATTCTGCTTAGCTTCCGAGATCTGATGGGATTGAGGGGTAGGATTGTCAGCTCCAGGCTGGGAAACTCCTGGAGATTTGGGCATGGAGCCCGGGGAGAACAGGGACCTCAGTGGGGCACAGTGCCACAGAGTGGGATACAGTGCCACAGAGTTCACCCTCCACAGCATCTGTTTTTCTCCAGGGGAACGGATCTCTGTAGTCTGGAAACATTAGCTGTAAAGACCTCTCTCTCTCTCTTTCAACATCCTGCAGTCCTGCATACCCTGGGCCACATCGTCAATGTCTACATTTTCTCGGTTACCCCGCTCAGTGTCCTGTCTTGCCTCTTCTCTGAAGTCTTTACAGATGACGGGTAAGTCGCAGGCACCTTGGCCCTTCGTCGAGAAGCACTTTTGGATTCCTCAAGGAAGTATTCTGACAGCGGTATCCTTGGGTTGCCAGCTCAGGGCTGGAAAATACCTGGAGATTTTTTTTGGGGGGGGGGGGGTTAAACTGCTTTGGGTCTCCATTGGGGAGAAAGGCAGGATATGAATGAAGTAGAGATAAAACAAAATTCTCCGTCATCTTAGTATTCTGGTAGCTTTTGCAGTGAAAAGAGCCAGCGCGGTGAGTGGTTAGAGCACCAGACTAGGATCTGAGAGGACCAGGTTCGAATCCTCCCACTCTGCCACGGAAGCTCACTGGGTGTCCTTGGGACAGTCACACAATCTCAGCCCAACCTACCTCACAGGGTTGTTGTGAGGATAAAATGGAGCAGAGGAGACCAACGTAAGCTGCTTTGAGCCCCCTTGGGGGGAAAAGGAGGGGGATAAGTAATGCACTTTAATGCATTAATTATCTATTGTATGTATGATTGTTTTGGCATGTTTTAATTTTTAAAAGTTTTAATGTTTTATAGTACTAGGCACAAGGCACCGATGGTTGTGAGCCGCCCTGAGCCCGTTCGTGGGGAGGGCGGGATAGAAATCTGATAAAATAAAATAAATAAATAAAATAGCCCTATTAGCAGCTCTGCTGAGCAGCTAGCTGGAGCCCTCGGGGAGCATCTTTGTTTTGATGCCAGTTCTCTTCTGTGGTGTTTGTGCCAATCAAGACATTACATTGTGCCTCCCCCCCCCCTTCTTTCCAGGTCCCAGATACCCCCTAAGTACTACTGGTGGTTTTTTGAGACAGTCCCAGGTAAGACGGCAGCAATGCTAGCTGGTGAAGATGGGCCATGCGGGACCGGCAGAAATGGACCACGCTCGTTGGTCCTTAAAACTAGTCCAGAGTTTCACTTCTCTGTGTGTGTCTCTCTTGCTCTCTCAGGCATGACTGGGGTGCTGCTGCTGGTCATCCTCGCCGTCATGTATGTCTTTGCCACCCACTACTTCCGACGCATCAGTTTCCAGGGGTTCTGGATCACTCACCACCTCTACGTGGTTCTCTATGTCTTGGTAAGTCACGTCCGAGCCTCGCGTCTCCCCGACAGAACTGCAGTGGTACGAATGTGTGAGGACCTCTCTGCTAACCATTTGGAGATTCCGTCATGAGAAAGCCGACGCTCTCCAGCTGGAATAATTTAGGCAAATGAATTTGTTTTTTGGGGGGTGTAAATTGTGTCGAGTTGCAGCCAACTTATGGCATCCCTGGCAAGGGGCTTTCAAGGCAAGTGAGGAGCAGAGGAGGTTGGCCATGGCCTTCTTCGGCAGAGCCTTCCTTGGTGGTCCCCCATCCAAGTACTAACCCTGCTTAGCTTCTCCCAGCAAGGGGCTTTCAAGGCAAGCGAGGAGCAGAGGAGGTTGGCCATGGCCTTCTTCGGCAGAGCCTTCCTTGGTGGTCCCCCATCCAAGTACTAACCCTGCTTAGCTTCTCCCAGCAAGGGGCTTTCAAGGCAAGCGAGGAGCAGAGGAGGTTGGCCATGGCCTTCTTCGGCAGAGCCTTCCTTGGTGGTCTCCCATCCAAGTACTAACCCTGCTTAGCTTCTCCCAGCAAGGGGCTTTCAAGGCAAGCGAGGAGCAGAGGAGGTTGGCCATGGCCTTCTTCGGCAGAGCCTTCCTTGGTGGTCCCCCATCCAAGTACTAACCCTGCTTAGCTTCTCCCAGCAAGGGGCTTTCAAGGCAAGCGAGGAGCAGAGGAGGTTGGCCATGGCCTTCTTCGGCAGAGCCTTCCTTGGTGGTCCCCCATCCAAGTACTAACCCTGCTTAGCTTCTCCCAGCAAGGGGCTTTCAAGGCAAGCGAGGAGCAGAGGAGGTTGGCCATGGCCTTCTTCGGCAGAGCCTTCCTTGGTGGTCCCCCATCCAAGTACTAACCCTGCTTAGCTTCTCCCAGCAAGGGGCTTTCAAGGCAAGCGAGGAGCAGAGGAGGTTGGCCATGGCCTTCTTCGGCAGAGCCTTCCTTGGTGGTCCCCCATCCAAGTACTAACCCTGCTTAGCTTCTCCCAGCAAGGGGCTTTCAAGGCAAGCGAGGAGCAGAGGAGGTTGGCCATGGCCTTCTTCGGCAGAGCCTTCCTTGGTGGTCCCCCATCCAAGTACTAACCCTGCTTAGCTTCTCCCAGCAAGGGGCTTTCAAGGCAAGCGAGGAGCAGAGGAGGTTGGCCATGGCCTTCTTCGGCAGAGCCTTCCTTGGTGGTCCCCCATCCAAGTACTAACCCTGCTTAGCTTCTCCCAGCAAGGGGCTTTCAAGGCAAGCGAGGAGCAGAGGAGGTTGGCCATGGCTTTCCTCTGCAGAGCCTTCCTTGGTGGTCTCCCATCCAAGTATCAACCCTGCTTAGCTTTTCCCAGCAAGGGGCTTTCAAGGCAAGTGAGAAGCAGTGGTGATTTGTCATTGCCTTCCTCTGCAGAGCCTTCTTTGGTGGTTCCCCATCCAAGTACTGACCCGGCTTAGCTTCCAAGTTCTGACGAGATCGGGCTATACCATGCTGCCTTCCTCTGCAGAGTCTTCCTTGGTTCTCTCCCTTCCAAGTACCGACTCTGCTTAGTTTTTGAGATCGTATGAGATTGGGCTCTTCCATGCCACCTTCCCTCCCCTGTCTGGCCTACCTATTTAATTTTTTCTTGGCTGCAGAATGCAAGTTGGGGGATAGAGGAATTATAAAATTTTAAACAACGTGTGTAGGAAGGGACTGGAAGACTGAGGCTTAGGAAACATTGAGGAGTCATAGGTATTGGGAGGAATAGTTCAATCAATATATACAAAAGTTTGTAATTCCCTTTTACCAAGGCAAACCATTGGGAGGGACTGTGGTTTAGTGGTAAGTCCTCTTTGCTTTCCGGTTCAGTCCCTGGCATCTCCAGCTTTAAAAAAAGGATCAAGTAGCAAGTGATGTTACAGGCCTCTTGCTTGGACCCGAGTTGCCAGCCTATTCATTTTAAAAGATGCAGTATAACGACTGCTGTGCTGTGTTAGAAGGGGTACTGGCTCTGGTGGTTCCAGATCCTTCTTGAGCTAGTTAGCAGATGGCACAAGGCTTTAACGCGGCACTGCTTTGTCCCGGACCTACCACGTGCTTGCAAGTTTATAAAGTCACACATGGCCCACTTTTCAGTTCAAATGAAACTAATAAGTACCTTATTCTAGAAAGACAGACTTGCTAGTGCAGAGTAGAGAAGCAGAGACAGTTCCTATGCTGTCTAGCTAGCAGATGGATGCGGATGCTGAGAGGAACATCTTGTATCTCCATCTTGTGTCCATGGAAGAGGCAGAAGAAGGAGAGAGAGAGAAGACGGAAGGAAGTTGCTTTTCCCTAGAGCCTTGCTCTACACTTTAAAGGGAGTCAGTGACAGTAAACAGGAAGATGCGTAGCGTCTGCCCATCTGCCTGCCACTCTCTGTGGCCGTTTGTCTTCTGGAGGCTGAAACTCTGGGACGTCACATCTGGTACTTCCAACATGTCGGTCGTTGTATCCTCCCCAGGTTATCATCCATGGCAGCTACGCTCTGATCCAGCAGCCCCGTTTCCACATTTATTTCCTCGTCCCAGCTCTCATCTACGGCACAGACAAACTCGTCAGCCTGAGCAGGAAGAAGGTGGAAATTGGCGTGGTGAAGGCTGAACTCCTCCCTTCAGGTAGGGTGGGGCCGTCGACCCCCTGAGACTCCGCGTGAAGGGCGGGGTGTATATCCAGCCTCCTCTTCCTCCTCCTCTTGTTAAACTTTCAGCACTTTCAGCACCAAGGAAAGATACTGGGTTTTCCCTCCAGGTTCTTCACTGAATTTCCCTCCCCTCCATTTTAAAATGTCTGGCTTCTGTGTTGGTTTTGCTGTATTGTAATTTTAAATCTGTAAAGGCATTGGTCTTTTAAAGTGTGGTTTCTTTAGATACTTTAATTGTCCTTCTGGGTTCAGCTGCCTCTCCACTGGGGTGGATGCAACAATAAGTCGCTTTTCTCCAGCCTACGGAGCTTTCCTGCAACTTAAGCGGCTCTTCCTCCACTTAATCTGGGAAAAGACCAAGATTCGAATCCAGCAGCACTTTAAAGACCAACATGATTTCCAGGGGATGAGCTTTCAGGAACCAAAGCTCCCTATGTTAGATAACTGGACGACTCTGGAGAAAGACTTCATTGTGCCAAAATGAAAAGTGGGGTAAAAAATATTTTGATAAATGTGAGCCAGCTTGGTGTAGTGGTTAAGAGCAGCAGATTCTAATCTGGAGAACCGGGTTTGATCCTCCACTTGAAGCCAGCTGGGTGACCTTGGGTCCGTCACAGTTCTCTCAGCCCAAGAAACAAACCTAGCTTGCTACAAAAAGAGATAGAGTTTCGGGCTGCCAGTCTTCGGATCTCCTGGTCATACTACCCACTGCCACACAATAATTATTATTATTTTGATAAATAAATGTTGCTCAGAGGAGTAGTAGGCTAAGGGCAGGATCCGCACCAGGGTCTTTTGAAGTTGCATTTCCGCATAGCTTGAGCCCTCAGGAAGCCTCTCTCTCTCCCTGTCCCCCGGTGTAGGGGTCACTCACCTGCAGTTCCAGAGGCCCGAAGACTTTGACTACCGGTCTGGCCAGTGGGTGCGGATTGCCTGTCTGTCTCTGGGCACCACCGAATACCACCCCTTCACTCTGACCTCCGCTCCCCACGAGGACACGCTGAGCTTGCACATCCGAGCGGCTGGGCCATGGACGACCCGACTTCGAGAGCTCTACTCCCCGGAAAGCGTGGCGGAGATTGGCAGGTATCCCAAGGTAAGGCTGCGTGGTTTTCCATTTCCCCTTGCCTAGAGCTTAATTCAGGGGAGAGCAGTACCTGAACGCACTAAACAGAAACAGGCTGTCTGCTCTATTTATTTTATTTGTTTACTTAGCAGTTCGAAAGCAAGAAATTGCAAGTAGATAAATAGGGTGGGAAGGTAACGGCGTTCCGCGCACCTCGGCGTCTAGATACGCCGGCCACATGACCATGGAAAAAGTCTTCAAACAGCGCTGGCTCTTCGGCTTGGAAACAGAGATGAGCACCGTCCCCTATAGTCGGATCCAACTGGGTTTGGAGGAAGGGAAACCTTTACCTTTTACCTTATTAGCTGCCTTTCTCCCTTGGGGGAACTCAAGGTGGCTTACAGTGTAAATAAAACATTATTAAAAGCACAATTAAAACAACAATTTTAAAAAACCATAAAAAGTCACCATTAAAAAACTCCAATGAGGACTGCCAATAAAGAATTAAAGCTGTCAAATACAGTCCTAAATAAAATTGTCTTCAGCATAGGGCTACCAGGTCTCCTGGGGGGGGGTTCCCACTCAAAATGCCTTGGTCAGTCACAGGTTCTCTCAGAGCTGTTCTCTCAGGAGCAGTCCTTGAGAGAGCTCTCAGCAGTCCTCGAGAGAACTCTCAACCTACCTCACACAGGGTGTCTGTTGTGGGGAGGGGAAGGGAAAGGAGTTTGTAAGTCGCTCTGAGACTCCGAGTGAAGGACAGGGTATAAATCCAATCTCTTCTCTTCTTCTTCTTCTTCTTCACCTCTGCCTCTTTGCAGCTGTACCTAGACGGGCCTTTTGGGGAAGGACACCAAGAGTGGAACAAATTTGAAGTCTCTGTGCTGGTGGGAGGAGGCATCGGGGTGACCCCGTTCGCCTCCATCCTCAAAGATCTGGTCTTCAAGTCATTGGTCGGCTCCAAGATCCCCTGCAAGAAGGTGAGCTTGACCGAACAGGAGATGCTTAGACTGATAAACAATAAAGCACTGGGATGGCTCTCAGAGGATGTGATGGGCCCCCCAGAAGGAGGGGCCATCCGTCAGTAGAGGAGCTAGAAATGCCCATCAAGACACGTGCGGCTAGGGTCACCAACCTCCCAGTGGCACCTGGAGATCTCCTGCTATTACGATTGACCTCCAAGAGACCAGGATCATTTCCCCAGAGAAAATGGCTGCTTTGAAAGGTGGACTCTGGGGCATCACAGGTGGTCATGGTCCCTCCTCTCCCCAAAACCTGCTCTACCCAGACTCCACCCTAAAATCTCCAGCTATTCCCAACCCAGAGCTGGGAACCCTCTGTGTAGCTTATCGGTACATATACATTTTTCCCACAGGGCAAACAGTGGGGCCATTTCAGGACAGGAAGAAAGGAAGGTTTCCGCCCCCTCTCCCCACATGCCACAGTCCAGATCTGAATCAGGCCCCCCATGTGCTTGGGAATTAAGTTGCATCACCAAACTTCTGATGCATATCTGCTCTATGGGTCCCAGGGCATATGTGGGGTGGACCCATAAACCCTGCGTCATATAGTCAAAATAGACACTGCAGCTTACCACAATTGAAAGTCCTTGTACTGTGGTTGTAGCTGTTGCTAGAGCAACGTCTTTAAAAATCTGCACAGCCAATCAGATCTCCGGTGGCCAATCAGAAGCCTTGCAGGGGAAAAGCCCCACCTGCCCCCACCCACTTTCTACAAACACTTTGCGGGCACCAGGAAAGGTACTGGTGCCCCCAGGCACCTTGTTGGGGACCCCTGCATTAAGGCACAGGTCAGCAAATTTGTGGGTCTTGTTTCTGTGAGGGCTCCAACAACTGCCGTGTCCGTCTTCTCACCCTCCCCAGATCTATTTCATTTGGGTGACGCGGACGCAGAGGCAGTTCGAGTGGGTGGCCGATATAATCCGCGAGCTAGAGGAGAAGGACCAGCGTGAGTTGGTGTCCGTCCACATCTACATCACTCAGCTGGCGGAGAAATTCGACCTGCGCACGACTATGCTGGTGAGTCCCCAGAGGACCGAAGCTTGGGGGGGCCACCACACTCACGGCCCTGGACTCTTCTGGGTTTTTTTTTTCAAAGGTAGCGCATGCCTCATTCCCTCCAGCGCAGGCTGCAGCAGGCTGGCGTTCATTTGGACGAGGCCGAATTCCACTCCGGTTTCTGTAACCTCATGGAGATGTGAATGGTGGCAGATTTCCAGGGGGAGGGATGGTGTTTGTCATGGGTGCTGATGAGGGGACGCTGCCGGCTTCAGCTGAACCCACAGCTGGCCCCTCTGGAGCTCCAGACACCGGCAATTTGTCATCACCGCCCGCACTGGCATCTGGCTCAGCAACAGCTGAAGAGGAGCAGCTACAGGTGGAAAGCCCTCCCAACTCGCTCCCACGAGTTGCTCACTTATGAGACCGACTCCGCCAGGACTCGGCGGCCAGGCAATGTACAGCTCGTTTGCGGAGCAGATGGCCAGTCAGCCCTGAGTTCTAACAGACGCTTGGCTGCTGGTGCTGCTGCGCTAATTGGAAACAGCAGCAGAGGACTATTTAGCTTCAGGCTCCAGGCTGGCTTCTCTGTGGAAGCAAACTTGTCAACTCCGCGACGCCTTGCCTCTGCTCCGCCTCCTGTTTCCAGACCTCATTCCTGCTCCTCCAGCTTCTGACTCTGGCTTTGAACGATCTTGCTCCCAGTTTTGGATTTTCTCTCTGGATTCCTGCTCTGCTCCTCTTGGCTTAAGACCCCGGACTGAACTCGGACTTCCCTCTGCCTGCCTCCCAGTCCTTGACAGTGTTACTCTCTGCCCTCTGACCATTCTCTCTCTCTCTTTCTTCTGCTTTCCAGTACATCTGTGAGAGGCACTTCCAGAAGGTCCTGAACCGGAGCTTGTTCACAGGCCTGCGGTCCATCACCCATTTCGGACGGCCACCCTTCCTCCCCTTCTTCTGCTCCTTGCAAGAGGTTCATCCGGAGGTCAGTGGCAAGAACGGGCAGAAGCCTCTGGAGAGTGTCTAGGACATGGAGGGTGACAGGAGGAAAAGAGGCAGAGGCTTTGTAAAAGATTTCCCTAGGCTTGTGGGCTCCCACTTTTGTGGGCTCCTGCCTGACGCTGGCCAGGTGGGTGGCAGGGGAAACCCCGCCCCCAAACAGATGTCCCTGCATGACGTCGGTAACGTGGTGACATCATCGTGTTGCCAGCATTGGGGGTGACACTCTACTTTTTGGGCAAACCTCTACGGTTTGTAGCCATTTTTACCATAGAGTTTTGCCCAAAAAGTAGAGTGTCATCCCGATGTCAACGATGTGATGATGTCACTTCCGGAAGTGATGTCATCGGGTTGCCGATGTTCCCACCCACCCCTGGAAGGCCCCTCAAATCCCCCCACTGGCACGAGGTAGGCACCTGACAACCCTACTAGAAGCCCCAACGATAAATGGATAGAATTAGGGGCTTCACACCTCCAGGTAGGACCAGGGGATCTCCTGGAATTACAGCTCATCTCTTGACGACAGAAATCAGTTCCCCTGGAGAACAGGGATGCTCTGGAGGGTGCTCTCTATGGCATTTTATCCCTCTGAGGTCCCTGCCCTCCCCAGGCTCCACCCCCAAATCTCCAGGAGTTTCCCAAACTGGAGCTGACAACCCTACCCACTCCATCTCTCACCAGTTAGGGTTGCGAGCCTCCAGGTGGTGGCTGGAGATCTGTTATTACAACTGTTCTCCAGGCAACAGAGATTGGTTCACTGGAGAAAATGGCCACTTTGGAAGATGGACTGTGTGGCATTATACCCTGTTTAAATCCCTCCCCTCCTCAGGCTCCACCCCCAAAATCTCCAGGTGTTTCCTAACCTGGATCTGGCAACCCTCTTGCCAGTGGCCGGAGGCGGGGGAACATCTGGCATTCCTACACCCTTCTGCTGAGCCACATCGGAAGCCTTTCTCCGACAGAAGAACTGGTTCTGCTACTCAGCAGGGGTCCCCAACCTTTTCGAGCCTGTGGACACCTTTGCAATCCTGACCCAGGATGGTGGTGTCAGAATCTGTCAATTCAGTCAATGTAATCTTGCATGTATACTATGTAACCTTATAGTCATATGTATAGGACCTGTATTAATCCTGTTTTGGTCGGGAGGGTGACAACCCTTAAAGATGAGAACAAGGAGGCCTCTCATCCCTGCCTCCGCATTCCAGCTGCCCCGGCAGTAACTTCAAGGGGAGGACGGCTCTCATCTCTTATCTATGCTAAAGAACCTTGGAGCCATGAATTGTTATGTGAACTAAGGGATCTGGTTTGGGAAGGGAAATTTACTGCTTAACACCTTACTTTTTTCCTGTGTGAACCAAACGGTCAAGACACCTTTTAGCCCGCCAATTTTCCCTTCAGGGGATTGGCTACCTATGGGTAATTCAAACTCCTTGGAATGGTATAATAGACCCGCTTGTATTATTTGTCTCATCTCTGACAATAACCCGAGATGCTGTACTAATGTAGGAATAGGCAATAAAGAACTGTGGTTAACCAACCGAGATCTGATCCTTGACTACTTTGAGCAGGACTCTCACAGGTGGGCGCAGCCACAAGAGGCGGAGCCAGCCACGAAACTGCTGCCACAGCCTCCCTGCAGTCACACAGTCCATATTCTCATGCTGTGGTGGCAGCTGATGCCAAAGCAACGTTCTAAAAAAATGTGCAGTCAATCAACTCTCCTATGACCAATCAGAAGCTCTGCTGGCCAAAAGCCCCGCCTGGCCCTGCCCACTTTCTGTAAACACTTGGTAGGCACCAGGAAAGGGGCTGGCCGGCACCATGGAGCCCATGGGCACCAAGTTGGGGACCTCTGTGCTGCAGCCTTCCACCGTGGCCCTGATCTATACCTCGTATCTACACAGAACACACAGAGTAGCTTTTCAAAGATAAACTACATATTGGTGGGTCAGGATTTAAAAAAAAAAATTAGATGGAGACAATGAACACATGAAGCTTCCTTGTACTGTGTCAGACCCTGGCTCCCTCTGAGTCAGTATTGTCTACTCTGACCGGCAGCTGCTCTCCAGGATCTCAGGCAGAGGACTGTCCCGACCCCTGTTCCTTCGAACAGGAGATTCTGGCAACTGAGCCCAGGTCCCTTCTGCCTGCCAAAGCAGATGCTTTTTTTCACCACGGCCCCTCCTGAGTTTAGAGCTCCTCTTCGGGATGGAGATGAGCATGGCTACTAACTCTCCTTTCACAGCTCCATCGCCTTCTGAGAACCTCTTCTCCTTGCTTTCAGGTTAAGAAGATCGGGGTGTTCAGCTGCGGCCCTCCGGGCATGACCAAGAACGTGGAGAAGGCCTGCAAGAAGATCAACAAGCGGGACCAGACCTACTTCGTCCATCATTACGAGAACTTTTAGGCCTTCAGCTGACTCGGCCTTGTGTCCTTGGGGAAGGGCTGGCATGCCGCGGTCTGCTGTGCCCCCACCCATCCCGCCCACAGCCTGTCACATTTCCAGCAAGAGAAGGGTTTTTTTGGGGGGAGGGGTGGTTAATATTCGTATCTGTAGTGCCTTGAAGACAAGGTTACTTCCGTCCAAAAATGTCCGTGCCTGAGAAGTTTTGGGTCCTTGGCTAGAAGACTGAGCCCCAGAACTGCCAAGCTCAGGCTGTTTGAACAGATCATAGCGGGAACCACCCCAAAAATATTTGGTAGACCCCTTTTTGAATAAACACCCTATTTACCCAAAAGGAAGACTTGTATTTTTCCCTTACGTCATCAAGGAAAAGGGGACTTCCTCTTAAATTCACATACAAGTTAAGTTACAGTTGCATACAGTGATTAAAAACCTTTTATGTATAAGCTTTATTTTTTAAGGGGATTGTCATAGATTCTATGCCATCTTCCTTTGGGGTCAATGCAGTATCCTGATGCTACAAAGCCTAGAAGAATTAAAAATAGGCCAGAAGGTTATGTTGTAATGGCTACTGCTTGCAGATATAAGCCGACTCCATTCTCTAAACAAAGCCTGCTGTTTTCTTACTTTAATTAGATCTCTATCGTTAGATCTCTAATTAGATCTCTGACTTTAGTTAGATCTCAGTTTTAGCAGGCCCCTCAAGATTGCAATAGTATTATTTCTTTTAAACTCTTGATGTTTCCGCTGGATCTGCCTCGGAAGTAATCCGCAATCTCTGTTAAACCACAGAGATAGATCGAGACGGATAGCCGTGTTTGTCTGTCTAGCAGCAGAAAAAGAGCAAGAGTCCGGTGGCAGGGTAGGAGCTTTTGTGAGCCACTGCTCACTTCTTCAGATACTATTAAACCATGCGTTTCGATTTGCCTCCATTGTCCTCTGTCCATGCCACCATATCCATGCAGGCCATACCACCCTGAACCCGTCCGATCTTGGAAGCTAAGCAGGGTCAGGCCTGGTTAGTATTCGGATGGGAGACCGCCCGGTGCTGCAGGCTAAAACCTAGAATTGTCTTGTTAGCCTGTTGCACCCAAAGGGATAGATAAGTTCTCCAAGATAATCATGGAACGTCCCTGTTACAAACCTAAACCGGTTTCAGAGTGGTTTCACTCTCAGTCGAGGAACGCTGACAACTGTTGTGAAGGCACTGGTAGTTTCTAAAGAACAATCCCCATAACCCCCTTTCCTGCAACTTACAGCAGGGTCCCTAAGTTGGTCGCTAGGATAGCTGAACAGCTTTAACCAGTTTGCTTAGAATTATGCCTTTGGCATTATGGGGAAGTCTAGCAAACATGGCGATACTGACACATAGGCCTAAAAGCTAGTTTTATTATGAAGAAAAGCAGTTATAGCTCTTGTTAAAATTTGCACACACATATACCATTTAAGCAGTGGGTTTTAGACTGCCAGGGGACAACATGGGTGCAAAGATGTACTGGCTTCTTTTGTCTGTGCTGAATTTCCTGCCAGTTTTGTAGCCAAAGTCAGGAGGTTGTTTGCCTTACGACCTCTGGGTTTCCCTTCTAGCGATAAGAATCTCAGAAAGCTGAAACTCGCTGTTCTAAGCTAAGTGTCACTATGTCTTTTAAATATGGATCTTCCACAATACTGCTGAGTTTGGAACTTGTTTGTTTGGGGGGTATTTGGCTCTTTTAGTCTACTGTAAATGGATAAAAAGAACCCATTAAAATGGACTTTCCTTCGAACGGTGTTGAGAGCTTTTGTAAATTATTTCATGCGTAGGACACATGTCTTGCCTTAAGTATCCTCAAAAAGTCAAGGCCTTGGTAGTTTACAGATGGGAGGGAAGGTGTCATGGTATAGTAAACCCACTGGCGTAAGGTTGCCAACGTCTCCTGGAATGACAACTGATTTCCTGGCTACAGAGATCCATTCCCCTGAAGAAAATGGCTGCTTTGGAGGGTGAACTCTACAGTGTTATACCTCACCAGGGTCCCCACATTTTCCACAAAAATCTCCAGGAATTTCCCAAACCTTACAGTGGCCTAATGTGGTCTGGCACCCTGTTGGCTAGGACAGGCCAATCCAGTGCACGTTTCTTTATGAAAATTTGTCCGTTTTTTTTTTTTAAATGTTGCTTTGTGCCTAGAAATATGAAGGCCCAGGAAAAAATAGGGAAAAACCCTCCCCCCCCCCAAGGCCTTGTTTTTCAATTTTTTTCTACAGAAAAATTGAAAATTGGGGGGAGGGGAATGAAGAAATCTCCTCTATGAAATATTTTCTTTTTTAGAATGAGTGGAATGCTTTTAAAGACAAAGAGGGCATGCTGTAGGAATTTACGGCTCTTAAATCCAAGATGGAACTCTGCACCTTGAAGGTTACCTGATCTTCATGGAGGCAGCTGTCAGCGTCCCAGGCTTTCCTTGCTTCTGTGGTCCTTCTGACCTGACTCTTCCCTTGCGGTTGACTTTTCCACCTCTCCCTTAAACTGCTAGGACACACATAACCAGAGATTTCGTATCAGATAGCTTATTGCCCTACCTTGCTGGAGGAGGCGGGGAAGATCAGAAGGCTGTGGGGCAGAAACCACACCCAAGCCTCGGAGGAAAACTTGGAAGGTTTCATTGAGAACTGAGCTCTCTCTAACCAGTAGCTACAGAAGGAAGGATACAGCATCTAGCAGGAAAGTGTTCACTCTAAAGAAGAAGAAGAGATTGGATTTATACCCCGCCCTTCACTACCCAAGGGAGACTCAGAGCTGCTTACAAACTCCTTTCCCTTCCCCTCCCCACAACAGACACCCTGTGAGGTTGGTGGGGCTGAGAGAGCTCTGACAGAAATGGCTCTTTTTCAAGAACAGCTGTGCCAGAACTACGGCTTGCCCAAGGTCATCCGGCAGGTGCAAATGGAGGAGTGGGGAACCAAACACGGCTCTCCCAGATTAGAGTCCGCGCACTTAACCACTACACCAAACCACTACACTAAACTGAGTTACTATGAGCTAGCTCACAGCAGCTCACACATTTTCCTCTTAGCTCAGGAAGGGTGGCTCCAGAGAGCAAACTAATTTATGAACAACTCGCTCACAACTTTAATACCAGGATCTTACAAAGTAGAGTTTTTGCTCACAAGACTCCACAGCTTAGAGGGAGCATTGGCTGGAACTACATCTAGCTCTGCAGATATCGTCATTATCATCATCCCTTTGGGTGACCCATTTTTTTCTGACCTAACAATGTGTTTTTATGTTACTTATAACGCAAAGCTTGTGTTTTCTGTTTAACTCCTATTTTTCCAAAGGTACGCAGGTGAAGGTAGCTATCAGCTTGCAGTTTTCTCTTAAGCACTTGGGTCTATTTGCAATTTGGCTTGTAGAAAACTGAGGCATTTGTAACTTTTAATTCCACAGACATTTCAAGTATTGCCACTTGACAGGCTAAGTAAGTTGTCATTGACACATTTTCCCTGTTGTTAAAACGGTAAAACCAGTTTGGGTTTCATAGGACAGCAGGGATTGCTTGTATTTCAATTTTCCCCAAAATTTCCATGCATTCCTGGGGGGGGGGAGAAGGGAGAGGAAACCATTCCCCCTCAATGGCATCGAAATTTTGGGAAATTTTACATCTCTATTTGTGCCTCCAGTGTGCAAGACGGAACCTCTGTAATTGTTCTGGGTTTGAGGCTGACTCACTGACTGGCAGGTCCTTCCTGCCCATGAGCTTTCAAGCTATGTCAAATGAGATATGCTCCAAGATGTGTCCTGTGTATACCAAAACCAAACAACCAAAACTCCTGTGTCTATCTTGGCCTCCCCTCAAAAGATCCCAGTGGCATCCTTCTTCTGCTAGGCCTTCCTGAAGACCCTGGCCAGGAGCAACTACTGTGTAAGGTACTGGAGATTGGGGGGGGGGGGGGTGAAGCCTGAGGAGGGTGGGGTTTGGGGGAGGGGCTTCAATGGGGTATAATACCAAAGAGTCCACCTTCCTAAGCAGCCATTTCCTCTGGGGGTCAAGCAAGGCAACTGTGAAAAATTAATGATGAAACAAGTCAAACATTCAACAAACTTCCGTTATCTATCCATGCGAACAGATCCATACGAACAGTTCATTCCATGCATATCAATATTTCCAAAATTTCAGAGGACGTTCCAGAACCACACAAAACATGTGGGCTCCGATCCAAAAGTCTAATCCAATAAAGTGCACAGGGCCAATGGGTTATAATGCTTGTTGAGCCTCATTATAAACTGTCTTTCGTAAGATGGTTACTGACAAAATGGTACAGTGGGTGTCATTTTCAATCTTCAGAGGTCTCAATGACGTTCAAGGACGCGGCCGTCCGGTCCTTCAGCAAAGCATGCCAGCCTCGGTATCCGTTTCCCACAAAGCTTCTTCAGGGCAGAACAGCATCCGTCTCAAGCCCTATCACACTTGATTGTTCAGGTTGGAGCAGGCAAATCAATAGAATGAGACATATAGGACTTCATAGCCCTTCCATAGGACTAGGACTACAGAAATGGCAGCAGATAATACATACTATACTGTTGTGGGTCAGCCATGGCTCAGCGAGAACTCCTCAGGAGAAGAGGAGCCCTGTACAGCCAGCTCTGAGTCAACGGAAGCCAGTAAGCAGGGGGACAGATCTCTGTCGCCTGGAGCACAATTGTAATCCCAGGACATCTCCAGTCACCACCTGGAGGTTGGCAATCCTAAAATACTGGCTTAAGGGGATTTGCTTGGGATGCATCTCCGCTTGGGTTGAAACCACACCAGTAAGCTCCAGGACTCTCCCCAGGTTGGCAGGGCTATAATTATTGGCTAGAAACAGGCCAGCAAGGCATGTTCCGGCACAGGGCTTCTTCCCTCTTGGCTCCAAGAGGCCACAGGGTTTACCAGTTACATCCAAGGAGCTATCTGGGAAAACCCAGAATCAGCCCATTTATAATCCCCTACAGCCCCTAAGGCTCAAAACGGACTGCGAAGGTCGGGTGAGGATGAACCGCTCAGATTCAGGATGTCTTCTCTCGCGAGGCTTACAGCGGTTCTGCTCCAGTTAGCAAAAGTGACCCGGGTGACTTAGTTTGCACAACAGCCTCTCATTTCTGCTCGGAAAACAGAGATGAGATGTCCGTTGTGCAGACGTGCGGCCTGTTGTGCAAGAGGACAACGTTCGAGTCCAGCAGCACCTCTAAGACCAACGAAGTTTTATTCAAAGTAGAAGCTGATGGGTAGCTAGGGTTGCCAGCCTCCAGGTGGTGGCTGGAGATCTCCTGCTATTAAGACCAATCTCCAGGCGATAGAGATCAGTTCATCTGGAGAAAATGGCCACTTCAAAAAGTGGTCTCTGTATCATTTATACCCCGCCCCTCCCCAAATGCCACCAAGTTCCTCCCCGCCCCTCCCCAAATGCCACCCCTCCTCAGGCTCCACCCCCACAAGCCTCCAGGTATTTCCCATCCTGGAGCGGGCAAACCTTTCTGCTAACTGCTCAGAGCTGAACCACTTGAATTAGAAGTTGCTGGCTCTGGGTTGGGAAATACCTGGAGATTTAGGGGCGGGGGGGGGAGAGCCTGGGGAGGGTGGGTTAGGGGGAGAGAGGGACCTCAGCAGGGCCTAGTACCATAGAGTCCACCCTGCAAAGTAGACATTTTCTCCCGGGGAACTGAACTTGGTCATCTGGAGATCCACTGTAACAGCAGGACATCTCCAGATGCCACCTGGATGCTGGCAACCCTAGCTTTAACCCTACTATGTGAATAGATTGTTCCAGGTGGGTCAGCCGTGTTAGTCTGAAGCAGTAGAACAAATGTAGAGTCCAGTGGCACCTTTCAGACCAGCAAAGGTTTATTCAGAGGACGAGCTTCCATGTATTTTCAAATACACTGGAAAGGAAGCTAGATTTCAAACTTATGTTCGGCCTGTATCTGTAAGTTTGAAACCTAGCTTCCTTTCCAAGGTACTCGACAAAGTGTGCTTTGCACACGAAAGCTCATACCCTGAATAAACCTTTGTTGGTCTTAAAGGTGCCACTGGACTCTACATTTGTTCTAACGCAAATAGATTCCGGCATCTTCGGCCTGAAGTAAAACTCCCTTTCCTCCCACTAAACATTTCTGGGCAACAGGCCCTGTGACCATCTACTTCTCTCACTTCAGCATTTGTTTGTATTCGATGAGAGCCAGTCAAGAGAATTTCCCAGGAACTCCACTCTCCGCTTGGATGAGAAACACCAACACCAGATAGGGTGGCCCTCCAGCCTGTGCAGACGAGGGTGAAACACCAGCCTCTGACATAAGAGGGAGACCCAGCAAAAGGCAAATAAAAGCCCAGCAGCCCTGTTTGCTCATGGTTTTTAAAGTGTCTAGAGTTATCTTGAGTCTTCAGGAGAAAACCTGAAGTGTTTGGTTTGGGTCTCCTCAGCCATGAAAATATCTGCCTATCTTCTGCATCCCAACACTTTTCCTAGGTAATTTTCAGTGTTTCAGACTTCTGGTCCTTCCCCAGGAACAAAGAACTATTGGGAGTCTCATTCCATTTCCTTATAGGATAATGCCTCCATGTTTTGGTCCTGTTACATAGGTCCTTTCCGCACTAGTCCTTAGATCCTGGTTCAGCCCTGTCCCCGAACTTACATTCTACACTACACACGAGTTCACTCCTTTAATCATCTCGGGTATTTTTTGTTTCCACATTACACTGATGTCACCCTGATTTTGCCCCACGCTTGTCCCAGGATAAACAGATGCTGTTATGACCAGGGATAAATGCAAGTTATTGTGCTGCGAGCTGAACTCTGATAAAACCAGGGATGAGATCTGAGTGCAGAATGTAGAATTCACTGCCACAGGTGGCGGCAGCTACAAGCATGGACGGCTTCAAGAGGGAATTGGATAAACATATGGAGCAGAGGTCCATCACTGGCTTTTAGCCACAAGGTATAGATAGGAACTCTCAATCTGGGGCAAGAAAAGCTCTGTCTTTTTGGTGCTTGGGGGGGGGGCGACAGTGGGAGGGCTTCTAGTGTCCTGGCCCCACTGCTGGACCCCCTGATGGCACCTGGTGTTTTTGGCCACTGTGTGACACAGAGTATTGGACTGGATGGGCCACTGGCCTGATCCAACACTGGCTTCCCTTATGTTCTTATTAATTCCAGACTACACATGCATTTCATTTTGTTGAAGTCTCCTTCTGGATGTGTTTTGTACGGGTAACTCAGCTCAAAGTTGCTTTCTGATATTCCTTGCTAAGTTCTTGTGTGTGCCAGGAGTTCCCTGTTGAAGCACCCTGTCCCAGATGAAAGAAACCGAGGCTTTAGGGGAAGGCCAGGAATCTGTGGTGGCAGTGGAAAGTGCCATCAAGTCGCAGCTGACTTAGGGCCACCCCAGAAGGTTTTCAAGGCCAGAGAGGTTCAGAGGTGGTTTGCCGTCGCCTGCTTCTGCGTAGTGACCCTGGACTTCCTTGGTGGTCTCTCATCCAAGTACTAACCAGGCCCAACCCTGCTGAGCTTCTGAGAACTGATGAGATCGGGCTCACCCAGGCTGTAGATGGGGAAAATTAGGGCTGCCAGCCTCCAGGTGGGGCCCGGGGATCTTCTGTCATTACAGCTCATCTCCAGACTCAGAGATGACGCTAACCACCTGGAGAAAACGGACGCCTTGGAGGGTGGACTCTGTGGCCTTGTACCCTGCTGAGGTCCCTGTCCTCCCCAGGCTCCATCTTCCAAATCTCCAGGAGTTTCTCCCAACCTTGAACGGACAACCCTACCCCCTGATTCCCCACCAGTGCCTGGGAGAGACCTGGCATGCATGGGTGGAGCTTGTGCCTCTTTCAGTGGTAAGGGAAAGGCCCTCTGCACATGTTCAGAAGTTCCCCCTTTTTGCTCTCCGTAGCTCCAGAAGCAAAGTCAGCAGCCCAAGCCATGGCTTCTGCAGCAGAGTGTGGATGGATGGGGGGGGGGGGGGGTTCCGTGGCGATGAAAGCAGAGCTCTTTTGATGCAAGCCGATGGCAGAACGCCATCAAAGGATTTCCTGGTTGACAGATCCAGCCCTGCAAGAGTGGAGTTTGCAGCCCCAAGGGCAGATCTTTTCTCTTTGTGCGGCTGAGCCAGGAGCAACCGAAGTTATACAAGCTCAAAAGGGTCCTAGACGTCTCTTCCGGGTTTACTTTCCCCGCGAGGCCAGCAAGCGATGAATGGCCACAGGGAAAGAGGACGGTAAAAATGCCAGTGGGATGTTGGGCAACAAAGGGCAATAATCTACGCATGCCCCACCCCGCTTGGCTCACCTTACGGGTGGCTGCCAGGAAATCCTCACTTCACCTTTTACAACTTTCCTTTCTGTCGTCATCTATCAACACGGTAAAGGGTCATCTGCAAGAACCCATTGAGAAAAATCAGAGGTCAGGCCCGTAAACCGGAGTCTTTGTGGACAGGGTGGTGGTGGTGGGTGCGTGCAGGAAGCGGGAAGCAAAGTTTCCTAGTTACTGGCACGTCATCTGTAATTTATACATGAGGTTGCCAATCTCTGGGTGGAAGGTGGACTCTGTGACATTGTACCCGTCTGAAGTCCCCCCACCCCACCCCACCCCAACCCCTGCTCTTCTCAGGCTCCACCCCCAAAATCTCCAGGTCTTTCCCAGCCCAGGGCTGGCAGTCTTGAACGATACAATTGCCAAAGGCACAGACAGATCACACCCCACCTCCGGCAACAAATAATAAACACAAAATGCAACTCTCGAGTTAGAATTCCACAGCAGGCAGAACTAAACACAAGCCTTCTGCCCCAATCTGGATTCTGCAAATAATAATGATAAAAGGGTTGGAACACTTTCCCTATGAAGGAAGGTTAATGCGCTTGGGGCTCTTTAGCTTGGAGAAGCGACAGCTGAGGGGTGACACGATAAGAGGTTTACAAGATGATGCCTGGGATAGAGCAGGTAGAGAAAGAAGTCCTTTTCTCCCTTTCTCACAATACAAGAACTCATGGGCACTTGATGAAATTGCTGAGCAGTCAGGTTAGAACAGATAAAAGGAAGTACTTCTTCACCCAAAGAGTGATTAACACGTGGAATTCACAGCCACAGGAGGTGGTGGCGGCTACAAGCATGGACGGCTTCAAGAGGGAATTAGATAAACATCTGGAGCAGAGGTCCACCAGTGGCTATTAGCCACAAGGTATAGAGATAGGAACTCTCGGTGTGGAGCGGGTGATGCTCTGTCTTCTTGGTGCTTTGGGGGGGGGGGCAACAGTGGGAGGGTTTCTACTGTCCTGGCCCCACTGCTGGACCTCCTGATGGCACCTGGTGTTTTTGGCCACTCTGTGACACAGAGTGTTTGACTGGATGGGCCACTGGCCTGATCCACCATTAGCTTCTCTTATGTTCTTATGCATGGTGTGCATAGAAGAAGAAGAAGAAGAAGAAGAAGAGATTGGATTTATACCCCGCCCTTCACTCACTTGGAGTCTCAGAGCAGCTTACAAACTCCTTTCCCTTCCCCTCCCCACAACAGACACCCTGTGAGATAGGTGGAGCTGAGAGAGCTCTTTCCCAAGCTGTCCTTGAGGGAACAGCTGGTACAGAGCTATGGCTTGCCCAAGGTCATCCAGCCAGGTGCAAGTGGAGGAGTGGGGAATCAAACCCGGTTCTCCCAGATTAGAGTCTGCACACTTAACCACTACACCAAACTGGCATACATGAAATATTTCCAGGTGTGTTGTTATATAGATGAAAAGCCATTTCCAAACTTAAGCTGTGTAAAAGGTCACTGTGGTTAGATGTACATCTAGTTCTTTTGTTCACAGGACGTAATCTTAATTGGAACTGCTATAAAAATGATATGTCTGATTTCCAAATTTCTATTCTTTATTGATAAAAAAAGAGAAAAAGAGGGGAAAAACAAAAAAAAATACATAAAATAGAACATAAAATGCTATCAAAACAATATGAATGAATTGTTGATTCCGGAAGTCTAATTTATTTGTAATTTTTTAAGGAATGGTTTGGTTTGTGTATATATTGTACATTGTTGACTCTCTATGCAATATCAGAAGTGTTTTCAAGGTAATGTGGCTGTAAATCCATTTTATGGTGTTGTGTTTGAGGATATGCGCTTGAGTCCTGCTAACATGCAAATAACTCTGATGATTCAAAGAAGGGAAAAAAATCAAGGGAATTCAAAGAAGGAAATCTTGACAGAAGGGGAAAGCAAGGTCCTGAGCAAATCTCAATCTTGTAAATCATGCGGATTCCTAAGAACCCGAAAAACCTGAGTGGCGCTCACCCACCTAGAGCTGGGGACCAAATTCTGGATGCTGGGAGAGAGTTTGACTTGACGCTCCCCCCCCTCCAAGTTTTAAATGGTGTTTTTTTTTTTAATGTGTGTGTGTGTGCACACCTGGAAGCCATGGCAACGTCTGGAAGCCCCGGCAACCTCTGGTGACTGACCCCTACTGGGGGCCTGGAGGACATCCAGGGAGGTGGCTGAATAAAGCCTGCCCCTGCCTCCTGACTGCTGGTATTCCAAGGTCGTCTCCCATCCAAGCACTCGCCAGAGTCAACCCTTCGTAGCTTCTGAGATCTGAAATAGCTTACAATGTTGACACTCTTCTTCAACTGCAGTGCAACCCGCTGGCCCCTTCCCTAAACTGTAGCCAAGGTTCCTGAAACCCAGCAATGTACCCAGGAGGTAGGGGTGCCAGCCTCCAGGTGGGGCCTGGAGATCCCCCAGAAATACAGCTCTTCTCCAGGCTACAGGGATCCATTCCCCAGGAGAAAATGGATGCTTTGGAGGGTGGGCTCTGTGGATACTGTCCCCCACTGAGGTCCCTGCCCTCCCCAGGCTCCACCCTTAAATCTCCAGGAGTTTCCCTAACCTGGGGCTGGCAACGCTGCCTACCGGTGGCCAGAAGGGGACCTGGCTGTCTGCAACCTCTGTGGGCAACCGTTCAGGACAGTAAGAACCACTGGCTGAACAGTGGAAAGAGACTGGCCCCCTTCAAGCCTGGGCCCAAACAAACCTGGGCGCAAAGAGGCACGAGACGGCTTGCTCTCTTCCTCCCGCCTTTCCGCTTATGCATGCAGGAAGCTCCTTCTGAGGCTGCAGTCACACACACTAAATAATCCACTTTCAGTGCACTTTCCAACTGTATTTTACTGTGGTCCTTTCTGCACTCTCCTTTTAATCCATATTCACCAGTGTCCTCCAAGCAATTCTGCACTAAAATCAAATTCAACCTTCTTTTTATTCCATTCCCCCCCTCCCCCCGGCATTCTGCACTAAAATCGAATTCAATCTTCTTTTCATTCAGTCCCCCTCCCCCAAATTCTGCATTGCATCACCTCCCTTCAGTGGTCAGCCCGGTTTCAGCCTGCTGTTGTCCCGGGTCATTTGGATGCTGTTTTGCTGTGGACTTTTAAATTGCCTCTACTCGAACGCTGAGAAAATCCGGAGTGCCAGGCAGAGGCGGGAAGGACCTGTGTGAACTGCCAAAATCCACTTGGGAAGTGCACTGAAAGTGGCTTATTTAGTGTGTCTGACCGCAGCCTGGGAGAATTCTCCACATTATCTGGCACATATTATATGCACGGAACAAGATACAGGAGGATCACTTTTGGTTATGGATACATTGAGCAAGTCAGGACTCTGAGCTCCGGGAAACAGGGCTCAGCGTGGGGTTCCCCCTCCTCCCTCCCTGGCCCTGACCTATTTATTTGAACTATTTTTGCCCTTTTCTAATTTTAAACCAAAACGGGGGGGGGGGGGGGGGGGGGGGGACAGGACACCATTACATACCAGTGCTAAACGTTCTCCAGTCATTGTATTCATGCCCTATTTACTTTAAATAGTTGCACTAGCAAAAATTCATTCAACAAGATGTCATGGATGAGCACCAATTAACAGCAGAAGCTGTCATCCTCTGGGACATGGGTGGAGACAACCCTTTTCCCCCTCGCTGCGCAACAGCATGAGCTCGCTAAAAGGCAGGTATTCCACGGAGCGGTGTTGTCGGAAAGGGCGGGGTCCACAATAGAGCTCTGTTTTGTGACCATCCGCTAGCAACAGCCGGGCCCAGAATCCCAAGCGTGGTAGCCAGGGCATCCATACCCAATGTATGTCCACTTAATTTCCACTAGTTTTTTAACATAATTTATTGCCACACCTTTCTGCTCTTGTGAGGTGGGTTCTGTTGGGTTCAGTCTTACCAACTTTAAGAAGAAGAAGAAGAGATTGGATTTATACCCCGCCCTCCACTCCCCAAGGGAGTCTCAGAGCGGCTTACAAACTCCTTTTCCCTTCCCCTCCCCACAACAGACACCCTGTGAGGTAGGTGGGGCTGAGAGAGCTCTTTCCCAAGCTGTCCTTGAGGGAACAGCTGGTACCGAGCTATGGCTTGCCCAAGGTCATCCAGCCAGGTGCAAGTGGAGGAGTGGGGAATCAAACCCGGTTCTCCCAGATTAAAGTCCACGCACTTAACCACTATACCAAACTGGCTCTCAGAACATAAGTGAAGCCATGTTGGATCAGGCCAGTGGGCTATCCTGTCCAACACTCTGTGTCACACAGTGGCCAAAACTCAGGTGGCATCAGGAGGTCCACCAGCAGGGCCAGAGAGTGGAATTCACTGCCAGAGGAGGTAGTGATGGCCACAGGAATAAACAGCTTTAAAAGGAGATTACATAGATTAATGGAGGAGAGGTCTATCAGTGGCTACTAGATTCATGGAGGAGAGGTTTATCAGTGGCTACTAGCCATGGTGACTTAGAAGAACTTCCACATTCAGAGGCACTAATTCCCTGAATCCCAGAGCCAGGAGGCACACTAGCCTACGGTTCGTGCACATAACACCGTGCACATGGTTGGCCATCTGACCCAGCCCTTTCGCAGGGAAAGTCACTTTCAGGCTCAGTCCAAATCTAGAAGTGTTTTCTGCATAGAAAACGGGCATTGCATGCATTGTATTGGCTAGGGAATATTTGTGGCATGGGATCTGGGTGCATCTAACCACAAGACCGAGCGCAAGACTGTGGCTCAGTGGCAGAGCCTCTGCTTGGCATGCATAAGGTCCCCGGTTCAATGCCCAGGGTTTTCAGCTAAAAGGCCCAGGTCATAGGTGATGTGAAAGACCTCT
This sequence comes from Lepidodactylus listeri, assembly GCA_029233225.1. NCBI lineage: Eukaryota > Metazoa > Chordata > Lepidosauria > Squamata > Gekkonidae > Lepidodactylus > Lepidodactylus listeri. The sequence continues at coordinate 27,144,920 of JARCFY010000021.1, read as the reverse complement.
GCCTAAGACCCTGGAGAGAGTCTGAGTAGACAATACTGGTTTTGACGGACCAAAAGTCTGATTCAGTATCAGGCAACTTCATGTGTTCATGTGTGTTCCAAGGCACAGCTGTTACTGGGTCAACTATTTCAAACTACAGGCAGGGGTTACATATTTTAGTACTTAAAAAAACAAACATACTTCCTCGGGTGTACAAAACAAACAACATGGCTCATCAAGAAACTGCCTCCCTGCTGTTAATCCAGTCCAGTCCAGACCACACAAACACCTAACATATTTGTTTGGTACCTGCCAGGGTGTTTCTTATTGCTTCCCCCCCCACCCCCGTCCGAAATGGTACAGCCCAGCAAGAGTTGTGTCATGTGACTCTTCGATTTATTTCTGCTCAAAGACCGTCATTGTTAAGAACCTTCTACTGATTTCAACACCTGTTCAAGAGTAAATAGTCTGAACATTTTGACTGATTGGCTCCTATGTAATTTTGTTAGCAGTTTTAAGGCGGGGAAAAGCCCTGAAACAATAAGGTCTTGCCTTCGGTATGCTCCGTCCCGGTAAGAGGGGAGAGGGAACGGAGCGCGGCCCTCTTGATTGTTCAAGGATTCTGGTCGCTGGGGTCGCACTTCAGCATGACTTTTATCCCGATGCGCTTTCTGGTGGTCTCGAAAGCTTCCAGAGCCTTTTCCAAAGGAAAACGATGAGTCACCAAGGGCTGGACGTTCACTTTCTTAGACGCAAGCATGGCGATCGCCATGGGCCACCTGCCAAGACAACTGAAATAAGGATCCGCGGAAGTCGGATGTTCCGAGGGGCCTGTGGGGACGAGCACAGAGAGACAGCCGGACTGCCACAGTCAACAGAGTAAAACAGCTGTCCAATCACAACCTGAACACGAAATACCACTCTCTCACTTCCTGCGCTGACAATTTGTTGGCATCCATTTTACTCATCTCATGACAGCTTTAAAAACTGCATTTCTTATGTTCTTGTAGAGGTTTATAAAATTATGCATGGGATGGAGTGAGTTGACAAAGATAAGTTTTTTTTCTCCTTCTCCCAAAATACTAGAACCTGAGGGCATCCAATGAAGCTGATGGGCAGTAGATTGTTTAAAGTAGTATTTTCTTTTGTCTACCCCAGAGAGGGATAAAAATGTAGAATTCAGTGCCAGAGGGATGTAGTGATGGCCACAGGAATAAACAGCATTAAAAGGGGATTAGATAGATTCATGGAGGATAAGTCTATCAGTGGCTACTAGCCCCGGTGACTGAGGGGGACCTCCACCTTCAGAGGCACTAATCCTCTGGATCCCAGAGCCAGGAGGCAACATCAGGGGAAGGCCTCGGCCTCTATGCCCTGCTGTTGGCTTTCCAGAGGAACTGGTCGGCCACTGTGTGAGATGGGCTGCTGGACTAGATGGACCACTGGTCTGATCCAGCGGAGCTCTTCTGATGTGATTATCAGGTGAAGGCCTCGGCCTCTCTGCCCTGTTGCTGGCCCTCCAGAGGAACTGATTAGCTGTTGTGTGTAAGACAGGATGCTAGACTAGATGGACTATTGGCCTGATCCAGCAGGGGTCTTCTGATATTCTTATGGACCTCCAGAGGAACTGGCTGGCCACTGTGTGAGACAGGATGCTGGACTAGATGGACCACTGTTCCGATCCAGCAGGGATCTCCTTATTGATATATTAAGAATGGTTTGATTAAAATTAGGGGGTGTCCCAGAGGAGGTGAGATGCACAAGACCTAGTATCGGAGGGTAGCTGTGTTGGGCTTGTGAAGTAAGTGGAGCTGAGAGAGTTCTGAAAGAACTGTGACTGGCCCAAGGTCAGCCAGCAGACTTTACGTGGAGGAGGAGTGGGGAAATCAAACTCAGTGCTCCAGATTAGAGTCCATCGCTCCTAACCACTACACCATGCTGGCTCTCCTTGGAGACCAACAACATTTGGCGGGTATAAGCTTTTGAGAGTCAAAGCTCCCTGCGTCAGAGTTGAGAGTCAAAGCTTGCTTCGTCGAAACCGTGCACCCCAAAGATCTTGTTGGTCCATTGGTTACAGCCCATATAGAGCCAGCATTTTAAATCAGTTCAACCTTTGCCGGAAGAAAGAAACTTTAACAGGATAGACTGGTGGAATGTGGCCTTATGAGTTAAAAAGGCAACTGTACAGAGTGTCCAGCTGTGGAGACCCCACTGCTGACTGTCAGGGGTTTGAGGCCAAGGAGGAGACAGCACCAACTGGATTCTGAAACAGAACAACTGGAATAGCCCAAGAGGAGCCTCTGTATTTGCCACATTGCTAGAAATGAACCTGTCCCTCTGACTACATCTGCTGTTAATAAGCCTTGCTTTAAGGTGCTTCTGGGTTGTCTCCTGATTTCCGTGTTCTCCTTTTGTGAAGGTCTGTGTTGTGGTTATAGGTTACTTACATATTATTATATTAATATATAATTATTAAACCCAGTAGTTATTATGGGTTATTAGTTATTCACATGGACTTTTTATATATCTTGGATTGCTTCCTTAAGAACGGCTCTGTATTGAAACTTTTTTTAAAAAAATGTGGGCCTTCCATTTTTCTTCCTCTTGGTGTGCAACTTAATGACAAGGCACTGTTTGCATATTTAGATTGCCTGGCAAATACTCACGTGTTGCAGTATCGAAATATTCCTTTGATGTCCACCTCTCGCGCAGCTGCACTCACCAGGGGCAAAGTGACCATTTCGGGACCCATCCCCACCAGAACCACCGTCCCTCCAGAACGGGTTGCCTGAAATGGAAACGAAAGAGACAAACCAAATGGCACACCTCCTACCAACAACAACAACAAAAATGAGAGAGTAATGCACGAGGCATCTAGGCTGCTTAAGCCTGCAGACCAAGACAAATGTTAACATAAAGGTACCAGACAGGGTTGCCAGGTCCCAAGCCATGTCGCCAGCGTCGCACAGGAAGTGACATCATCACACTGCAACGTCTAGGTGATGCTCCAGTATTTGGGCAAAAACTTTATGGTAAAAACAGCTTCTACCATGGTGTTTTTGCCCAGAGCGTCAATCGTACATCGCAGCATGATGACATCACTTCCTGTGGGATGCTGGCAATGTTGCCTAAGCCTTCTTTTTTCTACTAGTAAGTCTCCCACCGGCCAGCTGATAGGTCTGGCAACCCTTATACCAGAGATCTTTTGTTGCAGAAAGCAATCTTGTGAAGAACAGCACGAGCCACAGACAGTCAACTGACCAGCATGCCAACACTAGGCGTATGTGAAGGTCTCTGTGGAATGCGTGAGTCAGTTTAGGCTCTGATGGTAGTGTTGTTTTCCCCCTTGCGGATCTCCAAATGTTGAGCTTTCGTGAGCCAAGAATCTCCTTCATTCTCTTCTGGTTTTAATGTTAACTATTAATAAATAGGGTGGGTGCAGAGGTTTGGGCCCCAACCTGGATAGCCCAAGCCATCCCAAACTCATCAGATCCTGGAAGCTAAGCGGGGTCGGCCTTGGTTTGTACTTGGATGGGAAGGAAGCCCAGGGTTGCTATGCAGAGGCAGGCAATGGCCAACCACATTTGTTTGCCTCCTACCTTAAAAACCCCATGAGGGATCACCGTAAGTCAGCTGCGACATGATGGCACCTTCCACCACCACCACAGAGGTTCCGGTGCTGGACTAGGACTGGGAAGACCCGAGTTCTAATCCCCACTGAGCGACAGGCCCACAGATACCCAGTCTCAGCCTAACCTACTTCTCAGGGCTGCCATAAGAATAAAATGGGGAGGGGTGAGGGGTAAAAGCATGCATTTACGACCACTCCTAAGGGCCTGTAAATCAGAGCTGTTCTGCCAGGCCTTTGGTTGAGGCGGCAGACATCACGTTAGATCATACCCCCCTCTACCCTACCCACCTGTCCTATTTATCCACTCTACTCACAATACGAGGTACAGATATTTTTATGTTATCGACTGGTGGGAATTTGGCCCCTTGCTAACAACTATTGAGCGCACATACAAGGGGGGGGGGGAATCTCTGAAAGCACTTTCACTATGTCGTCGCCATCCTGTGACTTTGTACAGAACTGAATTTTAATTTTATAGTTTTATGTTTTACTCATTTAAACTGTGTATGTTGTGAGCTGCCCTTAGCCGTTTGTGGGGCAGGGCAGGATGCAAATCAAATCCAATCAAATAAATAATGTGTGGTACTCAGATAAAAATGTAACAGATGATTACAGGCAACAGATTGGGGTAAAAGAAATACACAGACGAGGAGCTCAGCAACACATTTTGTTGCCTCTCTTCTGAGCAGCAGCACAACCCCCCCCCCCCATCAGCCTCTGTGCTGCAGAATTTAAGGAAACACAGCAAACTCGGGAGGGAAATTTTCTCTCCTTTCTGTTGAGAGCAACAGTCTGGCCAGAGAGGTTCCTGATTAGCTCAGGTTGACCTGGGAGTCGAGAGAGACTCACGTATATCGCTGCCTGAATGGAGGGTTCAGCCCCGCTGCACTCCATGGTTATCTCTGGCATGCCACCAAGCATGTTTTTCACCCTCTCTGCCAGCTCTTGGGGGCTCTCTTGCTTAACGGCGACAGTGAAGTCGGCCCCAAGTTCCTCAGCCGTTTTCAGGCGGGAAGCGGATAAATCTACGCAAGAAAGACACAAGTGTTAAAAGCTGTAGGAACCGGCCCTGACCTGGATAGCAGATCAGCCTGGATAACAGACACACACACACACCAGTGGGGTTTGGATGTTTCAGAGAGGTGGCTTGATTGCCTGCCTCTGCATCCCAAGCCCTGGTATTCCTTGGAGGTCTCCTTTCCAATTACTCGCCAGGGTCAGCCCTGCTTAACTTCTGAGATCTGACAAGATCGGACTTGCCTGGGCTTTGCAGCAGCTTTTCAAATGCCCTGAGAACACAAGTACTTAATCCCATGTAAACCTGCGGGACAGAAGCGCAGGTAGTCGGACATAAGGGACTGAGAAGCCAGAAGTCCATCTTACCACTGATCACCACTTGTGAAGCTCCCATGACTTTTGCGATAAGCAAAGTCACGAGTCCGATCGGTCCTAGAAGAAAAGCAGAAGAAAATAAAAACTCCCTAGAAGGCAACCTGTGATGTAAGAACAGGCAGGATGCCCAAAAATGAGGGGAAAGGGGGAGGGAAGTAAATTTTAGCCCACCAAGGAAGGATCCTGCTGTGCTGGCAGCTGGAAGATCACTTGGGAACAATGACCCAGCATCACACTTTGCAGGTATGGGCCATAGAGCAGTTACCTGTGCCAATATTCTTTATCACGGGGGCCTCTCGCAAGCATTATACTAAGCACAGGGATACCACCAAAATAAACTTTCCATCATGAGCAACTGCTGTCCCAGCTAAACAGTTTGGAACTGCACACTCCAAGGATTGAGCTATTAACACATGGAACTCACTGCCGCAGGAAGTGGTGGCAGTTACAAAGCACAGTTTCAAGAGGGGACTGGAGAAACATATGGAGCAAAGGTCCATCAGTAGCTATTAACCACAAGGTATAGATGGAACACCCTGTTTGGGGCAGTGATGTTCTGTCTTCTTGGTGCTTTGGGGGGGGCAACAATAGGAGGGCTTCTGGAGTCCTGGCCCTGCTGGTGGACCTCCTGATGGCACCTGGGTTTTGGCCACTGTGTGACACAGAGTGTTGGGCTGGATGGGCCACTGGCCTGACCCAGCATGGCTTCTCTTATGTGTTTATTGCTGCCACCATGTGTCTCTGTCACGGATGAATGGATGCAGTGGTCCACACGAGAAGCATCATATGCGGGATGGGGACTGTTTTTCTCAAGAAAGCCGTTTCCGGCGTCACCTCTGGGGCGAGGTATTGGGAGAGGCAGGCGTCTGGCTTGGGAAAAAAGAAATCAGAAGCGTACAAAGCAATGGCTTCATACCGGCACCGCAAATGAAGACTTTGCTTCCAAGGGTCACCCCAGCTCTTCTGCAGGCATGGATTCCCACGGACAGAGGCTCAATCAGAGCACCCTCCTCAAAGGTGACATTCTCCGGAAGCCTACAGTGAGGAGAGAGAACACAGAACCAAGTCAGCACATCAGCACGATGGTAATGCTTAGGAATAGCTACACTACACTCCGGTGCATAAGAACGTGAATTTCTTCTGACACTGGATGGCAAATAATTCCAAGCGGATGTTGTTAATTCCCCCCTCTACTACAATTAGAATTAGTAGAAATGTAAATACGAGTAGCACCTTCTAACTACTACAATCCTGGAAGATTTCTCTCGGACCATCTTTTTAGTTCTTATTGTCTTTTGAATGAACAGCTCTCGAGTTAAATCAGAAGGTCAGGCAGTCCCCTAAGTATTTATTCTCCCCCCCTCCCATTCGTATCTGGACAAACTGACAACCTCTGCACTGGAATGCAGCCTCACATTTGTTTGGGGTTTTCCTGGTGAGCTGTGTGTGCGTCCGAAAGTCATGGTTGATTTCTGGTGACCCCTAGTGGGGCTCAGACATTTCAGAGGGGTGGCTCACTATTGCCTGCCTCTGTGTCCCAGCCAATGCTCCCTCTAAGCTACGGAGTCCCGTGGAGCAAAAATTCTACTTCAGGAGCTACTGGCATTAAAGTTGTGAGCCAGCGATTTGGCTGCTGCATCAATCAGTGTGCTCTGGAGCCCTCCTTCCTGAGCTGAGACAAAAATGTGTGCACTGGAAGCTAAAAAACTGTGAGCTAGCTCACACCGACTCTGCTTAGAGGGAGCATTGGTCCCAGCCCTGATATTCCTTCGAGATCTCCCTTCTGAGTACTTGCCAGGGTCGGCCCTGCTTAGCTTCTGAGACCTGACGAGATCGGGCTTGCCTGGGCTGCCCAGGTCAGGGCCACATTTGTGCATTTGTGTTAAATGCCATCAAGTTGCTTCCAACTTGCGGCGACCCTATGAATTAATGCCTTCCAAAGAGTCCTCTCGCTAACACCCTGGCTCAGGTTTCGTAAACCGAGGGTCTCTGTGGCTTCCTTGATTCAGTTAGGGCTCATTTCATAGCAGGAGCTCTTTTGCATATTAGGCCATACCCCCTAAGGTAGCCAATCCTCCAGGAGCTTACAGAGCTCTTCTTACAGGGGCTACTGTAAGCTCTTGGAGGATTGGCTACATCAGGGGTGTGTGGCCTAATATGCAAAGGAGCTCCTGCTACGAAATGAGCCCTGGATCATTCAGTCATTCCATCTCAAGCTGGGTCTTCCTCCTGCCCTGCTCCCTTCCGCTTTTCCTAGCAAGAGCGTCTTTTCCAGTGACTCTTGTCTTCTCATAATGTGACCAAAGTGCAACAGCCTCAGTTTAGTCTTTTTAGCTTCTACAGAAAAAGTTCAGGCCCAACGTTTACGCTTCACATAACACAGACTGGAACTGGTTAATCTTAAAACCAGGCAAGTCGTCAGACTGTTGAAATGTAACGGCTAGATGCCTAAGACAGCCAGGAAGTGTTCTTCATGTAAATTAGAAAAAAGAAAACCAATGCAATTCGCTCGCTATCTACCCCGCTGTAATCTACTTCTTGGTCCAGCAATCCGACTAAGCTTGCTTTCTTTTTAGAGAGGAGGTCCTTTCCACATTAACTAATGCTGGGTGTTTCTCCGTAAGCAGTCGAGAAAACCATGAGGCAATGATCCACTGTCCTGTCATTCATTCCCAGCAATTAGAGGTTTAGTAACACCGTGCGAGGATGACTCTCACGCCCAGAGGCCTAATCTTTTCTAAACCCACGTCCACCGTTAAGCTTCAGAACCATTTGCCACAGTAAGCTCCACCAGCTAATTCGGCACAGTGACAAAATTACTTCCTGGGCTCCAAATTTGCCAATAATTCCATGCGGAAACCTGTCTGCCATACCTGCACCTTCTGACGTAAGGACGTAAGAGAAGCTATGTTGGATCAGGCCAATGGCCCACCCAGTCCAACACTCTGTGCCACACAGTCTTTATCTGGCACCAAAGAGCTCTAGGAGTTTAAGGGGGGGAAAGCCAAAAGAAGAGTCTTGGAGCAACATGAATACGAACTCACTGCAGCATAAGCTTTTATTTATGTCTTTATTTAATGTCTGGTGGACTAGAGACCACTTCCATGTCGCAGGCCTCTCTTCTAGGTGATTCTCTGAACAACACAACAGAAAGGATTTTTTGGAGTCACTCCAGCAGCTTACAGAAACTCTTGTATACCAACTGTAAGAGCTAAAACCAACTGGAAAATGAGCATGGAAACAAGGGGAAATGAAACTCCTATTTCCAAATTTCAGTTGCTGGTAAGCAGGTTAGGAGGCAACTTACTAGTTGTTGCAAAGACATTAACATACTTATGTAGGAGAAGAACAGTGCAATCCCACAAAGACTTTTGCTCTTCTAAATGCTTTGTCTTAGAAGGGGAAGGAGATATTGGATTTATACCCCGCCCTTCACTACCCAAAGGAGTCTCAGAGCGGCTTACAATCTCCTTTCCCTCCCCCTCCCCACAACAGACACCCTGTGAGGTAGGTGGGGCTGAGAGAGCTCTTTTGGGAACTGCACCTGAGAGAACAGCTCTGAAAGGACTTGTGACTGACCCAAGGTCACACCAGCAGCTGCATGTAGAGTCTGCGCTCCTAACCACTACACCAAACTCTCATCAGGAGACAATATCAGGGCCTCTTATGCCCTGCTGCTGGCTGTCCAGAGGAACTGGTTGGCAGCTATGTGAGACAGAATGCTGGACGAGGTGAACTGCTGGTTCTTCTTAACTACCCAGGGGATAAATTCAGTTCGGCTAGCTCTTCTCCACTCAAAAGCACCTGCCAACAGACACTTGCAACTCACTTGTAGCAAAAGTTGGCATTGTGCGTGTAATAACGGCACAGGTTCCCATCATCAGGGGGAGTTGCGCAGAAAAAGATGGATGGAGACAGGTTGTACCGCCCAGTTTTGCAGAACTCGTCTGTTTCTCGGGGAACCCCGGGCTCTATGGCTACTCGGTCACCTGGGAGAAAAAAAGGTCATGAATGTGGCGAGAGCAAAGACTGGACAAACTGTGATGTAAAAAGCATTCATGTGCAATTCCAAGGAAGGTGAGAGATCAGGGAGCTGAGGCCAGGAACCATAGTACAACATGCGCTCCATACCATCATTTCACTGAAGCACACACTTCAAACAAACAGAGCTTAGGGCAGGGGTGGCCAAACTTGCTTAACATAAGAGCCACATAGAATAAACATCAGATGCTTGAGAGCCACAAGACATGAACAAATATTCCATGTTTTGACTGGGGAATATGCAAATTTGCTTTTTATTAACATTAAACGAGACTGCCAAATATAATAACAAAACTAGTAAAAGCAGGTATTGATAATTATATTTATTTGTCCAATGATATTTGTTTGCTAATGATATGTAGCTTTCCCAGCCACCCTGTCGGAAACTGTACAGTACGTGTGAAAGAGCCGCATGTGGCTCCCAAGCCACAGTTTGGCCATCCTTTAAGTATTAATTTAAGAGCTCCATGACTGGAACTCTGTGTGTGTTACTGGGCACTAAAATACAGCCATGGGGTTATCCTTGTGCTGTTTCTCCAATCAAAAACGGCTCTCTGTTAAGCCAGAGCTGGGAAGTAAGTCAGGTATGTGTACTATGCCTCTCTTTTAAAACCAGGACTGAAAAAAGCCAGGGGGTGGAAAGAGATGCATTTCTGATTGGAGAAACAGTGCAAGGATTGGGCGGGAGAGGTTTAAAAGCCCCTCCCCAGCCCCATGTCTCCAATCATATCAAAGCTGCCTGATGCTGCATTGTTCGGGCCAAATCTGGAATCCTAGGTCCAGATCAACAGTTTGACCCTACTTGTTGGAATAGGAAAGGGAGCTCCTGTTCATTGTAAGGGGAAAAAGATCAAGCATAGTCAAGTCTGGGATCATCGGGCAGATTTCTGATGCAGGGCATTCTTGAGGGAGGTTACCATCATTTCACTGAAGCACACACTAAATATGTCTTAGAAACCTGCCTTTTAACCACGACAAATGTTTGTGATCACAAGACGGTCTCTACCAGGTCTATTTCTAGACAATTCCTAGTAGGCTGTTGCCCTAGAGGCCAGAAACAACCACAGGGGTCCCAATGAACTGGTATCCTTGCACACACCACTCAGCTCAGCCCTGGGCTGCTGCTGCAGTATTTATCTTTCCTTCCTTCCTTCCTTCCTTCCTTCCTCCCTTCCTTCCTTCCTTCCTTCCTTCCTTCCTTCCTTCCTTCCTGCCTTCCTTCCTTCCTTCCTTCCTACCTTCCTTATTAAGGTCCTCAAGGCAACAAGAACATCAGAACATTTAAGCAAGTTTAAAATACAGTTAAAATCCATTCCATTAAAAACATAACAAAGTATGAGTCCAGTGGCACCTTTTAAGACAACCAAGTTTAATTCAAGGTATAAGCTTTCGTGTGCAGGCACTCTTCTTCAGATATCTGAAGGAGTGTGCTTGCACATTAAAGCTTACACCAAATTAAACTTGGTTGGTCTTAACGGTGCCACTGGACTCAAAACTGTGTTCTGCTGCTTCACACCAACACAGCTACCCACATACACAGACCTTTATTGGCATAAGTAACACAGCTACCCGTCCGAATCTATCATTGAAAACATGTAAACACAGAATACTAGAAGGAGGACCAATACTGTTATTGGGGGTAAGCCAGATGATACAAAAAGGCCTTCACCTGCTGGCAAAAGATGCCAATAGACAGAGGCAGACAAACTTCCCTGGGGAGGGAGTTTCAAAGTTTTGGTGCCATGACGGAGAAGGCCCTCCAAAGTTTTGGTGCCATGATGGAGAAGGCCCTCCAAAGTTTTGGTGCCATGATGAAGAAGGCCCTTTCTCAGGTCGCAATCCACCTAGCCTCAGATGGCAAGGGCGACCAAAGTGGGGCCTCTGAGGACGACCAGAGTGAGCAGCTCAGTTTGTGAGAAGGTGGTCCTTAAGGGTCTCAGGCCATACAGGGCTTTAAAGGTGCCGATAGGTGCAGGCTTGCCCTACTGCAGCGGCCACTGAATTCAGCTAGCTGCAGGGCTGCTTTAGTGTCCCGGTCCACTCCTGGCCTCGACTCACCTTTCTTCAGTGTGGTTACGGAAGAGCCCACTTTGAAAACGGTCCCCCGAAGCCTCGTGGCCCAACACCATTGGGCTATTCACCACAAAGTCCCCAATCCGCCCACGCTGCCAATAGTGAACATCGGAGCCACAGATTCCAACAGAATGCATCCTCAAAAGTACCTCTGGCAGGAAAGAGACAGAGCAGAAAGCGTTATCCCCCTTGGGGCAAAACCTGTAACCTGTGCAACTATAAGGACATTGATGGTAATGCCAGCAAAATATTCATTTAGTATATTTATTTGTGACATATTCAAATACCCTGCATTCTTTGAAATGACTAAACATAACTAGGTCCAGTAGCAAATTAAATATTTAGCAAAAACAATGCTGCACTATTGTAGTAACCATCAGCATTAAAGTATCTAAAGAAACCAAGCTTTAAAAGGCCCATGCCATTACAGATTTAAAATTACAGAACAGCAAAACCAACACAGAAGCCATATTTTTAAAATGGAGGAGAGGGAAATTCAGTGAAGAACCTGGAGGGAAAATACAGTATCTTTCCTTAGTGCTGAAAGTTTAACAAACTTTGCAGAATAGTTAATTAACATAGCTACTTAATGTGAAACTATTTTGGCTATCCACCTGGCCTCAGAAAAGGGAAGCAGATGAAACAGGCTCTCCTTCATGAGCAGATTCACAGTCCTTTAAGTATTATCTATGACTTGGGAGAGGGGCTGTGGTTCCGTGGCAGAGCATCTGCTCGGCACGCAGAAGGTCTCAGGTTCAAACCCCAAGCTGTTGAGCGAAATTTTTTGCGGCAGCCTGTGAAATCCACCAGGAAGTCTTGCGTGGTGAATTTAAATTTTACCTAATTTTATAATTTGATTTTTCCCCTGCACATTGGTTATTATGGTTGATTCTTTTTTGTTTGAGTTTTCTTTTTTTTTGTCTGTAACTCGTAACTTTGTGATTTGTGCTACTCACTGACCAAATAAATCTGATCGATTGATTGAAACCCCAGCATCTCCCATTACAGGATCTGTCTGTAGGTGATGTGAAAGACCTCTGCCTGAGACCCTAGAGGAGCAGCTGCCAGCCTGAGTTACAATAATCTAATCTGGAGGTGACTGTTGCATGGATTACCATGGCCAGATCAGGGCACGACAAGAAAGGGGCCATTTGCTGAGCTTGGTGTAGATTAAAAAAATGCCATTTTGGCAATCTGGGCTACCTGGGCCTCCATACTTAAGCAGGGATCCGAAATCACTCCCAAGCTCCTGAGGGATTGTGTCAGGGTCAGTGGCATTCCATCAAGACCTGGTAATCTGTGTACTCAGTGTCCTAATCTTCAATGAGATACGTCTGTGCACTATCAAGATTTTGTCTCCCTTTGCCAGAAGACTTCTAGACCATTTCAAATATAAGATATCAAATGTCAACAGATCTGAAGCCTTAGCAAAATCCTATCGAGATTCCTGGTCTCTTGGCTCAAGGCGATGGCAAGCCCTGGCAGGTGACCTGCCAAGTTATGACTGTAATGAAGTCCACCTGCTCACGGTCTTTGTACTTGCAGTCAGCGTAACCACACAGCTAGAGGCAAGCCCTGTCTTTACACTTGTGGTTAGGGTTGCTGCATTTTGCAGCCAAGATGTACTTCTTTCGAAATTACGGAAGAAATCACCTGCACACCTCCCCTCCACAACCGTCAAGCACTTAACAAGGTGACAAGAAAGGTGACTAAGGGAAAGAGAGCGAGACAGGGAGGGAGGGAGGGAGGGAGGTCATGTCCTGTGCAACCACACTTCCACCACGCATCCCCAACAGGGTGCCCCTGGGCGCCACAGTGCCTGCTGACACCTTTTCTGGTGCCCACGAAATGTTTTTAGGAAGCAGGTGAGGCCAGGTTGGGCTTTTGCCCAGCGAGGCTTCTGATGGGTTGTGCAGTTTTAAAAAAATCTTGCTTTGGCAGTAGCTGCCACCACAGCACAAGGACTTGGCTTTGGCAGTCTTCTCATGGCTGACTCCTGGGAACCAGTTTGATGTAGTGGTTAGGAGCGCAGACTCAAATCTGGGAGAACTGGGTTTGATTCCCCACTCCTCCACATGCAGCTGCTGGTGTGACCTTGGGTCAATGTTATCGCGGAGCTGTTCTCTCAAGAGCAGTTCTCTCAAGAGCTCTCTCAGACCCACCTACCTCACAGGGTGTCTGTTGTGGGGAAAGGAAGGGAAAGGAGATTGTAAACTGCTCTGGGACTCCAAGAGAAGGGCGGGATATAAATCCAATCTCTTTTCTCTTCTCTATGGTTGATCTCCAGGCAACAGAGATCGGTTCCCCTAGAGAAAATAGCTGCTCTGGAAGGTGGACACTATGGCGTTATACCCCATTGAAATCCTTCCCCTCCCCAAACCCCACCCTCCTCAGGCTCCGCCCCCAAAATCTCCAGGTATTTCCCAACACAGAGCTGGCAACCTTATGTGCCTGGAAGCCAGTTTGTTGCTATGCCCACCAAGCCATGTCAGAATTCCACATGTGCCCCACTGGCCCAAAAAAGTTTGAGGACCCTTGACTTACACATAGGCTTCTAATGCTTACACGGGTGTCACCAGCACACTGCAGGCCTCATTGTGCTCACTGCTTTGGTCACTCTGTGTGTGTGTGTTCCGTGTCTGTAGCCTACTCTTTTACTGCACTGTTATCCGGCTTCGTAACCCGGTTTAGTGCATTTTTCACCGAAGGCATTCCACCGTTCTTATTGCGTTACTTTTTAATGGCATGACCTGCCTGCCACAAGCCGCAGCAAGAGAGGCCAATTATAAACGAGGTAGATAAATGAATGAGAGGAAGAGTCCTTTCTGCGGATGTAGCATTTGCAAGGCGATGAAGTGCCTTCTTCGTTCTCATTGGTCACCCTTCATCTTAAAATAGCTGGTTACAGAGGGCAGCTATGCTGGCTGCAGTAGAACAGCCAGGTTCAAGTTCAGCAGTATTTGAGAGATCAACCAGATTTTTTTTGGGGGGGGGGGGGGGGGGGGGTTAGGTTTTTGAGTCCTAGCCAAAAGATGAAGGGAATTTTGTCTCTTGAAAGCTTGTACCTCAAAGGTCTTGTTCGTTTCTAAGGTGCAACTGGACTCCAATCTTAAACTACGAGCACCTTGTACGCTCGCTCTCTATCTCCCTCTCTCTGGCACGTGGCAATGCAGCCCATAAGTCTTTTACTTCCATTGATCACCTTGCCTGCCCTCCTGGCCTCCGCGGAAACCCATCCCTGTTGACTTCCGAAGCGTATCATGCCTGGCTTCCTCTCCCTTTGCTCTCTGCCGATTCACTGGAATTTGAACCTTCTCAATAATAAAGTAAGGACCTCTGAACCATCCCTGCCCCATCATAAAACTACTGTTTCCCTGGTTCGTAACACACACAGATAACTCACTGCTCAGTCCATCACCAGAGACCCCGTGCAAAGGAGAACAGTGCAAGTGTAGTGGTTAGGAGCACGGACTCTAAACTGGGAGAACCGGGTTTGATTCCCCTCTCCTCCACATGCAGCTTCTGGTGTGACCTTGGGCCAGTCACAAGTTGTTCCGGAGTTGTTCTCTCAAGGACAGTCCTCGAGAGAGCTCTCTCAGCCCCACCTACCTCACAGGGTGTCTGTTGTGGGGAGGGGAAGGGAAAGGAGACTGTAAGCCACTCTGAGATTCCTTCAGGCAGTGAAGGGAGGGGTTTAAATCCAATCTCCTCTTCTTCTACAAGCACCTTTGGGTCTCCATGGGGGGGCGGGGAGTACAAATGAAGGAAATAACTGAGTTTTGGGTACATGGACAGAGTACAAAGAGAATCTGAACAATTTGGGAGCCTGCCTCGGCAATGACTCACATAACCACAAATGTCAAACGCATCCAAAGGATCCACAAGCTGAAACACCAACTAATCCACACAAACCTACCATTGGGACCTGGTTCAGGTATCGGCCGGTTTTCCTGTAAGGAAACAGAAGGGACAAGATTGAGCTTGCGTGAAAGCTGATACAGGGATGATCGCTGGCATCTGTGTTTCCAAGGGGAGGATCCCGTTTGTCTCTTCTTGCTCCCAGGAATCCAGGGGCACGACCCGACACCAGCACCATTTTAATTCCGTATGAAGGTTCAGCATTTGGCATGGGATGCTGGCAAGGTGGGGTCTTAAGGTCATGGCCTGAGACATCTGTTCCCTCCCTCCACCCTTAGAATGAAATAAATGTTCATAACATCCAGCCTGATGGCATAGTTCTGGTGAAACACGAACGTTTCCAGGCTGTTTTGTGTCACTTTAGTGGTGGTGGAAAGTGCCCTACCAGTCGCAAGCAACTTATGGTGACCCTGTTGGGCAGTGGCATTATCATCATCATCATCTCTTATTAATTGTTATTATTATTATTATTTGATTTATTAATCACCCCATCCCAGCTTGCGCTGGGCTTTGGACGATGTACAGCAGAGGCACAAAGCCATAAAACAGATGTACAAAACGTTAAGAGTTCGAATATAACAAAAATAGAATGACAAATTCGAGAAAACCAGGTTAAAAAGAAGTCCTAGATGACATCCTTAAACATTTCATCCCGATTCTGGACTGCCTGGCCACTTTCTGGGCAGGGGGAGAAGGAACACAAGATCAAAATTAAGGGGAGGGGAAAAGTGAGAGGCTTCCAGCCATGAGAGAAAAGAGATGAGCCGAGGTGATTTGCCATCGCCTTCCTCTGCATTTGCGACCTTGGACTTCCTAGGTGGTCTCCCATCCAAGCACTAACTGGGGCTGACCGTGCTCAACTTCTGAGATCTGACCGGATCGGCCATCCAGGTCAGGGCAAAAGACATACAGGGGTGGTTTGCCATTGCCTGCCTCTGCATAGCAGCCCTGGACTAACTGGTTGGTCTCCCATCCAAGTACTACCCAAGGCCAACCCTGTTTACTTCCCGAGATCTGACAAGATTGGGCTAGTCTGGGCCATCCAGTTAGACCTTGCTGGTAGAAAGAGTTTCTGCCAGGTTAGGGTGACCCGTAGGGGTTTCAAGCCAAGAAACGTGCAGAGGTGAAGCTTCCAAAATCTCACAAGTTCGGGCTGGCCTGGGTCATACAGGTCAGGGCATCATTTTAGTAGGTCCTCATCATGCAAGGTATTATGTGGGCTTTGTTCTTGTTTGAGGATTCTGCTTGGGACCAGTACAGCTACCTGTGACGTCTTTTTTACTCCAGGATACAGACAGAGGACTGATTCAGATGGCCTGTGCCAGAACACACCATGCTAGGGCAAGGCAACATCTCTTGCCTTGAAAACCCCACAGGGTCGCCACAAGTCAGCCGTGATGTGACAGCATTTTCCACCATCACCATAAGGGGGGTGGGGAACTTTTACAGTATAGAAAGCTCCCCTCTGAATTTGGATGCAGAGTCCAATTCAGAACATGAATAGAAAGGGGTCTGGGGGGGGGGTTGTCTTCAGAATGATCCTTTGACTGTGTGCCTATTTTAGTAAGGGGGGGGGGGGGAGATCCCATTATGACAATGCTAGAAACAAACAATACCTTTAGCAAATCCAGTCCAATGACTCACTCTGACCTGTGTCCTAACCACAGTTTACTTTTCAATTCTCTCTGAACAATTTCCAAACTCAAAAACCTCACCAAAAAAGCACGCTCCGTTTAACAATCCTCACCCTGCGGGAGGAAAACGATTTACAGATATTGAAAAGCGAGGTTTTCCCATTACAGGTTAAGAGCAAGTTTCAAAGGCTTTTGGAGGTATGCCATTGGCCATAAGAGCTTGTTGTTAATTTTTAAAAAAAAATATAATAATAAAAAATAAAGTTTGAGAGCGATCCTGTACAGGTCGATGCCAACCAAGTCCTATGCAGTTCAAAGGGACTTAATCCCAGGAAATTATCTTTAGCACTGCAACCTTTGAAGACCACCCTTGGTCTCTTGGAAGCCCACCTACGACTGCATGCGACCAGTGTTTGCATCTCCCGCAGGAAACATTAAAAAGGGGCATGCACACTGTCCAGCCCACACCTTTCGCTAGGAAACACAACTACTGGTTGCCCACAGGCTTTCCAATTCGACAGAACAAGAGCAACCACCAGCCACCTGCCTTCTGCACACGTCTTTAAGAGTGGCTTAAATCACCATGTTTTCCAAGGTACAAGCTTTCATGAGTCAGCGGCTCACTTTGCCAGATCTGAGCGGGCGCTGACTCACGAGAGCTTATTATACCCTGGAAAAAGGGGTGTTTGTCTTTCAGGTGCTGCTGGGCTTGCTTTTAGTTCTACCTGCTGCAGACTCACAGGGCTACCCAGCCTGAAACTTTTTATCAGCAGGTGGAATTTTCCGTGGCATGGAAGAAATGGGGGGGAGGCTGGCAACCCTTTAACACCAACAAAGTTTGATTCTGGGTATAAGCATGCACACTTCTTCAGATACATTCAGGTGGGTAGCCGCGCTGGTCTGAAACAAAAGAACAAAATTTGAGTCCAAGGGCACCTTTAAGACCAAACAAGTTTGATTCTGGGCATAAGCTTTCGTGTGCAGGCACACTTCTTGAGATCCATTCAAGTGGATAGCTGTGTTGGTCTGAAGCAACAGAACAAAGTTTGAGTCCAGTGGCACCTCGAAGACAAACAAAGCTTCATTCTTTTTCTGATACATTCAGGTGGGTAGCAGTGTTGGTCTGAAGCAACAGGACAAAGTTGCGGTCCAGCGGCACCGAGTTTTTCTGGGTATAAGCTTTCGTGTTCACATACACGAAACTTAATACCCGGAATTAAACTTGGTTGGTCTTCAAGGTGACACTTGGTTGGTCTTCAAGGTGCCACTTCAAGGTGCCAAACCTAGAACTCTGCACAGTATACCAAAATGAGGCCGCACCCACCCACCACAGACCGATACAGGGGGGGCATTACCAATATTGCCCGCTTTATTCTCAATCACATCAACACTGACCTCCCCCCCACTCCCCAAAAGCCCCTTGCCCGCCTCAGGCTCTGCCCCCCACATCTCCCAGCCAACCCGGAGCTGGCAACCCTGGACAGCAGCCCCACTGCGAGGCAGAAGCCAAGGTGAAGCGACTCCCCCCCCCCCCCCAAACCACCACAGACGCACACACCGACCACAGAACCCACTTTCGATTTGCCTCAGCGCGCCTTCATCCATCCCCCCCACCCCCCGGCCGGGCCCGCCCTCGACCCCCTCCCGCCGCCCTTTCCTGAGAGGGGGGGGAGCCCGCGAGGAGGCGCCGCGCCGTACCAAGCGCAGGTCCCCGGCCTTGTGCACCACCACCGACAGGTTCTTCTCCTCGGCGGCCGCCGCCATTGCTCCTTTCCGCCTCCCAGCGATGCTGCCCGGCCCGGCCTTCAGTGCCCGCCGCCGCTCTCTCGCCGCCCTCCGCCTCGGCGGGGAACTTTAGCCCCGGGGCCGGAGTCCAGGTGCCGCCCGAGGAGGAGGTCCTCGACCCCTGGGCAGGGTCTCAAGTCCACAGGGGGGAGGCGGCGGCGGCGTTCTAATCGGGGATTGCATCGGCCCAGGAAGAAGGGTTGCCATGTGACAGGTCCCCGACTGGCCTGAAAGCTGGCGGGATTTGAGGCCTGGCTAGGGTTGCCGTCAGTGTTCCCTCTAAGCTGAGTTGCTGTGAGCTAGCTCACAGTTTTTTAGCCTCCGGCTGGCACATTTTTGTCTCAGCTCAGGAAGGATGGCTCCAGAGCAAACGAATTTATGCAGCGGCCAAATCGCCCGCTCACAACTTTAATATGCCAGTAGCTCACCAAGTAGAGTTTTTGCTCACAAGACTCCACAGCTCAGAGGGAGCATTGGTTGCCATAGGGTTGGGGTGGAAGGTGGCTGGGTAGGGTTGCCAGGTCCAGGTTGGGAAGGCCTTCTGGAGATTTGGGGCTGGAGCCTGGGGAGGGCAGGGACCTGGCAACATGCCCACAGAGTCCGCCCTCCAGAGCATCCTTTTTCTTCAGCGGAGCTGATCTCTGTCGTCTGGAGATGAGCTGTAATTCCTGGGGATCCCTGTCGTGATGTCTGTTATGTGCTATACCGCACTGCGCCAACGTTAAGAGACCCAAGTCCTCCAGACCCCTCTGCACATTAAACTGCACCACACCAGCGGTAGTGTATTATACAGTTTATTTTACAGTGCAATTATTAATCAAAGAGACAAAGTGCTTCGCCAGGACAACATACAACAGGAAGAGAGAAATACTTCTGTACATTGATTACACATATACAAACAGTAACCAATCAGGTTAGTGCTGAGTCATGTAGATCCCATGCATCACTGTCACACAGAGAGAACCAGTCTGAACCAGTCTGTACAAGTTCTACTGCCTCTGTCTCAGTCACATGACTCCTGCTGGCTGTCATCTAGATCCTGCAGATCTGCCAGCTCTGTGCATGTAGACTGAGAGTCTCAAATACCAACAGTCCCCAGGTCCCACCTGGAGGCTGGCAACCCGAGTGGAGCTGAAGGAAGGCAGAGTTTCGAGGGGACTGGAACCTCAGCAGGGCACAGTGCTAGAGTCCACCCTCCAAAGCATCCCCTTTCCCCACGGGGAACTGGTCTCGGCAGTCTGGAGAGGAACTGTAGTTCCAGGGGATCGCCAGGGGGTCCCACTTGGAGGTTGGCATCCCTATCCTGGAGATTTGGGGATGGAGCCTGGGGAGGGCAGGGACCTCAGTGGGGCACAATGCCACAGAGTCCACCCTCCAAAGCATCCCTTTTCTCCAGGGGAACTGGTCTCTGAAGTCTGGAGAGGAGCTGTAAATTCAGGGGGGGTCCCCAGGTCCCTTCCCCCCCCCCCCCCCCCCGCAGGCTGGCATCCCTACCAGAGCCCGGCCTGAAATTTGGTGGGATTTGAGGTCCAGCAGTTGCCAACGTTTATGCAGGTCCCTCTAGCTTTCCCTTCAATATCAGTTGGATCAGCAGCAAATATGTTGGAATATGCAATCTTGTGTCATGAAAGAGTTAATCCGTTGTTTTACATTTACAGTTAGCAATTGATTCACATAGGCCCAATTAGACATCTTGTAGATTTTCCCCAGCTAGAGAAAGAGGAGATGGTATTCTAAATAAGAGGTTCTAGGTTTCCCTATTGGTTAACAAGTTTTATCAGAGTTATTGTGTGTGTTTGGTCATTGTAGCAGGCAGGAACCAATAACACAGAAATGCCAGCTGCTTTCAGAAGACAAAGTGTTTATTTGAGAGGCACCTGACCAGCCTTTGTAATCTGAGGTCCGGAGACACAGTTACATTCAAATCAAAATTGGCTGGCTGGCCCCTATTTCTTTGTTCTCCCCCTTTTTATACAGTATGAAAAACATAATTCTACATTATGTGAACAGCGTCAGAAATAGCTCTTTTCAAGGTGATTGGACAGCATCACATATATAGCATAAGATGTAAAGTTTAGGATTACAAGTGATCTCCCTCGCTGTAACAGCCAAAGAATGTTCCTTGGTATAAAAAAAAAACACTCATCTAGAGACTCCTTATCTGGTTGTCCTAGCAACCCTTTTTGGGCCTTTTCTACTGGATTAACCTGTGCCTGGTACTGGAAAGAAGAAGGCCTCCCTGGCTGTTTGGAATTCCTATGTAAAGTTTAAGGCACTTGTCCGGGGGGGGGAGAGAGAGCTTCTTGATTATATCACATACACAAAAGAGAGAATTGATTATATGAATTGAAAAGAAATGATAGTCTATCAATATAAAGAATAATATTTTGTTTCATTCTACAGTCATGCAGGCTTTTTCTGAGGAACTTTCTGAGGAAGTGTGTGTGCACACAAAAGCTCATACCTTGACTAAAACTTCATTGGTCTTAAAGGTGCCATTGGACTCTAAATTTGTTCTGTTTTGTTTCTGTTTCTTTATTCTAGAGATCACAAGGTCTTCAGCCAACATGGAGTTTAGAGCAGGAAAAGCTAGTGAGTCTGTGTATGCTTTGTCATTTTTATATCCCAGTGTAAACCCCCCCCCCCCATTAGCCTCTTAGTAAAGTTTTTCTTTTTACCCAAACACACAGGACGATGTGCTGCTTTTATGCATCTGTGCATTTTTAGTGCTCTGCTAATTCTTCCAGTAAAATACCAAGCAATGTTATTTACTTCCATGCAAGGGAAAAGTTTAAACCGCCCATTTCCATACATTAAAGTAAGAGCATTCAGTGCACCTTGGCGTTAAGTCATGCCGGCCACATGACCACGGAAACGTCTTCGGACAGCACTGGCTCTTCGGCTTGGATACGGAGATGAGCACTGCCCCCTAGAGTCGGATTCGATTGGCTTTCGAGTAAGGGAAACCTTTACCTTTACTTAAAGGGACAGGACATTTTTCTCCCGGCCTTGCCAACCCTGGCTCTACTGCTGGCTCCCTGACCCCCTATCCCCTGCCGGTGGCCAGGAGAAACCTGGAAACTTTATAAAGCTGGACCTCAAATTCTGCCAAATGTCAGGCTATTATCTAGCCCTTGTTCATGTTATGGTTGAACACAAGTACTTTGCATTTATTTGATTCATTTGTACTCCACCTTTATTTATACGTAGAACAAAATTTGAATCCAGTGGCACCTTTAAGACCAACAAAGTTTTATTCAAGGTATAAGCTTTCTTGTGCATGCTGTATCGTGTCATTAGAATTTGCTCCCACCAACAAATAGGCATATGTAACATTCACCAAGTGGTTGGAACATCGATGAAATGTCTTGAGAACCTACATATGGACCATACACAGTAATCATAATAACAACAGAGCTTTTTTTTTCACTACCAAAAATAACATAGCGTCCATTTGGATCTATAACCACTTCCTGAACCTGAAAAGAAACAGGCTTGTGTATCGACACCTGTAGATCGATCAGATGTATCGGTAACATATACTTCACCAACATAATACTTACACAGCCCCAGATAACCCAGGCTGGCTCTAAAACTGAAACACATTCTGTAGTAAAGAAAACATTATTTGGAAAGAAATGCGCATATCTGGGGCAGAGGCGGAATGCAAACTTGGAGAAGGTCTGTGGCTCAGTGGAAGAACCTCTGCTTTGCATGCAGAAGGTCCGAGGTTTAATCCCTGGCATCTCCAGTTAAAAGGAACAGGTGGTATGTGCTGTGAAAGACCTCTACCTGAGACCTTAGAGAGCCACTGCCAGCCTGGGTAGACAATACTGACTTTGATGAACACATGGTCGATTCAGTATAAGGCTGCTTTGTGTGCTCAAGACAGTCGGGACAGGCTGTGGCTCAGTGAAAGAATCTCTGCTTTGCATGCAGAAGGTCCCAGGTTCAATCAAGAGCCAGTCTGGTATGAGAGCCAGTTTGGTGTCGTGGATAGGAGCGTGGAGTCTGATCTGGGAGAACCAGGTTTAATTCCCCACGCCTCCACCTGCAGCTGCTGGTGTTACCTTGGGTCAGTCACAAGTTCTTTCAGAGCTGTTCTCTCAGGAGCAGTTCTTGAGACAGCTCTCTCAGCCCCACCTACCTCACAGGGTGTCTGTTGTGGGGAGAGGAAGGGAAAGAGAGTGTAAGTTGCTCTGAGACTCCTTCGGGTAGTGAAGGGCAAGGTATAAATCCAATCTCTTCTTCTTCAATCCCTGGAATCTCTGAGTAGACAATCCTGGTGTGCATGGACTAGTGACGTGATTCAGTATAAAGGCAGCTTCACATATCTTTTTAAACTTTTTTTGGAGCTTCCTGCCCATCTTGAACTCTACTACCTACTTCTGGCCTTTTTTTAGTTATCATGTTTGAACTTACCGTTAAGACTGCTTCAGTTACCTGTGATCTGTCCTTCTGGGTCCCAGTAGCAGATTGCACCTGTGTTTTTGCATAGCTTGTAACTGGAAGTGTTCCCATCAGCCCCTAAAGCAACAATGAGCTCTTAAGTGATAACAGTAACTGATAAGATTACTCGACAGATACTGTTGTGCAAGTGCTCTGCCCGGGAAAAGAACACCATGGTGTTTTACCTCCCTTTGATATTGAGCACTGAATCCTTGCCAACTTGTCAGCAAGTCTGAGCTCCTGCGTCAGCTAGGATTGTCTGCCCAGTTCTGTGTTCAATTTCTGATATTGAATAATGGCTCAACTTTTCCCGCATTCTCAACATTTACGTGACAACCATTTTTGGCACCACTCAGAACCTGAAGTCTTCCCTTTAGCCTTACAAACAATAATGGGTAGGAGAAGCCATGATAAGCTTAACTCAATAGGTGCAACTTTCCAGAAACTCCACCCAGAAAAAGCATGCCCAGCCAGTTTGGTTCAGTTTCATTTCAGACCGTACATCATCCTTGCCAACTGATTAGTAAATCTAAATATTTAGTCTGAGTTGGCGAGTATTGTTGCACCAGATCTTCATTTGATGTCTGGAATTCTCACCTAGTTACCTTTTATATGTTTTGGAACAGAAGGTACAGTCTAGTGGCACCTTTAAGACCATCAAAGTTTTATTCAAGGTAGAAGAGGAGATGAGATTGGATTTATATCCCGCCCTTCACTCACTTGGAGTCTCAGAGCGGCTTACAAACTCCTTTCCCTTCCCCTCCCCACAACAGACACCCTGTGAGGTAGGTGGGGCTGAGAGAGCTCTTTCCAGAGCTGTCCTTGAGAGAACAGCTGTTCCAGAACTATGGCTTGCCCAAGGTCATCCAGCAGGTGCAAGTGGAGGAGTGGGGAATCAAACACGGCTCTCTCAGATTAGAGTCCGCACACTTAACCACTACACCAAACTGGCTATGAGCTTTCATGCGCACGCACACTTACTTTTATATGTTTTGTTTGTTTTACCATCAAGCCACAGCCGACTTTCAGTAACCCCGTAGGGTTTTCAAGTCTAGAGAGGAACAGAGGCGTTTTGCCATTGCCTGCCCCTGCAAGGTTTTCAAGGCAAGAGACATTCAGAGGTAGTTTGCCGTAGTGTAGTGACACTGAATTTACTTGGTGGTCTCCCATCCAAAGACTAACCAGGGCCGATCCTGCTTAGCTTTGCGAGGTCTGATGAGAACAGGTTCCTATGTTTTGTCCCCATGGAAGAAAATGCAGCTTAGTGGTAGTGATCTTTGGCAGGGAGAAGTGCAACAAGAAATAAGCCCTTTTTTCTTGATAAGAGGAGGGAATCCGGGCCCTTGGTACTCCCTTACCCATAATCCCTTGAGGCAGAAAATAGGTTGCAGTTTCCATCTCTGATGGGAAGTAGCGCCTTCCACTCCTATGCAGCTTGGCAACTGTTTTCTTGACCTGTTTGTATGTATGGCTTATAATAGTCCAGGCATCAGGATCTGATCAAGTGAGAAAGGAACGTTGGATTTACCAAGAAGGTTTCTTCTACTTGAGGATGAGGAAGACACCCTGGACCCACCCAGTTTGTTTCATTCACAGACTCACTTTAAGACACTGTAGTTTCATATGATTCTGGCAGGCTGATTAAAATTAATGGATCCTTATCGGGACCCCCATCAACAGGATATATCCAACCAGCGCTTCGCCAGCTGCACTGGCTCCAAGTTGAGTACCGGATCAGGTTCAAGGTTTTGGTACTGACTGTCAAGGCCATACACGGTCTGGGACCAGTGTATCTTCAGGAGCACCTCTCCCTGTATACCCCCCGAAGGGCCTTACCTTCTGGAGAGAAGAACCTCCTGGCGATCCCTGGCCCAAAGGATATCAAGCTATCCTCAGCCAGAACCAGGGCCTTTTTAGATGATAGATGATCTTCTATACATGAAGCTGCCTTATACTGAATCAGACTCTTGGTCTATTGAGGTCAGTATTGCCTACTCAGACTGGCAGCAGCTCTCCAGGCTCAGTAGGGTGGGATGATATTTCACAAGTGATATTCTTATATTCACAAATGATCACTTTTCACAAGTGATTTTGGAGGGGCTGTGGCTCAGTGGTAGAGCATCTTTTTGGCTTGCAGAAGGTCCCAGGCTCAGTCCCCGAGCAGTGTCAAAGTGGTGTATGGAAGTTTAAAACAAAGGGATATATTAAAAACAGTCTAGTATTATACGCAGGTCATATAAAATCATAAAACCTACCTGGGTCCACAGTATAAAGATTTTCAGACCCCCATTAGCTGGGGTGGGTGGGCAGGGAGCGAAAAGGCGGCTAATCAACCAGTTGCTGTTAAAAACGGTTGCTGTCCTCTGCTCTTGCCAGGGAGTGGGGCGGGGTGGCAGGAATAGAAAAAAGGGTATAAAAGGAAGGAAAAGCATGTGAGGGAGGGAAAAGATCAAGTCTAAGGGACCGCCTCTCCCCGTATATGCTTTGAAGAGCTTTATGCTCTAATAACATCTCCTGGTGGTCCCTGGCCCAAAAGACATCCGTCTAGCCTCAACCCGGGCCAGGTTGACCAGGGCCTTCTCTGCCCTGGCCCCCACCTGGTGGCACATGCTCCCTGTTGAGATCAGGGCCCTGCGGAATCTTACTGAGTTCCACAGGGCCTGCAAGACAGAGCTGTTCTGCCAGGCTTTTGGTTGAGGCATTGGGCGTCCCCATATGCTCCCCCCCCCCCCCCCAGGTTGCGGTCTCCTATCTGCTGGCCATCCATCCATCGACAACTGGCCGTATCCATCTGTATTAATGGGTTGGGACTTTGACCAGTTGCTATAACTACTGATTTTAAATGTTTACATTGTGCTTTTAAACCTTATTTTGTTGAACCCTCCCTGAGCCCGCTCGCGGGATGGGCGGGATACAAGGACAAAAGATAAATAAATACACGCTAAGTAGCAAGCGAAACCGAGTATTTCCCCGATTACAAACCCAAACAGCTAGTGATTTTATAATTGTAAATGAAAACAAAACGAGAGAGCGACAAAGACAGAAAGAGAGAGACAGCGAGAACAAAAGAACCCTTTGTATATTAAAGAAGGGGGAGATTAAAGCAATGTGTCAGATGGCACAATTTACTCAGTTCTTTGTCTCCGATTCAGCAAGGAATGTGACAGTTAAAAATAATGCTATCGAAAGTATGATGCATATAAAGGAATAGATTGCTGTATTTGGTAATGTTAGGCTACTGATTTAATCACTGACTTCAAAGAGATAGCCAGGCGGAGAATCCCTCTCTAAATCTGAAAAGATGGGCACTCAGTTAAGTAACAGGAAGCTGGTTAAAGAGGAGATGCTAAAGGGATTTGCTAAAAGGCAGAAGTACAAATTGAAAGGAAGCGACCAGTAAAGTTTCTCATGACTTAGACCCGACACCAGTGTTCCCATTAAGCTGAATTAGTGTGAGCTAGCTCACAGTTTTTTAGTCTCCGGCTCACACATTTTTTATCTTACCTCAGAAAGGATGGCTCCAGAGCAAACTAATTCATGCAGTAGCCAAATTGCTTGCTCACAACTTAGATGCCAGTAGCTCACAAAGTAGAATTTTTGCTCACAAGACTCCACAGCTTAGAGGGAGCATTGCCCGACACCCGTCTCTTTAGGGCTTTGGTTTTGCATTGACTAATTAGGAAGGTTAACCCAGGGCAAGCTTTAATGATACATGCCATTTTGCATCCAGATGGCTTGGTGATGACTTAGAGAAAGACTCGTCAGTGTGGTGTGAAGTGCGCATAAGCCCTGTGAAACCAGTGACAGCGTACTAGCCTATTGGTTTGGGCTTATCCATGCTTAACTCTCTGTTGGGTTGTGTCCTGGCACTTTGGATTCTTGAAGAGCTTGCTGCTCCGAAGGGTTCGGAGAAGCACTGATCCTTTTTAGCATCTTATAAAGAAGCTTAAAACGCCTCTCCTTGTGGCCCGCCACAAGAAAGTAGGCGGGGCTAGGTGAGGTTGTTTCCCAGCAGGGTTTCTGACTGGCTGTGCAGATTAAAAGGCATCCTGTTAAACAGAGTTTCTGCCTGAAATGTTGAAGAGTTACTATTAGAGCTTAGTATAAACTTGATCCCTGACATTTTGTGGTTAGCCAGTTTGGTGTAGTGGTTAGGAGCGCGGACTCTAATCAGGGAGAACCGGGTTTGATTCCCCACTCCTTCACATGCAGCTGCTGGTGTGACTTTGTGTCAGTCATAAATTCTTTCAGAGCTGTTCTCTCAAGGGCAGTTTTCGAGAGAGCTCTCTCAGCCCCACCTACCTCACAGGGTGTCTGTTGTGGGGAGGGGAAGGGATTGTAAGCCGCTCTGAGATTCCTTCAGGTAGTGAAGGGTGGGGGCATAAATCCAATCTCTTCTTCTGCTGTGGCAGTCATTTTGTGATTGGTTTTCCTTCTTGTGGCAGCCATTTTGTGACTGGTTCCACCTCTTGTGGCAGCCATTTTGTGATTGGCTCTGCCGCTTGTGGCAGCCATTTTGTGGTTGTGCCTATCACCTTTTGCCAAGATTCCAGAATTGCCCACAGGCACTAAAAGGTTGAGGACTCCTGGTCTAAAGCTAGCAGATGGTTTCCTTTTTTTTCATTGTGCAAGAACACAGCTTTCTTTCTAGGAGCTAGAACCTCAGGCACTGGCGATATTCACTTTGAATCAATGCACTGTGTCCACCTGGGCCTTCTAAAATACTGATAGAGCTTGATTTTCTTAAAAATCTGTCTATCTCTTAAAGAAATACAAATGAAAGACTCCATAGCAAACTGATATCAATACCAAAGAATTAAAACGATTTACAATTAATCAAAACCTGTCAAGTCAAGTTCTACTTGATTTTTAGGTTTTCTTCCCTTTCTTCCTGTTGTATTGGAGGAAATCCATTTTTAAACACTGGTCTGCTGCCTTCAAGTCTAGCCTAAAAAGGCGTTTTAAAGACTGTGAATCTTCATTGATGTTAGGGTTGCCAACTTCCAGGTGGTAGAATTCCAAACACAACTTCCGTGAGAAAAATAACGAAGAGTCAATAAAGATATGTATGCAAAATCATTTACTGTAGTAATTCTGTAGAAAACTCTCTTCTGTTATCACTCACATGAGAGTTTTCTACAGAATTACTACAGGAAATGATTTTGGATACATCTCTATTGACTTTTCGTTATTTTTCTCACGGATGTTGTGTTTGGAATTCTACCTCCTCCTGTGATCTCTCATTTTCAGCTTCAACTTCCAGGTGGTGGCTAGAGATCTCCAGCTATTAAAACTGATCTCCAAGCGACAGATTTCAGTTCACCTGGAGAAAATGGCCAATTTGGAAGGTGGACCGTATGGCATTATACCCCATTGAAGTCCCTCCCCTCTCCAAATCCCACCCTCCTCAGGCTCCACCCCCAAAATCTCCAAATATTTTCCACCCTGGAGCTGGAAACCCTAATTGTTTTCTAGTATGGTCCTTAGCTCACTGGACAGAGCTAATTAAAATGTTGGATCCAGCCATTTCTGCTAAGAGAGGAAGGAAGATTCTTCCAAGACACCTTCTTTCTGTAGGAAGAAGGCTCCTTACCTTGCATATAAGAGTCACTGACTCCACATTGGGAAATTCCTATGGATTTGGGGGATGGAGCCTAGGGAAGGCAGGGTGGAGGGATCTCAGCAGGGTATAATGCCTTCCAAAGTTGCCATTTTCTCCAAGGGAACTGATCTCTTAGACTGGAGAGCAGTTGAAATTCCAGGAGATCTCTCTCCAGGTACCACCTGGAGGTTGGCAACCCTATTGCAAATGGAAGTTTTTGGCCCCAGCCTTTCAGATTCAAACAAGGTTCTGTACTTAATGATTTAGAATTGCATTTATTGATTTAGAATTTATTTATTTACTTTTCGGATTTATATTTCGCCCTCCCCGCGAATGGGCTCAGGGCGGAATTGACGATAATTAGGCCATTCAGCATCACAAAACACAATAATAACTAGTTAACTGAAACATTAAAACAAGAATTTAAAAACAGGTTGCACCAGTTATTGCACAGTCACTGGTGCAGCTGAACATCTTTATGCCTTGTTTCCACCCAACTCTAGAGTCCCCAAGATGGATTTCTGATTGATTTCCAGAATTTCCCCCTCAAAGAATCCTAAACCGCAATCCAACGCCACTAGACGAGAAGTGTATTCTCCGTTGTAAACAGGGTGTTAAAATTAACACCCAGTCACAAGCTCATTGTTCATTGAAGTCCAATGTTTTGCAGTTATTTATTAGTCATGCCAGTCAATCAATTACCCCATCTTCTCTCGGTGAGCCACTCCATTAATTATCACCGCATCCAATCTACCACAAATCCTCTCCATGCAATCTAGCCATTAGTCACACATTACCCATTAATATAGAGTAAGAAGAAGGGGGGGAGGGGGACGAATGGGTATGGTGATGCCGGCCCTGCTGGACAACGATCAGTTAATGGAAAAAGAAATTCAGTTTGCTCAGGAGCCTCAAACGCCACAATCAAGCTGCTTCAAAGAACCTGTTGGAGAGCTAGTGTTAAGATCTTTCACGCAGGAAACAACTCAGGGCATGGCAGAATCCAAGCAAGGCAATCAAAGTAGCAAGCGCAAACAGCACCTTTCCGCAGGCACAGATATCCAAAACAATCCACACGTCATGGTCTGCTTGAGGGGCTGTCGCTCAGTGGCGTAGCACCTGCTGCGTATTGCAGAAAGCCCCAGGTCTACTCCCTGACATCTCCAGCACAGCAGGAGACCTTTTGCTGCCTCTCTGCAGGAATGGGAGAACCATCTGCTGCTGGAGACCCTGGACAGCTCCTGCTGCCCCCTTAGAATAGACAGTACTGAGCTTGATGGGCCAGTGGTTGAACATCAGAAGAGCCCTGCTGGATCAGACCAGGGGTCCATCTAGCCCAGCATCCTGTCTCACACAGTGGCCAACCAGTTCCTCTGGAGAGCCAACAACAGGGTATAGAGGCCAAGAGGTTCATAAGAACATAAGAAGAGCCCTGCTGGATCAGACCAGGGGTCCATCTAGCCCAGCATCCTGTCTCACACAGTGGCCAACCAGTTCCTCTGGAGAGCCAACAACGGGGCATAGAGGCCAAGACGTTCATGAGAACATCAGAAGAGCCCTGCTGGATCAGACCAGGGGTCCATCTAGCCCAGCATCCTGTCTCACACAGTGGCCAACCAGTTCCTCTGGAGAGCCAACAACGGGGCATAGAGGCCAAGACGTTCATAAGAACATCAGAAGAGCCCTGCTGGATCGGACCAGGGGTCCATCTAGCCCAGCATCCTGTCTCACACAGTGGCCAACCAGTTCCTCTGGGGGGGCCAGCAATAGGGCATAGAGACTGAGACTTCCCCTGATGTTGCCTCCTGGCTCTGGAATTCAGGAGTTTAGTGCCTCTGAATGTGGAGGTTCCCCTCAGTCACCATGGCTAGTGGCCACTGATAAGACTTATCCTCCATGAATCTATGTAATGCCCTGTTAAAGCTGTTTATTCCTGTGGCCATCCCTACATCCTCTGGTAACAAATTTCACATTTTAATTACTCTCAGTGTAAAGAACTCTTTCCTTTTGTCTGTCCTGAACATTGGCCCATTCTGGCTCCAAGGAGAGTTTTCAGCTATATTTCAGTCCATGTCAAGCATCACATGGGAGCTACTGCCTGAAGTCCCTGACATCTGCAAAAACTACCAGGGAAGCTAAAGCTGTTTGTTTTTGGAGCACAGCAGATTAAGAGTGGAAGACTTGAGGAGGGCAATGCCCAGACTAACTGGGATGGTGACAGCTGTTTGTCTTTAACTGCCCCCATCTCATAAACAGTGACATCAAAAGGCGTGCAGAATCTTTTCTTCACCTGCAGCTTACAACCTTATGGCCTGTCTTCCCCAAGTCATTTTTCTCCAGGGTAGAAAGTGTGCTCAGCTGGGAGACATAGCCCCTGGAGAGAGAGACTGCAGGTAGATAAGCCAGAGGGGGATATAGTTCTGCACTCACCTGCGCCTTTGCCATAAGTACACAAACACACATGCGCAGACCACACCACTTTGTACATCAAGAGGACAGATCTGTACTAAAAGATGTGGCTCTGGTGCATCTAACTTGGTCCTTCTGTAATAAAAACATCTGGCACGGACAGTGTCCATGTGGAATGAGGACCAGGATACACCTTTGCAGCCAGCATCTTTTACAATATGGATGGGCTCCATGTTTGTTTTCGGAGTGTAGGAAGACAGGGCACCTAACCTCACCCAAGGTACATTAGTATCAAACAAATAAAATAAAACCCAGACTGAAAAATGCCCATGTCCATGGGGAGGTGGGAGCGTTGAGTTGCTAGTGCATGTTCTCTTTGAGTGTAAAATATATGAGCATATCAGGGAAATATGTATTGAACCCATAATTGATAGTCTGCTGGGCAAAGAGAGAAGGGATTATCTTTTAATGATGGTAGCCGATAGGGAAATTCCTTTTACTGTGGCAAAATATGGCTAGATGGCTATTAATAGGAGGAAAATCTAGTTAGATATGGCTAACCCTAGATACGTAGTATCTAATAATATATGGTAACTTTAATTCTGTGTAGAATAAACCTTTGCCACTGGACTCTAAATTTGTTCTACTGCTTCAGACCAACATGGCCAACCACCTGGATCTATCTTGAATTCTATGTATTTTATGTTATGTAAACCATTGGGAGCTATGGTTTTACTGACTGTGAAGATATATTTTGAAGTGTATACAGAGCTTTGCTGACTGAAGAACTAACTCTTTTTAGGACTGATTTATCTACTAAATTTTTAAATGTACATAACTGCTTTGTAATACATAGCTGGCTCAATTTTTGTTGTTTAATTTTTGTAATTCTAAAGAAAGCAATGGCCTTTGGCTAATAATAAACATTACCTACTAGGAAAAACCCAGATTGCTAAATAGGATGAAAAAGAAAGGTTCAGAGATGGCCTTTCTTTCAAACAATGAGTAAGAACGTTTTATCGCTTAAATTCCATCTCACCTAAGGGGCTGATATTGAATTCTTAAGAATCTCTGTTTTGCAGTATGCATGCATGTATGCATGCATGTATCTTTTCTTTCTTGAATCAAAGTCACATTGAGAAGACCATTCATCAGTGACCAGCTGTCATTCTGGTTAATATTTTCATTGGAAACCTGAGATAGAAACACACTGATGAAACATATTAATGAGGGAAGGCATTGTTTGTAACTATCAGAACCGGGAAGTTGGGCACAAATGAGGTGATTCATGAAATAAAGGAACAGAAAGGAATTTCATATTAGGAAATCAAAAGGGAAAGTCAATAAGTCACCGAGGTTAATAATAACCATTCCAGCTGTTTTCTGGAAACTCTTGTCTGCTAAGGAAATAAAAGGAAGAAACCTGGGGGGGTTGGTTGATAACAAGTTGACCATAGGCCAGGATTCTGATGCAACTGCGAATGGATATTGGGTTTGCTTTGGAACGGTGGACCAGAATTCCCCAGTAGAGATATTAAAACCATAGAACAAAATATTAGAAAGGCCACATTTGTACCTGTGCGTGCAGGTCTGGAGAGCAATCATGCATACTTCCTCTGGGAGATGCTCGATGGATGGATTTTTTCTCCCGCAAGATCTAACCAAGGACCAAATTCAGGGGACAGAAAATTATTTTCCTGCTGGTCAGAACTGCGGATGTGATTTCCTTCCCCACCTGTTTGCCAGTTGGCTCATGTGTCTGTCCTAATGCAGTAATTGGGTTGGATCCAGACTAATTTGGCAGTTTCCAGTGACTCCCCATTCCCATTGCAAGCAAGACACCGGCCCCCTCACGTCATTCCTCTGGGTACCCTGTTCCCTCGGGATCCGCATTTTGCAGAGATCAGTGAGCTACGGTGGGAGGGGGAGACAGAAGTCCCATTCTGCCATTGGAAAATTTAGTGTGGATTGTCTAGCCCATTGTACTTCACGTGGGGCTTCTTGTTTCTTCCTCTGTTTTCTTAGGGAGAAGTAGAATCTAGAAGGCATGAGTTTAAGTGTGCACTCTAATCTGGGAGAACTGGGTTTGATTCCCCACTTGCAGCTGCTGATGACCTTGGACATGCCGTAGTTCTGTCAGAGCTGTTCTCTCAAGGACAGCTCTGAAAAGAGCTCTCTTAGCCCCACCTACCTCATAGGGTGTTTTTTGGGAGGGGAAGGGAAAGGAGATTGTAAGCCGCTTTGAGAATGAGTGAAGGGTGGGGTATAAATCCAATCTCTTCTCTTCTAATTCTTCTATTCTGTTAGGGAGTTCACCCATGTTTTGGGGAACAGAAGATCTTGCTTTCCACTAGAACTCTGCAGAAAACCTAGAACAAACAGTTGTAAGAAGAGCAAATTGTCCCATTCCCCTGCGTTCCGCAGAGTATAGTTGGGCGTTTTCGCCTGATGCATTGAATTCGCTTGCAGTTTTTTGGACTTCTGTTACGTGACACATTTTGAACCTGCAATATGTGCTTCCTGACTTTCTCTTTGAGAAGGGTTTGCACTTCCTCAGTTCAGCCACCTTGAAAACTATATCTAGGAGAACAACTGTGGTGTCATGGCTAGAGTTTTGGGTTAAAACTAGGAAGTCCTGGGTTCTGAGCCTCACTTAGCCACGACGTGAACTTGGACCAATTGCTCTCCCATGGGCATATTGTAAGGATAAGCATCGTATGCCATTCTGAACTAATTGGAGAGCATTGTATACCATCCTGAACTAACTGGAGGAAAAGTGGAATAAAAACAGCATTGTTAGGATTCTCTGTAGCGGTGGTACCTGTACTCCATTTACTTTTTTGTCTCTCTGCTTATTATTTCTGCTTGATTGTTTTGCCAAAACCTAGATTTTATTTATTTTTTTAAAAAAGCATTATAAACAGTGTTTTTAGGGGATCGCTGGAGTGAATCCCCAGCAAGGATTAGTTCCCTTAGGGCTTCATGACCTTTGCAGTAGTTTTTTCTAGAAGCTTACTTCCACATTGTGTACGTGCTTGACCATGAGTAATGGCTCATATTATTGTAATTGTGTAATAATGATGAAAGGTAGCATTTATGACAATAAGGAAATTGGGGTGTGGCTTTCTAACAGTAGTTGGTGGATTTCCATTTTCATCTCTCGTTGCAGCAGACTCAAGGCCAGAAGTTGACGGGAGACGGGGGACTTTGATGCGAGACTGGAGAGTGCCCCACCTATCCTGGCAGGGCAATTCAGGGTGATGATGTAGTGTTTTGGGATCACGAGCCTTGATTTACCAGTCACGCCCTGAGGAGGCACTGCCCGGCAGAATTACGCTGGCATGGCACTTGAAACATTGGGTCCATCTGAACAGCATTTATTCTCTATCTTGTGATGGGCTTGTCAACTAGGCAGTAAAGTAGAACTGAGCCATCATGCTTTCAGTTGGCAGGACTTAGTTATTAGGGTCTTTCCCACAAAGGCTTTCTTTTGGTTTGGGTACCGAACTGCAGCGTTTTTTTCTTCCAAGCTTCCGCATAATATTGGCCCTTTCTGCACTCTCCTTTTAATCCAAGTCCTACCAGCAATTCTGCACGAAAATCGAATTCAACCTTCTTTTTAATCTAGCCCCCCCCCCCCACCCCCCGGTCTGCACTAAAAACAGGTTCAACCTTCTTTTTATTCTGGGTTTCCCCCCCATTCTGCATTACATTACTTCCCTTCAGTTGTCAGCCCGGTTTCAGCCTGCCGTTGCCCAGTTATTTGGATGCTGTTTTGCCCTGGATTTAAATTGCTTTGACTCAAACACAGAGAAAATCTGGACTGGAAGGCAAATGTGGAAAGGACCATTGTTGCGCATATGCTTATCTTTCCACAGTGTCCTCACCTTTCCTCCCTCCTTTCTCAAAACTGAATCAAAGGTGGTTTGACAAAATGATGGGGAAACCACAGAAAAAGTAACCAGTGGGCGAAAATGTTGCAGGGGAGCTTGGAGAAAAACTGCAAGTATTTGCCACCCAAAGCACTGGAAAACTTCTATGCCAAAGATCCCACAGTGTACTAAAGGGCTTCAAATCAGATCCACTATTGTCATTATGATTGTATTATCAAGAGGAATATAAAGGCAGAACCCTTTTCAGACCTTCACTGAACATTTGGCTCTGTCCATTCAGACAATTTGACTGCTGCAACATCTGCACCTTAAGGGCAGGTGTTACCTGATGAAATATCAAGAACCAAGTGACCCAAGAGGGAATTGGGACGGTGGTGAAAGAATTCATAGGTTTTTGTGTTTCCTTCTTGCATACTGAAAAGTGGATGTCACAGACTGGGGATTTTTCCACTTCAGCATTTAAAGCAAAAGCATTCTATCAGGCCTGCAACATGTAATCCATTAATGAATTGGTCAAATTAACGGGTGGAAAAACTTGAATCAACTAAAAAGGTATGCCAATGAATTGTTTGGCAGATTTTGAAAATATGTTGTTTTTTTAAAAAGCATGTACGAAACTATAGACAACGGGTCCCCAACGTTTTTGAGTCTGTGGGCACCTTTGTAATTCTGGCAGAGGGTGGTGGGCGCAGCCACAAAATGGCTGCCACACAATGGCTATCTCAGGAGGTGGACCCACCCACAAAATGGCTCCTGCCGCTTACCTTCAGTCACTCATTGAAGACTAGGGCTGCCAGCTTTGGGTTGGGGAATACCTGGTGATTTCTGGGGCGGAGCCTGGTGAGGACAGGGTTTGGGGAGGGGAGGGACCTCAACGGGGTATAATGCCCTAGAGTCCACCTTCCGAAGTGGCCATTTTCTCCAGGGGAACTGATCTTGGTTGTCTGGAGGTCAATTGTAAGAGCGGGAGATCTCCAGCCACCACCTGGGGGCTGGCAACCCCATTGAAGACCCTTGTGCTGTGGTGGCAGCAGCTATCAAAGCAATGTTTTTAAATGCCTGCACAGTCGATCAAATATCCAGTGGCCAATCAGAAGTCTTGATGGACAAAAGCTCCACTTGGCCCTGCCTACTTTCTAAAAACACTTGGGAACCAGGAAAGGTATCAGCAGGCACCACGGCCCTCGTGGGCACCACATTGGTCACCACTGCTACAGACAGCAAATGCCATCATAAAAGAAAGAAGACATATTCTCCTTTTTCCCTCACTTAGAGAGAGCTGCGGCCTTAGCGCTACACACAAGAAGCGTTGTCAACTAATATTGATTGATGCAGAAGGCTGGGCTGCTAAGTTATGCCTTTTGACACCAAAACACTGTGTCACGGAGAATTCTGTTTTTGTTCGTTTCCTCTTCAGGTTTTTCTGAAGAAGTTCCCACTTTCTTGCTTTTATCAGTTTCCTCCTAACACGTACAAGTACCTTGCCCAACCCCTGTTTCACTAGCTAGGAGCTGCTGGCCTGGAGTCATACATCAAAATGACACTCCTCGACTTCTGATGTGGACTGGAGCTCCAAAGAAGCAGGAAATGGCTTCCCTTTTTAAAAAAAGAAATCTGCTGTCCAAATAAGCTATTTCATGGTGCTTCATGGAAGGGTTAACCTTAAATTCAAAGTTGCCTTTCGCTGTCCCCTTTTTCCAGCACAGAGATTTATCTCCATATCGAGGAAAAAACAAAAACAAGAAATTTGGAATATATATGTTTTTATAATAGTACCCAAATCAGGAGGGCCGCGATGGCTCAGAGGCTGAGATGTAGAGCTACAGACCGGAAGGTTGGTAGCTCGGCAGTTCAAGACCCAAGTGCTGCGTGATGGAGTGAGCTCCCATCTCTGCCCCAGCTCCTGCCAACCTAGCAGTTTGAAAGCAAGAAATGGCAAGTAGATAAATATGTACCGCTTCAGTTTGGAAGGTAACAGCATTCTGTGCGCTTCGGTGTTTAGTCATGACAGCCACATGACCATGGAAAAGTCTTTGGATAGCGCTGGCTCTTCGGCTTGGAAATGGAGATGAGCACTGCCCCTTGGAGTCGGATTCGACTGGCTTTCGAGCAAGGGAAACCTTTACCTTTTTATCCAAGTCAGGAGGCTGCTTTGCCCTGATACAAAGCAAGACATTCTGCCGTTCACCATTGAAAAATTAACGTGCTTTTTGCTCTGTGGTGTGATCTATGTGGTGAAAGTTCACAAATTCTTCCTGAATAATAGCCACAGGGATACTTTTGTGGCAAATAACAAAGTTTCATGTGGATGCTTCTGTACTCGCAAAAGTCCAAAACCACTCTCTTGAACAGAAAGGTCCACAAAAGCCATCCTTTTAGACTCAGCACAGAAATGAGACCGGCCAAAATTTTGGATGCCTGCTTGAAATAAGCCCCTAGGCAGTGGGGCATCTCATTCCCAATGAAAGGGGAACTGATTTTCCTACTGTGAAAAAAAGTTATGCCAATTGCAAAGAACAGCCTAACTCCCTAGCAAAGATAGTGACTTGTCTCAGAAACGCTTGTATGTATTAAGACAAATGATGAGTTTCCACTTTCCTACACTAGCTGCTCCCCAAGTGTAATTTCAGCAATCAGACTATTTTCTTGTTGATTTCTCCTTCATCGTAACTTCTTGAACGGATGACAACCGTGGACAAGGATTCCTTTGTTCTTTAATCGTCACAGAGGACAACAGTGTAAAAA
Organism: Lepidodactylus listeri; assembly: GCA_029233225.1. Classification (NCBI taxonomy): domain Eukaryota; kingdom Metazoa; phylum Chordata; class Lepidosauria; order Squamata; family Gekkonidae; genus Lepidodactylus; species Lepidodactylus listeri. Next base: position 27,107,369 of record JARCFY010000021.1, on the reverse strand, counting down.
TCACAACCAACATATTTCCCAAACGCTTATGGGACTAAAGTCCTTCTTAGAAATGCTTTAGAGCAGGGGTCCCCAACAGCAGGCTCATGGGCCCCACAGCCCCCACCAATACCCGTTCTGGCATGTATCTGCACTTTGCTTTCCCCCATCTCCCAAAAGCCAAATCAGTTATAATTGAATTTCTGCTTTAAAATGGCCCTTTTTCTCTTCTTCATATCACACTGATAAAATTCCGATGTGACTCTTTGGATACTTAGAAGTGTCTCTTGTGAAAATCTGCAGTTATCCTGCCCATAAGCACTATTTTTCATCTCTCCTACTTTACCAAAGGGTGCCATCTAGAGGCCATAGTTAACTTTGGGAACTCTGGTAGAAAGCTCAAGAATAATTGCTCAGGCTTCTGATCCTGTCCTTCCCTTTGCCAGAATGCTTCTTGCTGTCTTGAGCAGAGGGGGTCTTTGCAAACAGCAACCCTGAAGTCAGTTTATAATTCAGTACTAGAGACTTGAATGAGTAGTCAAGAAGCAGGCCTGAAACTAGGGATGTCAGTATCAAGATCCCCCAGGGATCCCCCAGAATTATAGTCCCTCTCCAAACTAAAGAGTCAGTTCCCCTGGGGAAAATGGCTGCTTTGGAGGGTGGACTCTGTGGCATTGCACTCCACTGAGGTCCCTGTCCTCCCCAGGCTCCATCCCCAAATCTCCAGCAGTTTCCCAACCTGGATCTGGCAAACCTACCCCTTATCCCGATGGTGGCCAGGAGGGACCTGGCAATCCTAACTGAAACCGTTGTCATTGGCTTAGGATGTTCCAAGAGCCAACCTTCCAGTTATAAAAGAGAAGCCAGTATGAGCCCACTGAAGCACAATTGTGTGAATTTCTAAGAGTATAAAATGTAACAAGATCTTTGATCATTAGACTTTTGAAGGATATTGAGACATAGGCAATATCACAGATCAATTAGATACAGGGCAAAAGCAGTGCAAAGCTAGTGTACATTTCGCAGGTCTTCTGTTAGCAAAAATCATAGTGAAAGGAAACTTGGCAGAATGAGTACACAAACCACAAAGAAGACTATTTAGAAGCAGAGTGTGTTCTTCATAAGATAGTAACTGTTATTTATAACTTTCGTTTCAAGCTTGGTTTCCTACCAGAGAAGAAACTAGTTTCGTTCTGTATACAGTACACCATGTAACCAGAGCGTCCAGGAATGAAATCCCGTATCTCGCCAAGATATTTCTTCATCTCTTTAGCGGAGTCATAACCTGTTAGGCAAACACAAATAGGTATACCTTTAACAAGCATAATATCATGCGGTTTAGGGTTCAGAGCTGTTATTTTCAAAAGCACAGGAAGACCAAAGAAAGAAGGCTAAGCAAAAAGAAAGGAATCCTTGTCACAAATATTACGATGAGGAGAAAACAAAAGGGCTGCAGCAGTCACTAAGAGATAAAATAAACGCAAGGCCAATAAGGCAAAGAAATGAAAACAGTTTTAAAAAATCACTCAAAATCACCCTCCTTTTTCTTTAGCCAAGTAATACAATATATTGCTCTTTACTTGCACCATCAGTCTTGGCCTTATTTTTATCTCACGCATATATTATAATGCCGGTGGCTGGAATCCGAGTGGAGGGCTCAGGGGGCATTGCCCCTCCATGGTACAGGGAGCCAAGAGGAGTGGCATGCATGGCAAGGAAAGAATGCAGGTGGAAGGCACTCTAGACAGACCCAAGTCGGCTGACCAGGTGTGGCCAGAGGCCACTGATTGGGTAAAGGCTGGCTTCTGGGCTCAGGGGTAGCTGTGAAGTGGAAAGGAGCTCCACTGGGTTGGAGGAGATGGGACAGTGGTGTCGAACCTGACCCCCTCCCCTGTCTTCCTGGTGCAAGACAGCTCTTGAGAGCAAATTTAAGGGCGATTGTGATCAGGAGCTGGGGGGGGGGGGATAGGGTTCCCAGCTCCAGGTTTGGAAATGCCTGAATATTTGGGGGGTGGAGCTTGAAGAAGGTGGGGTTTGGGGAGGAGAGGGACTTCAGTGGGCTATAATGCCACAGAGTCCAACTTCCAGTGGTCATTTTCTCCAGGGTAAAAGATCTCTGTCACCTGTAACCTCAAGAGTTCTCCAGCCACCACCTGAAGGTTGGCAGCCCTAGCGGCAGATTGGCAGCGAACCAACAGCATGCGGCATGTGAGAGAACCAGGCAGCCAGTTGCAGGAAGTGGAGCAACGTCGCTGCGTGGGGGGATTCTGGAAAGAAGACCTACCCAGATAAAGAGGAACTCTGCTAAACATCCTCTGTGTGTGCGTGGTCTTTGAAGGAGGACACCTGGATGGTCATCCCCTCCCCAAGCTGCTGAAGGCCCCCCCCCACCTACTCCCTTCACTTGGGTGGGGCTGAAACAAGACCCAGGGGCTGAAACAAGACCCGGCGGCTGCACCCACCTTGAACACTATCTTGCCCTACCTTAGACTTCCTTTAGAAACAAGCTTTCACTTCTGTTTCAGGGATGGGAGTCTTTTGTTGAAAGGTTCACTGGCAGATTTAAAAATAATTCATTCCACTGCAGTCGAAGCCCACTTATTTCAGTGGATTTAAGACTGGAGTAACTCTGCATAGGATTGCAGTTATCAGTCAAGCTAAAACGAAACCTTCACTTTTTGCTTAGTATGTTAGACAGGTTTCCTTAAACAGCAATAATTCCTAAAAACAAAAACACCCCCGTTTTTACCTGTCACCATGTTACTTGCTGGATAATCCTGCAGTGGAACGTAGACCAGTCTCGTTCCTTCTGGTGTCCCTGGGGTTTGATGATCTTCACTGTAATGACACCAAACTTTGTTATTTTTGCTAGTCAAGTAATTTCTTTTGCATTTTACAAAAAAATGGGATTTCACTTTATGCCGGAGTTATTTTCCTCATCAGTATGCAAACTGAGAATCAAGCAGTCCTGTTCCAAGTAGAGTTACACCCTTCCAAGGCCATTGCATTCAGTCGACTTGGAAGGATGAATGCACGGGAAGCTGCCATGTGGAATCAGACCCTTGGCCCATCAGTGTCAGTACTGTACACTCAGATTGGCTGTGGCTTTCCAAGGTTTCAGGCTGAGGTCTTTCTCATCACCTTATCCTTGCTAACTGGAGATGCCGGGGATTGAACCTGGAACCTTTCGCATGCCAAGCAGATGCTCTACCACTGAGCCAGGGTCTCAGGTCAACATCTTGCCCATCACCGAACTACCTGATCCTTGCTAACTGGAGATGCCGGGGACTGAACCTGGAACCTTCTGCATTCCAAGAAGATGCTCTACCACTGAGCCAGGGCCTCAGGTCAACATCTTGCGCATCACCCAACTACCTGATCCTTGCTAACTGGAGATGTCGGGGACTGAACCTGGAACCTTCTGCATGCCCAGCAGATGCTCCACCTCTGAGCTGCAGCCTCTCCCCTAATTCCCCTAACAGAGTATAACTGTGTTCAGGATTGTACACACTGCTGAATATGGTGCATATATAACATTACGAACAATGCAAATGCATGCGTGGCAGTGTCAAGCATCAAGTGTAACAGGATAAGTTGTTAAAAATTAAGAAGTTTAATTGTGGGAATAAACAGCAGATGCCAAACCAGCCAAAAATCCATTTTGATCAGTTTGATCCAGTGGGGCAACTGCATGAGTCTATTGTCACAAAACAAAACAGAAGTTTGTCCAGTGGCACCTAAAAGACTATGTGTCTGTGTCTGTTAAGTGCCATAAAGTCACTTTTGACATTGCGACCCTATGAATTACTGTTCTCCACCACGTCCTATCATTGACAGCCTTGCTCATGATGTGCAGTGGTTTCCCTTGATTGGGTCAATCCATCTCCTCTTGAGTCTTCCTCTTTTCCTGCTGCTTTCCACTTTTCCTAGCGTTATTGTCTTTTCTAGTGACTCTTGTCTTCTCCTGATGTGAACAATGTACAATAGCTTCAGTTTAGTCATTTTAGCTTCTGGGGAGAGTTCAGCCTTGATTTGTTATAGAACCCACTGATTTGTCATTTTGGTGATCCACGGCGTCCACAAAACTCTCCTCCAGCACCACATTTCAAAGGAATCAACTTTCTTCCTGTCAGCTTTCTTTGCTGTCCAACTTCGCTGTCCATCCATAGTAATGGGGAATACCATGGCATGAATTAACTTGATCTTGGTCACCAGAGACACATGGTTTCACACCTAAGAATCTTTTCTAGCTCCTTCATGGCTGCCTTTCCCAGTCTCGATCTCCTTCTGACTTCTCAGTTGCGGCTTCCCTTGTGATCGACGATGGAGCCAAGGAAAAGAAAAACTCGAACAATTTCAGTTTCTCCATTTGAGTCCAGTGGCACAGCTGCTGACCAGACTTTAATTTCTTCATTGTTCAGAGCTCACCAGTTCAGAGACAATAGGAGAAACAAACCCTCTTAACCACAGTATTACAGAAAATTACAGAAATTCATTCATGGAAAGGATGTTGTTAGTCTTTAAGGTGCCACTGGACAGACTTCTGCTTTGTTTGGTTCAATTTTTTCCCTCAGAGATAGAACCGCCAATCAGAATTCATCCGTAAAGACTTCCTGGATCAAAGTGCAGCACACTGCCTGCCCTTACTATAGCTCTGAGATGATCAAACCGAGAAAATAATTTTTGTCCCGGAACTCTTGTCCATATGCGCTTTTTGATTTTTTAATGCCGCCCTTCCTCTAGGGAGATCTGGGCAGTGTCCCAAGGTCTTCTCATTGTGATAACTGAAGCCGTGACCCTACCAGTGCCCAACCCAAGAGTCAACCAGCAATCTCAGTTGAAGGAAAACATACCTTCTCTCCAACCCTCTGGAGTCGTTTAGCTCTTGGTCATCCCTGTCATGGCTGGTTTCAACAGGTTCACTGAGCTGCGGAGGTCAACGAGTCATCATTAAAACTCTGCACGAAACTCATGATGTGATTTTATAAGAAAGCTGAGAAACCAGGTCCCTAAATATTTATTTTCATCCTCAACTAATGACTATACCGCTATTAAAGCCATAGATTATTCCCTGTTACAACAGTGGAGTTCTATCTGGGTGGGAGAATCATTGCCTTAACCTGGATAACCCAGGCTAGCCCTATCTCAGGCCTGTGGCTACAGTGGGGCCTCTCGGGGCCCAGCCCCCCAACTTACTGCCAAGGCCCCCCAACTTCCTATCCAGCCCAGGCTACCCCCATAATCCTTATCTTGGTTTTTTTTTGTACCACAGTGCATGGCTGTGCCACACCACTCCATTGTCCTCGCTGAGCTCACCTACTGGAGCCAAGCCTGCCTGCCGGAGTCCTGCCCTGCCCTCACCCTGTGACCTCACTGCCCAGCCCTCCATTCCCCTGCCACCGGACGGGTCACAGAAAAGAAGCCAATTGGCGGTGGCGCGCAGGGTAGTCAATCCAGCACCCCCTGTCTCCTGTTTTTGATCCACATTGCGAAGCATGGTGTGGCTCCCTCCCCACCTGCCCCACGCCCCCAACTTTTAAAAATGACCCCTGACTTTAAGAAATCCTGGCTACGCCCCTGCCTGATCTTGTCAGATCTCAGAAGCTGAGGACCATCTCTGAACATCTTTGGCCAAAAAATGGGGAGAGGATCATTGCTGTGCCGTGGTTTGTTCGGTGCAGAACTGCAGAGTTTTGTATGTGTATCTGAACCATGCAGCTTTGCAAGGCTAAGCAGTCAGGGAACAGGTGGACAGAAATAGCTAATAATTGATATACTGTTTTCAGTGTTTACATGCACATAGGTCAAGATGGGTAGCCATGTTAGTCTGTCTGCAGCAGGAGCAAAGAGTAAGAGTCCAGGAGTACCTTAAAGACTAACAAAATTTGTGGTGGGGTAGGAGCTTTCGTAAGTCACTTGGTATCTAGTATCTGAAGAAGTGAGCAGTGACTCACAAAAGCTCCTACCCTACCACAAATTTTGTTAGTCTTTAAGTTGCTACTGGACACTTACTCTTTTCTACTTCACATGCACACTTTATGTTGCTGTAATTCTTACAATAATATAATTGGTCCTCTGTCACAGATGGAAAATGAAGGAAAGATAACTTGTCTAGAGTCACAGACTGTGTTTGTGGCAGAGGCAGGACTTGAACCAGGGAGCTCAGAGATCACAGCTCATTCTCCTAACCACTACAACAAGGTTCCCCAATGTGGTGCCCATGGGTGCCATCATGCCCCTCAACACTGTTCTTGGTACCTACCAAGCAGGCCCGTAGCCACAGGGGGCTTTTGGGGGCAATGTCCCCCACAGGTGAGTACTGCCCCCTCAGACAATTTTTTTGTGAAGTTTAAAACTTTAAAAAAAGGAATTACGTAAGTGTAAGATGCATATGGGTGTTCCAAAATGACCCCAGGCACAGTCAGGGAAGCTTCAGTCTCACTTTTTTCTTTTTTTCCAGACTGAAAAATAAATGCAAATAAAATAAAATAAAATAAAATTGCAAAATGCAAAATAGAGAGAGTTGGAGATCCCACCCCACTGGAAGCAGCCTGGAATTGAGTCTCTCCAATCAAAAGGACTAGAGGAAGGCTAGAGGTCGCAGTGGAGCTGCTGCTTCTGCTGCTGCAACTGGAGTAGCGGGAGCAGCCGGCGTGCCCCCCCGCCCAGATTTCTCCACGCCCACCAATCAAAATTTTCTGGCTACGCCCCTGCTACCAAGTGATTTTAGAAAGTGGGTGGGACCAGGCAAAGTTCTTGACTTCTGATTGGCCACTGGAGATCTGATTGGCTGCACCGATTAAAGTAACAGTGTTGGTTTTATTCTCTCTCTCAGTCCTCTTTCCCAGTATATTTTGTTATTACCCCGCTTCTCCCCTGTGCTTGGACTTTCTTCTTGTATGTGTGGCTTCGCCTCTGGCCTTGCCTCCTGCACCAGCCATTTTATAGTTGTGCCCCCAACCCTCGTGTCAGAATTCCAACTGTGCCCACAGTCTCAAAAGAGATTGGGGACCCTTGCACTACAGTTATACTAGTAAGGGAAGGAAGGAAGCAAATGCAATCAGAATGATTTCAAATCAGGCCATCTTCCAAATTGTATATACAAACACCAAACTTCAAATAAGAGAATTAACAAACCAAAATAGAGACCATCTTAAAGTACACGTTTTAAAACTGTTTACAAGCAAAGTAATCTGCTTACCTGAGGCCTCAGAGGTTCAGTTATTTGATCCCATATAAAACTGCCAATTTTGCCCCTAATTTCTGTATTGAATGTAAACATATTCACCATCAGTGGCATTTTACACTGAGCCCCCCCCCTTCAATTAAAAAAAAAATAGCAGTTACACTGTAGACAGCACAGCACCACCCGACAATTAATTGCTTGTAGGGTTGCCAGTTCTCGGTTGGGAAATACCTGGAGATTTTGGGAGTGAAGACTGAGGAGAGTGGGGCTGGGGAGTGATGAGACTTCAGTGGGGTATAATGCCATAGAGCACCTTCCAAAGCAGCCATTTTCTCCAGAGGAACTTATCTCTGTCACCTGGAAATCATTTGTAATCCAAATAGATCTCCAGCCATTTCCTGGAGGTTGGCAACCTTGTATGTCATGGTTCTTTGCTGTTTTTGAACAGCAGTGCTGATTTCCGAAGGACATAAATACAGTTTTTTTCCAACAGAAGACTATTTGCCTTTGTGTCTTGAAAAAAACATGCTCCCAGCTCGCTAGATACATTTGGGATGTGGTGTGTTCAGGTTCATAGATGTAATTTGCAAGATAGGTATATTTGTTTCTTTATGGAGAGGCAGTTTGATGCAGTGGTTAGGAGCATGGACTCTAATTGGGGAGAACTGGGGTTGATTCCCCACTCCTCCACATGCAGCTGTGGTGTGACCTGGGGTCAGTAATAAGTTCTTTCAGAGCTGTTCTCTCAAAAGACAGTTCTCAAAAGAGCTCTCTCAGCCCCACCTCCCTCACAGGGTGTCTGTTGTTGGGAGGGGAAGGGAAAGGTGATTGTAAGCCGCTCTGAGACTCCTTTGGGTAGTGAAGGGTGGGGCATAAATCCAATCCTCTTCTTTATTCCAAGTGGTTTATGACATTTTAAAATTTTTAAAAAGTATCTTTCTTTTTCTTCCAGTTCCTAACATATTAGCCCCCATTGGTAGATACGATGACAGTGCAGTTAACACCTGTATTTTCACATAGCATATTTCAGTGGTGGCAAACCTATGGCATGCGTGCCAGAGGCGGCACTCAGAGCCCTCTCTGTGGGCACGCACGCAGTTTGGGCACTCAGTCTCTAAAAGGAAAAAGACGACACAGACTCGAGGCTGGGCTGCTCTCAAACTTACAAAGTATGAGCCAAGGTTAGACAAATTATCAGCATGCATACAACAGCAAAAATCACATTCATTGTTCAAAAGCATGCCAAATGCAAACTTCTACCTTTCAATAAAAAGTTGTTTGTATAATTGAAAGCTCTGTTATTGTGTTTTTCTTTTAAGACAAAATATGTTAATGTATGAGTTCTTTTTTCTAAACTAAAACCTCAGTATTCAGGTTAAATTGTCGTGCTGGCACTTTGCGATAAATAAGTGGGTTTTGGGTTGCAGTTTGGGCACTTGGTCTCTAAAAGGTTCGCCATCACTGGCATATATGTTTCCAAGTGGAATCTTTCATGCACCACAACACAAAAAAATTCTTTAGGCTCTTGGGTATATTTGAACTGCTGACTGCATGTAACTTTCTAGACAATTTCCAAACATAGAGAGATACCCCCCCACCCCACACTAACCTTCTTGTAAGCAGGCAGGTGGAAGGAGGAAGTGTCCCAGCGGCGCGGCACTTTTAATTTCAGAGTTGGTGCTTGAATTGAGGTAACAGGAATGAAAAACTTCAACTCTGTCTTCTAGATAATCTAAACTCTCATGTATTCTGGAGGAGGAAGAAGGGGAGGGATATAATGTTAAGAATAAGGAAAAAACAATTCAGTGCACTTGTTTCCATTATTGTTTTAAATTGATATATAAACACTTGACTTCCAACTTAGGTTGCCAGTCTAGGGCCTGGTGATCTCCCAGAATTACAATTGATCTCCAGGCTATAGAGATCAGTTCCCCTGGAGAAAACAGATGCTTTGGAAGATGGACTCTATGGCATTACGTCTGGCAGATGGTATTACATCTCCCCAAACCCCACTCTCCCCAGGCTTTACCGCCACCCTTACCCATATCTCCAGGAATTTCCAAACCTGGGGTTTGCAACAATCCTACATTCAAGTTGTTTTTTAGCCCCACTTGAACTATGCCTGTTTACAGTTGCTTGGATCTAGTGGTAATTTCCTCACATGGAAAGGATTTCTGCCAGTGCAGCACAATTTTCTTCACTGCAACCCAGTGCCCCCCCCATGCTGCTGTTAGGGGACAGAGGACCCCCAATAACATCAGGAACAGCATGAGTGAGAGGTCCACATGTATGGTTGCCAACCTCCAGTTGGAGGCAGTTCAGTCTAAAGCCTTGCATGACGAAGGAAGGAAGGAAGGAAGGAAGGAAGGAAGGAAGGAAGGAAGGAAGGAAGGAAGGAAGTCTTCCCATAGGAAACTGGCATGTGAGGAAGAAGGCTAAACCAGAAATCTTGTATTTTATTTTCTATATGCAAAGCATTTTTAAAATACATTTTTGCTTTCAGGAGTATTCAGCTAAAACAGAACGCATCTGATGAATTCCCATTCCAGCCTGGTTTATGAAAGAACCTAAATATGGTCAAAAATTGAATCTTGCCCTTTCCCTTTGCAGGTTATCTCCATGGCTGCAGGTCTGTGTTATCTTGTAAACACTGGACTTTGAACAGTCTTTTCCTCGTGTTTCAATTTAACAAAAGCAAAAGACGTTGATGATTTCCCCGTCTGGATTAATATTTATTCATGGGATTTGTTTTTCCTTCTTCTGGTGGGGGTGGGGAGTATATTGATGAAAGCCGAACCCAACAGGCAGGGTAAAATATACCTTTTTGTATCAGGGTGGGAAGCATCACTGCTGAACAGGTAATCAGCATCCTTGTGGTTTGTGATCACTCCGCCTTCGGCAACTGGGGGGGGAGGGGAAATGCCGCAGTCTTGATTTGACAATATAGAAACTGAATGTTCAAAAGTGTATACTTTTTAGCATACAGATCTTAGGCTGCACGATCCCCTAGAAGTAACAGTTCCACCTACTCTGTCTTAGTGAGCCCTCCTTCGGAGATTTGTGCCCCCACTGCTCCTGCTTCATTTTAAGAAAGATTTGTTTATAGACCAATTGTAACAGGTTCTGAGGAGGACAGCTGACCTTTAGGAGAAGCCAATTTGGTGTTGTAGTTAGGAAAGCAGACTCTAATCTGGGAGAACCGGGTCTGATTCTCCACTCCTCCACATGCAGCTGCTGGTGTGACCTTGGGTCGGTCACAAGTTCTCTCAGAGCTGTTGTAGAAAGAGCAGTTCTGGAAAAAGCTCTCTCAGCCCCACCTACCTCCCAGGGTGTCTGTTGTGGGGAGGGGAAGGGAAAGAAGATTGTAAGCTGCTCTGAGACTCCTTAGGGTAGTGAAGGGTGGGATATAAATCCAATCTCCTCTTCTTCTTCTAATGGTAAGAGTGGTTTGACAATGGGACCTACCTCTCTGGAGGCAGGGACTGGACAGCCAGTATATTGTAAGGGACTGCACTTCTTGCACTGAGTAGGAGGTAAGACTAGATGACCTACAAAGCATGAGGGTCCCTGGGTTGTGAAGGGGTAGGTTCAGAAGCGTGCCGGCAGAATGCAACAGTGTCTCCCGACTTTGGCGGGAGATGCGCAACTACATTCTGCAGTCACTGAAGCTTCAGGGTTGTTCTCAAAGGCAGAGCAATATAATGTGTAGTTGGAATCTAAGGAGGGTTGGTCATGGTTAGCTTTTAGATGGGAGACCACCAAGGAATTCCAGGGTCACTAGGCAAAGGCAGGCAATGGCAAACCACCTCTGAACACCTCTTGCCTTGAAAATCCTACAGGGTTACAGTTGGTATAAGTCATTGGGGACTTGACAGCCCTTTATACCCGCTCACACAGCCTAGCCTGAGGTTACAAAAATAATGAATTGACATTGCAAGATCCCATCTATCCAGGAGGGGGCAATGTCTGCATAGGAAATGGAGCTAGTTTCTAAAAAGCATTTCCAAGTTCCTCCTGGCTAGGGAGATTTATACATCAGTTAACTTCCTATTCTATCTGCTAACATGGCACTAGATTTTATGTTAATCTTACTTTATTGACTCACTTCATTTATACCCCACTTTTCTCCCCAGTAAAGACCATTTTCTCTTTATAGCAACCCCTGTGAGGTACTTTTGTCTATCTGAAATAGTTTGGGGGTGGCTAAGGCAACCAATCCTGTTTAAGAACCTCTGTTACTGGGATGGAAATATAAGCCTCCATTTGTTGAGGCATTCTTATTTGGATGTCATATCAAACTGGAATTCATTGAAGACCAGTTTGTTCATGACATCTGAATTCAGCCTGTGTCATCATTCAAACCTAGGGTTAACTACTGACCAGGAAAACAAACAGCCCAGCTTCCTGTTGTGGGTAAACTTCTTGCAGTTGAAACTTCTTGCAGTTGAAACTTCTTACTGTATAACAATAAATATTAACCTCTGCTAAAAGCGGTACATCAAGCTGTTGCTTAAGGTACCACTACAAAGGCCAGTTGTAAAGTTGGCAGCATTGGAAAGTCCCCATCTAAGAAAAGGGTGTAACATAGTAATTTTCATCTTTACAATCAGGAATCAGTTTCTGAGTCAGCCATCATAGCAAGGCACAGTCTAGACCAGGGATCCCCAACGTGGGGCCCACCAGGTGTTCTTAGGAAGTTGATGGGGCCAGGTGGGCTCTTGCCCAGCAAGGCTTCTGATTGGCTGTGCGAATTTTTAAAAAAATATTGCTTTGGCAGCAGCTTGTCAGCACAACCACCATTTTGTGAATGGCTTTGCCTCCTGCAGCAGCCATTTTGTAGTCACACCCATCACATTGAGTCAGAATCCCAAAGCTACACCCCAAGCTCAGAAAGGTTCAGGCCCCGGTCTAGAAAGAGAAGACTTGGGAAATGAAATCTTGCACATCCCAAGGTCTATGTAGACCAGGGATCAGCAACTGCAGGCCCTGGGGTCAGATCGGACCCCCTGAGGACAGTTCACCTGACTGGGGTTGCCAGGTTTTGACAACCGTTGTCCTACCAGTTGCCAACCCAAAGGCAAGGAAAGGGGCTAGGAAGAGCTATGGCTATAGCAACAGGATTTGCACACATATGATTTTGTTGGATGGAGGATAGTTGCTGGCCAGGATGTAAAATAAAGTTTGTTTGCTTGTTGTCTCTTCAGAAGTAATGGACGTTTACTAAATTGTATCACAACACCCTATTTTGAACTATTTGCCTCGTTTTTCTCTCTCCGCTCCACCAAGGAGCTCAGGGCAGAATATCTGATTCACCCTCCTGTTTTACTCTCACAACAATCTTGTGAGGTAGGTAGACTGAAAGAATGACTGGTCCCAACATCATCCAGTGAGCTTTAAGGGCCTCTTGAGTGCTAGTCTGACACGCTAACCACTACACCACACTGCTAGCCACAGCCTGCTGGCTGACTGAAAATATGTGCTTTCCATACTAATATGTCTATAATATTATGTCCTAATATTCTACTAATCTTTTCAGGAGTTCTCTGCTTCATTACATGAACATTGTACTAATAACCTGAAATGTCATGGCAATCATGTGGTTTAAAACTCTGGTGCATTAACCCTGGTTTTAACTGCTGGGGTTTTTTGCCTTGAATAGCCCTCAGTATATCTATTTTTAAAGTAGTTGTATGAGAAATAACTGTCTTTCCCTCTGTTTCTCTCTCCCAATGCCTCTGCAAACACTGGGGTCAGTCTTGCTGAGGGAAATCTGCGGCTCCCTTCCTCAGCGGCCTGGCTTCCCTCACCCCAGAGGTCACAGAGCTCTCGGGCGACGCTTTGGGAGAACCAGGCCTGGCAGCCGGTGAACATTTTGCTCTGAGGGCGCCTCAGCTTTCCCGCCTTTTCTTTGGAGCCAACTTTCTCAGAGCTTGTTCTCCCTCGTGTGTGACAATCACTGCCTCACATGCACACAGATCCTGTGTACACTCGCTCAGTCACAGATGATATTCCCTGCCACACAACACACAAGTTCCTAGGGCTGCCAAGCTCCAGGTGGTGGCTGGAGATCTCCCATTATTACAACTGTTTTCCAGGTGACAGAAATCAGTTCACCTGGAGAAAATGGCCGCTTTGGAAGGTGGACTGTATGACATTATGCCCCATTGAAGTCCCTTCCCCTTCCCAACCCCACTCTCCTCAGTCCTCACCCCAAAGTCTCCAGGTATTTCCCAACCTAGAGCTGGCAACCGGAAGATTTTGGCTTGATGGCCTGTGTGACTGTTGTGGATACCTGCCAACTGAGGGCACTTTATTTAACTTTTCTACCCTGCCATTCTCCCCAGCAGCTTAATTGTTCTTCTCTCCTCCATTTTGTTCTCACAACAACCCTGCAAGGTAGCTCAGGCTGAGAGTATGTGACTGGCCCAAGGTCACCCAGCGAGCTTCCATGGTGTGAGTGGTGACTCAGACCTGGGTCTTCCAGATCCTAGTTTGACATTCTGGCTGTCAACATCAGCATCAAACTGTTAGGAAAGGGACAGCTATGGGAACAGTTTGAAAAGTTGGCAACCCTCTGTGCGGATGCCCAGGAAGTCTCCCAGCCAGGCACTGAGGGGTTTTTGACCTGCTTAGAGTTATTGTATGACAGTACAGTGTGACTTATTAAGCTAACTACCTACACATCTGTCTGTCAGTCTATCTGCATGTACATCGGTCTGTCTGTCTGTCTCTGTACATACAGGGTGATGGTGAAATTTAGGACTTGATTTCCCACACACACAACCATAAATCCATCTAAATTAATCCTTTATTTAGGATAAAACTGGGATAGAGAGTATACATAAATATCTGCCCCTGAGGAGCTGATCAACATAACAGTAAAACTGAGATTGTTTATTTGTTAGATTTAATCAAAGCAAGACTAAGGATGTATGAAAGCTTTAGCTTTTTTAAAATTTGGGAATGCCAGTTAGTATGTCTGTTTATAGGTAACAAGCTGCAAGTTAGGAGTCCTTATAAGAACAGGGGGGGGGGGGGAAGGAATGCAGGAGAACAAATTCCAATCATTCCCCAAGGCCAATAATGCAAAACAGATTCAAATTGATGAGCCTCCTTCTCCAAGGGACACTATAAGTGATTTGCCTATCTTTTACTCACCAAACAGGCATGAAGCCTTAGAAACAGATATAGAACAAGACCTAATATCTCAGTCTTCGTTAAGTAACCATCTCCAGGGTTTTGACAACTCTTTGACAACTAGCCCAGCCAGACAGTAATGAGGAATGTAAACTGGACGTAGACCATTTAAAAGACTTATTTGCTGAAATTTGTTAGAGACCGCTTTACTGGCCTCACAAACAATAAATAAAATCTTTCAAAAACTGAACTGCATTTTTCTTGAAATGTACATTTAAGAAGTTGCCTGAAATGTTATTGCTAGGACTTAAACTAGAAGAGATAAATGTAAAGAAAAGGACAATAATATGGTATATGATTACAACAGCAAGAATGGTGTATGCACAAAACTGGAAAAATGAAAAAATACCAGAGGTGTGGGAATGGTTGAAAAAACTGTTATATATGGCTGAAATGGATAAGTGGACTAGAAAATTGAATAATCTTTACTCAGAGACCTTTCTGGAAGACTGGAAAGATTTGAAAGAATATGTTGAAAAGTATTGGGATATGAAAAACTATATCTATACATGGTTATAATAGCATAAAGGAATAGAAATATATTATATGAATGTTTTAGTTAAAATTAGACAATGAAACTGTTTTTATTTAGAAATACATAAGAGTATAGAAAATAAGAATTGGTGTATAAGTATAAGTATTTTAAAGCTATATAACCGTCACCAGAAACGAAACATAGATATAAGTATTACTATTTTGAATAAAATGGAAAATGTGTTATGCTTCAGATGTGGTGGGAAACCACCAAAACAAGATAAAAATAGAATGTACAAATAGAACAAAATGTTATTTAATATGGAAAAAGGGATTTGTGTAAGGTTAAATGTATTATTTTCGATTTTTTTTTTTTGAAAAATAAAAATTTCTTTACAACAAAAAAAAAACTGAACTGCATTTTGGCATAACTAGAGCAGCTCGATCAGTTTTACAGCTCCTATTCAGGAGACTCTTAAGTTCTGCCCCTTTAAAAGGCTTACGGGGCAATGTATCCAATGATTCAGAGAACATAAGAACATAAGAGAAGCCAGTGTTGGATCAGGCCAGTGGCCCATCCAGTCCAACACTCTGTGTCACACAGTGGCCAAAAACACCAGGTGCCCTCAGAAGGTCCAGCAGTGGGGCCAGGACACTAGAAGCCCTCCCACTGTTGCCCCCCCGTCAAGCACCAAGAATACAGAGCATCACTTGCCCCAGACTGAGTTCCTATCTATACTTTGTGGCTAATAGCCACCAATGGACCTCTGCTCCATATGTTTATCTAATTCCCTCTTGAAGCTGTCCATGCTTGTAGCCACCACCACCTCCTGTGGCGGTGAATTCCACGTGTTAATCACTCTTTGGGTGAAGAAGTACTTCCCTTGATCCGTTCTAACCCAACTGCTCAGCAATTTCATGGAGTGCCCACAAGTTCTTGTATTGTGAGAAAGAGAGAAAAGTACTTCCTTCTCTGCCTGCTCTATCCCATGTATCATCTTATAAACCTCAATCATGTCACCCCTCAGCCGTCGTTTCTCCAAGCTAAAGAGCCCCAAGCACTTCAGCCTTTCTTCATAAGGAAAGTGTTCCAACCCTTTTATCATTCAGTGGACTGCCTTTTTCCATGAGGTAAAATCTGGACTACCCTCCTGGTTAGCATCAAGGAGAAATGCCAGTTGCTGATATTTGGAATTTTAATTGAGCTGTATAGTTGACTTTTATTTTGAATGCAATGTTTTAAATCAAAGTATTCTTTGAATGTAATGTTGTATTGTAATGGCCAATGGCCATATACGATAAATGTGCTCCACCACCAAAAAAAAGTTGCTGATATTGTGCTGATTATCAAAGCCATTAATATATTTTTCCTCAGCATCTTCTGCCCACATACCATCAAAGATTTCTGGAGAATATGGGATCGCAATGCTCAGATCACTGTAATGCTTCTAGACAGTTAGAATGTGGCTGAAGATGAATTCGTTTACTGGCCAAACAAAGAGGAGCCTCTCAGTTATGAGAGCTTTTAAGTCAGTCTGATTTCGGAAGAACACACGTGCTTACCTGGTTAAGAGAAGTTTATAATCCAAGACTTTTATTTTGGAAGCTACTTAGGATAACTATGTTTTAGAAGTGAGGCATTTTCAGTGTCCTAAGTGGCCAAATCCAGATAGCCCAATTAGTAAAACATTTGAACTTATGTTATCAAAGAAAAAACTTTCAACAGAGGTGGACCCATGATGTACATTTTGTTATGTTTGTCCTAATTTGATGAAGTTTAATGTATTTTTAAGACTGAAATTGTGGTCTCTCTTACACAGTATTAGCTTTCCACTTCTCTGGCTTTATTTTAACTTAAATTTTACCATAACTGTAGCCACTAGTTCTCGGCAACAAACATGCCCTCGTTTTTTTAAAAAAGAAATCCATCTCACTTGCTGTTATTCATAGCATTTCTTATATTTGCTAGAAATATCACTTTTAATATGGTGGACTGTAAATATAGTACTGTTATTGGTAGTGTTCAACATTTTAAGATTCAATAAAGAAAAATTAAACAACTGAAAAGAAGAAGCTTGATCACTGCCCATCTATATGTCAAAAGTCACAATTTTCAGCGGATCCCTGTTTTCCCCGGAGTCGTTCAGACAAGGACAGAAGTAAGGGTAAAGCTTCTCTGCAAAAGCACTCGTGAAAGTGTAAATGTGAGTCAGCTTTTCCGCGTCGTAAAAGGACACCTGACCTCCCTCATAATCCAGGTACACCCCGATTTGGCGAAGCATGCCGGAAAGGGGGAGGCAGCGGGGAGGCATGTCCACCGCCTTTAACTGGTTCTTGTTCCTTAGCTTTATAAGCCAGTGGCCGGCTTTAGGTGACAGTGGATAGTTGCCTTTGCGGTTAATGGTCTCTTTCACGACTCCCAGGGTCCACTTGGTCTTGTTCTCCACCTTCACTTCCCAGTAGTGCTTCCCAGAAGCAAACCCTTCGGACCCCAGGACGGAAACGCTGCAGTCGAACCTCTCTGGCGTGTCTGGCAGCAACTGCTTCGAATCATCATGTGTTACTCTGGTCAGGTCTTCAGAAAGAATCAGGTTCGGATGTGCCGTTGCAGGGTCGAGAGTCAGGAAGGAAATATCTGGTTGGTAAAGATGACAAAGAATGATTGGAGAAGGGGTCCCCAGCATGGTGCCCGTGGGTGCCATTGTGCCTGCCCAAGCCTTTCTTGGTGCCCACCAAGTGTTTTTAGAAAGTGGATGGGGTCAGGTGGGGCACTGGAAGTTCAATTGTCTGGGCAGATTGAAAGAATGTTGTTTCAGCAGCACCTGCCATCACAGGGATAGTTTTACACCCTTTCACTCCTCTTTCCCAGTGTATTTTTTTAAAATAATCCCTCTTCTCCCCCGCACTTAGGCTTCCTCTATGTGTCTGGCTCCGCCGCCTCTGGCAGCCATTTTGTGGTTGTGCCTACCACCTTGTATCAGAATTCCAAAGGTGCCCACAGACTCACAACGGTTGGGGACACCGGGATTAAAGCATAGGAAAGCAACTGTAAAAGTGTGAATCAGGACTTATTTTGATAAGGGCCTCTGTACAAACATGGTATACCGAGCCTCTGTTGTGCAGGGGTTAGAGTTCTAGACTAGGACGACATGGTTTCAAATCCCACTCAATCCACAAGGATAACACACAATCCCAAAACAATCGGGTATGAAAAAATATAGAGATGTGTGCTAGATGCCCACAGAACAATACAATAACAAAAGAGACTAGATTAAAGCCATATCGTTTAGAGTCCAGATATTTACGTGTTTCAGACCTCTGGTCTTTCCTCAGGAACAAATCCTATATAGGAATCTTACAGTCAGTGTTACATTCAAGTATACACTTCCATTGATTTACTCTTCTGTTAATCGACTTGGGCAAGACCACCTCACTTATTTCCAAGCCGCTGCTGCTGCCAAAGTCAAATGGACCCAAGTAGATTAACAGAAGAGTAAATCCGGAAAAAGTGTTGAAAGAAAAACACAGAGTGATTGAATTTGGAGCAGACTGCTTTTGAGAATACAAGACTGTTAAAGGGATATAGCCCGGGAGACTCTGAAGCAAACTGCTATGTGAAATCTTATCAACCTTTGTATTTTTTCTATGAAGGAATAAGTGGTTGGTACCAGACACTAAATGATGTTATGGCTTTAATCTAGTCTCTTTTGTTATTGTATTGTTCTGTGGGCATCTAGCACATATCTGCATATTTTTTCAAATCGCACTCAGCCAAGAAACTTACTGTGTGACCTAGGGCTAGTTACCCTCAGCCTAATCCACCTCACAGGGTTGTTGTGAGGATAAAATGGAGCAGGGGAGAGCCATGTATGCTGCTGTGAGCTCCAGAGAAGAAAAGTGGTTTAAAATGCATTCAATAATAAGTGTAGATTAAATTATGTTTCTTTACTGGTTTAAGCTCACCACCAACCTTCTAACCCAAAAGAATCCTCGAGAGATCTCCTGGCATCTCACCAAGCCTGGCTCTCATTCTCTAAAATTAACACTCATTTACTTGGGTGCTTCCCTGTGTCCTTTCACAGAAAAGGAGTCTTTCCTCTCCCTGATAAAAACAAATATTTCAAGTAACAAACTTATTGCACAAGCAAAAAGCACCGTCACCTTTCCTTGGAAACTTCCCTTTTCCAAGTTAAATGAGAGAGGTTGATTCCAATTTAATTTTCTTTATGAACAAGAGGAATCCCAGTAGATCGATTCAGGTGGGTAACCATGTTGGTCTGAAGTAACAGTTCAAAGTTTGAGCCCAACTGGCACCTTTAAGACCAACAGAGTTTTAATTCTGGGTATACGCTTTCATGCGCACACACTCTTAGTTATATAACCTGACTCTGACTTTAATCCACTTTGATTTAACTATGGATAACCAGGACCCAGGCTTACCTGGGCTAAGGACGGACTTCATTTCCTTCCATACCATGTACTGTATCGGCCCTTTGAAATGCCCTGTGCTCAGAGACCGTGAGACCAGCTTGCTCAGAGAGGATTGTTCTGTTTTCTTCTCCACCCTGCACAAACCATTAATGCGCACTACCATTAACAAGTTGTGATTGTGCGAGAAGGGGCGGGGATTTTTCTCTAGGAAATATTCATTGCAGTGATTCAAATACTATTACTTGGTTAAAGGACAGTTTCTGTCATTCATGTATGTACCAGTGTTGTGAAATTGCTGTAATTTGAATGGGTCTCTTGTTTTAGGGATTTGGCTATACAGTACAGGAGGTAAGAATGGTAATAAAAGAACAGTGTTTTTTGTCAATGGGAGGGAACTGTTAGAAGGCCATCCCCTAATGGCTGCACTAAACATCCACAGGAGAGCTAGGAGAAGGTGAGCTCCCTCCCCCCAACTGAAGGGAAGAGGCCAATGCTTGAATGTGTGAATGAACAGCAGGTTGAGTTTAAATGGGAACAGTCAAGAGAAATGGAAATCTCCAGCAGGGATGGAGCGCCAGAAACAAACGTCTGAAATGGGATCATAATGCTCAGCAACACCAATTAATTGCTGGTGATACTACCCCCTTAACCTGACTGAGTAGCTTTAAGCAAGAAGCCATTAGTCATTGCTGTGAGTGTTGGCTGAAGCAATCAAAGGTGCAGTCTCTCTCTCTCTGGGGATCTGATGGAGGGGGAAGCCACCCAAATAAGTGTTAGCCTTTTGAACTTATCAGTTGGAGAAGTGGGTGAGCATTAACAGTATAAACGGCATTAAAGTAGCATAAGGGTAGAATATTATCATTTGAAAACACCTGTTATAGACATGCACTTACCAATCCATAAAGACTTCTATGTCCTGTAAGAGAAAAAGGAGAGGGGGGGGGAAACCCCTGTTCACTAACTGACACTCTTTAGAACCTATATTGTGTGTGCATAACCCAGCAAGCAAAGTCACTGGTTTTTAGGGTGCAAAAAATGCTGATCTTTCCTCAAAACCCACAAGCACAAAATGAAGGCAAATGGCCTTCCCTGCTGTTTGCCCTCCCTTCATCACAGCAACTGCTATTTGGTGGTATACTGCCACCAGACATGGAGGTTCTAGCAGCTATTATTAGAGGCAACTGTATCCCCCCCCCCTTTAGTTTGCTTGGACAGTTTTTGAACAATTCAAAGAACAATACTTGAGACAAAGGTGCACTGTCAAGTCTGGGTTCCTTACTTTTAGAAAGTTAGCAGAATTCTGCTGGTACAACCGGGACTGAATGTGCCCCAGTGTATGTTTAGCATTCTGAGAGTGATCTTGGAGTCGGTTTAAATTTGCATCCATTTCCTGGAGGAGGGTTTCACTGTCTTCCTTTAACTGTTTGATGAGCACTTTCTCCTTGGTGTGAAGAAACTGGTGCAGTTTTAGGAATTCCAAGGAGATGTGGTACTGAAGTTGCAACTTGTTCTCCTGGAAAAGCACATTAGAAAATTCATTAGGCATGAAATGTATTTGATGAAGAGAGCAACATGCACGTCTTTGTTTTTTAAGAGTTAATCTGCCTCTCGTCTTGTAGGAGTTCTAAGATGGCAACATTTGCTTCGGGGGGGGGGGGGGAACAAAGAGGACTTTGGTGTATGCTTCCTACGTCCTACAGTGGGTGCAATCAAGAGAAAGTTTAAGGTTTTCCAGTCTGTGTATTCTTACTGGACACCATCCGCGTGACCAAAAATTTGGCAAGATCCCTCCAATCAACTTTGCAGATTACAGGTACCTTAGCATGGGTTGCACCCATAGATGCTATGTGATTTGTATCTGATTTAGATACATGAAATTAGGCATACTGGGACTCTGAAAACACAGTAAAAGCAACGATGCCCTTTTTATCATATTGATTTAAAAGTGACATGGAGCCAAACCACTCTTGATGCTGGGGAATCTGTGTTTAGATTATTTAGTTTATTTATTTATTATATTTATATCCTGCCTTGCCGGGCAAGCTGGCTTAAGGCGGCTAACACAGTTAAAATATCATAAACAATTAGAACATCGGTTAAAACAGCATAAATTAGATCTCCAGATGTATAATTAAAACTCCCCCCCCCCCAAAAAAAACCAGCCATGGAGGGAGGCCAATATGAATCAAGACTGCAATGTTATCTTTATTGTCTCTCTCTCTCTTTTTTCTCCTCCTAGATGGCACATAAAGCAGCCCTGGAAGAGGCATTTGTGATTGGCGAAACAGTGAGTAGGGTGGGGGGAGAATCTGAGGGTCACAAAGGAGGCGGCAAAGTGAACTGCTCTTGGGGAGGAAATCTAGAATTTCGGTGCCACCCCAAAAAAGGCCCTGTCCTGTGTAACCATCCCTCTGTCAGAGACATACAGAGTCATATAGCAAAATCTGATGACCAAAGTATACAGGAGCAAACATGTCTACATGGGAGCAGGCAATATCCAAAATGCCCTGGACATAAGGCTAGGAATATGTAAGGCTATATATGTCTGTTACATTTGTTATAGTAAAATGTCAGATATGAAGAAAGTTGGGATAAATATATTCTAATAGAGGTGAAAAATCAAGAGTATATATAAACAAGCTTTAGCAAGTATATAGTGTGTGATTTAGATAACTGTTGCTTATATTTAAGACATAATTGTAGTTTATGTCTAAAGTACGATTTGGATATAGCAGACGGTTGTAGCTGATAAATGCAGATGGCTATCTGCACTGAGACCATGAAGACCTTTGAACATGGTTAAGTGCTTTTAAGCCTAGAATATATATCATCTTTGCCACAGAAGCAGATGGATTGCTGGTTTCTCTCAAACAAGACACTTATTACTCAGTATGGATGAAGACCGTTGATCCTAGATTACAGCAGCTGGGCATTACATTAGAAGAAATTCCTCAGCAGGGTAAGGCAGAGACCCTCAATATCGTCAAGCGTCATCTCAACAAGCTCAATTAAAATAGCATGGTAATTCGTTCATGTAGTTTGTTTGACCCAATATTTTGGTATTTTACCACCTCGGCTCTCGCCGTCCTATACAAGATATTTAACAGTTCATCGGGGCTTCCGGTCGGGGGAAAATGGAGATTTAACAGTTCATCGTTATGCTAGGGCAAATTTTCTCTAGCTCATCTTAATGCTAACCCTTCTGAAGTATTGCATGGGAAGTTTTGTAGCATACCATACTTAGATCATCTTTGTCCTTGTGGCCTGGCTAAAATTGATACTTATAAGATTCTGGAAAGTTCCTTTTATACTGTTTTTAGGAATCGATGGATTTTTTTATTTAATTAACTTATATCCCACCCTCCCTGCCGAAAAGAGGATTTTACCTCTTTTACCACATCTGTCATTCACTAATTCTCAAAGGGATGTTATTCCCTATGTTATGCTAGGCAGTGAGCCAAACACGCTATCAGTTGCTAAATTCCTGTCCTTTAGTCATTGGTCAAGATCTATTGATCAGAGCAGCTCTGGAAAGGAAAGAAGTATTTAGAATGTTCCCAGTAGCTAACTGGAAGCCAGTGCAGCTGGTAAAATACCAGAATGCTATGTCCCAAGCCGCCAATCTTAGATACCAAAGGGTACAGTAAACTAACAGGTATCGACAGGGGGCTCTTGTCTTGATGCTACCCACCTTATGGCTAGAAATTTTCTCTTCCTGAGCATTCTTCACCATCTCTAGCTCCACTAAGTTGGACCGCAGCTGAATTCTCTTACAGATCAGTTTTTCCTACAGAGAGAATGCCACAAGGGTTATTCTGGTAGGTATCCTAAGAAGGCGGCCATTTGCACCTATATCCTGCCATGAAGAACATGAGAGAGGCATGTGAAATATTGCAATGGAGGGCTAGCACCCCACTTTGTACTTTTAGAAGATACCAACATGTCAAGACTCTTCAAAACAAGCTGGGGACCTATCAGGGGGCTGTGGCTCAGTGGAAGAGCCTCTGCTTTGCATACAGAAGGTCCTCGGTTCAATCCCCAGCATTTCCAGTTAAAAGGACCAGGCAGCAGGCGATGGGAAAGACCTCAGCCTGAGACCATGGAGAGCTGCTGCCAGTCTGAGTAGACAGTACTGATCTTGATGGACCAAGGGTCTGAGTCAGTAGAAGCCAGCTTCATGTATATTCATGTGTACAAAGAGCAGGATCTTGCGCTCTCTCTGCTTGGAAACAAAATATACATAAAGGAATCCATTGTTTTGGCAGGCCTACGAGATGTATAGGCTACAGCTGTGCGGACCCAAATACAATCCAAACATCTGCTCAGCCATTTGTGAGGCTTATTGCTTGGCAATGGATAAGTCAGTCGAACTGGCCTCTCTGGACTGACCTGAGGGTAAATTTTAAGCTACTCTAGGAAAGGGTGCTAGTTCTCTAAATGCTGGGATTTGAGTGCCAGGGAAAGGGGATTCTCCCACAGCAAGAATGCCACCTTGAATCTTTCAACTATGATTTTGGCATGATTTGTTGTTACTCGCAAAGGCCGCTAAGGGGCTTCTGATTAGTACCAATCCTCTTTCCCCAAAAGAACTGCTTGGTGAATAGCATTGAGCCTCTGTTGGCAACAGGATAGTTTCTCTCTCTCAAATGTTAAAGCACCATACAGTGCTTTCTTGGATTAAAAAAGAAGCTCTGATACTCATATATAAGGTAGCACTGATTTCCACCCATTCCCCCCTAAGGACCTGGGAGAGCTCCCCAGAAAGGTGTCACTTCACTACACAACACTGGTGAGCACTATCCCACCAAAAGCCCCAGTTTATATAGAGCCCATTAATTCAGTTACAAACCAAGAGGGCCCAATGGAACTTTCCTGCATTCTCCCTCCCACTGAAGCAGGGCTGGTTCAAGGTGTCGGGGGACCCTGGGCAGACAGTGCCCCGGGCCCCCACTTGCCCCCCCATGCCCTCTCTTCCACACCCCTGCATACCCTCCACCTGCCCCACTGTCCATGCTCAGTTGCCTGCATCACCTGACCAGGGGTGCTACCACTCTGCACCACCCACATGCCCTTCCTTAATGACCCTGGGTAGTTGGAAGCAGGGTTACAGAGAGGCAGCAGGGAAGGTGTGTGGGTGGGGGTCAGCAGCAGGGAGCCCCACCAGAAAACCTGGGCCCCGGCAGCTGCCCCGCCTTGGGTTGAGCTGATGCCAGCCCTGCACCAAAGCCTGCTGATTGCCACCAAATGCTGCTGCCGATGCTCCCTCTATGCTGTGGACTCTTGTGAGCAAAAATTCTACTTGGTGAGCTACTGGGCACTGAAGTTGTGAGCGAGTGATTTGGCTGCTGCATACCTTAGTTTGCTCTGGAGCCATCCTTCCTGAGCTGAGACGAAAATGTGTGAGCCAGAGGCTAAAAAACTGTGAGCTAGCTCACACTAACTCAGCTTAGAGGGAACACTGGCTGCTGCTAGGGGGATAGGAGAAATGACAAAGAAGGTGTGCAGAGAGGGACAGAGGTATCGGTGGAAAGTGCCACTTTGGCCTGGATCCACTCCAGTTGTTTGAGCTGCCCTCTGGGTTATCAGTTACCGTGTAGATCTGCACAGCATCTGGGATGAGGAGGAACTGGGTGCTTTGATCTTCGGGCTTCTGAGCTTCTCTGCAGCTGAAGCAGGCCACTTTCCTGTGCGGCTTCCAGTAGAGTGTCACTGGTTCATTGTGCTCCAGGCACTTCTGCTGGGCGCTCCCCACATGATAGCCCTTGAGCTTCTTCTCCACCATCTTCTGCAGCACAGGGTTCTCGATGTACCTTTTCTCCGAAAACCTTGTCTGGCATTCCGGGCAGATGAAGGCCCCCTTTTTAAGCCATATGTTCTCGATGCACAGTTTGCAGAAGTTGTGGCCGCAGGGCAGGATCATGGGCTCTCGGAAGAATTCTAGACACAGGACGCAGGTTAGCTCCTTGGTGAAATCTTCCCTTCCCACCTCCCATGATGACTCGGAGGAGCTGCGGAAGATGGGGCTTCGTTCTTTTTCGTTGCCAGAAGTCAGCGAGGAAGTGGAAGGGTTTCTGCTGGTGGAAGAGGACACGGCAGTGCCAGCATTCACTGCATCATCCTGCGGGAATAAAAAGCAGCAGAATGAGATATCCATTTTTGCCGTGAGGCACAGATGTCAAAAGTCATGAAGGTGGTGCAAGAGTTCCATGTAACTGTAAAATAACTGGCATCCATTGGGAGCGCAAATAGGGATGCCAGCCTAATGACCCTTTGTGTACTTGGCCGATTCTTACTCACTGACCTTGTTTGTTGAATCTGTGGCTTTTGCACCAGCCCCCGTGCCTTTCCCGGTGCACCACATTGCCCAGCCACGGAGAGGGTTGTCAGAAACTTCCTGTTAGGGGAGCAAATTATTTGTTAACTGGGCAGTTTAGCATAGTGGAGAGCAGCCCATGATGTGTCTGTACAGAACTCCCATGTTTCTCCTTCTAAATAATTAAGTCAAGTAGTATATCACCCAAAAATGTTTCAGGTTTATTACAAAGACATTTACACGTGGAACATATTGAGCACTCTTAACAAGTAACAGACAACGCACATTTTCATCATCACCACCATCACAACTTCTCCATTCCACCTGTTTGGTTTTGCAAATCTCAGTGAGTTAAGCAGAATATAAATATATTAAAATACGTTTTCTAGACACACAGCTCGGTAAGCCAAGCTGACCATAAACAAACCAGTACCTCTATACAGCTCAGCGAGACAAAAGGACCATAATTGCCAAATAATGATTAAAATCAACCAGGTTCTCTAAATTTTGAATTTGCTAAAGCATGCATATTATTAGAGAACTGGGTTACCATTCCACCCTTTCCAGCCTATTGAACAATCGAAGTAGAAGTCAATGTGATTGGGCATGAAATTTGTCTATGAATGCATCCATACTGATGTTATTTGTGAGTGATTTCTCATAACCTGGTTATGCTAGGCTGTTTTTCCAAAGATGGGATTGTCACAGGCAGCGGCTATAAAAGCTCTCTAATGGCTGCCACCACTCTGGTATGGGCCTCCTCGGGAGGGCCCGGCGCACCCACCCTACTCCTCTATACACGCCTTTTCCAACAGACTTCCCCTTATAAGTGATCAAATGAGGTGTGAGGGCCCAGGCAATGAATTATTCTTATTAAAGATTTAACAACTGTAATTAGGGTTGCCAGGTCTGGGTTGGAAAATACCTGGAGACTTTGGGGGTGGAGCCAGGAGAGGGCGGGGTCTGGGGAGGGGCCTCAGCATGGTACCATGCCATAGAGCCCACCCTTCAAAGCAGCCATTTTCTCCAGGGGAGCTGATCTCTACCAGCTGGAGATCAGTTGTAAAAGCAGGGGATCCCCAGGCCCCACCTGGAGGCTGGCAACCCTAACTGTAATTCAATAACATGTAGGAAAAATGAGCACAGTAAAGGCAGGCAAACCAGCAAAATAAGAAACCCTAATGCCTCTGACTATACTATGGGTGTTTGGCCTCAAGCTGACATCCTTTTTTGATGAGGGATCCCTCCATTTGCAGCAGCTCCACACCAGCTCTGCTTATCCTAGGAGTGAACCACCTCTAGTGTCCTGGCCCCACTGGTGGACCTCCTGGTGGCACCTGCTATTTTTGGCCACTGTGTGAGAGTGTTGGACTGGATGGGCCATTGGCCTGATCCAACATTGGCTTCTCTTATGTTCTTACCTCCCACTCTGGGCAACACCTTTTGTCATGTCTTCCCAGGCAAACACCCACTACTATTCTACTGGGGTAAGTTTCCCCTCCAAATCCCGTTAGCCAATCACAGGGTACAGAGGGTGACCTGGGAAACATAGGCCCTGATTGCTACTCTAGTTAGGGCTGCCAAGTCCCCCGCTTGGGCGGGGGAAACACCGATTTTTAGAGCTTACCTCCCGCTTTTCCAAAGATGGCCACCGGGGGGACAAAATGGCTGCCTTAAAAGGGAAATGTCTGCAGAGAGCCTGCCCTGCAGTAAAAAGCCTCGCCAGACATTTCCCCTTTAAGAAATCAGCAAGAGAGCTTCTTCCACAGCAAGAGAGCCCCGCCCAGAGATTAAGGAGGGACTGAAGGAGCTGCTTTTGCATGTGGCTGGCAAGGTGAGTTTCTCTTCCAGCTCTTTTCATTCTCTCTCCCTCTTTCTTTTTTCTGTCTGTCTGTCTGTCTGTCTGTCTCTCTCTCTGTCCCCATCCAGCAGAGGTCTATCAGTGGCTATTGTAGCCACAAGGTCTAAATGGAAGTAAGTGCCTCTGCCAGTTTTTTCCCCTTCTCTCTCTCTCCCTCTTTCTTTCTTTTTTCTGTCTGTCTGCCTGTCTCTCTCTCTCTCTCTGTCCCCATCCAGCAGAGGTCTATCAGTGGCTATTATTAGCCACAAGGTCTAAATGGAACACTTTGTCTGGGGCAGTGATGCTCTGCATTCTTGGTGCTTGGGGGGCAACAGTGGGAGGGCTTCTGGAGTTCTGGCCCCGCTGCTGGACCTCCTGAGGGCACCTGGTGTTTTTGGCCACTGTTGTGACACAGAGTGTTGTACTGGATGGGCTGTACTGGATGGGCCGATCCACTGTGGCTTCTCTCCTGTTCTTATGATATGAAAATCATATTCAGCACTTGTGTAGCACTTAGTGCTTCATATTCTGCTGAGATGAGGAAGGATTCAGTAGGGCCGTTGCTCAGTGATAGAGCATCTGCTTGACATGCAGGAGGTATCAGCCTCTTCAGCTAAAAAAGGATCAGGTCATAGGTGACATTAAAGATCTCAGCCTGAGACCCTGGAGAGCCACTACCAGTCTGAGTAGTCAATACTGACCTTGATGGACCAATGGCCTGATTCAGTATTAGGAAACTTCATGAGTTCATGTGTCAGCATGTGGAAGCAACATCACAGGATGTGACATCACAAAATGATGTCACTTCCTTTCTCCTGGCTCCACCCCCAAAGTCTCCTGGCTCCACCCCCAAAGACCCCAGATATTTCCCAAGTTGGACTTGGCAGCCCTAACTCTAGTACAGGCTTCCCTGGAGTGTGCAGGCACTACTATAGGCCTAGGATCATGACCGCGACACTGACAGCGACTCTCCAGGGTGTTAAGCAGAGGTCTCTCACATCACCTGCTAACCTGATCTTTTAACAGGAGGTGCTGGGGATTGAACCTGAGGCCTCGAACTGCTGAACTACCGGCCTTCCGGTCAGCAGTTCAGCGTCTTAACCACTTGAGCCACCGCAGCCCGCTACATCTATCATACACAGCGTCATATTCTTTGCGATATCTTCCTAGCACGGTGACCCTCAGTTTTGCACACCATCTACTGCCTGGAGGCTGGCAACCCCAGGAGCAGCTGAAAAGGGGGGGGGAGGAGTGGGGGGGGGCAGAGAAGGACGAAGCCCGGGCGAGAAGCGGGAGCACCAGCCCAGGGCCCGGCAGGGAGGACCACGCGGAGCGGCCCACGAGCGTGCGGAAGGGGGGGGGGGAGGAAAAGCGTCGCGCGCGCGCGCGCGCCCCCCCCCCCCAGCTCCAAGCTCCTCCCCACGTCGCCCACCTCACTCTCTTGTGAGGGACCGATGCCAGCCGAGCGGGGGCTTCGAGTTTTTTGGGAGCCGCGCAGGAACAGAGAGCGCGGTTGGGACGCCCACGTAGAGCCCGCCAAAACGGTCTTCGACTAATCAGAGCTGGCGCTGCCATGACGCTGCCGGCGGCCGCGGCGCGCTCGCCCCCCCCCCCCGGCCTCGAGACTCCGCGCCTGCGCGGTGGAGTCCTGGCTAACGGTCGTTTTGGCTGCCTGTTCCCGCTTCTTAGAATCTTCCGTCCGCGTTCCCGCGGGGATGGCTTGCTCCCGTGGGACTGCTTGCAAGAGCAGAAGTTTGGGTCGCGCGCGTCTCTCTCTGGCGTCCCTCTTTGCTGTGCATGGCCTTCCTGAAGCCGTGGTATGCGCAGGGACGAACCGTTCCCAAGACAAGATCGGTAGAGACTTGACTGTTGATGGATTTTGGAGGTTTTTTTTAAAAAAAAGAGTCAGAGCTGTTCCCACGGACTGAGTACAGGGTACCCATCCTGAGCGCCAGTCTTTCGTTTTCTGCTCTGAGGATGCTTGGGACCAAACTGGGATCCCTCTGCCTCAGTTTCCTGTCTGTATTCTGCAATTCACAGATTTTATTAGTTTTTTTTTAATTGCTTCATTTACACCCTGCTGTCCTACCCAACGGAGACCCAAAGTGGCTCACACTGTGACCAAAGTTACCCATCAAGCTTCTATGGCAAAGTAGGTATTCGAACCCAGATCTCTCTAGTTTGACACCAGTGTCCCTTGACACTTCTAAAGCTACAAAAATGAAGGCTGATTTCCAGGGATTGTCAGGAAGCACACATCCAATGCTCCCTCTAAGCTGTGGAGTCTTATGAGCAAAAATTCTACTTTGAGCTACTGGCGTTAAAGTTGCCTTTCCTGAGCTAAGACAAAAACGTGTGAGCCAGAGGCTAAAAAATTGAGCTAGTTCACACTAACTCAGCTTAGAGGGAACACTGCACACATCCCAAACGAACTGCTCTCCTCTCTAGGATGGTTGCCTGGATTGCATAGAGCTAATCTGCCCTCCACAGCTTCAGATACCGTAATTGAGTCTCTCTGCATTTTGTTGTGAGATGTATTTCTGCCCACCTGCTACTCTGTGACCACTGAAGCTGGGATGGGAGGTCGATTGCAGCATTCCCCTCTCGACTCCGGCATGGGCAGTGATGGAACGGCCCCAGTGGATGTCGTGGTTAGAGTGCCAGACTAGGGTCTGGAAGACCCAGGTTCAAATCCCCACTCTGCCGTGGAAGTTCACTGGATGACCTCTCTCAGCCTAACCTCACAGGGTTGTTGTTGTGGGAATAAAGGGGGGGAGCAGAAAATGATGCTGGAAGCTGCTTTGGGTTCCTATTGGGAGTCTGAATATCCAAATAAATAAATCAAGATGGGTAGCCATGACAGCCTGCCCGCAGCAGCAGAAAAGAGCAAGAGCCCAGTAGCACCTTAAAAGACTTAACAAAATATGTGGCAGGGAAGGAGCTTGCCTGAGTCACTGCTCACTTCTTCAAAAGTGAGCAGTGACTGATGAAAGCTGCTGGGGGGGGGGGGGGATAAACTAGCCAGGATTTTAAAAATGTATGAACTGACGGATTGTTCCCTGCTAGACACACATCATCTTCCCTTCCCTGTTTAAAAACAAAAAGCTGTTACAGCTTGGATCAATCATGTACATGCCCTGAGGATAAAATTTTTAGAAAAAACGGAAACACCTACACTGCAGCTGGCTGCTGCTTGAAAGCAGTTCCCACCCCCCTTCCACTTCCTGCCCATGACCACAAAAATACCTCCCAGGATGTGATGAGACTTTTTTCTTGTATGAAAACATTTGTTTCCCCAGTTCAAAAGTCCAGCAGCACCTTAAATACTAACAACAATTGTCCCAGTATGAACTTCTGTGAATCACCAGTCACTTCTTCAGATATGTATAGAAATCTGAGAACCCTGTTTTTTTGGGCACCCCAGTAGGTTTGGTGTAGTGGTTAAGTGCGCGGACTCTAATCTGGGAGAACCTGGATTCCCCACTCCTCCACTCCCAGCTGCTGGATGACCCTGGGCAAGCCATAGTTCTGTCAGAGCTGTTCTTGAAAAAGAGCAGTTTCTGTCAGAGCTCTCTCAGCCCCACCGACCTCACAGAGTGTCTGTTGTGGGGAGGGGAAGGGAAAGGAGTTTGTAAGCCGCTCTGAGACTACGAGTGAAGGGTGGGGTATAAATCCAATCTCTTCTAGGGTTGCCAGCTCTGGATGGAGAAATACCTGGAGATTTTGGGTGTGGAGCCTGAGGAAGGTGGGATTTGGGGAGGGGAGGGACCCTAGTGGGGTATAATGGTATAGAGTCCACCTAGGGATGCCAGCCTCTAGGTGGGACCTGGGGATCCCCTGGAATTACAGCTCATCTGCAGACTACAAAGATCAGTTCCCCTGGAGAACATGGATGCTATGGAGGGTGGATTCTATGGCATTGCACCCCACTGAGGTCCCTGTCCTCCCTGGGCTCCATCCCCAAAACTCCAGAAGTTTCTCAACCTGGATCTGGCAACTGTATCCTCTACCAGTGGTCAGGGAGGACCTGGCAACCCTTAATCCACCCTCCAAAGCAGCCATTTTCTTCAAGGGAACTGATCTCTGCCATCCAACAGTGGGAGATCTCCACGTCCAGGTCCATGCTCCCTCTAAGCCAGGGGTGTCAAACATGTGGCCGGAGGGCTTCTACCAGGCCTGCAGTGGAACTGGCTGTCTTCTGCTTCTTCTTCCAGTTCTGCTGCTGCTGCTGTGTCATCGTAGGTTTGCAGCTTACAGATACACACCTGAACAGCATACTCAAGATTGCAACAGCAGACATTTTGATGCAATAATTCAGAGCAAGAGGTGTCAGTTATCAGATACTGTTAAATAAACAAAATATTGCCAGAGTGATAATGTTTTAAGTATGTTTTCATTTTAAGTAAAAAAAAAACACCTTTGAGTTTGTGCCCTTTATAGTTTATATTTCCACTACCTGGCATTACATGTTATGACACACATGGTCCGGCCCAACCAGGTT
Organism: Lepidodactylus listeri; assembly: GCA_029233225.1. Lineage (NCBI taxonomy): Eukaryota > Metazoa > Chordata > Lepidosauria > Squamata > Gekkonidae > Lepidodactylus > Lepidodactylus listeri. The sequence goes on along the minus strand of JARCFY010000021.1, from coordinate 27,075,448 downwards.
TCATTTATGTCAGATCTGGCCCTCATAACAAATGAGTTTTGACACCCCTGCTCCAAGCTGTGGAGTCTTGTGAGCAAAAATTCTACTGGGTGAGCGACTGGCATTAAATTTGTGAGCGAGCAATTTTGCTACTACATAAATTAGTTTGCTCTGGATCCATCCTTCCTGAGCTAAGACGTGTGAGCTGGAGGCTAAAAAACTGTGAGCTAGCTCGCACTAACTCAGCTTTGAGGGAACACAGTCCAGATCCCACCTGGTAGCCCTAAGGAGGGAGTTAACAGCAGATGGTTAATTCGTCATGACTCTTTCAAGCTTAGAGACACAATGTGGGGAATATTAAGGTGGAGAGACGCGACTTCTGTCATAAAACTTGAAGGTGTGACTTCTCTGTAAGTCTGAAACAGAATCCCTGTGGCTTCAGGATGGGTGGGGGTTCTCCATTCTAAGCGGATTTACACCCTTCAAAATCCCTTAAGGCAGGGGTGGCCAAACTGTGGCTCGGGAGCCACATATGGCTCTTTCACGCACATTGTGTGGCTCCTGGCAGGATGGCTGGGGAAGCGAAGGGCAGGCATGCCTCCCTGATCAGTCTTCCCTTCCCCAGCCAGTGTTCCCCTCCCTGGGTAGGCTTGAGGTAGAGGGGAGCAGAGAAAGAAAGCAACTTTAACTTTAAATGCGTTCTCAAAGGTACCCCCCCCCCCTCTGCCCCGGCTGGCTTAGAGAAGGCATTTGTTTCTTTAAATCCCTTCGCTAAGCCAGCCAGCGGGTGGGGGCTTGGAGGATACATTTAAAATTAAAGTTGCTTTTTTCCCTGCCTCTCCCTCCCTCCCCATCTATTTGCTCTCTCTCTCCACCTCTTTCATTCAGTTTAACAAATAAATTCTGTCTTTCCACCACTCTCTTTCTCTTGTAGACAAACAAATATCATTATCAATATCTGTTTTTGGCAGTCTCATTTAATGTTAATAAAAAGCCAATTTGCATATTTTTCAATAAAAATATGTATGTAATATTTATGTCTTGAGGCTCTCAAACACCTGACTTTTATTCTATGTGGCTCTTAGGTTACTCAAGTTTGGCCACCTTTGGCCCTAAGGTCAACTGGCTTAGACGGGTGCAACTCTCCTTGGGACTGCTCTGTCTATCTACCTAGTACCTGAGGCATTCAAACGTCATACTGATTGTATGTGGCTTTCTCAGACAATCCTTTTTGCCCAACTGGGGAACAAAAAAGCAAATGCTGCTGTAGCATCTTCAGAGCTACCAAAAGAAAAGTAAGATCAGGCAGCCTACCCCACCACCCCCAGTGGAAAATGGGAAAGGAATTATTTCTCTGATCTAGCGTACAAGCAGGTTCCCCATACCCTGCCTCTCTGGTTCCAGTTCAGTCAAGACTCAAGATGCACAAAAATGACAGGTTGAAGGGAGGGGTCAAGGAGGAGATGCAATTGCCTGCATCTCTTTCCCTTTGAGGTGGGCACGAGGCTCAGAGGTTGAGCATTAGTGTGGCACACAAAAGGGCCCAGGTTCAATCCCAGGTATCTATAGTTCAAAGAATCAGGCAGTAGGTGATGTGGAAGACCTTGATCTGTGACCCTGGAGAGCTGCTGCTGGTCAAGAGGGGACAATACTAACCCTGGCAGACCCTCTGGTTTGACTCAAGATAACACAGCTTCATGTATTCATAGGGAGCACAGTCTCACACAAACCAGAGCCATTGTGGGGTGAGTGAACCACTTTAGGGCATACTTACTCTTCTCCTTTGGGTCCTCCCAACTATTAAGGCCTATGGGGTGGGTGGGAGATTTTCAGTCCCTTCACTTGAGAAGGAAAACTGGTAGGAACCTGAAATTGTTTTCCTTTAGTTATGGCTGTAAGGATTCTGGAATTCAGGGCCGCACGAGAGCCGTCTCATCCTTCCCTGGCTCATCTTTAGAAACTTTTGCCAAACTGGTTTGATAACCTGGGCTTATGAACCGCTATAGTTTCAGGTTTCGTTTAACCCATTTAAAAGCCTTATTGTTGGTGTAGGGCTGCCAAGTCCCCCGCTAGGGCGGGGGAAACACTGATTTTCAGTCCTTCCCTCCCGCTTTTCCAAAGTTGGCCACCGGGGGGACAAAATGGCTGCCTTAAAAGGGAAATGTCTGCAGAGAACCTGCCCTGCAGTAAAAAGCCTCGCCAGACATTTCCCCTTTAAGAAGTCAGCAAGAGAGCTTCTTCCACAGCAAGAGAGGTCCGCCCAGAGATTAAGGAGGGGCTGAAGGAGCTGCTTTTGCATGTGGCTGGCAAGGTGAGTTTCTCTTCCAGCTCTTTTCATTCTCTCTCCCTCTTTCTTTTTTTCTGTCTGTCTGTCTGTCTGTCTCTCTCTCTGTCCCCATCCAGCAGAGGTCTATCAGTGGCTATTATAGCCACAAGGTCTAAATGGAAGTAAGTGCCTCTGCCAGTTTTTTTCCCTTCTCTCTCTCCCTTTCTTTTTTCTGTCTGTCTGTCTGTCTCTCTCTCTGTCCCCATCCAGCAGAGGTCTATCAGTGGCTATTATAGCCACAAGGTCTAAATGGAAGTAAGTGCCTCTGCCAGTTTTTTTCCCTTCTCTCTCTCCCTTTCTTTTTTCTGTCTGTCTGTCTCTCTGTCCCCATCCAGCAGAGGTCTATCAGTGGCTATTATAGCCACAAGGTCTAAATGGAAGTAAGTGCCTCTGCCAGTTTTTTTCCCTTCTCTCTCTCCCTTTCTTTTTTCTGTCTGTCTGTCTGTCTCTCTCTCTGTCCCCATCCAGCAGCGGTCTATCAGTGGCTATTATTAGCCACAAGGTCTAAATGGAACCCTTTGTCTGGGGCAGTGATGCTCTGAATTCTTGGTGCTTGGGGGGTAACAGTGGGAGGGCTTCTGGAGTTCTGGCCCCGCTGCTGGACCTCCTGAGGGCACCTGGTATTTTTGGCCACTGTTGTGACACAGAGTGTTGTACTGGATGGGCTGATCCACTGTGGCTTCTCTCCTGTTCTTATGATATGAAAATCATATTTAGCACTTGTGTAGCACTTAGTGCTTCATATTCTGCCGAGATGAGGAAGGATTCAGTAGGGCCGTTGCTCAGTGATAGAGCATCTGCTTGACATGCAGGAGGTATCAGCCTCTTCAGCTAAAAAAGGATCAGGTAATAGGTGACATTAAAGATCTCAGCCTGAGACCCTGGAGAGCCACTACCAGTCTGAGTAGTCAATACTGACCTTGATGGACCAATGGCCTGATTCAGTATTAGGAAACTTCATGAGTTCATGTGTCAGCATGTGGAAGCAACATCACAGGATGTGACATCACAAAATGATGTCACTTCCTTTCTCCTGGCTCCACCCCCAAAGTCTCCTGGCTCCACCCCCAAAGTACCCAGATATTTCCCAAGTTGGACTTGGCAGCCCTATGTTGGTGCCTTCTTGTAACTGAGCTAGTTGAAAAAATATGTTTTGCCTAAATACTCATTTGATGGTGTGGTGTGTTCTTCTGTGCATGTTGCCTGAAGTCTTTCAGTTAATAGATGTGGTAATTAAATGATGAGAATAATCCATGGTCAATTGGTCTGCCAGGCAGAAGCCCAAGAAACAAGAAGGGTAAGCTTTGGTTGTCCCTGGTGCGATCTTGCATGAGGGGGAAATATAAACTGGACTCAAAAGTTGTGGGCCTATGGGAGCAATTCTAAACAGTTCTACCCAGAAACAGAATTTGATTTAGTGGTGCTGCTTACTCCCAAGAAAAGCGCCTTCAGGACTGCCACCTACACAAACTGAATTAGCTCCTTATGACTGAAATTTAAGAGTGCAGAGGTCCATCGCAGGTTGTCCTAAGGGTGTCATCCGATTATTTCATTGACATCTGCCAAATAACCCACACAAATCAATAGTAACAAAGAAAATATTAAAGATCAGTAGGTGTACTTTATTGAAAAAAAGGCCATGATTTTTTAAGTTACACTTCATATATGTATTTTCACCCTCCCCCAAGCGGTCTCCTTTGAGGAAAACAACAGCAGTACACACGCCAGATAAAGAGGTGGTTATACATACATCTTCTCAGCATATTTCTGTTCACCAGTAAAATCCAAAAAAAAATCCAGAAGATTTTAATAAGTGAATTTAAACAAAAGCAACATAAGGCTGAATTACTGTTAAAAGTTCAAATTGCAAAATAGGCTGTAATAATTTTTTCCCCCAAAGCAGTCATTTCAAAGTAAGGACAGCACAGGAAAAATGGTTCGTGATAGCATGGCTGGAAAGCATCTCATATTGCAAAAGTCTTCCAATCTGGAGAGGGGGAAAAGAGAAGTTTTATATATTTCAATCACTGGTAGCCCATCCACATTCCACAGGTGTACAGTGGATGACCAAACCAATTCACTTTATACAAACTGTCCTGGCCCCACTGCTGGACCTCCTGAGGCCACCTGGTGTTTTTGGTAACTCCGTGACAGAATGTTGGACTGGATGGGCCACTGGCCTGATGCAACATTGGCTTCTCTTATGTTCTTACGTTCTTAAACTACATCATTCCAAGATTTCAAGACAGTCCAAAAAAGGTCCAACAGTTTTACATGAAGAATGTGAGACATCCAATGGGTCCAAAATCCTAACGAAGATTCCGGATAAGTCCTTCATTTTGGATATCTTCTTCAGAGATGGACATCATGTGTGAGTTCAGCAGGTCAGCAGTTCAGAATCAAGCAGACGATTTAGATTAGTTCTCGTCGAAAGAATGATCGGTAGCCCACTTTGAATGCCCTTTCTCAGCAATCTTGAACCTTGTTGGTGTTTAAAACTGATGTTGAAGAATCTAAATGTATTAATATAATAACAGCAGTCCATCTCTGAAGAAGATATCTGAAACGGAGAACTTATCCGGAATCACTGTTAGGATTCTGGGCCCACTGGATGTCTCACATTCTTCCAGTGAAATTGTTGGACCTTTTTGGACTGACTTGAAATCTTGGAATGATCACAGAATCCCAGATTTGGAAAGGGTCATAAAGGCCATCTAGTCCAACCCCCTACTCAATGCAGGATCAGCCTAGACTGGTTCCCAAAGTGGGGTGCTGGAACGATCCAGGTGGGTGGTTAGGAGCCTTGGTTGCAGTTGGGGGGCGTTGAATAAAAATAAGGAAACGATGAAAGCATAAAGGAAGAAGAGTCCAGGACCTATTTCAAGCAACCATTCCCTGCCTTCTCCTGGTCTTCCCTGGGATCAGGGAGGGAGGTGGAGAGGGGTCCCCACAGCCAATCACAGCCTTCGTTATCTTAATTTTCTGCGAATATGCAAATATTACTATGGTTGATTTTATAAAATACTTTTATGATTTTGAGCTTCAAAGTGTCTTATTTGCAACAATATCTTTCTTTGTTATGTGCAAATTTGTCATTGCATCTTTTGGTCCACTTCTTGAAGGTAGATTTTCAGGGGCGCGCGGAATAATTTTTTCCTGAAAAGGGGGCGGAAGGCCAAATAAGTTTGGGAACCTCTGGCCTAGAGCATCCCTGACATGTGTTTATGCTTCACTGCTTCAAGACTGCCAGTGAGGGGGAGCTCACCACCTCCCTAGGCAGCTGATTCCACTGTTGTACAACTCTTTCTGTAAAATAGTTTTTCCTAATATCCAGCTGGAACCTTCCCGCCGTTAATCCCATTATTTCAAGTCCTATCCTTTTATATTCTTCATCTCCAGGTTTAGCCAACATACAATTCAGATTAGCTACAATTGTGAAATATCAGTACTTTACCTTCTTTTCCTGAGGACATCTGCTCAGAACTCCCACTCTGTAGAAGAGAACAGAGTCAGTACCCATTCGAGGACAATATTTCCCCTGTATCAGAATAATAGTACAGCAATATCCAGTTCTACACAACTATGGCCAATTTGCAAAGAAGGATGCCTGCTCAGAAGGGCTGTCACTGGCCTTCCAGGAATAATGGGAAGCAACTACGCAGTTTCCTGGCTGCCCCTTTTTATTACCTACTTTCACAGAATATATTTAGACTGATGTAAGATACAACATTCATATAACCAGAAGACACAGGTTACAATAAAAGCAACAGTTCTTTTTAGGCAAATGGCTGAGCTACACATGACTGGAGCATCTGCATGTATTTCTTTCCACATCTGCTCCGTTTATATACCATGGACCTTCTAGGGGACAGGGGGATGTCCTCAGTGTCTTCCACAGTAGGCTGAGACTCACCCATTCTCATTAAGGTGCCCTTTACTGCCAGTCCAAACAGGTCTCCACATAACTGTGGTGTAGTGGTTAAGTGCGCGGACTCTAATCTGAGAGAACCGGGTTTGATTCCCCACTCCTCCACTTGCAGCTGCTGGATGACCTTGGGCAAGCCATAGTTCTGGCACAGCTGTTCTCTCAAGGACAGCTCTGGAAAGACCTCTCTCAGTCTCCCCTACCTCCCAGGGTGTCTGTTGTGGGGAGGGGAAGGGAAAGGAGTCCAGAGTGGTGGCAGAGGAAGGTGGCAACCGATGGGGCGCCATGACACAGTGCTTGCTGTTCTGTTTTGCTCCAGGAAGATGCCCTGATAACCATGCAGCCATGACTGTATTCAGTTCACAATTATCCACAGCTAATGTGAATGGGTGTCCGTGTGTGATTGGTGGCTGTTAACACCAGGAACCACGAGGTTCATTTGAAGTCCTCCAACAGCCGACACATTTTTTGTTGTGTATTGGTGTTTTTTTTGGGGGGGGAACCTCCCACTAGCCAGGAGACTTCTTTTGTTGGGCTACCTTTTAAGGAGCTGAGACAAAAGGAAAAGGGGACACACATGGGACCGAAGCAGAAAAAGTGCTTACCGAGTTTGTGGGTTTGTGGTTCACGAAGGGTTTCATGCACCACCCTGCAGGAATACTCGGCCTTCCCATCCACAGTGATGTTGGCGTAGACCAGCTGGTGGAAGGCCCAGTCCTGGTGAAAAGAAAGGTCGCTCTTCTGGCTTTCCAGTTTCTGGCCATTCTTCAGAAGCTCAATGTCGATTTTGGGAGGATGAAATCTATCAACATAGCACTGAAAGATGTTCTCTTTGCCAATCTCCGGAGGATAGCGGGTAAACACCTGTACTGTAGGCTTTCCTGGAGAAATTTGGAAAAGCCAGGAGACACAAGATGAGCAACACAGGTGAACACACGAAGCTACCTTATCCTTAACATATACATTCGTCTGTTCAGGTCAGTCTTGTCTACCCTGACTTGCAGTGGCTCTCCAGGGTGCCAGGCACTGAGGTCTTTCACTCCATGATCATTGCTAACTGGAGATGCCAGGGATTGAACCTGGGACCTTCCGCCCGCCAAGCAGAAGCTCTGCCCCACAAAGAATCTTCCACTATGTAGCCTACTGGACAACTTTCCTCCACAGATGTCTCTTCCACATTAGTGAACAGCTGCTGAGGATCCAGAGCCCAAACTGTGAGCAGGGAACAATGCTCAGCAGGTACGGACATGAACACAAGCGAATGAAAATATGAAAGCCAAAAGGAGCCCCAGGAACACCACGATTTTTGTTTCAATCTTTTTTGTAAAAAGTCCATACCCTGACTCTTCAGTTCAAGGGACTTTCAAGGCAGCCAGCCAACAAGAACTAGCAACATGATTATTGTATTGAAGCTTCCAAGAGCTGACTAGCCTGGGCCATCCAGGTTAAGAGTTAAGAGTATTCGCTCACTCAGGTATACTCGGCAGTTGGCCCCACCCTCTCATCGGTTAGCTATTGAGTCCTTTGGCCCTTGCTTGCCTTCTGCTTCATCTTATATAGGACCTCTCTTCTGTCTCTTATCTGAGCTGCAGCAAGTCAACCTTTTCAAAGTTAATCTGTCCACAGTAAGTTAAATGTACCTACATGAACGTGCCATGTAAGATGTGCTTCTATTTCTGTCAGTAAAATTTCTTTCTCTTGTTACCACTGGAGTCAGATCATCTTTGTAATTTGTTGGAACAGCAACGAAACATGGGAGGATTGAGGATACTGTGTAACACTTTTGCACTTCCAAGGCAAATGATATTTTTTTTAACATTTAAAGTGAACTTAATTAGCAGGCCTGGATGGATGGCCTTGCCAAATATCTGCGTGGAAGGTACCCATCACTTGCCATAAATGAAGGAACTGTGTCAAACAGTGAAGCAGCTTGGGGAACAGTGTAGCTTCGGCTGGAACAGACAAGAACATTCTCTTAAGATGCTCTCTGTCTTGATCCAGATATATTTATATGGGGGAGGAGGGAGTGTAATGACCATGTCATCTGAGCAGGACATCATCTGAACATCAGCTGATTTTCAGCATTTATTGCGAGCATTTTATTGTTAATTTATTGTTAAATTTAATGTTTTAAATTGTTTTAATTGTATTTTAACTTGGCGTTGTGCCACTACGTAAGCCGCCCTGAGCTCGATTGCGGGGAAGGCAGGATAAAAATGTGAAAAATAAATAAATAAAAATAAATAAATGTTTGATTCAGAGGTCTACTTATGCGCCCATCTGGGTCTTTCCCAAGCCATTCACAACTATTATGAAACTGAAACTGGGCACAGGCCTGGGATGGAAATTCCCCAGAAGGCGGCCAGCAATCTGCATCTTACATGTAAATACGCTAAACAAAAGCCCACTTTTATTTTTTTGTTAAATGAAAGGCAGTTTTGGAGGCGGAAGTTTTTGGGAGCAGCAGCATTGGGCGATGTCTGCTTAACCCTTTCCCAAGTGCCTGTTTTGTCCCATGTAAAAATAATTTCCTCACCACTCCATGGAATTGTAGATTCTTATCCCCAAAGGTGATAGGAAGCAGGATGAAAGTATGTTTTTTTGCATGTGTGGAAGAACAGCTATACATTTCCCACCTATGCTTTAAGGGTAATTTGCCCTTATATGAGAAATAACACAGTTCCACAAGGAGTGCGCATGATCTGGAAACGCTGAGCGCAGCTGATGGAACATCCCTCAGGCATCACAGACCCTATCACCTTCTACATCTGTCTCCCCACCCCCCACTTTCTTTTAATGTAATATCTAGGGTTATGAAGAATTTTGAGAACGCTGAAAACATGTTTGCATCTTTGTTAACTGCTGGCAGCACTAATAAAAGTACCAGTCTAATGAGACTTGTCCCGAATTGGGTGGCCCAGGTTAGCCCAATAAGTCTCATCATAACTCAGAAGCTAAACAAGGTCAGCCCTAGTTAGTATTTGATTGGAGACCACCACGGAAGTCCTGGGTCGCTATGCAGAGGCGGGCAACGGCAAACCACCTCCGTTGTCTCTTCCTTGGAAAACCCTACATGGCAAGGCTGACACAGCAGGCGCAGTGCCTAGAGTCCACAATACTTTTAGGGGCCTATGAAAATGTTTTAATTTTCTCACATCAGAAAAAAAATTAAACATCGACGGTCCACAGAAATCTATTAAATTTTGCCTAAAGTAGGGTAAAAATAAAACGTGCAAGTATTTAAAGTTACATCAAAAATAATTTTGGTGTAGTAGTTAGGAATGCAGACTGTAATCTGGGAGAACTGGGTTTTATTCCCCACTCCTCCACATGCGGCTGCTGGTGTGACCTTGGGTCAGTCACAAGTTCTTTCAGAGCTGTTCTCTCACGAGCAGTTCTCGAAAGAGCTCTCAGCCCCACCTCCCTCACAGGGTGTCTGTTGTGGGGAGGGGAAGGGAAAGGAGATTGTAAGCCGCTCGGAGACTCCTTTAGGTAGTGAAGGGCAGGATATCAATTTAATCTCTTCTTCTTCTTCATATTGATATTATGGTGGGAGGGGCCCACAAAGGCAAAAGTGCCTGGAGCCCACGAAAGACATAATGCGCTCCTGCTACAGGGATGACATATGAAGCTAAGCAGGGCCCCAGTCAGGACTCAGTCCAGAGTCCACTAAGGAAGTCCAGGGTTGTGACGCAGAGCCAGGCAATGGCAAACCACCTCCATTGGTCTCTTGAAAACCCCACAGGGTCGCCCTAAGTCAGCTGCGAGACAATGGCAAAAAAGAAACTAACTATGCACAGGAAGCGCCACTGTTAGGAAAACGCCCATTTTAATCAGTACCGCCCTTTCCAAAATGACAAACCCCTCCCTCTCCCCTGTAAAATATGACTGGTCATCCCCCAAAACAAACCGGAGTCTGGTGACTTCTCAAAGAGAAGCAAGTTTTCCCTTCAGTATAATTAATAGCTTTTGAAGACTACCTGGTACCCGCTTTGTTAGACGGTCGCAGCGCGTCTTGGTGGCGCAGCCTCTAGTGTACATAAAAGTTAAGTTAGAGGGAAAATGTGTTACTCTTGCAGGGAACATAAGACTCCTGCTTCGCTGTGCCGCCCCGGACTGACAGGATTACTCCTCCTGGAATCACTGTCCTTCCCAAATGGTCCACAATCCATGTTGCCTTTGGATTGCCCGGGGGGGGGGGGGGGGGAATACAGGAAGGCAGGAAGGGAGGAGGAAAGAAAGGCAGAGATGGAAAGGAAGATCCTTTCCCACCACCCACTCGCCTCTTGCATCTGTGCCGAAAGTCGAAACTTCCTCTGCCCCCGCGCTCCTTGATCCGAATTACTGTCCCCCCTCTTTTTCACACGACGCAGCAGAATCAGAACCCCAAAGAAAAATCCTAGTGGAAATTGGGAAGGGGGGGGGGTTCTCTCTCTCTCTCTCTCACACACACACACACACACACACACACACGATAGATAACTCGCGTAAAGCAGACCGTGAGAACGCGCCCGCTGACGTTGACCCGTTACGGCCCTCTGAGACGGGTCCGGGCGCGCCCCAAACTTCAGCTCGCCCTGTGAAGAAGAGCTCCAAGGGGGGAAAGGAGGCAAGCAAGACTTACGGCTGCCGGCATCCGCCGCTTGGATCAGGAAAGCGATCAGCACGACGCCCCACTGCACGGCTGCCTTCGCGTTGGCCATGGCGACCGCGCACACTTCTTGCCCCGAGCTCGTCGGACTGCAAGACTGCCCCGACGGGCGTGGGGAACGCCTAAACTCGGGTCTTTCGGGCCAATCACAACCAAGGGATGCAGTTTCGTCACTAGTGGCCGGGCAGATGTCTGATCGCAAACTGGGAGAAGGGCCGCGGGGCTTTCCAGCTCGTGCGCGCTCCCGGCCTCGCGCTTTCAGTTTCCCTTTCGAGAAAGGCAAGTGGATTCCGAGAATCGCCCGAGAGGCAAGCCGTCGCAGCAACACGAGACAGAAGTTTGGTCCTCCTGATGAGGCTTGGCAATTTAACTCATGTGCTTTAAAAGAAAACAAAATAGACTTATTTGTTTGTTTCCTAGGTTTTTGTAACGCTTTTCAGAAGAATATATATATATTTGGAAGCGATGTAGAATAAAGTATTTTCAGGGCATCAAATCTCAACGCCCAAACACGAAATAAATAAAGAAAAGAATGCATTTATCTTATTTATTTTCTTCCCTTGAAAACCCTACAGGGGTCGCCATAAATCAACGGTGGCTTGGCAGCACTTTCCACCACATTTACTTCGTTTATAGTCCCTTGGTTTATCGACCAACCTTCCGACTCATGACAGGTTGCATACGGTTACCAGATGTCCTTTTTAGAGGCTGTATCCTCTTTTTGTATGTCCGTCCTCCTTTGGGTTCCTTAAAAAAATGATGAAAGTTTCCTCTTTTTGGGTTGGAAGGTTAGGAACATTCCTGGTTAGTAGTAATGATTACGGCCTAAATAGTAGAAGTATTTAAAATGAGGTTTATCATAGTGATCACTTGTTTGAAATAGTCATGAAATATGTCGTCTTTTTTGCTTTTCACCATTTACACCACTAAAAATGATGCAGTAGAAACGATATACAGCAATAGAATAGAAACTGGGTTGCAGAATTAGTGAATGCACTCCTAAAAGCAGATTGTTTTTTTAAAAAAAGGAACTGTTTTTTAAAATAAAATGTTTTATAGAATTCTTGAGTGTCAGATGAACAGCGAGTACAATCACTTTTGTTTGTCCTTAATTTACTACTTGGCTGTTGGATAGTTTAGCCTGCTGAAGGAAGTTCAAGACTCCAGGTTGTCTTGTAGGACTCAAACTGACCTCTTAATAAACTGGAAATTGTAGCAAGGCTGCCTTGCTTGATTTTAAACCTCTTAAGGTTCATCCAGTTTCTCACAAAAATCTGAAGGTACTCTGGAGTGTGCTATATGCCAGATCAACTGAGGTATAACTTTTTTTTTTGTGACCTTTTTGTATCTGACGAAGGGAGTGTTGACTCTTGAAAGCTTAGACCACAGAAAAATTTTGTTCATAAGGTGCCACTGGATGTAGCTACTATGTGCCTTGTGGGGGGAATTTAACACACTGTATGCATAACTGTTTGTTTCCCATGGGGCAAATAGTATCTCCTCTGTTGGTGGTGGTGGGATTTGAGGTTGGGGAAATTGTTGCAACACAAGCCTAATCCAAACTGGGACCTCCCATAACCAATGCTCCCTCTAAGCTGTGGAGTCTTGTGAGCAAAAATTCTACTTTGTGAGCTACTGACATTAAAGTTGTGAGTGAGATGATGCAGTAGAGTGAGAGATTTGGCTGCTGCATAAATTATTTTGCTCTGGTGCCATCCTTCCTGAGTGGAGGCTAAAAAACTGTGAGCTAGGTCACACTAACTCAGCTTAAAGGGAACATTGCCCATGACTACTTGTGTGTGTGTGTTATGTGCCATCAACTCACTCCTAATTTATGGCAAACCTAGAAATGAATGTCCTCCAAAGCACCCTAATGTCAACGGCCTCACTCGAGCCTTGCAAACTTCCTTGACTGAGTCAGCCCATCACAAGTTGGGTCTTTCTCTTTCCTTGCTGCCTTCAGCTTTCCGTGGCATTATTATTACTTGTGTAAAGTGCAGGAGATCTGTATACGTGCTGTGTCGAATTTGGCTCTGGGAGCTAGGTTTGAGTGAACATGGTTTAGACTTCAGCCTTACGGCTCTGGGGAGTGAAAACTGAGCAAATGAAAGTGCAGAGATCAGGGATGGAAGGAAGCTGGCAGAAATCAGCCTGCTGAATTACAGCAACTTTTTCTTCAAAAGGCCTGGCCAACAGATAGGGTCAGTGAGAACTGAACTCCACAGAAACTGGCAATGTCTGTTTTGTAGTATTTAATCTTAACTTATGATGGGTGATTGTAGCAGATGTTCACAGGGTTGCAGACTCCAGGATGGGAATTACCTGGAGGTTTGGGGGTGGATCCCGGGGAGGGCAAGGTTTGAGGAGGAGAGGGCGATCAGCCAGATATAATACCATAGAGTGAATCCTCCAAAGCAGCCATTTTCTCCAGGGAAACTGGTCTCTGTAATAATTCTAGGAAATCTCCAGGTTGCACCTGGAGGTTGGCAGCAATGCTCCCTCTAAGCCAGGGGTGTCAAACATGCAGCCCAGGGGCTACAGCAGGCCCTTGGAGGGCTTCTATCAGGCCCATAATGGAACTGGCCATCTCCTGCTTGCAGTTCTGCTGCTGCTGCATCATAGCTTGCTTCGCCAGACTCTCTCAATTGCTCAGCAATTTCATGTTGTCCCCTGGGTCCTAGACTCAGAACTCTGAAGCATGAGATTTCTGTGGTGAATGTCAATAAATCAAAAGTAGGGTTGCAACTTATACACACTTGAACAACACACTTGAACAGCACACTCAAGATTGCAACAGCACACACATTTTGATGCAGTCATTCAGAACAAGATGAGTCAGTTATCAGATACTGTTAAATAAACAAAATATTGCCAGTGTTGTTTTAAGCATGTTTTTATTTTAAGTATGTGTGTCTGTGTGTATATATATATTTGTGTCCTTTATAAAGCTTATATCTCCACTACCTGGCATTACATGTTATGACATGCATGGCCCGGCCCAAAAAGGTCTCATTTATGTCAGATCCGGCCCTCATAACAAATGAGTCCGACACCCCTGCTCTAAGCTGTGGAGTCCTGTGAGCAAAAATTCTACTTTGTGGGCTACTGGCATTAAAGTGGTGAGCGAGACATTTGGCTACTGCATACATTAGTTTGCTCTGGAGCCCTCCTTCCTGAGCTAAGACAAAAAAAGTGTGAGCTGGAGGCTAAAAACCTGTGAGCTAGCTCACACTAAGTCAGCCTCGAGAGAACACTGGTTGGCAGCCCTTTAAAAGCCATTTTAGAAGGTGGACTCTATGTCGTTATACCCCTCTCCAAGTCCCTCCCCAAACCCCACCCCCCAAATCTCCAGGTGTTTCTCAAGCCAGAATTGGCAGCCCAACTCAAGGTGGATGAGAGGGCCCTAGGGTTACCAGCCCCCAAGTAGGGCCCCTGAAGATCTCTTGGAATTACAGCTGGGTGGACTATATAGCTTCATACCCCACTAAGGTCTCTCCCTTCCTCAAACCCTGCCTTCCCTCCACCCTCCACTCTCCACTCCCAAGTCTCCGGGAATCTCCCAACCCAGAGTTGCAACTCCAGCGGTTACTAACGATAGCTAGGAAGATTAACAATAAGAGGCAAAGCGCTGTAGTAGTTAGAATACTAAAAGTCGAACTAAGAATACTGAGACCTGGGAGCCTGAAGTTTGAATCTCCACTCGACCACAGCTGAGGGGGAGCATCGCCCAGAAGAAAACTCTGCTGGTTTTAAAGGGGGGGGGGCACTGGGGCTTAACGATCCCCTGCGGCAGCCCCGCGGCCTGCCCCGCCCTGAGAAGGGGCTTCAAAAGAGGCGGCCGAGGCTGCTGGCCGCAGGAGAGAAAGATGGCGGAGGGGGGCGGAGTTTCGCGGCCTGTGGTGAGTGACGCCTTTCCCCTCCGCTCGGCTCAGGGCCGGCTGAGGCGGGAAACTCGGGGCCCCGCGAGACACCCTCCACGCGCTCTCTCCGTCCGGGGCCCCGGTCTCGTTCGCTGGGGGTGTGAAGCAGCAACTTCCGAAGGGGAAGAGAACTTGTTGGCGCCTGGCAGGCCGCCCCGTGAGGCTTTCCTGAGGGGGAAGCTCGCTGCTGCAGTCTCTGAGTGCTGGCTGGCTGGCTGGCTGGCTTGGGGGCGGGCGCAGCGCAGGCTTCCCCCCAAGGAAGAGAAAACTGCAGGGTGGGTTTTTAACGAGGCAAGCAGTGGCTAAGTCCCCCGTCCCGTACCCCAACTGGGAGTGTCGACTCGGGAGCAGTGCTCCCTCTAAGCTGTGGAGTCCTGTGAGCAAAAAGTCTACTTCGTGAGCTGCTGGCATTAAAGTTGTGAGCGAGCGATTTGGCAACTGCATAACTTAGTTTGCTCTGAAGCCCTCCTTCCTGAGTTGAAGCCAAAATGTGTGAGCCAGGGGCTAAAAAATGAGCTAGCTCATACTAACTCAGTTTAGAGGGAACACTGCTGGGGGGGAAGCTCCCCCCCCCCCCCCCCATGCAGAGTTTTAAAATCCTTGTTTGTTCCCAGATGATTTTTTAAAAAGGTTTATTATTTATCATTCTTTGTATTATTATTTTGTCAGAAGTCTTTTGTCTTTATGGAGCTCAAGGCAGCTTATGGTATAAATGATAATTGCTCTTTAAAAGGGTTTATTTAGCCTGGCCAGTGTTCCCTCTAAACTGAGTTAGTGTGAGCTAGCTCACAGTTTTTTTAGCCTCCGGCTTGCACATTTTGGTCTCAGCTCAGGAAGGAGGGCTCCAGAGCGAACAAATTTATGCAGTGGCCAGATCACTCGCTCACAACTTTAATATGCCAGTAGCTCACAAAGTAGAATTTTTGCGCACAAGACTCCACAGCTTAGAGGGAGTATTGTTTAGCACGCTTTCTTACGGAGTTCAGAGTGGCTTACAAATAATTATTTAAAATGGCTTTTCAGCAGCCTTTCTTATGGAGAGCAAGGTGGTTTAGAATAGAATGATGGTTATTTAAAACATCTATCAGCAGACTTTCAAATGGAGGTCAAGGTGGCTTACAGAATCAATAATAATTATTTAAAACATCTGTGTGACAAATAAAGAAATAGATTAAAAACCTTTTGTAACAGCCTTTCTTATAGAGCTGAGGGTGGCTTACCGTATAAATAATTATTTACAATGACTTGTTATTTAAAATCTCGTTAGCAGCTTTTCTTATGGAGGGCAAGGTGGCTTACGGTATAATAATGGTTATTTAAAGCACTTATTAGCAGCCTTTCTTATGGAGCTCAGGTTGGCTTACAGTATAAATTATTTAAAACATCTGCCATAAGATACTGTAAATATATTTAAAACATTTCTTAGCAGCCTTTCTTATAGAGCTGAAGGTGGCTTTCAAGTATAAATAAAAGAGAGTGCATAAAACCATTTTCTTTTTTAAAAAATCACAATTTAGGACTGCTTTAATTAAACACAGCCCTAAATAAAACTTAACAGCTGCCTCCCAAAGGCTGAAAGTGAGGGGGCTAGGCCCACCTCTTTGGGGAGGTGATTCTTCCCAGCTACCCCCTTCAACATGGTTAGCTAAGCCCTCCTTATTTGCAGGAAAGAATGTGGCTTTTTTTGGGGGGGGGGGTATTGGAACTATTGTGTTTTGATGAGATGTGGTGGTAGAGCCCAGGGGAGGAAGCTTGCTCATTTTGCTTCTCAGGAAGGGCCTCCTACTTTTGATTAAAGTAGCACATTTCCAGTTGAAGGGTGGAGAGAGCTTTAGTTTTAAAGCAACAGCCCTGTGAAGAGTCGAGGAGTATCCCACAGTGCAGCCTGTAACCCCACAGGGACCATAGGCATCAACTTCAGGGGGTTGGAGCCCCCCCCAACTTTTCCAGGAGGTGCTGAGCCTCCACCGAAGACAATGGACTGTGATGTCTCTGGCCCAGCCCCAGGGTGGTCCCCGCCCCCTGGAAATTGGAAAGTCTATGCCCTTGACAGGGACCTCTGGAAGAAAGGAGTGTGGTGTTGAGAGTGAACAGCTGTAGGTTTGGTTATCCAGGCTGGTGGGGGGGGGGTGAGGAAAAGGGGCTGTATAGGAGCCATGGGTTGTTGCCTTTGAGGATCGTTTCAGAGGGCAGCCATGTGAGATTTGAATCCAGTAGCAGCTTAGAGACTAGCAGGAGTTTAGGGGTATATATGGTTTCGAGAGTCAAAGCTCCCTCCGTCAGATAGGTGCTATGGAACTCAAATCTAGCTGCATTTGAGGAAGAAGTCCTCTGGTGACTGCAGGAACCCCCCCTCTGGTATGTTGCAATTAACTTTCTGAGGGATGCTGCTGACCAAGGGCAACCTGTATCTGAGAGCCAATGTGGGTTGGTTTGTTAAGGGTGTCAGACAAGGATCAGGGACTGAGACCTGGCTTTAAATCCTTTCTTGTGTCATGGAGGCTTGTTGGGTGACCTTGGGCCAGTCAGCATTCTCCCAGTCTAACCTACCTCACAAAGTTGTTGTACATCTGATGTATACAACAAAGTCAGCCCATTATTTCTATCTCTCAGGTCAGGAAAGTCAGGGTTAAGCAAGGTTGACTCAGAGAGGGAAGGTTGACTAAGAGTCCCAGGAAGCTAGCTTCAGGTATTCTATTTAGAATTTGATATTGACTCCTGTCTTCTGCAATGTATAAATGCTTCCCAAAGGTGAAAGTCATGTGAGGTGAAAATCATGTACAGAAAACCACAGCACTTAGCAGAGTCCTGAAGCCTCCTGGGAAATAGAACCATAGATTCTACTATAGAGGCTAATCACTACAGAAGTTAAATTATCATAGATTTATCAAAGAACTAAGGTGGTTCACTCCAGGCCCTAATTCTGTGACAGTTCAGAAAGATGGCAACTGGTGTTTTATTTCCCCCCGTGACTTTAAGTGCTGCATATTCTGTTTTGAAAGATGTTTTGATCCAGTTCCCTGGAAGGAGTTAGCAACAGGGTGACTCCCCATATCATTGTCTTTCCAACCAGATTCTGGAGGATTACTTTATGGCAGAAGAAGAACTTCTGCTTGACAAAACAGGGGAAGAGGATGAGATCGATCTTTACAATAACTTGACCTTCACTTCCTCAGGTAAGAGCTTAAGTTTGCCATGCCATCTCATTAAAAATACTCAGAGCCTCATACAGTAGTGATAGCATACTGCTTCAAAAATATTTTGTATAAATCTCAGTGAGAAAGCTGGGCCGTAAATGAAGCAAATGAGAGTATCTTAATACTGTATCAGTGGTAGCATACTGTGATAAAAGTGAGCTGGTGTTTTTGGTTCTCTTCCAAGCTTAAAGATCCTCCAAAATATCCCTTGTGAACTGTGTTGAAGGTTCTTGACTCTAGATGCACCAAGATAGTTTCTGTAGGATTTGTAAGTTTCGGGCTATGGCAAGATCTTGAGACGTGACAGAATTGAGTTGAAAAGGTGATTAAATAGGATGGTGTCCAGGTTAAAGCTCCAGGATACTGTGTCAGAGGTGAACATTCTCAAATATGTTGAGATCTTCACTTTCCGTTCCAGTGTGATCCACCAGCACCTAATCTTCAGTTTAAATTCTCTTAGCCCTTAGTGCAATTTGGGTCCAGCATCCTAATGACCTATCCGTAATGTCCCTAGGTTGCATATCAGGTCTTGCACAGAAAGATACTGAAGTTCTGTGTAAACGAATCAGATTGGTTTAGCCTAGAATTTTGACCAGATAATTTCTCTTCTGTGGCATGGGATCCTAGCTGCTGCATCCATGGTTGAACCACGAGCGACATAAGGAAATTACAGTCCTCAGTCCAAGAACCCTGTTTTTCCTCTCCACACTGCTCTGACACTGTTTTTCCCCTCCTTCCCTCCCAAAGCTTATCTGGAAGAGAGTGAGGCAAAAACCTCGACTGCAGACGCAGAAAAGGCTCCTGTGAATGGGTTCGAAGAAGCCGCGCCTGTAGGGGAAGAGGCAGGCCATTCAGAAACAGCAGAGGAGCAGCTGATGCTAGAAGATGTGTCCGAAGACGAAAGCCACCACTCTGAGCCAGAGGTCACCTATGAAACCGCAGAGGAGATGGGGGAGGAGGAGATGGACATGGCTGAACAGGAGGAGGATCCCGCGAGTGAGGAAGCAGACGAACAGAACGACCTGGGAGACCCAGCGGTCATGAGGGCTGTGCGTGGCCAGTTTGCCTCCGAGGCAAGATGGTCTCCGAGGCCAGGTCTTTTCCACACGGCCTCTTTGTCGGGCTTGGCTGACTGCCTCACGCCTTCTGTTGGCTCATGGGAAAGTGCTTGGGGTGTGGAGAGAAAGGTAAGGGGAGTTCAGTCATGGGCCTGGTGGGCGGGGCGGGGGTCTGTGAACTGGGCGGTGTAGCATCTGGGAAGTCTTCACAAGAGGCTCAAGGGTGTTTTGATCTAGGATGGAGCTGGCTGTGGGGCGAAGTACCTTGTGCCACAACGAAATGCTCTTTGGTTGTAGTATAGATGTGTGATAGAGTGAGGAAGTTGTTAGGGGGCAATAGCAGAGGGCAGAAGTGGCTTTGGCTCCCTTACAGGGGTAGTTTTGCGCAGGAACGCCGTTCTGGGAGTAACAAGCCCAGAAGCGGGCACATATGGTGATGCGGTGAGGAAAAAAGCCAAAGCGTATTAACATGATCTGTATTTTCATGCTTGTTGTAGGGTAGCTTCCCTGCAAGAGCAAAGGAAACCTAAAGTGTCTTTAGTCAAAGTGTCAAGCTGGCTCGCCAGCTCTGAGTTGGAAATCCCTGGAGATTTTTGGGGTGGAGCCTGAGCAGTGGGTGTTGCCTTCTGACACACTTCCGGTGATATCAGGGGGTGTGGCATATGCAAATAAGTTATGCTAGGGAGTTATGCTAATGAGCTCCTGCACCTCTTTTTCTATTAAATGACCCCTGGATCTGTCTAATCACTGCCAGGAAATGGGGTACCCATGTGCAGTGTTCCCTCTAAACTGAGTTAGTGTGAGCTGGCTCACAGGTTTTTAGCCTCTGGCTCACATATTTTTGTCTCAGCTCAGGAAGGATGGCTCCAGAGCAAACTAATTTATCCAGCAACCAAATCGCTCACTTGCAGCTTTAATGCCAGTAGCTCACATAGTAGAATTTTTGCTCACAGGACTCCACTCCTTACAGGAAGCATTGCTCATGTGAATAGGAAAAAGTTGGAAGAAGAAGATTTATATACGTACACAGAGTCTCTAGCTGTAACATGGTACAGTAGTAGCATAAGGAGTAGAGATAGTTCCAGGTGGTCAGCCGTGTTGGTCTGAAGCAGTAGAACAAATTCAGAGTCCAGTGGCATCTTGAAGAGCAACAAAGGTTTATTCAAGGTATGAGCTTTTGTGTGCAAGGCACACTTTTTCCAAATACACTGGAATGCACACAGAAGCTCATACTTTGAAGCTCATACCTTGAATAAACCTTTGTTGCTCTTAAAGGTGCCACTGGACTCTTACCTTCGTTCAAAGGAACTGAGGTTGGCTTTCCTGCCTTCCTTCCTACCTGGATCCCCTAGAACCCCGACTCTTAAGCAGTGGAGTCCTAAACAGAGTCGCATCCGACTAAGCTCATTGATTAAACTGAATAGGGAATTCTTGAGAAGTGCATCAGTGGCACAGTATTGTGATTTGTAAGTTCCTTTTTTTATTTTGCTCTTCAGAGAGAAGATTCTGCTATATTTAACCGCAGGTTTGCCAGCAGCCTTCCAGATTACGCTACCGATTACTTGGTAAGAATGTGATCCTGACTTCTTCCTTAATAAACTCCTTAGATCCACAAGAGGGGGGAAAAAGTTGGGAAGTATGCTTCGTTTGGGATTGAAAAGCGAGGATTGTGTGTGGCGAGGTGTTCCAGTTTCAGCAGAGCTGGGGAAAGTAACAGAAGAGGGCAATCGGGATGATTAAGGGGCTGGAATGCCTCTCCTGTGAGGAAAGTTTGGAGAGCCTGGGAATCCCAAGTTTAGAAAAGAGATGGCTGGGGGGGTGGGGGGCATAAAAGAGGTTTATAAAATAATGCATGGGGTAGAGAGTGGACAGAGAAATTTTCCTCCTTCTCTCAGAATAGTAGAGCTCAAGGGCATCCAGTGAAGTTAGAGGACGGTAGATTCAGGATGCAAAAAGAAATACTTTTTCACTCAGCAAGTGAATAAAATCTGGAATTAATGCCAGAGCATGTAGTAATGGCCATAGGCACCAATGTCTTTAAAAGGGGGATTAGACAGATTTACAGATGATAGGCTTATCAGTGGCTAGTAGCCATGGTGACTAAAGGGAACCTCCACGTCCAGAGGCAATAAACTTCTGGAATAACAGTGCCAGGCGGCACTGTTGGAGGAAGGCCTTGACCTCTGTGCCCTGTTGTTAGACCTCCAGAGGAATTGGTTGGTAAGACAGGAGGCTGGATTGGATGGACCATTGGTCTGATCCAGTAGGGCTCTTATGTTTAACAGCAGGCTTCTCTCACCTTTGTGCTTTTTCTGCCCGTACCTTTTACTGGATTGATCTCTCCAGAATAATCCCTTTGAGGGAGCTTCAAAATCTGATTTGTGGAACTCCGCACTGAGACGTGCCTCATCCCGAAATCTGATGGAGGTGAGTATTGCTTTGCACGCTTGCTTTCTTCCCCTGACCTGAATCGGGGAACACAACGCTTCCTCGCACTGTCTTGGCCAGGAAGCCGGCGAAGGCTGACCAAAGCCACCAAAGGCTCTCAAGTGCTTCCTTGAGAGTAGCCTGGAGGCTTGTTTTTAAGTTCTCAAGTTCTCAAGCCTTTGGTGTGCGGAGTTCAAGACCCTGACATTTGCGTGTCTCTTGCAAGCGGAAGCTTAGATAGGAAGGGGCGAAACAGTCATGTAAAATCCCCTGTATAATGCTAGCATTGTAGAAGGCCATAGGCAGCAGAATACAGAAAGAATCTTGGCAGCAGGAAATATAACTAACTTGGAAATAGCTGCCTATCCTATTGAATTTGCCCTGCAAAAAGCAACATATTTCCATCTTCTGGTAGCCTCCTACCCTTGTAACTTATCCCCAATTTGGTATGCTATTAAGTAGAGGGCTACCACACCAGAAACACGTAATCTGATGAAATTTAACAACTACTATTCTGGTTACGAACTGTAATAAAGCGAGGAGGAACAACTACTATTAACTCTCAATGCCTTATGCCAGGGGTTCCCACCATGATGCCCACTGACGCTTTTCTTGGTGCCCACCAAGTGTGTTTAGAAAGTGGGAGGGACTAGGTGGGCCTTTTGCCCAGCAGGCTTCTAATTGGCCACTGCAGATGTGAATGGCTATGCAAAACTTCAAAAGACATTGCTTGGACAGCAGCTGCCACCACAGCACAAAGATTTTCACTGTGCGGGTAGAGGTAAGCCGGTGGCCGCCATTTTGCAGCTGCACCTACCACACTGTATCAGAATCCCAAAGGTGCTCACAGATTCAAGAAGGTTGGGGGTCCCTACCTTAGGGACTAGACTGGGCTTCTGCCACGGTGCACAGCAACTTAGATTTCTCGATTCCACAGCTGCAGACCATTTACGGAGAAGAGTCTCCCCTCAAGCGCTCGGCCTTCCGCGGGAGGACCCGCAAGCCCTCTTCCCAGCGCCTCACGCGGCCGGTAAACGGAATCCTTAGAAGCTTATTCCTCCTCAGATCCTTAATCCTTGCTGTCTTCTCTCTGGGCGACCCTTTGGATCCCGTCCTCTATTAATTTATTCACTTCTTTTGTACGCCACCTTTCCCCACAGCGGGGACCCGGGCGGCTTGCACAGTTTTCCTCCCCTCCCTTTTATCCTCACAACCAAGCTGTGAGGTCAGTTAGGCTGAGAGTGTGTGACTGGCCCCGAGGTCACCCAGCGAGCTTTCACGGTGGAGTGGGGATTCGAACCTGGGTCTCCCAGATCCTAGTCTGACACTAACCCCTGCACCATGCTGGCTGTTCTGTCCCGAGGACAAGGGTTGTCTGGGTTTACCCCTTATGGAGCTACCCTTCTTGTATGTAACATTTAACTACACCAAGAAACATTGCTAACTTTTTGCTGGAGCAGCTGCTTGTGTCTTTCCTTTGCTACTGCTTGGTAATAGAAATCTCTTGTCCCCGCAGCAATCTCCCATGATGCCTGGTTCTATGCGATCACCGTATCCGTTCACACCACCCCGCAGGACACGATGCACGTTTAGCCTTAACCGGGTAATGCATTGTGTTAGCTTTTTGCCTGGATTGGTAGCGGTCATGGTGGCAGTTGGCTCGTTGGATCTAGAAGCTTGGTATTCATGAGAGTTGCCATTTTCAAGTGGCGAAAAAGTGGCTGTGACCAGTAGAGGAACTCTTCCTTGTTTTAGGAAAGGGTAAAAGAATTGATAGCCCTCACCTGGATGGCGCAGGCCAGCCTGATCTCATCAGCTCTCAGAAGCTAAGGTGGGTTGGCACTGGTTTGTGCTTGGGTGGGGGACCACCAAGGAAGACCAGGGTTTCTACGCAGAGGCAGGCAATGGCAAAGTACCCCTGAAACTTGCTTGCCATCAAAGCCCTATGGAGTCACCATAAATGTGCTTTGACTTGAAGGCACTTCCCACCACCAAAAGCATTAATGTCATGCTTTACAGATGGTAACTTCTGTCCAGGAGCAGGGTTGTAATGTCAGACGGAGGCGGAGGGGGGAAGAATTGATTTGGATTCAAAGTTAGTAAAACATAACAGGAATTACGTAACTTGCTTCCTTTTGCATGGCAGGAGTTCAGGTGTTGAGCTGACAGCTTCCCAGATACCCTGGCCATAGGACCTCTGAATACCTGCCAGCTTCTAATTGAGCCCGCCCGTACATTAAGAACTTGAGGCCTTGCTGCTGGCAGTGACATGGCCCATCCATTGCAATATCATGGTGCCTTGTTTATGGGACGCCCTCCCAAAATGTTGCTGCTTTCTCCTAGGTGGCAGGAAAAGGCGACCTTTCATGTGGAACTTTTTTATGGCACACATTATACGCTGTGTTTCGCATATGGATTCTGTTCAGCTGCTGTCTTTCCTTCCTTTCCATCTAGACATCAGGCTACGCTTCGCCCTCCTTTAGACCCTGGTTTTCAAACATCAGTAGCCCAACCTGGCCTCTGAGTCGGTCTCTTGATCCTCTGCTCTTCAGCCCGTCAGCTAGCAGCCAACATAAGTTCAGGTACGGCAGGGGCAGGATGCTGGCTCTCCCATGGATAGGCCGACCTGCTTCAAGCCTTTGGCTGCAAGTTCTGTGTTGGTTAGAGCTGTGGTCAGTTCGTTTCCCGGCCAGCTTGGGGAGCTTCCATCATCAGAGTTCCTTGGCCGTCTTCTAGATCTTTTCCTGTGGCTCAGCATGCCATGCAGATGCTCCATGGCAGAGCATCTGCTTGGCACGTAGAATGTCCCAGGTTCAATCCCTGGCATCCCCAGTTAAAAGAATCTGGCAGTAGGTGATGTGAAAGCCCTTTGTGCGGAGACCCTGGAGAGCCACTGGCAGTCTGAGTAGACTATACTGACTTTGACCAAAAAGGGCAGTGTGAGGCAACTTCATGTGTTCACACAGGAAGTCCCAGGGTCAGTCCCTGGCATTTCCGGTTAAAGGATCTGGCAGTAGGGAGATGTGAAAGACCTCTGGCTGAGACACTGGAAAACTGCTGCCAGTCTGGGTAGACAGTACTGATATAAGTCAGCTTCCAGTGTCCATGTGCTGTTCAGCTGGCCTGTAGCTGCAGTGGGGCTATTGGGGGCTGTACCCTCTTCCTTAAAGGCCCCCTCTGCTTCTTACTCCCCCCCCCCCAAAATTTGTTGTAGTGGTTAAGTGCACAGACTCTAATCTGGGAGAACCAGGTTTGATTCCCCACTCTTCCACTTCCAACAGCTGAATGACCTTGGGCAAGCCATAGCTCTGTCGGAGCTGTTCTTGAAAAAGAGCAGTTTCTGTCAGAGCTCTCTCAGCCCCACCTACCTCACAGGGTGTCTGTTGTGGGGAGGGGAAGGGAAAGGAGTTTGTAAGCCGCTCTGAGATGCCGAGTGAAGGGCGGGGTATAAACCCAATCTCCTCTTCTTCTTTGTCTTCTTTGCAAAAGCATTTAAAGGGATCCTTTCAATGCTTTTGAGAAGAAGCAGGGTAGTGCATGCCCCGCCCCCTCCCTCCTGCAAGATTTAAAGGGCCCTCCAACTGATTGGAGGGGGGCGGGTGCTCCCCACCAATCAGCTGAATGGACCTTTAAAACTCAGAGGAGGGGAGGGAGAAGGGCTTGTGCCACTCCCCTTCATTATGGCAGCCTCACAGCCCCTAGGCAGAAAATTTTTTACCGCACAAGCCACAAAATCCTGGCCATGAGCCTGCTGCTCAGTATTCTGAACGCCTTGTGGAACGGCCTGCCTGAGAAGGTCAGGAGAACTCCCCCTCTCCTGGCTTTCTGCAAACGGTGCAACACTGAATTATTCAAGAGGGCTTTTCTACACAGGCCAGTAGAGTTGCACTGTTCTAAAGGGGTCCATATTACTGTGTATCGTTTGTTGAAAACTGGGATCCGATTATGGAATTTTGCATCATTGATTGTGTCATATTAATAACACTTTGCTTCAGTTCTGTTTTTAGACTTCTGGTTGGTTCTGCAACCCTAATCCTATTGCATTGTTTATTAAATGCCCCATCCATCAATTGTATCGACTCTGAGTAATCTGCCTTGAGTCCAAGTGAGAAGGGTGGATTATAAACTAAATAAAATAAAAGATGACGATGCAGGCAAGTGCTTTGCTACTTGAAGGGCCTTTTAAGCCTCTGGTTCTCTTGGGGCACTGAGGCTCAAGAACTTTTTCTGCCCTGAGGCTGTGTTCCTCTGCTGCTGGGAGAGGTGGGAGTTGGTTCCCAATGCTTCACTCTTACAGCCCTTTGTCCTTTCACAGCTTGCCCAATGCCATGACACAGCTGCATCCCCTGCATCAGCGGATCCTGACTCAAAGGCAACAGCGGAGGGGAGAGCGGAGGTGAGGGAATACCAAGGGAAAGCAGAACGCAGTGGGATAGGCCTGCGTTTGGGGAAGCATGAATAGCTGGGACTTCCAGTGGATGGGCCACCTTGCTTGTAAAAGCCACAGAGTCTTAGGGAGCCTTACAGATTATACTGTGACATAGGGTTACCAAGTGGCTTACCTGGTGCGGCAGGGGAGAGTTGGCCCTGTTTCGGGACATCCGCAGGCGCGGCATGATGTCATCACCCGGAAGTGATGTCATCACCCGGAAGTGATGTCATCACGTTGGGCACGTTGCTGACCAACACTCTAGCAATCAGCCTGGAAACTCTATGGTACCATAGAGTTTTCAGGCTGATTGATAGAGCGCTCGCTGGCGACACACCCAGTGCGATTGACATCACCTCCAGGTGAAGTCATCACGCCACCCTAATCGGGCACTTTGGGGGCGGGGTTCCCCTGCTGGCCTGATCCGGACCAGCGGATTGGGGGCCATTTCGGCAGGGAACACCCCCCCCCCCCCCGGTAACCTGGCAGCCCTACTGTGACATGATGGGGGCGATTCTGCATCTAGCATTTGCTCCACATTTTCTCAACTGGGAGGAAAAAGTGCAGCTCAAAACCACATTCAGATTCCTCGGGGCAACGCCGTACTGTCTGCAAAGTCACCCCTGAACAGCTATAAAACAGCCGTAGGTACCATAACGCAGAAGGTACCATAAAATCCAACGATCAAAGAACTTGAGAGTGGTATGGAGTGTGGAAGCTACCATAAAACCCAATAATTGAAGGGAGTGAAAGCAGCATGCAATGCAGAGGGTAATTTCTGTTCCAACGTGGGTTTCATAGAACAACTGAGGGAAAAGCCCATGCAGAATCAGCCATGGAATCCATTTCATCTGATGCCCATTTATCCTTAGGGAGTGGATACACATACAAGGAAGGGGGGAAGAGACAGGTACTGGTGTCAGTGTGGCACAGATTGGGTTGCCAGGTCTGGATTGGTAAATTGTTGGAGATTTGGGGCGTGGAGTTTGGGGAGCGGAGGGGAGGGACCCCAGCAGGATATATTACCATAGAGGTCATTCTCCAAACCAGCTATTTTCTCCAGGGGAAGTAATCTTGGTCGTCTGTCATAGTGGGAGATCTCCAGGTACTGCCTGGAGGTTGGCAGCCCTAGCCACAAAATGTCAGAAGGACAACCTTATGACTCCTCTGTTCAAAAAACAGCAACACTTAGATGTGAATGAGCTTTGCGCAGGTGTCATAACGTTACTGTTTGCAGCTTGCCCAGCTGCTCACAACTCTGTGTGTAAATATGCATATTTGGAGAAGACTTGAACCTGTTCAAGTTTTATCCCGCAATAAAGTTTTCTGTTCCTTAAGTTGTCACTGGGTTCCTTAAAAAGAAATAGAAGTGGCTAAATGTTTGTATGCTGTAGTGGGTAGAGCTTTGGACTGGAATCTGGGAGACCCAGGTTTGAATCCCCATTTTCCCAAGGGGAGGGGAGGAAGAGAAGCGATTGGATTTATACCTCGCCCTTCACTCAGTCTCAGAGCCCCTCCCCACAACAGACACCCCGTGAGGTAGGTGGGCTGAGAGAGCTCTTTTGAGGACTGCTCCTGAGAGAACAGCTCCAAGAGAACTTGTGACTGACCCAAGGTCACACCAGCAGCTGCATGTGGAGCAGTGGGGAATCAAACCCGGTTCCCTCAAATTAGAGTTTGCGCTCCTGACCACTACACCAAACTGGCTCTAACCACTGCACCAAACTGGAAGCTCACTGTGTGACCCAGGGTGAGCCTAACCTCAGCCTAACCTACATCGCAGGGTAGTGGTTGTGAGTATAAAAGGGAGAAGGGGAGAGAACAGTGTTGTAAGCTGCTTTTCAACCCCGTTGGGGAGAAGAGTAGAGTAAAGAGTACGTGTTTTAGGATACCATTTACATGGTAGTTAAAAAGGTACCCAGTTCTGGGTTTTGGGTGTGTTAAATCCTTGATCAAATTTAGGCTTAAAAGCCATTCTGAAATTTCAGGTACACTTTTAATTATGACTGAAAATGTTGGGGGGGGGGGGTTGGACACCATTTATTTTGAAGCAGTTTGTTGTGTCTCCAGCCGGTTACAGAAAAGCGAATCTGTCCTTTGTTGCCTTCGGCTTTGTGTGGGGCCGAGCCCAACTCAGTGGAAGCAGGAGATTGCCTTAAAATAAGTTTGCTGAGCCAGTCTCGCTCTCTCTTTTTATCTCAAAGAATCCCCTCTGTGAAGGTACCTCAGCCTCCAGAAACGGATCCTTATGGAGAGCTCATGACTTTACTGGAGAAGGACTGGGTCATAAAAGTGCAGATGATGCAGCTGCAGAGCGAAAACCCCCAGAGGGACGACTACTACTATCAGGTGAGGGCCGAAAAGGCAAAAATTCATCTGGGTGAAGTCGGCAGGGGTAGGAGAATCTGGGGCTTAAGCAAACTTCAGTGCGGCTGTTGTAAGGTTTTGCTTTGGGTTTTGCAACTACAAGCTTAAGGCTAATTTACACTGGGGATTTATAAATGGTTCCTCCCAGTAGTTTGCTGTTATGCATTCCCCCCCCCCCCCCAAGAGCTGTAGGCGTCATACCTGATTATCCCCTATTCCATTTTATCCATATGGCACTGTGGTTTAGATTAAGCTGAGGGTGAGTGTCGTTGGGCCAAGATGACCCAGCAAGGTTCAGTGAACTGTCTTATCTTGCCCCCACCCCCACCCCCCAGGAGTATTATCGCAAGCTGGAGCAGAAACCAGCACAGAAGGGACTCTTGGGCAAGTGCAAGCACGAAGTCCCCAAGCTAGTCACGCCGTATATCCAGAAAGTGGAGACGTATGAATCGGGTGAGTGTCTTGCAAGGAAGTGACGGTGGCTGTAGGCAGTAGAGATGGGGGGGTGGGGGGTGGAATGCCCGTCAAGTCACGGCTGATTCATGGCAACCCTGTAGGGTTTTCAAGGCAAAGAGGCGAACAGAAGTGGTTTGCCGTCGTCTGCTTCTGTGTAGTGAACCTGGGCTTCCTTATTTTTTTAAAAAATAATTTATTAACTTTTTAAAGTTTTAACAATTATAATACATAATATTCTCTTAATCAAAGAGCACATATATTACTCCAACCAAAAATAAAATTTGGACCATACAATAGTTGGATCAAGTCTATTATCCACATTCATTAAATATCCTAATTTGTCCATTCCTGTCCAGTAGGTTAATAATTATTTCTTCTTTCCCCAGTAACGTAGAGGATTTCCAACATTTAGCCCATACTGTACGAGCAGCGGTTAATATATAAGCCAATAGCTTTTGTTCTGTTTTCGTCAGTCCTTCCGGTAACATATTCAACAAATAAGTCCCAGGATCCAACGGTATTTCATAACCCATAATTTCAGAGATCATCTTATTAATCATCTTCCAAAATTTTTGTATTACATTACATAACCACCACATGTGAAAAAAGGTTCCCGAATTATTCCCACATATCCAGCATAACTTAGAGACATTTTTATAGCATTTACTCAGTCTATCAGGAGACCAATACCAGCGATAAAAATTTTTGTAAATATTTTCTTTATAATTTACCACCTTCAAATATTTAAGAGATTTCCAAATTTTTAACCAGCTGTCTGTATCTACACTACGTCCAAAATTTTCCATCCACTTTATCACGACTGATTTTATTTCCTCTTCCTGCACTATTACAGGATAGGAAGGAGAGAGGAGGAATAGGTGTACCAAATTGGGAGATAATCCTGGACTTACTTAATGGTCTCCTGTTCATGTACTAAACAGGGCTGACCCTGCTTGGCTTCCAGTCTGACAAGATCAGGCTAGCCTAAAAAGCCATCCTGCTCAGAGGACATAGATGGGCACATCCTAACCATAACTTCCTCCTCTAGTGGTGCGGATCCCAGGCTCCTTGGGCCAGGTGGCGGTGTCCACGTGCTATAGCCCTCGCAGGGCTATCGACGCTGTACATCACATCCCACCGGAGCAGGTCTGTACCGGTTGCTCTTCACCAGTTTTATCCAGAAGCTGGATTGAGGGGGGTGGGGGGGGAGCTAGCTGGGTGGGTGGGGCTGGTTTCATACTGCTTTATAGGAGGCGGCTGAAGCCCTTGTGCCAAAAGTGGGTTTCCGGATTTCTGCTGGGGTGGGGTTTACTGCTGGGTCCTTTATCACCTCCCCCCCCCCCCCCCCCCCGTCTGTCGGGGTGGAAAAACGGCACTAGAAAGTCAAGATTCGCGAAATGCAATGTTTCTGTGAATGGCTTTGCAAAGCCCTCCAGACTTTCTCAGGTAGCCTCTTGGAATGCCGAGCCAGGTCTTGTCTCTATATTGACTGTAAATTTTATCTCCCCCCCTCCCCCCCAATGTTTGAAGGCTGTCGGGAATCAGCGAGTGCAAATGCTGCATCAGATTGAGAAGGTGAGAGCAGAGGGGGGTTGGGTGTGTGTGTGTGATTGATGCCTGAGCATTTGTGGCCCATAGCTACTGCTCACACCAAGTTTGTTGTTAATGTGTCTGCTCCCTGCCCCTGCCTGCTCCCTGGAGAATGGCCAGTGTCCCACAAATGCTGCCGCTGGATACTCCTCCTCTAGAACTTTGTGGCTTAGTGGCACAACTGGAATGCAGACAAGGTTAAAAGAACTCTTGTCTGAAGCACAAATTTTGGACTTCCTTTGTAAATCCTATGACGTGTGGGTATAAAAACGCTGTTTGCCTTGCCGCTGTCCTACATAAGTTGGTGGACGGAATCTTTCAGCAGACCACATAGGGAGGTAGTTAGATTCAAGTCCAGGAGCATCTTAGAGGAGGTAATAAAGCTAGGGAGGTAATAAAGCTATGCCACAGGCAGGGTTTGGACCAGTGTTCCCTCTAAGCTGAGTTCGTGTGAGCTAGCTCACAGTTTTTTAGCCTCCGGCTCACACATTCTTCGCTCAGGAAGGATGGCTCCAGAGCAAACTAATTTATGCACTAGCCAAATCATTTGCTCACAACTTTAATGCCAGTAGCTTGCAAAGTAGAATTTTTGCTTAGAGGGAGCATTGGCTGGGGTGTTACTTTATATGCCTCTGCCACCTTTGGGTAACGTTATCCGTGTCATCCTGGGAACAGATGTACCTGCAGCTGCTGGATATCGAGGACACTCAGCGGAAATTGGTCCTGGCCCCGGAGGAACAGCATTCTCACTTCTGTGAGAAACTGGCTCACGAGGTGGGGCACATCTACCAAACTCTGAGAATTGAAGAGTGCAACGACAAAGAGTGAGTGATGGCGAACTGGGGTGGGGTGGGGGGTGGGAGGAGTTCAGAAGAAAAGAACATAGCAACTGCTGTACTGGGTTACTTCCTGTTTTGTCAGATTAACTTCAAGAGTACTTTGCAACCTGCCGTCATGTTGGTGGAGAGCCTTCCACAGGCTTAAATCCATGTGGTCCTGCCACCCTCTAGTGGAGAAGCCAGGAGATGTTTGGCCCTTTTTTCTCTGGGTGATTCTGTACTGGCTTTTTCCTCCATTGTTTTACGAAACCAACTGTTGGAACAGAAATTCCCCTCAGCACTGCATGCTGCTTTCACTTTCTTTGATCACTGTATTTTATTGTACCTTCTGCATAGATTTATGGCCATTCAGGGGTGACTTTGCAATCTGTACGGCGACGGCGTTGCCCCGAGGTATTTGAATGTGGTTTTCAGCTGTGCCTTTTCCTCCCAGTTGAGAAAATGTGGAGCGAATGCTAGATGCAGAATCACACACGCCCCCTTTCTGAGCTGCAGAGAGCAAATAGGCTTTAAGTCCAGTCTCTGAATTCCAGAGTATGATGTTGGGGGTCATCTTGTGCTGAATTCTGAATATGTTCCTGGCCCTCTTCTGGTTTAGACTCTTGAGCTTGTTTGATACGGTAGAGTGTGATGGACCAGTTGTCTCTTTTAGGGAAACGAAAGATGAATTCCTACAGATCCTGCTGGTGGGAAAAGGGAAGAGGCTTGTGGCCCGTCTGTTGCCGAACTTGTCCCCAGAACAGGCTAAGCAAGTCCTGGCCGCCATCACAAAGCACCTGCCTTTCCTTATAAAGAAGGACCTCCTGGACGAGGTACTAGTCTGGGGGAGCAGAGGGGCACGAAGGGCCAACCGTTTGCGAGTGACAAGACAAAAACAGTCTTTGTGCTCTGGGCCACTTCGATGCGAGGGTTCTCTGAGCCTGACTGTTGGATCTAGAGGCTAGACACAGAGCTGTTTGTGCAAAAGAATGAACTCTTACACCAGGCCAAAAAAAGAGAGCTCAATTTTGTGTCTTGCACATTTGCGGAAGTGATTTTTGCTTCATTCAGTCCGCGGTTATTGCTTTTTCAGACTTTGCCCCTCTGTATGTTGAGCCAAGAGGCCCTGACTCCCAAATACCAGAAATTGTATTCCATCATCCCTCCCGTTTCTGAAATTTCAGCAGACACTGCTAGTGTGTCTTCAAAACCACGAGAGCTAGAGAGCTGGGTTTTTATTTAAATGTAGCTGAGATCTTGGAAGTAGAATTTAGCACAGGTGCTCTTGAAGAATCTCTGTCCTCACACAGCCCTGGAGGATGGGATGGGATGGAGTATTTTTAGCATGCTTGCAGTTCAGTTGATGCTGAAAAATAGGAAGTGTGTAAAAAAAACCCCCACCGTGTTTTGATACTTTTCTCCCTGGACCATAAATGCAAGGTAATAATCTAAAGGGTAAAAGGAGTGGGCTTACCCCCTTGAATGTTTACCTGCTTGCTTATCCCTCTGTGTCTCATGGGTGTGGTAGACCCTGCCCGTTCTCTACAGTCCCCTTGGAGAGGTGGTTGAACAGCTGACCTTCAGCGAGATGGTCAAGATCCTTCAGGAGCTGACCGGGCTGCAGCCAGACTCTGTGAAGCAGTCGCTCACTATGATCTTTGGAAACAAGGTGTGTTGGGACTAGGATTTCCCTGGGGATATCGGCCAAATATTTTGTGCAGGGAAAAGATACAAAATAGATACCAAATAATATAATACCTCTTACTTGAGGCCAATTTAGTTGGCTTCAAGACATTGTGCAAACTTTTGAATTCAGTTGAACCCTTCTTCAGGCAGATGTTACAATCATTTCTTAAAAACAAAAGAGCAAAAACCCACCCAGATTTTCCAGGCCCAGTTTTAAAGACCCTGTCAGGCTAGCCTTTGGGACTGGATGCTTTCTGGCCCACCTCAGTCCCCAACGTGGTGCCCACTGATACCTTTCCCTGTGCCTGCCAAGTGTTTTTAGAAAGTGGGCATAGTCGAGTGTGGCTTTTGCCATCAGATTTCATTTGCAGTGCAGATTTGTATAAAATGTTGCCTTGGCAGCAGCTACCTCCACAACACAAGGATCTTCTCTGTGCAACTGAAGCTTGTAGCAGCCATTTTTTGACTGACTCCACCTCCTGTGGCAGCCATTTTGTGGAGGTGCCCAGTGTGTGGTCAGAATCCCAAAGGTGACTGCAAGCTCACAAAGTTTTCGGACCCCTGAGCCAGTGGGACAATATCTGGGAACATTCTTGCACAATTGGTGGTCCTGCAAAGTTATTAATGATTACTAGAAAAAAATCATTTCAGAAATAGCTAAAATAACAGGGATCACAATTCCAGCAAAACCAGAATTAATTCTACTCACTCTTTGGGAGAATTTGAAAATCCCTAAAATAAAGCAAGACTTACTAATGACAATGGTCACGGCAGCAAAAAGTGCTACAGCTAAAAAATGGAAAGATCTTAAATCTCCCTACAGTACATTCTTGGTATATGAAGTTACTGGACTATTTTATTATGGATAAGATAACAGATGATGTTCAAAACCGTGATTCTAAGGTAATTAAATTATATATGTTGAAAAAATGTGCTCCTCTTATGAAATGGAAGTTTAGGCACCAAGATGACACGAATAAACTAAAGTTAGGTTATTTTACTCTAGTTGCAATTAGTTTATGAAATACATTATTCAACCATTCATCCATTACTTGTTATGTTGACTTATGATTATATTGTATCTGTTTGAAGCTGTTCACTGTTCACCGTAACTGGAAGATGCTGTTTATGTTACAGATGATGATATGTTTATATTGAAAATAAAATTTAAACCCCCTCCCCCCCAAAAAAATCTGGGATGTTTGATGCTGGGTGAACCACCTCCCTGGGGGTCTTGGTGCCATCTCTCCCCCCCCTGAATGTTTTATCTCCCTCCCCTACAGTTTGCTATCTCTCTCCTGTACCTGCTGCTGAGCCATGGCGAGAGGTGTCTTTCCTCCAGCCTGCCCCTGGAACCCTGCATTGGGGACTTCGAGAAATGGTGAGGCAATGTGTCTGGGGGCTGCCCCAGAGCCTCTGGTCCAGTAGATCGGAGGTCCACAGCATGCTGCCTGCTGTGGGTGCCATGGTGCTCGCCAACGCCTTTCCTGGTGGCTGTCAGCTGTGCTCAGAATGTGGGTGGGGCTTTATGGGGCTTCTCCCCAAGAGGGCTTCTGATCGGCTGTGCAGATCAAAAAGGCATCCTGTTAAACAGAAGAGTTTCTGGCTGGAATGTTGGCGTTCCTATTAGAACTATAGATCACCTTAGCTCCCTGACATTTTGTGGCTGGCTCCGCCTCCCACAGCAGCCATTTTGTGATTGTGCTCACCTCCCTGCGTCAGAATTCCAGCGGCGCCCCACAAGGTTAAAAAGTTAGAGGACTGCCGCAGTAGATTTATTTATTTATTTATTTATTTTGCGATTTATATCCCGCCCTCCCCGCAAGCGGGCTCAGGGCGGCTTACATGGGCCAATGGCCAATCAAAACATTAAAACCTATAAAATCCATAAAACATTCATAATAAATACAGTTAAAACATATAAAAGCTTCCATAGTTTACTTCAGATGGCGACTTAGTGAATAGCATAGACCCCCCCCCCCCCCGTCCCTATGCCAAGGCCATATAGGACCAGGGTCATCATAGGTGTTAGAAATGATGGGTGGTATCTTTGGTGGCGGCTCCTATTCAAAAGCCTGGCGGAAGAGCTCTGTTTTGCAGGCCCTGTGGAACTGCATCAGGTCTCGCAGGGCCCTGATCTCCTCCGGGAGCTCGTTCCACCAGATAGGAGCCGCCACTGAAAATGCCCTGGTCCTTGTTCTGGCCAACTTGGCATCCCTGGGGCCAGGGACACATAATCTATGTTCGGACCCCGACCGTAGTGCTCTCTGGGGTACGTACGGAGAAAGGCGGTCCCTAAGGTATGCTGGACCCTGGCCATATAGGGCTTTATAGGTAAGAACCAGCACTTTGAAGCGAACTCTTACGGTTTGCATCTCCCATCGTTTCCTAGGGTGGATACAGTGCTCCTTGTTGCCAGGGAGCTCTCTCAAGTGTCCAAGGTCAACATGGTGGAGCCCCTTTACATGCCCACCAATCTTCTGTTTCTGTTCTGCCGCTACGTGGATAAAGAGACGGTGAATCGTCTGGATGTCAAGATGGAATAGAATATCGGGTATGGCCAGAAGGGGCAGGGTGGGGTGGGTAGATAAGGCTATGGGTCTATAGCTTATAGAGGGAATAATGCTTGTTGTATAACTCTAGTACGATAGGATGGTTGTAACTGCAGGCTAGCTTCTTTACACTTTCAGTATAGGAATTGAACTGGGTGTGTTTGGGCCTATATCTCCTGCCCAGTGCCTGTTTCTGGCTAGTTGTCTTGGTCATCTTTGCTGGCAGGGGTTCCCAATGTGGTGCCTGCCAAATGTTTTTAGCAAGTGGGTGGGGCAGGAGGGACTCCTGCCCAGCAGAGCTTCTGGTTGGTCATTAGAGATCTGACTGGACGTGCAGATTACATTAACATTGTTTTGACGGCAGCTGCCAACACAGTAATCGTTTTATTCTCTCACAGTCCTCTCTCACAGTGTAATTTTTTAAAAAATTACTGCTCTTGTCCTTTGCATATGAGCCTCCTCTGTGTGTGACTCCGCCTCCCATGATGGCCATTTTGTGGTTGACTCTACTTCCTGTGGCAGCCATTCTGTGGCTGTGCCCTGCACCCTCTCCCAGAATTCCAAAGGTGCCCATGGAATCAAAAAGGTTGGGGACCCCTCTTCTAACAAATTGAGCTGAATCCTCTTGTTGTACCCACCTGATTTACTGCTTAGGTTCAGGGTTTTTTTTGTAGCAGTGTGAAAGAGGGCTGCACCCCATAGTGCTGTGCAGGAGGGTTGTTTCTTTTCTGACTTTGCAGCAAGCCTGTGCCTTCCCTGTGCCTTCCTGTTTGCAGTTGACCTATGTGTGCTTGTTCATCCTCCATCCCCCTTTTCCTTACTGTGCTCTGTTCAGCTGCGACACAGCCAATAGATCATGGTTTATTTTTCTCTGATTGCCAACTGCTTCGAGGGCCTTTTGGCCTGAGGGGTGATATATCCATCTTGAAAGGACAGCCCTCTTCCTGCCCAGGAGATTCCATCTAAATCTCTGCAAGGAAGGAAGAAACTTGTGTAAACACTGGCTGCTCCAGAGCCACAGACACTGCTGCCTGAATCTCACGGGTTCTGCTGAGGATTTTTGCCTGGAGCAGGCAAGGGAAAGTGATAACTCGACAGAGAGCACTGTGGCTCAGTGGCAGAGCCTCTGCTTTGCATGCAGAAGGTCCCAGGTTCAATCCCCGCCATCTCCAAGGACCTCTGCCTGAGACCCTCGAGAGCTGCTCCCAGTCTGAGAAAATAATACTGACTTTGATTAATCAAAGGTCTGATCCAGTGAAAGGCAGCTTCATGTGTTCATGTGAGGCACTTGGACCTGAGCTGTTGAACTACCTTGTATGGTGCCAATCATGTGCTCACAAACACCCCACAGCTCCTCATGGCTGTGGGCTGATTCATGAAGGGGTAGAAAGCAGGCAGAGGAACTTCCATCTCTGATCACATAACAGCGATCTGTAAAATGCTGCACAATGCAAGGATGGCTGTGGGAGCTGCTTCCTCTGCTCTGTGGTCCATCTTAACAAAATACTTGGTTGGCTGCTTTGTATCGATCCCTCAGAGCAGCTGGACCCTGCCTGACTTCGGCTTCTGAGTTGCTTGCCTAGTCCCAGGGCCTGCAACAAACCAAGATGCCAACTCTGTCCCCTATCCACTCTGACAGTGCAGTCACTGGACCTAACAACACCTTGCCATACCATCTCGGGTCCATGCCCTTGTTCGTCTTCCAACATTATATACGCTGTCAGATGTCAGCAATGCCCTTCCATTCGCTGCATCAGACAAACAGGCCAGTCCCTGCGCAGAAGAATAAATGGACATAAATCCAACATTTAAAAACTGCAACACTCAAAAGCCAGCGAGAGAACATTATAATCTTCCAGGTCATTCCACGGCTGACGTAAGAGTGGCGGTCCTCCAGCAACAAAGCTTCAAGGGGAAATGTCAACGTGAGATTGCTGAACTTGCGTTCATTCACAAGTTCAGAACAATGGACCCACCTCCAGGGCTGAATAGGGACATAGGAGTCTTATCTCACTACAGATGCTAATTTTCTCCCCCCCCCCCCGGACATTTCCCCTCTGCTCTAATCAAACTGATTACAATACACATTGTATTTCTGCACCCTTTACAAACACCTGTCCCAACTTCTGAATAGGATAATAGAAGGACTCAGATTTCCATTTCTACTCGACTGTGTCTGATGAAGGGAGCTCGGACTCTTGGAAGCTTCTGGCCTGAAACTCTTGTTGATCTCTAAGGTGCCACTGGATCTTAACGTGTCCTTTTTCTTGTTGCAGAAGATCCTAACGGTTGTCAAAAACTCCTGGGATCTTTGAAGCATATTCCCTGCAGCAGTGTGGAACACCTACTGGCCATGAGATCTCCTTTTACCGTGAGAACTGAAATACAGTGGCCACTTATCAAACAGGATGCATAATTTAACTTCACAGCCTTTTCTTCTGAGGGTTTAATTTCTTTTCCCCCTTAAGTGCTCAGTGCTGGTTTGTCAATAGACCATTTCTGGCAGCAGACTGTGCAACACGCAGTTAGTTTTCGGAGCCGGAGGACAGACGACTAGCCTGTACAGTGTAAATTAGGACCATCAGGTGTGGGAAGGGAGGGCAAATTCTTTTGTGTTTGGGGCTTTGTATATAGCACTTAATACAATAAAAGCAAATACCAGAAACTACTTTGGAACTGGAATCTTAATACTGGAGGGATG
Source organism: Lepidodactylus listeri (assembly GCA_029233225.1). Classification (NCBI taxonomy): domain Eukaryota; kingdom Metazoa; phylum Chordata; class Lepidosauria; order Squamata; family Gekkonidae; genus Lepidodactylus; species Lepidodactylus listeri. The sequence goes on along the minus strand of JARCFY010000021.1, from coordinate 27,037,366 downwards.
GGTGTGTGTTGCACGCTGAGTTGCTATCCTTAATCAACTCAATCAATTAATCATAGCAGCTAAAAGTAACAACTAAAATAAACCACTCAGCAGAACACAAACCAGTAAAAGGTACATTACATGACATCAGTAAAACTGCATATCACAATAAGGTTAAAACGGTAATATCAGTATTGACTTATAAGAAAGTTAAAATTATCTAATGACAATCACAAAATAACAGTAATCCGAAGTGTCAAATGAGAGAGAATTGCTATAGCTCAGTTTTCTTCTTTTCCTTTTTTCCCGAAATAGCAGCAACAAATCTTGCCACTTGGAATGTAATAAATTTATCTCTATCTGGCAGTAGGAATACTAATTTCTCATGTTCCAGCCTACCAAGAAGGAAAGATACAATTGTACACAGGAACTTATTTCATTCAGCCACATATTTTATACAATGAAATATGACGTGGGACAGATTTTCAGTAGAGGTTTGATCACAAGAACAGTCTTTTCTCATATGGGATCCCTTTAAAATGACCTTCAATGGCCAATAGTGGTAACATATCAAAGAGTGCTCTAGTAAAAGTCTTTCTATACTTGGAATTACTTAGATTAACAAAATATGAAGACAATATCGAAGGTGGGTGAAATAGCTGTTCATAAATCAGAGATTTTCAAGTCACCTGTCATACCCATATCAGCTTGCACCCACTGATCTGAGCTATCTATAATTCTCCGAAGGCAGATTGAGGTGGGGAGCCATGTTGGTCTGAAGCAGCAGAACAAAGTTTGAGCCCAGCGGCACCTTTAAAGCCAACAAAGTTTCGGCAGTGGGTCTCATAGCCAGAGTCCAGTGCTGTGAGCTCAACAGCAGACTGGCAGAGATTTGGCTTGGCAAACATAGACACATCCATGAAGGCTCTTGCTGTCGAGCGCTTCTTGCCCTCTAAATCTGGTTCCTCTCTCTCATTCCTTAAAGTGGCTTGAAAGGAGGATTGTTGCTCTAGGTGTGTGCACCGTGCATCCCATTTGTGCCTCTAGTAAGCCAGTCTTGCATTTCTTTCCAAACCAGTTTGACTAGATCCAACAGTAGGAAGATAGCAGGAAGAAATGACTTCATGATCCAACTTGGGAGTGTGGGGGGGGGGGGGGAGACTACACTGGCTACAGGTCTATCCATAATTCCTGTCTTCTGTTTAGAGAGCACAGCTGATAGTCAGCTTCTGATGTCTTGGGTGGTGAGCTCACTGCTGCTGCTTTCTGTTCAGGCCTGGCTGGACTTGCCTTTGGCTCCCCAGCCTTCGGAGTCACGAGGACACCTTCTCCTGTAGCCACACAAAAGCCTCACTGAAGTCAGGGAGGAGACACAACTCAGCCTTGGAGCACATGCTCTTCATGCAAAACGCCCTGAGTAATCAGTCTCCCGAGCTGTTATAGGTGTTGAGAAAGACCTTGCTCTGCTTGCCTGTCAATGTCTGCTTCAGTATGAAGTGGCTTCTTCTATTAACCATCCTTTTGCAAGAAGGGCTCTGAACAGTCACTTTTAGAGGGAAAGCCTGCTGTACTACAAAGGGTAGGTCCAGATCTGTAGGTAAAATGCTGAACTGCTGGTTTGTCTGAAATGGCAGGGTATCTGTGGTTGGAGCCAGGCTGCAGTCCTAAGGTGGTAGGCATTGCTGTCAAACCACAGTCGCCTTCTGGTGGCCCCATAGGGTTTTTGAGGCAAGAGACGTTCGGAGGGGGTTCGCTGTTGCCTGCCTCTGCATAGCGAACCTGGATGTCCTTGGTGGACTCCCATCCAAGTATTAACCAGGCCCGTACCTATGATGGGGCATTTTGGGGCTCCGCACCCTCAAACGTGAGGCATGCCCCACAACAGCTGCTGCCCCTTTCTCCCCTCCTATGACATTAAAAGGGCCTTCCAGCTGATCAGCGAGAGCACAAGCAGGGGCTGCCTGCACCTGAACTCCCAAGTGGCGAAATCACGGTTTGGAGTTCAGGGGAGGCATGCGGCCACCCCTCTCCCCTCCCCTGCTGCCCCACAAAACTTCCCCATGCCCCCACCAACCCACAATTTCTGGCTATGGGGCTGGTACTAACCAGGGCCAAGAGTGTTCCCCCTAAGCTGAGTTAGTGTGAGCTAGTTCACAGTTTTTTAGCCTCTGGCTCACACACTTTTGTCTTAGTTCAGGAGGGAGGGCTCCAGAGTGAACTGGTTTATGCCGCAGCCAAATCGCCGGCTCGCAACTTTAATGCCAGTAGCTCACAAAGTGGAATTGTTGCTCACAAGACTCCACCGCTTAGAGGGAGCATTAGCTTCCAAGATCTGATGTGACTGGGCTACCTGGATGATCCGAGGAAGTAAATCTCTTTTGAGTTTGATAGGATTGCATTGTGAGTACATCTCCCCTTTGGTCTGCAGTGTCTGTGTGTTGACATGAAAGCACTGTTGGTAAGAGTTCTCTCCCATCCCCATTTTTTTTTTCTGGCGACTTCCATAAGCAAACTTTAAAACCTCTTCACTAAGCTTTGCAGGTAAGTTAGAAGTGGTTTCTCCAGAAAATGGGCAAATGTGAATTGTGTAGCTGACTGCAAAACTCCTATAATGCCATAAGTATTGTAGCATATAATAGCCTAACCTTAAAGTTAGGAGAACTTTGGTCTGTGTGTGATACCTATCCCTGTTCTTTGGGCTTAGGTAAACTGGTGGCTCAGTAGTTAAGATGCTGAACTGCAGACCGGAAGGTCTGTAGTTCTGCAGTTTGAGACCCGAGTGCCACGTGATGGAGTGAGCTCCCATCTCTGGCCCCAGCTCCTGCCAACTTAGCAGTTCGAAAGCAAGAAATTGCAAGTAGATAAATAGGTACCGCTTCGGTGGGAAGGTAACAGTGTTCCACGCTCCTCAGCACCTAGTCACACCAGCCACATAACAACAGAAACGTCTTTGGACAGCGCTGGCTCTTTGGCTTGGAAACGGAGATGAGCACCGCCCCCTAGAGTCGGATTCGACTGGCTTTTGAGCAAGGGAAACCTTTACCTTTAAGCTAGAAACAGCAAAGTAGTTGCTTGCTACTAACTACAGCAGCATCCCCTTAAGGTTTAGAGTGATAGCATCCAAAAGGGCTCAGGTTTTCCTCCTCATAAGCAGTTCCTTTGCCAGCCCAAAACAAACAGGCCTTCGGCCAATATTGCCTTGGAGTAGGATAAGCTGCCAGCCAGGATTCTTCTGTCACTAAGCCCTGTCCAAATATTACATCCAAGCACAAAACTGCCCTGGAGTCATCGTTTATGAGGGTTAAATTGCTTGTACTAAAAAAAAATTGGCAGCAGTCTAACATTAAAGTTATGATTTTAAGTTTTGTCTTTCCTGCTTGCACAAGTTGAGAGCGATGCTGGAAGCAACACGGGGGGAAAACATAGCAATCAGTTGAACGAATGACAAAGGCAAGCTTTTTGAGGTGTAAGTTACAAAAAGGACGAAGAACTCTACTAGACATACAGACGGACATGGGCTGGAATGTCCCTTACTGTCCACCTATCAAAACATTTAATTTTTTTTTACATTATTACGCAAAGGTCAACAAAGATAAGCAGCAGGGATGAGGGAACTCAAAGGGTCCAGCACCTTTCCTTTGAAGACCTGCTGAAACACTGGAGACTTTTTAGTTAAGAGAGGTGACTAAGGGAAGGGCACAACAGACTTAAAGCTGTGCATAGAGAGGGAAAAGTGAATAGAACTTTTTCTCTCCCATAACACTAGTGCTCAGGTGCAGCTGGCAGTAGGCTTGTAGGTGGGCAGAAGTACTTTGTCACTCAAGCAGTTAAGTCATGGAATTTGATGCAGAGATGACTTTAAACAGGGGACCCTTTCAAGGAGGACAGTCTGACCTGGATAACCAAAAGGCTAGCCTGATTGTATCAGATTTTTGGAAGCTCAGCAGGGTCGGCCCAGGTTAGTACTTGGATGGGAAATCACCAAGGGTATCCAGAGTTGCTGTGCAGAGGCAGGCAATGGCAAGACACCTCTGAACATCTCCTGCCTTGAAAGCCCCAAGATGTTCCTGGGGGACAGTCTCCTGAATGGCTACTAGCCCTGATGAGGAAAGGGAACCTCCAGGGCCAGGGGTAGTTAACCACTGAATACCAATACTAAGGGGCCAGGGGGATGCGGGGTGGAAGCTTGGCCAATGCTCCCTCTTAAGCTGTGGAGCAAAAAATTCTACTTTGTGAGCTGCTGCCATTAAAGTTGTGAGCGAGCGACTTGGCTACTGCATAATAGTTTGCTCTGGAGCCATCCTTCCTGAGCCAAGTCAAAAAATGTGTGAGCCAGAGGCTAAAAAGCTGTGAGCTAGCTCACACTAACTCAGCTTAGAGGGAACATTGAGCTTGGCCTCTCTATGACCTGTTGGTTGGTCCCCCAGGCCACCTGGTACAAAAGAGGATGCTGGGCTTAGAGGTACGGTTGCCAGCTCTGGGATGGGAAAAAACTGGAGATGTTGTGGGTGTAGCCTCAGGAGGGCAGGGTTTGGGGCATAATGTCATAGAGAGTCCAACTTCCAAAGCAGCCATTGTCTCCAGGTGAGCTGATCTCGGTCACTTGGAGATCAGCTATAATAAGTGGGAGATCTCCAGGTACCCCCTGGAAGTTGGCAACTTTACTGTCCAGCACCAGCCAAAGCACTGGTAAAAATTTAGGTCCCACCTCGCGCGTGGGAAAAGCCGCGCGCTGTGACGCCTCCTCACCCAATCACTTGCCTCCTCCCGCCCTCTCGATTTGCATGCTAAGCCCCGCCCAGGCCTGAAGGTTGCTCTCCCCGGGCACGAGGGGGCGGAGCCTGGAGTGGGCGTTCCACGCGCGGCCCCGCCTCTCCCTCCCCTCCCCTCGCGCTGCGGGCGACGCGGCTCCAGAAAAGCCAGCTGGTGTCGCTTCCGGCGGGGGCCCGTGCGGGAGCCGGAAGTGGTCGACCTCGGCAACCGAGTGGCCGTGGCCATGGCGTCGGGCGGCTCCCCGACAGACCGGCTGCCTCCGCCTTTCCCCGGCGCCGAGGTGGTCGGCGCCCCCTCGGCGGAGAGCGATTCGGACGGGGAGGACATTTTCACCGGCAGCTCTGTGAGTGACAGGAGGAGGCGGGGCTGTGGAGGGGAGGGGGCTCGTTGCAACTCTGTTTGCTCACTCTGGACGGGCGTGAGTGAGTCGGGGGGGGGGGGGCATTCCTGAGGCACCTTGGCAAGCCCCGAGTAGGCATCTTCTGGAGTAAGTCCCGCTGAAGTTATTGAGGACTTACTCTTTATTGCAGCTTTATGTCAGCCTGCTCTTTATTGCAGCCTTTAACTGGTTGGTGGTCTTGAAAAGCTCCTCTTATCCACGCCCTCTCTCCCTTTTCTCTCTCCGTCCAGAAAAACAAATTGTGGAAGTGTTTAGGGTCAGGGTAAAAAGTTATCCCCCTCCCCTCTTTGTTTGCAAGCTGATGCTAGAAGGTTTAAAATGGGTGGGTGCCAAGGTTTTTGTTGTTGTTGTTTTAAAGTAATTTTATAGCTTGTTTTGGCTGCAGCAGTGGTTCCTCCAACCTTCTTGGCGTCGTGACCCGCAAGTCCAGATGTACTTGGCGTGATGACTGACTTTTTAAAAGAGCAGAACATGTACAAGTTGATAGAGCTGTAAAGGCCTGGAACTTTGCAGACTTTGGAAGTTAGTTTTTGTGTGAGACCCACAAGTTGGGGGATGTTGGGCTACCGCAAACCGATACGGTTAGCCTTCTTGATTTTGTGTGGGTGTGTTGCTTCTTTATTAAAGGTGCCGCGAGGTTTTAAGTTTGTTTTTAAAGGCTGACACAAACTTATGGGGCAGAACAAAGTTTGAGTCCAGTGGCACTTTTCAGACCAACAGTTTTACTCGAGGTATAAGCTATCGTGTGCACGCACCCGAAGGCTTAGACCCAGAATCAAACTTTGTTGGTTTTAAAGGTGCCACTTGACTCAAACTTTGTTCTGCTGCTTCAGACCAACACAGCTATCCACCAGAATCAAACTTATGGGGGGGTGGGTAATAAGCCAGGGTCCAATTCATGCATCTTTCAGTGTGGGCTCTGAATCATAAATTCTCATGGCCTGTAAGTATGAAAAAGTGTGCATGCACAGGAAAGTTCATACCTTGACTAAACTTTTGTTGGTTTTAAAGGTGCCACTGGACTCTAAATTTGTTCTGCTACTTCAGGCCAACACGGCTGACCACCTGGTCCTATAAATTCGTTAGTCTTGAAGGTGTCACAAGATTCTTTTTAAATTTTGGCTGCAGTCTCCTGTTCTACCTTAAAGACTAGCAGAGGACTCGAGCATTTCTTACGATTTCCCTGTTCGTATTTAACCACTTACCTGTAGCATTCTTCTGTTCTGGAGACAGTGGTATTTTCTTCACTCAGCTGTCATCTGCTGCTGAGCCTCACTTATGTGAAAGGGCTTGAGTCGCTTGTGAACAGAAGTGAATGTGAGTTTACCTCTGAAGTTATCCTGCTTCCTGCCCGTTATGTATCCTGCGTGCGTACCTTTATATTATGAAATTTTGTCTGCTACTCTTATGCTCTGTAAGACTCTCAAATAATTTTTAAAAATCCCAATAGACCTTTGGCCAGAATGGTAGTCCAGTTTTGTTTGTGTTGAAGGTCTCCCTGGAGTATGGAGGATGATACTGTAATCCATTAACCTGGCTTCCTACAGCTGCTGCTGTTTCCTAGCAATGACTCATTTCGGACATAACTTGAAACTGTCCCTCAATTTAACCGTATCCAGAATTTGGCTCACAGATGATCATTCAAACCTGGTTTGTCTCTGCAGATCCTGTCTTTAGCACCTTTGCTCTCCCTTTTGCAGGGACCCGCTTGGGATCTGACATGTTTTATAGAAAAGGCAGAGCCAGGGAACCCACCAGTGTGTCCACATTCATATATTCTAAAATAACTGTGGCTAATACATTTTGCACAGTGGCTTCAGATCCAGGCTTGACGCGGCCTAGCTTACTATTGTTATTGCAACTGTCTGATTTTGATTCACGCCGCTGACTGAAGTCAGTTTAATTAAATCATAATTTTGCTTGGTGTCATAACTAAGCTTTTGTCTCTACCACTGCCACAGTCCATAGGGCAGATTCAGGGGGGCAGCCGTGTTGGTCTGAAGCCGCAGAACAAAGTTTGAGTCCAGTGGCACCTGTAGGACCAACAAAGTTGAATTCTGAGTATAAGCTTTCGTGTGCACGCAGGCTTCTTCAGATAGTTTGGCATTGTTGTCCAAACATGGGTGGCGCTGCTCATCCGGTGAGAATAAAATATAGCTCTTTTCCCTCTCTAGAGAAAAATGCCCTGGGGGTGAAGATATGTCTTAATTGGAAGAGCTGCTTGCTGAAACTGGCTTCATAAGAACAAATTTAGAGTCCAGCGGCACCTTTAAGACCAACAAAGGTTTATTCAAGGAATTCCAATGTATCTGGTGAAGTGTGCATGCACACGAAAACTCATACCTTGAATAAACCTTTGTTGCTTTTCAAGGTGCCACTGGACTCTAAACTTGTTCTACTGCGTCAGACCAACACGGCTGACCAACTGGCTTCATAAGCGACTGTGGAAGTAAAAGGATCCCCGATGCTTGGGAGTAGGAAGTTGCATAATTATTGCAGGAATTGCACCAGCCTTGTTTAGCCTCTCCCATCATGCTGGTAGGAGATTGGCTTCATTATGTGCAGCGCTGGTGCATCTCCCTGTATAGATCAGTATCTACAGTCGGTCTGACAATTGCTGTACCTCTTTGAGAATTTCATATTTTTCTTAACTTCTGTTTGGGACAGTGTAATCTCTCTTCTTGATCGGGTTATGTTTTACCCCACATGGTTGGCTTAAATAGAAGGGTTTTGTTCTTTAACTGCAGCTTCACAGAACTGGGTTCATGGAGCACGCAAAAACGTAACATCTTTTGAAGAGAGATTTGTTCTCCCAGGCCTTCATGGCTCAGCCTTTTAAGAAACAAAGCTCTACAGGCAACTGGAGCCTTCAGTGCCTCTTGTCTGCTTTTAGCAGAGCTTGATCTGACCACTCTTTGCTCTTGTGAAAAGCAGCTTAGTCGGCTATCTGTCCGTGGTGCCTCCCAGGTCCACGGCATTGTCCCTGCTACCCTTTGGGACCGCCAGCTCAGCCATGCAGACAGTGTCGGCGCTGTCTCCGGGTGCCAGAGAATTGTGTCTTCAGAAGTCTGTTGGGGAAACAAGTGGGGCCTTTATAAGTCAAACACAAGAGTGGTCAAAACAGTGTACAATTGCACAGGGTGCCTGCCATGCCAAGCAGAATGTGGTTGACTTATTCTCTGGAGTGGTTGAAAAGAAACATACCCTAAGAAATGAAACTGGAAGGTCTTTGAGCTTGAGTTTCTTCTCAGGGGGTTGACTTCCTGTTCACGGCATGAGTGTCACCTCTGTGTTTGGCAGAGCTGTGGCATCTCTGTGGCTGAAGGCTGTAGTCGAGGCCGTTTCGTTGGCCTCCCGAGCATGAACTTCAGTGATGGATTAAACGCTGCAACTTATGCAACGTACTCTTGTCTGAACTTCTAGAGTAAGCCAATGTCTCCTAAGAAGGAACACACTGTACCGGTAAGGAACAGTTCCACGACTAACGGTGTCCATGAAGACCAAGATGATCAGGATTTATTTGCAGGTGTGTTTTATGTTCACATATGTTAATGTTTTATGCTCCTGCCAACCTAGCAGTTCGAAAGCAAGACATTGCAAATAGATAAATAGGTACCGCTTCAGTGGGAAGGTAGCAGCGTTCTGTGCGCCTCGGCGTTTAGTCATGCCAGCCACACTACCATGGGAAAAGTCTTCGGACAGTGCTGGCTCTTCGGCTTGGAATCAGAGATTAGCACTGCCCCCTAGAGTCAGATTCGACTGGCTTTCAGGCAAGGGAAACATTTACTTTATGTTCACAATTGTTAAGAGGTGAAGACAGACAGTGCCGCTACAAATTCTTTGGTTGCCCAAGGGGAAAAGGGGTTGCGTGTTTACTTCATAGTAAATAGTCCCCTTAATTAAGACACGGTGCAGATTACAGAATGAGACAACAACACCTTTCAAACAATAATTATTAAAAAACTAGATTACAGAATTAGAAAACAATGTAATAGGGCAGTATAATGCATGGAACAAACAATGCAAGAATTACCGGAAACTGTTTTAAAACTTTCAGGCATTAAAGTTAGAATCCTGTTCACTTTCTAAAAATGCCCTCTTGAACAATTCCATTTAAGTGCATGCCCTTCCTGGTTGAGGTTCTTCCAAGGTGCTTTCTTGTTGGAAAGCTTTAGTGTTTCAAGGAATACGTTTCAGCAGAAAGGTCTTAACTTTGAAATGTGGACTTGAACCAAAATATAGGACACCCACCACCCAATGGCGAAAGTGCTCTCAGGTATCTAAAGTGATCGTGTACTTTTAACATCCAGAGGGCAGTTTCGGACAAAACCATCCCAGTCACTAACAGGCAGAAAGATCATGCTAGCGATAGGGACACAGTAGAGGTTATTTGCCTGAAACCCTCACATTTAGACAGAATGGCTTCTAGTAGCTTCCTTAGTTAGAATTATGGTGTCCTGGAGGAACCCAGCTTTAAAAACAGAAAGTAACTCTGTGGTCTTATCCTCTTAAGAGAGCCAGTTTGGTGTAGTGGTTAAGTGCGTGGACTCTAATCTGGGAGAACCGGGTTTGATCCCCCACTTGCACCTGGCTGGATGACCTTGGGCAAGCCATAGCTCTGTACCAGCTGTTCCCTCAAGGACAGCTTGGGAAAGAGCTCTCTCAGCCCCACCTACCTCACAGGGTGTCTGTTGTGGGGAGGGGGAAGGGAAAAGGAGTTTGTAAGCCGCTCTGAGACTCCCTTGGGGAGTGGAGGGCGGGGTATAAATCCAATCTCTTCTTCTTCTTCTTCTCTTGTAGATGCCACTGTGGAGCTGTCTCTGGATACTACGCAGAACAACCAGAAGAAGGAGGCAGCTCCTGTGTTTAGTCCCACCCCTTCTCTAGAGAGAATGGCCAATTCGTCTTCCACGCACCAGCCCAAAATCTACGAGGAGGTAACTGCTTTTGTGTTGCATATGGAATTGGCCTCTGGGGGACGGCGAGGGGTGGTGTGTGAGAGCTGGTGACCATCTCCCCTTCCGCACCCTGCAAGCTGGGCCTCGCTTTGCTCTTTTCTTCTGCCTGCTGCTGTGTCCCGTTCAGCTCAGCAGTTAAGGATACACAAAGAAGGCTCTCCCCCCTTTCCCTGCTCTGGTGATCCTGAGAAAGAGTTCCGGGGATTCTAGCTTCTAAAACTGGATTCCTTAAGGAAAAGCGGGTTGGAAAGACGTCATAAGTGGAAAACTGTTTTGTTAGCAGAGTGGACAAAACTCCCCTTAAAGTGGGATACAGTCGACTTAGCTCCAAAAGTTTGAGCTGTTCAGCGCTGTTTGCGTCTGCATACTGAAGTCCAGGAGACCAGGTGGAGGGAGTGACTAAACCTCTTCAGAACCTCTTCTGTGTTTTAGTGCATCTTTTAAGAGGGTCCCATTTTGCCTTGAAACACTCAGTCTTTTGAAGTCCTTAGTACTAAATTTGTATCTGCTGGAAGGAGGGAATGACTGCTCTATACCATGGTGTCTTTCATGCTCTTTTTGCCCGTCAAATTTGTAATAGTAGAAAAGAGCCAGACCGATTTCCCACAAGCAGCTGTGCTGCCGCCGCCCTTCCATTTGCCCCGGTTGCATTGGTCAATTTCACACTATTTGCCCCGTGGCTGCATTTTGACCCGCATCTCTCCCCGATTCCCACTGTGTCTTCTTGATCCTTGTTTTCTGAGATCGAGAAGACGTGGGGGAAATCAGGGGGAGATGCAAGTCAAAATGCAGCTGCGCGGCGAATAGTGTGAAATTGACCAATGCAACCAGGGCAAATGGAAGAGCAGCGGCGGCGCAGCTGCTTGTGGGAAATCGGTCCGAGAGTCCAGTAGCACCTTAAGACTAAAAAAATATGTGGCAGGATAGGAGCTTTCGTCAGTCACTGCTCACTTCTTCAGATAACAGACAACTTGAGTGCAAAACTCAGTGTTCTGTACAAGGCCTGCCAGAAGTCTGTGGATTAACTGTGACCTGAGTGTATTTTGTCTTCTTCTAGCTGGAAGAAGAGGAGCAGGAAGACCAGTTTGAGCTCACAGTGGGAGTGAGTGATCCAGAGAAAATTGGTGAGTCGAGGAGGAGGAGGAGGAGTGAGTGGGCATAATTGGGAAGGGGGAGGTTGTGTGGCTGTCTGTTGCGTGAATGTCTTCCAGGCTTGCTTTGGCCTAGAAGCTGGAAGCATTGTCTTCATTGATGGTATTCAAATGTGGGCAGTGCAGAAGGAAGAGGGAAGTGTAATTCGGATCCACAGTCTCAACATCTGAATGCTGGAGGTCTCCTTTAAATTCCTATCTGCTGCTAGTACCTGAGCAGAGGAGTTGAGACACGGTTCGGGAATGTGGTGCTCTCGTGGGATTCTTAAATTCCGGAACTACGCTTACCAAACACCGCCAGGAAGAACTGCAGAAGTTGCTTATGCCGGGCTTGAAAGTGACTTGCAAAGTGGCTTTTAATGCACTCTTTTGTGGACAAGGTTTTGTCACCGCAATGGCAGTAATCCAGGCCTTTTAACCACTTTCTGTGTGTCCGTGTGTGGTGTGGGTGTTCATCCTGGGTAAGAGGAAGCCTTAAAGGCCCCGGGCTATAACAGTAGCTATGCAGGGCTCTTGGCAAGGGATACAAATGTCTTCCTTTTATTTTAGAGTACAGTCTTAGTTCACACGAAGCTGCCTTCTAATGAATCAGACCCTCGGTCCATCAAAGTCAGTATTGTCTACTCAAACTGGCAGCCATTCCCCAGGGTCTCAGGTGGAGGTCTTTCACATCACCTACTCCCAGATCTTTTAACTGGAGATGCCGGGGATTGAACCTGGGACTTTCTGCATGCCAAGCAGAGGCTCTACCACAGCCCCGCCCCCCTGATGCTGAGCTTGTTTCCCAAGCGGAAAGTGATCGTCTTCCATGGCTCTGTGATCTGTTATGGAACCAAACACTTCTCCGTTCAGATTTTAGCCTGATCATACACAGACACCTCGGTTGAATCTAGTGCATTATAATTACAGAAGTACGAGGCACGTCTCCCCCCCCCCCCCCAAATGCACACACTTGAAAATGCTCCAAGTTTAAGTGATATTTGTTGGGAGAGCTCACCTTATCGGAGGCAGGTTATTTCAACTAAACTGGGTTGTTGGTTGCTTAGCAGGCGACTTCAGCCTATGAGAGATTCGTAGTGCTGGTAGTTCGGCGTGTTAATGCTGCACGAATTGCGGTGCAGTTTAAGCCGGACGCCAGGCGTGTGCAGTCTTGCCTGAATTCTTGTTCACAGCATCTTACTGAAATCAGGCCTGCCATGGCCATTTCGAGAGCGGCAGCTGAACCACTGGGCACGTGTTAAAGCCGTCATCTGTGACACGCTCGGCAGTGCAGAGAGCTTTGCTAAACACCTGTGCCCAGTTGGAAGCTGAAGGGGGCAGAGATGCAGGTCAGGACGGTGGTAAAACTTCCTGTCACGAGGCAGGGTGTTGGATTACAGCGTGTGCCTGGGAAACAAACCGAGCTGCACGCATTTGATGCAGTTGAAACACCCTCTGTTGTTGTCCTCCGATCAATAGCAGCTGCAACGGGACTTTTTGCTTTGGAGAATTCCCGGTGCATGGCCTAAATTGCAGCTGTTGATACAGAAAAGGAGATTGTGCAGCAACAGCTGCATACCTGGGGAATATTACACTACTCGCTTAAGGCTCCTCTCTGTTTCAGAGATGCAGGCTGTGTACAGTTTGGCCCCCTTGTAGCCAGCTTCTCAGCTGCCTTCGGTGCCATAACAACCACTCAATTGTTCCGCCTCGGGCAGATGTGGAGAGCTCTCCCAGATCCTAGCGGTACAACAAGCCACTAATTGTACTTCGCTCATGTCTGTAGGAAGTGCGGGGAGGACCTGGCGCTGCACAGGAGCCGCTATTGTATAAGCTTCAGCTGTGAGCACCCTGGAGTGTGTGTGGTTTGGATCTCTAGGAGGTAGATCTCCTGGACCATCTGTGCCCCCCCCTCCCTGCATTGGGTGTGACTTGCTAGATGGGAAAAACACCTTGTGCGGACGTTTGCCTTTAACAGACCTCCCTCGTTAAAAGTCTCTTAATTAGTCGGTTTGTCCAACCCTTCCCCTTTAACTGGTTAGTTAGGAAATGTTTCAGAGAAGCGGTGTGAGTCTGTGATTCCAGATCAGGTGCTCCCCTTGGTCTCTCCAGGACACACAATTGTGGCAAGTTGTGTTCAGAGCATTGAAAAAGCAGGCTCCAAGCCCAGCAGCACAATAAAGACCAACAAGATTTCCAGGGGATAAGCTTTCGGGAGTCAAAGCCCCCTCCATTCTCAATACCTTTGAGCTTTGACTCTCGAAAGCTTCTCCTCCTTCTCCCTCTGAGAGGAGGACATCTTGATGGGTGTTTCCCACCCTATCTGTAGGGAGGCAGGAACTAATTCTTCACTTCCTGTCCTCTGGTGGGATACGCCCCTTCAAGTCAGTTCTGTTCCTGCCTCAGTAGGGAGAGCAGCACTTAGTGGCCACTCGTGCCTTTTCTGTACTTTCACTTTCCATTCTTCTTCATACCTTTTCAAACTTTTTTCAAACCTTTTTTCTTAAATGTTTTTTCAAAAAATGGACGTGGATTGCGCAGGCGCCATTCTGAATTGCCCCGATCCTGGGAGACCACAGAAAATGGCGGCCCAAGGCTGCGGAGCAGCTGTTGCTGCATCCATAAGCCCAGACATGACTAGCGACGAGAAGGAAAAGCGCGCCAAAAAACAGCCCCAGAAAGATGTGGATGATTGCGCAGGCGCCATTCTGAATTGCCCCGATCCCGGGAGACCACAGAAAATGGCGGCCCAAGGCTACGGATCGGCTCTCGCCGCATCCATAAGCCCAGACATGATTAGCGACGACGGGCAGGAGCTTCCCAATGCCCAGGTCGCACACCAGCCTCATTTGGGAGAGACACCGGCCGAAGGTCTACTCGTGAGTAACTCCGGAGATGGAGAACAGACTATTTCCCCTGCCCTACTCCTGGCCCTTAAACAAGCAGGGAGGAGGTATTGATCATCCACTCATGGGGGGGCCCCTTGTCACCAGGACCAACCCCATAGAGATGTGCCAGACAGGCACTACCAAGAGGGCGAGGAGGAAGACAGACCTCGCTGGCCCACTAAAGCAGCTAGGAAGGAACTTTCCTACCCCGGCTGGGTCCCTCATCACTGGATCCCACCTAATTATGAGGACAGTGATACTGGGGATACCGGGGAAAGAGAAGAGGCTGAATTCCTCTCTGATGAGGAGGAGGAAGAGGACTTGGAGGTTCCAGAACCCTCCATGTGCTTCTTTAAACCTGAAGAATATCCTTACCTCCTCTCCAAATCCCTGTCAGCATTAGAGTTACAACCAAAGCTGCAGGGAGAGGACCCAGCCGGATCCTCAAAAGCAGATGGCTCCAGATCCAGAGGGAGCAAAGACTACTTCCCCAGGACCCCAGGGGCAGAAAAGGTCTTCCCCTTCCCAGAATTTCTAGAAGATCAGCTAGTCAAGGAATGGTCCAAACCCATGACAAACAAACTCTGCCCACCTAATGTGAGAAAGCTCTTTACCTTACCATATTTTATTAATAAGCTTGTACAGGTCCCTCTAGTGGATGCTCCTGTTATTGCGCTCCAGACTTCGGGTCTTCTTCCGAGGATGGCGATGGCCTGGTCAGAGACAGTCTAGACCGCAAGGCCAAGTTTGCACTCAGGTAAGTGCATGAAGCCTCCGTTATGGCCATCAAAGCATCCGCTACAGCCACAGTCGTGGGCCACACAGCCATTGCCTGGTCCAGGAAACGAATACAGCTTATCCCACTGTCTAGTAAGCGTCTCACTGAAGGAGCTAACCACCCTCTCAAGGCCTCCTCCTTCTCCACTGATGCTACGCTCGATGCCATGATTTTTCCTTCCATGGCTCTGGCTTCAGTGGTGGCTGCCAGGCGTACCCTCTGGCTCAGGGCCTGGCCAGTGGACCTGCGCAGCAAATCTACCGTCACTTCTTACCCATTCCAAGGAGATTGCCTATTCGGAGATTCCCTAGACAAAATCCTAATAGAAACTAGGGACAAGAAAAGGCGATGCCACATACCTTGGGCAGGCCTGATAGGAGGGGATTCGGAAATTACCCTTTTAGTTCCCAGACGACACCATTAGACCACTTTGTTCCCTCTCCCCTGATCAAAGACGCCTCCAAGCTACAAAAAACAATAGAAGCTGTCCAACACCTGTATACCATCTCAGCCATAGAACCTGTCCCTATCCAGGAATGGGGACAGGGAATTTGTTCCATTTTCCTTACTTTTCCCAAAAGGAACGGCGGCTGTAGAGCGATACTGGACTTAAAATACGTCAACAGATTCGTAAAACTAAGACGCTTCCGAATGGAGACCCTGCAATCCATCTCAGGGGCTCTACAACCGGGAGAGTTCCTTCCTCCATCGATCTCATAGAGGTGTATCTGCACGTCCCCATGTTCCCGGGTCACAAGAGGTTCCTCCGATTCTTCGTCCTAGGCCAACATTGGCAGTTCAGGGCGCTCCCATTCAGACTCTCCACTGCTTCAAGAGTCTTTTCCAAGATCCTCATCCATCCCATTGCCCTCCTTGGGGAACAAGGCACCCATGTCCAGTGTTCCCTCTAAGCTGAGTTGGTGTGAGCTAGCTCACAGTTTTTTGGCCTCTAGCTCGTACATTTTTGTCTTGGCTCGGGAGGGGTGGCTCCAGAGCAAACTGATTTGTGCAGTGGCCCAATCGCTAGCTCACAACTTTAATGCCAGTAGCTCTCAAGTAGAATTTTTGCTCACAAGACTCCACAGCTTAGAGGGAGCATCATGTCTATCCTATCTAGACAACCTGCTGATTCGCTCCAGCTCTAGAAACAAAGCGCACAAAGACACTCAGGAAACCATCGGCTGCCTGAAAGCACACGGCTTCCTTGTAAACCTCCAGAAGAGCTCCCTGAACCCCTCGCAGTCCCTAGAGCACCTCAGGGTCATCTTAGACATGGTTCGGAACCGCATGTTCCTACCTTAACACAGGCAGACAAGATCCGCTTCTTCACACGACAAATCATCACGGCCAGACAATCCACCCTGATGTCCCTGGCTAAACTACTGGGCCTCTTCATCTCCTGCATGGACTCCGTGCCCTGGGCGTGCCTCCATGCCAGACCACTACAATAACTCATATGGCCCTTCCAATCCAGGATAATGCCAAAAACAGGACCTCCCCGTGTCAGTCCCTCACCTAGTCAAGGCCAGCCTATCCTGGTGGATCACGCCATGAAAGAGGGGCTGCAGTGGCTCAAGTGGTTAAGACGCTGAATTGCAGACCAGAAGGTTGGTAGCTCAGCAGTTCGAGTCCTGAATGCTGCATGACAGGCTAAAAACTTGAGCTCAGGCATTCTTAGCATTGAGTTCCACAGGCCTGTGGCCAGCTTCCTCTCATGCCTGCCCTCTAGAATAAAACCAACTTATATCTATCCCAGAGGAACAGCTTCTAGGTCAAGACTGGAAGCAGATTGTCAAGGATGCCAGCCTCCTGGGATGGGGCGCAGTCTTCCTCCACCTCCCTGCACAGGGATTATGGTCCAAGGAAGAACAACTTCTACCCATCATCCTGTTAGAGCTTCGGGCCATCCGCCTAGCCCTCCTCCACTCCAGGGAACAAATCGCCGGTCATCACGTCCTCATCAGGACAGACAACATAGTGGCGAAGGCATACATCAATACCCAAGGAGGATCCAGATCCTCAGAACTCCATCGAGAAGCTCTGAAGCTCCTGTCCTAGGCAGAACGCAACATACTATCTATCAGAGCGGAACACATCAAGGGCTCGCTGAATACCAGAGCGGACTGGCTCAGCTGTCAGACACTACAGGAAGGGGAATAGTCCCTCAAAGAGGACCTATTCAACCTCATAACATCTCACTTCAGACGTCCGATGGTGGACCTATTCACATCTCCACTCAACCACAGGGTTGCCAGATTCTTGATACTACCATCAAGCAGCAGAAGAGACGGACGCCCTGGTCTCCCAATGGCCCAAGGGTCTCATGTACGCTTACCCTCTGACTCCGGTTTTACCAAAGCTCCTCAGAAAAATCAGAGAACAACAAATGGAGATCATAGTGGTAGCCCCGTATTGGCCAAGAAGACCTTGGTTCTTGGAACTCCAGAGCATGGCAACTGCCCCGTTACACTCCCAGTATCCCCAGACATGCTGACCCAGGGCCCCATCTGGCACCCAGATCCTGCATTGGCTCCGTTTGATCGCCTGGAAGTTGAACGGCAAAACTTGCTCAGCTTAGGCTACTCCAGACCAGTAACAGACACCATGCTAGCCTCTCGGTACCCTTCCACCAAGAGGATCTACAATGCCACCTGGCAGGCCTTCGTTCGCTGGTCCAGGAGAAAGAAGGTCAACCCGTTACACCCACACTTGTTCAGTGTTCTGTCCTTCCTTCAGGGCGGTCACGACTCGGGTCTGAAGGCGTCCACTCTCTGCTGTCAGGTAGCTGTCTTGGTAACCGTAGTTCCCAGAGTAGAAGGCTGGACCCTGTCCAGACACCCTCACATCCACCGTTTTTCTGAAGGATGCATCACTTAAGGACCCACCGGTTCCCCACAGGTTCCCCACATGGAAACTTAACCTGGTTCTCTCTGCAGTAGCCAAACCAGCCTTCGAGCCAGTCCAAGAGATTCCTCTGATGTGGCTGCAAATGAAAACCCTGTTCCTGGTAGCTGTCATCTCCACCAGAAGAGTCTCCGAGCTTGGGGCCCTCTCCGCCAAACCGACTCTTTGCACCTTCCATAAGGACAAAGTAGTCCTCACTATCGGCCCTTCCTTCTGCCCGAAGGTCAACTCAAGATTTCACCGCTCACAGGAGATCTGCCTACCGTCCTTCTTCCCGAACCCTACCCACCCAAAGGAAAAGTTGTGCCACTGTCTGGACGTCAGACGTTCACTTAAAGCCTTCTACATCGCACCAGCTCCTTCTGGAAGACGGAATCATTATTCATCTCAGTCTCACCCCCCAACAAGGGCAACAAAATGTCCACAGCATCCATCAGTGCCACTCTCAAAAGATGTATAGCAGAAGCCTATAGGGCCCTCAAGATACCCCTCCTCCGGGTATCACGGCCCACTCCATCAGAAGTGCAGCGACTTCCGCAGCCTTCACCAACTGAGCCTCGGTGGAAGTAACCTGTTGGACAGCCACATGTCTTCCATTTCTACCTTTGTCAGGCATTATAAGACCGACTTCTACAACTCGACCAATGCAGCCTTTGGCCGGAGGGTCCTGCAGCAAGCTCTCATATCTGAAGACGATGTCCCACCCAGTTAAAGGGACACTGCTATGGGAGGTCCCATCAAGATGTCCTCCTCTCAGAGGGAGAACGGACCAGTGGATACTCACCGTGAGGGGCCCTTCTCCTCTGAGATAAGGAGGACATCTTCGCCCTCCCAAGATTCATCGTCTTCCTTTTCTATATTCTGAGTTTATCTTCCTTCCTGTCTTGTTCAAGCCACATTATCTGTTTACTGTTCAGACTAATTATGTTCATATTTTTCTAGTTATGGTTAGCCTTTGGTTTACAGCTGACTACTGCTTCTGGGAGTCCCCGAACTGACTTGAAGGGGCGTATCCCACCAGAGGACAGGAAGTGAAGAATTAGTTCCTGCCTCCCTACAGATAGGGTGGGAAACACCCATCAAGATGTCCTCCTTATTTCAGAGGAGAAGGACCCCTCACGGTGAGTATCCACTGGTCCGTTCTCTCCTTGTTGGTCTCCATGGTGCCACTGGCCTCAAACCTTGGTCTTCTGTTGCAGGCCAGTATGGCCGCCCACCTGAAACTATAAGTGTAGCTCAATTTTTATCAAAAATACAAAAATCTGAGGGGTGACATGATCGAGGTTTATAAGATTATGCACGGGATTGAGCAGGTAGAGAAAGAAGTCCTTTTCTCCCTTTCTCACAATACAAGAACTCGTGGGCACTCCATGAAATTGCTGAGCAGTCGGGTTAGAACAGATAAAAGGCAGACCTTCATTCATTCATTGGTCCTCCAATTGCTTTATTTGTTGTCTCATTAGTGTATCATTGAGCCCGTCTGTATAAATATGACTGGACCACTGAAAGCCACTTTGGCCGAAATGCATCTGGTCTCAACAGGTCCCACTTGTGTATATTGTACACTTTTATTCTGTATTGAGACTACCGTTGGGCCCATAATTGCTTTTTAACTAACCGATAATAAATAACATGTATTTTTGATAACAGTTAAGTCACATTGATAGTTTTTAGTCACTGGCCCTTTAGTTTGTATGTAACTAACCTTTCAGGTACTCGATTCATTTGTTTGGGTTACATCCCGTCCCCCTTTCCCCTCCTACCCAAATGAAACTGCGCAGCATTAGGCCCAACGTTCACTCCGTTACCTTTACTGCAAGTAAGAGTCTTCTTTAGTCTTTTATTTTATTTATTTATTTTTCTCATTTATATCCCGCCCGTTCCGTAAACGGTCTCAGGGTAGGTTACAGCATTTTCAATAAATGCAATACAATTTAAAACACATTAAAAAACATATAAAATCAATGATCGTCGCTTGCCGTAGGGAGAATCCAGCCCATCGATGTAGCCAGGTGTGGCCAGTTATCCAGCTTTGTACTGAGGGTTTTTTCAAGCAAGCTGGAACGCTCTAGAAAGAACCCTGTTGTATTCCAAGGAGCATTGTTGTTCGTTTTTCTTAGATGCAGTCCAAAACTCGACATGCCTTTGTAACGGCATCACACAGTTGGCAGCCGGCTCTGTCTCTGAGTCACAGCCCTGCTCGGAATCGTCTTTGCGGTGGCGGCACGTATTTCGCCTCCTCGGTCTTAAACTGATTCACCGTTCAGAGCAGATGAGCCGTTTGACCTGCTGTTTTGGGTTTACTTTAAAATCACATCCCGCTTCTTGTGCATGCAGATTTTTGGTTAAACGATGCTTCAAGCAGCTCGGCCGGTCGAAGGTCAGGGCGAGGGTGTGTTCCCCAAAGTGTTGTGATGAAATTCCGCAAGACTGCAATAGGTGTGGAATTTGGTATCCCGTGTGGCTTCCTTTTTTGATGAGTCTGCTTGGTGTTAATCCTGGCACGGGTTGCCCCTGGGAAATCTGTAGAAGTTAGACGGGAGCTTTTTGAAATACATTGGGAAGGGCTGTGGCCCAGTGGGGAAGCCTGTTTTGCATGCAGAAGGCCCCAGGTTCGATCCCCAGCATCTCTGTTTAGGATCAGGTTGTAGGTAAAGTGAAAGACCTCTGCCTGAGACCCAGGAGAGTCTGAGTAGGTAATATTGACCTTGATGGACCGATGGTCTGATTCAGTATCAGGCAGCCTCACGATGTAGCCATCTGGCATTAGTGCCACTCAGGGCTCATTTCGTAGCAGGAGCTCCTCTGCATATTAGGCCACACACCCCTAATGTAGCCAATCCTCCAAGAGCTTACAGAGCTCTTCTTACAGGGGCTACTGTAAGCGCTTGGAGGATTGGTTGCATCAGGGGGTGTGTGGCCTAATATGCGGAGGAGCTCCTGCTACGAAATGAGCCCTGGTGCCACTAATTTTTTTGCTCCCCTCCTCTTTCTTGAAATAATTTGCATCTCGGGGCTGCTTCACAACATGAGTCGTGTTGCGTGTATACTTGTTAATGAAGCGTGCTTTTGGGGGGTTGCATCTAGCTGTCAACGCACCTTCAGCCACGATGGCTTGAAGTCCTCACAGAATAAACACCAGCTGAAGGTGTGCTATCATCTTTGATTGAGGTGTGTCCATAATACTTGAAGTGACCCTCCAGCTTCCTGTAAAGGAGGTCTCCAGTTGCCCTGGGAATCAGTTCCATTAACGGATTTCTTTGTGTCAGCTGTTGTCCACCAGGAGGAGACCTTTGCCACTGTTTTGGCATTGTAGCGTGGTCAGGACTCCGCTGAGACTGTCTCCTTGTTTTCTCCTTTCCACAGGAGACGGAATGAATGCCTACGTAGCCTACAAGGTATCGACACAGGTATGTCTGCTTTTGGGTCGTACTGGGAAGGGCGAGAGGGTGAGCAGGCCCCAATGAGTGCAGGGGAACTGGTTTCCTATAAGCCAGCCCTCCATTCTGGCTGCGGAAATCTTTAGCCGTGCCATGGGCATTTTCTCACACTGGAAATGGTGGGTATTCCAGGAATATTGTCTTCCTATGCTACTTGGTCGTGGTGGCGGAAAGTGCCGTCATATTGCAGCTGACTTATGGTGATCCTATAGGGTTTTCAAGGCAAGAGACATTCAGACTGCAGTCACACGGTCATTTTGATTGAGCTTCACTGCCGTTCCCTCTCGCATTTAAAATTGCCAATCAGATGGCCGCCTCTGCCTCCCGTACTGAAGCGGGCTCACTCACGCAATCCTCCCGGTTCCCTAGCGAGTTCCCCAACACCAGGGAAATCAAGTACTCTTCGAGTATTCGCGCGTTGAATCCGTGGTTTTGCCGAACTGGACAGCCATCTCTCCCAATGATTGCGATTAGGTTGTCTGTCCTTCGCACGATGAGCCCCCCCCCCCCCCAGCTTCCACCTTTGTGTGCACGAGCAATCCTGTGCTGAATAAAGTTTAAACGTTTAAGCACACGTATAAACTCCAGTGCTTGGTAGTGCATTGCCGGCTCATTTTGTTTGCTGTTTGGGGGGGCGGCTGTAAAAACAAGGGGGTATGGCGAGTCCAGGTGGGGGCAGTGATTCGGCCATGTGCATAGGCGCATTCGCAAAGCCAATTTTTTAAAAAACTTGCATGGCTATCTAGATGGTGCCCAGAGCCTCATCGCACAGTGCTTGCAGTTCGGGGAGGATGTGGGGTCGTCCCAACCCGCAAAAAAATATTCCTGATCAAACTATAGTGGGAACAAATCGGGATAAACTTGCCGTGTGACCACAGCCTCAGAGGTGGTTTGCCATTGCCTGCCCCTGCCTAGGAACCCTGGACTTCCTGGTGATTTCCCACCCAAGTACTAACCAGGGCCAACCCTGCATCGTTTCCAAAATCCAATGAGATCGGTATCTGCTTTTTCTCCTCTCCAGATCTGGGGTTTGCCCACACTTGAGGTCTTGGTAGCCCTGGTTCCCTAAAGTGCTGGCGACGCTCTTCAGTAGAGATGCCTTGATCTTGGCCAGTCGAAGGAAAGCAGACTTCAGCAGCCTTGTCTGCTGGCTGTCATTTGAACAGTCTAAAAAGCTGCTCCCTGGAGGAGGGTGTGTGTGTGTGTGTGGGGGGGGGGGGGTTCACCAAATCCTTGCCCTCTGCTGAGCAATCCTCCCTCGAAACGGCTGTTGCGATTTCATGTGCCACGTTCACCAAAGCCCTTGTGCAGGATTTGCTTTTCTGATCTCACTGCATCTCTGGAGGTGTTTTTTTTTCTTTTGCGTGGGCGGTGTTCCTTGACACTGGGCTTGGGTTACAATCTGTGCAGAAGGAGAAGGAGCTGTCCTCTTTTCTTCCCCGCTCGAAGGGCTGATGGAGACGCTTGTGGAGCGTAACTCAGGGTTCCTTGGAGACGCTGGCTGAGCGCTGCAAGAGGTTCCTCGTGGTGGCCTCTTAGCAATAGTGTTTCCTGCACTCTGAGCAGAATCGATTCTGCCACAGCTCCTTTGGCCAGGGGCCAAAATGATGTCAGTTTCTTCCTTTCCTGTTCCTCGCCTCTTGATTCTGGCTTCCTGTAGGAAGGAAGACGCATAAGAGGCGCTCGTTTAGCTTCAAGGCAGTACATTCCAGAGATGCCACTGTGTGTCCCTTTCCGGAGAATATGTGGCTGGGGGGGCTGGGGGGACACAGGATTTTATACAGCAGAGTGCGGCCTAGGAAAATGCATTGCAAGAGCCTGGCTCCTCCCATGTAGGATGACATAAGGAAATTGGAAATTTTGCAGAGAACACTGGATTTTATGAAAACTCCTTTTCCCCCTAATTCATTTCATTTGCAGCCCACCTTTCTCCCTCATGGGGGACCCAAGGTGGTTTACGTAATTCTTCCCTCCTCCGTCAGGACAGACAAATGGAAATGCTTCTTTACACAGAGAGTGATTAAAATGTGGAATTTGCCACCAGAGGATGTGGTCAGAGGAAAAGACGGCTTTCAAAAGGGATTAGATAGATTCGTGGAGGAGAGGTCTGTCAGTGGCTGCTAGCCGTGGTGACTGAGGGGAACCTCCCATGTTCAGAGGCACGAGCCCTCTGAATCCCAGAGCCAGGAGGCAACATCAGAGGAAGGCCTCGGCCCCCATGCCCTGTCGTTGGCCATCTAGCAGAAGAAGACATTGGATTTATGCCCTGCCCTTCACTACCCGTAGGAGTCTCAGAGCGGCTTACAATCTCCTTCCTCTTCCCCTCCCCACAACAGACACCCTGTGAGGTAGGCGGGGCTGAGAGAGCCCCAAGAGAACTGCTCTTTTCAGAACAGCTCTGAAGGAACTTGTAACTGACCCAAGGTCTCACCAGCAGCTGCATGTGGGGGAGTGGGGAATCAAACCCGGTTCTCTTCAGTAGAATCTGCGCTTCTAACCACTACACCAAACTGGCTGGCTACCATACGAGAGGGGGTGCTGGACTAGGTAGACCACTTGTCTGATCCAGCAAGGCTCCTCTTATGTTCATTTCATCCTCACAACAGCCCTGTGAGGGAGGTTAGGCTGAGAGTGTGTGACTGGCCCAGGGGGTCACCCAGCAGACTTCCGTGGCGAAGTGGGGATTTGAACTTGGTCCTCCCAGACTCTGGTCCAACCCTAACCACTACACCATGCTGGCTTCCAATGGCTCTTTCAGCATGATGGGTGGAATTAACTGTGTTTTAGGAATGAGGCATTTCTGAACCGTTTCGCTAGACACCAGAGTGCTTTTAATTGGGACTGAGCGTGAAGCCCCCCTCCTTCCCCAGCTTCCTATGGTTTGGGATCTGGTGAATTTCATTAACGCGTAAACAGAAATATTCAAGATTTTCTTTCCTAACCCTGTCGGAGTATAGCTTTGCGTTTACCAGACAGGTGTGTTGAAACTTTGTTCCGCCGCATGTGGACAGCAGTTATTAGGCCGGGGAAAGGATAGGCAGTGCCCTAAAAATCTTTTCATTGATTTGCAGCCCGAACTAGCACAGCTACAGCGTTCTTTTGTGTTTGCCACGATGTTGACTGTTTCTGTTTTCAGCTCCCCCCCCCCCCCCCCCGGCCTGTTTTGCCAACTGGCAAACCCCTGTGGGCCGGGATCCAAAGAATCAGTGCAGACTAACCTAATTAAGCAAGCAAACAAAAGGACTTGTTTCCTGAACTACAGCGCTCTGTTTTTTTGCCTGGCAAAACGAGGAAGTTTGGGATATAGCGCTGAGGTCGTCTGCTTCGAGGAAAGAGGCGTGTGGAACAGCCAGATGCACCCCACCGCTGCCATGCTGTGTGAACTTCCGAATCCTGACCAAGCTTGGGTCCCTTAGCTGCACAGCAGAGCCAATATAGTGTGGTGGTTAAAGTGTCGGGACAAGGGATCTCGGAGACTCCAGGCTCGAATCCCCACTCATGCCATGGAAGCTCGCTGGGCGACCTTGGGCCAGTCACAGGCTCGGCGTAACCTACCTTGCAGGGTGTTTGTGGAGATAAAACGAAAGAAAGGAGAAAGATGTAAGCTGTGCTGGGTCCCCACTGGGAGAAAGGCGGGATATAAATAAAGTAAATCTCTCTGTCTCTCTCTGTAGTGGTGGTGGGGCAAACTGTGGCTTGGTAGCCACATGCGGCTCTTTCAAATATGCAGTGTGGCTCCCGGCAGGGCAGCCAGGGTTCCCCTCAGGGTAGGCTTGAGGCAGGAGAGAGCAGAGAAAGAAAGCAACTTTAACTTTAAATGCATTCTCAAAGGCACCCCCCACTCCCCGCCTACAAATATCAATGGACAAATAAATACCTATTCTAACCTATTCAATACCTATTCAATACCTATTCAATATCTATTCTAACCCCTTTTGTTTTTATTTTTGACAGTCTCATGTAATGTTAGTATAAAGCAAATTTGCATATTTTTTCAGTTAAAAAAAACGTGTGTAATATTTGTTCATGTCTTGCGGCTCCCAAACATCTGACGTTTATTCTGTGTGGCCATTACATTGAGCAAGTCTGGCCGCCCCCGCTCTGTGGTGTTGGGGTTGTCTTGTATGGCTTTTGTGGAGATAATAGTTCTTGCTCTAAACAAAATATATTGCGCTCGGAACAAACATGAACAGACTCACACTTCATAAATACACTGAAAAACAAAGGTTGTAGAGGCAAGATAGGTCTGTGCAGAATCCCAGGATAGTGTTGGGGAGTGGTTAGAGCAAGAGGCTGGGAGACCTGGGTTCAAATCCTCACTCTACCCCAGACGCTTGCTGGGTAATCTTGAGCCAGTTGTATGTTCTCAGCCTAACCTACCTCACAGGGTGGGTGTGAGGATAAATTGGAAGACAGGAGAATGATGTTAGCTGTGGTTGCTCACTGGGGGAAGAAAGGCACAGGGTATCAGTGAAGTAAATGTATGGATCCTGGGCCCAGACAGAATGACACAAGACATCACATGCAATGTTTTATGCTCGTTTTGGTTCATCCTGACAAAAAAAGGAAATGCATGGATATGGTTCCTCTTTATAAATGTACCAAGTAAGGCATATTTTAGGGGCTGCGGTGGCTCAAGTGGTTAAGACGCTGAGCTACAGACTGGAAGGCCGGTAATTCAGCAGTTCGAGACCCGAGTGCTGCATGAAGGAGTGAGCTCCTATGTCTGGCCCCTGCTCCTGACAACCGAGCAGTTTGAAAGCAAGAAATTGCAAGTAGATAAATAGGGAAGGTAACAGCGTTCCATGCGCCTCGGCGTCTAGTCACGCCAGCCACATGGCCACGGAAATGTCTTTGGACAGCGCTGACTCTTCGGCTTGGGAACGGAGATGAGCACCGCATCCCTAGAGTCGGATTCAACTGGCTTTCGAGCAAGGGAAACCTTTTCCTAAGGCATATTGCATGTTAACTGCTAACTTGTCATATAATGCCTTTCAGCAGCATATGTAATATAGACTTTAATTTTTCTCTGGGAAACGTTCAAAAATGTCTCTTGCCTTTTGGGAAACGCAACATCTCTTGTGTATGGCTTTTTCAAGGCATAGTCTTTTTGATGATTTTGTTTGGCGTCACCCATCTCTGTCTTCCTGTCCCTTCTCAGACTACTTTGCCAATGTTCAGGAGCCAGCAGTTCTCAGTGAAAAGGAGATTCAGCGACTTCTTGGGCTTGTACGAGAAGCTGTCAGAGAAACATGCACAGAATGGGTTCATTGTCCCACCGCCTCCCGAGAAGAGCTTGATAGGTGAGGTCGTCCGGTAATTTTGCTAGCAGTATCATGGGACCTTCTCGAATGTGTATCTATCTTCCAGTAAGTGCGCTTTTAGAATCACAGAGTTGGAAGGGACCTCCAGGGTCATCTAGTCCAACCCCCTGCACAATGTGGGAAATCCACAAATACCTCTTCCCCGTCCACACCCCCAGTGACTACTGTTCCATGCCCAGAAAATGACAAAGAACCTCCAGGATCCCCGGCCAAACGGGCCTGGAGAACAATTGCTTCCCGGCCCCAAAGTGGCAATCGGCATTTCCCTGGGCGTGTAAGAAAGGGCCACGAGAACTAAGCACTGAGGCAACCCTTCCTGCCCCGCCTGCTTGTGATCTGCCTAAGTTCACAGAGTCAGCATTGCTGTCAGGTGGCCATCTAGCCTCTGCTGGAAAACCTCCAAAGAAGGAGAGCCCAAGCACTGCCCTGTAACAGATTAATGGCAAAGCTGTGCTCAAAATACTCTGCATGGTTTTGATAACCCCCCATTGCAGAAAATATATTGTAAAGCTGCCAAAATAAAAAAAAACCAAGCATAAAAGACAGGCAACCAAAGTAATCTAGGTACTGAAGCATCGTCCCTACAAAGGAAAGTTAGAGGATTTGGGCTTTTAAGGTCAGAAAAGAGAACTGGGGAGGGGTGGGGAGAAATGACAGCGAAGGTAACATGATAGTTTTATAAACTTCTGGGCATAGCCTGAAAATGTCATTCCTTCCCGCTCACAGTATTAAGAGTGTGGAAGCGCTCCCACTTTTTAAAAAATTACTCAGTACAATAAAGATATGCAGGACAGGTACAAAGCAAGCAGGTGTACCTAAACCGTGTGGAGTATTCTGAACGCAGCTTTGCCATTGATCTGTGACAGGGCAGTGCTTGAGAGCCAGTTTGGTGTTGTGGTTAAGAGTGGCGGACTCTAATCTGGAGAACTGGGTTTGATTCCCCACTCCTCCACCTGAAGCCAGCTGGGTGACCTTGGGTCAGTCACAGCTCTCTCAGAGCTCTCTCAGCCCCACCTCCCTCACAAGGTGCCTGTTATGCCGGGAGGAAGGGGATTGTAAGCCTCTTTGAGTCTCCTTAAGGCAGAGAAAAGCAGGGTATAAAAACCTACCCTTTTTCTTCTGCCTAGGGTAGCTTCCCATTCTGAAACAGATTCTAGGTGCAGGGGGCATGCAGCGGTCCATAATTTCTCACCTCCCCTTTCCTCCACCCCTTCGCTTTAGGAATGACCAAAGTAAAAGTTGGGAAAGAAGATTCTTCCTCCACAGAATTCTTAGAAAAAAGACGAGCTGCTCTAGAAAGGTGGGTATCAGCCGTGGACGGCCTTGTAGAAATCGCGAGTCGTTCCGTTGGCCTGCTTCCTCCCGTAAGGAAATGTGTTACTTGTCTTACGCAGAGACAGACTAAGACGGGTAGCCGTGCGATGCTCCCTCTAAGCTGTGGAGTCTTGTGAGCAAAAATTCTACTTGGTGAGCTCCTGGCATTAAAGCTGTGAGTGAGCAATTTGGCTACTGCGTAAATTAGTTTGCTCTGGAGCCATCCTTCCTGAGCTGAGACAAAAATGTGAGCCAGAGGCTAAAAAAACTGAGCTAGCTCACTGTAACTCGGCGTAGAGGAAACACTGAGCCAAAGTAATCTGTCTGTAGCAGTAGAAAAGAGCAAGAGTCCCGTAGCACCTTAATGGCCAACAAAATTTGTGACTTGGTAAGAGCTTTTGTGAGTCACTGCTCACTTCTTCAGATCTGAAAAGAGCCAGAGTCCAGTAGCACCTTAAAGACTTAACAAGATTTGTGGCAGGGGAGGAGCTTCCGTGAGTCACTGCTTACTTCTTCAGACAGAGTCAGAGAGAGTCCGTCTAGCCTCTGTTCATTTGCTGTTGTTCTAAGCCAGGGTCCCCAACATCGTGCCTGGGGGCACCATGACACCCGCTGACACCTTTTCTGGTGCCCACCAGGTGTTTAGAAAGTGAGCGGGGCTTTTGCTGAGTGAGGCTTCTGATGGGACACTGGTGATTTGACTGGCTGTGCAGATTTTTAAAACTGTTGCTTTGACAGCAGCTGCCACCACAGCATGAGGATCTGCACTATGTGACTGAAAATAAGCTGCCGCAGCCATTTTTTGTGTCTGGCTCCGACTTCCGCAGCAGCCTTACCACGCTTACCACGCTGTCGGAATTCCAGAGGTGCCCACAGGCTCAAAGAGGTTGGAGACCCTTTTCTCAGTAGAGGGCTTCCACAGCCCTACAAGCCAGTGTCCGTTTAAAACACACACACACACAAATATTGAACCCCAGGATTGTTGCGCATACAATGCATTTACTAGGCGACAGAGCTGCAGCCCCTCTGCTGCATCGTCTGAAGGAGCCAGGGTCACACGCTCCAGCTGCACGTATCTGGAATAGCTCCCACTGGAAACTTTTTCAGCCCCTATTCTGTAATAAGTCTGACCTTCCCCCGGCTTGGTCCCATACGAATCTCTTTCATTTAAAAGCAGGACATTCAGGAAGGATATGTTTCTTCTAGCCGTGGGGTTCGAGCAAAGTGTGGATCTTGAATACTGCTTTCATGTACGTTTCTCCTCCTCCAGCTCCCGAAAAAGGAGAACTGATAGAGGAAGCGGCGTCTTTCCAGTTCTGGTTCTGCATTCCTAGTGCCGTCACTCCCAGTGGTGGCACTCAACTCGAGAAAGAGTCCTTATAATTTGAAAAGTTGAGTTCAGGCCGTGATTAATGTTACTTTTAAAGCAAGGGTGTAACTCTTGAATGACCTGGAGACTCACCATCCAAGTTCCTGAACTTCTACTTGCTCCCAGATCCGTTTGTACCAAAACAGCTGCCCTTGCCTAAACATCCCTGTTAACCCAAATCTGCTTTTCCGCAAGACTTCTCCATACTTTTGCAAAGGCCTTCCTGTTTTGAGAATACAAATCAGAGATATCCCCCCCCCCCCCCATTTAGTTATAGGAGACTTCCCCTAAACACAGGCTCTTTGGTTTTTCTGTGACACATGCCATTTTCATCCGAAGTGCTGTGTTTTAAAGAGACAAAGCCAAGTCAGAAATATTTTTTTAAAGGGCCAAATCAAATAGAATCCGTGTGTATTATTCTTCTCCAGGTATCTTCAGAGAACCGTCAGCCATCCGACTATGCTGCAGGATCCAGACGTTCGCGAATTCTTGGAAAAAGACGAGGTGGGTTTGCCGCCATGCCCATCTGGGCCCAAGAGGCGTTCCTGCACTTGCGGGCTGAACTTCTCTGATACGGCTTTTGGGGGAAACTCCCTGTCTTGAGAGTAAGTCAGACGTACAGGTTTTAGATGCACTTAAGGGACTTGCACTTTCCAAATCACTGGTGGGTTTGTGACCAGTGGAGGGAACGGGGAAACACAAGGTTCCTATCACGGTTTCAGTTGACGCAAAGAAGCCGATTGCATAATGAGAGGTAATCCAGAGCGGTTTGCGAGAGCATGGAGGGGTTTTGCATACAATCCTTCTGCAGCGTTTAGTGGCGAGCGGTTAGTCTCCCTGCAAAAATCCATTAAGTCAGTTAGTTCCCTCCAGGAAGAAATGCCCCTCAAGGTTTATGGAGACGGTACCTCCTTTTACTCATCCATAAAGGCCACGTTACACAGAATAAAGTGGTCCTGTTTTGGCATTCCAGTGGTTATTACCTGTTGTCCATTTGGAATCCATCCAGGGGATTCTTGTTTCCCCTTCAATTTGGTGTAGTGGTTAGGAGCGTGGACTCTAATGTGGGAGAAATGGGTTTGATTCCTTTCTACTCCACATGCAGCTGCTGGTGTGACCTTCGGTCAGTCACAAATTCTCTCAGAGCTGTCCTCTCAAGGGCAGTTCTCAAAAGAGCTCTCTCGGCCCTCACCTACCTCACAAGGTGTCTGTTGTGGGGAGGGGAAGGGAAAGGAAAGGAATTTGTAAGCTGCTCTGAGGCTCCTTCAGGTAGTGAAGGCCGAGGTATAAATCCAATCTCTTCTTCTTCTTCGTTCACACTGTATTTGCACAGCCTCTTAGTCCAAAACGTCAGCTAGATTCGAATCCAGTAGTACCTTAGAGACCAGCAAGATTTTCAGGGTATGATTTTTCAAGAGGCAAAAGCTCACGCACCGAAAATCTTGGTGGGTTTTTAGGGTGCTACTGGACTCGAATCAAGCTGTCCTGCCGCAGACCAACCCGGCTACTCTCTGAAACGGTGTTCAAAATTCAGTTCGCTCAGTGTTCAGTGGCACGACAGGTGATGAGTGTTTGCCTTCTTACAGCTGCCCCGAGCAATCAGCACCCAGACGCTAAGCGGAGCCGGCCTGCTAAAGATGTTCAACAGAGCCACGGACGCCGTCAGCAAGATGACCATCAAGATGAACGAATCTGATATCGTAAGGACCTTGACGTTTCCTTTGGAGCGGCTCCCAGTTTGAGAGCCAGCTTGGTGCAGTGGCTAGGAGTGCGGACGCTAATCTGGGAGAGCCGGGTTTGGTTCCCCACTCCTCCACTTGCACCTGGCTGGATGACCTTGGGCAAGCCATAGCTCTGTACCAGCTGTTCCCTCAAGGGCAGTCCTGGAAAGAGCTCTTTCAGCCCTACTTGCTCACAGGGTGCCTGTTGTGGGTAGGGGGAGGGAAAGGGGATTGTAAGCCGCTCTGAGACTCCTTCAGTTAGTGAAGGCCGAGGTATAAATCCAGCCTCTTCCTCTTTTTCCTCCTCTTCCTCTTCCTGTTGTATATCTAACCTCTCTACATAACCCTCCCCCCTTGGGTGCTGTTTCTGGAAAGGGGACATGAGCAGTGGTCCCTCTAAGCTGTGGAGTCTTGTGAGCCCAAATTCTACTTTGTGAGCTCCTGGCATTCAAGTTGAGTGAGTGATTTGGCTGTTGCATACATTAGTTTGCGCTGGAGCCCTCCTTCCTGAGTTAAGACAAAAACATGTGATCCGGAGGCTAGAAAACTGTGAGCTAGCTCACACTAGCTCAGCTTAGAGGGAGCATTGGACATGAGCCTGCAGGAGCGAAACTTTAACTTCCTTCCAATTGAGAATTTGGCCTCTCCGTCTCTCCCTTCCAGTGGTTTGAAGAGAAGCTCCAGGAGGTGGAGTGTGAGGAGCAACGCCTGCGGAAACTACACGCTGTTGTAGAGCTGCTAGTGAACCACAGGAAAGGTAACGTCTGAGCAGCTTGTATGGCTGCAGGGGACACCTGAGCCAGGTGTAGAATTTCCCTCCATATTTTTCTGCACGCGGGATCTTGGGGAGTCTGTAGGAGTCTCACCTTCATGTCCAGGAAAGACCCCGTGTGCTGAGTTCCCTCCTTCCTGCCAGGTTTCTGGGCCTCATGCTCTGACCCTCTCTAGCGGCCCTCCAGCTGTGCTGACGCTCCCCATCCCGCGTGTCTCTCTCCTTCCCTTCAGAGCTGTCGATGAACACGGCCCAGTTTGCCAAGAGCTTGGCCATGCTGGGGAGTTCCGAGGACAACACGGCCCTGTCGCGGGCGCTCTCCCAGCTGGCGGAGGTGGAGGAGAAGATCGAGCAGCTGCACCAGGAGCAAGCCAACAGCGACTTCTTCCTCCTGGCCGAGCTGCTGAGTGACTACATCCGCCTCCTCTCCGTCGTCAGGGTGAGTGCTCGCCGCCTGTCGCCTGCCTTTCCGAGCACACCGAATAGGAGAGGGGCCGTGGCTCGGTGGTGGAGCATCTTCTGGTGGTGGAGTCAGTTTGGTGTAGTGGTTAAGAGCGCGGACTCTAATCTGGGAGAACCGGGTTTGGTGCCCCACTCTTCCATATGCAGCTGCTGGTGTGACCTTGGGTCCGTCACAAGTTCTCTCAGAGCTGTTCTCTCCAGGGCAGTTCTCGGGAGAGCTCTCTCAGCCCCGCCTACCTCACAGGGTGTCTGTGGTGGGGAGGGGAAGGGAAAGGAGATTGTGGTCCGCTCTGAGACTCTTTCGGATGGTGAAGGGGGGGTGTAAAAATCCAGTCTCCTCTTCTTCTTGGTTTGCAGAAGGTCCCAGTTTCAATCCCCGGCATCTCTAGTTTAAAAGATGTGGCAGGAGGTGATGGGAAAGACCTCTGCCTGAGACCCTGGAGAGCCCCTGCCAGTCTGAATGGATGGTACTGGCTTAGGTGGACCCTGGGTCTGATTCTGTATAAGGCAGCTTTGTGTGTCGTGTGATACTCTCCCCATCATTGTTTGGTGCAAAAGGCTGTGGTTGTTCTGCAACCACAGGCTGGGCAAACAGCCCCACTGTAACTGCCGGAACCGCTCCGTGCTCTGCCGTCCTGAAAGGTACACCACACAGGCCAAATCTCCAACCCGTGATCTCAGATCTGCTGGACCTTTTTTCTGGATTGTCACTGTCCCTGACTTAAGCTGCTTGGGTAGCCAGCCTTGGGTGCTGTGCCCTGTGCAGCAGCCTTGATCCTGTGACACGAACGTATGAACCTGCCTTATATTGATTCAGACCCTCAATCCATCAAGGTCAGTATTGCCTGTGCACACCGGCAGCAGCTCTTCGGGGACTCGGGCAGAGAGGTCTTTCCCATCACCCCACTACCTGATCCTTTCAGCCGGAGATGCTGAGCATGAGACCTTCGGCATACAGAGCGTATCTGCTGTTACTTAGGCATGGCCCGTCCCTTGGTCTCTCTTCCTTTCGCTGACTCCCAGAGCAGCATTGCGCCAGGCGACTTACTTTCCTCTCTGCTGCTGGAGACGGCGCAGTCCTCCGGAGGTTACAGCTCTCTTCTGGAGGTTACTGGCTCGTCTGAAGCTGTGACCTCCGTGTCTCCCCCTGCAGGGTAGTTGCAGCAGAGCCTTGAGCCTGCTCTTGCTGACTTCGAGCATCCGGACTGATGCCATTCCTTGAAGCTCACTTCTCCCAGCTGCCGAGTGCAAAGTTAGATATGCCTCCTTTTCTCCATGGCGGGGGCCCTGAGCAGCTTTAACTTTGCTTCTGGACTGGGTGCATGGCCTGTGTGACTCCCGTCTTTGTTACAGAGCTGGTGCTTAGTTGCCCTGAGTCTTGCGGGAGAATCTGCCACTCCCAAGGGAACTCTTCCTCCCCCCATGCTTGTTAGGAGTCCTTATCGTCAAAGGCCTGGGTTGTGTCCCATCCCCCACCCCCAGACGCCAGGTACAAGATTGCCTGGCTCATCTGAGTGTTTGGGAGGGCTTAATGAATGATTATTCAACTGGTAGCCAGCAATTAGGGTATAAGATGCCTAGTTCTAGCTATGCGCACACCCTCGGATTCTGGCAAGCTTTGCTGTGTGTGCACATGCTAGAGGCCCAGCTGATGAAAGCTTAGCCTGCAATTTCTGTAAGTCTGATGCTTTATTAAAAGCCTCCTTGAAGACAGATCCAGGTGGTCAGCCGTGTTGGTCTGAAGCAGTGGAACAAATTTAAAGTCCAGTGGCACCTTGAAGAGAAACAAAGGTTTATTCAAGGTACGCACTTCATTCCAGTGTATCTGAAGAGGTGTGCATGCATACAAAAGCTCATACCTTGGATAAAACTTTGTTGATCTTAAAGGTGCCACTGGACTCTAAATTTGTTCTTAAAAGATCTCTTCTTGCAAGCAAACCTGGATCTTGCGTATGTTTTCCCTGAGGTTTCTTTGAACCTGAAACAACTAGCCGTCTTGTCTTGTATTTTGTCTGCAGTTGAGACATGCCATGATGGGAGAGGCTGCCTGTGTGTGTGTGTGTGTGTGTGTGTGTCTCATATAAAATAATGCCTTCTGCCGTTTCTGACCCCTGTTATCAGGGGAGGGCCTGTGGCTCAGTGGCAGAGCATGTGCTCGGCACACAGAAGGTCTCGACTTCCAGCTAAAAGGATCAGGTGATGGGAAAAACCTCCACCTGAGACGCTAGCGAGCTGCTGCCAGTCGGGATGGACAATACTGGCCTTGATGGCCCAGTGGTCTGATTCAGTAGAGGGCAGCTTCACTTGTTCATGTGAGGGGATGCGCGGCCCTGTCCAGAGGCCCCGATCCAGAGCTCTTCTGTGATAGAGTAGCACAGTATTGGCGAGCACCGCAGGACGAGAGCGCCTGGGTAACACTGCTGGCACCACTAGGTTGGAAGTTCTTTGCAAAGTTCTACTTTATCATCTCTTTGGAGAGCCCCTTGTCCTGTAAAAAGGGACATAAGAGAAGCCATGTTGGGTCAGGCCAGTGGCCCATCCAGTCCGACACTCTGTGTCACACAGTAGCCAGAAATACCAGGTGCCCTCAGGAGGTCCAGCAGAGGGACCAGAACTCCAGAAGCCCTCCCACTGTTGCCCCCCCTCAAGCACCAAGAATACAGAGCATCTCTGCTCCAGATGAGCTACAGAGCTTCAGGCCCTGCCCCGTTTTGACTCAATCCTTCATTTCTGTAGACAAAATGAAGGACTGGTGTGTGAGAGAGAGACAGCTTCTGATCTGTGCCCTTTCCTCCCTCCTTCCCACAAGGGTGCCTTTGACCAGCGGATGAAGGCCTGGCAGCGCTGGCAGGACGCCCAGATCATGCTCCAAAAGAAACGGGAAGCGGAGGCCAGGCTGCTCTGGGCCAACAAACCTGACAAGCTTCAGCAAGCCAAGGAGGAGATCTCAGAGGTGAGCCCAGAAGCAGAAGCCCAGGCCAGGCGAGTCTGTCTGCGGAGGAGGACCAAGACGGGCGAGCCAAAACGTCCTCCTGCCAGCTGCTCGGGTTTCTTCGGGAGAAGGAGCGGCCCATAGCGGGTAGCGTCTTGGGGAAATGGGGAAGCACTGCTAGAGCAGCTGGGGTGGGAGGCAGCCACATTTCCCCCCACTGTAACATTTCCAGAGTCTTGCTTACAGTAAAATGATCAAGAGTCCCATAGCACTTTAAGGACTAAGAAAATGTGTGGCAAGTCACTGCTCCCTTCTTCAGATCTGAAAAGAGCCAGGGTCCGGGGGCACCGGAAAGACTCACAACATTTGTGGCAGGGGAGGAGCTTCTGTGAGCCAGTCAGGAGCCAGTGCTCCCTCTGAGCTGTGGAGTCTTGTGAGCAAAAATTCTCCTTTTGTGAGCCACTGGCATTAAAGTTGTGAGCGAGCGATCTGACTACTGCGTAAATTAGTTTGCTCCGGAGCCATCCTTCCTGAGCTAAGATAAAGATGTGTCAGTTGGAGGCTAAAAAACTATGAGCTAGCTCACACTAACTCAGCTTAGAGGGAAAACTGGTACTGACCAAAGGTCACCAGGGAGCCGAGATCTAGGCTGGGCCGGTAGGTGGCTCAGGGACCCCTTGGGGGGCACGTAGGCTTCACTGGAGGTTCCTTTCTGACTCTATTTTTTTGCTGGCAAGTCACAGCTGATTTATGGCGGCCCCATAGCGTTTTCAAGGCAAGAGACATTCAGAGGTGGCGTGCTGTTGCCTCCCTCTGCATAGCAACCGTGGACTTCCTTGGAGGTCTCCCTTGCAAGTCCTAACCAGGGCCGCGACAGCTTCGCTTTGGAGATCTGAGGAGATCAGGCTAGCCTGGGCCATCCAGGTCACAGCAAGAGAAGAACAGACATGCTTTGCCATTGCCTGCCTCTGTGTAGTGACCTTGGACTTCCTTGGAGGTCTCCTATCCAGGTACTAACCAGGGCTGAACCTGCTTAGCTTCTGAGATCTGACAAAACTGGGCTCCCCGGGGATATCCAGGTCGGTATCGTTCTGACTTGC
Source organism: Lepidodactylus listeri (assembly GCA_029233225.1). Taxonomy (NCBI): domain Eukaryota; kingdom Metazoa; phylum Chordata; class Lepidosauria; order Squamata; family Gekkonidae; genus Lepidodactylus; species Lepidodactylus listeri. The sequence goes on along the minus strand of JARCFY010000021.1, from coordinate 27,001,122 downwards.
AGTTTTTAGAACTGAGTTCTGTGGGATGCTTCAGCAGTGGAGGTCTTGCTGCAGTGTATCCGGCAGGGTTGCAGCTCCCCGAGTGCCGTTTGTCCACCGCCCTACAGTCCCAGGCAGCTCGAGCAGCTCTCTCTCTCTCTCTCTGCGGTGTCTGCGGCATGCTGTCTTGATAAGCCGCACAAGGCCCAGAAGGGCCGTGGCACCCAGGAACTGGCCTCTGCAGTTCCCTGCACCCTCCCAGAAGGAAAGCCTGCTGGTTTTATCAGGCTTCCAGGACTTCACGATAACTTTACAGCTTCTCGTAGAGGATCCTCTTGCAAACAGGATAAGCCTTTGCCAGTCATTTTTTGGACAAAGTGACAAGCACGTGGGTCTTCACAGTTGCTTCTCTTTCCCAGTGGGAATCGCGAGCGACACAGTACGAACGGGACTTCGAGCGGATCTCAGTGGTTCTCCGCAAAGAGGTGTTGCGGTTCGAGGTACGGTACAGTTCGTGTTGGAGACAGCAGCAGCTTGGCTAGGGGTCTTGGGGCGGGGCAGGGGGAGCTGCTTGCATTGTGAAATGTGGAGCTGGCGGGCCAGACTGCAGATCTTCCCCCCCCTGCCGCTGGGAAGGTGGGAGAGTTCTGCAGAGTGCACTGGACAGGTATACTGTTCTTGTGACCCCCTTTCGTGCCGAGGCTGTCGCTGGTCTCCCCTCCTGTTTGCCAGGATGCAGGCAGAGCAAAGGAAGTGTTCCAAGGTTTGACAACGGAGTGCATACTTCCACCCGAACCCCCCGGCATCCGTTGCAGACCTCCTCTCCGGGATGGGGTCTCTCCCGCCAGTGTCACGTACGACTAGGCAGGCACCTGCTTTTAAATTCCGCCACAGACCTGTCCTAGCGCAGCTGGAGGTGTGGCTGCAGAACAGCTGTTGGTGGCCCAGCGATCGTTGCATCAGCTGGAGGACGAGCACCTTTTGTGGCACGGGATTGTGTAGACGGATAAAACATGAACGCAACCGTGCAAGTGGAGGCAGAGAGTGCGGGGAACTGGCACTAATTGGCTCTTATACTTTTGTAAACCCCCTCCCCCTTTTTTTCTCAGAGAGAAAAAACAAAGGACTTCCGAACCAACGTGACCAAGTACCTGGAGACCCTTTTGCATTCACAGCAGCAGGTGAGCCAGCAAACAGCGAGGGGGGCTTTTCTTTCCTTGTTGACTCCTAAGGGGCCTTGGAAAGCAGCCCGTCCCAGTATAATGCCCACTAGATGCTTGTCATGCCCAGTGCCCATAGATGTCCCTCTCAGCCATGGGTGTCGGCCTGCACTCATGGGCTGTCTGGCGGGATAGCCCTGCCCTGGGCGAGAGAGACCGGCTATGGCACTTATTGGTCTGATTGGTCTGATGCTGTACAGGAAGGCGCAAGCCCCGGGGCCAAGAGAAAATGGACACTTGATGCTGCCTTATAATAGTCAGACTACTGGCCCTTCCAGCCCAATGTCATCTGCTCTGAGTGGCAGCTGTCCAGGGTCTCTGGCAGAGAGAGGTCTTTTCCCAACACACATTTGTGTGTGTGTGCTTGCAAGCCTGGAAGTCATGGTGACTTCTGGCGACTCCTAGTGGGGCTGGGATGTTTCAGAGAGGTGGCTTGATATTGCCTGCCTCGGCATCAGTGAGCAAGCGATCTGGCTACTGCATAAATTATTTTGCTTCGGAACCATCCTTCCTGAGCGGAGACAAAAACGTTTGAGCCAGAGGCTAAAAAACTGTGAGCTAGCTCACACTAACTCAGCTTAGAGGGAACACTGGCCACGACCTTTGTTGGAGGCAGGAACAGCCTTGACCCAAATCCCGTGAGTCTGTGAAGCGGCCTCGTACCATACAGAGCTCCATCACTGGTCCGTCCAGCTCGGGACGGGTCTACCCTGCTCGGCTGCAGTTCTCCATCGTATTGGACAGGAAAAGGTCTCTCTTGCAACCTGCCGGTGTGACCCTGTGAGGTTTTTGAGGCAAGAGACATTCAGAGGTGGTTTGCAGTTGTCTGCCTCTGCGTCACAGCCCTGGTATTCCTTGGCGATCCCCCTGCCAAATACTGACCCAGGCCGACCCTGCTGGGCTCCTGAGAGCTGATGAGACCGGGCTGGCCTGGGCTATTCAGGGCAGGGCAACTTGAGCCCCTTTGCATTGGAGGGGCCCCGAGATCAAACCTGGAGACCGACAGGCTGAGCAAGTGTGTTCTCAGGAGCTTCCCCTCCCAGGGGGGATTTGCCACCTTCCCAGCGATTCTCCAAGGTCTGCTGCCGTGCTTGCTAATTTTCCCTTCCTCTCTCTCATGTGCGTCCTCCGCAGCTCGTCAAGTACTGGGATGCGTTCCTGCCGGAGGCCAAGGCCATCTCTTAACCGAGACTGAGCAAACGTCTCCCCCCCAACACCACCCCGGACAGACTGCCTTGACTACGTTATACCTCCTTGGCCTTTCAGACGGAGTCCCCCCCCCCCTTCGCCCTCCTCGGAGCTGATAGACTCAATCCCCCCCCCCCCCCGCAAAAGAGCGGCTTTCCCAGCTAGTAACTCTTCTAACTGTATATTTTCCCCCTCCTGTCTAGGTTCATATGCACACACATATAAATATATCTATTTTCCTATTTGAAGAGAAACTAGTTTTCCTGCTTAAAGAAAAGCCTCAAGGCCCCGCCGTAGGTAGCCAAGCTGAGGCGGGGGTCTAACGTGTATTTTTCTGACTTCGGTATGGGGCCCGGGGAAAGCTCCCTGTCACCCCGTGCCACGCCATGAAGAATGTATAATAAAACTTAAAAATCAGGGCATGGTGGCCGACTCGTCCTCTTTTTTCCTTTCTGGGTGGGTGGGTGGGTGGAGCGCGGGTCTGCTGAAGAGCTGAGCTGGAGGGGGGGGGGTCAATAAGGCCGGTGTGGAACAGTTTGGTATTTTGTGGGACTTCAGTTTCCGTTGCCGCAAATCCTCGCCCCTTCAGAGAGCTGGTGCTTACAGTAGAATGGACAGTGAGCCGGTTTGGTGCAGTGATTAAGAGTGGACGGACTCTCATCCAGAGAACTGAGTTTGATTCTTCGCTCCTTCACATGAAGCTAGCTGGGTGACTTCGGGTCAGTGACAAGTTCTCTAAGAGCTATTCTCTTGAGCAGTCCTCGAAAGCGCTCTCCACCTGAAGTTGCGCTTGCTTTCGCTTTCCTGCTCCTGTCCAGCAGGGCCTGTCAAAACTGGAAAAGTTGCCCTGACCTGGATAGCCCAGACTAGCCCAATCTTGTCAGATCTCGGAAGCTAAGCAGGATCGACCCTGGCAAGTACTGGGATGGGAGACCTCCTTGGAATACCAGCAGTCGGGAGGCGGGGGCAGGCTTTCTTCAGCCACCTCTCTGAATAGTCTCCAGGCCCCCAGTTGGGTCGGTCACCAGAGGTCGCCATGACTTCGGGTGCACACACACTCACCCCCCACCCAATATATGCACATATGAAAAAATACCAAAAAAAAAACCCCAAGAAAAAAACCACAAAAAAGTTACAAACGGCTGTTATTTTCCTCTGTGAGCTGCCTTTGTACATCTTGCTGGCTAGGGAGAAGGTGGCATCAATCCCAGAAGCACTCCATGGGCTTAATTTTAGACATGCGTAAGAGAGGCTGTAGCTGACCTTAAGAGGACAAGAGGACTGGGGGGGAGGGTGCACAGAAGAGACGTGGACTTGATTTGTTCTGTTTTGAAAAATGCCCCCCCCCCCCCCCCGGGGGCTTCAGTATCTGCGAGAAGGGGATAAGTGTACTATTTGGTTGCATTGGCGTGCTAGTTCAAGCACTGATGGAAACTGGAGCACTGAAGGGGGATGTTTTGACTCCTTCGGTTGTGCCCTGCCTTCTCTATTTTTAGCCTCACGACAACCCTGTGAGGGAGGTCAGGCCGAGAGCGGGCTGGCCCCGGGTTGTCCAGTGATCTTCGGTGGCATGCGTGGGGATTCAGACTCCAACACTTAACCCCTGGCTCTCCTAGATGCTGCGGGTGAGATCTGCCACAGGGCTGCTCTCTTCAGAAAGTAGCGTGGCTGCTGGGGTGTAGTATCTTTGGCTACGGTACTCCTTCCCCCTCCCTTAATAAGAAAAAAGCCAAATCCCCTTTGCCGCTTCCTCTTCCCTTGGTCATCAACTATTTCTCCTTTCAGAGTGAGTTGCTGGGGGATTTCTGGGAGGGGGGTTACACGTGCCCGTGTTCTGGGGAAAGGTGCAGTTTCTCCCAGCAGGAGTTGTGCTCCAGAGGGGGCAGAGACCTGGCCTTTGGGTATCTGATTGTAGTTTAGCGGCTGTCTGCAACTAGCAGCAAAACGGGGGGTTTGTGACATGATGCCACAGCTATGCTACAGTAGCTGTTTCACCAGCAGCTAGATTCTGCTGAACGCCCTGTTGAGAAAACTGGCTTTTAGTCTCGCGGAATTATCTGCTGCACAAAAGGCGCTGGGGGGTTCAGCTGTGAAAAGAAGGGGGTGGGTGTGGAAATTCACAAAATTGGGGGCCTAGCACCCTCAATAGCTGTCTAGGCTTGCTGTATTGTGTATAAGGGAGCATGGATGCACTGTGCATATGTGTGTAAAGCACTTTCAAGTTGCGGCTGACTTGTGGCGACCCCAGCGAGGGGCTTTCAAGGCTAAGGGGAGCAGAGCTGGTTTGCTGTTGCCTTCCCCTGCAGAGCCTTCCTTGGTGGTCTCCCATCCAAGTTCTAACGAGGGCTGACCCTGTTTATCTTCTGAGATCTGACTGGATTGGGCTGCACCACGTTCTAGCAGTACCCTCAGAAACGTTGCTGGCTAATACTCAAGCCACAGCCCAGAAGGCTAGGTGCAGAATTCGGGCATACTTCTTCCCTAATCCCGCACCTATCCTTCTGGCTGTGCACCAGTTTATGTTCTGAAGAAACCCCACTGGAAGGCCGGTCTTAAGTGGGTGACCCGTGTGCGCCGGGAAGGGGGGGGCGGGGGGAGCATAACCACAGAAAGTCACAAATACGCTCAGGGTCACAAGCAATGTTCCCTCTAAGCTGTGGAGTCTCGTGAGCAAAAGTTCTACTTTGTGAGCTGCTGCTGAGGGAGCGATTTGGCTGCTGCATAAGTTAAGTTTTGCTCTGGGAGCCCTCCTTCCTGAGCGGAGACAAAAATGTGTGAGCCGGAGGCTAGAGAACTGTGAGCTAGCTCACACTAACTCAGCTTGGAGGGAACACTGGTCGCAAGCAAGGGCTGGGCGCAGAGAGGCTGATTAACATTCCTCAGGGTTTTTCTCCCTCTGCCTGGGCTGTTTGGCCACGAAGGTCTGAGCGTGGCGTGACTGATGCAGCCCGAAAGGGAACTCTGCGCACGCTCAGAGGCACACGGTGCAGCCCGCCTGCAGCCGCCGAGGAAGGCCACGGGACCTGGCTAAGCGCCGAGCTTCGGCGTCCGGGCCGCGCTGCTTAGCGACCTGGGAGTCTGGGCGCCGCGCCAGAGCGCAGGGGAGAGGCCGGGAAGGCGGGGCGGGGCGGGGCGGGGGCCGGCAATGAAGGAGCCCCCTCGGGCGGCGGAGGCGGCAGCGGCTGGCAGCCGGGACGATGAAGCTGGAGGTGGCCGTCCCCTCGGTGGGGCTGCGGGCCGCCGAGCTGGAGAGGAGCCCGGACAAGGCGCACACGGTGAGGAGGGAGCGCTTGGAGAGGGGCGGAGGGGGGGGGCGCACTCCCTGCAAAGACGGCTCCGGAGGCGCAGCAGCAAAGGCTTGGCCTCCGTGGTATCCCTGGGCGGCCTCCCTCCTCCTCCTCCTCCTGAGGAGACCAGGCGGGGCTGTGCGGCGATAAGACGGGCGCGGGAGGGCCTTATCAGCCGGGGCCAGGCGCGAAAAAGAGAGCTGGCAAGAAAAAATGCCTCCCCCCCCCCGCCGGTCCGGGTTCTTGTTCTGACTGTGGGGTGTTAAAATGTGGCAAGTCTTTCCATTAGGATCCTTCACCCGTTTTCAGCTCCCGGGTGGCGTGCCTGGTTTCTCTTCTTCCCTTTCAGTTTTGCATTCACAACGATCCTGTGAGGCGGGCGAGGCTGAGAGAAAGGGACTGGGCTGGTCCCCCAGGGCCCTCAGTGAGCTCCCTGTGCCCGAAGGGGGGCCGGCACCCAGATCTCCCTCAGGGTCAGCTGCTTGAGAAACTGGAGGTGCTGTCAAGAAGTAAGGCAGGGCAGGGGTCTGGGTCTGGATCAAGTGGAAGGTGGATGGGGGTTTCAGCCTTCCTTCTCCCCCACTGTTCTCCAGATGAACTGTTTCCTTGAGCTGAGGGGGCCCCAGGCAACTGTTGTTTGCCCTGTGTGGGAAACATAGGCATCCCAACATTGTTCTGATGCTCTTGTTTAGACTCTAAACACTAGGAGAAATTGGATGTTGTGGCATGGGTGGTTCAGAGTGTTGGACTAGCTTCTGGGAGATCCGGGTTCAAATCTCCACACGTGCCACAGAAGCTCGCTGGGTGACCTTCAACCAGTCACACACACTCAGCCTGACCCACCTCACAGGGTAGTTGTGAGGATAAAATGGAGGAGGAAGAGAAAGGTGTGAGCCGCTTTGTGTCCCCATTGGGGGGAAAGGCAGGGCATAGATGCACTAAATAAATAAACGAATAAACCCGTGCTGGTCTCAACCTGTAAAGATGCTGTTCTTAAGAAGAAGGGATTGGATTTATACCCTGCCCTTCACTCGGAGTCTCAGAGCGGCTTACAAGCTCCTTTCCCCTCCCTTCCCCACAACAGACACCCTGTGAGGTAGGTGGGGCTGAGAGAGCGCTCTGACAGAAACTGCTCTTTTTCAAGAACAGCTCTGACAGAACTATGGCTTGCCCAAGGTCAACCAGCAGCTGCAAGTGGAGGAGTGGGGAATCAAACCCAGTTCTCCCAGATTAGAGTCCGCGCACTTAACCACTGCACCAAACTGGCTCTCATAACTCATAAAGCCCTACATGGCTTGGGACCACAATATCAGTCAGAGCACCTCTCCCAGCCCCAGTCTACCTGGACACTATGTTCACCCTCTGGGTTGTTCCTCCGGGTGCCAACCCGAGAGGCTCCGGGGATGGCAGCTAGGGATAGGGTCTTTTTGGTGGTGGCCCCGTCTTAAGAAACAACCTCCCTACTGCGATCTGCCTAACGCCAAATTTGCCATCTTTTCGGCGCCAGGTCAAGACAGCTCTCTTTGCGGAGGCCTTTAAAGGTCTTCTTTGGATCCTGTCTATTGTTTTTAATGTTTTTTATGTTATTTTAAACTAAATTTTAACTCTTAACATTTTATCTGTTGTATTTTATTGGGTTTTTTTTTTTACTTGTTGAGAATTGGCCAGAGAGCTTCAGCTGTGGGCGGTTCTAGAAATGAAAATAATAATCATCATCCAGATTTAGTACGGTTATGTGTGTTAGAAGATCAGATCTCCTGCCTTGTTTCATTCTGCAGTGTAATGATAATCCTGCCCGACCTTACAAGATTGCGTGTGTCAGGATGCCAAGGATATAATGGCTGTAAAATGCTTTGGAGGTTTCAAAGGTTGATGGGGAGGGGAAGCAGTGGTGTGATTTCGTATGCCTCCCAAAGAGACACGGGTCAAGGAGTTTGTTATGTTAGGAAACATGAGTAAGCCCCTGGAGCATCCCCTGTGTCAGCTTCCTGGCCCGTGACGGGGGTCGGGTGGGGGCGTGCAAATGCAAGAAGGCAGAAAGGGACCGTGTGACTTGGAAGGAGCTCTGTATAAACGAAGAGACATGAGATCGTTCTGCTTCCAAGGGAAGAAGAGTCATTCCAGTGACGCACCTCGATCATAAGGAATGGCAAACTGCACACGGGACCCTGAGAGTCGGCTGCTTTCTGTTTAGTTAAGTGGGTGGCGCCAGTTCCCGTGGTGTGAGGGAAGGGCTGGATCAGCTTGGCTTTCTCCAGCGAGGAAGACCTCCGCGCTTAAGTGGAGGAATTGTGGAACTGGCACAGATCGTAGGGAGGAAGTTTTTGTTTTTTCAAAAGCTGGATTCCAGCCCCAGTGATTCTTTAAGGGGAGCATATTTCTCCCCACCCTGTGATCTACAAATCATGTGTTCAAGCCCAGTGATTCTTTAAGGAGAGCATATTCCCCCCCCGCACCCCGTGACACAGGTGGAGGGGACATTGAGTAACTCCCCCCCCCCCACTGGCAGGCTTCTGACTGCAAGCAGAGGGTTGTTTTATTCGGCTCACCCTCCCCTGAAGCTAAATCTCCAGCTCTAAGATTCCTCTTCTCCGGGGCTTTAAATAAGTGGCACCTGGCAAGTAACATTCACGTCTTTAAAGGGTTCGAGCAAATCTGTGCCTGAGATCTGGCTTACAGGACTATTTTTGTCTCCTGCTTTTTAAACTTGTGGCTTAGGGAGAGTCATTCCATGGGAATAGATTCAGGTGGGCAGCCGTGTGGGTTTGAAGCAGCAGAACAAAGTTTGAGCACCTTTTAGACCAACCAAGTTCAATTCCGGGTATCAGCTTTCGTGTGTATGCACACTTCTTCAGATACATTCAGGGTGGCAGCTGTGTTGGTCTGAAGCAGCAGAACAAAGTTGGAGTCTTGTGTGGTACCTTTAAGAACAACCAAGTTTTAATCAAGGTATAAGCTTGTGTGTACACACACTTCTTCAGATCCAGTGTGCTGTGTGTGTACAGCCCTGGCCAAAACAGGATGGGGCAGGAGATGGGTTCTTCCTTGTTATAGGTGAGGGAGCCTAGAAGGAAAGGGGTTAGAAAACTGCCTTTGTCCTGCTGAGCTAGCTTTCTACCTGCAGGGCAGCAGTTGACGGGGGAGGTCTGGAATCAAATTCCATCTTAATATGGTAAGCTTGTGAGAGGACTGTACCACCTATCTGTTTTGAATCTCTGAGGGTTCTGTAGGGTTTTTTTGGCAGAGGAAGGAAGGAAACATGGGCATGTGTTTCTGTGGCAGTGCAGGGTGGGCAACAGATGGATAGGTAAAACTAAACCTCTGTTTTGACCGAGAACCCAAACATCTCATCGGGGTTTCATCTTAATTTTTGCGCATAAACCTCCTTCTGAGGGCCCAAATCATCTCATGCGTCACCATGGCGAGCGGGCTGGGCTTATGTGGCCCACACTCCACCTACGGACGCTATGCAGACCCAGAAGAAAGGTCTCCTTTTGGCTCCTCTTTGCGCCAAGTGGAGTTTATTTAGCATTCTTCCCCACGCCTGGCTTTGAGGAGCCCAGCCAAAGTCGGTTTTCAAAGAGGCTTTTGTCAAGTGGAGCTTGCTTCAGTTAGGAGACCCAGCGCTGTTGGTGCATTGCGGGAAAGGAAGCCGGAGAATCACAGAAATGAACAGCTTTCAAAGGGGATGAGATAGATTCAGGGAGAATAAGTCTATCAGTGGCTACTAGCCGTGGTGACTGAAGGGAACTTCCACGTTCAGAATCCCAGAGCCAGGAGGCAATGTCAGGGGAAGGCTTCGGCCTCTGTGCCCTGCTGCTGGCTGTCCAGAGGAACTGGCTGGCCCCTGTGTGAGACAGGATGCTGGACTAGATGGACCACTGGTCTGATCCAGGAGGGCTCTTCTGATGAAGGCCTCGGTCTCTTTGCCCTGCTGCTGGCTGTCCAGTGGAACTGGTTGGCCACTGCGTGAGACAGGATGCTGGACTAGATGGACCAGCAGGGCTCTTCTGATGTTCTTAGCAACAGCAGCAGGACATGGACCTTTCTCGTTCAGGGCTGCTGCCAGGTGTACTGTCTAACTGGCAGCCCGGGTGTGATACCTTTCTTTGGATGCCAGGGGGGTCTGACAGGTCTGTGCCTTGGCATTGCAGGTGTTCAAGGTGGACGTCTTCTGCAACGGGAGGAAGCACACCCTGGAGAAGCGCTACAGCGAGTTCCACGCCCTTCATAAGCGGGTGAGAAACGGTGACCGCAGTTCCGGCCTAGGCTCGCATCCTCTAGGAGAGAAGGGCAGCATGAATACCATTCCTTCCCCCCACACCAGCCTGCCTGGAACAGCTTAGGCAGCCCCTTTCTATGTCCACCAGAGGTCGGTGGAGTTAGTGGCAACACACCTTGTCTCTGCCCCGGGATAGCAGAAAGGCCGAGGGGAGAGTGTCTGGGTCTCGGACTTGCATTGACCACTTTTTAAGAAAGCAGGCAAGGTGGGACGGGGTGAGCCTGAAGGGCAACTCCGTTATCCAGCTCTGAGGACGGGTCTCTGCCTCGTTTTTTTGGAGGGGGGAGTTACCCCACACTGCTCTGTGTGACGCGCAGTCAGTGGAGGAAGGGTCCCCCAAAGAGGAAGATCTTGTCCCAGGCCCGGCCCCCCGTGGCTCTTTCTGGCAGAGCCGTTTGAGAGGGTTCTCCTATGCTCCCCCCCCCCAGATCAAGAAGAGATGCAGAGTCCCCGACTTCCCGCCCAAGCATGTGCCCAACTGGATGGCGAAGGTGATGGAGCAGCGGCGCCAGGGCCTGGAGGCCTACCTGCAGGTGAGCGGCAAGGCCGACGTCTTGTGGAGCCTTGCAAGCGGGAGAGGACCCCCCCCCCCCCCCGCTCACTGGGCCGCTCTCTCGGTTGCAGGGGATCCTGTTGCACAACAGAGAGCTGCCCAGGGATCTGCTGGACTTCCTGAAACTCTGGCACTTCCAACAGGACTCCGAGGCCGGGTGAGCCAAGTGGGCCTTTCCCTGGGAATGGAACCGGGGACGGGGATGCTTCCCTCTGGAGAGGCTGCAGCCCCTGGTCAGTCTCCCGGAGGTTCTCTCTGGCGGCTGAGCCCCACCCGCTTCTGAGAGCCAGAGTCGGGAGAGAGGAGGTCTGCTTGCTTACTTTCTTAGGGCTGCCACAGTTCCTGCCCCAGGGAGCCAACCGTGAGTGCATCTTCAAAGTCTCCGGCGCTGTTTTTTTGGTGTAGTGGTGAAGAGCGCGGAGTCTGATCTGGGAGAACCGGGTTGGATTCCCCACTCCTCCACGTGCAGCTGCTGGGTGACCTTGGGTCAGTCACAAGTTTTCTCAGAGCGTTTCTCTCGCGAGCAGTCCTCGAAGGAGCTCCCCCAACTTCAGGGAGCCCCCAGCCCCAGGGAGCCCCCAGCCCCAGGGTGTCTGTTGTGGGGAGGGGAAGGGAAAGGAGATGGTAAGCTCTTAGACTCCGAGTGAAGGGGGTGGTGGTTATAAATCCGATCTCCCTTTTCTCCGTCTCTTTTTTCTTTTTTTTAATATATTTGTGTGTGTTTTGTGCGCTTGCCTAGAAATCATGGTTGACTTCTGGCGACCCCTAGTGGGGCTCAGACATTTCAGAGAGGTTTCTTACTGTTGCCTGCTTCTGTGTCCTGGTCCTGGTATTCCTTGGAGGTCTCCCTTCTGTGTACCTACCAGGGTCCGCCCTGCTTAGCTTCTGAGATCTGATGAGACTGGGCTTGCCTGGGCTCTCCGGGTCAGGACTGTAGCTGCTTCTTTCCAAGGGCTCAGGGGCTGGCTTTGGGGCACTGAACGGTCTCTTGTTTCTGAACCCGCTGCTAAAGCATTCGCATCTCACTCTGGTTGTTTTTTCCCCCTTCCTTTGCAGCTCCTTGGGAGACTTGGCCTTGCAGGATCTCAGGCAAGTCTCCGTCTGTCCCTGTGCTTTTCGGAGGGGTGGGCCAGCGAGTGAGAGAAAGGTCCAGGCGGTGGTCTGTCTGGTCATTCAGCAGCAGAGGCCGACTTCTGTGCTTTGACTTCAGGGAGCTCCCTGCCAAAAATGGGGAGGGAAAGGGGGTAGCACTGTGTGCTATGGCTCTAGCTGCCCATGCCTTTCCCATAGAGAGCCTGGATCTTTGTGACCCAGAAGCCTCCTGCCTTCTTCAGGAAGGTGTGTGCTCTCTGCAGCTGGAAGGGGAAACACCCCCCCCCCCGGAACGTGGTGGCATAAAGCATGTGCAGAACTGTGTCAATCCTTTGGGGAAATCCCCCCCCCAGTTCTGTGTTTATTGCAGAATTCTGCATATTAAGCAAACCAGCGCCTTTGGTCTGGTTGTGCATCACTGCTGGTCACGGGGTTGTGGTGTGATGTGGCCGGGTGTGGTACGGCCTGGATCTCAACACAGCTCAGAAACGAAGCAGGGTCAGTATTTGGATGGGGGGAGAGCCAAGGGAGGCTCTGCAGAGGAAGGCAACCGCAAAACCACCTCTGCTTCTCACTAGCTTTAAAAGCTCCTCACTGGGGTCGCCGTAACTTGATGGTACTCGTGTATGTACATCTGGGCGTGTAGGTGATGGCAGAAAGTACCATCAAGCCATAGCTGACTTATGGTGACCCCTGGTGGGGTTTCTGAGGCAAGGGACATTCTGAGGTGGTTTGCCATTGCCTGCCTCTCTGTCACAACCCTGGGATTCCTCGGTGGTCTCCCATCCAAATACTTACCAGAGCCGACCCTGCTTAGCTTCCGAGATCTGATGAGATTGGGCTGGTCTGGGACATCGATATCAGGGCAAGAGGTTAGGTGGATGTGTACACTTGGCCCCAGGCTAGAAAGATTTTAAGGAATGTCAGCCTGGCAAATTCTGCACCAGATACCCCAATCCAGCGCATTAATCAGAATGTTTATATTCCTATATTAAACTATGTGGGTAGTGGACCCCACCATCTTCTGCAAGTGGGGTGGGGCAGCTGTCCTCTTTGAGCAAAGGGCAGCCGTCCCTGGTGGAAGCAAGAGTGCCCCTTTGCCCCGCCTGCTTGTTCGGACACAATATCTACGGTGTTTCCTTGCAGCCCCAGTTGCCTGCTCTCCCATCGGCCAGTCCTAAGCTACCGCAGGGATCCCTATACGCTCCCCTCTTCCAGAGGTAAGACCACAGGGAAACGTATTTTCTCGATCAAAACAGGCTGGGAGGTGACTGGGGTGGGGTGGGGTGGATCTGAAGTGGGGGTCCCAAACCTTTTTGAGCCCGCTTGGAATTCTCACACAGCCTGGTGGGCATAACCACAGATTGGCCGCCACAAAACAGCTGCCACGGAAGGCAGAGCCAGCCACAAAATGGCTACCACAGCTTACCTCCATTCACAGTGACAATCCCTACGGTGTGGTGGCAGCTACTGCCAAAGCAATTAAAAAAAAAAAAAATCTGCATAGCCAATCAGAAGCCTTGCTGGGCAAAAGGCCCACCTGGCCCCACCCACTTTCTAAAAACACTCGATGGGTGCCCATGGGTACCGTTGTTGGGGACCCCTTATCTAGAGGGCTGGAGGGTCCCTTTCCGGGCTGCCGATTTTAGGGCGGGGGGAGAGAACAGGGGCTGCAGACTCTGTTGCATCTTCAGGGGGCCGGGCAGGAGTCAAAGCGCTGGTTTACACTTCTGTGGTGTAGGATTTACGATTTCTAGCGGCTTTTGCTGTGGTGGTGAACGAGCCCATGGGGTGTGTGCGAAACAGATCGGAAGGGCTTGAGAGAGGGTGCTGCAGTTCCCTTCTGGTTGTGGAATGGCACACTGCTGAGCAGCGGGGTGGGATGCGGGCCAGCTGGTGCGGCTGTGCGATTTCGCTCTCTCTTCCCCTGGTCCCATTGGTTTCTGGCCAGAATAACCACTGCAGAGGCTGTGATTTTTTTTAAAAAAATTAGAAGTATGTATTTCCTGCCTTTCTGAATGGATGTAGCCCCAAAGTAGATGCTATTGAACTCCCCACCCCCTTTTTTTTTGGAGAGTTTACCGCCCTGACCTGGATAGCCCAAGGCTAGTCAGATCTCGGAAGCTAAGCAGGGTTGGCCTTCGCTAGTATTTGGAAGGGTGGCCTAAAGGAATACCAGGGGTGTGATGCAGAGGCAGGCAATGGGAAACCACCTCTGAAACATCTCTTGCCTTAAAAAACAAGTCTAGCTCGCCACCTAGTGGTGTATAACGCTAAAAGAGCTAGAACTTCTGGCTGGTAGACAATCTTAGGATCTCCTGGCTATACTACACACACACTGACGTACAATCACAATCCTCATCACTGCTGAAAACTGATCCCTGCCCCCAAGCTGCTTCCATCCTCACTGTGGAAAACTTCCTTGTATTTTCTTCCCCACTGGTGGTAGTAGCAACTTTTTTTGAGGGGGGGCGGGGAATCGAGTCCAGCAGTGCCTTAGAGACCTACAAGAGTTTCAGGGTATGGCCCTGACATGTTCACGTGTTCCTCTCCTTTCCCCAGATGTGCTTCCCGACGTGATTCTGAGCGGAGTGCTGCAGGGCCTCTATGCCCCTGAGACGGGCTTCAGCCTGGATGCCAGGTTCATAGCAAGACCCAGCCTGGAGCTGCCGAGGGCTCTGCCGTCCCCTTGATGTCCCTTCCGCTCCTTTGGGACCATTCTAGGAAAGAGGTGAACCGGACACAGCTTATGCCCTTGGAGGGGAGACACACCTTGGGCACCTGCCCCTCAGCTTTACGGGAGAAGGGTGCGCGCGCGTGACTCTTATGCTGCATAGAAGCTGCTTCGTGTGCAGTGCAGAGACAAAGACGGAAAATGGACCTTGTTGTTTTCGGAGGGAAGAGGGCACAGCGCCGCTTCAACACACTGTGTGTGTGGACAGGGTGTGCACTGTGCCCTTGCCTTCACTTAAAGGACACCCTGGGTTCCAGAGCCGGCGGCTACTTTGGGCTGCTTTTGACTAAAGCCCGGCCCACTGTATTGCAGAAGAAAGGGGCTACAGGTAAGGGGAGACACCCTGCCACAAGCTGGGTGGGCCTGCAGTGACCCCTGGCTGACCAAGACACATTACTCGCCAAGGGGCAAATCTGTCAGTCCTTGTGCGCATCGCATGATTTTCTACCTGACGCACCCGAGCCGCCTGCTCGAAGCCATAAAAGCAGGTTAAGAGTGGTGCAGCGCGTTGGTTAGAACGTTTCGACTGTACAATGGGGAGTCCAGGCCTGCCGGACAGGCGCAGGCTTCTCCAGGGGAAGGTGCGTGGGTAAGCATCTTTTCCAGACTGACACCTTTAAGGCTCTTTGTCACGGGAATCACTGTCCTACACAGTGGAGAAGATGGGTGTCTTCAATCAGAAGGGCTATGCAATAAAACAACTTGGAACTGGAAAGACTGTGGTTAGTGGAAGTCATTTGTTTGCCCCCCCCCCCACGTCTGTGCCAATATTACCTTCTGCTATCAAGCGGGGCTTCCAGTTCGCCACCAGAGGATGTAGTGATGGCCACAGGAATAAAGAGCTTTCAAAGGGGATCAGGCAGATTCATGGAGGTCTATTGGCAGCTACTAGCCATGGTGACTAAAGGGAACCTCCATGTTGAGAGGCAGTCAGCGTCTGAATCCCAGTACCGGGAGGCAACATCGGGGGAAGGCATTGGCCTTTATGTCCTGTTGCTGGACCGCCCAAGAAACTGGTTGGCCACTGTCTATGAGAGACAGGATGATGAACTAGATGGACCACTGGTCTGACCCAGCTCTTATGTTCTTAATCTTCCCCAGCTTTTCTCAAGGGCTACATGGAAAAGAAATTCCAGAAGGGGATTCTCTCAGAGCTGTTCTCTCAAGAGCAGTTCTCTCAGAGCTCTCTCGGCCCCACCTACCCCACAGGGTGTCTGTTGTGGGAAGAGGAAGGGAAGGGATTGTAAGCTGCTCTGAGATTCCGAGTGAAGGGTGGGGTATAAATCATCATCTTCTCCCTCTCCTCCTCCTGGTATTGACTTCTCTGACTGGCAGTGGCTCTCCAGGGTCTCAGGAGGAGGTCTTTCACATCACTTACTGCCCCATCGTTTTAACTGGAGATACCAGGGACCTTCAGCTCCAAATCCATTTTTGGCCCAGCAAACTGGGCCTTCTGACCTCTTTATAAGAACACCTCTATGCCCTCCACTGTATGTAATCTTGGCCATAAATCTCTCTGCCCATTGAGAATTAACAGTCTGCACATCTGGCATTAGGTCTTCAAAGTCCGCAAGACTCTGGTTTTGGCAGGAGGGGAGGGGCTGTGGCTCAGTGATAGAGCATCTGCTTGGCATGCAGAAGGTCCCAGGTTCAATCCCCAGCCTCTCCAGCTAAAAGGACCAGGTGACACAGGTGATGTGAAAGACCTCAGCCAGAGATCCCTGGAGAGCTGCTGCCAGTCTGAGCGGACAATACGGACTTCGATGGACCAAGAGTCTGACTCAGTATAAGGCAGTTCTGTATGTTCATAAGTGGCCTCATGAACACAGAGGGGATTCACCGCTACGCCACGCTTCACTCGTCAAGAAAACCAAACCAGACAGTGCTACAAAAACACAATGGTCGCATTTATTGGTCCATGTGCTTTCTTATCCCCCTTCCCAAAAAGAGATACCCCCACCCACCCAAAGCTTATCAGGGCCTTGATCTCCACAATAGCGGATGGAATGAGTTGCTGTGACAGGAATGGAGCCCCCCCAGCCAGCAGAGCGGGGCCAGGGCGGGGAGTGGCGGCAGCTCACCCGCTGGAGGTTGACGGTAAGAGGCCTCCGGACAAACGCAGGCCCCCGAGCCCTTGGTAGCGAGACTCTGGCCCTCCGATGGGCCCGAGTCACTCTTTGGCGATGGCGAACGGCTTTTCCACCTCGATGGTCCCAGAGTCGACTATGGTGACATCTTTCAGGGGCTTGTCCCTACTGTCTGTTTTGGTGTTCTCCACTTTTCTCACGACATCCTGGGAAGAGACAGCACCAAGGATTGGTGGGAAGGGCCTGCTGCTCGACAGACCCTTCCCACCGAGACATCCTTTTCCGCCAATGGAGGCTAGCTAGACCTGGTCCCCCACCCCACCCTCGGACTACCACCCGCCTCTGCCACATTCTACAGCCCTAAAGACAATAGGGAACCCTTAGCGTACAAGTACAGCCACAAATAACACCCACCAAGGGAAGACCAGCCACAATTCACAACTATATACGCTCAAAACTGGATATTACATTCATTAAAGTACAAAGATGGGTTAATAGAACCCTAGGATTCTATTGTAGAAACTGAGCTGTGCCGATGTTATTTTGGAAATCGTGTTCCGCTTTACCAGCCGCTGTTGAAGATCACTGAAACGTCTTGATGTATACCTGGGAGACACATACGGCTGTTATTTTTTCCACAGTGGGCGTCTTCTGCTGCAGTTCTGTTTGGAGGTCTATGGACACTAATTATGTGTGGAATTACAGAGGAGCTTACTGTTGGTTTTGAACACGTTCTTTTTGTAAATAATGCTTAATTGTGCAATGCTCCCTCTAAGCTCTGTGTGTGTGTGTGTATTAGGTGCCAATGCTCCCTCTAAGCTGTGGAGTTCTGTGAGCAAAAACTCTACTTTGTGAGCTAGCAGGCATTAAAATTGAGAGCCAGCGATTTGGCTACTGCATAAATTAGTTTGCTCTGGAGCCATCCTTTCTGAGCCGAGACAAAAACATGTGAACTGGAGGCTAAAAACGGTGAGCTCGCTCACACTAACTCAGCTTAGAGGGAACACTAGTTAAGAGCAATCTGTTGGATATGTGCCTATACATTCTACTGGGTTATGACCACTAACCCATCTTTGTACTTTAATGAATGTAATATACAGTTTTGAGCATATATAGTTGTGAATTGTGGCTGGTCTTCCCTCGGTGGGTGTTGTTTGCATTCTACAACCCTGGCGACAGCAACGCAAAGCCCAAAGAGTCCCACTTACCATCCCTTCCAGGACTTTGCCAAAGACGACATGCTTCCCATCCAGCCACGAGGTCTTGACGGTGGTGACAAAGAACTGCGAACCATTTGTGTCCTTGCCGGCGTTGGCCATGCTCACCCAGCCGGGCCCGTAGTGCTTGAGCTTGAAGTTTTCATCAGGGAAACGGTCCCCATAGATACTTTTACCTGGCAACCAGGGAAGAAGAGAGGTTTTTCTGAAACACTGATGTGTCCCATTGACCTGTAGGAGGGTACAGGGCAAAGAGGCCTGGTTCCATGGTGGTGGGAAGTGCCGTCAAGGCGCAGCAACCTTGAGGCAACCTAGTGGGGTATTCAAGGCAAGAGATGATCAGAAGTGGTCTGCCGTTGCCTGCCTCTGCGAAGCGACACTGGACCTCCTTGGTGGTCTCCCATCCACATACTAACTTATTTATCAGCATTATTTGTAGTCTGCCTTTCTCGTAAGGACTCAAGGAAAATCACACAGAGCGGGTCAGCACGATCAACGAGATGGGACGTTCAATAAACAATGAAATGGGCAATTTATCTGGAGATCTTCAGCCCTACAATCTCATTCTATAAATATTAAAATGCAATCCTTCAGGATCTTGACAAGGTGTTACTTATCATCTCAAAAACTACATTATATATATCCCTCCACAAGTCCCCTATCCTGGAAAGGTTGTGGGTTACCGACTTCCTTCATCCACTGCTGGTGTCCAAGTATAGCACAGTTTCGGAACAAGATAATAGAAAATATCAACAAGATAACAGGATACCTTATCCCAAACAAGCCAGAATTACTATTATTATCTTTCTGGGAAAACTGTGACTTACTTCATACAAAGAAAATACTAATTGACTTCCTGCTGGCAGCAGCAAGTGCCTGCATTGCCATGAAATGGAAGAATAACTTACCTCCTAGACCCACGCTATGGTATGACAAGATCTGGCAGTTCTATGTCATGGAAAAGATCGCTTATAAGAATGTACTAAATGACAATGCAAAGCAAAAAGCTAAATTTTCAGCAATTTGGTACCCATTTCTAGAATATATGATAGCTAATGATTTTGTGCCGAAAGGTGCCTATCCTATAGACTTGCTACAATTGTAAGGCCAAAATGCTCTTTATTTCCTCTATTTTTAGCTCAATATGTATCACAACCAACTGTAAACTGAAAAGTAGTGATCCGTGAAGAAACTACCTGTATCCTTCATCTCTTTGTATATTAAAAATGTCCAATAAAAAAAATAAACAAACAATGAAATAGGATTTGGGTTGCAGATCCAACCAGAAGCCTAAGAAACGCAATGGAAGCAAAAGCGTGTTAACATGACGCATTAAGTAATGCAAAATTACACAACGTACAGACCACGGTACCCTGGCCTGGATAGCTCAGGCTAGCCCGATCTCAGAAGTTGGGTCAACATTTCGATGGGAGACCATCAAGGAATTCCAGGGGCCCTATGCAGAGCAATTTGTTGTTGTTGTTCAGTCGCACAGTCGAGTCCGACTCTTCGCAACCCATGGACCACATCACGCCAGGCCCTCCTGTCCTCCGAGGTTTGCTCAACTTCATGTTTGTTGCATCGATAACACTGTTTAACCATCTCATCCTCTGCCGCCCCCTTCTTTTACCATGCAGAGGAAAGGCAATGGCAAACTACCTCTGAACGTCCCTTGCCTTGAAAACCCCTCAGGGTTGAAAACCCAACCATAAGTCGCCTAGACGGGAGAGCACATCTGGCCGGTGCTGAAGGCACTGCACAGGCTGCCAATAGCATACTGAATTCGCTTGAAGGTGCTGGTACTTACCTTTAAAGCCCTAAATGGCCAGGGTCCAACATCCCTGAGGGACCACCTTTCCCCATACATACCCCAGAGGGCACTACGGTCAGGGGCACAACATCGCCTGGTAATTCCAGGCCCCAAGGAGGCCAGGCTCACTATCACCAGTGGCTCCTTTTTGGTGGTGGCTCCTTACTGGTGCAATGAGCTCCTGGAGGAAATCAGGGCCCTGTGGGACCTTGTGCATTTCTGCAGGGCCTGTAATATGGAGCTCTTCCACCAGGCCTTCAACTAGGAGCCCCCCCCCCCCACTACCATCAATGGCCACTATTAATATCTGTGGCAGAGGCCGGCTGGGGCTGTGAGTGAGTTATACCATCTGTAGAATGGGAGGCTGCTGGGTTCTATATAGCACACCATCTTGTTTTTTTGCTAACCACTGTGCATTCTTTATTGTCTACTGTTATTGTTGATTGTTGGTGTTTTAACTGCTTTTAAATGTTTTATATGAACCTTGGCGCTTTGGGCCAAGCCTTGTTAGCCGCTCTGAGCCTGCTTGCGGGGAGAGTGGCCAATAAATATAAATAAATAAATAAATAAATAAATAAATAATGTCAGTCAGTCAGTCTTGACGGCACTTTTCACCACCACCACCACAGTCCCGGATAATTTATCCAAGTAGCTTTGTGTAGACTTTTGTGATAGTGCTTAGAAAAGCCCTCAGTTTTGCCCCACAGCTTCTGAGATTGGGCTAGCCTCTTAGCATACCTATAATATACTCTGAGGTAGAACAAAGTTTTGAGTCCAGTGGCACCTTTAAGACCAACAAAGTTTTATTCTGGGCGTAAGCTTTCATGTGCATGCGCACTTCTTTGAATATGTGGTTAATATCTCTCAATATTCGGTGTGGAGGGTCACATCACAGGAAACCGGCTGTTAAAATATTAATATTGCAGTGGAACAAACTTTGAGTCCAGTGGCCTCAAGACCAACAATGTTTTATTCAGGGTATAAGCTTTCATGCGCACACACACTTCTTCAGGTAAGTATCTGAAGAAGCTTGCGTGCACAGGAAAGCTTACACCCAGAATAAAACATTGTTGGTCTTAAAGGTGCCACTGGACTTAGACTTTGTTCTGCTACTTCAGATCAACATGGCTACCGCCTGAATCTATACTCTTGAGGTGTGGCAATCATCCACCAAAGTCCCACCTCTCCTCCAGGGCTCTGAACCAATCCTTGTGACTGTCAGCCAATCAAAGCCCATAGAATGCTACTGGGTGGGAGGGGCTGAGCCAGCATCCATTTTAAAATGGCAAGGGGGGGGGGAACCAATTCCCTCAGCCAGGGATTTGCAGCTCTGGATAAAAGCGTCAGTTTAGCCAGGATTTTTATTGGGCTGTTAGGTAGGATTTAGGTAGGCTTAGGGAGAAAAGATTATTTTTAGGTGCTAAATGAGCCAGAAGCACCAAATCTGGGCACTTTCTGAGAACCAGAGACTGTGACGTGAATGGGGAAACCTACACTGCTGAGGGAACCCGTGTTTTAGTAACCCGGTCCAATAAACCACCTAATGTGAGATAAAAGTTCTGGGGAAAGGAAGCAAGAATCTCTCCTCAGTGTTTCTTTATTGTAGATTGGTCCAGTTACAAGGTATTCAACTCCTGTGAGGAAAAGGTTGTCACTGCTGGATCACAGCGGAGAATATTTTACCTGACACTTTCTACACCTAACGCTCGTATTTACATTCAGGTGGGTAGCCGTGTTGGTCTGAAGCAGCAGAACAAAGTGCAAGAACACGAAAGCTTATACCTTGAACAAAACTTTAGTGGTCTTAAAAGTGCCACTGGCCTCGTATTTACAATACACACAGCAAAGAAGGAAAAGGGGGCCAGAGAGGGGAAAGTAATGAAGCAAATTCAGGCACAAACTCTTAAGACACTTGGAGGGGCCAGAGGCAAAACAGCAGGATGGAGTCTGACCCCCAGAAATCTGTTTTAGAGAGACGTTTTGGAAGAAATGTTACTATCCTCATCTCTATGGAGTAGCAAGAGTAATTTAAGACCAAACAAGAGAGAAATGGATCCAGAGATCCTCTCAAAATCACAACAGGGCTGGCTATGATGCCAGATTTACATTGCTTGCTACTGGCTCAAGCAGACACATAATAGAAGGGGATGTTTTCGAACACAAAGCCTCTTAAGTATCACATGTCACCTGTTTGGCCCCACTCCAGATAGGCTCTCATCGACATCTACACGATACACTGAGATTTTTGTGTATGTAGCTCCCAGTGTTTTACTAAACTCCTGATCAGAATCAGGGATCCGGCACAAGTTAAATGGGACTCTAAGCCTTGTAGTTTTCCTGATCAAAACTATTTTATTTATGTTATTTACTTCATTTATTCCCTGACCTGGATAGCCCAGGCTAGTCTCATCTCAACTAATATTTGGAAAGGTGACCTCCAAGGAATACCAAGACCATGACGCAAAGGAGGGCACTGACAAACCACCTCAGAAACGTCTCTTGCCTTAAAAAAATAAGTCTAGCTCACCACCTAGTGGTGCATAGTTTTGAACTTCTGACTGCCAGACAATCTTAGGATCTCCTGGTTATTCTACACACAATGCCATATGATAATTAATTATAATCATTAGTTCATTTACACCTTGCCTTTCTCCCCAGCAGGGACCTAAAGCAGTTTACACCCTTCTCCTCTCTATTTTATCCACACAATAACAGCCCTGTGAGGCAGGTAAGGCCGAGAGAGAGTGACTGGCCCCAAGGTCACCCAGAAAACTTCCGTAGCAGAGTCGGGATTCAAGGTCGGGTCTTCCAGATCCTATGCATTGTCACGATGGGACAAATAGTGCTTTCCAAAGGCTATTTTGGTTGGGAAAGTGGGAAGAGGCGAAGGCTTAAAAGCCCCCTCTCATCTTGTACTGCTGTCCCATTTCTCATGTCTGCCAAGTGAGTTTTTTTTAATATGGGGTGCTCTCTAAACACAGGGCTTCCCATGTAGTTAAGTCCTCCATTGCAGCAAAATAACATTCCCACACAGACTCTCTTTAGTCCAGCTCCCAGTAGCAGGGACAAGATCAAACATTAACCGTCTCAGGCCACACATACAGCCAATGCCTTACCTCCTGTCCCGTCTCCACGGGTAAAGTCTCCTCCCTGGATCATGAAGTCCTTGATCACACGGTGAAACTTGCTGCCCTTGTATCCAAACCCTTTCTGGAAAAAAAAGAGAAGAGAGGGAATGGAATTGCTGGGATTGCATTAAACTCACTCCGGGTTAAGTCTTTCTGTAACTGCTTCCAAGTGAAAGAGCTTAAAAGCACCAAATACAGGACAGGAGACCAAGGCAGAGGGGAGAAATTAAACTTGGCAGGGGAGAGGAGCATAAGGTACTTTGCTTGCAAAATTTGGGCTGCTTCCAATTTTCTCCTATGCAGAAGAAGACGAGGAGGAGTTGGTTTGATGCCCTGCCCTTCACTACCCAAAGGAGTCTCGGAGCAGCTTACAATCACCTTCCTTTCCTCTCCGAACAACAGGCACCCTGTGAGGTAGACGGGGCTGAGAGACTTCTGAGAGACCTCTGACTGGTCCAAGGTCACCCAGCAGGCTTCATGTGGAGGAATGGGGAATCAAACCTGGTTCTCCAGATTAGAGTCTGCTGCTCTTAACCGCTACACCACGCTGGCTCTCAGTACTGGAGGTACTGGACACACCATGCAGGTACGTGAAGGAGGTACTGGATGTGATGAACTCCCTCCTGGAATCACCATGAGCCAAGCCTGATAAATCACTTCTTTTTCTATGACCCAAAGAGCCTAACAAGGCACCCTGCAGGGATACAGGTCTGTAGCCATTTTAAACGCAAATTAAAAATGAGCCCAAGGCCGAAGGTGCAGAATCAGGTAAAAATATATTCTATTACTCAGTTAAATTTCCAAAAATTCCTTACACGTTTCACCAACAGGCTTCGTCAGGGGGATCCATTCATCTTGCAGTCGTTCTTTAAAAAGAGTAAAAGATTCTGCACCATCGGCCTTGGCCTTATTTTTTTTTAAACTAATAATTTCTATTTTATTTTATTTCACAACTAACTACAGTAACAAAAATAACTTGGTTCAGCATTTACAAAAATAACATTTGCAAATCATAGCTTACTTCACTGTAACGTTTCAAAGATACAATACAAAAATATGTGTTAATAAAATGCAAACTTTAAGTATTTGTTTATTACTTTATACGAAGTATTATTTTTAACCTTAATATATTCAAAAAAGGAAAACCATCTATCCATAAAGGAGTTAGATTTGCCTGGAACTTGGAAACAGGTTATCTGAGAGGCCAACTTATCTGATACCGCTACATCCCAACATTTTGCTATCCACTGATTTACCATAGGTATTTTCATTTGATTCCAACATTGGGCAATCAGAGACTTAGCAGCTGATATTAACAACGTTAATTAATTCAACATTTTGTCTAGATAATTGAAGGGCTGGCCAATAATTAAGCAATACTGATTCCGGAGTATTTGGAATGTTATAGCCACAAATTTTACCTATTTCTTTAAGTATTTGCTCCCAAAAATTAAATATGAACTTATAGCCCCACCAACAGTGTAAGAATGAACCTTTTTGTTTACGTCCTTTCCAACAATTTGGATTTGTTTTAAACTTACAAAGGAACAAACAATGTGGTGCTAGGTACCACCTAGAATATATTTTGAATGCTTGCAGTTTGATCAATAAGTTATTAGTTGATAAAGCATAGGATTTCCAGATATCTTTCCATTGCTGTTCCTCAGTTAAGGCTGGGCAATCCTTTTTCCAGGCTAATTGAACACTTGATGGTTGTTTCCACGTCTTATCATTTAGAAGTTTATAAATTATACCAATCAGTCCCCTTAAATTGTATTCGCCTGCAAGGATTACTTTTTCAAAGTGAGTGAGAGGTCTATCAAACTCTGTGGCTTTTTTAAAATCTGTAAACATATGACAAATTTGTTGGTATTGAAACCAATGAATTTTCATTTTGTATTTACGTTCTAGTTGATCCTTAGTGCCTAGCTGTTTCTGAATCATAATATCATTTAATCTAAAGACTTTTATCTCTCTAAAGGCTAAAAAAGCGAATTGAGATCTACCTGGAATAAACCAATGTTGACCTAAGAACGACGCTGCCAGTGAGATTCCTGGAGCCAGAATGTTCCTGTGTTTATCCCAAAGTTTTAAGGTAAGAGAAAGAAATTTATTTTGTACATCTGGTTTGTATCTACTTCAAGGTAAATTCCAGATTGCTTCACGCAGTCTATTTGTTGATTTAAAAAAAAGTGCCTTCTATCTGTACCCATGGCTTTTCACAGTCTGGGTTTGCATAGTGACCTATCATTTTCAATTGAGTTGCCACAAGATAGGTTTCCAAAGATGGCAGGCCAAGACCTCCCTGGCTAGATGGTTTCTGCAAAAGGGTGTGTTTAATCCTTGCTTTCTTGTTGTCCCACATGAATTTTAGCAACATAGTTCTCCATACCGCACAATCTGTGTGCAGGAGAGGCAGTGCAATATTTTAGAAGAAAAAAAGAAATTTAGGCAAAAGTATGGATTTGAATAAAGCTATTTTTCTAGTAAGGTTAAGTTCAGTTTTTGCCATTCCTGGAATGTTGTTTTAAGTAACGTTGTGAGAGGTTTATAATTTACTTGATATAGGTTGTTGAGATCTATAGGTATTGTAATGTCCAAATGCTTCCATTTTTTTGTAACGCATTTGAAAGGAAATGAAAAAGATATTGATTCCTTATCATTGTTGGTTATATAAATTGGATATAGTCCAGACTTATCATAATTGATCAAAAAACGAGAGATATGACTAAATTTGGCTATATGCTTCAACAGGTATTTCAAGGTGTCTTTAGGGTTGCTTAGGTAAAATACTTCTTGGCCTTATTTTTTATCTCCTATGACTGGTGTGGCTCTTTATTTTCTTGCCATCTTAAAAGCAGCAATGAGACTCAAATTTAGTAGAGTGGACATTTCTTTGTACACAGTAGGACAGCAGCTTCATCAGCAGACACATCTCCCACACACTAGAAAAAAGCCCATTTTCACAGCTGTTAAGGTTTGCATTCTGAAGGTCCAACCTCAGCGTCTGCTCACACGAGGACCAGTCTAGCTAGCCATGCCCAAAGGCCGATTTCTCACCCCTACGCCCAGAAGCAATCGGGAAAGGCTCGGGACTCTGTTCCAGCATCCAACTCACCTCCCCCGTGGCCAGGTCAACAAAATTCTTGACAGTCTTGGGAACAGTCTTTCCAAAGAGGCCGATGACGACTCGCCCCACATCTTCGTCCCCGATCCGCAGATCGAAATATACCTGGAGAGCAAAACAGAGGATGCAACACATGGTGGCCATGTGTACGGCCTAGTGGAGCCCATTCCCATTCCTATGACAAAACTTACTTCAGCCGGGGTATCTGACAGTGCAATCCTAAACAGAGTTACACCCTTCTAAGTTCATTAAAGGGAAGAGTTTTAGAAGGGTGTAACTCTGGTAAGGATGGCCCTGCCGGTGGCCTCCGTGGATAAGAGTTAAATTCTGTTGAAACAGAGATGTGGACAGCCCATAGCACACAGCTCTTTGGGTGTACTAAAAATTAACATGCCAACAGTATTCAGTGCCTTCATTTTTTCATAAATTTGAACAACGCAAGGAAAGAACACGCTATATTGCCTTTCAGTGCCAAGAAATATTATTCCCACAAACATATATTCCACATGAAGCTCTGAATTTGTCAGATTATAATGTTTAAACCACATTCCCACCCCTCCAAATGCAGTATTTCCGTTCAAATTTTGTGGTTTACTGGCACATGAAACTAACCCAGGGTGCTTTTTAAATTAGTCTACTAAATATAAATCAAAATAAACTTGCTGAATGAAACCACATTGTAAAAATCCAATTCTAATTTCTTCCAAAAACCTCCCATCACTTTGTACTGGGCGTTAGGATAGATTTCTGGCTCTTCCAGCTTTAATAAAGAAAAATCTCAAAAGAGAAGGTTGTGGGAAGGACCCCTGTCAGTCAGACTAGACTAGACTAGACTGCCCAATTATCTGACGGCATAAGGCAGTTTTATTTCTATGGCTTACAGCTCACGGGGAGCATGCAAAAGGTTTTCCGGTGAGACATACCAACAGCATGTCTCTGCATGAAACAGATTTGCAGGTTTATATCAAAGCTGGAACCTGGCCCTCTTTTAGGCAAGACCTAATTTCCAGTGTTTCAGAAGTCTGCAGGTTGAAGATGTACATTCAACTTCAGTCATTTTTAATTAAAATCAGATCTTGGGCAGATTCTTCAATGACAGACAAGCATGTTTCTGTCAGATTTCCCTGTGTTCCACAGCAGACGATACTGAACCAAATGGACCACTGGTCCGAACTGGCATAGGGCACTTTCACATTACTATATTTATACATGGTGTCCCAGCCAGGACTGCATCTTCAAGCACATGTGCTGAAAAACCTGGGACTATGAAGGCATGGGATAAAAACCAGATGCTATGAAGTCAACGGCTCAAGAGAACCATACAAACTGCCTCAAACTCCTTGGAGGAAAAGAGGGGAATATATATATATTTTAGAGACTCACTGATTTCTAGGTGCCACCAAACTGTCCAACAAGACAATTCTCTGCCGTTACTCCAGTCTAAACCCATTGATTTCAATCTTATTAACATCTTGGAAGTTAAACAGAGTTGGCCCTGATTGAGGTGGGTGGCTGTGTTGGTCTGAGGTGACCGAACAAAGTTTGAGTCCAGTGGCACCTTGAAGACCAACAGAGTACAATTCCAGGTATCAGCTTTTGTGTGCATGCACGCACACTTCTTCAGATACATTCACGTGGGGGGCCCATGCTGGTTTGAAGCAATAGAACAAAGCTGGAATCCAGTGGCTCCTTTAAGACCAGCCAGTTTTAATTTCGGGTTTAAGCTTTCCTGTGTAAGCACGCTTCTTCAGCTACCTGGTTAGTACTTGGATGGCAGACCGCCAAGGTTGTCCTGGATCGCTACTGCAGAGGCAGGCAATGGCAAACCACTGCTGAAGATTCCTTGCCTTGAAAACCATGTGGGATTGCCACAAGTCGCTCATGACTTGACAGCACCCGAAAACATTGCATTTAAGGGCCCGATTCCATTCACGCTCTCCAAGTAAGCCCAGTGGGATTTACTGTAGAAGGCTGTGATGCAGCACAGTGGGAACAAGAGCAAGATTAGACTCCCCATCAACTCTTTTTAAAAATCTTCTCCAAGGAACTCAGAGAGGGCAGTTTCCTTTAATCCTCACCACAACCCTGCGAGGTAGGATAGGTGGGGGGCTGAGGAATTCGCCAATAAGTCTTTAACACCTTTAGACTTTGAAAAATTTACACCAAGGCATTTACAGAAACCAAAAAGCAGATCAGAGCTAACACTCTTTTTTAACGGGAGGGAGAAAGGCGTGGGGGGCAGTACTCGAACCCGGGGCCTCCGGCTCTCAAGTCGGACACGCTCACCACTACACCACGCGGCCAACCCTGGGCCGTTCGGCTGCGGAGTGCCCGGGAGCCTCCCGCCTACCTTCTCCGTGACCTTCGGGCCCTTTTTGCGCTCCTCGGCGTGCGCAGCCGGGAAAAAGAGCAGCAGGAGGGACCCGCCCAGCCCCAGCAAGGCCGCGGCCGCCAGCAGCTTCATCTTCTTACGCTCGCAGCGGCAGACCGGCCACAGTGCCCGCCGCGCCGCCAGCATCCACCCCCTTTTCCTTCCCGCAAGACCCTCTTCCCTCCCACCCGCCCCCCCGGGCCCGTCAGCAGTGGCACATCCCGAAGCGGGCGGAGCGACCCTACACAGCGGCTCGGATTGGCGCGTCCCATCTGAGGAGACGCCCGGGGGAGGACGGCCGGAAGGTCTGCGACAAAGGATTTGCCACGTTACCCGGCTCGGATTGGGCAGCCTGGGCAGCCAATGAGGAGCGGGCACGGAGGATGGAGGCGCGCTGATTGGGCCAAGTGTTCTGAAAGAAAAAGGGGGAAGTGGCCTTGGTGGACTCCATTATCCAGCAGGTAGTGCGCGGCCGGCGTCGCGTTGTTTGGGGAAGTACCGGTCTCGGCCTGGAGGTGGCGTGCACTCTCCGATAACCTCTGTGCAAGATAAGCTGCAGTTATAGGGTAAATAATGGGGGGACGGGGGAGGGGAAGGAGGCTGGACTGCTTCACACACCAGGAGGACTTGTGGCTCGGCAGTCTCCTGGGATGGCAAAGCTGCTACTCTCCAAGCTGCCGGTCCTCAATGAAGCTGTCTACTAGGAGAGGCTCACTGATAAATCCTCCGACAGGTTGATCCTAACACGGATTGTGGTCTCCCATCATAGCTCCTCCTTCTCCGCTGGCACCCCACTGAAAGTGAGTTTTGCTTATTTGTCCCCAGAGGGGCGCTCCTTGCATTTGCAGAAGCGGGCTCCGACTCCCCGAAAGCTTCTGCCGTAATTAATTAAAAAACCGCGATCCTGGAAGCATTTCGCCGAATTCCTTGCCACAGAGCCAAGCAGGCTTTCCCCCTGCGGCACGCCTGCAAGAGCCTCCGGTGAGGAATGGGTTACTCCCCGGGCCCCGCGGCTCCAGGGAAGAGCGACGGGCCTCCTCTTCCAAACGGCTGCTTCTGCCGCTGCTGTCTCCCGCCTTCCAGCCCCGGCAAGGAACTGGAGCAGAGGCCCCACTGCAGGCGGGCCCTCCTTGGCCGGGGTGGGGACTGGCCCAGCGACCTGGCACCGAGTCCAACCATTGGCATGGGCACAGGAGCATGGGCTCCTGTGAATGACTGGCGGCTCCCCCCCCCCCCCCCCCCAGGGGATGAAGGTAGCAGCCCTGTGCCTGTATTCTGGGGGCCGGCCTCTCTCCAGGTGGAGCCTGGCAACCTGGTTGTTAGAATTGATCTCCAGGCTCCAGAGAGCAGTCTCCTTGGCGACCACAGTGGACTCTATGGCACTGTACCCTGCCCTCTCCAGCCTCCCTCCCCCAAATCTCCAGGCTTTCCCCAATCCAGCGCTGGCAATCCCAGGCGTCCCTTTGCAGGGGGTGAAGGAAGCAGCCCTGTGCTTTCATCCTGACAGCCGGCTTCTCTCCAGGTGGGCATTCCAAAACCTCCTTAAAGATTTGGTCAGGATACTTGTTTCTGTCTATAGAATCCTTTTTCCGCAACTTTCTCCCTTGTTTTCCTGGCCTCCAGGTGGGGCCTGGGAAACTCCCACCATTGCAGTCAGGGATACCAACCTCCAGCCGGGACCTGGGGATCCCCTGGAATCACAGCTCATCTCCAGTCTACAGAGACCAGTTCCCTTGGAGAACTTGGATGCTGCAGAGTGGGGATTCCATGGCACTGGATACCCCACTGAGCTCCCGCTCCTCCCCAGAACTATCCGCCACAAATGTCATCTCCACACTGTAATGTGTGTGTGTGTTGGGGGGGTGAGATTGAGAGGCAGTGGGTTGCCCTAGGCAACAACAAAAAGTTGTTTCCATGGCAACTCATTGTGATGTAAGAGAGAGAAGGGGAGTGATGTCATAAAGCACTCACAGTATTTAAGCACTCAGTCGTCAGGGAAAAAGTCATTATTTCCGTGCAAGCGGATGAGTTTGTCTGTCCTCCCATGGCCAACACCATGAGAAAGGGCAGTCTTTCAGGAAGGGGAAATGGCTGCAGGTCTTCCTACAAGGTCCTCCAGCGGGAACGAGACACGCTGTGGGCCAAACTGGAAGACGCCTGCTGCCAATCTGCTGTTGAAGTTTGAGAGCTGTGTGAGACGGCGCAGCGTGATGAACAGCAGCTGGCTGGCCAGCTCTGGTCCGCATGGGAGCGGGACACGATCAAAACGGAGCGAGATGCTGAGATTCGGAAGCTCCTGCATGGGAAAGAAGAGGAACTAAAAGCCTCCCGGGAGGAACTGGAGAAGGAGCGAGACAGGGCCATGCGCCAGGCCCCCAACTTGCAGGGTTGGCTGGCCAAGGAGCTGGTCATCCACGGGAGCAAGAGCCGTGGTGTATTGACCCCGGAATCCCGTGCAAATCTCCAGGAAGTCATGGACAAGCTCCAGTGGGAAGTTGACAGTGGTCAAGCTTTTCAGATCCGTCAGCTAGAGAAGAAACTGGAGCTGCAGTCTCAGCTGTCCGAAAAGCATATTTTGGAGTGCTTTGAAGGGGAGCCTTTGCGCGCGGGGTCCCTGCACAGATTCAGGCAGGCCTCCTCACCTGCAGTACCAGAGGACCTGAATTCCTCTGGTCGGGGATTGAAGGAGAAGGAGTTTGCTCCAGAGCAGGCCAAAGATCAGCAGATACATGCCTTGCAGAAGGAATGTCACCAACTCCGGGCTCAATGATCAATGAAGGAGAACCAATCTATGCACACTAGTGAGTCAGAGAGCGATGTGCTCCTATTACAAAGAAAGACAGCACTCAGGTCCCTGAGGGATTCTCTTCAGACCTCCAAAATGGCTGCAAATGGTTCGTCTTCAGCAGGTATCAGACAAGAAGCATCATCAACCATCCAGGTGGGTTTAAAGGACTCTTCTTTAGCAAAGAAGTTAAAACCACTGAACAAACAAAACATGGATGGAGAGCCACGAGCATCGGCATTCAGCTGCAAGGCTAAGAACAATCAAAACAGCATTTTTAAAAGAGACGCAAAGTCTCATTATTGGCAGTTAGAACAGCAACTTGTTGAAAAACAGTACCAATGCGAAGACCTCAAGCTTGAGGTAGAGGAAAAACAGAAGCGATGTCAGAAGGTGGAAACGAACCTTCGTTCAGTATTAAAGGACAATGCCAGGATGTATGAGGAAACCTCTCAGCTCGTGAGAAAACCAAACTGTTGGAAGAGACGGAGAGTGAAAACACTGAACTGAAAGCTAAAGTATTAAAGTTAGCTGAAGAGCAAGATGCTGCTGTCCACTTGACTCAAGGACTTGAAGTCAAAATACAGAAGTTAGAACAAGAACTCAAGGACATGAAAGAGGAGGACTGAAGAGAAAAGATGCAGGCACCTCGAGGAACAGAACCAGCATCTTAAGGCAGCCATGGATGACAAGGACAAACAACTGTGGCAGAAAAGTGCTCACCGGACTGGCACTGCCAAAAAACCTCCACAAGTTCACTCTCGGGATTAGTCATACCCCAGTACCACAGGCCCCGAATGGCTCTGGCAGGGCACTGTGCGAGAGGGTCTTTACTTACCAGTGGTCAAGTACAGAATTTAGAAAAGCTACTTAAAGAGGGAGCAGGAAGACAGCAAGTGAGAATCTGAACATGAGAAAACTTTACTCGAGCTGCAAAAGAAAGAAGATGAAATGGAGCCACTGCAGCAACATCATGGAGAAGGACAGTTCCTCAAAACTCAAGTGAAAGAACTAGAACATCTAAATCCCAGTCAAAGGGAACACGTCCATCTTCTGGATCCAGGAGATACAACAGGTGAATTGGAAGGATGGGAAACAGATCAAGTTTACATACAGCTACAATCAGAGCATCTGAGGCCTTTCAGACTTTGTCACTTCTTAGCACGATACAGTTATGATCCTTTCAATGGTCCTAATAAAAATCCTGAGGCAGAACTTCCACTAACAGCGGGAGAGTATGTTTATATCTGCGGCGAAATGGATGAGGATGGCTTCTATGCAGGGCAGCTAAAGGACGGCAGACCCTCAGATTTGGCCAAGGAAGATGAAGTGATGATCCCTTCAGTTTTATTCTGTCAGAGCCAAGTAGCATTTCCTATGAGTCAGTCCAGGAACCAAGTTTCTCCTGCCAAAGTGCTAGACGTGAGGTGAGCCCAGATGAAGAGAGATGTGTTAGTCTTCTGTCTGACGGACCAGAAATAATGTTATGCGCAGTCCGTGCTCCAGCACCTGACCTCCAAAATCTGACTCTCCTGACTCTTTGGAAGATCACTATTACTTGCTGTCTATTTGCAACAATGTTTGCTAAAATTCAATAAAATATGAATTCAAAAGAAAAGGTAGACATAATTTGCATTCAAGAAACCCATGATTCTAAGAGATAGAATCGTGTAATATATCCAAAAGGGAGAAATCCAGGAAAACAGGGTGACAGGTGTCTGGACAATGCCCTTTAGCCATATCCCCCACACACCCCACTGACCCCTTTTCCATGCCCAGAAGATGGCAAAAAGTGTCCAGGATCCCTGGCTAATCCAGGTGATCTGAGCTATGATTTTAATCCCAGACAGCATCATCTCATTCAGAAGGGCCTGGAGCTGAGTGGTAGAGCATTCTGTCTTTGACTGGTCCCGGGAGTTGCCATGGAGATCTCCTGGAATAACAAATGGCCTCCAAGAACTCCTGGAGAAAATGGGTGTTCTGGAGAGACTTGATGGCATAGGGTTCCCAACCTTCAAGCAAGGCCTGGAGATCTCCCAGAAGTAGAACTGGCTTCCAGACTACAAAGATCAGCTCCCCCGAAGTAGTGGCCTCTTAGGAGAGTGGACTCTATGGCAGTCTACTCCACTAAGGTCCCCAATCCCTGCCCTCCCCATGCTTCACCCCCAAAATCCCCAGATATTTCCCACCCCAGAGTTGACAACCCTAGTGGCATGGATGGCTCTCCCCTCCCTAGCAGCCCAGAATAGGGTTGCCAAACTCCAGATGGTGGCTGGAGATCTCCTGCTCTTACAGCTGATCTCCAGACAATAATAGGTATCAGTTTCCTGGGAGAAAATGGCGCTTTCAGAGGGTGGAGCCTATGGCATGGTACCCAGCTGAGGTCTTTCCCCCAAAATCTTGCTGTCCCTAGGCCCCACCCCCCAAATCTCCAGGTATTTTCCACCCAACCCAGAGCAGGCAACCCTAACCCAGGAAGCCCCAAACCAGCTACATCCGAAACCACGAGCCCCGCAGTGCCTTCTATGAAGACTGGCCAAGCTAACACAGAACAGTGTGCAAAGCTTGTTAAGATCGCCAATATCCCCCATCCTCCAGGCCATGGTATTTAGCCCTTTCTTGGCTGCTAACTTCGTTGGGCAACAGCTGCCTGCTCCTGGATTGTGGGTCCAGTGCAGTGGGAAGAAGAGGAAGCCAAAAACGAAGCACCGTGTAGAACGTAACCATCGGTTTCTCCAGCACCAGCCAGGACACCCAGAGCCCTTAGGAAGCTGAGAGCAGCAGAAGTTCATGGTGGTCCTTCTGGCCACAGTGCTGGAATTACTTTCCATGGTTGCACAAGAAGCCAGTTATTACCTTGTTTGGCGAGGAAGACCTGCCTTCAGCTGCTAAAGAGAAGGATCTGTCAACTGGAGGGAAACAAACCTGGGAAATGAGACTTGGCTTAAGAGTTTCCCTGGAGTCCTACACTGAGACTGCTCCCCAGATCTTTGCTTGTGAACAGCCCCGGGTGGAGGGGAGGCCTGTGCCCGTTGGTCCAATTTCCTCTCCCTTTTTGTTACCCCTTTAAAAGACACTGAGCTCCCTTTACAACTAAGACACGAAAAGCTGGGGGAGTACGAAACACGCGGAACCTGGTGGTTGTCTTCTTTTGCAATTTTGCAAGTAACAAGCCCCTTCCAACCACATATGAACGAGGGTGCTACTTCCAAAGTAGGAGCTGGAAGGAAGCATCGCTCCACAGCAGCCTGTTCCACCGCAACCTGCCTGTTTTCAAAAGGATATGTGGGGAGTGCAACTGTCTTGTGTGAGTCTTTAGTGCCACCAAGTTGCTTCCAACGACTTATGGTGACCGTATGTATTAACGTCCTGCAAAGTGGCCTCTCTCTCACAGCTTTGCTCAGGTCTTGCAAACTGAAGACCGTGCCTTCATTTACTGAGTCAATCCGTCTGATGCTGGGTCTTCCTGGTTCCCCAGCATTATTGTCTTTTCCAGTGACTTGTCTTCTCAAAAAGTGACCAAATTACGAGAGCCTCAGTTTAGTCATTTTAGCTTCTTGGGGGAGTTCAGGCTTCATTGGTCCAGAATCCACTGATTTGTCATTTTGGCGGTCCACTGTACCTGTATCTGACCTGGATAGCCAGGCTAGCCCGATCTCATCAGATCCTGGGAGTTAAGCAGGGTCCGGTCCTGGCTAGTATTAGGATGGGAGACCTCTAGAGAATACCAGCATCTTGATGTGGAGGCAGGCAATGGCCAAACACGTCTGCACATCTCTTGGCTTGAAAACCCCATGAAGGGTCGCCATGAGTCACCTGTGACTTGAAGTCACTTTCCACCACCACACAGTATCCATAAAGCTCTCCCCAACACCACCTTTCAAAAAAATCTACTTTCTTCCTGCCAGCTTTCTTTACTGTCCAATTTCCATGCCCATAGAAAGTAATGAGGATAGCTACGGTCTGAATTAACTTGCTCTTTCAAAAGAAAAAGGCTGACACAAATCTTAAACAGAGCAAAATTGATGTTTTATTTTACATTAAAAGGGTGCAAAATCAGGGAAGGGGGGAGAGGAGAAGGTATCGAAGGTACACAACGTTCCTTGCAATGTCCCATCAAAACAGGCACATTAGAAAGATCAGTAGCAGGATCCAGTTCCTGGCAAAGTGAAACCCCCAATTGCCGCCAGACGGGCCTCCTGCCCGGTGAGTAGAAAGCCCTTATCCTGGTTGAACCCCATTTGGAAATTGACATTCATGTGTAAAAAATACTATGCTTCATAGTCCACTGCGGAGCGAATCTCCAGAACAGTGCCAGGATTATACGAATAAAACATTGCATTACAGGTTTTAACATGAAGATTAAAAATCAAAAAAAGGCATTTCAACAAGAATCAGATGTGTGCACACAAATACTTAAAAAAAAAAGATTCACAGCTGATTTTTTTTCCGTTTACAGTAACAAGAGTTACACTCATTACCTCAAGCATCCCGTTTTTTAAAGCACAAAGGCCTACATTAAAAGAAACAAGACATAATAAATTATACTTTGCAAAGTTTCTGACAGAAACAAGCCACTTGGAACCTGCAATTTCTCTGTTTTGTGGGAAATGCAGTGTTTGGTGTGGTCCATTTACCCCCACAGCCGACTGTTTCTCCTCTCTGCTTGCAAAAGGTAGCTTGCCATTAGTACCAAAGCTACTTTTTTCAGCGTAGAGAAGACAATGGGATCCATGTTTCACAAGGACACCTCGCAGCAGTTTATGGATTTTGGAAAAGCATTTATTGGGGAGGGGGTTGTTTCGCCAGCCTTTTTCTGGCCTAAATGTGTATTGGCATGTGCCCAATGTTTCCCTAAGAAGGGACACTAAGTGTGGGAATCAGAAAACAGGGACCTGCTCAGAGCGTGCCCCAATTTGTCTTGGAAACCACATGCTCCATGGGTGCAGGATTCTGGGAGAATGAGTCACACTGGTGGGGTACTCAGAGTGAGGTGCACCGCCACCTGCATTCCTTACACAGAGGGAAGGGAGGAGTGGGTGGATACCATGAAGTCTGGTAGAGAAACACAAGCATACAGAAGAACCTACTGTTCGTCTGTACACCCAAAGCCTGGCTTTACACAGCTGCATACAAAATCTTGTTGCTACGGCAGTACAGGGTATACTGGATTCTCATTTCAACAGATCTTAAGCTGTTTTCTTCATTTATTCTGCATCTATTTAAAGGGAGGCTGAGAAACCAGTTCCGTTCCAGTCACTTACTAGAATAAGCAGAACACAAAAAAAGAACAGTGTTTGGAAACCTGCCAAGGTACAGAGGACTCCTAGGGCCCCTAACCACTAGACACCATGCAAAAGAGGGAGGGAGGGAGGGAGGGAGGAAGATCTTTTGCCCCTTAAAAAAAGATGGAAAGCAAGCAGCCTTTCTAAGCAATCGCTTTCTCAAAGGCCAGGTAAGCAATGCTGGAAAACATGTTTTTCCTCTGAAGCTTCAGCAGTATTCTGGGAAGACAGCGATTTGATAGTTTAGTATTTTTCCACAAATGATGGAAATGCTCATCAGGGCCTCTCTTTGCTTGCTGTTCACCACAGAGGGTACACAGAATTCTGGAACTGCCACCAGTGTTCCATTTCTCAAAGAGAAAGAACAAATCCTGTCTTTCTACCCTGAAAGTCACTGTCAACCACAGAAAAGGAAAGATATAGCTTGAAGTTGTGTGTCGTAAACAGATATTGGGCAGGATATTTTGAAGAACAGGTTTCCCTGCGAGCAAGAGTTTTGGAAGCCAGTTTGTCTGTTTTAAATTAGGGCCCCTAAGTGAGGAGTCAGGCTGCCAAACTAGCCATGAGGTAAAATGTGCGGAGAATCCCCCTTATCGAGAGTGAAGCACACGCCATGTCTCGCCTTTCACATTTGCATTACTTTTTAAGATCAAGAGAAAGTAGCAAAACGAATCTGTCCCAAACCAAAGGGAAAGACAACTATTAGCCGGCATACTGTGGATTATGGACAGATCTTTTAATATCTCCCCCCTCAGTTATGTACCTGGGATACCTGCTCAATAAAAGTCACGCTGCCTTCCAAAATGCAAAACAACAGGTGGATTTTAGCCCAGCTTTTTAGAGGCGTAGTCAGAATGATCCCCGTTTACTAATATTTTCTCATAGGGCAGAAGAATGTTTATAGAGATCAGCTCACAGGGAACCTTTTAGCATCGTTTGGGAACTGGAGCTGCTCAGAGAAGAAAAGCGAGTTGGGGTACTACAGATTGTGGCCCTCTGTTAAAAACAACTCAGCAGTCAAGAATGGAAGAGGAGAAAGCCATTTGGCTCTGGAAAGGAGTAAAAAACATCTGGGGAGGAAGCGGCAGACTGCCCCACCCCAAGGCTGTTTCACTGGCAAGATGCTAAGACTCCAAAGGGAAGCCCTTGCCGGCACGGGCTGGGCCAACATTTTACACCCGTTTTCTCCTTGGATGCTGCTGCTTGCCGGCTGAAATGATGCAGAAGGGAGTCCTGGGAAATGACTCGGGCCACACTAAACCTCTCCTGTTCCTACAAGGGCTCCTCTGACTCCAATTTTATTCCGAGAGTCCGAGAGCGTCCTTGCAGGCGCCTACTCTAGCGAGTTGTTTTGTACCCCTTTTGCCCTCTAAAGTGCCCTAAACACACGGCCAGAAGGCAAAACAGTCTTTGGGTACTTCAATATTTGCCAGTCTGCTTGAAGACTATAAAGTGTCCCTTACTGCATATACAAGAACTTTAAATCTTCCTCCATTAAAAAAATAAATAAATCCAGACCGACCCCCCCCCCGATCGATGGAGAAAAGGACAAGAAGCAAAACAGGTGAAGAGATTTTGTACAAAAGCCACTTGTCAGGAAGGTTTTGAATGAAACACAGCTAAACCTTTTTTTTCCAGAAAGAAGTGTTTAAAATGAGAGTTTACAAAACGGGGCGAAAGTCTAAGTTGCTCCTCGACGGAGAAGAATGCGGACGTCTGAACAGGGTGGAAGAAGAGTTTCTCCTTCAAATTCAAGTGCCAGGCACTTAGTGGAGGACCGGGACTCAGCAGCGCTTAATCCAGCTGTGCTTGGCAGAGGGCAATTCATGCACAGCTGGAGCTTCCACGGGGGATTTCTGCATCTCCCTTCTCAAAACATCAGGTCGGGATTTCCCTGCGGTGGATGTGGGAAGGAAGGCTGGTTGAACAGCGTTGGGAAGATTCTAATGGCGAGCAGTTGAAGAGTAAACTTTTATGGTCAGCCGCTGAAGAAGGAATGTTTCTAAGGACAGGAAAAATGCCCCTTGCTGGGTAGAAAAACTCTGTACAGGGAAGTCTCTGGGAAAAGGGAGGGAAGCCAGCCCGTTATTTGGCTCAGGGTACAGAAGTCAGAAGGGCAAGGTGTGGTTTTCCCCCTAACCAATCAAAGAGTGCCACGGCCAGAGAGGCAGCTTCCTTTCTGAGGAGCCAGAAAGGGTATTAAGCAAATTCAAATGCTGTGCTGCTGGCTGAGCGGGGGACGATGACACGGAGGTTGTACAGTGGAAGCCTGGAAGCCCAGCCCAGTTACCATCAACCTGTGGCACTCCTGGCCTTTCTGGAGCAGCTCCCAAATTTGCCACGCTTATCCTGAGCCATATCCAAAGCTGCCCTGTGAAAGTCTGCAATTTCTGGCTTGGGGCACCCGATGTGTAATGAATGCAAGGTGGCCTACTTCTTGGGGGGGGGGGTGCTTTAAGAAGCCCTCACTCAGCAACACAATGGCTTGGCCATGCCCTTTCAGGAGGCCTAGAACCTTGGCCAGGCCTGAGCAGAGATGGAGTCCAAGGCAGTGACAGTGGACCACCCAGGTGTAGATTTGCTCCCTTTAGCCCCGTCCCAAATGCCCAACTCTCCCATTTGCACTCATGGTAAAATCAGTATTCGCACCTCTGCGCCCAGCCGATTTCTCCATCACCCTGTGCCGACAGAAAGGCTCCCGCAATTCCAAGCAAGCGAGGTCAGGCACTGTTGGAGGAAAAACCACTACGAGGGGGTGTCCACTGACAGCCGGAGCGGGCAGCTGAAAATTCAAGTAAGCTTCAGTGCACAACCAAAACAGGAGGATCTAGGAATCCCAGAGTGCCCCTAAGGGCATCCAAATGGTGCAGACAGATGAGGTGAAGGGGGAGAGCTTTGCACAGAAGGTGTGTGCAGTCATCATTCATACCCATGAAGAGAGGGAGAGGAGACACCCCTCCCTTCTACCACATCATACAACAAGGCTAAAAAAAAAGAATTAAAAAGTGCAACGACAAACCACAGTCCTGTGAGAACAATCGAAACTTCTCCGTAACCGTTCCGAGACGGGAGACATCACAGAAACCAGTAGAATCAAGGCAACTGGAAGACTGCAATTTCTCTTACGGCCGTGGAATTTGCTGGAAGGCGATCAGGGAGGGCCAGATCTAAGTGGCGGATGCAACCTGAACTAAGCAAGTTGGCGGACAAGGACTTGCGTCCCCCTCCCCATGACAGTGTCTTCCTTCGCCACTCTCGCCACCCACTTGGCCCCGCAGTCAATCAAGCTCCTCTGTCGGTGGGGGAGGCGGGCACAGGAGAATCACAACGAGAACCAAAGGAGAACGGGAAAAGGGAGGAGGAACAACAAAGCACATTCACCAGGAATGCCCCCCCCCAGCCCTTGCCAAACTGTCACACCGAGAAGACGGAAGGCAGCCAGCCAGCCAGCCGAGCCTTCCAGCAGGGGCACCCGCTGCCCGAGAGGATGCGGTCCCAATTCCAAAAGGAGTCTCAGGCGGGCAAGTGAGCCAGGGAGACCAGTGAGGGAATCCACCTGAGTGTTTATTTGGGAATTTTGCCCCCTTTCTCCTCTCTCTCTTGCTCCCTCTTTTTGGTTTAAGATGTCCCTTGTTTCTCCTCCTCTCCCCCAAGAGGAGCCCCCATTCCATGAGACGTGGCAGGAACGGCAGGTAAACAGAGTCCCCCAAAGACCTCAAGGAGACGCCTGTCATTTGTGGCGCTGGGAAGACTTCCTCCTTTTCCTCTTATAGAAGCAGCAGCACCTGCGGCACAAAGAACAGAGGGAATCAATACAGGGACTGCTGGCCCGGGGGGGGGGGGGGGGCTTCCGGCAAGCCTTCTCCTTCCCCACTGTGGGACCAGATGAGCCGACACTGTCACACGCATGCTACCCCCCCCAACCCACATCACCACCGCCATCCTTCCCTCCTGCCACAAACAAGGATTCGGAAAGGGGGGGGGCACGTTGCCCCAACAGTCCCCCATTCAGACAGTCCGAAGACTCGAAGAATTACTAAGCACCATTCTGGCTTCCAGCTGGCTTGACTAGCGTTTCCCAGAAGCAGCTAGCCGCCTCTCACCAGCGAGCCCCCCCAAGATGTCTGAGCCTTTTCCCCCAGAGGGCAAGGAGAGCTAGCGGAATGGCCCATCTTGAAGCCAAAGGCCTCTAGAAACAGAGAGGACCGTTTATGGTATGAAGGAACTAAGAAAGTGGACTGCCACATCTGGACAAGCAGAAGAAGAGAAAGAGATTGGATTTATACCCCGCCCTTCACTACCTAAGGGAGTCTCAGAACAGCTTATAAACTCCTTTCCCTCCCCCTCCCCACAACAGACACCCTGTGAGGTAGTAGGTGGGGCTGAGAGAGCTCTTTCAAGGACTGCTCATGACAGAACAGCTCTGAGAGAATTTGTGACTGACCCAAGGTCACACCAGCAGCTGCATGTGGAGGAGCGGGGAATCAAACTCGTTTCTCCCAGATTAGAGTCCACTCTCCTAACCACTACACCCAACTGGCTCTCGAGGACCCCCCTGCAGACACAAAAGGGTGGCCGACAGCTACTAGGGGAAATCAGAGGAGTGAAGAGCCTCTTGGGTGATGCTGGTGAAACAGGCAGCGCTCCAAAGCACAGGCAAGGGAAGGGCATGCTGAGAAAAGCCACATTTGTGCTACAGAGATACAGTTAAGAGGCTGAAGAGGCATACGGGGGAATAACTCAGAAGGATCCCACGACATCTGGGGCATAGGACTTTGCCTCCAGGAAGACTTAGGGTGGAGATCTGGAATGTTCAAAGCAGCAAACAAGGAATCAGGTTTGAAATAACATGGCTAAAGCATCCTTAATAGGGCAGCGGAGATGTTTTACCTACCAGCTTAATCCACTATGAATGGATCGCTAAAGATTTACTATCAGATTAAAGCCTCCCCCCAAGATAATTCAGTGGTAAAGTTAAGACACCCAGCTTTGAAAGGCCACCCTATGGCAAGAGTTCCCACCTTTCTGTGCTGTAATTGAATAAAAAGCCACTTCAGGATGGCTCGTTCTTGCAGCCCATACCTCTAGAGAGAGGATAGTCCGCATAACTGAAACCAGTATGCATTTCCTGCTAGCAGCAAGAGCTAAAGGAAGCCCCAAATTCTCTGTATGCACCCAAAATCTACATCAGTACATCTTACGCGTCTGGACCTCCCACACCCCGATGGGACTTTGATTTTGGTAATATGCACATGTATGTAGATT
This sequence comes from Lepidodactylus listeri, assembly GCA_029233225.1. Classification (NCBI taxonomy): domain Eukaryota; kingdom Metazoa; phylum Chordata; class Lepidosauria; order Squamata; family Gekkonidae; genus Lepidodactylus; species Lepidodactylus listeri. The sequence continues at coordinate 26,959,712 of JARCFY010000021.1, read as the reverse complement.
AACAATTACAAAGAGTTATCAGATTTTAAAGGATCAAAAACGGACTGCCTGAACATTGCAGACTTGACCCGGAAGTCCCTCTCCCAGTGACCTGACACAGAGAGCTAAAACACCCATCCCCTTCCCCCCCCCAATGATTTAATTAGCTGAAGGCCTTGAGAATTCTCCTTCCCCACGTTTGTGGCTCACGGGCCTTTGCTTGTTTGATGGGATCTATTCGAAGCAGGAGCTCTCAGCCTGTGTCTTGGTGCATCCCATTTTGTGGGGGGGGGGGGCGGGGGAGGGAGGCCTTGGCGGTCTCTCACTTGCCACCAGAACAGGAAAGGGACCACTGTTTACATGCAACCAGCAGATGCACCCGACGTTCTGGAGGAAGGAACCGCCATCTTCAAGAGCCTGGGCAAAAACAGGAAGCTGTGGCAATAGTCCCACACCCCTGTTCAAGGAAAAGGAAAGAGGGCTGGGGAAGAAGAGAGGCACCCCAATCCCCTGTGCTGCGCGGACAAAATGAGGAAAGGCAGTTGCCGTGACCGCCAGCAGCACTGGTTACCCACGGCGATATCTGATTCAGGTGGGTAGCCATGCTGATCAGTAGCAGCAGAACAAACTTTGAGTCCAGTGGCACCTTTGAGAGTGACAGAGTTTCATTCAAGGTATAAGCCTCCATGTGCAAGCACACTTCTTCAGAGACTTCTTTTTATCTGAGGCCGTGTGCATGCACGCGAAAGCTTACACCTTGAATGAAACTCTGTTGGTCTCAAAGGTGCCATGGGACTCAAAGTTTGTTCCACTGCAAAATTAGTGTTTTAACAGCCAGTTTCCTCTGGTGTGACCCTCCACACCTAATACTGAGAGATGGGGGCCTTAACCACTTCGCTGGCATTGCAAAATTTGCCTGTCGACAGATATGATCACACAGGTTGTCTTCTATAGCGGTTCTTTTTTCTTTTATTTTTTTTAATGAGGAGGGTGAAGAAAACTGGGAGACTTGCAACGTGCCCATCCAACATAACGGGCTGTGTTTACACTTTCCTTCCTGCGGAAATGAGGGGATCCCATTTTCTCTGAGAAAGAGGCTGTGTATACTATGGAGGTCAAAGGGAGAGGACAGAATGGATGTGCACCTCCAAACTCTGGTGGACCTCTGACATCAGGAAGGACTGCAGCTCTGATGGCACTCAGACATGGCCCGTCTCTTCCCTGAGAAGGGCCCTATGGCCCGACAGGAGGGAGAAGGGAGCCCCTTTATTGGCAAACTAGCTCTTCCTGAGTTTAATCGCTTGGCCATCTAAGCCTCCTCACATCCCAGGCCTGGCCAAAGGATTTCAGGAATTCACAGGACATTTATGTATCTCGATGGAATGTAAATACAAACACACGACTTAATTCTCCGGCATTAAATAGAGATTTAGAGTTCGAATCCTTAATGTATACTTTGTTTAATGGGGGGGGCAAAACACATGGCAGAGAAACAACTCGACATATCTGGGTTTCGACATGGTGCAATTTTTAATCAGTGATAAAATGAAACAACAACAGAAGCGGAGGAAGCTCTTAATATAGACGATCTGCAAGCCCCCCCCGGGGAGAGGCACTGAAGCTAGGGGTGGCTTATGCTGTGCGGATGGCCTCCACTGAAAGATGACCCCGGCTGGATGGTTGGCAGAACCCGACAAACCAGTTTCTCATGAGAAGCCTGGAGTGGACCCTGCGTGGCCTTCACCTATGAAATGAATTTGTCATGAAATGAAGCAAGAAAAAACCACTTTTTCCAGGCCCATTCCCCTTGTCTTCACCATCCCCGTCTGCACACAACACCCTTTAGGGCCGGTGTTCCCTCTAAGCCAGGGGTGGCCAGACTTGCTCAACGTAACAGCCACACAGAATAAACGTCAGATGTCTGAGAGCCGCAAGACATGAACAAATATTACGCACACGTTTTTATTGAAAAATCTGCAGATTTGCTTTTTTATTAACGTTAAATTAGACTGTGAAGGAGCTGCGTGCGGCTCCTGAGATGCAGTTTGGCCACCTCTGTTCTGAGCTGAGTTGGTGTGAGCTAGCTCACAGTTTTTTAGCCTCTGGCTCACAAGCGTTTGTCTTAGCTCAGGAAGGATGCCTCCAGAGCAAACTAATTTATGCAGTAGCCAAACGGCTCACTCACAACTTTAATGCCAGTAGCTCGCCAAGTAGAACTTTTGCTCACAGGTCTCCACGGCTTAGAGGGAACATTGTCTGGGGCCACAGCCGCCCCAGGAGAGGTGGAGTCTAAAACAAGCTGGCCAATGGGCTCAGGGGTCACCACAAGGCGACGACCCTCCTCACATGAGAAACTGGGAAACCTGATGGTTATCCACATCTTAAGCTGAGATGTTAGAGAACTGAGGGTTAACAAGCGGTGACTCGCATCCACCATCGGCAACACCTTTACAAGACCACTTTGCCATGGCACCAGTGATGGGAAACCCCCTCATTTTGAGCTTCCTGCTAAAGAAATGGCGATGCTGCATATGAAGCTGCTTCGTACAGACCGCTAGTCTACCAGGGCCAGTACTCAATAGTTTGATTGGCAGTGGCTCTACAGGGGCTCAGACTGAAGTCATTCTCATTGGCTACCACCTGATCTTTTGAACTGGAAGATGCTGGGGACGGAACCTGGGACCTTCTGCATGCAAAGCAGACTCTCTGCCACTGAGGCATGACCCCGCCCTGCAGACCAGTCTTAAAACAGTCCAACTGCTTCCATAACATGGTATTCAATGAACTATCACTGAACGAGACACGGGGCTGTGGAGACGTAGCCCATCCTGCCCAAACAAACGGCCATGCCTGTGACCCTATCCTACCCCACAGGGGGCTTGGAATTAGCGTACCGATTATGATCAAAGGTTAAGGACACAAGTCAGCCTCAGGCCTCTTTATGAATGCAAACAGGTGTGCTGTCCTGGGCAGGTAATGATGCTGGGTGCTACAAAACTGTGACACGCTGCAGAAAACTAGCATTTACAACCCTGAGACGGTCAGTCTACTGATTCAGCACTCAGAGGCCAAGGGAGACTCCTAGGACCAAGAGAATGAATCTTCAAGGGAGATCTCAGAGTTGGGGGCAGTAACATGCAGTCAGCGGTGGTTTGGCTCTGTCCGGCATGGTGTTTCTCAAGTAATGAGGGTGGGAGTCGGGGAGTGCCACTTCTAGGTTGGGAAATACTTGGGAGATTTGGGGGGGTGGAGCCTGGGGGGACGGGGTTTGGGGAGGGACCTTAGCAGACTATCATGCCAAACATTCCACCTTCCAAAGCAGCCGTTTTCTCAAGGGGAACTGATCTTTGTGGTCTGGAGATCAACTGTAATGACAGGAGATCTCCAGGTGCCACTTGGAGGTTGGCAACCCAAGTGGGAATGGAGCATGTTGTGTATCCCCTCCACCCCCCACCCCGGGGCCAGGAACCTGCTTGGGTATAGCAGGAGGCAGGGCTATTTTGGGGCAGGAATGCACGGGAACGGACTTCCGGCTGGCTTCTGAGTTAGCCACGCCTAAGCCCCCCCCAGGTTCCCCAGGTGCCTCACAAGCTGTGGGGTGCCTGGGGAAGCCAAGCCGATCCAGGGAGGGAAGGCAGTTTGAACTGCCTCCCCTTCTTGGGTTCCCTTGCACCCGGAAAGCCACGGGGCACCTGGGGAAGCCGATCCTGGGATGGAGCTGCACTGTCAGGGGTGTGGCCTAATATGCTAATGTGTTTCTGCTGTTGGGTGTGGCCTATTATGCTAATAAGTTCCTGCTGGGCTTTTTCTACCAAAAAAGCCCTGGCAGTAGAGGGACCTGAGCTATAACTTTTAGATTTGTTAATATTCAGTGTTCCACAGCCCATGACATTGCTTTTTTTTAACCAGCGGGCAAATTTACAAAAACCAAACTGATCAGTGCTGTTATTCCCATATTGAAAGGAGAGAAGGCCTGAAGTGGAAAAATGAGAAGACTTGACCAAGGACCCCTTGCAATGCTCCCTCTAAGCTGAGGAGCCTTGAGAGCAAAAATTCTACTTTGTGAGCTCCTGGCATTAAAGTTGCAAGCGAGCGATTCAGCTGCTGCATAAATCAGTTCGCTCTGGAGCCATCCTTCCTGAGCTGAGACAGAAGTGTGTGAACCGGAGGCTAAAATCTGTGAGCTAGCTCACACTGACTCAGTGCAGAGGGAATACTTCTGAGATGCTTGTCCACAAGCTAAAGTCTGTATTGATTTTTATTTTGAAATAAGGGGACTGCGGGGCCAACTCCTTGCCCTTAAGGAGACTGCCTTGTCAAAGGCCACCTCTCCCCCTGCCCCCATCACCGCCTGGGCTCAGTCCGGCCAACTGTCACCTACTCTGACCCACTCCCCCTTCAGGGTGGACTAGCGAGAGCGACTCACCACAAGTCGAATATTTTCAGGCAGCTACAGAGAAATGTGAAGAGGGGGGAGAAAAGGAAAGAAAGACAAATAAAAACACAGAAAAAGGAGGAAGAGCCATTTAATCGTTCAGCTGTGAGATGGGGAAGCACGGCGTGGCGAGTCATGCAAGCATGCAGCACTGATGGGCAGAGCCGCCCGCCAAGGTCTACCTGCCTGGCCGCATCGGGTCCCGCCTGAGCCTCCTGCAGGGAGCCTGGAAGATACGCTCTGACTGGACGGATTGCAGAGGTCAAAGCGAGACCAAGCTTTCTCTCCCTCTCCCATAATACTGCTACTCAAGGGCATCCAAGGAAACTGATGGGCAGTAGGGTAAGGGTGGACAAAAGGAAATACTTCTTTACACAGAGCGTGATTAAAACGTGGAATTTGCTGCCAGAGGAACCTTCACATCCAGGGGCACTAATCCTCTGAATCCCAGAGTCAGGAGGCAACTTTAGGGAAGGCCTCGGCCTCTATGCCCTGTTGCTGGCTGTCCAGAGGAACTGGTTGGCCTCTGTGTGAGACAGGAGGCTGGACTAGATGGATCACTGGTCTGATCCAGCAGGGCTCTTCTTATATTCTGAAGCTTTCCTGACAGCCCAAGACAAAACTATCTCAGGGCACCAGAATCTCATAGCCAAGGGAGTGGGCGTTATGAGGTGCTGGCCACTGGCGCAGATGAGGTTTCCGAAAACCTTCAGGCTAGAGAACATACCTGGAGAAGTTTCCAAGGAAATGCTGAAGACCACTGTTGAGAAAGGCTTGGATGAAAAGGCCTCGGGGCTTTGATGGGACTTGGCAGCTGGGAAGCCCTCTGCTTATACACCCAGTATGGAAGGAAATTAAGCATCTGAGGAGGAGACATTCTCCCATTGAGCTGGCCCAATTAGTTTGGGAGCGGTCAGGCTTACTGCAGCCACAACCTCCCTGTTATTTCGCTTTCGGCGTGTGCCGAGAAGCCCTGACCTGGATGGCCCAGGCTAGCCCGATCTCGTCAGATCTCGGAAGGTAAGCAGGGTCGGCTAGCATTGGGATGGGAGACCTCCAAGGAATACCAGGGTTGTGATGCAATGGCAAACCACCTCTGAACACTCTCGCCATAAGTCAGCAGTGACTTGACAGCAAAAAAAAGGGGTGGGGGGTCTGAGAAGGTGGAAGGAACAGACTCCCGGACTGGAGGGGGCTTTTGGTCAGGTGGAGAGGACAGAGATGGCAAAGGAAAGAACGCAAGAGTAAGCAGGGGAGAGGAGGACTGGGGGGCGAGAACTGTTAGTGAGGACTGCCAAAAAAAGAAAGCGGAGATGGAGAGGCTGCCACTTGAGGACTAGAAAAGAGATCTAGTGTGGGACAGATTTAAGAAGAAGAGTTGGTTTCATACCCCACCATTCACTGCCTGAAGGAGTCTCGGAGCAGCTTACAAGCGCCTTCCCTTCCTCTACCCACAACCGATCTAAGGCAGTGGTGTTGAACTCATTTATTATGAGGGCCGGATCTGCTGTAAATGCCATTGTGTTGGGCCAGGCCACGTGTGCCATAAAACATCATGCCAGGTCCCGGAGATTTAACTATATAAAGGACAGAACTGGTTAAGCTCTGAGTTGGTGTACCCCTCACTGCAAGGCCCCATGGGCTGGGTGGGGAGTCCAAAGGAAAACCCATGTGGGTGGACTAGACAGCCACTGGTGCAGCAGATGCTCCCACGCTGCTTGACTGCTGCAGATGAGGTTGTTCCACCATGCTGAAGCCCCAGTCGGAGTGGCTCCACCCACCCACCCCCACCCCGAGCAGTCTCCTGTTCCCTCCCTTGCACTAGTCGCTTGCGGGCCGCATAAAAGCCCTGGACAGGCCAGTTCCAGCCCCCGGGCCTTATGTTTGACACCCGTGTTCTAAGGTGTGGAGTCTTGTGAGCCAAAATTCTGCTTTGTGAGCTACCGGCATTAAAGTTGTGAGTGAGCGATTTGGCTGCTGCATAAATCAGCTGGCTCTGGAGCCGTGCTTCCTGAGCTGAGACAAAAAAATGTGTGAGCCGGAGGATAAAAAACGGTGAGCCGGCTCACACTCAACTCACCTTAGAGGGAACATTGCCCACAACAGACACCCTGTGAGGCGGGTGGGGCTGAGAGAGCTGTGAGTGACCCAAGGGTCACCCAACTGGCTTCATGTGGAGGAGGAGTGGGGAATCAAACCCGGTTCTCAAGGTTACAGTCCTGTTGCTCTTAACCACAACACCAAGCTGGAGATGGAGCAAGACAGGACACCCCCTTAGCAACTGGAGGCATGCTTTCCAGAGGGATTAGCCAGCGAAGAGACAGTGAGGGTTTTTAAAATCATGGAACAGAGGCGAAAAGGGGCCTCGGAACCACAGAAGCGGAGGCAGTTGTAGCATCCAGAGGGCAGGAAAGGGAAGGCTTCCCAGTGACCCCAGGTATACAGAAAAGGGACAGGGAGGGAATATTAAGCCTGTACCAGTTACGGACGCAGCAGTGGTGGGGTTGGGTGGAGCGTACACCCCGCTGTTAAGCTGCCTTATGCCTCTGGTCCACCACAGTCAGGCTTTTCGACTCTGACTGGAAGTGGCTCTCCAGAGACCATGAACTGAAGATGCCAGGGACTGAACGGGGACTTTCTGCATGCCAAGCAGATGCTCTGCCCCTGAGCCACGATCCCTCCTCCATAATCGGTAACGCTACTCTCATTTAAGTGGCTCAACGGGAGGCGAGGACGGGGCATTCAGGAGGGAGCCCCGGCAAGGAAACCAGAAGAAGCGGACTTTTTGGTGGCTGACAGCCAGAGCGGAATGATGGATTTGGGAATGTGACAGCATTAAAACATCAAGCCTTGGGAACAAAAAGCAGACGCAAACAGAGCAAACAGCCAGGCTTCAACAGGCAACAGAGGCAGAGAAATGAACAAATAAGAGAGCGAACAACAGGGTTAGAAGCACAATTATGAAGTAAGGATACGCAGAAGAGCCCCAGATACGGAAAGATGAATATACAGAGAAGAAGAGAAGGCTTTTGTACCTTTTCTCTACCCTAAGGAGTCTCCAAGTGGCCTTTCCCTTCCTCTCCCCCCAATGGGCACCCTGAGAGGTAGGTGGGCCTGAGAGAGTGCTGAGAGAACCAGGACTCGCCCAGCAGCCTTCACGTGGAGGAGGAGAGGGGAATCAAACCCGGCTCTCCAGATGAGAGTCCGCCGCTCTTAACTGCTGCACCAGGGAAACCTTGCTAAGGGTTAGTTCAGCGAAGCTGATGTGGCAAAGAAACAGGGACGAGAGCAGAAGAACAAGATGTGAAATGAAGGGTCGTGAAGGAATACGCCAAAGGAAAACCAAAGGATCATCAGATGGGTCTGAGGAGGGAAAGGGCCGAAACTGCCAGGTCTCAGATCAATCCCAACATTTGCCACCTGAAAGGTCCTGTAACTGGAAATGCCAGCGACTTAACTTGGTGCTCGAACACAGACCTGAAGTCCCCCAAAAAGCAGGGGGGGGACACTGAGCGGGAAGGCAACATCCTAATTAGAAATAAAAACTGGACACGTGTTCTTTGCCGTTGACGTTAGCGTCCAAATGACACAAACACGTTCGCAGCCTCATCTGTTGGAAGCTGGTCTGCTGTTCACCCGAGGACCTCCGAGGAGCCAGAGAGCAGCCGAACTGGAGAACGGCCTCACAGCTGAAAGAACCTACAATTACCCCCTTCCCCCTACAGACAGACCCTACCTGCCAACAGACAGACCTTGAGTAGCCCTTATGTAGAAAAGAGCAAGAGTCCAGGAGCACCTTAAAGACTAACAAAACATGTGGCAGGGGAGGAGCTTTTGTGCGTCACTGCCCACTTCTTCAGGTACAGCTAGAATGGGAGTCCAACAGTCCTATTTATTGGAAAGTGGAGCGATTTCAGATGCCGAATGACATTAGGAGGCAAATTACAATAGCAGGCGTGATTGGATTAGGTGAGATGTGCAGTGGGGTAATAGGTGTGGAGAAATCAGCGTTGGTAATGAGACAGGAAACCTAGGTCTCGTTCTGATAATAACTGATAATGAAGCTCAAGACAATGCATCCACCTGGACTGAATCAAGACCTAGGTTACCTGTCTCATTACCAGTGCTGATCTCTCCATGCCTATTACCCCTCTGCATATCTCACCTCAATCCAATCACACCTGCTATTGTCATTTGCCTCCTAATGTCGTTTGACATCTGAAATCATTCCACTTTCCAGTAAACAAGACAAATGGACTCCCGTTCTAGCTGTATCTGAAGAAGTGAGCAGTGACTCATGAAAGCTCCTACCCTGCCACATATTATGTTAATCTGCATTCTTTTCTTCGGCTACAGGCAGACTAACATGGCGACCCATCTTGATTTAAGCCCTTAACTGGGAGAGGAAACTACAGTGGCCACAAGCATTTATTTTAAAACACCTATTCCTTCCACCACCACCACTATACCTCTCCAAAGTTCAAGGTACTTACAAAGATTTTCTTCTAGGGATGAAGACGGAGGCCTTTGGAAGAATACCCTCAAGGAATACAGCCGTGGCCAGCCAGCCGGAGATTCCGTGCTGAAGCCCAGTTCTAGACGACAGACACACTGGTTTTTCTGGCAGGCAGGCAGGGATCGTTTTGGGCCACCTTCTGCCCTTTGCCAGAAAATCGAGGATCGTGATTCTTGCTGCCAGATCAGCTCGGGACTGCTCTGATCGCTGAAGGATTTAGTGGACCGAGTCAGTCTAGCACCTGCCGTGCCCTGAACTCAAAAAAATCTTTGTGGAACTCCTCGCCCTATGAGGATTCCTTAGCAAGTGCTGAACTTCTTCATAAAGAACAAGGAAGGGACCGCTGGTCTCTGGGAGAAGAAACCATGTCAGGATTTGTGAAGAAGTGACAGGTCATGAAGAGGGCCAATGGAGGACAGAGACTGAAAGCAAAGGCTTAGACACCAGTCTTCTTCGGCACCTAACCAAAACACAGCTTTTAACACACAGCAGGTGACTGACAAAACAGTGGACAGAACCATAGAGCTGGGAGTGACCACAGAGGCCATCTAGTCCAACCCCCTGTTCCATACAGGATCGGCCTAAAGTATCCCTGACAAGTGTTTGTCCAGCTGCTGCGTGAAGACCAGGGGTCCGTTGGGGCTGAAGTGAGGCGGAGCAAAGCTTCGCCAGCTCAGGAGTGGCCACTAGGACAGCCACAGCCGAATCAGATTCTCTAATCTAATTCAGCCTGCTGCCGAATTGCCGCCAAAATTCGGTGGCAACTTTAAAAGCAACTGGAGGGGAGGGGGTTTGAGGGAGAGGCTCCAAACTTGCAGGGTAGCTGCTGGGGCCTCTCCTCGAAATACCCTCCAAGTTTCAAGAAGATTGGACCGGGAGGTCCAATCCTACGGGCCCCCAAAGAGGTTGCCCCCATTCCCTCCATTGTTCTCTATGGGAGGAAAAAAGGTAACATTTTTTCCCACCATAGAGAACAATGGAGGGGATGGGACAACCTGTTTGGGGGCCCATAGAATTGGACCCCGTGGTCCAATCTTCTTGAAACTTGGTGGGTATTTCGAGAAGAGGCCCCAGCAGCTACCCTGCAAGTTTGGAGCCTCTCCCTCAAACCCCCTTTCCTCCAGCCCCTCATATACCCTATAAGTTTTTGCCATTGATTTCAATGGCCCATAGGGTATAATGGGGCTGAAACTGACATTCCCTTTCTGACACACTTCTGGTGATGTCAGGGGACGTGGCATATGCTAATGAGGTATGCTAATGAGCTCCTGCACCTCTTTTTCTACGAAAGGACTTCCTGAGGCAGCTGATTCCACTGCTGAACTACTGTTACTGTAAAAAAAAAAATCCCTAATATCCAGCTGGTACCCTTTCCGCCCATAATTCAATCCCATTATTTTGAGTCCTGTCCTCTGCTGCCAACAGGAATGGTTCCCTGCCCACCTGCCAGTGACAGCTTTTTGAATACTTAGACAGCAAAATCACATCCCCCTCAACCTCCTCTTCACCAGAATAAACATTCCCCAAGCCCCTCAGCCTTTCCTCTGTAGGGATGATTTCTGTGATTCTGCTTCCCCAGGTTATCTACAGTCTGACTAGTAACCCAAGAGCAATTTTTGCAAGGATGTTACAAATCCAACAAACACAGCCTCAGATTCTAAGTGTGAGAGGGCAAAAAGGAACCCTGGCTTCAAAAAGATGCTTGTATCCTCTGGGGGGGGGGGGGGAAATCCCCTAAACTCATTAATTATATAGAGCACTAAGATGAAGAGCTGGCTTTAAATCCCACTTTTCACTACCTGATGGAGTCCTGAAGCAGTTTATAATCACCTCTTCCCTTCCTCTCCCCACAGCAGGGAGGTGGGGCTGAGAGAGCTCTGAGAGAACTTGTGACTGGCCCAAGGTCATCCAGCTGGCTTCATGTGGAGAAGGAGGGACTCAAACTCCACATTGGAGTCCACTGCTCTTAACCACTATTCTAAGAACAGATTAAACCTCTTAGGCAGAGAAGTTTTACTGAAAAGTGACAACATGCCACTTTGCATATCCTTCTGAACAAGTTCTGCCTAATTTGCAATACATGCCTGGGTCAGAAGTCGTGTTTATCTAGGCATCGCAGGTGAAAAGAAGCTCTAACATCACCAGCACTGCTGTGATTATCATGCAATAGACAAAAACAAAAAAATGGAGTGTCTGAGGGCAGGTTATGGATGTAGGCGTCAAACACAGGGAAACACAAAACGTATTTCACACACATACACACACAGGACGGTGTAAGGGGGAAGTTGCTTGTGCGGCAAACATACTTAGCTTCCTCCACAACTTCCACCTCGGTACGCTCTGCGATTTGGGTACTGGAGGGGACTCCTGGTGGCTCGTCCATGTTCAGCTCACCGTTGGTGGAGTTTATCACCTGCCGAAAAAAGAGAGAGAAACACAACGCTCACATTAATGCTGGACTCTGGCCTGGTTTTTGTCAAACAGGCACGAGGGCGAGCGATCCATCCAGAGCATAAGCTGGCGAGTGACCAGGAAGGTGATTTTCATCCCAATATCTGAGAACTACCATTTCTTCCTGCCAGCACAACACGACTGCTCCTGAACTAAAAGTCCTCTGCAAACCTTCCTGTTCTCTCTGATGCACACCCCACTTTAATGCCGTGTAAAATAGAACAGGAACAGCCCTGACCTGCATAGCCCAGGCAAGCCCAATCTCGTCAGATCTTGGAAGCGCAGGACTGACCCTGGGAAGTAGTTGGATGGGAGGCCTCCAAGGAACACCAGGGCCAGGACACAGAGGCAGGCAATAGCAAGCCACCCCTCTGAACATCCCTTAACTCCAGGCCCCACCAGGGGTTGCCAGAAGCTAGCCATGACTACCAAGCGCGCGCGCACACGCACACACAAGATACCCCCCCCCCCCAAAGAACAGGAACAAATGTGTAATTGTTACAATAAATTATTTTAAACTAATGACAAATACATGCAATCTTAGGGCTTTTTGGGGGGGCCGGGCGTCAAGTCACAGCTGACTTATGATGACCCTGTAGGGTTTTCAAGGCAAGAGACATTCAGAGGTGGTTTGCCATTGCCTGCCTCCGTGTCACGACCCTGGTATTCCTTGGAGGTCTCCCATCCATTTTTTTAAAAAAAGCAACACACCCATCTAGCACATACCTGAATGCCATCTGCAGCAAGCTACAATAAACACACTGGTGCAAGCCAGGAACCAAGATGTCTGCAGCTTTTAAACCTGAAGCGCCCCCCCCCCCCCCTTCCCCAGGCAGCTTCCCGTATCCTCTGGGTGAGCAGAGAAGAGGGACACCGGCTTCAGTGTGCGCACACACTATTGACACTCGAGGTGGGGAAGGGTTTGGCCTCTGGGTCTTTCTTATAGACTTCCGGAGACACACAGTGCAGGACCATCCATCGGCTCCAGCAGGGCCCTGCTTAAAGTTCAGGTAGCCACGGAAAGGTGGGCACCTCCCCTGCTCAATGAAGAGATGTGAGAAGTTTCCTAGCCAATCAGCTCTGTCCATATTCCCGATTCCTCAACTGCATACCCATCCTCTCGCCGCCTTCAACATGGACAGAACAAAGTAACTACAGTCACACTCACAATTTACCCTCATTTTCTGGCGGACAGGAAAGATATCAGCCTTCTTGTCCCTAGAAGGTGCATAATGCCCACAGGAGAAGGGGGTCCCCTGCAGTTTAAGAACCAGAACCATTCAGGAATTGAGAATGCACTTTTTGCTTTATGTTTTGATGGACTGCAGAGCTTCTAATAACTGCCAACAGACAAGATACCAAAATCGCTTCCAGGTTCCAAAAGACCGAGGACCCCCGCGCTAAGGGACACCAAGGAGAGAAAGAAAACATAGCAGGCCAAAAATCGGCAGCATCCAGCACTTCCCCCCTGGAACGCACCTCCACCTTCACAACTTTCTGCCCGGTCATGACCAGTCTTGCTGGTTTCTGTTCACCTGCCTTCACGGCTATTACCCTTTCCTTCCCTGCCTTCACGGCTATTACCCGTTGCTGCTATCAGCATGCTCATGACGGTGAAACATTTGGGTCCCAACTAGGGGTTCTTAATCCAACATTCACAACGAGGCAGTGGAAAATTTCCAAGACAACTTTATTGTGCCGTGGCCAAAGAACCCTTCCTAGCTCATCCTCACTTCTTTATCTGAGCAGCGACTCGCGAAAGCTCATCCTGTGCCACAAATTTTGTTAGGCTGTAAGGTGCTCCTAGAGACTCTTTTGCTCTTTTCTGTTGCTACAGACAGACATGGCTACCCCTCTTGCTTTTAAAGCTTCCAGCTATCCTGCCAGCTCCCAGGGTACAAGAGTTCATTCCTACGCCAGCAGAGCAAGCAGCACTATAACATGGCGTTTGTCATGCTAAAGGATAATTTTTCTTCACTCGCCACCCAGCCATGCAACGGACAATGTGCACCTGCTAACGGCTGGCGTCATTCCATCCCGGTGAAGTCTCACGGTAAAGCAAGAGAAATGCAGCCCTTCTAGACCCCTCGTTCCAAAATTGCTCTAGCTGAGATTCTAGTCCTCTGATTCCAAAAATGCTCTAGTCGAGGCCCAGAGGTCGAGGTCGAGGCAAATCGAGGTCTCTGGCCACTAATCAGATCACAGCTAAAGGATATACTGGACAAAGACGAGTGCCGGTATTGCTGCAGCAAGTCTATCTAGTGCAAAGGCAGGAAAGCTTGTGCTTTTCTGCAGAGATAAAGAGCCCCACTCACAAAGTTCCCAACGGGGACGAACTGTCTGGTCATGTCAGGTCACTCCTCCCCCCCAAGCCGGTTTTCCTGCCGCTGCTACTGGAGTCAGTGTGAACCCCCAGTGGCTGTAAACCAACAGACGGCCGAGGATTCAGCTGGCCCAGGAAACCCCCCTCCCAAACCTCCCTCCTGTCTCCTAGGACTGGAGGAGAAACTTCAGGACAGACAGCTGCTGCCGTATCCACTTCTTCCTCTCCCTCTCCAGGAAAGGGAGTTCACGCACTAAGCAGAGTGGGACAGGGCACGGCACACATCATCGCACTCCAGGTCCGCATGAAGCAGCGGCACTGGATATACGCCAGCAACTGCACTCTCTCAGCACTGGTGAAGAAGACCAGGGGGAGGAACTCTGTGCCTCGGGAGACGCTTGAAGCACATGTAGGACTTCCGGTTTCGGACCCCAAACCTTTTGAATGGAGGCAACTCACACACTCAGCTCAAGAGACGCAGAAGGACAAACCACGCAGGTCTGAACCGGCGCAGCAGGCGGAGGACTTCGATCGCTACAGAAAAGAGGCACAGAACTGGGAAGGGCAATACCTGGACTGATCCCCCGTGCCGCTCTGAAGCCAAGTGACTGGTCAGGAACAAAGCATTGGTTTGCCGCACTGTAGGGGCCTCCCAGTCTCCTCGGCGTTCGGATGCAGCCTGCGCAGGCGTTTGGGGGAAGCGAGAGAGCAGAAGATAGAGGAAAGGTAAAGGTGAATCAAAGCAAAGCAAAAGTTCCCTTTTAAAAAGCACGTGATCAGCTAGTCGGGAGGGCGGGGGAGAGGGAGGGAAAAAAGCAAGCATTTTAAAAGTGCACAAAGCAGTTATTTCCCCAAGTCTCCCCACTCTCACTCTTTGTATACAAGCCAGAAAGCGGCACCAAAGTTGATTTGATCTCATTGCTGACTTGAACGATAAAATGCTCCATGGAGCTAGATTGAGGTCTAGGAGTGATTTGGAGTTCAACAAGGGTTTTTGGGAGTATGAGCTTTGAAGAGTCAAAGCTCCCTTCATCAGATACAAAGCACTGTTATGATCCTCAATTCCCAAACTTAAAAAAAAATTCTGCACAGGTAAACAGAATGTATTTCAGAATGAGCGTATCTACATAGCACTATAAAATGTCCCAAGCACTTCAGGAACACTGTATCTCCATAATCTTTACATTAACCCTGGAACGTTGATCAGCGCTGTAATTCCCATATTGAAAGGAGGGAAGGCCTGGAGGGGAAAAATGACAGACTTGACGAAGGCTCCCTTGTGAGGTCCTGGCAGAGAAGAGAATTGAACCAGCACTCTCCCGGTCCTCAGCTCAACAGAGAACGTAAATGTACATTGCAAAGATAAAGAAGTTGTCCTTAATCTTATTTCAGCTGCAAAAATGGCATCAGCAGCAAAGCCAATGAAAAATTCATGGTAGTTTTCCAGGGAGCTATCAGAAAAATCGCATGTAGGAAGCAGTGCTGTGATTCCCAAACCATATGAGGTGGGGGTGCTGCAACAGACGCTGAGTGTGTGTCTTGCAAAAATTGCCACTGTATTGCATGTGCCCACCATTCTATGCCACTTCAAGTAATTTCCACTCAACCACATGCCAACATTGCGATTTATGTTGTCGAAGGCTTTTGCGGCCAAAGTTCATTGTAGTTTTTTCTGGGCTGTATGGCCGTGGTCTTGGCATTGTAGTACCTGATGTTTCGCCAGCAGCTGTGACTGGCATCCTCAGAGGTATAACACAAAAAGATGGGTCAATGTGAGAAGGAAAAAAAATGGTAGGCAGGTAATTTATATCTACTCAGGAAGGTGCGGTAGGACTGAGTCATTATCTTGTAGGAGTCTCCCAGGCTGTTTCCCATTAGCATGTCACAGCCTGGGAAACTCCTACAAGATAATGACTCAGCCCTACCCTACCTTCCTGAGTAGATATAAATTACCTGCCTACCATTTTTCGTCAGGTACTACAATACCAAGACCAACCACAGACATGCAGCCCGGAAAATCTACAACAACTAATATTGTGATTGCTCACACCGTCCCTTGGAAGGATTAAAAGGATGCAAGTGGGAATTTCAGAAGCATCACTGCTGCCCAGAAAACATGACCTCATCCCCTGAGCCATAAGACGTAAGTGACTGGGCTAAAAGGTGATGGAACCCCCCCAGGAGGCAAATATTCACCAGGGTATGCTACAGGGCAAGATGCAGCATTTGGGCCAATGTTGTGGGAGCTGATCCAGAAAAATGGGACTCTCCAAGTTGGTTGATTCAAACCATCCCAAGGCGACACATGAAGGGTTAGTCCAATTTGACATCTAAGAAAAGAAATCAATCTCCGTAGCCCTGGCATCAAAAGTATGGGAAAATGAGCAACAACGGTATAACTTCTTTCACTATTAAAAGAGTTTACAACTAAACAAATTTGCCAATCAAAGTTAACTTGTTTAGTTGTAAACCCGTATTTCAAGGTAACAGCCGCTAGCTCAAACCCACCAGTGTTTGTTCAATTCTGGAACTTTTATTCTTGTACTAGCCAATCCCTTGAGGTAACATATCAATAAAGATGCATTTGCCCGCAAAGGTTTTTTAAAAAAGATGCTGAAAGCAAAAAGAAAGTAAGAGGATGAACAACCAATTGGTTTGTGCCCATGGTGATACCCTCCTTACCCTTCTGGGTCTGTGCTTTGCTCCTATTGACAAAAGTGATCAAAGCTCCAACTGGCAAATCTTTTTGCAATTAGTAGCCACAAACAAGATCGATTCAGGTGGGTAGCTGTGCTGCTTTGAAGCAGCAGAACAGAGTTGGAGTCCACTGTAGAAGTGTGTGTGGGCACGAAAGATCATACCTTGAATAAAACTTTGTTGGTCTTAAAGGTGCCACTGGACTCAAACTTTGTGCTGTAGCTACAACCAAGTGGATCGTTATTATACAGTAGGGCTGACCTGGATCCTTATAGGGGCAACACCTTCAACAACAGTGGCATTTAAGAGTCTGCAGCGGGCAAAAATCGAGGGTTACAGAAGCACACCCGAGAAATGGCAGAGGGTCCTCAAAGATGCCCCAGGTAGGTCCAGGGTGGAAATACATTGAAAGAGGTTGTCATTTAACTGACCTGAGTTCGTTGGGGCTGCAGCGATGCTCGTTCTCGGTACATGTGGCTCTCTCTGGTCATGGACGGCCCAGACTCTACATGCATGGGTCCCACTGGGGTGGGCTGGAAAATAAAACCCACTACTGAACATCCAGGTTAGATCCCCCATCAACGTCTGAATGCTCAATAATTAAAGTGGGTCATTTGAGAGACGAAGAGATTGGATTTATACCCCGTCCTTCACTACCCGAAAGAGTCTCAGAGTGGCTTACAATCTCCTTTCCCTTCCCCTCCCCACAACAGACACCCTGTGAGGTAGGTGGGGCTGAGAGAGCTCTTTCAAGGACTGCTCGTGAGAGAAGAGCTGTGAGAGAACTTATGACTGACCCAATGTCACCCCAGCAGCTGCATGTGGAGAAGTGGGGAATCAAACCCAGTTCTCCTAGATTAGAGTCCATGCTCCCAACCACTACACCAAACTGGCTCTCAGGAAGCAAATGGAGGCAGACCCCCTACCTTCAACTCGGGAGAGGGGTGTGTGTCAGTTCCTGTATCAAGGGCCCATAGCTTCTTTACCAAACAGCCAGAACTGAAATCTTGCCTGAGCCGGCCAGTATAGTAATATGTGATAGGGTGGCCTTGGCAAGGCAAGGTTGCGGCTCAGTGGCAGAGCTTCTGCTTGGCATGCAGAAGGCCCCAGGTTCAGTCCCCGGCATATTGAGTAAAGGGATCAGTAAAGGGGTCATGGGAAACGTTTATTATTTTTTTTGAAAAAAGGAAGTCGTCTTGTGCTCTCAAGCAATCGCAAAGAGATCATTCCACCCCCCCTCAAAAAACTTACAATTGGCCTGCCAACCCAGTCGTAAGCATAATCAAAGATGAACCCTCTTCTGTCAAATAACTCCGTGAAGATTGTCCGTAGGTAATCGTAGTCTGGTCTCTCAAAGAAGTCTAACCGCCTGACATAACGAAGGTAAGTGGCCATCTCCTCTGTTAAAAGGGAATGAGGAAGAAGCAAGATGTCAGATAATCTGTTTGGGAAGAGGAAGGAGCAGAATACGTTCCAAATGGTTACCTTGAGCATACCTGGGAGGCCTTTTGATCATTTGAGAAGACACTCCCGGGAAAAAAAGAGGCTTTGAAGATAGTACTCAACTATAACATTATTATGAAGCCCTGTCAAGTGACATATGTGGCTCTCCCACTCCTCCATTTTAACCTCACAACCAAGGAAGAGGCTGCAAGCACACGACTGGACTAAGATGAACCAGTGAGCCTCATCGCAGTGTGGTGATTTGAACTCGGGTCCTCCTCGGTCCTAGTTCAGCGTTAACTGCTACAAGCACACAGGCACCTCACATTTAACCAGTACTGCCTGATTGTCCCATTGACCAGGAAGTGGCAGACACAAACACAAAATACTTCTGGAGTCACTGGGTTTCATGTATACTGCCTCAACACGGGGCGGGTTAAAGCAACTTCCAGTACAAAGAAAGCAGTCAGATGTTGAAGGGGAACAGCTGGCTGAACACCTTCTGAATATTATCAAGCAACGAATGACAATATCGTCATGCATTTTCACTCATTTACTTAGACTGGGCGCTAGTCCCTGAAAGAAGAGACTTGCATTTCCACTCCTCTGCCAACCCCCAACCCCCCCCCCAACCCCCCCCCTTTAGTTTTGCAGTCCAAGATCAATTTCACAATGCACAAACAAGGGCTTTTACTTATCTGTCATTGCCAAGTGCATTTAGAAAGGTCGAGTGGATTTATTAAGTCTGAATAGCTGGCTCTGAATGTCTTTCCTGGCGTGTATTGGTATACAGCAATTTGCAAAAATATATGTCCCATAAAATAGTCAGACCTGCAGTTCTTGGACTAGACAACATCCACTGAAGCCTTACTGAGTATGCAAAACCCCTTTTTGGTGGTCCTTTTCATTTATGCATACCGGAGAAAGCTAGAGATGTTCCTGTTTTAATATCTGATTTTCAAGATGTCTCTGGACGACATATGAGTTTACTGAGGCCGGTGAGCTTAGGACAAAAGAAAGAGATGTGCACCGATTTCAAGGAAATACCTGGCACGGACAAGATGCCGCCCAGTTCAACACTTACCTGGGAAGTTCTCACAGAGAACATCAATTGGAGTGTTCCTCTTTGTGTCCCCGATCTTCTGGTATCTCTCTTTTAGTGTATCCGCCTGCAGAGTGCAAAAAGGTTTGTCATTTGTTTTAATGCCACAGCTCTTAACTGGGTGGCCTGTCGGCAAGCTGAGGGGGACTCTGGGGGACATTCCAGTCCTCTTCCCTGGAAGGACAGGGCCAGAGTGCCCCCCCCCCCACGCAAACAAG
This sequence comes from Lepidodactylus listeri, assembly GCA_029233225.1. NCBI lineage: Eukaryota > Metazoa > Chordata > Lepidosauria > Squamata > Gekkonidae > Lepidodactylus > Lepidodactylus listeri. Next base: position 26,940,548 of record JARCFY010000021.1, on the reverse strand, counting down.
AGGTCTACTCGTCCTCAGAGGCAGAGCAGGATGTGGCGGCACCTCCCTGCTTGCCTCTTCTCCGGAGAGGAAGGGGCCAAAATAGTCACTCAGCAACAGGGGCTAAGAATTGGGAATGTGAGGAGAGAAGGAAGATGCCTTTTTTAAAACACTGCAAGTCATAAGAACGTCAGAAGAGTCCTGCTGGATCAGGCCAGTGGTCTGTTTAGTCCGGCATCCTGTCTCACACAGTGGCCAACCGGTTCCTCTGGAGGGCCAGCGACAGGGCAGAGAAGCCGAGGCCTTCCCCTAATGTTGCTTTCTGGTACTCAGATTCAGAGTATTACTGCCTCTGAATGTGGAGGTTCCCCTCAGTCACCACGGCTAGTAGCCACTGACAGACTTATTTCCCAGGTCTCTAAATCCATTTTTAAAGCTGTTTATTCCTGTGGCCATCACTATTTCCCTCTGGTGGCGAATTCCACATTTTGATCAAGATGTTTTTCAGTGCTTCATTGTTGGAAAAGTGGGATGCAAACACAGAATCAAGCCAAGTCGCTCTTCTCTCCATCCCTGCTCTCCTGCCTGTTCAACAAGGGTAACACACAAGGAAAGGCAGTGGGGGTGTTCTTGAAGCCACTACGGCACTTGGGGATGACCTCTGCTTAGTACTCCTCTGCTGGGAAAGGGGCTTCTTAGGCGTAGCTGAGCATCTGCCTCCCCTGAAGAGAAAGCTGACGCTCCCTTCTCCAACCTTATCCTTCAGGCATGCAACTGCTTGACCCCCCACCCCCCCAATCTAAAGACATCCTATTTCCTCCCAGCCTATCCAAAGAAAGGTTGATAGTTAAGTGGAAGAGGAAAGAAAAGCTGTTTCAGATGGGACAGCGAACTTCTGGCAGAGGAAAATTTATTCAGCGTGTGCCTTTACTGCCTACCTTAAGGCCTTGCCACGGCAAACTGCCCCGCAGGAAGTACATGAACATATGGCCAAGGGCTTCCAGGTCGTCTCGCCGGCTTTGCTCTGAAACACACACACAAACACACACATCACCATTTTGCCTATGCCTACCGAAATGACTCCTCATTAGGTTTCTGGTTTCCATTCAAACTGAGAACACATTTTGCAAGCGTACGGGGGGCATAAGTGACATGTGCCAGACAGCCCCAATGGGCCACATGCCCTCAGTACAGGCTGCTCCTGTACAGTTCTGTTTCATACTACACCACGTGCACCACTGTATGGACTTGGGGCACAAAGCAGGGGTTCACTCTTAGCCTAGGAGCCGAGTGACTTTGCCAAGACAGCCTTGAGCTCGTGACAAATTGGGAACGACTTCTTCAATCGGTATAGTCAAGATCGGTTTCCAGCACAAACAAGCTCTCCAGCATGAATGCGTGTACACACTCCATTGTAAGAAAGGCTATAGAAATTCAAGCACACCACTTTGCAAAGAAGCGAAGTAACATAGACGGTACCAAGTCAAGGAACACAGACCTTTGCCAAGATGTGTGTTGATAGACATGTATCTGGCAGTTCCTGTTAAGCTCTTGTGCTCCCGATAAGGGATGTGTTTTTGTGTTTCCGGATCAATGTATTCCTTAGCCAACCCAAAGTCTATTATGTGGATGACATGTTCCTTCTTGTTTCCTTGCCGGCCAATGAGGAAGTTTTCTGGCTTGACATCTCGATAAATGAGGTTCTTGGAGTGCACCAGTTCCATTCGAGTGATCTGCCAAAGAACCAAATTGGGGGGAAAGTTTTGCAAAATGCCATAAGTTATAAACATCTGACTGCTGATTTGTAATCCTCCATATTAGTGTACATTAAAAGTGAAGCTGGCCTTCCATTCACTCTGCTCGCATTGAGAAAATACTGGCAAGCATATAAAGAAGCCCAGAATTCCCTAGATTAGAGACTGAGAGCCGCCACTCTACACTCTCCCAGCACTTATAATAAGATGGAAAGAACAGGAAGTCGTTTGGGGGCAACCTGTCCCTATACCTTCAACATGATGCTGTCAGGATGACCCAAGCCAGCATGAAATAGCTATGGCCATTTTTTAGGTGCCTAAACTCTATTCGGGGAGCGAAAGCTTGCAGGAAAGTTTATCCTAAGATTATTTAAGACCTGGTAATACCCACCTGCTTCATTAATCCCTGCAAATCTGTAATTAAATTATCCCCCCTTAATATTAATGGCAGGTTAAAAGGGTCTTTTTAATGCAAGAAAAGATCTTGACACAAGGCTGAATGTGGTGATCAGACAGCAGAAGATGCTGGGGGCGAGGAATTCAGTGTTCTGTCTAAGCTGTGTGAGTGAGTGGCCGCTCGTTAACCCAGGAAGCCCCACTCAGCAGCAACTTGGAGCCACGCAGGGGCCTTGCACTGTCCATTGCCCATTTGAAGATTACAGCAGTTCTGTTCTGCTCAGGGTATGAACTGCTCTGCTCAGGAGGCAGAAAAATGGACCACTGGTGAGGCTCTTTACTGCTCCCCCCCCCCCAGTCCCTTCCAACAAAGGAAAAGTTGCTTCTTGGGGTTGTGGGACCCACAAGCCATGCAGGTTTAGGGGGGGCTGAGGGAGGGAATGCGGTGAGAACAACAGGCAGAATACGATTTCAGTTTTCTGCCTCTAGCACCAGCGTGCCTTCTCCGCAACTGCTCTTCTAGCTAACCCATCAGGTCCCTTGACTTTTATTTTCATTCAGGAAATCGGTACCGCTGTGCCTTGTTAACACAATTCAAGATTTCACACCCCAGTTGATTAATGCGTTTCCGTATTTGCACCAGCATGAAAGGTGAATGCAAAAGTTAAACAAGGAACCGGATTACATCAGAACAGGAAACAGCGTTCTGAACTCTCTAGCTGAGCAGTAGAAGCTGCTATGTATGGCTAGGTGGCAGATTTTGCCAGGACACCCAGGGGAAGAGGGGGTGGAATCCCTTCCTAAGAAGAACCTGTCTGAGCCATTTCAGGTGCAATTTGTAGCACGGCTCCAAATAAGACATGTTTTTCCTATTCCGGGTCTGCTGGCCTCAACCACCCAGGCTTCAAGGATACTGGTTCACACAAACTGAACAAGTCATGCTATGAAGATTACGAACACGGGAAGATGGGCTCATTCCTTGCCAGGTACAGGAATCAAACTTCAAAATGACCAGGAAAGCCTGTCCCAGGATCATTCACCCACTTGCTATTCACTCTCTTGAGTTCTGGCTCACAAAAGCTTCTGCCCAGATAAACAGAGTTGACATAGCACTCCTGTTTGATTTACCCCAACTGGATGTGTTTTTTTAAACTCACCAACTGGATGGCTATCATTAAGACAGTCTTTAGAGTAAACGTTCTGTCGCAGATGTCAAATAAGTCCTCCAAACTTGGTCCGAGGAGCTCGAGTACCATGGCGTTGTACTTTCCACATGGCCCGTAATAATATACTTGGGGGAAGCCTTCTGTTGAAACAAGAATGAAACAGAATTGAAGATATGAACTATTAGGATATGGGAATTTCCCAGAGTGCACAGCTGTGACTGCTGACTGCCCAATGGGTCACTGTAATGGTTTCCGGGACGATGTACAATTCTCTCCCCTGCCACGTATTGTACCAACTTTGCATTCAAATCTGCAAGGCAACTATATGCTATCACAGCGATTTCTAACACTCCCGTTATCCGAAATAACCTGCTCTGTTTCCATTTCCAAAAATCGGCTTATGATGCAACAATAACAAGCTGTTGTTCCAAAAAGGCATGTCTAAAACTCTCTTGAGCGTACAGAATTCACTGGGAAGCTCTCTGGGATCCTCGCCTGTGCCTGCAGCCCATGGACTGATTCTCTATTGTGGAACTTCCCTCAATAACCTTGCAAAGGCTCTGGATAATATGCAACCACCCTGCACAAGTTCGGCGTCTGATCTACTGGCAGCTGACTGAGCAGCGAAGAAATGCTAGTGCAGATCGCTGATACTGGGGACTATTCTCAATCTCATGGGAGCCAGGATCAGGCATCCTGGTCTCACCGGCAACTCCAGAAGGTTCATTTTCAACCACAAAGAAAGGACATCTAACATTCATGCTCCTTCCACAAAAAGGCCTTTTCAGATTGAACGCTCCTTTCCACAGTGTTATAAAAACTGCAAGGACTCAGATGAATGTCCGGCAGTCCTAGGGAAGCCTTCCTCCACCAGCTGCTTCCTGGAGCATTTTAAGCAGCCCCCCAAAGACTGGATTCTCAGAGCCATTCTTCTATCAGCCTTGGGTCTTAAAAGTATTTTAATTCTGTCCCGCTGACATTCCATCTGCTGCAGGATCCCAAGCAGAGGAGGCATGAGCAGGTGGTTAAAGAAGAGTTTGGTTTGCATGTTATGAACATACTTTCTGCAAAACTTATCAGGACTGGAAGGACTACATAGCTCGCTCAAGACGTTTGAGTGCTTGTGGCCTTCTTGGACATTGGAAGGGTGGTTTGAAGCAGGCAGAAGATGGTTAGATTCCTGCAGCTCGTAACAGCACGACTTGTTTGCGAGTGCCCTAAATCCTCACTGGGAAAAGGGCAGGAATTCTGAGGTCAGAGATATCAAGAGCCCCCCCCCCCCAGACCCGCCTCCCCGAGAGAGATTTCTTCTAGGCTTCCTCTCACACCAGCTGGAAGCAAATAGATCAATCAACTGTACAGTTTTGGTCACCGTATCTCAAAAAGGACATTGCAGAGCAGGAAAAGCTACAGAAGAGGGCAACCAAGATGATCAGGGAGGGGTGTGTGTTTGGAGCACCTTTAATATGAGGACAGGCTAAAGAATCTGGGACAGTTTAGAAAAGAGATGACTGGGGGGGACGGGACATTATAGCAGTTTATAAATGTATGCATGGGGTAGAAGGAATTGACAAAGAGAAGTTTTTCTCCCTCTCCCCAAATCCTAGAACTTGAGAGCATCCAGTGAAGCTGATGGGCAGTAGGTTCAAGACAGACAAAAGGAAATACTACTTACACAGAGAGTGATAATGATGTGGCATTTGCTGCCAGAGGATATGGTGATAACCACAGGAATAAACAGCTTCAAAAAGGGATTAGAAAGATTCATGGAGGATAAGTCTATCAATGGCTATTAGCTACGGTGACTGAGGGAAACTCATCCTCTGAATCCGAGGGCCAGAAAGCAACATTAGGGGAAGGCCTCAGCCTCAGTGCCCTGTTGCCGGCCGTGAGACAGGATGCTGGACCAGATGGACCATTGCTCTGATCCGGCACGGCTCTTCTTATGTTCTTCTTACGCTTTTTCTTTTAACACGTCCCCTTCCAATATTAAGCTAGCTGACTGCTTTCAAACACTTGATTTTACATCTCTCGAGATATCGAGGACGGCTGCTGTGTGCCACATTTGAGTCAGCCGAAAAATAAGTTTGCAAGAAGCCTTGCTTACCTGTACAGCCAATGTGTTTATAAAATCTATACTCTAAATGCAGCTGGGGGGCACGGGATTTTAATGGCTCCTAAAAGGAAAACAAGGGAAGAAAAGTCACTTCCAATAACTTTCGCTCTAGAGCTTACGTTGCATTCCCACAGGGCTCTGATCTCTGGTAGGAGCTGATTCCACCAGGGCAGAGCAAACCCTGGCCCTGGTCAAGGCTAATCAGATATTCTTTGGGCCACAGAGAAGCATTTTAAGCATTTGTGCCACGCTCTTCTCCCCACTGGGGACCCAAAGCAGATTGCAAAAACTAAATAAACAAAGCCAACCAGTACAACACCCACCTGTGGGTCTAAGCCTGGATCCTCTGGCCTTGCTCACTCTACACATCAGACAACAAGCCATGGACTAAAAATCAGAGGGCCAGGAGCCTTCCAACTCTTGCCTTTGGCCATGCACAGGTGAAACACCCGCATCAGAGGCAGTACAGAAACTCCACCCCAAATCTCAAACAGCTGGCAAAGAGAGGGTTCTTTACCTTCCTCCCCTTCTAGAAGTGCCTCTGGCACCTACACAACTCCCTGCTTAGATTTTCTGCCCCGATGCAAAGGGGTCAGGCCCCCGTTCACAAGAAGGCAACTGCATAGTTTGAGACGGAGGGTAAAACCTCCCGGCTTCAGTCACTTTGCCGGACAAAGGCTCCAGATTCATTCTAAGCATCTATCCCAGGAGCCCATATGGGAATCCATCAGGCCCATAAACGGAAGATACAGTTAAACAGCTGTTCGGCACAAGTCCCACTGAGTCATCTCTGTCCTGTGAACGACACAGCTTCCCAAAACTGTCTCTAGGGGAGCCGGGCATTACTATTTTTTGGAAAAGCAAAGAATGAATGAAGCGGTCCATTTTTGATAGCACACAAAACCACGGTGTTATTTTTTTTTAAAAAATGTGAGCCTACTCACCAGTTTGATTGCTACGTATTCATTTGTGTAAAGATTTTTGCCTGAAAAAGAACAAAATTCAAAAGGATCACAAACTGTGACAGACAAAAGGCAGCATTTCAGGTCTGTAAACTGTGTTCATGATTCCTGCACAATAAGCAGTGTAAGATAACCTTAGCTTATCTCTCTCTCTCTCTCTCTCTCTCTCTCCATCCACTTCCAATGCTTTGCAATTCATTTTATTCCCTAGTATCACCCATGCTTTAAGTGTGGAAATAGAAAATATGATCCACTTTAATGAGAGCAGTCAAGAAAAACAGTGCAAATTCTCTTTAATTCATCACAAAATTATTGGTAATTTTTCCCATCAATTTTTCAGTGCAGAAGCATATCACAAATTTTATCTATCTATCTAAAATAAAAATTTCTGGACAAAACCTTTGTAAGGTTTTATAATGGTACAGATGGGCAAGAAGCTGCAGTGAAAATTAGGTGCTACCACAGGGCATATGCAGGGCACTGCACAGAATCTGAAAAGGGAGTGACTGATGTGTTATATGCACTGATGAGAACTGAGAATCCCGGCAATTTTAAAAAAAAATCAAAATGGGATTGCTTAAATCGGGAACCACTGGTAGAGAGTCCTATCACTAGGGTAACTATGAGATAATCTATGAGACCCAAGGCTTTCAAAATCACCTTTGCAGGATGCAATTGGGGAAAGTCACGACTAAGGAACAGTTCATATTGGGCTGACATAAGAGGGCAGTAGACACCAATTTTTGAGAGTTAAGGAACAGTGGTTACAAACTGAATTCTCACATTCAGAGAATCTGCTTTGCGGAAATGGGGACTATTTCTCATGGATGTTACCCAAAATTAAGGAGTAACAAAAGCTGACGGGATCTCGGTGGCTGTAAAAAAAAGCTGTCGTGGTACCTGACCCTTGAAAGAACGCAAACGCCACCAAACTGGAAGTTGAACTTCAGTACCCTGAAGGTGGTTCAATAATACTGAAATATAGCAAGTTCAATGTCGTCCAGGCTTTTGCGGGGAGAATGGAATCAAATTCAAATTTCCTGGGTTCATGCGTGAGCGCACCCCACCCCTTACTTCAGTCTGCTCTAAAGGAGGAAACATGACAGATGTTTACTAGAAAAAAAGCTTTTTTGAGGCTGTCATGATCGGAATTCTTGTTTGGGAACTGTCTCTGTCTGGAAAGCCTCCTGATGGACTTCGATTTTCCTGGCTCCGGCCTGGACTGTCATCTCATTCTGGAACATAACCTTCAATATTTATAGACTCCTGCTTTCTCTTTCAAAGCTGACACCAGCCTTCTTGGAACTGCAGATGCCTGATTACCTGGAGATCTGGGGAACTGAGACACAGCCCTGCTGGGCAAGCTTTTGGCATCCCTGTATCGGTAGCCGAAGAAATCAAATTTCAACAGGAGTAACAAGAAAACAGCCACACAAAATTAAACAAAGACTAAAATCTTTCTTGTGATATAAGCTTCTTGCTGACAGTTGGTTCGAGAGGAATCTCGTAGTTCTTTGAAGAGGAATCTCATGTTTAGAAGAACTGGCCTGTTTGAAGTATACACATTGTTCACTGAGGCGCAGCAGATTATTCTCTGTAATAACCATTTAAAAAAAAAGAATGCAAAGAATGTACTTACTTGGAGGTCTGGATTTAGCTGCAAGCAGAATTGTATACAATACTATTTACCAAAGGCTTCACTGTACTGTGTTTGTTCTCACCCTGAGGCTTGTTGCCAATATTCCCTTTTTTGTAGACAGGAAAGCAGAGGCATCAGCTTGCCCAAAGCCACACCAGTTTGGTGTAGTGGTTAAGTGCGTGGACTCTAATCTGGGAGAACCGGCTTTGATTCCCCACTCCTCCGCCACATGCAGATGCTGGTGTGACCCTGGGTCAGTCACAAGTTGTCTCAGAGCTGTTCTCTCAAGGGCAGTCCTCGAAAGAGCTCTCCCAGCCCCACCTACCTCACAGGGTGTCTGTTGCGGGGAGGGGAAGGGAAAGGAGTTTATAAGCCGCTGAGACTCTGAGTGAAGGGCGGGGTATAAATCCAGTCTCTTCTTCTTCTACCCTGTGATCACAGCAAATGTGGGACTTGGACACTGCCTCTGCAACCAAGGCATATGCTCTGCCCACCAGAGAATGGTGACTCCCTGAGGAATTTTGTAATGTGAAAAGAAAGCAAGGCTGTATGGGTGGCCACGTACAGAGCTAGCAGTTCTGAAACTGCCAAGAATTATGAGATGTGCCAAACGGGATTAAACCATGATAACCTTACTAAATCAACAATTCTTACTAGTTCATCTTGTAGTTTTATATATTTTTAAATGAACAGTGCAGTACATATAACCAGGGTTCCCTCTCAGCTGAGTTAGTGTGAGCTAGCTCATGGTTTTTTAGCCTCCGGCCCACACATTTTTGTCTTAGCTCAGGAAGGAGGGCTCCAAAGCAAACTAATTTATGCAGCAGCCAAATCGCTCGCGCCCAACGTTAGTGCCAGGAGCTCATAAAGTAGAATTTTTGCTCACAAGACTCCACAGCTTAGAGGGAGCATTGCATATAACCCGTTGCAAATTATAAATACATTTAATAGAAAACTGCAATCTTTGTTTCTTCTTTATAAAAATCCCATCCTTTGGAAAATTCATCAGTAGGAACTAAGACCTTATATGCAGAAAGTTCATCAAATGGGAAGAGTCTTCTTAAGAAGAAGACGCATTTCACATCTCATTAGTGTATCCTAATCAGAAGAACGCCAGGTCCCACAGACACGGAAGCCAGCATAAAGCTGTGTTTCAAATACTTTTTTCAGAGTAAGGTTATCACGCTTTAATTGCATTTGGCACATATATTCCCATGATTCTCTCTTCCTTTGTTTTAAGACTGAGATGCCTGCTGCCAGCCTGTCAGATGAAGCCCTTAACAACACAACACACAAGACTTAGTACAAGCAAGGCTATCATCCAACTAAAAAAAATATTACATGAGTCTTGAGGATCCAACGCAAAATTCCTGCCTGTGCTAAATCAAGATTATTATATTCCTACTTGAGTTTCCGCCTCCATGGGATCTCGTGTGACCAATTTCTGGGCGCTATATTACAGAGGAAGGAAACAGCTAGGTGCTGTGCATGAGTCCGTTTCAGCTTGCGCAGCGCTCGATCCAAGCCTTTGTCAACGATTTATTTACAAATATTTGTATCCCACTTTTTTCTTTGATAGGGACCAGAAGTAGCTTACATCGTTCTTGTCTCCTCTGTTTTATCCTCACAACAACCCTGTGAAGCAGGTTAGGTTCAGAGTGTGTGACTGGCCCAGGGTCACCCAGCAAGCTCCTGTGGCAGAGTGGGGATTTAAACCTGGGTTTCCCATATCCTAGTCTAGGGGTTCCCAACCTCTTGGAGCCTGCAGGTATGTCTGGAATTCTGGCACAGGATGGTGGGTGCAGCAACAAGATGGCCACGGCAAGATGGCTGCCGCAGGGGGCGGAGTCAGCCACAAAATAATGGCCACAGGTTGACCTCAGTCACACAACACAGATCCTTGTGCTGTGGGGACAGCTGCTGCCAAAGCAACGTTCAAAAAAAATCTGTACAGCCAATCAGATCTCCAACAGTCAACCAGAAGCCTTGCTGGGCAAAAGCCCTATCTGGTCCCACCCACTTCCTAAAAACACTTGGTGGGTGCCAGAGTTGGCAGGTGCCATAGAGACCACGGGCACCACATTGGGGACTCCTAGTCCAACACTCCAGCTGCTACACCATTCTGGCTCTTTTAGCTGATTCAATTTGCTCTGAAGCTGTGAATGGAACAGGAGCTTTGACAGAAAGGGGGCTCTTGTTCTCAGACGGCAGGTGTGTTGCAGCAGCACCCATCTCAGAAAAGCACCTCGTCCTGTCTGAGAAAGAAGGGGGGATGCCCATCCCAGACTGTCCCCTGCCACCTGCCGTTTTTACACGTATGTATATTAAAATGTGTTGCTCGCTTAGGCCTGTTTTACGGCCCAAATTCCAAGCGACGCAATCATTGGGCCTTACCTAACCTGAGCTCTCCAAAATTGCCGCAGCCTATCTTCTTGCCGACTCGGAAATTGGGACCGACCATGAGGACGCCAGAGGCCGACGAGGAACTTGACGCTCGGGAGCCGTGGGAGCTTCTCCCAGGATTGCCTTTCCCTGTTCTTTGCCTTTCATCTTTCTCCCTAGGAAAATGGTCCATGATCTTAAAATAAAGTTATCTGCCAGCGACCGGGATTTGGACTGTGCACTTTTATTCTTGAAGAGAGAAATATATATCCCAAAGAACCATTGGGTCAAACTATAGAAGCGTTTGGAGATCTTTTGGCATCATGTCCACAGAACATTCGATGGGCGGTTCCGGAATCCTCCGAGAGGTAGAAGAGAAGGAAGGGGGGGGGGGGAATCTTATACAACCTAGAGAGAGAGGAAAAAAAGAGAGAGGGCAGCTGTAAGAGCAAAATCCTATTTATAAAAGACCACGCTGCTCCCTAAAATAGGAATGACTGTGATTTCAGTTTTCCAACCGATTGATTGGTTCAGATATAACCCTTGCATTCTGGGAGAAGTATGCTGGGTGCCACCATTCCCAGCTGGCCCTTCCCCATCCATCAAGGGATAGGCTTTGTCCCTCCATTCCCCACAACTTCAGCCTCGGGATATTTGGTTCAAAATAAGCTTCAAAATATGAAACGTGAAAGAAAAAGTTACATTCCTCAGGGCAGAAGACTGCTTCGAATACACTGACCTTGTAACACATTCAAGATTGTTTTATACCTGCCTCTCTGTAAAGGGGACGTTACATTTCGTTCTTAAAGAAAAACCAGACGGCAAGCAATTTGGAAACCCTTTGAGAAATTACTGTTAGCATCCTAGGTGTGAAGCTTTGTCCACTTCTGGCCTTTTTGTCATTTCATTTATTAACTTTTTAAAATATCCTGCCTCTCTCCCTGATGGGAGGACCCAAAGTGGCCCACACTGTCCTCTCTTCCTCTGTTTTATCCTCACAAAAACCCTGTGAGGTAGGTTAGGCTATGCATGTCGATGCTATTCATCACAGAGAAAAAGATTCAGAATTGGAGAGGTTAAAGGGCTGGGAGGGGCAGCTCTGGTCACCAGCCCAGCTTCGGTTTTGCAGAGCGTGAAGAATGCCCTGGAGACCGGATACGGCTACGAGACGGGCTATTGCTGTACTTATTAGCAATAACCTTCAGGGATGGTGAAGCGCTTTAATAAAAGGATGCACAAATTCTGCAAGCAAGAACTAGAAGGATGGGAACCTCTAGATCCTCTCCTACAGTCGATGCTAAGGAAGTCTGTGGGAGAAATAGGGGTAATCAAGAAGTTCTAGCTCCCACCGCCCCAGAGAATCTTTAATATCCATTCACCACAATCTGTTGCACATATTCATTCAAATGAGCTGGGGGGAGGAAGTTCAAGTTTAGACGCTCAACAGTGTTGAGTGGGGGGCAACCAGCTTGACTATTGATTCGGGTGCATTCAGCTTGCAAAAACTGGTTGCCTGTCCAGCCCACATCTGGGTCTCTCTCAGCCCTGTGAAGGAAATGGCAGCCTCGTGGTCTCATCTGGAAGGAGCACTGCACATTGCAGGCAGTTTGAGAGATCTGCGCTAACTCCAGTAGGGAAAAACCTATGTAGGGGGCACAGACAAATTATTTCAGACAAGGAATAAAGCAGGACGGACCTCGAGAGCAGCACTGATTCGTTTTAATTTCGGAAACAAGGAAAAACCAGAGAAGGTATTCCACAGATGTGGGAAGGTCTGGGACCTGGTTTTTCTGAAGTTAATGAGGTTGCCTGCTCTGCTCTGGACTGGGAAATTCCTGGAGGTTTGAGGAAGAGAGTAGGGAGGGCAGGGTTAGGAAAAGTGACCTCAGCGTGGTATAATGCCATAAAGTCCGCCTTCCAAAGCAGCCATTTCCTCCCAAGGAACTGATCTCTGTCACCTGGAGATCACTGGTGATTCTGACGGCTCTCCAGGCTCCCCGTGAATGTCAGGAACCCTAATCATGATATACAGTCATGTTACTTAGAGCATCCTTATTTTGTTGACAGTGACCGAAACAAGCCCCATGGAGGAAAGGCTGAGGGACTTGGGAATGTCCACTCTGGATAAGAGGAGGTGGGGGGGCACGATGGCTGTCTTGAATCTGAAGGGCTGTCACTTAGAGGAGGGCAGGAAGCTGTTCCTGTTGGCAGCAGAGGAGAGGACTCGCAATAATGGGTTTTAATTAAGGGTGGGAGGGTACTGGTTGGATCGTAGGGAAAACTTTTTCACAGCCAGAGTTGTGCAACAGTGGAATCAGCTGCCTAGGGAGGTGGTGGACTCCCCCTCACTGGCAGTGTTTAAGCGGCAGCTGCATTGATCCTGCATTGAGCAAGGGGGTTGGACTAGATGGCCTATATGGCCCCTTCCAACTCTGTGGTTCTATGATAACCCCCCTGTCCCACCCCATCTACTACCTCTTTTAGGGTGGCCAAACTCCATTTCATGCCTGTATATCTCCTGGAATTACAGTTAATCTCCAGACTACAATGGATGCTTTGGAGAGTGGACTCGATGGCATCATACTCCACTGAGGCCCCTCCCCAGGTTCCATCCCCCAAATCTCCAGGAATTTCCCAGCCCGGAGCTGTCAACTCTTTGGGCCCTGGCTTAGGGCTCACTTCATTATTTGGACATACCTGGCTCACGGTATAGTCACAAGAGCATGTTGCTGTTTAGCCCAACAAAAACCTTACGTAGTTTGGAACATAGTCTTCAGGGAGGCCTAATTGGCTAGCTGGGTGTCGCAGGGCCGCATCACCCTGGAATGTGAGAGACTCACGGAACTTGGCTGCCTGTGAGGACACAATGCAGGGGGCCAGTGTGCTCAGGAGACCACGGCCAGGAGGCTGGAGAGTCAACTTCACAATGGACAATGCAGGCAGCTGCTTGGCTTTGGCCAGCTGAAACCGTGAGTAGGAACGGACCAACCTAGAAAGCCTTTGGAATGGTCTTGCTTAAAAAACAAACTGATGCCGTGTTATTATATATAAATTACGTGTATTATCACCCGAGAGAATTCCCTTTATTTTTATAGAAAAGGATAGGAAACTAGGCAGCATGCAGAAGAAGGCAATGGACACCGCTCAAACTTATTTCGTTTATAGTCCACTTTTCTTCCCAATGGGGGACCCAAAGCGAATTACATTAAGTCGCTACTCCTCCATTTTACGCTCACTATTACCCTGTGAGGTACATTAGGCTGAGAGGGCGTAACTGGCCCAACTGCTGGTCACCCAGCAAGCTACTGTGGCAGAAGGGGCCTACACCCTGGTTAACGCAGCTCCCTTGAATCCTCCTACACTGAAACACCATAACTGGGGAAGGAAGGAGTTCTACTTAGTCAGTGTTTTCAGATATGAACATACCAAGAGTCACCTTGGTAGCGAAGGCGCCTGTTCCAGCCCACACAAAGGCTCCAGTCTACCCGAGAGCATTAAAGGCAGCCCAGTCCTATGTGAGTTTGTTCACAGGTGAGTCACAATACACCTTCCAGGCAAGAAAAAGCTCTGTGGGGACAGTCTTGGCTCAACAAGTCAAGGTTGTGTACACTTGATAGATTTGCTTCCGAGGACGATGCCTGACATTTTCACCGTCTGGTGCCTAACAGTGCTTCTGGCGAAAAGAAACAGACCTGGCTGGGCGGGCTGGAGAAATTAAATATCCCACAGCTGTGCTTGTTCTAGTTGAGGAGTAACATTCACTTTCCTCCAGGAGCTTGAAGAAGTTGCTGGCCTCGAAGAGCTCCTATGCAGCAGTGTAAGGAGGACTAAGCTTACTTTTTAGCAGGGGGTCCCCAACCTTTTTGAGCCTGCAGGTACCTTTGGAATTCTGACAAGGTATGTGTGTGTGGGGGGGGGGGGGCAGCCACGGACCACAGAACCAGCCACTAAATGATTGCCACAGCTTACCTTTAAGTTTATTCACAAAGTGAAAATCCTTATGCCATGGCAGCTGCTGCCAAAGCAACTTTTTAAGAAATCTGCCTTGCTAGAGAAAAGCCCCACCTGACCCTGCCCACTAAAACACGTGGCAGGTACCAGGAAAGGTGTCAGTGGGCACCACGGGAGCCATGATTTTTAGGGCCAGACCTTGGGCCAGTTTGGGGGGGGGGGCCTGCCTGGAGTTTATAATGGTCAATTTCACATTACCTTTTTAAACAGTTATTGGTCGGTCGTGGAGGAAACCAGTACAGGGACGGCTGTTTCACACAGCATTTCCCTTCCGGTAAGGAGCCGCCTCTGAAGTGCTGTGGCCGTTTCAAACTCTGCCACTTTCTTTTCCCACCATTTTCCTCCACACGCATGATCTCCCTGAGAGGTTTTTAAAAACATTTTATTGGGAGCGCTGTGACGCTGATTTGACGTCCTGTTATAGCATTACAGAGCTCCCAATAGAACATTTTTTTAAAAAAAAGGAGAGAAGAGATTGTGTGCTGGGGGAAAGGGCGCGAAAAACCCTGTCACCGGAGGAAGCGCTACAGGGCATTTTACACAGCCCACTATAGTGATTCAGATCCGAATGAAGGGACTGAAGACCTAAGGAAAGCAGTTTTCGTCAACAACACCACAGACACACTTCCCAAACGGGAGACAACTGGCATTGTATGAACAGGTAAACATATTCCGTTAACAGCCGGTTACTAAAATGGGTCTGTCTGAAATGACAGGAAAAAAACATTAGTAACCAGTTCCTGAAACAGAATAGATAGGCCGTCTGGAATCCTTCAATATCCTAGGCACTTTAAGTGATTGTACAAACCCATAGGATTGTATGGCGAGCATTCATTTGCCTGTTTGGGATGTGTTTTCCATAAGCCACTTCTACACAAACATGTTAATAAGAGAAATATGCGTCCTCAGCTTCGGCAGTAAGTGCGGGAGCCTCAGTAACATGCCAGAAAGTTTCAGAAGCTGCATGCAAGGCCTCCCCACACGCCATCCGGTGCTCGGGCAACCCCAAACAAAGCAAAAGAACAGCTGGATGATAAGTTATCTACATATAAAGCTCATGGGTTTGCGGTGCTAAATCCAACTGAAACTCAAAGGAAGGGGAAGTGGGCCAGCTTGAAGGGAATGAGCATGCGGGCCTCCTTACCTGCAACTGCAATGCCATATGGGGGGGGGGGGGGTAAAAAAGCCAACCCACCCCTAGCAGGTCGACTGATCAGAAGATCCGATCCATGAATGGCTCCTCTGAATGGCTCAGGGTACACTGGAGGACTCAGTTGGGCACAAGCCCTTTTCAGTTAAGGTGAATCATCCAGAAATGGTGGGGGGGGGGGGGTAGCCAACGTTCCTGGGCACCATAAAAAGAACCCTTTACTGCAACAGTACCTACTACACAGCCCACGGGTGGCACAACAGCTTGCAGGCTAGATTATGGTGCCTACTGATGTGGTATGCGAGTCATATAAAGCCCAGAGAGTTTTTGCATTACGTTTACCTGGCAAGTAGATATGGGAACAGACAAACACTGTACTAGAAGGGCCCCTCCCTTATTCTTGGCACTGACAGTCTGCATGGCTTCTGGTTTATACAACGCTTGGGTCACAGATGAGCTGACTTATGGCTACTACAAAGGTTTATCAAGGCAAGAGATGTCTGCCGTTGTCTGCCTCCGCACTGTGATCCTGGTATTCCTGGGAAGTCTCCCATCCAAATACTAGCCAGGCCCATCCTGCTTAGCTTCTGAGATCTGATGAGATCGGGCTGTCCTGGGCTACCCACAACATTATTACACAACACTGTGCTGATTTAACACTCACTCTAGGTTAACCCTGCACATCACTCAACATAAAACAGCTGTTCTAGATACCCAGACAGAGTACTGACTGACACGATGCCAGCATGCCTACAAGTGACAGAGTCTCAAAACGGAAAGACAGGCCTTGACCTGGATAGCCCCTGCAAGCCCAGTCTCGTCAGATCTTGAAGCTAAGCAGGGCCAACCCTGACAAGGACTTCCAAGGAATACCAGGGCCAGGACGCAGAGGCAGGCAATATCAAGCCACCTCTCTGAAATATCCTAGCCCCATTAGGGGTCACCAGAAGTCACCATGACTTCCAGACTTGAGAGCGTGTGCACACACGCACACACACAAAAGAGAAGCAAACATGAAGAGAGGGACAGGATCAGGGGCTCTGTAACAAGAGCACTGCATGGACGGAGCGTAAGAAGTCATTAGAATCCTACAAGGACGTGGGAGTTTTCTTCGGAAAGCACACAACAAGCCGTCCGAAAGGGTGGATAGGTGCTGACCGCCTCTCTACCTGAAGAGAGCTAAAGCCGTGGTCACCTGGCATTGACCGCCCCCCCCCCATGACTCCATCTATTTTGAATAAATCTGCATAGTTTAACCACCTATTTGCAGATCAGTCACCAGCTGAAGGTGGTTGCCATGGAAGCGGTTCACAGTTGTGCCCACGCATCAGCGCTGAGAAGCTAAACAAGTAGGTGGCAGCAGGAAGAGTTGAACCCGGAGAGTGCCAAGGAGCTGCAGGGAGATCATTCGCCTGCCTCGAGTTCTTCAGCGCAGATACATCATGCCAGTTGGGAACACATGCACTTCGAATTTGCGCTTTTGTTCTGGTTGCAAAGATCTGTCATCCGCAGAACGGAAAGCGGTATTCCTCCAATGTGTAAACCCGGTTAGCAAGTAAACCCTCAGGAACACACCAGGTAAAAGGAGTCGGGCCTAGAGAGAAAGACTAACAACACCTTGCCCAAAACACTTTTTGGAACCAAACAGCAAATGCATAACTTTTTCTTGCCATAAAAACCGAAGCTTCAACTAAAGTTGGCTTTATCACTCGCTCCCCAAAATTCTCAAGAGAGCTAGCGAAACACACCAGGAGTAAATAGAACATATATAACTAAATACAGAAAACACATATCCCATTATTCACATAAAGCCAGTTTGGGGTAGTGGTTAAGAGCAGCAGTCTCTAATGAGAACTGGATTTGATTCCCCACTCCCCCACTTCAGACTAGCTGGGTGACCTTGGGCCAGTCACAGTTCTCTCAGAGCTCTCTTGGCCCCACCTACCTCACATGGTGTCTGTTGTGAGGAGAGGAAGGGAAGGAGATTGTCAGCCACTCTGAGATTCCGAGTGAAGGGTGGCGTGTAAATCCAACTCTTCTTCTTCAAAATGAGGGGGAAACCAACTAAAGAGATTTCAACTAGATTTGAGTCCAGAAGCACCTTACAGACCAGCAAGATTTTCAAGGTATAAGCTTTCGAGAGTCAAAGGTCTCTGACGAAGGGAGCTTTGACTCTTGAAAACTTTTATCCTGAAAATCTTGTTGGCCTCTGAGGTGCTGCTGAACTCAAATCTAGCTCTTCTTCTGCAGAACAGCATGGCTCCCCTCTGAAACGAAAGTGATTTCAATTTCTCTACAAGCCCTCATGATTAAAGGGCATCATGCTCCCTCCGTAAAGGCTGCACGGGGGTCTCCCAAGATGCACCATCCCAATGAATGGGCTTCCCAAGACTGTCAGTCCACACAGCAACGGCTCTCATGTGCTTTCTTCCTTTTTCAGCAGGGCTTCTGTGGCTAACCTTAAGATATACCAGGTAGCCCTGACCTGGGTGGCCCAGGCGAGCCCGATCTCGTCAAATCTCGGAAGCTACGCAGGGCCGACCCTGGCAAGTATTTGGGTGGGAGATCTCCAAGGAATACCAGGGCTGGGAGGCAGAGGCAGGCAATCAAGCCACCTCTCTGAATGTCCTCCATGCCGCAGTAGGAGTTGCTAGAGGTCGCCATGACACATGCACACACAAAAAAATTTAAAAGTGCAAAAAAAAGAAGAAGATAATAACAGTCACAGCTTTAAAAGAAAGCACCGATGCATGGAATTGGGCCTTCAAGTTAATAGGTAGCCAGTGCAGCTGCCTAATTGATTCCTTCTCAGCAACTTTACTGTGTGACGGTTAGTGTGCCAAGTTAATCCCCACCACCGGGGGGGGGGGGGGAGACCCATGTTCAGTTTCCACTCAGTCATGACTGCTGGGTGACCCTGGGCAAGTCCTTGGTCTCTGAGCCCAGCTTACCTCACAGGGTTGTTGTGAAGATATACTGGAAAAGGGGGAAATTATTCATGCTGCCTTGAGTTGCTGGAAGGAAGGAAGGGATAGCCGGCTAGCATCAGGGCACGGTGCAGCGTTTTTGCACCAACGGAATCTTCCAGTCTGTTTTCAAGGGCAGCCCCTGGGAAAAAACAATGCAGAAGTCATCCCTAGGAGGCTGCAAAGGCACAAATGATGAACCAGGCATTAACTTATCAACTAAACCATGCTGGCCAAGCATGCTTCTGGACACAGACATCACCCAAGATCCAAACTGCCGTAGCCACTTCTGGAGCACCCCTATGCCATGCTGGGGTGGCAGCCCCCTGGCAATGGAAAGCAAGCCAGTACCTGGATAGTTTCAGATAGCTGGTCGTCATGTCCTAGAACCTGTCTCCTGGGCACCAGTGCAAGACTGGGACCATTACTCCCCTGAACAAAAAAACGTGCACTTGGGGAAGTCATCATCGTGGTGACCCTGAAGTCTTTACATTCTCACTGGTTGTACACTCAAGAACGCCAACACCAAAAACTCGCCAAACCCCGTCATTTCTTAGATGGCTGCTGCAACCCACAACACAACGTTGGTGTGTTTCAGAACTCAGGCTAGGGCAGAGAGAGCACCTGTGCTATGTATCAGAGGCCACCGAGATCGCCAGAAGGGCAAGAAGACTCCAGCTGCAGACCGTTTGCCCAGATGGGTGAGCGTAAAGCGGTCTTTGATTCAAACTGAGTCCCCAAATTAGACTGGGACAAACTGAGGAAGTATTCTAGAATGTTAGGGCAAAGATCTACAGCTCAAGTTTACAGTAAGTTATGAACCCAACACGTGAAAAAAAAAATCAGTACTAACATACCTTACGCTGCAATCTTTATGGCATGTAATTACATCCCACCCGAATCAACATGGCTCGTGTTTGCTTAAATGTACAAACACACCGAGCCGTGACGTATTTTTCATGACTACTTTTGCATATGAAGTTTGAGAATGGGTACAAATCATTTTGGTTCGAAGACCCCTAATCACACGCTCTACTAGATAAAACTGTGGCTTCGCATTCCACACCCAGCTCCACACCAGTGGACCGGGGTCTTATGGATTTAAAAACTGAGAACAGGTTGACATTGTTTTGCCTCCGAGACCGCTTGTGTATATATAGTCAAGCTCTGTATCTGAAGTGCACAAGCATCAGTATACCCACAGATGGAAGCCCACAGTATAGATCTCTGGTCCTAAACAGGAAGCTGCCGTGTACAATAAGCAAAGAGCGACAGAGTGCACACACAGCCGTTACACACAGGAATTAAGATATCACGTGGTTCTTTTAATCATAAATTTCAGTTTCATAACTTAGATCTAAGATAAGCCAGCATATCTGCACACCACTCAGTGCTATCTATAGGATTCCATGGGTTGCTACTGAAATACAAACGTGCTGTTAATTATTTCTGAGTAGAACTTATACTGTTAAAATAATGTAGTCCTGAAGCACGAGTTCCTTCTGCACTGGAGGAGTCAGATAAGTTCGGGGCAAAGTTCACAACAGAAGAAAGGTTCAAAGAGTGTCAAAGCCATTTATCAGGTTCAGGTTCCAAGAACTTTCCACTGCACTCTAACAATATTGCAAATACATATAATTTTAATATGCCAGACACACGTTTCAGTGTCCATGTGTGCCAGGTGCAGTTTGGACGTGCAGTAACATCAGCTGTCTAGTGCAGTGGTTAGAGGGTGGGACTGAGATGGGGAAAGAGGCAAGCCCCCCCCCCATGACCATGGCTAGCCCCCAATCTTTCAACCTGACCTGCCCCACAAGGGGGCTGTGAAAATGCCTGGAGTGGAGGGGAGAGAGGAAAGAAACTGTGTACAACAAAACCTTTTTTTTCCAGTATGTCCAAGTCCATTGACCCCACAGGAGCAATAAAAGGCAGGACGCAGGGAGCTAAACCTGCCAGATGCACAATAGAATTCAAGCCTCAGCTCAGATCTCCAGGTACAAGCCCCAGTAATAAAAACTGCTGCGTATTACGAACTGAATCATCAAAGCCCACCGTTGAAAAAAAAACGCAGTCAAGAGGCCAAGGGCAAAGAGGAAGTGGAAAAAAACTCCGAGCTCCTTTGGCGTAGTGATATCCTTCATTGTGCAGCTTAGCTTCTGACAAGAAGAGGCAAAGGCTGTATCTATATTACAAGTACAAAGGTGCTAAAAGGAGTATTTCAGAACACATGTAAACTTTCACACTTTAAGAGGGTGGAAGGTACCCTTGCACACACATAAACTGAAAGTCAACAACAGGGTTAATGCAAACAGAGGAATTCCACCCCCCCCCCCCCATACAAACACAGAATTCAAGTTCGGTAGCACCTTAAAGACCAACAAAATGTTCCTGAGTATGCATTCAGGAATCGAAGCTCACTTTGTAAGATATGGTGTATTGCAATGGTCTCTGAGGTGCTACTGGACTTCAGTTTTGTTTTGCTATTACAGGCTAACGTGGCTGACACTACACATAAACAGTCTGTGGAACTTCATGCCACAGAACGTATGACACGAGCAGCATTGCCAGATTTAGCTACGGGGACCACAGCTGGCTAATAACCCTGACAGACAGGAGTACAGTTCCTATTTGGGAACCTTTTTTTTCAAATCACAGAGAAGCCCTGACTCAGTGGCAAAATATCAGCTTGGCAGGCAGGAAGTCCCAGGCTCAGACTTCAGTTAAAAAGACCAGACAGCAGGAGACGCCAAGGACCTTAACCACTGCGGAGAGTAGCTGCCAGCCAGAGCGGGCAATGCTGACCTGACTCAGCCAGCATGGTGTAGGGGCTAGAGTGACTAATGCAGTTCTGTAAGGCCTGTAAGACAGAGATGTTCCATCAGGCTTTTGGTTGAGGACAGCAACGGTTTTCCACCACAGCTGGCACCCTCCTCTTTTCTCCCATCTTACCCGCTTCAGTCTCTTCCTTAACTTGCCTGCAAGACGGAAGAACGGTCCAGAGTGGGTTTTAGATTAATTATGGATGCCATCTGGAGACTACTAAATTGGGATTGGCTGATAGTTGATTTTAAGGTCTAAATGTTGTTTTTAATAACGTTATGATGACATTTTTAATCTGTTGTAAATCGCCCAGGGATTGGGCGATCCAGGAATTTAAATTATAAATAAATATAAACTATGATTAGGTTTGAATCCACACTCTGCCAGGGTGACCTTGCCCCAGTCATATGCTGTCAGCCTAACCTATTTCACAGGGCTGTTGTGAGGATAAAATGGCAAAAGGAAGTTGTCGCCTACATTGAGTGCACCCTGGGGGTGGGGAATGGTGTATAAATAACACAAATAGACAATATTAAGTCAGCTCAGCTCCTGGTATATTACATAGCAAATAATATTAAGACATGCCCTAGTACCCTGGAAATCCAGTACACTGTACTCAGCAGCTGGCCAGTTTCTGCAGGACTGAAGGCTGAAACACGCACAAGCCTGGCCCTGGCCTACTTCACAAGGCTGTTGTGAGGATAAAATGGCAAAAGGAAGTTGCAGCCTACTTTGGGTCCATCTGGGGTGGGTGGGAAATGGGGTATAAAGTAAACAGACAATACTAAGACAACCCCTAGTATAGTACATAGCAAATAATATTAAGACACACCCTAGTATACTGGAAATCCAGTACATTGTACTCAGCAGCTGCCCAGTTTCTGCAGGACTGAAGGCTGATACATGAACAAGCCTGGCCCTGGCCTACTTCACGGGGCTGTTGTGAGGATAAAATGGCAAAAATAAATAGACAAAAGTAAGGCAACCCCTAGTATATTATACAGCAAATACACAATATTAAGACACCTCCAAGAATACTGCAGAGCCAGTAGATTATACTTAGCAGCAGCCCAATTTCGGCAGGACTGAAGAATGCAACACACACGCAAGCTGGGCATTGATCTCCAACCTCCTGGCAAGTCAACCCCCGCCTTCGCCCACCCCCCTTCACAAGCACCCGGCCCCAAGGAACCCAGCGGGGGCTCCTTGTCTCTGCCCGGTCATAAGAACAGAAGAGAAGCCAATGTTGGATCAGGCCAGTGGCCCATCCAGACCAACACTCTGTGTCACACAGTGGCCAGAAATACCAGGTGCCCTCAGGAGGTCCAGCAGTGGGGCCAGGACACAGGAAGCCCTCCCACTGTGCCCCCCCCGCCCCAAAGCACCAAGAATACAGAGCATCCCTTGCCCCAGACTGAGGGATCCCATCTGTACCTTGTGGCTAGTGGCCACTGGTGGACCTCTGCTCCATATGTTGATCCAATTCCCTCTTGAAGCCGTCCATGCTTGTAGCCGCCACCACCTCCTGCGGCAGTGAGTTTTTTTAAGGCCAGGTCAGCAGAAGGCCGACAGAGGGGGAAGGAGGGCTGCCAGAGCCGAAGGAAAGGGAGTCGGGAGTCCAACTTACTTCCTCCGGTCAGCGGCGCGTCGTCCTCCGCCGCTCGCAGCTTCCCGGCGCTCTCCCGGCGCGCCTCGATGGGGGGCCTCGGGAACCTCGGGCCGCCGAGGGGAGCGAGTCCGCGAAGAGCTGCAGGCCGCCCGCGGGAGACCGGGGCGCGGGCTCGGGCATGGCTGGGGGGCGGGGGGCAGTTTGGGGGGAAAGGGAGCGAGAGGGGAATGGGGGGGGGGAGGAAGGCGTCTTTTGAATCCTGCCTTCCTCTTCTCGCCCGCGCGGGGACGGCCACAACACGCGTGTTCCCCCTTCACACGGACACAAAAGCGAGGCGGCGGGTCAGAGCATGGCGCGGCCGCCGTCTCGCCTCCCTCCCTCGAGGCGCGGCCCCCATCGGCGGCGGCCGTTAACGCACACGACTTCGCCTCTGAGGAGAAGGAGGAGGCGGCGGCGGCCGCGACGACCGTCCGGAGAGAGGGCGGCTTCTCCCGGCAGGGAGGTTGCTGGGGGGCGCGAACCCCCCTTCTGCGATCGCGCTCTGACGGGAGAAACAGGGAAGAGAAGGCGGGGGGGGGGAGAGAGAGAGAGAGCGCAATCCGGAAGCGCTCCCTGCGGGCACGCCCTCTCTCCAGCCGGCGCCCTATAGGACGTCCCCCTGCTGGTCCTCGGCGCCGTCAGGAGAACGGTTCCGGGTCAGGGCCGCCACGGAGGCGCCCTAGCAACCGCGTTCGGTTGCTAGGCGGAAGTTTGTTCGTTGGCGGGGGTAGGCGTGCAGGAGGGTCACGTGGTGTGGCAGAGGCGGGCGGGCGTTAGGCGTGAGTCTTGGGTTGCAGGTGAAACAATAGAGGGCGGGGAAGGGGATGGTGCAGTCGATGGTGAGAATGGGCGAGAGATGCATGCGGAGCAATTAAAGCTTCATTTGGTTAATGACATTATTGGGTTTCTTTCAGACCTCATTAACAACAACTTTCGGGGTTCCTGTTGCATTCGAAAAAGGCTGAGGCTTGCCATTGTACCCAAAGTAGTATCAGACAAGCCTTCCAAAGCCTGGTGCAACTCATTCAAAAAAACTGACTGGGTTTTGTTATCAGCGTTGGCTTTCCAAGCTCACCCTCCAGCCCACCTGGAAGAAGGGGCAGCTTGCGAGGTGAGCCTGTTAGCTGTTCCCCAGATAACCAACTTGCACAAATGGCCTTCGGGGTAAGGTTGCCAATCCCCAGGTGGCACCTGGAAACCTCCCAAAGTTAATCTCCACCTTACTTAACAAAATGCGTGGCTGAATATGAGCTTTCGTGAGTCACTGCTCACTTCTTCAGATATCTAAGGAATTATCATATGGCAATGGGTGTAGTATAGCCAGGAGATCCGAAGACTGCCTGGCAGCCTGAAATTCTAGCTTGCTAGGTTTTGGGGGGGGGGGGGGAGTTGAGAGAACTATGACTGACTTCAGTTGGAGAGTGAGGAATCAAACCCAGTTCTCCAGATGAGAGTCCACTGCTCTTAACCACTACACCAAAGTGGCTCTCAGATACCTAAAGAAGTGAGCAGTGACTCACAAAAGCTCATCCCCTGCCACAAATTTAGTCAGTCTTTCAAGTGCTACTGGAGTCTTGCTCTTTTCTAGTGCTACAGACAATCACAGCTACCCATCTGAATTTAATCTCCAGACCACCATTTATCTCCCCAGGAGAAAATGAGGGCTTTGGACAGACTATAGCATTGTACCCTACTGAGGTCACTCCCTCAGGCTCTTCTCCCCAGATCTCTAGGTATTTCCCAACCCCGAGTTGGCAGCTTTACTGAGGGTAGCAAACTTAATCACTGGGCAACGATCATCCCAGTTTGCTGCCCTTTCAACTTTTCCAAAAACTTTTATTTTTGTTCATTTATACCTTGCCTTTCTCCCCCATGACAATTTACATCATTCTCCCTCTCCAGTATCCTCACCGCAACCCTGTGAGGTGGGTTAGGCTAACAGCATGTGAGCTTTCATGGCAAAGTAGGAACAAAAGGCCTTAAGCACACTGTTAGCATGTCAAGCATTGCACAAGAGTGCCAACAACTACTGAAGTTACTTTTGAGCAACCAATAAGTGAAGACTTATTTACTAAATCCCATTATCAATCAATTTGGCACCACATAAGGTAAACAAAAAAGGCTCTTCGGTCGATTTGGCTGGGAAATGTCTTTTTATCTCTTTTCTCAATCACTTTGTGGTTTTATGCATCACTTGAAGTTTCTCTATGATTATATGGTGTTAACCTGTGGTTGAGTTTTTAATTGTCAGTTGGTGTGCAGGGTGAGAGCTCCTAGGGTAAAAATGAATTAAGTAGATAAATATTTGTGCTAAACAGCTATTACTCCTAGATTTTACTGTTAATCATAGTTATCCTGCTGGATCACAGTTCTTAACAAGAATGAAGTTTGAGTCCAGGGGCATCTTTAAGACCAACAAAGTTTTATTCAAGGTACAAGCTTTCGTGAGCTTGCACACAAAACTTTATACCTTGAATAAAACTTTGTGGTCTTAAAGGTGCCACTGGACTCAAACTTTGTTCTGCTGATTCAGACCAACACGGCTACCCACCTGAATCTATCTTAATTGAATAACTGAATAAATTACACACAGTTCTCCATACATCAGTTTCATTATTTCCCAGTATTTATATTTTCTAAAGCCTTATATTCCACCTTTGAGGTCTTTATTGTGCCTTACGAGTATTATTTAATAAAGCAGTTTCAGTGATGAGACTTCCACATGTACTCTCATATTAGAACAAACCAAAGATTCCCAAAGTATTTGGCATCCTCCCAGCAGCCCTCCCCAGAAACAACTGCAGTCCCAAACTGCCATATTATTCTTCCACAGACAGCTGGCTTGACGGCAATTAGAACATAAATATACTACTTAGATGTGTTTGCTTATTATATGAACAGTGTTTACTGTTGTGTAGTAGCACAAAAAACTAAGAATGTGCATGAATGAGTCACAATTTCAAAAGTACATTAACCCTTGCTGGAAGAAATAATGTTTATAGGCATTAAGATACTATGTTTCTAATGTTGCTGTTTCATGCTTTATCTTGCAGGTAATTATTCCAGAGAAAATGGTCTATGTCTTCCCTCTGTTGTTGAGATGGGTAACCATGTAAATCTGTTTGTAGCATTAGAAAAGAGCAGAAGTCCAGGAGCATCATAAAGATTAACAAAATTTGTAGTACGGTATGAGCTTTTGTGAGTCACTGCTCATTTCTTCAGATACAGCTAGAATGTGAGTCTATCTGTCCTAATTATTGGAAAGTGGAGTGATTTCAGATGCCGAATAACATTAGCAGAGGGGTAAGTAAATGTGGAGAAATAAGAACAGCTAACAAGACAGGAAACCTAGGTCTCCATTCAGTCCAGCTGGATGCATTGTCTTGAGCTTCATTATTATTTGCAATTCAGTAGTGTTTTTCCAATTTTCCTTTGAAATTCCTTTGTAACAAAACTTCTGCTCTTAGGTTTGGTGTAGTGGTTAAGAGTGCAGACTCTAATCTGGGAGAACCGGGTTTGATTCCCCCACGCCTTCAAATGCAGCTGCTGGTGTGACCTTGGGTCAGTCCAATTAAGCTGTTCGGAGACACCGAGTGAAGGGTGGGGTATAAATCCAGTCTCTTCTCTTCTAGGTCCAGGACTGCTGACCTAAGAGCAGCAGTTCTCTTACAAAGGAATTCACCTGCTATTGCCATTTTCCTGTTAATGTCATTCAGCATCTGAAATCACTCCACTTTCCAATAATTAAGACTGATGGACTCACATTCTAGCTGTGAGCAGTGACTCACGAAAGCTCATAGCTTGCCACAAATTTTGTTAGTATTTAAGGTGCTCTTGGGGTCTGGCTCTTTTGTTTAGTCCAAGTTTTTCAGGTCAGACTTCCGCGGCCCCAGAAAGAAAGGCTAGGAGGACCCATCACCCAAGATAAACATCCTCAACCAGAAAAAATTTATGTTTCATTTAAAAAGTAGTTAATAGTTTTTAACACATCATGGCACAGAAGTTCAGCAAGTGCAGAAAGAAATCCCACATATGGCTTCGGCGGCTATTCTTCTAGGACTGGCAAGCTCTCCCAGTTTCCCTTGCTGGCGTTCAAGTTTTAGATTAAGAACGTCTGAAGTAAACAAAGTTAAAGTCTTCCCATACTTTTGGAAAGACCCATATTCAGGCCAAATATATACAGATGTACACACAGACAAAGCCGCATGAGATAGCATGTGGCAAAATCCGTGAACAGGAAGAGGCAGGAACCAGTTCATTCTTGGTCATCGTCAGAGGCATCCTGCTCAGCAGGGCAAGGGGGAAGAGGGACAGCTCTGTAGGGGGAAAAGAAATGCCGCCATTAATACTCTGGTTGAGAAGTCCTCCAGTTTGTGGGGGATACTTTTTGGCATTTGCATATGTGTGCACATGCATGGTGACTTCTGGCGACCCCTAGTGGGGCTAGGGCATTTTAGAGAGGCGGCTTGATAGCTGCCTGCCTCTGCATCCCGGCCCTGGTATTCCTTGGAGGTCACCCTTCCAAGTACTTGCCACAGTCGGGCCTGCTTAGCTGTTGAGATCTGACGAGATTGGGCTTGCCTGGGCTATCCAGGTTAGGGCAGCTTGTAGGGGATCTCTGAACCCCAAATGTTTTAAAATAATCTTCACTCAGGTCTCATTTCTCAGGACAAGGAGGGAAACTGTGCAGAGCCAGAGGTGTCCGCTACATTTAAATAGGTCATCCCCCCCACCTCCTTGCCAGCATGTCTCCTGTCTGGTGCAGCATGCCATTTGTTTCCCATAAACGTATCCCCTTCAACCATTTTGCCCAGCACAGCAGCGTTACAAAACTGTATGCTGTGGATGGCCTTAGGCCACAGTGCTATACGTACACGGCAGATTAGAAACTGAACCTATCGTCCAAGACAGAGTGGCAGTGGCGCTAAAGTTGACGCCCAGGGCTATTTTTGAAATGGGACAGACAGAACAACTCCTTGTCTGCATGCTCAGCATCCCAGGCTCAAAACAACGCAAATACGAAACAGATGGGGCTACGGCAGTAGAAATTTGGGAACTGGCCTCTTCTAGATAGATGGCTGCATTCCACACACACCCAGCTATCCATACAGATTGTGTCCCCCCATCTATTTTAGAACCAGCTGTTCAGTGTCCTACATTTCCAGTCAGCTACATCTACAGTTCAATCCTGTCCAGAGTTCATCCCAGCTGAAATCAATGGCCTTACGCTGGAATAATTTTAAAACCGGACTGCAGTGTTCAAATAATAGCCCCATTTAGGAGGGATGCCGAAGTTAAGTGGGGGAGGAAAGACAGCATGGTATAGCAGCCAGTGTTCCCTCTAAGCTGAGTTAAGTGTGAGCCAGCTCACAGGTTTTTAGCCTCCGGCTCACACACTTTCATCTTCGCTCAGGAAGGATGGCTCCAGAGCCAACTAATTTATGCAGCAGCCAAATCACTCGCCCAAAATTTTTAACGCCAGTAACTCACAAAGTAGAATCTTTGCCCACAAGCCTCCACAGCTTACAGGGAGCATTACCAGATCTTGTAAGCTAAGCAGGGAAGGGAAACCACGAACCAGGAAAGGAAGGCAATGGCCAACCACCTCTGCTTCTCACTTGCCTTGAAAGCCCCTTGCTGGAGTAGCAACTTGACAGCACTTTTTACATACACACACACACACACACACACACACACACACACACACAGAGAGACACACAAAGTGTCCTAGATTAAAGTTAGTCAGCCTTTTATCTTGAATTGACTCTTAAGAGGATTTGGAAATGACACGCCCACAAGGTATAAAAGTCTTCTGTAAGGGAATGAATCAACCCCATAGCTGAAGGCTCATCGCTCTAGTAAACAAACCCGAGAAACCTTTTGTGATGTGACAAATGGCCTCAGGCAATACATTTGAAAGTGAATGCCAGGAAACTCTCCCCCCCCCACTAATGTACTGATTAAGTCAGATAAGCTTGGGGAAAACCACATCAGCATTTCAGAGCCCTTGTGATTCAGCCTTCACACAGAAGTCACCTGCTAGATCCCCTAACCAAGATAGCTGCCTGGAAACTAACAACTGAGCCCATTTTTTTTTAAAAAGGCACTTCATTAAAAAGAATGAAGCAAGACTCCTTTGAGACAGTCTTATGTTCCAGATATGGAGAAAGCGCTACAGTATTCCAGCTACAGTACTATCTCTGCAAAGGTGGGAATAATTCCACTGTGGCAGACATATTAATCTGTTGCGGGAAAAATAGCCTTCTGGAAGCTTAAAACCTAACATCTTATTCTAGTAAAAAGTTAGCACAGGCTACATTCCCTGCCTTCTTCAGGTACACAGAATGAGTCTTTGCTAGGGAGTCATCGGAGGTCAAAAATGTGGTACTGGAAACAGGCTGATGTTTTCTGCAACTTGACAAATGTTGCCAAATGTTTATGTGAGTCAATGCTTGCCATTATGTTCATTAGAAAGAGAGAAAGTGATGCGTCAGGTTCGTTGCCAGGGCAGATGAGATGAACAAGAAACTCTGTAGGCAATCTTCTCTCAAGTGGTATGAAGCTTTTGAGAAGTAAAACTTGGCAGGGCTTCTTTAAAAACTTTAGATGAAGAGTTTCTCCCACAGGCCTTCACCCAAATCAAGGAAGTGGCATGATCTAGCCACATTTTACTGATCAGCTGAATGCCCAACATAGCTGAAAAATGTAATAGGGTGAAGAGAAGTTGGTTCTTACTTTCTCCTACGCTTTCCAATTCCGCTGCATCCTGGTTCCTCATCAGAGACCTGGTTCTCTTTCTCTGAGCACTTAGAAGACTGGCTGAAGAACTCTCCAATTCCTTTCTGCCAGGGTGGGGTGGGCCTCACGCAGACAGGATTGCCCCCTGCATACTTGCTTTCAGCTGCAAAAGGATAATTCAGAATACATCAATGCCCCCAAGGATCACAGCATACATAACACAAACTGAAGACAGCACCTACATAACCTTCCAGTCCAAGACTGGGGTCTGGTCTACATGAAACCAACTTACCACATTCCTGGCTGGTGATGCAATGGAGGTAGCTTTCTACTAGTGGGACTTGTTAGCCATAGTTATATATACTGAGCAGTGTTCCCTCTAAACTGAGTTTGTGTGAGCTAGCTCAGTTTTTTAGCCTCCAGCTCACACATTTTTGTCTTTGCTCAGGAAGGATGCAGCAGCCAAATCACTTGCTTACAACTTTAATGCTAGGAGCTCACAAAGTAGACTTTTGGAGTTGACTCCAAAGCTTAGAGAGAGCATTGATACTGAGTGGTATAAAGGGTGTTTAAAAATCAAGGACAAGAAGAAAAAGGATTTCAAAATACATGGTCAAGATTTTACAAATGGCTGGAAGATTACAATAAATGAACAATATAGACATTTAAACATATCAGAAGGTATTATAGAATATATCTTTAAATATAATGCAAAATACTTAAAAATGTAGTAATAAAAATGGTCAATATACAAATAGATAATGTAGGAGGTAACATAATAGATCCCCCCAAGTTGTATGTATGTATGTTTGCCTTGTTTTTGTCTGTTTGACATCATAATTAAAAAAATGGGGGGATCATCCTACCCCCTTGGAGTGTCAGGGATTCCATACTGCAAGAGTCACTATTGAAAGACTACTGTAGAAGCCATTACTTTGTAGGAGAGCCATAGACAGACCATGTTGTTCTTTGACATGATTTGTAATCTCGACTCTGTAGCCAACAGGCCTCAACGTCCACTCCAACATTTAGAGCATCACAAGGAATATATGTTACAAAAGATTTACCAATTTATTGGACTACAGGCAACGCTGTAATAATTTTAAAGCTGGGACAAGACCGTGAAGAAATCGGGCCGCCTAGGTCAAGTGTGCTACATCATTACCATTTGGCTAAAATGCTATGGTTAGCCGCGCAGTTGGACCCAGTAGTGTAAACATCAGTATCTCTACCTTTGAGAGACTGGAGAGAAGGAGGTTTTATTTAAAAAACTCCCA
The DNA here is from genome assembly GCA_029233225.1 of Lepidodactylus listeri. NCBI lineage: Eukaryota > Metazoa > Chordata > Lepidosauria > Squamata > Gekkonidae > Lepidodactylus > Lepidodactylus listeri. The sequence goes on along the minus strand of JARCFY010000021.1, from coordinate 26,909,544 downwards.
AGCCTCCCAAAAACACTCAGGAGAAGCCAGCAAGTCCCTTGGGTGATGTCTAAGATGGCCCGAGACTAGATGCCCTGTGACTGTTTTGGAGATAATCATGGTGGAAGTAATACTCCCAATGCTGATCAATTTGCAGATCTCAGTCAAAGCATTGCATGGCTTTGCAGTCTCCTCCCTTGAAATCTAAAAGCATATGCTATAGAGGTGCATCGTGAAATTAGGCAGTTCTGCTTCAGGAGCGAGCAAAAGGATCCCACTCACACCTGTTGGCAGCAAAGGCCTAAAAAACAGGCAGCCGAGAAACAGTGACTCATATAATGGAAGCATAATAAGCAGCTGTGCTTTGAGCTCACAAAAGCCTCAGTTGAAGCCTTAAAGGGCACATTAGGAGAGGGCGCAGCACACAGAATGGGAATGATTGCTGTGTACAGAACAGCTACTGCTCTGTAGACAAGTTTTCATAGGCTGTAGATGCTGGATGGGATAAGAGCAGCCAGCAGCCATCTTCGATGAGGGACCGTCAACATCTACACATCTACCAAGGAGGTGCTGCTTCCTTGTAAACACGACAGTCGCACAAGGCCCAGAGGCTGCCTTGCTGTCATACACACCCCAAGCACTGAACCCAGCAAAAGCCCCAGACACACTCACCTTTCCGTGAAGAAGGAGAGGAGTCCACATTAGCACTACTGGAGCCAAAGACTTTCCGAGGAGCCCTAGCAGCCACCACTAGATTAGCAAAAAGATAAAGTGGTTAGGGGCTTCCAGGTAAACATACACATAACATATATAAAAACCACAAATTTAGCTCAACAGACTAACAAAATAGGTGCTTTCGAGAGTCACTGCTCACTTCTTCAGATATGCAAGAAATGACTCTCAAAAGCTGCAACCCAGCCAAAAATTTTGTTAGTCTGTAAGGCGTTACTGGACTCTCGGGGCTCTTCCGCATTCCGATTTTCATCACGTCCCCCCCCCCCAATGTGTTTTGCTCTCTCTAGTACAGGGGTGGCCAACCTGTGGCTCGGGAGCCACATGCGGCTCTTTCACACATATTGTGCGGCTCCTGGCAAGGCGGCTGGGGAAGCAAAGGGGAGGCATGCTTTTTCTCTCTTTCTCCCTTCCTTCCTTCCCTCCTCCCTCCCATCTATTTGCTTTCCTAGTTTCTCTCTCTCTCTTTCTTATAACTGGTTTTCCTCGTTTGTTTTTATTTTTGGCAGTCCCATTTAACGTTAATAAAAAGCAAATTTGCATATTTTTAAAAATAAAAACGTGTGTGTGATATTTGTTCCTGTCTTGCGGCTCTCAGACATCTCTATGTGGCTCTTACGTTTATTCTATGTGGCTCTTACGTTAAGCAAGGTTGGCCACCCCTGCTCTAGTAGTCCCAGAGGGGGGTGGGGGAATCTAAAGCAATAGGGACAAACGAGTAACAAAAAAGAGAATGCGGAAGAGCCCTTGCTCTTTTCAGATCTGGCGAAGTGAGCAGTGTCTCACGAAAGCTCCTGCCCGGCTACAAATTCTGTTAGTCTTTAACTTGCTGCCGGGCTCTTACTCTTTTCAGATCTGGCGAAGTGATCAGTGACACACAAAAGCTCACACCCTGCCACAATTTTTTTAAAAAGTTTTTAAGGTGCTACCAGATTCTTGCTCTTTTTCTATTGCTACAGAGACTAAGCACAGCTACCCATCTTGACCTCTCTCCATGGAAGGTACCACATTTAGCCATACAGAAGGGAACTCCATCAGCTTTGTGAAGAAACTTGCACAAATACAAACAGACATCATCTTTCTCACCAAATGCAGAAGACTTAACATTCTACCAAAATGACTGAGAATAAAAAAAAATCCACTACAACCCCTATCTGAAGAAGCGAGCAGTGACTCATGAAAGCTCCTACCCTGTCACAAATTTTGTTAGTCTTTAAGGGGCTCCTGGACTCTTGCTCTTTTTAGACCTAAAGAAGTGAGCAGTGATTCACAAAAGCTCCTACCCAGCCATGAATTTTGTTTGTCTTTAAGGTGCCTCCTGGACTCTTGCTCTTTTCTGCTGCTACAGACAGAATAATACAGCTACCCACCTTGATCTACTACAATTAAGCTTGTAGATCGAGTGACTCAGGGCTTTTAACAGAATTGTGGGTGCCGTAAAAAAGAAGAGATTGGATTATACCCCGCCCTTCACTACCAGAAGGAGCCTCAGAGCAGTTTACAACCTCCTTTCCCTTCCCCTCCCCACAACAGACACCCTGTGAGGTAGGTGGGGCTGAGAGAGCTCTCTCGAGAACTGTTCTTGAGGAAACAGCTCTGAAAGGACTTGTGACTGGCCCAAGGTCGCACCAGCAGCCACATGTGGAGGAGTGGGGAACCAAACCTGGTTCTCCCAGATCAGAGTCCACACTCTTAACCATTTCACCAAACTGGCTCTCTAAAACCCTAGTGCTAGATATGCAAGGACTGACCTTCCATGCAGACAGCAATAAGACCACACTTACTGAAGACAGCCTTGAAGCAAGGTGCCAGAGAAGCCCAGGAAGCGGGAAAACAGGGTGTTACAAACACACTCGAGTTGCATTAACACTGCGGGTTATGCAGAGAAGGATGCCTAACAATTATAGCATCATAACTACTGGGGTACTCTAGTTCAAATCCTCAAGGCATTGTAGACTTTGAATAAATTTGGGCCAGTCGTTAGGTTGAACACCTCAAAGGACTGGATCAAAAAATCAAATCCCGTATTATTATTCCACAGTTATGTGTGTGTGTGTGTGTGGGGGATCACTGCTCAAACTGAGCAGTAACCCACCACCTAAAGCCCCAAACAGATCCCGAAGTCCTGGGTACGCTTACAGGGAAGGAAGGAAGTTCAACATGTAAAGAACCTCAAACGCCAAAGGGGAGCCTAGGGGCTCTTGAGAACGTGTTCTGATTAAGCTTTCCTAGACGCCCTGCAGTTTAGGAACAGCCCTTCTTACAATTCAGAATAAAATAAGCATTACTCGATCCGGCGCCTCGAGACTTCCAGTTTTATTTTGACTGCAACGGTCTGAAGCCGCTCTTCCAGCAGCCTTAACCCAGACGCCGATAAAACCCCCAACCCCGCGGCCCCTTACCTTTCCGGTAAGCCCCGCTGGTCCCCCCGCAGTCCGCCTTGGTCCGCACCATGTCGCCGCCAAGCAAGACTGAACAGGCGCCCGCGGTCACTTCTGTCTCCGGCCGGAAGGGAGAATAAAACCCGCGCTGCTCTAAGCGGACCACCCTTTCAAGCCGCCGCGAATTGTCTTTCCCGCGCGCGCGCCCTCCTCTCATTGGTCCGGGCGCAGACCCCGGCAAACCAATCACAGCGAGACCCGCGGCCCCGAGCTGAGTTTTTTTTTTTTTCCTCTTTGCGGTACAGAATCACCGTCTGACCAATCCGAGAGGCTCACGGGCACCGCTAGGACTGGAAGCTTGGAAAAAATAAAATCGCGAATAAAATTATTTTTGTCTTTTGGGGGTGAAGAGAAGGGAGGGTCAGAGGAGGAAATGAACGCGCCGAGATAATTCAGCCCTCTTCACAAGTTATAGTGAACTCACCTACAACAACCCGTGCACGGGGTCACCCTGGATGATTTACACGCGCTGATTTAGTTCTCACGTTACATCCAGCACGTGTACAGGTGAACGTTTGCAAAGCGAACGCGTGTAGGATCTTTTCTTTTTTTAAGGTAAGGTTGTCCAAACCTTCACTCATGGTGTTGCCAAACTCCAGATAAGGCCTGGAGTTCTGACGTTGCAGTTGATTTCCTGGCGATAGAAATCGATGGTATAAATCGATGGTGCGACCTCATTTGGAGTACTGTGTACAGTTCTGGTCGCCACACCTCAAAAAGGATATTATAACATTGGGAAAAGTGCAGAAAAGGGCAACTAGAATGATAAAAGGGTTGGAACATTTCCCCTATGAAGAAAGATTGAAGCGCTTGAGGCCGTTTAGCTTGGAAAAATGACGGCTGAGGGGTGATATGATCGAGGTTTATAAGATTATACATGGGATAGAGCAGGTAGACAAGATCTTATTCTGTTTTTAAATCTTGATCTAGTGGCACCTTTAAGAGTAGCAAAGTTTCTTTCAAGGTATAAGCTTTCATGTACATGCAGTTCTTCATTTATAATGAAATGGAAATTACCAGTCCATACATAAAGGTAGAGGGTTAGCAGTAAATTAGCATACAGCATAATAAAGATGTTTAACATTGTATTTTCTTTGTATTTGAAGACGTGTATGCACATGAAAACTATACTGTGAATACAACTTTGTTGGTCTTAAAGGTGCCCCTGGACTCAACCTTTGTTCAACCCCCCTTGAATTTGTTTTTAAATCTGTTGGTTTAGTGAATGTAAAACTCTTTCAGGTGCTAAATGCTTCCTCCTGCTATCTCTCTGGAAAGATTAAGAGTTCCATTCAAACTCAAAATACAGACGAAGTAATTGGATTTAAAGCCAATTGAAGTCAATGGGCCTAAAGTGGTTTAAGGCAGATTGCTTTTAGAGTCCCATCTATTAGGGTGTTAAACTAGCTTAATTGGTTTCAAACCACTTTAGTCCCATTAACTGGAGAGTAACTGTGTTCCTCTGCAGCGGTAAGATAACAAGAATGATGGCTGTGGTTGCGGCATAAGCTGTCATGGGCCATAGATACAACTTCATCAAGTGCATTAAATGTGCTCAGATTGTGGAGGGGAAATCCATACGGGTTGAACTGTAACATAAATCAGGGGCAAGACAGAGAGAATGTGACAACATACTTTGGTGATTTGGAGCAGTATAATGCAAGTCAAATGGAGACTATTTACTTCAGTACTAACTGTAATTTAAGACCTAAGAATCTGAGTCCAGTTCAAAATTCAGTCTTCTGGCACCTTGCAGACTAGCAAACTTATGAGCTCGAGTTTCTGAGACAGTTTCACCTCTGATTGCCAACTAAATGACCTTCTGTGTTTAAAAGCACAAGAGCAAAGCAGGCTAGGTTTATTTTGGGGTTTTTTTTCTGGTAGCCAACTGGAACCCCTGTTAAAATAGTTCTTTGCAACTTCAGCTCCCAAAAGGGAATATAGTGAAATTCTTTTCCATTGCAGTCTGTGTATTGTGATGTGTAATGTCCACTCTGTGTCCTCCCCCCCCCCCCCCCCCCCGCATACAGAGGGACTTTCCCATCCAAGCCTAAAAATAATTGTTTGGTTGAATCAGACAAAAGGAGGGTGGAGAGAACAACCTTTTTCTACCAGCGGTCAGTTGTACATCCTTTAAAATGCTACAAAGCTGCATCAGCCTGATAGAGCGAGACATTTCCTGCCTCCAGGTTTTAGGCATAGAAAGCATCCTTGTTCCTGTGCACTGCAGAACATGAGACAATGTCGTGTAGTGGGTAGTGGAAAAGACAAGCATGAGGGATCACACTTATCCTTACAGAAAATACAACAAGAAAACAGACACTGTGATATGATGGCGGAAACATTTAGTAAATCTTTGCGTGTTAAAATATTGTATAGCATTGTAATTGATTAATTTGATATACTATAGCAAGGAAAAGCCCATTCATCTCTCAATGAGCACCCGGACTTTGGCTCATCTCGTCCCAGTTCTTCCTCAGGAGTAACCCTATTCTCTTCAAAGGTATCAGCCTCTTGATGTAGCTCAATAGTAGGTTGGGAACACGCCGAATCTTAACTTCTTTTCTACACAAATGTAAAAACCTTCTGAATTAGGCTGGCGCACTGCTCTCTACAAGCCTCAAGAGTATAATATTCTTTGAATAGTTATCCTCTAGTTGCATTAAAAGTGTCTAAATTAGGAGCAAGTTAGTCTTGTCTTCTCTAACAAGTGCACCAAGCCTCCTTGATTTTGCTGGCTTAAAAGCTCTTTGTGAACACAGTATAAACTTTATATTAGGAGCAAACCAGTCCTTCTTTACTAACTGGCTGAAAGCCTTCTACATTTTAAATCTGGCTTCCAAAATGGTCTCTAAACCAAAGTGGAACTAGTCTTTGAAGAAAATCGTTCTAATTGATTCCATGCAGCTGCATATTGAATGTGTAGTGGTTAGGGTCAGACTTAGGGCCTGGGTTCAAAACTCTGTTCTGCCACTCACCCATCCTTGACAGATCCCTTTGGAGTGCCTCACAATCCTCCCTGGTTCTCACCACCCTGAACAATTTCGTGCCATCCGCAAATGTAGCCATTTCACTGCTTACCCCCAACTCCAAATAATTAATGAACAAGTTAAAAAGCATTGGACCAAGTACTGATCTCTGCGGTACCCCACTGCTTACCACCCTCCACTGTGAAAACTGCCCATTTATACTCACTCTTGTTTCCTATTAATTAGTCAGTTTCTGATCCACAAAAGGACTTTTCCTTTTATCCCATGACTATTGAGCTTACTTAGGAGCCTTTGATGAGGAACTTTTATCAAAAGCTTTCTGGAAGTCAAGGTAAACAACATCTATCGGGTCCCCCTTGTCCACATGTTTATTCACCCCCTCAAAGAATGTGAACAAGTTAGTGAGACATAATCTTCCCTTACAGAACCCATGCTGAGTCTTCCTCAATAGTTTTTGTTCATCAGTGCGCCTACTAATTCTCTCCTTAATAACAATTTTGGTATCAGACTGACTGGCCTGTAATTTCCCAGATCTCCTCTTGAACCCTTTTTAAAGATGGGGGTGACATTCGCTATCTTCCAGTCCTCAGAAACAGAGGCAGATTTTAATGAAAGATTACATATAAATAATAAGGCCTGCCTTACAAAGGCCCCACCCACTTTCCAAAAAACTCAGCGGACACCAAGGGAAGTACCAGTGCGTGCCACAGTTGCCAGGTTCCCCCTGGCCATTGGTGGGGGGATGGGGGATAGGACTGCCAGACCCAGTTTGGAAACTGCTGGAGATTTGGGGATGGAGCCTGGGGAGGACAGGGACCTCAGTGGGGTACAATGCCCTAGAACCCACCCTCCTAAGCATCCATTTTCTCCAGGGGAACTGATCTCTCTCATCTGGAGACGAGCTGTAATTCCAGGGCCCACCTGGAGGCTGGCATCCCTAGTGGGCGCTGTGTTGGAGAAACCTGTGACATGCTGTTTCCTCAGAGATCTCTCCTCTTGGCTTCTTCTTCACACCGTCCCTTTTAGACAAAACAAATCCAAGGTTTTTGATACCATTAAGAGGAAGGCAGATGCCCATTCTTCCGACAGAGTCCCTGGGCACAGTGTGGTGCGACAGATAGTCTCAGGTCTATTCCTTGTAAACAAGGGGTGCCCCCCACCACCACCATGAGCTTTGGCATACGAGTTCCTGTTCAGTTCCAGCAGTGACTCTGCAGCCCACCCACATCTAACAAAGACAGAGAGTTGGAAGTAGGGTTGCCAACAGGTCTGGAGAAAACTGTCTCGTCCTTTCAAAAGAGGCATAATGTGTGGGGATTGACGTTATGATTCAGAGAGATCATAGAGTTGGAAGGGAACTCTGGGGTTATCTAGCCCAACCCCTTGCGCAATGCAGGAAATTCACAAATACTACCTCCTCCACACTTGCAGTGACCGCTGTTCCCTGCCCAGAAGATGACCCCCCAAAAAACAAAACCCTCCAGGATCTCCAGCCAAACTGGCCTGGAGAAAAATTGCTTCCTGACCCCAAAGTGGCAATCAGCATTTCCCTGGGCATGTAGGAAAGGGCCACAAGAACTAAGTCCTGAGGGAACCCTTCCTGCCCTCCCTCTCATGGCCTGCCTAAGTTCACACAATCAGCATTGGTGTCAGATGGCCATCTAGCCTCTGTTTGAAAACCTCCAAAGAAAAAGAGCCCACCATCTCCCAAGGAAGTCCGCTCTACTGAGGAACCGCTTTGTCAGAAAGTTCTTCTTAATATTTAGCTGAAAACACTTTTGATTTAATTTCAGCCCATTGGTTCTGGTCCAACCTTCTGGGGCAACAGAAAACAACTGCGTAGGAACCTCTAGATGACAGACAGATAAGGTGCTTCGAAGTGCACCTGGGAGTTCCTGAGAGCCTGACAGCCCTGTATTTTCTGCGTGAAGATAATCATAAAATGGGAAAAGATTAAGGAGTGCAGGTGATTGATTTCTGCCAGGAGATAGCCGTTTGCTTACCTGCTAGGGGGGTAAAATGGCCAGGTATTGTAAAACATGAGCTGGATATGGAGAGAGGTGAAATGTGCATTCCAGAATTATTGGAGGGCGTTTGGGGCGTAGTCCACCCCTTAAATGTGGATTGGGAGAACCTTCCTGCCAACATAGGGCAGGAAGGATTAAAAGTCTGAATCATCTGTTAGTTCTTTGTTCAAATGTTTTATCCAAACAGTGGGAGCCAGGCTCCTCTGCAGGGAACAGGAGGGCACCTGGAGACACATTTGCCCCAAAGATAGTCAGGCAGGGTTGTCAGAAATCACTGTTCTGCATTATTCAATTAGCTGAGAGCAGGCTTGGTGTAGTGGGTCAAGAGTGCGAACTCTGGGAGAAGCGGGTTTGATTCCCTGTGCGGCAGACACGCCTCCATATGCAGCTGTTGGTGTGACCTTGGGTCAGTCATAAATTCTTTCAGAACTGTTCTCTCAAGGGCAGTTCTCGAGAGAGCTCTCCCAGCCCCATCTACCTCACAGTGTCTTTTGTGGGGAAGGGAAAGGGATTGTAAGCTGCTCTGAGACTCCTTGGGGTAGTGAAGGGCAGGGTATAAATCCAGTTTCTTCTTCTCTCTTCTTATGTTTTGTGTTCTTTTTGTTAGACCTGTAACCACGAGGCATGATAGTTCTTCTGCATGTCTGTTCTCTAGTTTAACCTGTAGTAATAGAGTCTTTTCCTGTTTAAGAACGTAGACTGCGATTCAAACTCCTCCCCACGATGCCTAGATCACCCACACATGCTCTTAGACATGCGTACATGGGATGGGCTGAAGTAACTGGAAAGCTCTGCCGTTTGTACTTGCTCAGAGGCAGACTTTACTGTGGTTCCCCAAGATGCTGGTAACACAGGAGGCAGGATTTTAACTTGGGGTGGTGGCACCATGAAGAGGAAACGCACTTTTACATGCACTCACAACACGCATGTAAGAACTCATTGACCCGGGGCAGGTTTATGACAATGGACACCTGGAGGTTGTCATGGCATGGAGATAAATAATGGCACTCAGACAATAACATCCCGCGAAGCCTCTAGCTGCCTGTTGCAATCAGCTCTGTATAGGATTCGACTGTACATGATCCGGGAGCCTGAATTTGTTTGTAAGATTATGGAAGAGCTCAAACAGTGAGCATTAAAAGTTAATTCCTGCCCTGGATAGCCCAGGTTAGCCTAATCTCATCAGCTCTTGGAGGCTAGACAGGGTTGGCCCAGGTTAGTGGTTGGATGAGAGACTACCAAAGAAGTCCAGGGTTACTATGCAGACGTAGGCAATGGCCAAACCTCCTCTAAATGTCTCTTGCCTTGAAAATCCCATGCACAGTGCAGTCCTAAGTGGAGCTAACACTCTTTGGAGTCCATTGGAGTCCATGGGCTTTGAAAGCTGAAGCTCTGTTTAGGACTGCACTGGGTGACCTTGGCAGTACCTCTTGGAATGCAAAGTGAACAGCAATCCTTCTGCATATGATGGTTTACTAGAACAGCAGCTGGCAGCAGGGCAAATCTATAAACAAAGCAAGGAGTTGTTCTTTTTGTTCAGAAAAGATAAGGTGCCCTGGAGGCTTGTGTTTCCTTCAGTGGGGTAGGCTCTCCCTTGCACAGTTTGAGGGCTGGGCTGGGGTGGGAGGCGAGCATGGGAGCTCTTCTTTGTCCTTCATGGGCGCCAAGCGCAGCAGCCCACTAGCTACTATGCAAAGGTTAGAGAGAAAAGAAGACAGGAAGACCTTCCCAGCACCTAGTGGATCGTTTTTCAACCTTACACAGAGTATTGGAACAGCAAGTTCCAGGTTTTATTGCCACAGGAAGCAGCATATGGGTAAGAAGTTGTGAGCGGGGTGCTTCGTTCTTGTTGGCATTGCGCTCCATTTTCTGCTTCCCTTCACATTGTTTGCTCTCTTTGCTTTTTTCTTCTTCCTCCTTTCTTTTTCATCCCCATACATACTTTCTCTTCCATTTCACTCTGTGCATGTCCAGAGGTACATTTTAGGAAGCTCTGTGAGTTAACATTTATACCCTGTATGTTCTTCCTGTATGCTCTCCTTGTCCTTATACTTTTCCTGTACGCTCTCCTTATCCTTATTTGGTCATTTCCTTGTTCACAAATTCCTTAGCTACACTCTTCTGTGTTAGATCATTCTAGATGTAGCTGAAGAAGTGAGCAGTGACTCACGAAAGCTCCTCTCCTGCCACAAAAGTGATTAGTCTTTAAGGTGCTCCTGGATTCTTGCTCTTTTCAGATCTGAAGAAGTGAGCAGTGACTCATGAAAGCTCCTAACCTGCCACAGATTTTGTTAGTCTTTCAGGTGCTCCTGGACTCTGGCTCTTTTCAGATCTGGAGAAGTGAGCAGTGACTCACAAAAGCTCCTACCCTGCCACAAGCGTTGTTAGTCTTTAAGGTGCTCCTGGACTCTGGCTCTTTTCTTCTAATGTTAGTGTGAACTCACCTTCTCCTTTGGTAGGGTGGCCAAAGAAGGGGACAAGAGCCCTCAAAAAGAAGGAAAAAGAGAACAAAAAAAATCTGCATTTGAACATTCAAATGCAGACATGCAGAATTACAAATAAGTACTATAATTTAAAAAGAGCTACAATTCTGTCTGCTGCCTACATGCTAGCTGTTAATGCCCTCTGCTCTCCCTTCTGATAGCTCACAGTCTTTCAGAGAGCCAGTTTGCTGTAGTGGTTAGGAGTGTGTACTCCAATCTGGGAGAACCGGGTTTGATTCCCCACTCCTCCACATGCAGCCAGCTGGAGTGACCTTGGGTCAGTCACAAGTTCTCTCAGAACTGTTCTCTCAAGGGCAGTTCTCAAAAGAGCTCTCTCAGCCCCACTTACCTCACAGGGTATCTGTTGTGGGGAGGGGAAGGGAAAGGGTTTGTAAAATGCTCTGAAGGATGGGGTATAAATCCAATCTCCTCTTCTTCTTCTTCATTCACCCGAAACAGCTTGGTTAGGCGGAGCAGTCATATTTCCATATAGCAGCAGCTCTGGGTACCATGGGGCTGCCCATGAGTCAAACTTCCACAGCAACATCACCTAATTTTACTGACCGGTTTCAGAAAACAGTGCTATGTCTTTCGAGAAGGACTGTGGCTCAGTGGTAGAGTAGCTCCTTAGCATCCCATGTTCAATCCCTTGCATCTCGAGTTAAAGGGATGAATGAGGTAGTAGGCATCTGAGAACCTGGAGAGCTGCTGGCAGTCTGAGTAGACAATACTGACTTCTTCATCTTCATGTGTTAAGCTTGGGAAAAAGTGGTTTATAACATATTATCTGGGAGGGACTGTGGCTCAATGGTAGAGCATCTGTTTTGCACGCAGACTGTCCCAGGTTCAGTCCCCAGCATCTCCAGTTAGAACGGGGGTCAGGCAGTGATAGACCTCTGAGACCCTGGAGAGACACTGCCAGTCTGAGTAGACAATATTAACCTTGATGGACCAATGTCTCTGGGGAAAAAGAAAAACAAGACAGACCTTAAGGAAGGCTGTTAAAGAGGACATCTGCCCACCTGATGAATGAATTCTGACTCTCAAAAGCTTATGCTAGAATTTTATTAGCTCCACCGGACTCCTGTTTTATCTTTTGGACGAAGTCTTTTTTAAAAAGACAGTGTGTGTAGTGGTTAAAGTGTGAACTCGGGTTCGAATCCCCATTCAGTCCTGGAAGCTTAATGGATTCCCTGGGGTCAGTCATACACGGTCAGCCTAACTTACTTCACAGGGTTGTTCTAAGAATAACACAGAGAAATAAACAAGATAATCGTCACATCCTCATTCTTCAATCATTACAGTTAAAAGGCTAGAATCCAAAGCCTGCTTCTTTCACCAAATGTGGAGCCTGATTTAAACAGAGATATCGAGTCTAAAATGACATTGTATTAAGGGCTTCCTGGACTCTTGCTCTATTCTACTGCTATAGACAAACACGGCTATCCATCTTGATCTGTTTTCACACAGACACACTCATTCTTTCTCTTTCCCTCGGTATTTACCTGCAACATGAGCCTATCTTTTAACTGTTTTAGCTGTTTTTATTGTTTGATGTTCACTTTTAATTGTATATTGATTGCAATTTATTGTTGTAACCCGCCCTGAGCCCACTTGTGGGAAAGGCAGGATATAAATAGAAATAAATAAATAGAATAGGAGCGGGGGGAAGTTTCCACATGGCTGGAGACTGTGGCTACCTGTATAAATAAGGATCCCTCCGTATAAACAGGAAATGATCAATGCTCCCTCTAAGTTGAGGAGTTTTGTGAGCAAAAATACTACTTTGTGAGCTAGTGGCATTAAAGTCGTGAGTGAGCAATTTGGCTACAACAAAAATTAGTTTGCTCTGCAGCCATCCTTCCTGAGCTGAGACAAAAATGTGTGATCTGGAGGCTAAAAAACTGTGAGCTAACTCATATTAACTCAGCTTAGAGGGAACACTGGAAATGATATATTTGTAAGAAACAAGCGAAAATGTGCAAGGGAACAAGGGTTGGATTCAGCGGCACCTTTAAGACCAACCAAGTTCTATTCAAGTTTGTCGGTCTTCAGGGTGCCGCTGAATCCAAACTTTGCTCTCCTGCTGCAGACCAACACGGCTGCCCACCTGGATCTATATGCAAGGGAAGTTAACCATTTTTTCATATTAGCGAGCCCAAAACTCCGGGACGCTTATAGGCTTGTGGCTCGATTGAGCCCGGAACTATTCAGTCAAACGGCTACGGTTGTTAGCCGAAAGAAAGAGCGCATTGCACCCAGGTTCCCTTGGCTTTGACGGAGGAGGTGCACCGGATATTCCCTTCCCCCCCCCCCCCCGGCTCTGATTGGTAACCGGCGGGAGCAGCGATGGCGATGTCTGAGGGGCTCATGGCTTGGTGCATGGAACAGCTCCGCGGCGGTTTCGGACTAGATGTTGGCGAGGAGCTTGTCCAGTGAGCGCGGGGGGGCCCGGGCTGGTGGGTTGGGCCGGGCCGGGCCGTGTCGCCTAGTCTCTCTGTCAAGCCCGCTTGCAACGTCGGTAGGAAGGCCGTCAGTGGCAGGAGAGGAGGCAGCCTTGTGAGACAGGAGAACTGCTCCTGATGCGTTCCAGCGAGATTTGCCTAACTTTCCTTCACTTGAGGAAACAGGCAGGCAGACATTCAACAGGGGAGGGAAGCCTGCCTGTCGCCCAGCTGTTAGGGGTTTTTTTAATTAAAATTTTTAACTTTATTAAGCATTAACCAAAAAAACCCCTACATAACATACACTGTATCTAGTTTTCAACAATCATTTACATACAGTTAGTCTGATCAAACCTCGTTAAAACCCATTATTAACCAAGATTCTGATGATAATATTGTTTACGCATCAGTTACATTAAGCAGTATTTACTTAGTTACAATGGTAACAAATCAATAGGAAAGTCGTCTTTTGGTATTTTGTCTCTTAATGCCATATAATTTAACATTGGATGCCAAACTGACAGAAAACGAGAGCTTTGTTTAGAATTAGTAATGTGTGTATTATTATAAGCAATCTTTTCCATTACATAAAACTGCCAGAGTTTATTATACCATAAAGAAATAGAGGGAAGTAATCTGTTTTTCCATTTAACAGCTATTGACGCTCTGGCTGCCCAGCTGTTAGTCATTAAGTGTATAATTAATAATAGTTATTAAATAACATTAGGAATTTTCCTGTACTTATTTGAATGGCATTTGGTAAATCTGGTAACTCTCTTCAGGACTACTCAGAGGCTTGGCTCCTGGAATAAATAAAGAATGGTTACAAGTTATTAAGTTACATTAGGAACTTATCTGTATTTACCTGCATGATATTTTGTTATGACTGTCTAAGCGTCTTACTCTCAGCCATCATTTCTCATTTTGATTGCTATGTAGCTGGGAGATCCCTCTTCAGGTATCCCCCCTAAATCTCCAGGAATTTCCTAAGGCAGAGTTGGCATCCTTATTTAACACATTTTTGGCTTGCTTTCACTCCAGGGGGCTCAGGACAGTGTACCATTGTTCTGTGCTCCTGCATTTTATCCTCACAACAACCAATGGGAGATAGATGAATCTGAGAGAGAGAAAGGCCCAGAGTCACCCAGCAAGCTTCATGGCAAAGTACAAATTTGAACCTGCATCTCCCAGGTTGTTGTCAGACACTGTAAGTGCTACGATGTACAGCAGCATGGTGGAAATACCCAGTCGACCTACCATCCCCCAGTAGTATGGCAAAACCTGGGAGATTTTGGTATTAGACAAGATATTTTCACAATTGAAAGTAACCAGTGTAGCCCTGACCTGGATAGCCCAGGCAAGTCTGATCTCGTCAGGTTTTGGTAGCTAAGCAGGGTCAACTCTGACAAGTACTTCAATGGGAGACCTCTTTGGAATACCAGCAGTCGGGAGGTGGGAACAGGCTTTATTCAGCCACCTCTCTGAGTATCCTCCAGGCCCCCAGTAGGGGTCAGTCACCAGAGGTCGCCATGACTTCCAGGTGCACACACATGCACATATGAAAAATACAAAAAAATACCACCACCCCCGAAAGTAACCAGTGTACTTTGCAGGTTTTCTGTACAGATGGCTTCTATTTCTAGAATACACAGAAAAGTCAAATAATTTGACTCACAACTCAGCAGAAGGGGCTGACCACTAGGTTGAAGAAGACAGCTGTTCTAGAGTGTTACTGTTCTTGCCTCATAGAGCCATACTCATTGCTGTTGTGCTGTGACCGTTTCCTTATGTGGCCAAAGAAGGGAGATAGAACACTAGCAGAATAGGGAACACAGCCATAGCCTTTACTCTGTATGAAAACCCTCTTACAATCTTTGTCCCCGGCCCTTTTTAGATACATCTTGTCTATTGAGAATGAGGAGGAGATCCGGGAGTACGTTGCTGACCTAGTCCAAGGGACAGATGGCAAGAAGAAGCACTTTGTGGATGAGCTCGTTGCCAGATGGCAAAGGTCCTGCCAGCCTACAACATCCGACCCATTGCCTCTCTATCGGAAAAAAGATGGTAAGTGGAAGCGGAAGGGAATAAGCTACAGAGCAACTACTTTGTCTGTAATGTAAAGATCAGCCCTTTATTAGAACATTGCTGAATCCCATAGAATTGTGTTAACAAAGAAAAGAATTAGACTAGAATGGAAGTACTTCCTAGCAGTGATGCTGTCAGGCCTGGGATTTGAGGCAGACAAGTCTAGGACCCTGATTCGCGGGCTCAGTGAAAAGGGCTCCAAAAAACAGGCTGTAGCTTTAATGTTCAAGGATACCTTACCATCTACAGGTGCCATTCTAGTAGTAATACCTTTAAGTCCAGAGTCTAAAATTACCTACCCATATTTACCCTAATGGAAGAGGCTCTGAATGTGAGAAAATTATTCCCGCACATACCGTTAATTTGTATACAAAGTTAAGACAGCCCCGTTTTTCACTTCGGGGTGGGGAGAACAGACCTTAACACTGGTCTTGACTTTCAAGTATACAGGATAACTGCATCACTGATTCCTGGTACCATACTGAAGGATGCTGGTGATGAGAGTGATAAGCTTCTTGTGTTAGCCATGCCAGCATACAATCAGATAAATTTATTGAGAGTTGGATTGTCTTTGCAGGGACAAGAACGATGAAGATAAAAAAGGGAATTGTCCCTTTATACTTTTTAAAGACTTCATGATATTTTCTACTGCAGGTGTCCCCAACCAGTGTTCCCTCTAAGCTGAGTTAGTGTGAGCTAGCTCACAGTTTTTCAGACTCCGGCTCACACGTTTTTGTCTTAGTTCAGGAAGGTTGGCTCCAGAGCAAACTAGTTTATGCAGCAGCCAAATCACTCACTCGCATATTTAATGCCAGTAGTTTACAAAGTAGAATTTTTGCTTACGAGACTCCACAGCTTAGAGGGAGCTGAGCCTTCGGACACTTTTGGAAATCTGAAACAGGGCCGTGGGCACAACCACAAACTGGCTGCCGCAGCAGGTGGAACCAATCACAAAAAATTTTCTGCAGAAGGCAGAGCCAACAACAAAATATCAGGGACTGAGTGGCTAGCCTCACCCACTTTCTAAAAGCATTTGTTGGGCACCGGAAAAGATGTTGGTGGGTACCGTGTTGGGGACCCCTGTTCTGTTGTATCTCTCTTTTTAACTTTTTCTCTTAAAAAACGAAAGTACTTGGCTCCTCTCAGGAGTTTCCTGTGCTTTATCAGCTTAACTGGCTGTTAAAAGAAACCTACAGGGCAGCCCTAGGCAGAGTTACACCCCTGAAGTCAATAGGTGTAGAAAGATGTAATTCTGCTGAGGACTGCACTCACAGAGCCACTGTTGTCCCATCTCTCTCTTTCCCACAATGTTTAAGTGAATGCAGTGCGTAATCTGACATCATTACACTTGCATGTTGCCCTAAATTCGTGGCTCATAGCCAGAGACGTATGGCGAGGATGTGGCCAAGCCATAGGCATGATGGTGTCACACTGTGCACTATTGCTTACCTAGCCATTTCAAGGAAGGGGAGGGAGGAGAAATGGAATAGTGGAAGCTGTTGTGGTCCCCCCCTTTTCTGTACAGTCTTTGTATACAACACTCTGTATAACTTTCAGATATGTTAGAGGCTCCTCGGTCAGGAGACCAAGCCAAAAAGGGACGGCGCAAAGGGAGGAACAAGCAGGAAGCCCCTGTTCTTATTGAAACTGACCAGCCGGTGGAGGAAGTAAAAACTCCACTTGACTTAGCCAAGGTAGGGGCATTCTCTGTTTGCTTTGTGGGTGCTTCCTAGGAAGTCAGAAGCTCAAAGTTTAAAATAAGAGGAGGAGGGCTGAAGGTGAGCTTTTGCTGTATACCTTAACCTTCTTTTGCCTGTGGGCACCTTTGGAATTCTGACAAATGTTGGTGGGCCCAATCACAAAATGGCTGCCACAGAGTGTGGAGCCAGTCACAAAATGGCTGCCACGGAAGGTGGAGCCAACCACAGGGATCATTGTTAGGTACAGCTCTAATAGTAACCCTTCAACACTTCAGGCTGAAGCCCTGTTTAAAATGATTCCTTTTAATTTGCACAGCCAATCAGAAGCCCTGCTGGGGAGAGGAAATCCCACCTAGCCCCACCCAGTTTCTAGAAGCACTTGGTGGGTACCAGGAAAGGTGTCAGTGGGCACCACATTGGGACCTCTGCTGAATACCCTCAAAGTAGCCATTTTATTGTCAGCTTCATGGGTGCTAGAGAGAGCACAGCCACTGCAAGGACCCCAGATTCTCACCCTTTTGCCGTGCACGGTTGGTGAGCTAAATTCTTCAGACTCCCTAAACAGAGGGGCTGTTGCATGGATACGTTCCTCACACTTTCTACAGTGACCACAGAAGCTAAGAAGTCATTGAACTTCTCTGCCATCTCCCCATCTTCCTTTAGCAAGCCCTTGATTCCTTTGTCATCCAAAGACCCCACTGCTTCTCTGGCTGGTTTCCTGCTCTGGATATATTTAAATAAATGTTTGTTGTCTATCTTGATGCTTTTAGCAACCCACTTCTCAAAATTTCTTTTTGCGTGCCTAATTATTGACTTATATTTCTTCTGCTAGAGCCTTTGGTCCCTCCTGTTCAATTCTTTGGGGCAGACCGTCCACTTTTTAAAAGAAGCCTCTTTACTTGCTATAGCTTCCTTGAATTGTGTTGTTTTTTGTTTTTGAAGATTAATTTTAATAAATGAGGAAAGTACGTATCATAACATCAAAATAGCATTTAGATTAAAACCAGTTTCATCAGAAAACCACCTAATAAAATGAGGTAATTCAGTAACTTATGCAATACTCCTACGCCTTATAATTTCAATGCGACACTAATCTGCTGGCCAGAAGGGATGAGTCTCTTGTTAGCAAGATACTGTATGACCGGTTCCTGGGTTTCTTTGTGATCAAAACGTCCCCGCACCAAGGGAGAGGCAGAAAAAAGGGGGTTATTCTTCATATACTCTTTTCCCAGAAATATTTTTCTCCCTTTTCATTTTCCAAACTCAGTTGATGTTGCAACAGAATGCACAACTGAGTCATTGATTACACAGAGTGATTTATATCTCCCCTAAATCTGTCCAATATCCAGGGCAGCACCAGTCCTGTAGGACGTGAAGCATATAGTCCTAATCGGAACGGCTTTGCAGTGATTGGAAGTAAATGTGGAATGGCCGCCTAGCACTTGGGTTCACTGCTGCTCTGAGCATGTGACTTCACTTATGCACTGTACATGATGCAGCTTCCAGGAAAGTTACTTTGGACTGTAATCTTGGCGGCTCTCCTGGCCATGTTTCCTGTCCGCTATCAGAACACTCAAGTCAGCGACATCATGAGTCACTCAGCTGAAAGGGGTGAAGCAGCAATCGCTGCAAAACGGTGGAGTTTGCTTCGTAACGAACGGTGTTCCATTTGGTTTACACTCCGCATTGAATCAGGCTCGCTGAATGGGCCATCAGGTGAAGCCAAGTCCAGGTGCCGAATAGCCTGCCACAGCAACACCTTCTCTACCTGTTTTTCTCTACTACTTCTCCCCCGCTTCAACTCTCATCAAGAAACTCCGCCCCTTCAACTGGTGGCTTTCCAGTTCACCAATATTTATTTTGTTTTTTTATTTTATTAGTTCAATGCAGGGGTCATTTCGTAGAAAAACAGGTGCAGGAGCTCATTAGCTTAACTTATTTGCATATCCCACACCACCTGACATCACTGGAAGTATGTCAGAAGGCAAGAAAGAAAGAAAGAGAGAGAGAGAGAGAAAGAAAGAAAGAAACAAAGAAAGAAAGAGGACAGCTACTAATCCAAGCCTCAGAAATACCACTATTCTGTGAGGATAGCTTAAGTGGTGGCTGAAGCCTTCAGGAGGCTGGTCGGAGGAACAAGGACCTTTCCAGGGGACGGGGTCATTTTGCTGCAGCCACGACACAAGCAGGCATTCCCCTGCAGGGATGGGGTGGCACCAACTCCCGGAGCTGAGCTCCCCTGAGCTCCTGCTCGAAATGACCCCTGGTTCAATGTATACCCCTCCCTCCCTGCAAAGCAGGCTCAGGGTGGCTTGCATAAAACACATGTATAAATACAGTTAAAATTCTACATAAGACAACCACAAATCATATATAAACAATCATAAACACTTCCTAAAATGCCGGAGCAATACTCGAGTAAAGTGCAGTAGTCAAGTCAAGGGCAAGAGCAAGGTGATGGTCCAGATGGTATTCTCATATCAGCTCAAACTGATAGGCTGATTTCAGCGGCGAGGCAGGCTGAAGGTGGTAAAGCCAGGGCCCAGGGTCACTCCTCGGTATTTAGGCGGCTCCTTGTCGAAGAGCTGGGTGACCTTGGGCCAGCCACAGTTCTCTCAGAACTCTCTCAGCCCCACCTCCCTCACAAGGTGCCTGTTGTGGGGGGAGGAAGGGAAGGAGACTGGGGCTCCATAAGGCAGAGAAAAGCAGGGTATAAAAACCGACTCTCCTCCTCCTTCCTTTTCTCTGTGCTGCTAACCTCCATTCACAGGCTCCACTCTTACAGGGCTACACTTTTTAGTTCCTGTGGGCTATACAGACATTTCCTGAAACTGGAGAAATGGCATGGAGGTTCCCATTGGGCCTAGCCTAGAAGAAGAGAACTGTAAAGAGTGATTGATAAGCATTACTTTTGCTTTCTTGGAGTCTATAGTGAGGCACACTGAGTTGTTCTACGGGTGCTTCGTTCTGGCAGATTCTTGTCTTTTTGCTGCTGAAGATGGGAACTGCGGCATCTTGGGGGCACCCTTTAATCTTGCAGACGAATTTGTGCCAGAAAATACCTGGCTGCGACACAATAGAGGGTGAAGCCAGGTGGGAAGGTGGAAATCCAGATGTGGAGTGCAAGGATCGCTTCCTAGCAGGCAGAGGGTAACGCTGGAGGGTAACGCGTTCCCTTCTCTGTTGAGACACTGTAGCATGAATACCAATTACTGGAATATCTGACATGGGAACAGTTGTGTTTTTTATTTTCTCCTGTTACTATCATCCAAAATCATTATGTAATCTCCCCAAATGGAGAATTCTGTTTTGGCTGTTTCCTCTTCTGGCCGTTCTTTGAAATGTTGTTGTGTGTTCGTTTGTTTTCTGCGTCAAATTAGGCCCAGGAGATGAACAGCAGCGGCGGCAGCAGCTCCTCCAAGAAGAAGGCCAAATTTGTCAACTTGTACACAAAGGAAGGGCAAGACAAACTGGCGGTCATGCTCCCTGGGCGCCATCCCTGCGAGTGCCTGGCCCAGAAGCACAAGCTGATCAGCAACTGCATGACGTGTGGGCGCATCGTCTGTGAGCAGGAGGGCTCCGGGCCCTGCTTGTTCTGTGGCACTCTGGTGCGTCCCCATCTCCCCCTGGCGTCTTCCCCTCGCTTCACTGTAACAGGTTCTGAGCTGCTCAAGGGGAAGGAGCAGGATTTCTCCTCTTTTTCGGTCCTCTGTCTCTTCCGAGCCGCTTTTTTCAGGCAAGTTGCCTGTCCTTTTGTAGCCCTGCTTTCTGCACATCTGGAACATAGGCCTCGACCAATGCTCCCTCTAAGCCGTGGAGTCTTGTGAGCAAAAATTCAACTTGGTGAGCTGCTGCCATTAGAGTTGTGAGTGAGCGATTTGGCTGCTGCATAAATCAGTTTGCTCTGGAGCCATCCTTCCTGAGCCCAGACAAAATGTGAGAGCCGGAGGCTAAAAAACTGTGAGCTAGCTCACACTAACTCACCTTAGAGGGAACACTGGCCTCAACTTGTGCTCAGGATACACAAGGGTCTTTCCCTAGTTATGAAGCCTTTGGGGAGACGCATTATCTTGAGAGGCCCTGTGAAGAAAGGGAACCAGTGAAGACCAGACCTTTGGCCGGTCTCTGGGTTTCCTTCTAACAGGGCCTTTCCTAAGCAGAGTTATACCCTTCGAAATCTGTTGAAGTCAGTAGGCTTAGAAAGGCACGAATGTCAGCTCTGCTGCCATAGAGGTGGGGGGGGGAGTGTGAAGCCTCTAGTATTTTAACTTCCGTTTCTCCTGAACGCTTTTATCTCCCAAACAGACAAGGCTTGACCTTGGAGACACATAGAGATGCTCGCTGCTTTTCCCACCGGGAACTGAAAGCGGTTAGTTTAGGCGCGCATGTAACCTGTTGCTTATTGGCTTGCATCCATCAGATGACCCTTGTTTGAACCTGGTATATCTAACCCTTCCCCCCTTGTACTGGCAGACTTAACACAAGAAGTGTTTGGAGTAATGCCTACTATTCTGCAATCAATAAACTTGAACCAACGTTAAGGAACATTGTTGGTTTCGGATAGCTGGGGACTCTGACAACGACTCTGTCTAGGATTACACTGCGAATGAACCACTCTTATTTGTGTGCCCAGGAAATGTGTCCATTCTTTTGTGTGTGTGTGTGTGTGTGTATTCCTGGAAGTCATGGTCAGCAACCCCTGCGTCCCAGCCCTGGTATTCTCTAGAAGTCTCCCAAGTACTTGCCAGGGTCGGCCCTGCTTAGCTTCTGAGATCTGACGAGATTGGGCTTGCCTGGGCTATCCAGGTCAGGGCGAAATGTGTCCAAGTGTGCCTTGCACGTGAAAATTCATACCCTGAAGAAACCTTCGTTGCTCTTCAAGATGCCACTGGATTCTAAATTTGTTCTACTGCTTCAGACTGACACGCCTGACCCACCTGGGACTCTGTCCATTCTTGACACTGCTGTTTGTTGTTAATAATGCCTGTAGGTAAAAACAGTAGCCATACATTTCTTTTAAGGATGCATTTATTGGTAGGTGCCAGGGCTCAGTACCCAAGCTGTCTTGAGCCATTAGGAAAGGGGGGATATAAATATTTTAGTAAATAGGCATTTGCCTTGCTCGTAGGAGGTTCCAGGTTATCTCTGGATCTCCAGTGGTAGTGCTGGAGAAGACCTCTATATTACCCCCAAGAACTGCAGCCACTCAGCTTAGGTAGTAGAGGTGGTCAGCGGGACCAGTAGGTGGGCGGTACCGGGCTGGTCCACGCTCTTGTGCTTCTGTGTCACGAGATCTGCCTCCTCATTGTTCAGCACCTACGTCTGAGACCCACGTTCTTCCTTCTCTTTCTCAGGTGTGCACAAAAGAAGAACAGGACATCCTGCAGCGAGATTCCAACAAGAGCCAGAAGCTGCTGAAGAAACTCCTTGGGGGTTAGTGCCTTTCCCCAAGGGGAGGGTGGATTCTTACTCTAGTTCTTAGAGGTTACAAATGAAGTTATACTTTCCAATTTGGGTGGCTTACCAGCTGTCTAAAAAGAGCGCTTGGAAGTACCTGGTTTTCAAGCTCCCTGCCCCTTGCTCCCCTCCTCTCCCCTGTGCCCTCCCAACCGGCATGGCTTGTGGGGCTTCAATTCACCATTCGGCCCTGAAGCTCATAGGGTGACTTCTGGCCAGTGTCTGCTCATTCTCGCTCAGTGGGAAGGTTGTGAGGATCAAATGCAGGAAGGGAGAGCCATGCATGCTGCCTCCCCTGCCTTGGAAGAAGGGTGGGAGGAAACAAAGCTATTACGTGCTGTTGTGCAGTCCATTCCAGTGGAGATGGGCATCCAGAATCGGCACAGGCCAAGCCGACCAGGATGTGTCTCTCTGTGTTCCAGGCGCTGAGAATTCTGGGAAGGCGGACGTCAGCAGCAAGGACTTGCTCCCCCGTCAAGAGGCCTGGCTCAAGGCGGGTTTGGAGACGGCCACAAAACACAAGGACAAATTGCTGGAGTACGACAAAACAAGGTACTGAGCGCCGACGTCTTGGTAGCAAAGGGCTGCTGGAGGCAAAGGAGCCTTCCCATAGGTTAAGCCCGCAGAGGTGTCAAACTCATTTCTCAAACTCTAGCCGCCTAGAGCCGGTCCGCTGGCTAGGCGGGATATAAATCGAAATAATAAATAAATAAAATAAATTATGAGGGCAAGATCTGACATACAAATGTCATTTTGTCGGGCTGGGCCACGTGTGCTGTAAAATGTAACGCCAGGTGCCGCAGATACAAACTTCATAAAGGACCCAGGCAAATCCAATTAACAATATAATATTTTACTCAAATATACAAACATGCCTTAAACATTAACGCTCTTACAGTATTTTCCTGACAGTGTCTCCCTGATGCCCGCCCTCCCACTTTCACCGCCCATTACGCATTGGCGCCGGGACAGTATTCAGGGGCATAATGTACAGCCAGCCTCTGTCCTCTGGCAATCAAGGGAATGACCAGTTGCTCGCAGGCCGGATAAGACCCTGCACAGGCCGGGTCCAGCCTGCGGGCCTCGTGTTTGACACCCCTGTGTTAAGGTATCTGGAAGACAAATAGGCAGTTTCCACCCCTGGCCCCCACACCTCAGCGTTGCCCTTCCTGTTTAAGGCTGGTGTGCTTCGGTTTCCCACTCCGCAGGCCGCTTTCAAAGGAAAAACCCAGGGAACTTTTCCTGGCACCCACCAAGAGTTTCCCGAAAGTGGGCAGGGCTCCGTTTAGTTGTGGGAGATTTGACTGTCTGCAGATCTTTAAAAAGAAAAGTTGTTAAAGCAGCTGCCGTCACACTGTTTGGTTTTTTCCTCTCTCACTTCCTTTATCCAGTGTATTTTATTTTCAGTTAGCCTTCTCTCTGCATTGCTTGGGCTTCCTGTGTGTGTGAGTGATTTCCCTCCCTGCTGCCATGGCGGAGCTTGTGCCTGTAAAGTTGAAGAGTTATGCGTAGCCAGTTTGTGACCGGCTCTGCCTTCTGCAGCAGCCATTTTATAGATGCATCCGTCACCCTGTGTTGGAATTCCAAATGTGCTTGCAGGCTCAAAAAGGCTGTCCTGTAGGACTTCTCTAGTCTTTGATGCATCACCTGGCGATCCCAGGAACTGGACCTGGGACCTTCTGCATTCAGAACACGTGCTGTGTCCCTGAGGCATGAACCCTTGCCTTAGAGGAGGGAAACCGTGTATCCTCCCTCAACTCCCAGGCAGAGGTTGCAGCCAGATTCGAATTGGTGGCCACAGGAATGGACAAAGTAACTGCTAAATGCCCTACCCAGGCCTGCTTTAATGGCAGTAGGCTTAAAACAGATAAAAGGAAGTACACCCAAAGGGTGATTAACACATGGAATTCACTGCCACAGGAAGTGGTGCTACAAGCGTAGACATCTTCAAGAGGGGACTGGAGAAATATATCGTGCAGAGGTCCATCAGTGGCTGTTAGCCACAAGGTATAGATGGAACACTCTGTCTGGGGCAGTGATGTTCTGTGGTGCTTGGGGGGCAAGAGTGGGAGGGTTTCTGGAGTTCTGGCCCCACTGGCGGACCTCCTGATGGCCCCTGGGTTTCGGCCACTGTGTGATACAGAACGTTGGTCCGGATGGGCCATTGGCCTGATCCAACATGGCTTCTCTTATGTTCTCTCATGTTTTCATCTTGTTAGAAAGCCAGGTTTGAGTTAGTGCTCCAGTGCCCGTTCATGGAAAATGTCCTTATGCTATATGGCAGGAAGGAAGCTGAGCGGGTAGGGATCCTTGCAGCCCTGCCACTGGTAGAGCCAGATCAGCAGAGGGCTGCCATTGCAAACACTGCACTGAAACGCAAGTGTGTCAGCCGGTTTGTTTATATTTATCTGTATTTTAACACTGCTTTGGTCGTTTACCGCCTTGGGGGACACATAACTGGGTGGAAAGGTAGCATCCGAATGTTTTAAATGAATAAAACTGCTGGGGGTGCAGTGATAAGTCCTCGAGGCCTGTTACTGAAACCACGCTCTTGGGGGGGCTGCCTGATGCCCTCCTTCTGTCTCTTCCTCTTCTTCCGGCAGCGTGCGCCGAACTCAGGTGATCGACGACGAGTCGGACTACTTTGCGACGGACTCCAACCAGTGGCTCTCCAAGCAGGAGCGGGAGGCCCTGGAGAAGAGGGAGCGGGAGCTGCGGGAGCTGCGGCACGCTTCACGGCTCTCCAGGAAGGTCACCCTCGACTTTGCCGGCCGGCAGGTCTTGGAGGAGCAGGACAGCTTGGCGGAATATCACAGCAAGTGAGGACTGATCTCTGGAGGATAGCTCCAAGGCCATCTCTCTCTTATGGAGGGCGATAATGTCAAAACAGTACTTTAAAAAAAAAATCCCTTCCTTAATTTCCCGCTTCCCTCCAAAAATGGAGACTCTCAGTGGCTTACATCATTCTGCTCTCCTCCGTTTTGTCAGCACAACAGCTCTGGGAGGCAAGTTAAGTTGGAGAGCGTACGACTGGCGCAAGGTCCCCCAACAAGATTTCATGGTGGGGGTCAGGGGACCCTAGCCACGGCAGCAAGCTGGTGCACGTTTCAAACAGCACTGGGCAAAAACAATATAATGACAATAACGCAGGGGTGTCGAACTCATTTGTCGCGAGGGCCGGACCTGACAGAAATGTCACTCTGTTGGGCCAGGCCACGTGTGCCCTAAATGTAACGCCAGGTACCAGCCATATAAACTTTACAAAGGACAGAGGCAATATTATTTTTCACTCAAAATACAAACATGCTTAAAACAGTAACAGTCTTACAGTATCTCCCTAATGCCTGAACACTCCCACTTCTGCCGCCAGTTACTCATTAGCACTTGGAGGGATATAATTCACGGGGACATCCATGCACAGCTTCTGCCGTCTGGCAGTAAAGGTAATGACCAGTTCGCGGGCCGGATAAGAGCCCTGTTCCGGCCCACGGGCCATACGTTTAACTCCCATGGTTAACCAGCCAAGCCCTAATATATGCCCCGGATCCACTGCTTTAACTAGACGACCATTTTCACACCAGTCAGTACCCAGAATTCCCCAAGCATCCTCTTACACGATTCTGTTTTAGAATCTGGTTGAAAGGTTAGCAAGGATGTGTGTGTTGGGGGAGGTGTCGTTTCAAAGGACCGGGCTGGCAGTTGAGAAGGCGTGGGCCTGGATGGTAGCAGATCAAAGACTGGCAAGAGAAGGGACAGGAGGCAGTGCCTGTTGCAAGAGCCAGCGTAGCGTAGTGGTTAAGAGCGGTGACTTCCAGTCTGGAGAACCGGGTTTGATTCCCAAATCCTTCCCTACAGGAAGCCTGCTGGGTGACCTTGGGCCAGTCACAGCTCTTTCAGAAGCCTCTTAGCCGCACCTGCCTCACAGGGTGCCTGTTACAGGGAGAAGAGGGGAAGGTGGTTGTAAGCTGCTTTGAGACCCCTTAGGGTAGAGGAAAGTAAAGTATATTTAAAAAAAACACCTCTTCTTCTTCTTGCTGCGTTGGCTACATGCAGAGGCCATCTTTCAAGAATGGGGGTCCCAGTTTGTGGAGGGCGTGTGGCTGAACTGGGTGGGAGAAGGAGGATTCAGGATTGCTTTGTAGAGAAGAAATGATGGAGGGGAAATGTTCAAATGAGCATGCATTCAGTAGCGCAATTAGGAAACTTTAGACTCCAGACTTTCTTTGCAAGATCGGATCGGTATGAGAGGTGCTGACAAAATTCGTACTCCGTTGACTCAGAAGTACAAGATGGCCTTCCCAGCTGATGAATTCCTCCCCGGCTCAGATGGTAAATCTGAGCTAATTTCCCCCTCTTTCACTCCAACCCAGTTTATCTGCCCTGTTGGAGTGAGGTGGGAGGCGGCAGAGAGATGTTGCCTTTCTTTATTCCTCCGCCTCTTAACCCTCTCCCCCAATACATTGTGGGAGCTGCAGTCCCCAGGAATTTAATTTCAAGCATTCTGGAAACTACTACACTTGGAAGGGAAGGAAGTGAACAGATAAAGTAAGGAGGGTAAGCAGGAGTTCGCCCATCTCCAGCTACAACCTGCCTTTGGGGGAGCCAGCCTGGCCACACCCCTGGATTTTCGTCTCCCAAATCCGGTCCAGGCTGTATGCATACTTTTGGAGGTCGCTCTGCTTCACAGCGAGTGGCCCCTCCCTCGGTGATGTGGCAGCTGGCTGCACAGGCAGTGAAAATGAGACAGGGAAAAGGGGACGGGAGCAGATGTGACTCCCAGGAGGTAGTTTTCCTGCATCTGCTCCCAGTGACAAACGTGAGAGCCAGAAGCGAAGCAACACAGCGTCTGAATTATGGAGCTGCAGGGATCCAGCAAAGCAGTCTGGTGTGTCCTGAAAGCATCACATAGAAGCACATTCTGTTCTTTTCAGTGGTGTGCAAATTTCCATGGATTGCGGCTGAGTTGTTGTCAACGAGGTCCATGTGTCCAAAAAGCACCAGTTGGCCGATCCATAGGTACTTTCCTTGGCTCTCTTTCCCTTAAGGGCATGAGAAACAAAGGAATTATTTTCCTGGGTCAGGCCAAGATCTTTCTGGCCCTGCATTCGGTCTCCATTACCAATGAATCAGTTGCCCTGGCAAAGCCCAAAAGCATCGTGCAATGCAGACAACCCCTTTCCAGTCCCAACTTAACGGAAATCAGAGCACGCTGTCCCAAGACCGTGTAGCTTCCGTGCCTGACGACAGGTTAGATCTGCTTATTTTCACGTATTCTGATTTTGTTCTGACTTAACTCTTCCTCTTGGGATGTTCCAGTCAGTCTGGGTACGTGTTTGGTTGCATAAAATTTCCAAACTCTGCTTGATCTGATCCTCTATCTACTTGTCCTGCTTTCTTCCTCTCAACTGCTAGCTTTGGACCCTGAGAGTTTCACATGGGGATTGTGGGGGAGGGGGAGTACTCAAGACAACAGTAGGTCTTACCCGCTCACACATTAATACAGGCCTTGACAAATCCCAGTCACCGTGGCGCCTAGCAATTTCACATGGCAGCTAGCATTTTTTTTCTTTTGTAGTAGAAGTTAGAAAATATGGTCCTATATGTAATCCTGAACACTGAAACATGACCCTGGCTTCTAAATCTTTGACAATAGAAGCCAGCTCAAGCAACTGTTGTCCAGGCCTGCATTCATGGCCAGCAGGTCTTCAGACTGCCTGGGAAAAATCATCCATTTGACTGGCCCTGTCACCAGAATGAAGAGGCTGCATTGGTACCATTCGCAGGCAGATTTCAGCCGTTAATATAGAAGAAAAAGATATTGGATTTACACCCCGCCCTTCACTACCCAAGGGAGTCTCAGAGAGGCTTACAAACTCCTTTCCCTTCCCTTCCCCACAACAGACACCCTGTGAGGGAGGTGGGGCTGAGAGAGCTCTGACAGAAACTGCTCTTTTTCAAGTACAGCTGTGCCAGAACTACAGCTTGCCCGAGGTGCAAGTGGAGGAGTGGGGAATCAAACCCGGTTCTCCCAGATTAGAGTCCGTGCACTTAACCACTAGACCAAACTAGTGCTTACGGGCAATGCTCCCTCTAAGCTGTGGAGTCTTGTGAGCAAAAATTCTACTTCGTGACCTACTGGCATTAAAGCTGTGAGCGAGCGATTTGGCTGCTGCATAAATTCATCTGCTCTGGAGCCCTCCTTCCCGAGCAAAGACAAAAATGTGTGAGCCGGAGGCTAAAAAACTGTGAGCTAGCTCACACTGACGCAGCTTAGAGGGAGCACTGCTTACGAGGGGACCCCAGGCAGGTGGAAGTCAATGGGATGGTTTGCGGGTAATGTGAAATGGGTTGTTGTTTGTCCTTGTAGACTGGATGAAACTGTTGAAGCTCTTCACAGCGGTACCTTGACGAAGACGGTGCGGAGCATCGAAGGGAAACACGGCGAACCTGGAGTCCTCGTGAATCCAAACCTTCTCCAGCCAGCCCCTGTGGTCAGTCCTCCTCCTTCCCTTTTTACGACATTTACCCCTCCTTACTGGAAGATGCTTCAGTTCAGTGGCAGAGAGTATCCTGAGTAGTGATTTTAAACGTTGGCTTTTATGTTTTTAATGTGTTTTATTTAATGCGCCTTATCTGCCTTGAGCTCTGTAAGGAATAAATGTTACCGGCATGTTATCAACATATAGGGCTATGATGGCTCAGGGGTTAAGACACTGAGCTGCAGACTGGAAGGCCTGTAGTTTGGCAGTTCAAGACCTGAGTGCCGCGTGACTTGAGTGAGCTCCTGTCTCTGGCCCCAGCTCCTGCCAACCTAGCAGTTAAGAAGCAAGAAATTGCAAGTAGATAAATAGGTATCGCTTCGGTGGGAAGGTAACAGCATTCCGTGCGCCTCGGCGTTTAGTCATGCCGGCCACATGACCATGGAGAAGTCTTCAGACAGCGCTGGCTCTTCGGCTTGGAAACGGAGATGAGCTCTGCCCCCTAGTGTTGGATTCGACTGGCTTTCAAGCAAGGGAAACCTATCAACATGTAGAAGGTCTGAAGCTTAACTTCCTGGCATTTCAGTTTGGAGATTCTCTTTTGGGGAGGGTCCGTGGCTCAGTGGCAGAGGCTCTGCTTGGCATGCAGAAGGTCCCCAGGTTCAATCCCCGGCATCTCCAGTTGAAAGGATTAGGCAGTATTTGGTAGGAAAGACCTCTGCTTGAGACCCTGGAAAGCCGCTGCCAGAATAGGCAAGACCAATCTTGATAGGCTGAAGCTCAGACTTGGTGTAAGGCAGTTCCAGGTGTCCATGTGACAGCTGGGCTGAGGCCCTGGAGGGCTGGTCTCAGTGGACCCGTGGTCTGACTCGGCAACATCAAACATCCTGACTCTAGACCAGTGAGGCTTGTTCAGCAGCTCGGAAGCCACTTGTGGCTCTTCGAAGTGCTGTTCTCCAATGTGGCACCCGCCCCCATGTTTTAGGAAAGGGAGCAAGACTCTCCCCTAGCGGGGCTTGGGTCACAGAAGCAGTTCATTACAAATAGTGAAAGACTGTGACCATCTCAGGCTGAAAAGTAAGACTCGAGACGCAAATGTTAACAAAAGACATCGACAAAAACTAGTTAAAAGGGATGGAGTTCAGATCCCCCAGTTCCGTAAGTGCAGCAAAAGAAGAAGAAGAGGAGACTGGATTTATATCCTGCCCTTCGCTCACTTGGAGTCTCAGAGCGGCTTACAAACTCCTTTCCCTTCCCCTCCCCACAACAGGCACCCTGTGAGGTGGGTGGGGCTGAGAGAGCTCTGAGACAACTGTCCTTGAGAGAACAGCTGGTACAGAGCTATGGCTTGCCCACGGTCATCCAGCAGCTGCAAATGGAGGCGTGGGGAATCAAACCCGGTTCTCCCAGATTAGAGTCCGCATACTTAACCACTACACCAAACTGGCTCTCAAAAGTCACAGCAGATTAAACGTCAGTGGTGGCATGTGTAGTTGGCAGATGGTTTCCACCCTGAAGCAACCACTGCTGGAGGATGATAGAACAGGAACGCATTTTTTGCTTGTTTCTACAGCCGTGGCTTTATGTGCACATGAAGGACTCTCTTCTAATTTGGTTTCTGTTCGATTTCTTAGCAGTCTGGGCATGTCGCGTAGCTGTGTAAGCCGGACCTCCCCACCCTTCAATATCAATGCCAAGGCTCCTTTTTGCAATTAAGCATCTAAAGGAATCTTGAGCAAAAGTAGCGGGTGGTCATCTAGGCGGGTGGGTTCCTTCGACCTCTCCCCCTGGTGCATCTCATTCAGCATCACTCACAAGCAATGCTCCCTCTAAGCTGTGGAGTCTTGTGAGCAAATATTCTAGTTTGTGAGCTGCTGGCATTAAAGTTGTGAGCAGGTGATTTGGCTACTGCATAGATTAGTTTGCTCTGGAGCCCTCCTTCCTGAGCCAAGACAAAAACGTGTGAGCCAGAGGCTGAAAACCCATGAGCTAGCTCACACTAACTCAGCTTAGAGGGAACATTGCTCACAAGTGCTTCTTTCGGTTGGGATATGGGGTCCTAACGGGTTGTGTGTCGTCCCCCCCCCCCCCCCCCGGTACTTTATCCTGTTAGATGTGGCTCACTTTTGCTTCTCCCGAGGGGATAATCTAAAGAGTGGACTGTGTGATCGAGATCAGCGATGCTTCAGAATTGGCCTCCCTTTTGGCGAGGGCAGCCGCAGGGTCTGTTTCAATTCTCGCAGAAGCTGATTGGCTGCCCTGAGGGCATCCCCCATGAGCCTTTCCACTCTCTGCTGTGCCCGCCCGCCACTGAACTGTGATGTCACCCAGCACCTACAAACCAGAGAATCACAGAAACTTATCAGGGCAACTCTAGTTGAACAGAGGAGGATTAAGCCTTCTGTTTGTGTGTGTGTGTTGTGATTTGGATTTTTAATTTTGCTTTGTTTTGTTTTACCATGCTGAAGTGGGTGGACCAGACCGGCTTACTCACCCCCAGGAAAATCAGCCCTTCTACAGAAGCCAAATGCGAGGCCAACTCGGAAAGGAGCTTCTTAAGGATTCAGGACCGAGAGCTACAGGAGGTTTCAGACAGTGGCTGGTGCCTCAGCATGCATCAGCCTTGGGCCTCGTTGCTGGTCAAAGGGATCAAACGGTAAGCGGGGAATCTAGAAACAGAGCCCTCGACACTCTCTTGTGTGGAGTCCTGCGCCTGTTCCAGAGGGATCCTTCCCTTCCTTCTCTGCTCAGTGGAGCCCTTGGCTGCCAGGAACTCAACTGACTGAATTCTTCCCACCTAGTTCTGTCCAATGTTCCCTCTAAGCTGAGTTAGTGTGAGCTAGCTCATAGTTTTTTAGCCTCCGGCTCACACATTTTTGTCTTAGTTCAGGAAGGAGGGCTCCAGAGCAAACTAATTTATGCAGTAGCCAAGTCGCTCGCTCACAGTGTTAATGCCAGTGGCTCACAAAGTAGGATTTTTGCTCACAAGACTCGACAGCTTAAAGGGAGCATTAGCCTGGGTGGCCCATGCTAGCTCAGTCTCATTCGAACTCAGAAGCTAAGCATGGTCGGCCCTCGTCAGTACTTGGATGGGAGACCACCAAGGAAGTCTTGGGTCGCTACGCAGAGGCAGGCAATGGCAAACCACCTCTGAACACCTCTTGCCTTGAAAACCCCACTGGCTGACCGTAAGCTGGCCATGACTTAATGGCACTTTCCACCGCCAGTTCTATGTAAAGATACAAGCGGCTCATGCTGCTCAGGAAACGTTTGCATAAATGTCTGGATCTGACCCATAGTCAGTGGTGTACTGAAACGCATGTATACAAGCACTCAATGCAGCAGGTGTCTTATATAAGTAACATGGACAAAGGGAATGGCTCGCAAAAAATCTAAAAGCAGCAGTTCTTCTAGAAGCCCATCCACATCCTGGAATAATAATTTTGCCACCTGTCCGTGGAAGCCTATAGTTGTGTGCTGTGTATCACTGATTTAATGCAACATCTTCGATGCTTTCCCATTTACACGGCACTCAAGGCAATGTGCCGTCTTCTTAAAAACAACCAGCTAACACACAGCCGCTAAAATGCTCCAGCAAAACTTCAGGGGGCGAAAAGGTAGAGATCTCAGTCCTCGCTGGCAACTTTATTTCTTGTTCTGTAGCGGCATACCAAGTTATGCAGAAGATTCCGTGTGCCCTACCCGAGGAAATGGCTCGGCCTCCAATCCTATTAGTTTTTGAACAGCTTCCTTCACAGGCAAACATTACAATCTGTTTCCAGCGCTTATTTGGACCCATGACGGCTGGTCTCTAGGCCTTGAAAAAGAGAATCTGTATGGAGCACTAGGGGTCACTGTTTTCCTCTGTTCTTAGCCAGAAGGAAAATGTTTTGGAATACAGGGGCTGCGTGTCATACTGCAATAATTGCTGGTACGTCTCGAAGGTGCTGCTGTATTTTACTGGATGTGTATTCCAGAATGCCTGACTTTGGATCAGAAGATTGACTCTTCTAGGCCTGCTGTAAACCCCAAAGAGTCTAGTTCATATTCGTTTAAATAGGTTTGTTGTCGTATCAGCTTTAGTGGGCTTCAGCTCACTTTGCCAGGCACATAGAGAGCGAATTTACAGTCTACAAGATTTTTATACACCAAGAAAGGAAGTGGGGGGGGGGGAGAGAATTGTGAGCATTGTGGTGAAACAGACCTGGTTTGTGATATTCAGAAGCATGCAGAGAAGCACAGTGGCCATCCACAGCAGAGGCTGACTTGGCGATAACAGAGACTACTTAGGAATTCAACACCTGCAGAGGTAGAGCATTGGCAGACCGGTTATCCTCTCAAATACATTGGTGTGAGTGAAGTTATTCAGTCCTCCTGTTGCTGGGGCTATCCAGATGTCAGCCCCAGTTTTTTTAAAGGGTTTGCTTGTTTGTTTTTGAGATTGATAGCCCAGGCCCAG
Source organism: Lepidodactylus listeri (assembly GCA_029233225.1). Classification (NCBI taxonomy): domain Eukaryota; kingdom Metazoa; phylum Chordata; class Lepidosauria; order Squamata; family Gekkonidae; genus Lepidodactylus; species Lepidodactylus listeri. Next base: position 26,876,268 of record JARCFY010000021.1, on the reverse strand, counting down.
GGAGGCCTCAGCTCAAAATACTGCTCAGCCACAAAGGCGACCTTGAACCAGTCGCCACATCTTGGCCAATGCTCCTTCTAAACTGGTCCGGTGAGCCAAAAGTCTACTCGGTGAGCTGCCGGGATGAAAGTGGTGAGCGAGCCGTTTGGCCGCTGCGTAAATTAGTTTGCTCTGGAGCCAACCTTCCTGAGCTGAGACAAAAACGTGTGAGCCGGAGGCTAGAAAACTGTGAGCTAGCTCACACTAACTCAGCTTAGAGGGACCGTCGATTTATACAGGGGCATTATGATACTGGCTGATTTGTTTTCCGCTCCCTTCCTAATAACCCCCAGCATAGCGTTGGCCTTTTTTCACTGCAGTCGCACACTGTCTCGACATTTTGATTGAGTTATCTACTCCGACTCAGGCGTATGCTGTTGGGAGCATCTGGGAGGGAAAAGCGGAATGCAAACGTGAAGCATGCATTTCTCCCTGCCTTCCTCTGTCACCATCTCCAGAACTGCAGCGGGGGCCATGGCTCTTCTCAAGCATTCTTTTTTCTTTTTTTGTATTTTTGCGTTTCTGTGTGTGCGTGTGTGCCTGGGCCTGGAAGTCATGGCGGCTTCCGGCGACTCCTACTGGGGCATGGAGGACAGTCAGAGAAGTGGCTTGCTTGCCTGCCTCTGGCCTCCTCCCGGCCCTGGTATTCTCTGGCGGTCTCCCATGCAGATACTTGCCAGGGTTGGCCCTGTTCAGCTTCCAAGAGCTGGCGAGATCGGGCTTGCCTGGGCTATATCCAGGTCAGGGTTCTTCCCAGGCATTCCTGATTTGCAAATTAAGCACCACCAGCTGTTGCTCAGCTCCCTCCAGCAGGTCTAGAGGGCTGAAGTCAAAACGGCAAGACTTCTGGGACCGGGCGGGGGGAGAACATTCAGGTAATGACCACTTTTTAAGAACACCAGCAAAGTTTGTTTCAGGCGTTCTTAGTAACCAGAAGATGAAACGCGGCCATGGTTTACGTCAGGGGTGGGCAATTGTTTTGGCTCGGGGGCCACTTTGTGGGAGCGGAGGTTAGCGGAGGGCCGCACCTTTTAAAATGATTGCACTCATTAGTTAACTTTGCATTTCAGAAAAGGTACAAATTGTATCATAAAAGTCAATAAATATAAATTAAATAAAATAGTGGTAGTTTTATTCAATTTATTTATTGTGCTAATTTCATATCATCTATAGCTGCAAGCACATTTAATTTTAGAATCAGTTTAATGAGACAAATGTACCCTATCACACCAAGTGGCTGACCGTCTAGGTGGGCCGCAAAAAACTCTGTGGCGGGCCGCATGTGGCCCCCGGGCTGCAATTTGCCCACCCCTGGTTTACGTGAATGATAGAATCGGGAGCTGTTATCTCCTCCAAAGACTATGGATCTTAAGTCAGTCATCTACTAATCCGGAGATTCTTGCCGGTCTGTTTTTAGCACCACTTTCCTTAACGTTGCTGGCCTGTATGCTACCCACTCGGCTCTTGCCTCCCTCCAGCCCAAACAACCTCCCTCCAAATTAAGTGGGTTGGCAAAGGAGTCTTTTTAAGTTAGGGGGACAGTTCTTTCGACCTTGGCCGAGAGTGGAGTGGGTGGGCCACAGGCCGCTTACCATGATGAAGGTGCTTCTCTGAAGCATACAGCTTGGACACAGGGATTGCAGTTGAAACGTTCTCTTGAACCTTGAGTGGTGAGCAGCATCCCGGAGACCGAACTTGTTCCTGACGCTCTCCTGTACTCCCTCCCTCCCTCTCTCTCTCTTTCTAGGGTAGAGGGCAGGACTTGGTACACAGCGCTGAGGGGCCGGCTGTGGATAGCGGCCACCGCCAAAAGACCTTCCCCTCAGGAGATCTCTGAAGTGGAGGTCAACTACAAAGTCCTGCTTCAGCAAGGTGAAACGATCTTCAGACCTTTGGGCTGCAGGCCCCTTTACCTGGGCGGAGCTCTTGCTAAGAGGGGGGGGGTGGGGGGGGGACACACACACAGAAGCCCTTCTTGGGCTCCAACTTGTAGAGACCAGCCTCTGGAAAGAATTACAGCATGTTTCCCAAAGGCTCATGGGAATGCTTTGGAAAGACTCACCGTGACCTTGGTGGTATACCATAGCACTGGGCTAGCAGAAAGGGGGATTGTTGGAGATGTATTGAAGGGGCTACTCTTGAGTGGGAACTCAAAAAGCATTTAAATGCCTTCTGAGCTGTTTCCCCCCAGGTCTCATGATGCGCCCCCCCCCAAAAAAAAATTCCACCGTGGGAGGGACAGGGAAGCCCAAGGGCAAGCTATGATGCTCTCACCCTGGCCACTGCCAACAGCAGGCAGCAGGGGTCTCTCCTCAAAAATAAGGTTTCTGGCATGGCTATTTGTGGGGGCAGGGCTTTTGATTAAGGGGGCGGTGCCCCAAAATGCCCCACAGAGTGAGGCTGTATGCTCTTGGGCTTTCTTGCTCTTTGGTGATCTGCAGGCCTGTAGCCACTTGGGGGGCATACAAGGGCAATGCCCCCCACAAATATGCTCAGCCCTCTCAGGAGGGTAGGGAGAGGGGCGATGTTGCCAAGTCTTCCTGCTTCCACAACTGGCTTCTCAAAGTTTGAGAAGCCGACTGCAGAAGCAGAAAAACCCGGTGAGGCCACACCTCTCCCTCCCCTCCTGCATGGCCATACCTCTGAATGTGTAGGTTCCCCTCAGTCACCATGGCTAGTAGCCATTGATAGACTTATGCTCCATGCCGACCCCCACTCCAGGGTTAACCCCTCTTAGCTTTCAAGCTCTGTTGAGATCAGGCTAGCCTGGGCTATCCAGGGCAGGATAAACTGTGGTTGGGGGGTCTGAATTGAGCTGCAGCCATTCGGTCTAGTATGAATTCTGCGTGGTAAATTAACCACAGCATGGAGTTTGGTGTGGAACGGGGCTTCTCGAGAACTGTACGCTGTGTGTATGTTGCAAATACAAGGGTTTAGTTCTTACACGCATGGGGAAATGTCCCAACAGACCTGGACTGCTTCAGGCCTTTCCTACCCCATCTGGTCTGGTATTTAAGCCTTACCTCCTTTCCAGTGCTCCCTCCAAGCTGTGGCATCTTGTGAGCAAAAATTCTTCTCTGTGAGCTACTGGCATTGAAGTTGTGAGCGAGCGACTTGGCTGCTGCATAAATTGGTTTGCTCTGCAGCCCTCCTTCCCGAGCTAAGGAAAAAATGTGAGAGCCAGAGGCTAAAAAAACTGTGAGCTAGCTCACACTCACTCAGCTTAGAGGGGACACTGCTCCCTTCTGAGTTTTAATTTCCCTTTCCATCTCATTTTTGACCCAATATGGGAAATCCCACAAGGACTGAAACACTAATCTGAACACACTATTTGGGTTGCATAAAATGTTCTCTGAGTAGCGAGGCACACTTTGAGTGTTTCTTCCTTGAGGACTGAATGTAGCACTTGATCTTTTGCTTAGCCGATCCGGCCGAAGTTGGAGGTCTGTTAATGAAAGGGCTCGGAGAGACTTGGGGCTTCGGGTCATGTGGCAGAATGGTGGTCCAGGCTGCGGGAGAGAGTAACTGGTATTGGGCGATTCTTTCCCGAGCCAGTGTGTGTTTTCGTTCAGAGCTGTGACGGGAACAAGCGAAAGGGCCTGTGGCGAGAGCACGTGGGAGGCAGCGGAAGGCTAATCAAGACCATGCGGGGAACGGCAGGGCCCCGGGGTCACGTGCTGGCGCTTGCCTAATAATTTTCTCTCCTGCTTGCCGCAGATTTGGAATTTCCCAAAGATTATCCCTCCGGCTGCCTGCTGGGCTGCGTGGACTTGATTGACTGCCTGTCGCAAGAGCAATTCCGGGAGCAGGTGAGCGGAAGGCGGCCGGATTTGGGGGATCAACGGGGATGTGGCGAACAAGCAAGTCTTCGCTGCCCTTGGCAGATACGAATCCCTCCCCTCTACCAGTGTGAGGCCCGACATTTCTGCTGTGTTCCGGAGGAGAGGGCAGTGAAATTCTGCTCTCCACTTTGAAAACCCTTCCCGGTTGGAGGCACCTTGCCCCAGAAGCGAGTGGAACAAAGGGGAAGGGGAGCTTTGAGTGGGGGAAACAGTGGAAGGCCAAGCTGCCCAAACCAAGGGTCTGGTGGGGCAGGGGCCGATTTCTTTCCTTTTCCCAAGGATTTCCCAGATCGCGGTTATTTCCCCTGCTATATATGAATGAGTGGAGCGAAAGGCTCTGTTCACATCTCTAGAGTGACAGGAGCATGCTGCAGTCTATGTACTGGGGAGGGATCTGTCCCAAGGGACTGGGCTGGGGAGGGCCACTGGGTCCCCCAAGATAAACCTCTTGCTTTTCAAATCCTGCTGCCCTGAGCAGCCTCTTGTCCTTCCAGTTGGATTAAGTTAGTTAGTTAGTTTATTCAGCTTATATCCCGCCCTTCCCGCTGAAGCAGGCTCAGGGTGGCTTACACAACAGCGTTATAGCAGATGAACCAATGAATTAGATAAAAGTACAATAAATAGATCTGAAAACAATACATAAAGTGCTAGTGCAATGTAATGATGGCGGGACTCCGGCGGTCAATGAACAACATGGTCTAGGTCATATCAGCTGAGCACAGGCTATTCAGTTAGCATCATCGGTGCTGTTGACGTTTTAGAAGTTATTACTAATATTATTTATGATATTGGGGCCAGGGGCCTCAGGTGGATGAGCGTGGCTCCTTAATCGTAGGCCTGGTGGAAGAGCTCCGTTTCACAAGCCCCGTGGAACTGTGAAAGGTCCCGCAGGGCCCTGACATCTTCCGGGAGCTCATTCCACCAGTGTGGAGCTGCCACTGAAAAGGCCCTGGCCCTCGTCGCTGCTAGCCAGTGCTGTTGGCTGCCTTCCTTAGAGACCCGACCCTAAGCTTTAAATGAAAGAGAGAAATCCCCTACACACTGTTTACTTACTTAACTTCATTTGTACCCTGCCCTGATGGGGGACCCAAGGCGGCTTATATCATTCCCTTCCCCTCTGTTTTATCCTCACAATGCCCCTGTGAGGTAGGTTAGGCTGACAGTGTGTGGCTACCCGAGGTCACCTGGGAAGCTTCTGTGGTGGAGTGGGGATTCGAACCTGGGTCTGCCAGATCCTAGTCTGACACTCGTAACCCCCCTCACCACCCTGGCCCGTTGGGGCAGAAGGCAGCTGGGGCTCTTCTTGGGCTGATTCTGGGAAGTTACTCATTTGTTCTATTGAGACAAGAAAGGAAATTTTCCATGCTTCTCTCTTTAAGCCTTGCATGCGACTGTTGGGGGGCAGAACGGACGGCTCTCCCCTCAGACCGGCGACTCGTATCTGTTTTAACAAAACCAGGCAAGGAAAGCCCTTTCTGAGCAAAGCTCTTGGCAACCGGTTGGGTGTTGATTTATGAAAGTGGCTGCGGCTGGGCCAGCGCGGCTAGGAGCTCTGCCGAGGTCCCTGGGCAGGGAGGGCAGTCTCCTTAGCACAGGTAAAAGCCTCCCTGGAGGCCTGCGCCCCATGTTGGGGAGAAGAAGAAAAAGAAGAAGAAGGAGAAGAGATTGGATTTATACCCCGTCCTTCACTCCCCAAGGGAGTCTCAGAGCGGCTTACAAATTCCTTTCCCTTCCCCTCCCCACAACAGAGAGAGCTCTGAGACAACTTTCCTTGAGAGAACAGCTGGGACAGAACTATGGCTTGCCCAAGGTCATCCAGCAGGTGCAAGTGGAGGAGTGGGGAATCAAACCTGGTTCTCCCACATTAGAGTCCACACACTTGACCACTACACCAAACTGTATAGAAGCAGAATCCTCCGTTTCACAGGACTGTGATCCCTAAATCCGCAACGCACTCCCCTCACCCACCCTGTCCTGGCAGGTGGCTCAGTTTCCGCTTAGGGATGTTTGGGGTATGCGTCTCAGATCCGCCAGCCACATCCACACCTCCCTCCGCTTCCGTGCGGCTGCGTTTGAAACGAGTCTCTGATGTGTTTGGGGAGCAGGGAGGTGGAGATTATGTTCTCGCATGATGTGCTTTGCTCGTTTCTTCCGACTAATCCATCTCATACATTCCTCTTCCCACAAGAGCTGCGGATATGGGGCCTTCTTGCGCCGGATCACGTATGCACGGCAAATCTGAGCCAGGTTGTTCTGTTTCGTTTTTTAAAAGTTGCTTTGGTACGAAGTGTTGAGATGCAGCAGCTCAGACTGAAGAGCATGGGTGTTGCTGTGACACACCTTCCAGGGCTCAGCAGCATCCCCCCCACCAGGCAGAAAAGCTTTGCCCCAGCCTGGTATTCCTACCTGGCTATCGTGGTTCACTAGGGAAGGGGTGTATTGGTAGTGGTCAGTGCCGTCAAGTTGCAGCTGACTCATGGCAACCCTGTAGGTTTTTCAAGCCAAGAGACGTTCAGGGATGGTTTGTCATTGCCTGCCTCAGCTCAGCGACCCTGGACTTCCTTGGGATCTCCCACCCAGGGCTGACCCTGCTTAGCTTCCAAGATCTGATGAGATTAGGCTAGCCTGGGCTGTGTTGTTGTACGGTAATCCTTGATGGCCCAGGCTAGCCCAGTCTCAGAAGGTCTCAGAAGCTCAGCAGGGTCAACCCTGGTTTTGTACTTGGATGGGAGACCACCAAGGAAGTCCGGGGTTGCCACACAGAGGCAGGCAATGGCAAACCACCTCTGTTCGTCTCTCGCCTTGAAAACCCTACGAGGCTGATGTAAATTAGCTGCAACCTGGCCCCTTCCGCCACCAATCCTTGAGGACCGAGAAGTCCAGGATACTGTGCAAGTGCCTCTCCTTATTTATGGAATTGTTCCTTTCTCACACACAATGGGCTCTGCCCTCTGTTGTTTCAGCAAACCCACGCTGGAACAGAAATTCCCCTCTGCATTGCATGCTACTTTCACTTTCTTTGATCATCGGAGTTCATGGCACACTCTGCATTGCATGCCACTTTCACTTTCTTTGATCATCAGGTTTTTATGGTACCTTCTGCGTATACAGCTGTTTTATGATTGTTCAGGGGTAACTTTGTAGTCAGTGAGTCTTGGCCGGGGGTATTTGAATGTGGTTTTGAGCTGCACCTTTCCCTCAGTGTCGAGAAAATGTGGAGTGAATGCCAGAATGCAGAACCAGCCAGTATTAGACACACGTGAATCTCCTAATGGGTGGAGAGATGAATAGAATGTAAACAGTTCCTTCTCAAGGAGCCAGGAGATGGCTTTTTTTAAAAAAAGCAAAGCTAATAGCTCAGTACACACCACTGGAACCGAGTGTCAAATCAAAGCTGCTTGACATCTTGCCTATCAGCAGGCAGTTCCTGCTTGAGAAATTGAATGTCAAGATCAAGCCGGTCGGCTGCGCCCTCCTTCTTGGGTGAAAGCCTGCCTTGTGTGTGGGATGTCTGTAACGATGTAAAATCCTGGTTTGGAACTGCTGCATCTTTAAGCCAGTCCAGGATCAGGCAGTTGGATTCGTGTAGAGGCAGTATGGCCCTCCCCGCTGCTCTACATCCGTTGGATGTCTTAAAAGGCCTTGGAACATCTTATGTGCTTCCTAAGCTAAAAATGGCATCCTCCTTCTTCCTGAATAGAAAGCATATCGCTTGGCTTCCTTTCATTTCTGTGCCTTGCCGTATATCCTGGGAAACGAAAATGCCTCTTTTTCCAGTCTGCTAACCCACCTTGCTGTCCATAGTGGGAAACAGAAATGCCTCTTTTCCACTTTGCTTGCGCTCACATTTGTATATGTATTTGCACAGCTGCCATGTATAAATACCAAAAAGCTCTTTAAGTGCAACACTGTTCAGTTCTTCGGTGCTGAATGCACTTGAGTGAGCTTGGCGTGTGTTCAAAACCTGGCTTAGTTGACTTTAAAAAGGTACCTAGTAAATTGTCTGTCACCGATGCTATTTACACAGCAAGTCCTCCTCAACTGCACCTTTTGGGCTTCATCTCCCAGTTTAAAGGATGAGGTAATCAGTGATGCGAAAGACCTCTGCCCGAGACCCTGGAGACCCACTGCCAGTCTGAGTAAACAATACTGTCCTTTTTTGGTATTTTTTAAATATGTGTGCATGTGTGAGTGTATGTGTACCTGGAAGTCCTGGCGACCTCTGATGACCGACCCCTGTTGGGGGCCTGGAGGCTATTCAGAGAGGGGGCTGGATAAAGCCTTCCCCCACCTCCCAACTGCTGGAATTCCAAGGAGGTCTCCCATCGAAGCAGGGGCGGATCTACTCTGAAACGAATGAAGCTTAAGCTTCAGGGCCCCTAATCCTAGAGCCCCGAAGCAACTTTTTTTGGTAATGATTGTATTTTTCAACAAAATTGGGAGTTTTTTTAAGTGTTCGTTATTAAGATAAGGCTATCTTAGTGACCGAATCATGAGCCAATGGGTTGAAGTGCTTAATATCAAGCTTAGAATATGCTCTAATACCTGTTTCATGTGGCCAGTACAGCAATTTTAATTAAAATCAGAGATGCAGTGGTTAGTTTTTTTTTAAATGGTGGTGATTTGCCATGGGGCAACCTCATTGAAGAAGCTGGCAGCGGTTATCTAGACCTCGTTACCTATGGGAAAGGGGCTCACTGTATGGCCCCTGTTCAAGGGCTCCACCCCCCCACCCCGTTCTCCGCCATCCAGGCCTCGAGGTCCTTGCAAGGGCAGCGAGGCCCTTTGGACCTTGTCGGATGTTGCCTTTGTTGGACGTTGCTGGTTGAGAAGAGTTCAAGCTTCAGGCCTGCCGCTGCATCCGAGTACTTGCCAGAGTCGACCCTGCTTGGCTTCCGAGATCTGACGAGATCGGGCTTGCCTGGGCTACACAGGTCAGGGCAACAATACTGACTTTGATGGACCAAGGTTCTGATTCAGCACCCGGCAGCTCCATGTGTGACCTTGATGGACCAAGGGTCTGGTTCAGTGGAAAGCAGCAGCTTTATCTGTGTTCAGAGCGAATCTGGAGGGTTAGGGCAGCCTTATGTAGCCTCTCTCTCACTCCCTCTCTCTCTCTCTCAACCACCCCCCCCCCCCCCCCCGCAACAGTGGATCTGTCCTTTCATCTATGTCTGGCCTTATGCAGGCTCAGAGGTCATCCGCAGGCAGGCCCGGAACTGTTCTGTCAACTGGTTTGTCAGGGGAGGGGATGTGTAGGAGGAGGTGCCTCACCTGCCCCCCTTTGCGCCCCCCCCCCCCATCTCCATCGCTTCTGCTGCCGACCCGTGCCTGGTTTCCTGAAGGGGCAGGCTGCTGTGGGAGAGGGGAGCTGGTGCAAGCGGGAGATGAAAGGGGACACGGCTGAGATGTTTCTGCGTCTCCCTTTGAAAGCTTCCAAAAGCACTTGCCGGCAGGTTCTGTTATCTGCGAGCAGCAGATAGAAGCTCTCAACAGGGGCGGGGGGAACGTTGCCTGCGTTAGGCAGCTCTGCAAGACTGCGGTTTGTAACCTCAGCAGCGGAGGCAGTTAGCGCCCTCTCTCTCTCTCTCTCTCTCTCTCCTTTTTTCCCCTTAGCAAAGCCATTTTGATTACCACATCCATAACTATTACCAGCTGTGGTTTTACACCGTTCCTCCCTCGCATATGTCGTGTTAGGCCTTTAACAGCCTTTCATATGCAAGGGTATGACAATCGGTTCTTGTGTTTTCCTTTTTTTTCTTTTTAATCCAGCGCTGTCGTTGAGCTGAATGCCGGCGAGTGTCTTATTTATTCATTTGGCCATTTACATCCCACCTTCCTTTAAAATCAAGGCAGCTGACAATCAGTTTTTTAAAAATCCATAATGTATTAAAATCTGAACAATTCAAAGCTTATACGTACCGATCAGATAACAGTGTTGGCGGACCAAAGAAAAACACTTGCATAAAACAGGACTGATTAAAAGCTGGTATAAGAAGAAGGAGAGTTGGATTTATACCCCACCATTCACTGGAGTCTCAGAGCCGCTTACAATCTCCTTTCTCTTCCTCTCCCCACGACAGACACCCTGTGAGGTAGGTGGGACTGAGAGAACTCTCTCTCTCTCGAGCTGCTCTTGAGAGAACAGCTCTGAGAGAACTGTGACTGACCCGAGGTCACCCAGCTGGCTGCATGTGGAGGAGTGGGGAATCCAAACCCAGTTCGCCCAGATTAGAGTCCGCCCCTCTTAACCACGACACCAAACTGGCTCCAGCTTCCAAAAGGGGGAAGGTGTTGTGCCCCCATAAGAAGACTCAAGGTCTGGGGTCAGTCTGCTTTCTCACTCCATCTGGCCCCGTTTTCTTACTTGCGACTGCCTCCTCCGGTCCCACGTGACTTCGGTCCACACTGATCCTGTGATCCTCAGCAAAATCTTTTGGGTCGATACAAAGGGACCTCTCCTTCCTTTTTCACTGGCAGAAAATCTGGCTGGGTCCAACCTTCTGCCATCCTCTGGAAAGAAATTTCGGATGGTGAGAGCCAGTACTTCAGTTTGCAGGGCCTGAGCAAGGCTGTTAGCGATAGGATGTTTTGGTCATTAATTTGTGTATGTCTGTGTGTGCGTGTGTGTGTGTGTGTGCTTGCAAGCCTGGAAGTCATGGAGACTTCTGGCGACCCCTAGTGGGGCTAGGACATTTTCAGAGAGATGGCTTGAGACTACCTACCTCTGCGTTCCGTCCCCGGTATTCCTTGGAGGTCTCCCGTCCAAGTACTTGCCAGGGTTGGCCCTGCTTAGCTTCCAAGATCTGACAAGAGTGGGCTTGCCTGGGCTATATCCAGGCCAGGGTGAGGTCATTAATTCATAGGGTCACCGTAAGTCGGAAGCATCTTGACGGCACATAATGTACACCCCCCCCCCCCAGTATTGCTCCTGTCTTCTGATGGAATTTCTGCAGCAAAATAATAACCCTTATTCTCCTGAGTCACTCTCTTGCCCTTACTAGTTGGATCAGCATAGGTGGGGTTTCAGTGTCACCTGTGTCCGGTCTGAGCTAGGATCCTGGATGGCTGTGCCAGCAACCAAACCTATGGGTTCAAGAACTGGGTTGGGAGTGGGGGGACAGCCCAGAGCTGGGACTGGAGCCTGGAGAACAGCGCTCAGCAGGTTCTGCTTTGTTACAGTGAAAGGCCAGACTTTTTAGCATTCTGCCCCCCCCCCCCCAAGCCTGGCCAATCCGGAGGTCTCTTGCTGGCAGCCAATAGCAGAGACAGATGTTCCTTTGGCTGTGGTAACGGAGTTTACCCGTTCCTGGGCAGCATGTTTTGCTGGTTCTAAGCCTGAGGCCACGAGGGTCTTCTTGGTTGAAACCTCCGAAACGCGGGCACCACATCTGGTTTCTTGAACGGACTTCTGGAAGCCTGCTTTCTCTGTTAAGGTACTCCGTGCTTAATGACACTGCAGATGGAACAGTGGTCCTGCGGTGACTTGAGGAAGAGCTGAAACAGACTCTCGCGTACGATGTTGCTCATCAGCTGTTTGTTCACCCTTAAAGATGGAAGTCTTTCATTGTGCGTGCGTGTGCATGCGCACACACACACACACAGAAAAACAGATATGCAGATTAGTCGAGGAGTCCCCAACATGGTGGCCACGGATGCCAGGGTGCCCACTGACACCTTTCCTGGGGCTCCCTAGGTGTTTCTAGAAGTGGGGGTGGGGCTTTTGCCCAGCAAGGCTTCTGATTGGCCACTGGAGAGTTGCTTGCCTCTGCAGATTTTAAAAAACGCTTTGGCAGCAGCTGCCACCATCAGACAAGGATCTTCACTGGGAAGCCGAAAGTAAGCTGCGGCGGCCATTTTGTGGCTGGCTCCACCTCCCGTGGTGACCATTTTGTGACTGCGCCCCCCACGCTTTGTCAGAATCCCAAAGGTGCCCACAGCTTCAGGACGGTTGGTGGGATAAGTGTTTTGCCCAGATAAAGAGGTAGAGCGTGCCATCGAGGTCCAGCAGACTTACAGCAACCGCATTGTGGGGTTTTCAAGCCGAGAGTTGAGCAGAGATGCTTTGCCGTGGCCTGCCTCTGTGTCGCGGCCCGGCACTCCCTGGGTGGCCTTCCCCCCCCCCCCCCCCGAAGTACAAGCTAGAGTCAGCCATGCTGAGCTTCCACGTTCTAACGATATCAAGCTGACCTGGGCTATTTCGGCTGCTCTTTGCCCAGGCAGGGACAACGAAATGTCTTGACGTATGCATATAATAGCATTTTTATGTAGTACTTTAAAGGGCCTGGTGAGCATGACCTTGTTAATCCTTCCACAGCAGTGTAAAGTAGGTCAGGGCTTTATCATACATCTAATAGTGACTGATGAGGCCTCCTAGGTGGGTCAGAAAAGACCTTCAAGGGTTTACAGAAGAATACAAAAAGGCGGGAAGGAAATAGGGCAATAAACAAGTCCTCACCCGCTTCCTCTTCTGTATCTCCCTTCTACATATGAGGGGGGTGGCCCCTCTGAAGTCTCCCCATGAGTTTGGACCAAAGAAGTCCCACCGCCAGAGTTATATGAGCGACAGACATGAGGGAAAATCCGCCACAGTCGGATTCCTTTGAAATGCGGTGTTGCAGGAGAGTTTTATGGACACCGTGGACCGCCAAAAAGATAAACCAGTGGGTTTTAGATCATATCAAGCTCGAACTCTCCCTAGAAGCGAAAATGACTAACCTGAGGCACTTTGGTCACATATGAGAAGACAGGCGTCACTGGGAAAGACAGTAATGCTAGGAAGAGCCGAAGGCAACAGGAAAAGAGCAAGACCCAAGATGAGATGGACTGACTCAGTCAAGGAAGCCAGGGCCCTCGGTTCGTGAGACCTGAGCCAGGCTGTTAACGAAAGGATGTTTTGGGGGACATTATTACATAGGGTTGCCATAGGTCAGAAGCAACTTGACGGCACTTCATGCAGACTCCTGCCAAGGGCAGAAAGAGCAGAGCCAGGCCGTTAACGGTAGGAGGTTTTGGAGTTGTTAATTCACAGGGTCGTCATAAGTTGGCAGTGACTTGATCAGTGTAGCCGTTAAGTGCGCGGACTCTAATCTGGAAGAACCGGGTTTGATTCCCCCCTCCGCCACTTGCAGTTGCTGGATGCCCTTGGGCAAGCCGTAGCTCTGTCAGAGCTGTCCTCTCTCAGCCCCACCTACCTCACAGGGTGTCTGCTGTGGGGAGGGGAAGGGAAAGGAGTTTGTAAGCCGCTCTGAGACACCGAGTGAAGGGCGGGGTATAAATCCAATCTCTTCTTCTCTTCTTCGAGTGCTCAGTTTTTTAGCCCCTGGCTGACACATTTTTGTTTTGTCAGCTCAGGAAGCGTGGCTCCAGAGCAAACTAACTTATGCAGTAGCCACATTGCTTGCTTACAACTTTAATGCCAGGAGCTCACCAAGTAGAATTTTTGCTCACAGAATTCCACAGCTTAGAGGGAGCATTGGCACCTTACACACACACATACACACACACATACACACACACATACACACCAGCCTTGAAGTCGGCATCTTGCGTTGTTGGTGCGGCCCTTTGATAGCTGGTGTTGCGGCACATGGTCTCTCCTTGGGCCCACCCCTCCCTCCTGCTCTGCTTTCACCTTTGCAACATTCCCACTAGTGGCTCAGTTGTCCTTGCCGCTTTAGCCCCCCTGTCAGGATGGTGCCATGATTAGAGTGTCATGCCAGGGCTAGGGGTCCCATCCCTGCTTAGCCACAAAGCTCGCTGGCTGACCTTGGGCCAGCCACTCTTTCTTAGCCTGAGCTGCCGCCCGGGGTTGCTGGGAACGTAGAACAGGCGAAGGCAGAACGACATATACCACCACTCCGCGGACGGCAAGATAGGTGGAGGCTGTGACTCCCCCCTTTCTCCCCGTCCCAGGTAGCCAGTCGAAAGGCAGGCAGCTCTTGAGAGCCGCCATCTTCTCTTGGTGGCGGGGTTCTAAAGAAAAAAGGTATGCTAAGCAGGCAGTGATTACACATACGATACATAATAAAGACCCAGCTAAACCGGCTGACATAACTTCTGCATAATCGATTTCCAAACTAGCTCAGTTTGTTGTGCGTCCTTCTCATTCCCCAAAGCTGTCAACTGCCGAGTCTCTCAACCTTTTTGTGCCTGTTCTTGGCCTGTAGAAGAAGAGCTTGGATTTATACCCCGCCCTTCACTACCCGAAGGAGTCTCAGAGCGGCTCACAATCTCCTTTCCCTTCCCCTCCCCACAACAGACACCCTGTGAGGTAGGTGGGGCTGAGAGAGCTCTGACAGAAACTGCCCTGGAGAGAACTGCTCCGAGAGAACTTGTGACTGACCCAAGATCACACCAGCAGCTGCATGTGGAATAGTGGGGAAACCGAACCCGGTTCTCCCAGATTAGAGTCTGCACTCCTAACCACTATACCAAACTGAAACAGTTGCCTGTTTCCAGTACCTCCCAAACACAATTCTGGCAGTCGGTAAGAAGACGCAGAGCAACGGAGCATAGATTATTAGGGACTTGTCTTCTCGACTGCAGGGGCGAACAGCGATTGCTTCTCCGAGCAGGAGCCAGAGAGAGAGGCTGGCCGAGTGGGCAGGGGCTGTTTCCTACCAGTGGTTGCTCATTTCCTGGGCAGGCCAATCCTGTTTGCTCTCCTACCCTCTTTGCCAGTGGACAGAATCCAGGACTGGCCTCACTTTAGCTTCTCCCAGCCCAGTCCACACAGGGATCGGTAGATGTGCTTTCTTGTGGTCCGGGCAGATAGCACAACGGACGCTTCCGTGCCCACAGTCGAAGTCGCGTGGCAGTGAGAAATCGTTTTCCCCGTGGCGCTCGTCCCTCAGGAGGTCGGGGAGGTCTCAGCTCCGCGCAGCGTTGCAAGAAAGAGAATCGGGCCCTGCGAGAGGCTCCTGTCGCTGGGAAGATGAGTGAGGCCGTCCCAAGGTTTCCCCCAGGAGGCCCAATCCCGCTTCTTCCCGAATGTCTTGCTGCTGATAAGGAAGCCCCGTCATCCTCTCCACCAGCTTCAGCCCTTGACCTACTTGCCTGGAAGAAGCCGAGGCGTTTGATGTTCCATTTGGCTAAAGAGCCCTTTTCTTGCTGGAATACAGCGAGTGATTTCCCACAGGAAAAAGAGGGAGGGGAAAAAATACCTACTTAGTAATTAGTTACCTGCAGTGTTAGCCCTGACAGCTGCAGTGCTTTATGAGGCAACGCAGAAGGGTGCTCCTGCACGGGAAAGGGAGGGGAGGGGATTAGATCAAGTGACTTACGGCATCTCCCTCCTCTTTCTTGAGGATACTGTGGGGG
Organism: Lepidodactylus listeri; assembly: GCA_029233225.1. Lineage (NCBI taxonomy): Eukaryota > Metazoa > Chordata > Lepidosauria > Squamata > Gekkonidae > Lepidodactylus > Lepidodactylus listeri. The sequence goes on along the minus strand of JARCFY010000021.1, from coordinate 26,861,065 downwards.
CCGGAAGGTCGTCTCCCGATTTGTTACTGAACCGGAAGCTTTGAGCCAGCTCACGCACATCGGGAGGAAGCAAGTTTGTTCCAAGGGTCCACCGAAAATGAGCATCCCAGCCGATGGGTAGCCCTGGTCTCAAATTTCTGTCTGTGGGAGCCTAGTTCAGGAGCCCATGGGTGGGACTGGTGCCTGCCTAGTGTTTTTAGAAACTGGGCATGGCCACATGGGCTTCTGCCCAAGCAAGGCTTCTGATTGGCCGTTGGCGGTTTGATGGGCTGTACAGATTTTTTTAAAACGTTGCTCTGGTAGCAGCTGCCACCGCAGCACGAGGATCTTCATTGGGTTACTGGAGGTAAGCTGTGGCAGCCATTATATGGCTGGCTCTGCCTCCTGAGGAAGCCATTTTGTGGCTCTGCCCACCAACCCTATGTTTACATTCCGAAGGTACATGTAAGCTCCAGAAGACTGGGGACTTCAGGCATCATTCATCCATTCAGAACCAATGCAAAGGGGGTGTGCCCCAGGAACAGGCTCCTTGCCCTGACCTGGGTAGCCCAGGCAAGCCCGATCTCGCCAGATCTCGGAAGCTAAGCAGGGTCGGCCTTGGCTAGTATTTGGAAGGGCGACCTCCAAGGAATGCCAATGTTCCCTCTAAGCTTTGGAGTCTTGTGATAAAAAATTCTACTTTGTGAGCTACTAGCGTTAAAGTTGTGAGCGAGCGATTTGGCTGCTGCACAAATTAGTTTTCTCTGGAGCCATCCTTCCTGAGCTAAGACAAACATGCGTGAGCCGGAGCTTAAAAACCTGTGAGCTAGCTCACACTAACTCAGCTTAGGGGGAACATTGGTGGTGACGCAGAGGCAGGCAATAGCAAACTGCCTCCAAAACATCTCTTGCCTTAAAAGCAAGTCTAGCTCGCCACCTCCATGCTTGAGAGGAGACAGATGGCAGGGTCTCAGTTAATGACACCCTGGGAGATAGGTGGGGCTGAAAGAGCTCTTTCAGGGATTCCTCTTGAGAGAACAGTTCCAAGAGAACTTGTGACTGACCCAAGGTCACACCAGCAGCTGCAAGTGGAGGCGTGGGGAATCAAACCCCATTCTCCCAGATTAGAGTCTGCGCTCTTAACCACTGTTGAAAACGCTCTTGCTTTGAGTTTACTCCCCTGAGCTGGAGGTTGGACCTTTCCGAGTCTGTGATCTGATCTTCTCTAGAATGAGAAAAAGAAAACACCCCCCACCACCACCACGTTCTTTCTCTGTTAAAGGAATTGTCTCCCACAATCCTAGCATCCATTCCAGTCCGCGGCAGAGTTTCTCAAGGGCCGGCGGCTGCTAATGCAGCCGGTAAGGGCCCTGCAAAAAAGCCTGCGCCAGCACATTTGACAGCAGTCGTTCCAGGGAAGGTAGCGGGAGGAGGGCTCGGTGCCAGCTGGAAGCTCTCCCATGCCAGGGGGAATCTCTTGCGAGGGCCTCCCATTGCTAACTTGCAAAGAGGCACAAAGAGAGGCTTGGGACGTGGGCTGCTTTCCGAATGTGCTGTGAGCCAGGCATGTCTAGGGATGTCAGCACAGTCGCCACCCCCACCCCCCGAGCTGGCAAAACATGCAGACGCTTGCTGCATGCTGGCTGCTGCTTCTGTTTTTCATGTGTGAGTGTGTAAGCACCTGGAAGTCATGGCGACCTCTGGTGACCGACCCAACTGGGGGCCTGGAGGGTATTCAGAGAGGTGGCTGAAGAAAGCCTGCCCCCGCCTCCCGCCTGCTGGTATTCCAAGGAGGTCTCCCATCCCAGTACTTGCCAGGGTCGGCCCTGCTGAGCTTCTGAGATCTGACGAGATCAGGCTTGCCTGGGCTATCCAGGTCAGGGCAGTGGCTGCTCCTGTTAGGTAAACATGATGGAAGTCTGCTTTTTTTGTGTGTAGTGCGCATGTGTGCGCGCTTGCATGCCTGAAAGTCACGGTGACTTATGGCGACTCCTAGTGGGGCTAGGATGTTTCAGAGGGGTAGCTTACTATTGTCTGCCTCTGCATCCCAGCCCTGGTATTCCTTGGAGGTCTCCCTTTTAAGCACTTGCCAGGGTCGGCCCGGCTTAGCTTCCAAGATGGGGCTTGCGTGGGCTGTTCAGGTCACGGCAAGGAAGCCTGTGTTGTAGCATTTCCCCTCCTTTGTGATACTGCTGGCCTGCCGCACCTGTAATGACCGCTCTGTATAAGGCTCCAGTCCGTTAAGGCTTGTCTTCTGCTGCCTCTTGGACTTTCTTCGCATTCCCGAATCATTTCCACAACTGCCAAAGGCTCCTGCCTACATTTGATGCCTGCGTCGGGCGCTCCCCGAAGGGGGCAAAACGCCCCTCCTCACTGGCCACTCGTCTGGACTTCTGTACGGCTGCAGCCAAAGTACATCCCGCCCCCAGCTCATCTAGGGGCAAGCTGGAAGCCCATTGCGTTTGCTGCAATCAAATGCGAGCACACAAGCCAAGTGTTGAGGCCAAGGCTCCCCAAACTTCTTGAGCCTGCAGGCACCTTTGGAGTTTGGACACAGGGTGGTGGGCGCAACTACAGAATGGCTGCCACCCGAGGTACGGTCTCACACACAGAGGGAGTTTAGGTGCAGGGTGAGAAGAGATGACTTTTTAAAACACAGTGGGGAAGAGGAGTGAAATAGAATAAAACCAATACTGTGGGGGCCGCCAGTGTTCCCCCCAAGCTGAGTTAGTGTGAGCCGGCTCACAGTTTTTTAGCCTTCGGCTCACACATTGTTTGTCTCAGCTCAGGAAGGATGGCTCCAGAGCACACTAATTTATGCAGCAGCCAAATCGCTCGCTCACGACTTCAGTGCCAGTAGCTCACAAGGTAGAGTTTTTGCTCACAAGACACCCCAGCTTAGCAGGAGCATTGGCCGCCACTGTGGAACAGTGTTATTTCAATCTGCCCAGCTAATCAGATCTCCGGTGGCCAGTCAGAAACCCTGCTGGGCATATGCCCCACCTGGGCCCGCCCACTTTCTAAAAACCCTTGATGGACGGCAGGAAAGGTTTAGGCAGGCACAGTGGCACTCAGGGGCACCAGGTTGGGAACCTCTGCTTGGGCTTTGTAAAGAATTAAGGGATAAAGTGAAGCACATTTTTGGAGGGGTTAGCAAACCATGGGGGTTGCTTTCATCTGGAGGCGGTGTTCGGGCTTGGCTCTATCTCGGAAGACAAGAGAGGGAGAGGGAGGGAGGGAGGCTCGTGCAACTGAAGGACCTTCAAACAACTGTTTTGGTGCATGGCGCCAGGTGGAAGCAGGCTTGCCTGTGTTGGTTCGAGACACTTTGGCCCTTGGACCTCTCTTTCTGGTGCTGCTTTCTGAGTGTTCCCTGCAGCATGCGGGGCAGCAGATGTGCGCAAGTGGCTGGCCGTTCTGGAGCGGCTGGGAGCCACCCAACAGGGGGCAGCAGTGGCTATGTGAACAGGTCTCTAGGACGCAGATCGCTGAGGAGTCTGAAAGCATGCACACGGGGTAACATGTCAGGAAGACCTTTAGTGCCGGTTTCATTTATTTGGGTTTTTTTTACAACGAACAGCCATGTACAGCCATGTACACAAGGCGGGGGGTGGGGGGCACACACACATCTTCTGCTTGCCACAGTGAAATTTCTCATCGCTCTGTGCTACTTCAAGTGTTGTTCGTTTTCCACTCAGATCTGTGTAATTTTTTTAGATGTTTAGGTTCCCTTTATTTAAACGCACCATCAGTGATACTGAACGATCCATCTCACCTGTTCCCCCCCCTCCGTTTTTCTCCAGCATCCGCAGCTGAGCCAGGAGTCGGCTTCCCCATTTGTCTTCCTCTGCTCTCATCCTCAGGAGATGGTAGTCAAGTTTCCCGTCAAAGGCAAACACAAGATCTGTAAGTCTCCCCCCCCCCCCCCGAATCTCCTGCTGACACTTCTTAGCGGGCGCTTGGTGAGCTCCGAGTTCTGCCTCGCGACCTTGAAAAGCTTGCACCACAGTCTCCTCCTGAGTGGCACTTCCATTCTAAAGCAAATGCATCTTGGGTCTTTGCGTGCCCTTTCCTTTGCCTCAACGGGCATCACTTCCTTCCTTCGGGGCACACGGCCCCAGCTGTGGTTGCAGGCAGGGTAGCCGTTTCATGACATAAACAGGGGGGAAGGAGGTGAGGGAAAGTGCGCAAATGTTCCTTCTCTGCAGGAAAGGTTCTGGGCTTTTCAGTTGAGGAAAGAGAAGATGGAGGAGGGAACCTGATAGAGGTGTATAAAATTATGCCTGGGGCAGAGAGGATATTTTTCTTCCTCTCCCCGAATAGTAGACCTCGAGGGCACCCATTGGAGCTGATGGGCAGTAGATACAGGAGAGACTCGATGAAATATTTCTTTACTCAGTGAGTGTTTTACGTTGTCCAGAGGATTTAGCGATGGCCACAGGAGTAAGCAGCTTTCAAAGGGGATTAGATAAATTCATGGAGGAGAGGTCTATCAGTGGCTACTAGCCAGGGTGACCGAGGGGAACCTCCACGTTCACAGGCACTAATCCTCTGAATCCCAGAGGCAGGAGGCAACATCAGGGGAAGGTCTCGGCCTCTACGCCCTGTTTGTTTGGCCTTCCAGAGGAACTGGCTGGCCACTGTGTGAGACAGGATGCTGGACTAGAAAACCGCTGGTCTGATCCACAGGGCTCTTCTGATTTTCAGTGGCAGGTTCGCCCTGATGTCTCTTCTGCTAGGCAAGTTGTCCACCAGGAAACTTCCTGGGAGCAAGCTGCTCTGGAGTGCGGGCGGTGACGGCTAAAGGGTTTGTTGTTGTTTGCCAGGGCTTGTCCCCCCAGTTGGCAGCCTGACAGGAGGAGGGCGGGGGGACAGCCCGCACCAGGACCACGGAAGAGGTGGGATCAGCAGAAAGTACTTAGCTAGTTGCGACTTACCACTGCATGCACAAGCGTGAAACAGACACGTATCTGTTCCATCAAATGTGACAGCATGCCTTTCAGGGGCATGCCTTTCAGCATGCCTTTCAGGGGCCTTTCAGGGGCCTTTCAGGGGCTTCGCTGCATCCAGAAATGGAATCGATTGGCAGCTGTTGCACCTGAAAGCAGCCCTTGGTGAGGGAACTCTGTTCAGACAACCTGTTCCATTGACAACTTTTGGAAGGCATTTCACTAATCTGGGATCGAGCTCAGCCTCTTGTGTTGCTTGGCTTCAGGGGCTGGGAAGGGGTGTGCCTTGGTCTGAAAGCCAGTGTGGTGTAGTGGTTAAGTGCGCGAACTCCAATCTGAGAAAACCGGGTTTGATTCCCCACTCTGCCACTTGCAGCTGCTGGATGACCTTGGGCAAGCCATAGTTCTGTCAGAGCTGTTCCCTCAAGGACAGTTCTGGAAAGAGCTCTCTCAGCCCCACCTACCTCACAGGGTGTCTGTTGTGGGAAGGGGAAGGGAAAGGAGTTTGTAAGTCGCTCTGAGACTCCCAAGGGAATGGTGGGGTATAAATCCAATCCCCTCTTCCTCCTCCTCCTCCTCCTCTTCCTCCTCTTCTTCTACCACCTTGTGGCATAAGATGTGAAAGGAGTGAGGACATGAAACTGCCTTGTTTGTACTGAGTCTGTCAAGGTCAGTATTGCCTGTTCTGACTGGCAGCAGCTCTCCAGGGACTAAGGCAGAGGTCTTTCCATACTACCTGATCCTTTGAGCTGGAGATGCCAGGGATTGAACTTGGGGCCTTCTGTGTTCCAAGCCAGTGCTATGCCCCTGAGCCAGATCGAGGTCTGTCCCGTCACCTGCCGCCTGATCCTTTTAACTGGAGATACCAGGAATTGAGCCTGGGCCCTTCTGCATGCAAAGCAAATGCTCTGCCCCCAAGCTGGGCTCTCAGATAGAAGTCCTGCACATCACCTGAGCCTTTTGAGCCGGAGATTCCAGGGACTGAACCTGTGACCTCCTGCGTGCAAAGCAGATGCTCTGCTGAGGAGCCGCCGTCCCTCCCCGTGCGACTGGTTAGAAGTGGACGCTTGTGGCTGATTAGAACCAGCAGGCAGCTGCAAGCTGCCCAAGCTTTAACAGCATTGCACCTGGCGGGCAAGCTTACCTCAGCGTATTTTCTGGGTTGGGGAATTGGGGAGGGGGGACCTGTCTTTGTTGGCAGAATCTGCCTTGCTGCGAAAGCCAGGTCCCCAGGGTTCCGGCGATCCAAGCGCCCCGTCCCTCTCCGACGGCAATTGATTGCTTGTCTGCCACCCACCGCTTCCCAAATATCTCTCCGGCTCCAGCTGCATCCGCTGCTCGGAGTCTTGGCTCGGCACATTTATCAAATCAGCTTCTCTTTGGAGCCTGGCGGAGCGGAGGAGAGGTGGCCAGGCTTGCTTGCGGGGGATTTTTTTCTTCCACGTTTTGTTTTTCTGGCTGCTGCGTGGCAGAATGTGCCTTTCCGCTGCCAGAACAAACCCTCCCCAAGTATGTCACAGCATGTCCTTTCCGCCCAAGTGACAGTTTCCCGCTCGAAGAAGCAACGGCTTCAGCGGACTGGAAGGGGATCGCCAGGGCCGGAGGCTTGCCCGCCCGCTTGCCCTTCTCTCGCCCACCCTCCCTTCGGCCGGCCCCCTCTCCGCAGGAGTAGGCAGCCAGGCAAGTAGCAAGCCCGGCCTGTTGACTTGTGTGTGGGGTGTGTGTGTGTGTGTGTGGCCTGGCAGCCGTCGGGCATTCCCGGTCGTGAAGAAATAGGGACAAGAGGATGCTGGCCGAGAAAAACCTGCAGCCTTCGATCACGGCTGTCGACGGTGTTTTTTTTAAAAAAATAACATTTTGTTTTTATTTCTTATTTACTTGATGGTTTATTTCTCAGATTTTCTTAGCTGCCACTCACCCAAAGGGTCTTGTGGCAACTTAACGACATTAAAACAATTTTTTTTTTAAAAAAAATAACAAACGTCAAATATTAAAATATTAAAATTCATGGCTATCACTGTAGCACTGTTAAAACAGCCCAATTATGTGGTTACTCTCCAAAGGCCAACCTAAACAATGCAGCTTTGCATGCCCTGGCAGGGCACCGGTGCCAAGCCGAGAACGCATTCCAGAGGGTAGGGGCTGCAAATGAGAAGGCCCTTCTCCTGGTGAGAACTAACCAAGCCGTCCTGGGGCTGGGCACTTCCAGGAGGCCCCTAGACAGGGACCGAAGGGAGCCCAGGGGGGGTGGGTTGAAAGAAGAAGAGGAAGAGGTTTGAATTTATACCCAGCCCTTCACTCGGAGTCTCCGAGCAGCTTACAAACTCCTTTCCCCTCCCCTCCCCACAACAGACACCCTGTGAGGTAGGTGGGGCTGAGAGAGTTCTTTCCAGAACTGTCCTTGAGAGAACAGCTGGGACAGAGCTATGGCTTGCCCAAGGTCATCCAGCAGGTGCCAGTGGAGGAGTGGGGAATCAAACCCGGTTCTCCCAGGTTAGAGTCTGTGCACTTAACCACTGCACCAAACTGAGGGTTGAGGGTGGATTACACATAGCGAGTATTTATAGTCGATAAAATGGGACATTCAGTAACTTAATACATTAGGATTTTAGAAGTCTGGAGACACCAGAAAGAACTGAAGCACAGCATATGTATTCGCATGACACATGAAGCGGTGCAGAAATGATCTAAATAGGATCCTGCTTAACGATAATCTATATACAGCAGTATTGACCACAGTCCCTGATTATTTATCCAGGCAAGTCTGTAAAACCATTTGAAGTATTTGAGGCCGACTGTAGTGCTGGTGGAGTTCAGCCAAATAGCATCCGAATCCGTCGCTCCTGCCGAATCACACAAACACACGCAAAGCTGCCTTATATCGAACCAGACCCCTGGTCTGTCAAGCTCAGTCTTGTTTCCTCTGACTGGCAGCGTCTCCTCCGGGGTTTCAGGCGGAGGTCTTTCCCATTCCCTCCCCCACGGATCCTTTAAATTGCAGGTCGTGGGGATGGGATCTGGGATCTGGGAGCTTCTCCACACAGAGCGGTTGCTCTACCACCGAGCCACAGCCCCTCCCCAATGCACCCGATCAGGTCACTCCTCCAACTTCAGTATTTCCCTATTGCAGAGCCGCTTTGCAAGCCACAGTTCAGCCAACGGCGTTGGACGCAAGCCACCAGCCCGGGCCTCTTTGAAACAAGTCAGACTCGCCCGAGAGCTTCAGTAGACCTGGGTGCAGCTCCCATTAATCTGAGCTGGGTTGGCAGAGAGCCGCGGGCTCCCTTTCCTCCCCACCTACGCGCACAGACCGCCTCCTGATTGTGTAACCGGGCAAACGTTGGAAGTCTGCTTACCCGGCATCTCCGGGTCTGTTGCTTTTTGGCTCCTGATTCGTCCTGTCTGAGACTGCCAATCCTATACATTGCACGGGATTGCCATCTAGTGTAGCTGCAGCTCAGCCTTGGGGCAAAATGCATGATAAATGTGGTTCTGTCTATCTGAGTGTAAAGAGAAGCGTTTGCAGATGGGGGGGGGGGGGCTTGGGGGAGGCGAGGTGGAGAGGGATGGGGTCACAAGCCAGGCACCAGGAGAAACTCCCTCCCCAGGCTGGGGGGGGGGAGGAGGGGCTAGGATTCTGGGTGCATTGGTTGCTGTAGAAGGAACAGCGGATAGCGGACACAACTCATGCCTGTCAGAAACACCCGGCTTAGCAGGGGACAGCGGCTTCTGTCATGTTGACTCCCAACCGACAAGGCTCTTGGGCCGCCCTCCCACGCCGTTCTGCGGTTAAGGTCGTTGGCATGTTCTCGCGGTTACAGTCATTGGTGTTCCCGCCCTCCTTCCCCCTTCATCCTTACACGGTGGGTGATTAAAAGGAGGGATTCGCGGTCGGAAGATGTAGTGATGGCCACAGGCAGAGAGAGCTCCAGAAGGGGATTAGACAGATTCATGGCGGAGAGGTCTCTCAGTGGCCACTTGCCAGGGTGTCTAGAGGGAAACTCCAGGTTCAGAACGAAGTCTGAGTCCAGCGGCACCTTTAAGACCAACAAAGTTTAATCCTGGGTATCAGCTTTCGTGCGTGTGCACACTTCATCAGATGAATCACACTCCTGAAGACATGTGCCTGCACCCAAAAGCTGATACCCAGAATTAAACTTGGTTGTCTTAAAGGTGCCGCTGGACTCAGACTTCGTTCTGCTGCTTCAGACTGACACGGCTACCTGCCTGACTCCATGTTCAGAGGCAGTCAGCCTCTGAATCCCAGTGCCAGGAGGCAACATCAAGAGAAGGTCGCTCAGCCAACACGCCCTGTGGTTGGACTTCCAGGGTAAACTGATTCACCAGTGTATGAAAGACAAGATGCTGAACTAGACAGACCACTGGTCTGATCCAGCAGGGCTCTTATGTTCTCCTCCAGGCAAAATCTAGCTGTTGGGTTTAAAGAAAATCACTTCCGGTGATGAACTGTTGATAGTCCTGTACTTGCCACTAGGGCAACGAAATGTGGCTGCTAAGATTAGCCCAGGGGATAGACGTATACCTTGGGGTGCACAGTGAGGGTGCAGTGGTACACCATTTGGTTGATTTTAAGGGGGGAGAGAGAATGGAGAAAACCCGGGGGGGGGGGAGAGATTGGTGAGGATTGAGCATACTCAGTGTGCTTCAGGAAGCGTAGGAGGTTGAGGGGGGCTGAGCATCTCTTAAAGGGGGAGGAAAAGCAGGAGCTCACCCCCCCCCCCAGCAACAGCCCCCTCCCCATTTTAGCATCCTAGGACAGGGGAAAGAATTTGGAGTGAATTATGCATTCCCCAATCTCCCCTTCCCCCATGGAACGGAAAGGTTAAAAATTCCTTCCTGGAGGAAGTCACTTAAGTCTCAAGGAGATATATGCTGTTTCCTGACCAAATGGCCCCTGGCCTCAGCCTCAAGAAGTTCCATGCCCATGAACAGTCTTGAGTGCGAATCGGTTGGCTGAACTTGATGTGGATTTATTTATTTTACTTTATTCAGGTCCCACCTTTCTCCCCAGTGAGGCTTACTCACGAGGTGTCACATGAGCTGGATATGACATAAATGTTGCTTTGTCAGGCTGGGCCATGCGTGCCATAAAATGTAATGCCAGCTACCTACCGGAGATGCAAACTTTATAAAGGACACAGGCAAACCCAATCAACGATATTGTTTCTTACTCAAAATACAAACATGCTTAAAGCATTAGCACCCTTACAGAAGTATCTCCCTGGTGCCCACCCTCCCTCTAACACTGCCCATTCCGTGTTAGCACTGGGACCCCGTATACAGAGACATAATACTGCCTTTGTCATCTGACAGTAAAGGGTAATCAGTTGCTCATTGGCCAGATAATAGCCCTTGATGGGCCAGTTCCAGCCCACAGGCCGTATGTTTGACACCCCTGGCTTACACTGTTCTCCTCTCCTTCGTTTTATCCTCACAACAGCCCTGTGAGGTAGGTCTGGCTGAGAGCATGTGACTGGCCCCAGGTCACCCTGTGGGCTTCCATGACACAAGTGGGGATTTGAACCTGGGTTTACTTAGTAACTAAGTTACTAAGTTTCAAACCTAGCAGTTCGAAAGCAAGAAACTGCAAGTAGATAAATAAATGCCGCTTCGGTGGGAAGGTGACAGCGTTCCGTGCGCCTCGGCGTCTAATCACGCTGGCCACATGACCACGGAGGAGTCTTCGGACAGCGCTGGCTCTTTGGCTTGGAAACAGAGATTAGCACTGCCCCCTAGAGTCGGTTTCGACTGGCTTTTGAACAAGGGAAACCTTTTACCTTTTATTCAGATTCTAGTCCGACACATTAACCACAACACCACATTGGGTGGACAATTTTTGCACCCTTTGGTAGGGCGCCACGACGGTGCCATGATTACAGAAGAGGCAGGCAGAGTGCTGAACTGCAGATTAAAAAAGGGGGAAGCTGCAGATTCAAAAATCCTGGATGCTGTAGCTCTTCGAAAGGTGTATATATAAGTTACCGACAGGTATCTGACTAAGGGCGCTTTGACTCCTTTTGAGCCAGTTTGGTGTCGTGGTCAAGAGCGCAGACTCTAATCTGGGAGAACCGGATCTGATTCCCCACCCCTCCACGTGCAGCCGCTGGTGTGACCTTGGGTGAGCCACAAGTTCTTTCAGAGCTGTTCTCTCAAGGGCAGTCCTCGAAAGAGCTCTCTCGACCCCACCTGCCTCACAGGTTGTCTTCTGTGGGGAAGGGAAGGGAAGGGAAGGAGACTCCGAGTGAAGGTGGGGTCCTTCTCACAAGCTTATACCCTCAAATCTTGTTGTCTGTGTTTCTACTGGATTCAAATCTAGCACTTCTACTACAGACCAGCGCCACCAACCTCTGAAACTACCCACAGGCTGTGACTGTCATAGGATGAAGTCTCGGGCTATATCTCCAGCTGCTGCTTTAACGTGCAGTTGTTTGGAGTGGTCCCCCAATCCTCTCTTCCTGTGGCCTCCGACAGACCACTCAGGTCCCTCATTTGGAGGTATTTACGGGATGGTTCTTCTGCCCCAAGCAGTTTAAATGAAGGTTCCCAGGCTTGACGACATCCCAAAATAGTTCTAATTTTGACAAACGCTTTGGCTGGGCTGCCGTGCGAGACCAAGCCTGTTTGTGTTTCTGCTCAGATATACCACAGGAATGTCCTTCCCGGCACACACACCGTAAGGACTTGCACCGTTCACCTTTGTGTGTGTTCCCGGAGCGGGCTTTTTGTTTCCCGTCTCCCGGCAAGAGATTTGGGGATTAGCATCACATTTTGGCACCGTTATCAGTAGATGGGTTGTTGGGTTTGTTTGTTTTTTTGGCCTCCGCACATGATGAATTGTAACTCGTTTCAAGGAGAGACAGTTGAAGGCAAGGGTTATTTACAATACGGTGTCAGTGCAAGAGGAGATGTAGAATAGAGGTCACATCCCCAGAAATCTATTGCTGCAGAACTCGTGGAGAAAGCAGTCTTGAGATTTAGAACGCTGGCAATTTCTTGCCAAAATCCGACTGATTTCCTCCCCCCCCCCCCCCCCGAATTAAAACTGTGAGGCTCATCTTTTTGTTAAACCTGTTTTCATAAGCACAGGATTTTACCTTCGGTTTACGTACTGAGGTCTTTGCTGCATCTCAGGTGTGTCTGATTGTCTGAATAACAATTATGAAAACAGCAGGGGGTGCGGGACCGTCTGCCTCCTGGGCAGCCTGGGGATGGAGTCGCGTGAACAGACAGAACTTCTTCTCCCTCTCCCAGAATACAAGAGCTCGAGGGCATCCAGTGAAGCTGATGGGCAGTAGGCTCAGGAGGGACCAAAGGAATGACTACTTTGATCAACAACAAGTGATTCAAATGTGGGATTTGCTGCCAGAGCGTGTCGTGATGGCCACAGGGATAGACAGTTTTAAAAGGGGATCCGACAGACTCGTGGAGGAGGAGAGGTCTATCTAGCCATGGTGACTCCATTCAGAGGTGGCAAACCTCTGAATGCTGGGAGGAAACATCCAGGGAAAGCTTCAGCCTCTGTGAGGTTGGCCCCTCTGTGAAACAGGATGCTGGACTAGATGGTCCACTGGTCTGATCCAGCAGGTTGCTTCTTAAGTTCTAATGAAAGCCTTGGCCTCTATGCCCTGTTGCTGGCCATTCAGAGGAACCAGTTGGCCACCATGTGCGACGGCTTGCTGGACTAGGTGGACCATTGGTCTGATCCAGCAGGGCTCTTCTTATGAAGGCCACAGCCTCTCTGCCCTGTTGTTGGCCTTCCAGAGGAACTGGCTGGCCACTGTGTGAGACAGGATACTGGACTAGGTGGACCACTGGTCTGATCCAGCAGGGCTCTTTTTATGTTCTAATGAAGGCTTTGGCCTCCATGCCCTGTTGTTGGCCCTCCAGAAGAACTAGTTGGCCACTGTGTATGACAGGATGCTGGATTAAATGGATCGCTGGTCTGATCCAGCAAGGGCTCTTCTTATATTCTCAGCAAGTTACATAAATATTTGCAAGTTGATCTTTTTTAGAAAAAGATAAAGTGAATTCTTCTCCCCAAAGGACTTGTGGTTGAACTCACCTTGTCTAGATGGATGTATCTTAACACAGTGAGAACTCCTTGGTGGAACAGATGCTTTACAGTGTATTGCAGTCCCCAGAACTTTCAGTTGAAGAGTTTCAGGTAGCTGCATGGAGGAAGATCTCTCTTCCTGAGACCCTGGATGGCATCTGTCAATCAGAGTACTAGTCTAGACAAACCAATAGTCTGACACTGTAAAAGTCAGCTTTGTATGTTCATAAGATAATAATGGTAAGAGTCCAGCCAAAGAGGAGGAGGGCTCATGGTAACCAGCCTGTATGTGGGGCATCGTTTCAACTGCACTTAATACAGGGACTATCCATGTCCTCCTGCCTAATCCCTGCATCTTTGAGAGGGTAATAATTATCAGCATCATCATATGGCATTGTGTGTACAACAGCCAGGAGACCCTAAGATTGTCTGGCAGCTAGAAGTTCTAGCTCTTCAGTGTTATGCACCACTAGATGGCGAGCTAGACTTGTTTTTTAAGGCAAGAGACATTTCACAGGTCGTTTGGCCATTGCCCGCCTCTGTGTCACACCCCACGTATTCCTTGGAGGTTGCCCTTCCATATAATAGCCGAGGCTGACCCTGCTTTGCTTCCGGGTTCTCGTGGGACCGGGCCAACCTGGGCTATCCAGGTCAGGGCTGTTAAGAGAGGGTTCTGCTTTATCTGAGCCCCCCCCCCCCCACACAACATTTGTGGACCCTTCCCACTTAGAAGATGTTGAACCACCCAGCGTTTGCTAGGAACTCAGCATAATGCTTAAAGAGGGGATAATTCAAGTGTCTTGCAAGTCTGAAGATGTCCAGAAAGCTCCCTTATCCTTGCCTGTCTGAAAAAGTGTGCGGGCACACGAAAGCTCACACCTTGGATAAAACGTTGTTGCTCTTAAAGGTGCCACTGGACTCAGGCTTTGTTCTGCCGCTTCAGACCGACACGGCTACCCGCCCTGAATTTATCCGTGCCTAGGCTGCTACTTTTCCCTCTGTACAGATGCGAGGGCGACTTCTGGCTCTGCCAGGCGTCGGCACACGTGTCTGATTGCGTGAACGACGAAAAAGCAAGGGTGGAAGTGGTCCGTCTGTCCCTCTGGTGGCACGGACTCAGAGTCAACGTTTCCAGTCTCGAAGAGGCCGCGTGGGCATATCCGTGTACAGCAGAGCTGTTCAGCCATTCTGCCGGGGGAGGGGGAAGAGGGAGGGGGAAGCAACCCGCATATGGCAAGCGTGCCTTTGGGAGGGGGTCATGACCTGAGAAACAATGAGGAGTGATTGGCTTTGGTGCTCCGTACTGTCCCAAGCCCCCCCCCCCCCCCCCCAGTTGCCATCATTACAGATCGACTGGCTGGCTGTGTCCCCATGCCGGGTTGCACAGAGCTCTAGCCCACGCGAGCAATCAGTCCTGCCGGTGGCTTGGTTCCTCGTAGGGTGGCGTCGCCCGTGTCTCTGAAGGGGCCAGGGTGTCGCTAATGAGTTACCGCCGGTTATGGATGACCGTGTCTCGAGTCAAGGCGGCGTGCCCTGACCGAGCAAAGATCAATGTGAGCCAGGCTCCCCCTGATAAACGCTTCTGTCTCCAGCAGTGTTGGGGGGGGGGGAGTGCAGCTGTTGCTTCCCGCTGATTAAAAGAGCGCCAATGGCAGCAGAGAAGGGGGGGCAGAGAACGTGACTGGGCTACAGAAGCCAAGGAGACGAGGCCGGCGGGTTCTGAAACCTAGCTGCAGGGCTGTTTTTGGGCAGGAACACACAGGAACGGAGTTCCGGCTGGCTTCTGAGTTGGCCACGCCTACAGCCTCCCCCCCCCCTTGGGTTTCCCAGGCGCCTCACAAGTTGCCAGGTGCCTGGGGAAGCCAAGCTGATCCAGGGAGGGAAGGCAGTTTAAACTGCCTCCCCTTCTCGGGTTCCACAGGTGCTCCACAGCTGCAGGGCACCTGGGGAAGCTGATCCAGAAACTGCCTTCCTTCCCTCGGGTTCCCCAGGTGCCCTGCAAGCCACGGGGCAACTGGGGAAGCCAATCCTGAGAGGGAGCTGCGCTGTCAGTGGTGTGGCCTAAAATGCTAGTGAGTTTATGCTGTTGGGTGTGGCCTGTTATGCTAATGAGTTCCTGCTAGGTTTTTTCTACCAAAAAACCACTGCCTAGCTGGGTTTTCTTCTGACTACACACCTTTCCCGGGAGCCTGGGGGGCTCGACAGCTGCAGGAGAGGAAGTCCTGGGTTGCATGCGGCACGTGCATTTTTGGAAGCTATTCTGTCCTGGCAAACCTGAGTGAACTGACGTGACACAGAAAGCCAAAGCGAGCATCCGGGGCCGTCCTGGTAAGTGCCGGGGAGATGCTGTTCTGGCCAGAAGCGCTGTGGCCATCGATCGGCTGGCTCTCTTAGAGAAGGATCAAAGTGCCTCGCTTGAGTCGATGGCCCCAGCTGGCTGTTCCCAGCAGCCCGAAGGCATCCCATTATGCCTCTCCGCAGCCTTCTTTCTGGGGCTCATCACTTGCCGACCTGCCCCTTCTTTTGTGCCCCCCCCCCCATTCCCTCTCTGGCTGCCAGGAGATCACTGCGGAATATGCAGGCATGAAGGCATTGGGGCGCTTTTGATGCCTGCCCTATTTTCTCCCTTGGCTGGGCTGTCAGGCTGTTTCGCTGCTCTCTCTCCACCATCTGGACCAGCGTCTCGACTGACGTGCTTGTGGTCCCTAAGGGGGGTAACCGCAGGCCTGCTGGTATCCTGGAAAGGGGAGGCGCAAGGAAGTCTTTGGGGTTTTCCTCGGGGCGAAGGTACTCAATGCGCCTCGTGCCCCCAGCACACCCGGACAGCTTCCCTGCCACCAGGGAACATCAGCGATGGGGTGTGGGTGTGCCTTTATATAGGCAGAGTTAGAACATTGGGTTTCCTGCACTGCACACTGCAGGGCTACAGCCGATTCTTTGGTGTTCTTGGTTGCGCGGACCATCTGACTATCAAATGTTCCTCCCATCATCCAAGGAGATCTTTGAAAGGTAGATTGAGGTTGCCCCGTTTAGTCCTCACAACGACCCTGTGAGGTAGTTAAGCTGAGAGTGAGCACACACAGCTTGTCCGAAGCCATCCAGTGAGTGTCATGGCTGAGCAGACATTTGTGCTGAGTCTGACGGTGTATATTTGGTTCAGGTGGGCAGCCTACCTGACTTGGATGGGCAGCCTCCAAGGAACACCAGGGGTATGACGCAGAGGCAGACAATGGCAAAACCACCTCTGAAACATCTCTTGCCTTCAAAACAAGTCTCGTTTGCCACCTAATGGTGCATAACGCTAAAAGAGCTAGTACTTCTGACTGCCAGACAACTTTAGGATCTCCTGGCTATTCTACGCACACACTGCCATACAGCAATTAATTAATTATGAGGTGGGTAGCCGTGTGGGTTTGAAGCAGCAGAACAAAATTTGAGTCCAGCAGCACTTTTAACACCAACAAAGTTTCATTCTGGGTACAAGCTTCGCTGTGTAATGGGAAGCAGGGGGTGCCCATCTAGGTGGTGACTCGTGTTGGGGAAGGAGGTTTTCGTGGGCAGGCAAGGACTTTTGTCAGACAGACTAAATCCCCAGCCAAATTCAAGTCCAGTAGCCCCTTAGGAGACCCAACAAGATGTTTGGGGTATAAGATTTCGAGGGTCAATACTCCCTTTTTCAGATACAGAAATGTACAACCACAGAAGGTCCTGATGCTTCCTAGGGGGCTACTGGACTATTATCTAGCTAAATCCCTGGCCAGACAGCTTCGAAAGGGACATGCAACCATAGGGGCTTGCCCTGAGGAAAGCAGAGAGTTGCCGAAGGGGCAAGGAAAAAGACCTGGCAGAACGGGATGCTTCAGGGAACCCCACCTGCCAAACTTGGTGGCTGAAGCACTTCCTGGCATTGAACTCTGACCTTGCATGGCCTTTGTCTGAAGCCAGTGTCGACTCCCAATGTGTGCTAATTACACATAGCCTTCTCCCAACTGTCTGCTCTGCTGGGGGGGGGGGTCTGGGCTGTGCTGTATGCATGCATCCCCCCCCCTTCTCCCAGGCCTGTCTTTTATTGGCAGTTGTCTCCAGGCTTACCTGAGTGGCTGGGCCTGCATTAGAAAGGAGCTAGAGTCCAGGAGCACCTGAAAGACTAACAAAATTTGTGGCAGGGTAGGAGCTTTCGTGAGTCACTGCTCCCTTCTTCAGATCTGAAAAGAGCAAAAGAGTCCAGGAGCATCTTAAAGACTAACAAAGTTTGTGGCAGAGTAGGAGCTTTTGGGAGTCACTGCTCCCTTCTTCAGATCTGAAAAGAGCAAAAGAGTCCAGGAGCACCTTCAAGACTATTAGAATCCGTGGCAGGGTAGGAGCTTTCATGAGCCACTGCTCCCGTCTTCAAATCTGAAAAGAGCAACAGACCAGTAGCACCTTAAAGGCTAATGGAATTTGTGGCAGCTTTCATGAGTCACTGCTCATTTTTTCAGATAAGGATTGCAGTGGGTTTTTTATTCTCCATCCCTCGGGTATAATGTTAAGTCTTCTGCATTTGACAAGAAAGACGATGTCTGTTCCTCTGCAAGTTTCTTCACGAGACTGATGGATTTCCATTCTGCACAGCTAAATGGGGTGCCTTCCATGGAGAGAGATCCAAGACAGGTAGCCGTGTTTGTCTTTTGCAGCAGAAAAGAGCAAGAGTCCAGAGGCACTTTAAAAGACTTAACAAAATCTGTGGCAGGGTAGGAGCTCTGGTGAGTCACTGCTCACTTCCTCAGGCCTGCTTTGCAACCTCTGGTCAGCAGAGAAATTGCTTTTCTCCTTGCAGCTGGGGTGGGGGGCAGCTTGGGTGTTAATTTCCAACCCCCACCCCCACCCCCACCCCTCCCCGTCAGCTCTCTTGCCTTCCCGTTTCTTCCCTCCCATGTGACAGCAGCCCAGATCTCTTCTCCTCTCACTACAGCAGATGAGTTTTTGGAAAGGCCTGGCTCCTGAAGCAAGCAAATTGAATGTGACAGGGAGGCACTAACTGGGAGACCTTCTTGCCTGCAGCTGATTTACATTGCAAATGCCCTTTTTGGAGGGGGAGGAAAGCACTCATGAGATTCCCTCCCCTCCTTTCTTTCTTTCTCTGAACAGGGAAGCTGGATCCGAAGATTCACCAGGGAGCGAAGAAGGGGTTGATGAGGCAGAAGGCATCAGCAGGAACTGCAGCTGTGACCCCTGACTCCTCTTCCTCCTCCTAGGCAGTGGCAGAAGAAGGGCTTTCAGGCTGGCCAGGGGTGCGTAGGGTAGGGAAGGGGTGGGGATTACGGGAAACACAGGTGGGTGGAAAGGAAGGAGGATAAATGGTTCACAATGTGCAAGACAATGTGATAACTAAAGAGAAAGAGGCAGAGGCAAGGGCACAGGAAGGAGGGTGGCCTTTACATGTCAGTCACTCTCCCCGCCACTGGCTGACTTTTAGGCCCAGCCAGACCAGAACTGTTCTAGAAGTCCCTGGTGTCTCCTCCCCTGTATTAAAGCCAAGCATCCGCTGGCGTTTTCTCCCTGGCATTATTTCTGTCCGAACCCGTCACCAAGGAGTCAGGTTGCGGCATCAGAGCATTCCACCTGTTAGAGCACCTGGCTGTGGGGAGGCGGGGGGGGGGGGGGAACGGGGACGCGCCATCAAAGCCAGAAGCGCAGCGGTGTCTGCTAGAATTGCCTCCCAGAGTTGGATCAAAGGGCTCCTTCCGTGTTGCCCTTTTGATTAATTTCAAAGATAATGACGGGGTAAAGAGGATGGGGAGGGGGGCAGAGCATGGTTGGCTGTCAGCTCGCTGCTTCCTCAGGTCCTCGAGCCGGCTTGTCTGAAACTCACCGTTTTGTTTACTATGAAAAATGTGCCCGCAACACAAGCAGATTGGGAGGCTGAGCTGGGTAACCGGTTCCTATTCAACTGGGTCCACAGGCGTAAAATCCCACACGTTGCAACCAGAATAAAAAACGACTGACCCCTCACCTTTTCTTTAACCTTGTGTCCTGTATTCTCGCTGCAGTTTCTCCCGTGCCTTGCAGGGCAAAGGAAGCCCACCCAGGTTTTCTTTTTCAGTCGTACTCTTGAGCCCTTGTGTCAGCATGGTCTGACCACTGAGTGCCTGGCCTTGCGGCCTCCTTAAGCTCCCCAGGAAGAGCACAAGGCGACTGTTCCCAAGGGTGGCTGCACACTTGCCAGATCCTGTTTGTAGGGACCCTCCCTCCGGCTGTATAGGGACCCCCTTCAGAGATCAGTGGCCAGATCAGCAGAAGAGGACAGTTCCAAAGGTGATGGGGGCGGAGGAATCCTTGAAGGGTAGCTGCGGGGCAGCCGCAGTACATAGAAACCCAAGGAGAGCCCTGCTGGATCAGACCAGTGGTCCATCTAGTCCAGCATCCTGCCTCACACAGTGGCCAACCAGTTCCTCTGGAGGGCCAACAACAGGGCAGAGAGGCCGAGGCCTTCCCCTGATAAGAACATCAAAAGAGCCCTGCTGGATCAGACCAGTGAGGGTCCATCTTGTCCAGCCTCCTGCCTCACACAGTGGCCAACCAGTTCCTCTGAAGAGCCAACAACAGGGCAGAGAGGCCGAGGCCTTCCCCTGATAAGAACATCAGAAGAGCCCTGCTGGATCAGACCAGTGAGGGTCCATCTAGTCCAGCCTCCTGCCTCACACAGTGGCCAACCAGTTCCTCTGAAGAGCCAACAACAGGGCAGAGAGGCCGAGGCCTTCCCCTGATAAGAACATCAGAAGAGCCCTGCTGGATCAGTGAGGGTCCATCTAGTCCAGCCTCCTGCCTCACACAGTGGCCAACCAGTTCCTCTGGAGGGCCAGTAACAGGGCAGAGAGGCCGAGGCCTTCCCCTGATAAGAACATCAGAAGAGCCCTGCTGGATCAGACCAGTGAGGGTCCATCTTGTCCAGCCTCCTGCCTCACATAGTGGCCAACCAGTTCCTCTGAAGAGCCAACAACAGGGCAGAGAGGCCGAGGCCTTCCCCTGATAAGAACATCAGAA